>OX645061.1:99654837-100904837 GCA_951905685.1 Eumerus sabulonum | reverse complement strand
GCAGACACTACTCCACCAAACCAGGCTGCTAAACGCAGCAAAATCGGCAACCATCAGGTCGATAAAAAGAGCTACAGTAGTGTAGCTGGGAGGATCCGACTCGGCATCGTCCCTAAGGACTTAGGAACGAATCCCCTTACAACAGCGCAGATGGCAGCCGTTCAGGAGGCTATAGTCGACACCTCCATCGAGCTGTCGGGTAAAGCACCCAAACCTCGCTTTAGGGGATCGACCTACAAGTCAGGGTGGTTATACTTTGTGTGTGACAACCCAGCTACGGCCGATTGGATGAAAACCAATTTCACGGCCATCAAGGACAAAAGTGGACCGGATATTATGCTTGTGGAAGAAGAAGCTTTCCCGAAACCGCATATCGTACGGGGCTACTTCCCACAAAGCGCCGGCCTACCCATCACGAAGGTGTTGGCGACGCTGGACTCGCAAAATGACGTCTTACATGCAAAGAACTGGAGAGTCATGCAAAGCACGTCAAATAAGGAGAAAAACCTCCTGCACTTAGTTCTAGCAGTCAGTGACAAATCCTTGGCTCGACTGATAGAACTTAAGTGCCAAGTGGCCTACAGATTTGAAATCGTAAAGATGATTGTCAAAAGCCAGGCGAAAACATCCTTGGATGTAGCACCAATCGCTGTAGGAAAACCTACAAGCAGCGGTATGGTGGATGCACCTACTGCCGCAATAGAAAAACCTACAACCAGTAGTATGGTGGTTGCACCTGCTACTGTAGTAGGCTGTACGAACCCAGCGCTTTAAGCGCTGCTTGGCTATCACAGAGTATGTTGATGGTTACTCCCCCTCAAGATTTAGATTTACGCATGTTAGGATGGCATGCAGCTCTGCTTGGAAGATGCTGGGACTTATTCCCAGTGCCTTCGAGATCTTGCGTTTTGGTCCAAAGATGCCGGCGCCAACGCCGGAAGCCATCTTGGAGCCATCCGTGTACCACCTAAGCCCTTTGACATTTAGCAGGGGATCACTGTTTTCCCATACTGAGCGATTTGAGATCAGTATCTCAAATCTTTTGTCAAAGGTGAAGGTTTGTGACAATGCGTCCGAGACTGTAGTAATCATATCTAGCTCGGGAAGGTGTTGCAATATGGACATGTTGCCTGCTGATCTAGATGGCATATTTGTTCCCGAGCAGAGAATTCTGATTGCACTGCGTAATGCCACCTTTTTGATAGAAGGTGCAGTGGAGTGAGTTCAATGAGTGCTTCTTGCGCTGCCGTGGGGCAGGTTGGCATAGCGCCTGTGATGCCGAGACACGCTAGTCTCTGAAGACGTTGAAGCTTAACAAGTGTAGTTTTTTGCTCAATTTTTGTCCACCATACGGTGGACCCGTAGGTGACGATAGGTCTTACTATCGCGGTATATAACCAGTGGACTACCTTAGGTTTAAGTCCCCAGGTTTTACCGTAGGTGCGTCGACAGGCCCACATCGCCTTAGTCGCTTTCATGAGCTTATTTCTCATACTGGAGTTCCAGTTGAGCTTACGGTCTAGGTCAATACCTAGATACTTTACTTCCTCTGAAAATCCTATGCGTGTGCCATTTAGTAAGATTGAGCAGGGTGGTATCTTTCTCCTCTTTGTAAATGGGACTAAGATCGTCTTATTTGGGTCTAGATAAACCCTCTCTGCCACACCAGTCAGAGATAAGTTGGATCGCAAGCTGCATGCGCTCACAGGCAGTGATCTCGCACTTGCCCGTAACAATGACTACTAGGTCATCAGCATATTCGATGACCTCGTAGCCCCGAGTGGTTAGCTTGCGTAGTAGATCGTCGATGACTATCGACCAAAGCAGTGGTGAGAGGGCTCCCCCTTGTGGGCATCCTCTAACCGCCGATACTATCACTGGGACCTCTCCGCATGTGGCTGATACAATACGGCTATTTAGCATCGCCCTAATCCAGTGATTAGTGGGATGGTCCACACCACTGCAGGATAGTGCAGTGGTGATCGAGTCATAGCCAGTATTATCGAAGGCTCCCTCTATATCGAGGAAGGCGCATATTGCGATCTCCTTTTGTGTGAAACTGTTTTCAATGTGCGTCACCAAGTGGTGTAGTGCATTTTCGGTAGATCGCTCTTTGCGATATGCATACTGGTTGGGATGCAGAGGTGTCTGATTTTCCAGGATGCCCCTAATATGGAGCTCCATCAGTTTCTCCATTGTTTTTAGAAAGAACGAAGTCAAACTGATAGGGCGATAGTATTTAGGTTGCTCACTTGGTTTCCCAATCTTGGGGATAAAGACAAGATTGACCTCTCTGCAAATTTGGGGTATGTATCCCAGGTTGAAGCAAGACCTCAAAAGAAGAAGAAAGTGATGGAAGAATTGTATTCAAGCCTTTCTGTAATATCGCAGGAAAGACACCGTCTTTGCCTGGAGCCTTGTGACCCTGTCAGGGCTGAAGAGTCTACCAGAAAGGCTGTTTGTTCTACTGTCGATGTTATCTATGACGTCAATTTGATCGTCAGAGGACATCGAGTAAGGAGTAGAACCAGGGAAGTGCACCTCGAGCAGAGTCTCCAGGGTTTCCCTGCGATTGACGGTAAATGTGCCGTCTGATTTGCGACGCAGCCCGAGCCCATTTGTGTGCTCTCGAGATAGTGCTTTGTGGAGTCGGGCCGCAGTTGGAAGCGAGTCTATGTGCTCGCAATGTATCCTCCAAGACGCTCTCTTGGATTTCCTCAATTCGAGGTTGTATTTAGTTAGAGCAGATCTATAATCAGTCCACCTATTATACCGTTTAGCTCTGTTAAGCAGTGATCTCACCTGCTTCCTTAGGGACTCAAGCTGAGTATTCCACCAGGGCACACATCGTTTGTGTGTAGTTGTCCTAGGTGTACAGCTGTCTCTGGTAAGCCGCTTCGTCGATATCGTCTGTCGATTTAATCGACTTAAGAAGCATATCCTCTTTAGCGGCGAGTTGAGCTTTGAACCGAGCTCAATTCGTTCGTTTGGGCTGATATCCGGGCTCAGCCTCATTAACCTCACCGTAGATGTTGAATCTGATATACTGGTGATCAGACAGCGACAATGTCGCTAGAGATGGTGAGGTCAAGCACCTCTTCTCTAACCGCATTTATGAATGTGGGTTTGTTGCCTCTATTGGCAACGGTGAGTTCGTTAATGATTAAAAATTCAAGGAGTGACTCAACTCGTTTGTTGGTATTGCTGCTGCCCCATTCCGTATGGTGCGCGTTGGCGTCGCATCCAATTACCAGGTGGTGTTTTTTCTGGTTGCAATACCTACCTAACCAGATCCTGGACTTCAGTGGGAGGGATTTGTTGGCCGTCTCAAGGAAAGTAAGCGGAGGCGCATACAACCTCCCTTACTGCTCCATCGGTGGGGACTTCCACAATGACGGCTGCCAGGTCCCTTGTGATGAATTCTGGAATGGGGAGAAAATTTAGATTAGTGCCGATCACACATACGGCCCTAGGAGGAGAACCTCCTGTGGCGTAAATTAGCTTACGCGACCTGTTTTGCGGGCCCATAATCTTACCTTTACGGACCCATAGTTCTTGGATTAGCCCAATGCTGATCCTGTCGCGGTATAGTCGCAGGCTAAAGGTGTTCGAGGCACCTTTGGTATGGTGCAGGTTGCCCTGCAGCACACGCCGCCCACCCATTATTTGCGACGGTAGGCGGGATCCTTCATTCTGTAAGGCTTATTGTTTCCTCGCCTGAAGCTTACGGCCCGATTAGAGTGATCTTCTGATCTACTTCCCATCGAAGATTCACCATGTTTAGTTGGGGGGCGTTTGTTTCTTTTATTTGGGCGACCCTTAGTGGTCGCCGGCTCAGATGTGGCAGCGGGTTTTGGCTCGTCACATCTGGGCGTGTCTACTACAGCAATAGGTGCAACCACCATATTACCTGCTGTAGGGCTACGACAGCCAACTCGTATTGGGCGAGCTATGTCACTGGCCACTCCTCCATCCTGCAAAACAGGATAACTATGGCAGAAAACTTTGACCACATAGAACCCACCATAGTCTTGGACAAGAACTTCACGACCATATATCGGGTCAGACAGAACTGGACTCGTCAAACCTAACTTACTTACTTATCAGGCCTGCGATCCATGGAGGATCTGAGCCTGAGCTATAGCTGCCTTCCATCCTTGACGGTCCCGGGCACGCTGCTTCCAGTTGTCAAGACCAAGACGTCTTACATCCGCGATTACTTGGTCTTTATACCGGAGGTTCGGTCTTCCTCTTCTTCTCGAAACCAGGAGGCTCGGAGTCGAAGACCCTCTTAGCTGGAGCGTTGATGTCCATGCGCTCGATGTAGCCGAGCCAGTGTAGTCGACGGGTCCTTGCTTTCCGGACTACATCCACATCTTGGTACAGCTCGTAGAGTTCGCGGTTGTGTCTTCTTCTCCATTCACCTTCCTCACAGACAGGACCAAATATCCGGCGCAGAATTTTTCTTTCGAAAGAACCCAAAATCAGCTCCGCTGTCCTGCTTATCGTCCAGCTTTCGGCTCCGTACAGCAAGACTGGCAGAATGAGCGTTTTGTAAAGCATGACTTTGGTCTTTCGAGTGAGGAGTTTTGACCCCAGTTGTTTGGACAAACCGAAGTAGCAGCGGTTGCCAAGGGCGATTCTACGCCGGATCTCCACTGTGGTGTCATTTGTGGAATTTACGTTTGCCCCGAGGTAGACAAACTCCTTAACTACCTCGAAATTGTAGCTGTCAATTGTTATGTTTTGTCCCAGGTGGTGAGCGACGGATTGGTTTTTGCTTGACAGCATGTATTTCGTTTTGTCCTCATTGACCTTAAGGCCAATTCGTTTCGCCTGTTCTTCAATCGCCGTGAATGCTTCCACAATGCCACGGCGAGAACACGCGATGATGTCGATATCATCCGCGTATCCTAGCAGCTGGATGGACTTGTAAAAGATAGTGCCTTCCCTGTTGACGCCTGCCCGTCGCACTATCTGCTCCAGCACCAGGTTGAAGAAGTCACATGACAGCGCATCTCCTTGCCGAAATCCGGTGCATGTTTCGAATGGTCAAACCTAACTCCGCAGAAAATGCGTGGATTTCTTCACTGACGGGTCTAAGACCAAAGACGGGGTGGGCAGTGGAGTATTCTGCAAACAACTTAAGCTGTACAAAGCTTTAAAATTACCAGATCACTGCAGCGTTTTCCAGGCGGAACTCTTGGCAATAAAAGAGGCTTTGTTTTGGCTGAACTGGATCGTAATATCCACCACAGATATTCGAATTCTCACAGACAGTCAAGCAGCCTTAAAATCGTTGTAGTCCTATGTGTACACATCAAAATCTAGTCTCGACTGTCGCCGATTTCTTAACGAGATGGCAGAACAGTTCAACATACAGCTTATATGGGTACCGGGACACAGCGACATTACAGGTAATGAAAAAGCCGATACACTCGCCAAACAAGGAACAACGCTACAATCAATCATGGCTTGTGAGGGAGTACCCCTTACAACCATTAAACATAATCTGGCCAATCTCGCCAGGGCCGAGACGAACCTGAGATGGACCCATAACTGCGTCATCAACAAGCAAATCTGGCCTCAGCTTGACAGCCAACGCACAAGGAGAATAATCTCCCTAAAAAGAACTGACATCCACATGGTCATTGGTGTCATCACAGGACACTGCCTCATTGGCAGTCACGCACAAAAACTAGGAATAGTTCCGAATGATTTCTGCAGAAGCTGTCAGGACGAGGAGGAGGTCGAATCCATTCACCACCTTCTCTGTGCCTGTCCAGCTTTTTGCAACATCAGGAAACGTTACCTAGGCTCTTACTTCCTTACGGTCTGACGGATGTTCAGAAAGTAGGGATACCTAACCTTCTTAACTTCTTAAGAAACACAAAATGGTTCCATGAATAGGGGGGGGGGGGGGGGGGTAAACCCCCTTGTAGCTGCACAACGGGCCTCCCTGGCCTATGAGCATTCTTCTCAATTCTGGGAAGGCTACAAACCTACCTACCTACCTACCTTTACGCAATCACTCTCTTAGTACGAGCGCATAACAAAAAACGTTCACCTATTGCATTAAGTAAGAAGTCCATTCCCGGACCAGCCTCCGAATTAATCAATGAGGAACAGGTACCATTATATGGGTGTGCATATCGAACAAGCAATCATTTGTTTAGTTTGGCCAAAGGAATCCTAGATAATGACTAATGTCTAACCCGGATCGACCCTAACATATCCATTTCCAAGAACAGTCAAATCGCAAAGAAACGAAACCTAAATCCCCTCTTGATCTACCTCTTCCACTGAAGCTCTATTTTGATTCAATATTTCAAGGAGGATGGATTTACTACGCCTTGCGTACGGATAAATTGCCCTCAGTAATTCTTATCCTATAATTCCATAAGTCGGCGATGGTGGCTGCATCCCTTGTGGCTCTGTTGTGGTATGTGCCCACCGCAGGGCGAAGCGCGAATCATCTACTTGGCCAAGTGGCATCATATCGCGGAATGTCCGAAGACATTTATTAATTGGATTTCATTTTCGAATGTATTTTTTCGTGATACACCCTATCTGGGTGTGTTGGGTAATCCTTACAGCCTTACAGTTCTTTGTTGAAAATGGGTGGACTACTAGTAATGCTGATGATGTATGACCCGAGGCTCAACTGCTAACCATGGATTAGCTGCAGTTATGATTAATTACTCGAAGCAATCGGAGAGAAGTTTCGACAAGGATACATATGTACTTATTAAAACAGAGGATGATGATGATGATACTTCGTATTGAGGTTTTGTGACATTTCACTTGAGATCGTGCCTTGCACGATCCACTGAGCTACATAATTGCATCCGTGCATCTTGCAAGGTTACTGAATTCGGTTATGCACTTGTACACTTTCGTTTTCTCTTGTGAAACTTAATTGTGTTATGATCGCGAGCAATTGTAATGAATAAAGTTTTCTTTATGCGGCATGATGCGATGCGGCTTAGTCAAGCGTGTCAGCTAGGGTAGATGGATTGTTCGTGACTGAAGGTGATTACTGAATTACTTGACTAAGTGAAATGGAAGCATCGCGTTAAGTATCGAGTGTGTATAAAGCCTAACCGTTCGGCTCTATTAATTAGTGGCTTCGTATCTAATGCTATTTGAGTTATCATTGGGTTTGAGTGGAAGCATGACAGAATCGTGCGACTTCCTTGGAATTTCTGGCTTTGGAGTGGAGAGCAAACTTATTTTTATTATTTTCTGAAATGTAGCTTCGATATTATCTTAAAATACCTACGAATGCTCAAGCTTACTTACTTACTTTGATGGCGCTATAGTTCGGGGTGAACCAGGGCCTCAACCAACAAGCCTCTCCAAGCCTTAAATGAGTCGTTCCACGGGGTTGGAGTCGAAGACTCTTCGGGCCGGAGCATTGATTTCCATTCGCTCTACATGGCCCAGCCATCTTAGACGTTGGATCCGAAGACGTCTAACTAGGCCGATGTCGCTGTACAGCCCGTAAAGTCCTGGTTGAATCTCCTCCACCACCCTCCGTTTACACAAACGGGACTAAAGGTTGCACGCAGAATTTTCCTCTCGAAACGCCCAAGAGCCTCTTTATCCGCTTTTGATAACGTCGAAGCCTCAGCGCCGTAGATGAGGACCGGGATGATTAAGGTTTTGTATAGGGAAACCTTCGTTTTTCGAGAGACGGCTCTACAACTCAATTGCCACTTGAGCCCGAAGAAGCAGCGATTGGCAAGAGTTATTCTGCGTTTTATCTGCGCCCTGGCGTCGTTGCTGCTTGTCACTATCGAGCCAAGGTAGACGAAGTCCTTGACTACTTCAAAAATATAGCTGCCGAAGGTGACGTTCTGACCAAGACGTCGTTGTTGCGCGTCTTTCTTGGATGACAGCATATATTTGGTCTTGTCCCCATTTACCCTTAGACCCACTTTAGCCGATTCTGCTTCGATGCTTGCGAACGCCTCATTGACGTCTCGCTTTGTTCGTCCAATAACGTCAATGTCATCTGCCTAGGCAAGCATTTGTGTGGACTTGAAGTAGATCGTACCTCTTGTATTGGCCGCAGAGTCCCGCACGATCTTTTCAAGAATAATGTTGAAGAAATCACATGACAGTACGTCACACTGTCTAAAACCTTTTTTAACATCAAAGGGGTCGGTTAGTTCACCTCCGACCTTAATGGAGCAGCGAGAGTTCTCCATGGTCATCCTGCACACTCTGACGAGTTTGGCAGGTATGTTAAAACATGAAATGGCTCTGTATAGCTCGTCCCTATAAACACTGTCATGCGCGGATTTCAAGTCAAGTCTTCTCCAAGATCTGCCGTAGTCTAAATATTTGGTCTATCGTGGATTTTCCTGGCCTGAAACCACACTGGTAGGAACCTATCAGATTGTCCACGATCGGTTTCAGGTACTTACACAGTACGGCAGAGAGAATGCTCAAGTTATGAATAGTAATAAAGTGGAACACAAATTGTCAGAATAGCTATCGTCTCATTTCTCAAAAGCTTAACGCAGAGGAAGTGCAATGGTACATGTACGAAAATAAGTTTGACCGACCTATCCGCGTAGTAGCTAAAAGGAAGACGTTATCGCGGACCTGGAAACCAAAGGTTTCAAAATAACAGATGCGGTAAAGATCCTCACGCGTAAAAAGAATTAGATAAACGGGGAAGAACCCGTAGTCAAACGCCGTCTTCCCTTATTCAGACCAACGTTCGAAAAAACCAAAGATCGAGAGAAAATCAAAACGATCTTAGATATTGTTGTTAAAATCGCACCACCTCGACAGAATAGGGCGTTAATTCCTCAGTGCAAGCGCTGCCAAGGTTTTAGCCATATGCAATTCTATTGCAAGAGAGGTCCACGCTGCCTAAGGTGCGCCGGTCAACATTTGACCCAAGAGTGTACCGTTTCAAGGCAATCCCCTGCAATATGCACCCCAACCCCTTGTTGCTGGGGAAAGAGGAACCTGACCCTCCAGGTTGGGGGTTGTGCTTAGGGGTAACATCCATATCACGTAAAAACCCACTTGTTCAGAAGCAACCACAAGCTTCGGATACGGACGGATACAAATCTGATGACCCCCGCAAACGACTAATGGACTTGAGGGTCTGCACCTGGAATGTGAGGTCCCTTAACAGACCGGGTGCAGACGATCAATTGGAGCAAACCCTCAGCTGTTATAAAGCAGATATAACCGCACTCCAAGAAGTGTGGTTGAATGAACCAGGCAAAAGACGGATGAAAAACTGCGACATCTACTACGGGAACTGCTACAAGGAGAACAAACAGCTCCTATTCGGGTGCGGATTCGTTATTCGAGGAAGACTCCGACAAAAAGTCTTCAGCTTCCGAGATATAAGCGAACGCCTCATAACAATCCGCATCGAAGCTAAATTTGGAAACATTAGCTTAATATGCGCTCAAACCCTAGCGGAAGAAAAGGACGACCGACTCAAAGAAGAAGTCTACCATCTCCTAGATAGAACCTACGCCCAATGTCCCAGCTACGACATAAAAATAGTTCCAGAAGTTTATAATGCAAAACTGGGCAAAGAGGACATATTTGAGTCGATCATAGGAAAGCATAGCCTCCATAGCACCACTTCCGACAACGGACTTAGGCTAATCGACTTCGTAACGGCGCGTAACCTCCTTGTAGCAAGTATACGATTCCCCCATCTCAACATCCACATGGGTATCTGGCGGTCTTTTGATCAATCAACCACGAACCAGATTGATCACATTGCGGTCGAGGTCATACACTCCTCCAGTATTCTCGACGTATGAACCTTCCGAGGGGCCAACATCGACTCGGACCACTACTTTGTTGTAGCCAAGGTACGAATCAGAATATCAAGAATGCTTAGGAGTCGAGTAGGACAACGTAAGTTTGACGTCGTAAAGCTACAATTGCAAGAGACTGCCAGAATCTTTGCCGATCGTGTCTCCTCCAAGCTCTCTCAAAATCCGCCCACAGCAGCACAAACAATAGAGCAGGGATGGGCAGATTGCCATAACGCCGTCAGAGACGTTGCCTCAGAGGTGCTGTGTTTCAAACCGCTACCACCTAGAAACCCCTGGTTCGATGAACAATGCGAACAAGCCCATGCAGCAAAACAAGAGGCTGCAATGACGGACGAGAGCTGCTCGCGAAATCTATGAGCAGAAGAGAAGAGAGGAACACACGCTTTTCAGAAGAAAGAAGAGAGAACACGGAAAGCGAGAGATCGAGGAGATGAAGAGATGCTTCCGCAGGAATGAGCCCCGTAAGTTGTACAATAAGGTAAAACGAACATGCCATGGCTACAAAGCCAGAGCGGCGGCCTGCAGGGATAAAAATGGAGAACTGGTAGTAGAGTCGCAGTCGATGGTTAGGATTTGGGAAGACCACCTCTGCAGACTGTATAACGGCGATGATAGACAAGATACCGCTGTCAGGCAAACGATCCGTTCGTAATGGACGACGATGTAAGAGAATTCCGTCTATCCGAACTAGACGAAGTCAAAATAGCGATATCGAGACTTAAGTCTAATAAAGCCGCGGGCGCAGACGGCCTGTCTTATGGCGGCTGGACATGAGCTGGTAAGGTACATGCACCATCTCATTTGCAAAGTATGGTCGGAGGAAAGCATGCCCGACGAATGGAATCTCAGCATTTGCGCGGTCCATAAGAAAGGAGACCCTTATAACTGCGCCAACTATTGGGGAATAAGCCTCCTTAACATCACAGACACAATGTGGTTTCAGGCCAGGTAAATCCACAATAGATCAAATATTTACGCTCCGGCAGATCTTGGAGAAGACCCAGGAATATCAGATCGACACTCCCAACCTTTTTGTCAACTTCAAGGCCGCGTAGAGGCGAGCTACACAACGCCATGTCTAATTTTAACATCCCTGCCAAACTTGTCCGACCGTGCAGGATGACAGTAGAGAATTCTCGCCGCTCCATTAAGGTCGGTAATGAGCAAACCGAGACCTTTGATGTTAAAAAAGGATTAAGGCAAGGTGACGCGCTGTCATGCAACTTTTTCAACATCGTGCTGGAAAAGATCGTGCAAGAGTCACTGGCCAACACAAGAGGAACGATTTATTCCGAGTCTACGCAATTGCTTGCATACGCCGACGACATTGATGTGATTGAACGGACACAGCGAGACACAGCGAGGCCTTTGTAAGCATTGAGGTAGAAGCGGCTAAGATGGGTCTCAGGGTTGATGAGGGTAAATCCAAATATCTGCTTTCATCAAAGAGAGACGGTCAACACCGACGTATGAACCAGAACGTCGCCTTGGATCGATATAACTTAACTTCGAAGTGGTCAAGGAATTCGTCTCACCGATGACCCTCGACAACAACCCCAGCACTGAGATAAAACGCAGAACCACTCTTGCCAACCGCTGTTCCTTTGGGCTTAAGAGGAAACTGGGAACTAGGGTCCTCTCTCGGAAAGCCAAGGTGACACTATATAAGACTTTGATTATCCCAGCCCTCTTTTAGAGCGCAGATGCTTGGACCATAACAAAAGCGGATGAAGATGCCCTTGGTCGCTTCGAGAGGAAAATTCTGTGCACTATCTACGGTCCCGTTTGTTCAAACGGAGTATGTAGGAGAAGTTTTAATGAAGAACTGTACGGGTTGTATAGCATCATCGGCCTGGTACGACGCCAATGAATACAGCGTCTAATGTGTCTAGACCATGTAGAGCGCATGGAAAATACAGTTCCGACCCGAAGAGTCTTCGAATCCACCCCGGAAAGAAGGCGCGGCAGAGGACGGCCGCATCTACGGTGGCGCAACAGGTGGAAGGGGACCTTAACCAACTGGGCGTGCGGCGCTGGAAATACATGGACAAAGACCGTGCCAGCTGGAAACGCTTGTTGGTTGAGGCCAAGGTTCACCACGGATTGTAACGCCACCTAAGTAAGTTAACTCTCCTGGGCCGATCTTTATTATTGGTGGTGACTTTAACGCTAAACACACCTTTTTGGGGCTCACGATATAACTCGCAGAAAGGTAAAGCACTCTACCAATCTGGGACGGAAGACGGCTGCGAGTTTCATTCAGCGGGAAAGCCGACGTACTGGCCGTCAGATGTCGCAAAAACTCCCGATCTAATTGACTTTTTTTCACGAAGTACATCAGTGTAAACTACCTAAAAGTCGTAGAGAGCCTTGACCTTTCCTTAGACCAGTCTCCAGTTATACTAACGATGAGTGCAGCTCTAATTAAAATTCAAAGGCCACCTAGATTAACTAGTAGGAGAACTAACTGGGAAAGATTCAGAAACTACGTTGGGGAAAGCACTGAATTGAGAGTACCGCTAAGAACACCATATGAATTAGAAGTCGAAGCTGATGGTTTTGTCCAAGCAGTGCAATATGCGAAGTCGAAGAGTACTCCACACCAAGATCGAATTCCAGACAATCAAAAGGTATCCTACCCGCCGGTTACCTTGAAGATCATTTTAAGCCCCTCCAGAGCCAACAAGCCCAGGACAACGACGATCGCTCGAATACAAAAATGGACTACCGACTACCAGCAGTCACGCTCTCAGAACTTAAAAAAAGTAGTAAAATCGTTAAAGTCTAACAAAGCTCCTGGTTACGACTTAATCACGGGAGAAATTCCTAAAGCATTGCCGAAGAAAGCGCTTCGTAAACTTCCTTTTCTCGTTAATGCGGCACTTCGATTAGAACACGTACCTAGGTATGTTGACGACCCTTAAAGAAAACGAAACATAAATCAAGGATCTTCGGTTCTGTACGTGGAATGTTAGGTCCCTAAACGGGCCACGTGCGGCCGAACAACTTGCGGACGCCCTGGACCGCTATAAAGCGGACATAACCGCCATCCAGGAAATGCGATGGAATGGGCCGGGCAAAAAGCGGATGAAAAACTGCGACATCTACTATGGTGACTGCTATAGGGAGAGAGGACAGAGACTATTTGGATGCGGATTTGTTGTTAGAGGTGGACTAAGGCATAAAGTCCTTAGCTTCCAGTAAGTGAATGAACGCCTTATAACGACCCGCATCAAGGCAAAATTTTGTAACATAAGCCTCATATGTGTCCATGCCCCCACGAAAGACAAGGATGACTCCATTAAAGATGATTTCTATGATCTCCTAGACAAAAGATACACCAAATGCCCCAGCTATGACACCAAAATCATACTAGGAGATTTTAACGCTAAGCTGGGTAAAGAAAGCATCTTTGAGCGGGTCATCGGCAAACACAGCCCACGTGACACCACATCCGATAACGGACACAGGCTGATCGACCTTGCCACGGGGCGAAATCTTCTTGTAGCCAGCACACGATTTTCCCACCTCGATATACACAAAGGCACCTGGCGGTCGCCAGATCAATCAGTCACCAACCAGATTGACCACATCGCGATTGACGTCAGACACTCCTCCACTATTCTTGATGTTCGCACTTTCCGAGGAGCGAACATCGATTCAGACCACTATCTTGTAGTAGCCAAGATACGTCAGCGCATAACACGAACACCGCGGAGTAGAGTTAGAACACCAAGCTATGACGTCGGAAAGCTACTATCGCCGGAGATCGCCAGTGCTTTTGCCAACCGCGTCTCCCTTAAGCTCTCCGATACACCTCAATCCTCCACTCAGTCAGTAGAGCAACAATGGAGCCTGTGCAAACAAGCCCTGAAGAGCAAAGTAACGGAAGTACAGGGCCTTAAAGCTCCACCACGACGAAACACCTGGTTCGATGACGAGTGTAGAAGGATTCATGCGGAAAAGCAAGAGGCATACAAAGCCTCACTACACAAAAAAACAAGAGCGGCTCGTGAGCTCTACAAGCTCAAGAAGGGAGGAACATAAGTTTCTCAAGAGAGAACAGAACGAGCACGAGAAGCGAGCGACGAAGCCTGCTTCGACGTTCGAAGATCTTATCAACAGATAATGCGAATGTCTCAAGGCTATAAAGCCCGAACGGAGGCCTGTAAGGATGAGAACGGACACCAAGTAGTAGAATCGCGGTCGATGCTGAGAATTTGGAAAAACTACTTCTGCAGACTGTATAACGGCGATGACAGCCAACATACCGCCGTCAGGCAGAATGACCCATTTCTCAATGCCAAAGATCCCAGAGAATTCCGTCCCCCTGACCACGACGAAGTTGAGATTGCCATGTCGAAACTCAAGTCGAATAAAGCTGCTGGCGCAGATGGATTGCCTTCTGAGCTCTTCAAAGCAGCTGGGGGTGAGATGGTTAGGAGTATGCACCGGCTCATCTGTAAGAGGAGGAAAGCATGCCCAAGGAATGGAGTCTCAGCATTGTTTGCCCGATCCACAAAAAAGAAGACCTCTTTGACTGCGCCAACTACAGAGGAATAAGTCCCCTTAATGTCGCATACAAGATCTTCGCTGCCGTTTTGTGTGAACGCCTGAAGCCGTTCGTAAATAAGCTGATAGGTCCTACGGCAGATCCTGGAGAAAACCAATGAATTTGAAGTCGACACCCACCATCTATTCGTCGACTTCAAGGTCGCATAAGACAGCGTAATTAGAGACTTTTGACATTCCTGCTAAGCTCGTCAGACTTTGCAGGGTGACTCTGGACAACGCTCGCTGCTCCATCCGAATCGATGCAGAACTGACCGATAGTTTCGAAGTCATAAAAGGATTTGGACATGGCGTTGCGCTATCGTTTGATTTTTTCTTGGACAGAGCGTGCAAGTTGGCAGATATAAGTTTGAGGTAGTTAAGGACTTCATTTACCTCGGCTCCGCAGTGACCTAGAACAACGACACCAGTTTCGAAACCAAGCCCTTGCCAACCGCTGCTTCTTTGGGCTCAAGAGGCAATTGAGAAGTAGAGCTCTCTCTCGTACGACGAAGTTGACCTTGTCTAAGACCTAAGACCGGTCCTGTTATACGGCGCAGAAACATGGACTTTATCTAAAGCGGATGAGGAAATCATTGGTCGTTTCGAGAGAAAGATTCTGCGTGCGATTTTCGGTCCTATAAACACAGAGGATACACGGACGGATACTCGACGACGACAACGCATGAAAAAGGAACACGATTTGCGAGTATGCTCCTGGAATGTTAGAACCCTGTACACTCCCGAAGCTGCTCATAAACTAGAATGAATCCTCACGCAGTACAAGGCGGATATTACTGCGGTCCAGGAAATACGCTGGATAGGAAACGGTATGATAAGGAAGAAAAATTGCGACATTTGTTACAGCTGTCACAAAAGGTTGCACTTACTGAGATGCGGATTTGTCGAAGGTCATCGACTTTAAACCTATAAGTGATCGCCTGGCTGTGATCCGCATCAGAGGCGGATTTTATAACATCAGCCTTATATGTGCACACGCCCCTACCGACGAGGCTGAAGACCCTATCAAGGAGGGCTTCTATGACCTCCTGGACAACACCTACGGAGCTTATCCGGAGTACGATGTAAAAATCGTGCTCGGGGACTTCAACGCCAAAATCGGTAAGGAGAACACCCTTGGCGGAGTGATCGGAAAGCACAGCCTCCACGATACAACAACAGATAACGGCTTCCAACTCGCTGACTTTTGCGACAGCTCGTAATGCGGTGATAAGTAGCACAAGATTCCCTCGCAAGCGAATTCACACTACAACCTGGCGATCTGCGGACGGTCGAACCGCCAACCAAATCGACCATGTGCTCATTGACGCAAGGCACTCGTCAAACATCCTGGACGTGCGAACATTCAGAGGGGCAAATGTCGACTCTGACCACTCCCTCGTAGCAGCAAGATTCAGAGCTCGAATGTCCAATGTCAGAAAGCTGCACCAGCCCATCAGGAGGAGGTTGCCAGAGTCTACAGGGAGCAGCTGAGCGAAAGACTCTACGGTATGCCTACGTCGAACACTGATGCCAATAATATGTGGCTGCATTGCCGCTTAGGATACCTACCACCCCCGACAAGAAACCCGTGGTATGATGGCGAGTGTGAGCAGAAAAAGGCAGCAACCGACGAGGCGTACCAAAAGGCGCTGGAGAGGAAAACCAGGGCAGCGCAAGAAGAGTACCGAGCCAGAAGAAGAGAGGAGAAAAGTCTAGGGATAAAAATAAAACACGAGCCTTTTACAAGAAAGCCAAAGGCCTTGCAGGAGGCTTCAAAAAGGGCTCCCAGGCTCTTCGAAACTGCGAGGGTAATCTTGTCACCGACCCGCGGGGAATAGTGGATGTATTTAAGCAGCATTTCCAGCAGCTGCTTAACGAGCATGACCAAGAGAGAGTGGTAGGGACCGAGGAAATCCCAACTCCAGCCGCTGAAGTAGTCCTCCCACCCGGCATCGAAGAAGTCGGCACAGCAATTCAGAAGCTGAAGAACAACAAGGCCGCAAGCTCAGATGGCTTGCCATTCAAGGCTGGCGGCGATGTTCTGGTAGGGAGAATGCACCTGATCATCCGCAGAATTTGGGAAGATGAAAGCATGCCCGACGACTGGAATACCAGCTCTATATGCCCCATCCACAAAAAAGGCGATCCTACCTCTTGCAAGAACTATAGAGGTATATCCCTGCTCAATGTCGCATACAAGATCCTGTCCAGCGTATTGTGGCGTATTGTGTGAACGTCTAAAACCATTTTGCACCGCACTAATCGGCAGCTACCAGTGCGGCTTCCGGCCCGGCAAATCGACTACAGACCAAATTTTCACACTTCGACAAATCCTGGAAAAGACCAACGAGTTTCGAATCGATACACACAATCTTTTCATCGATTTCAAAGCCGCATACGACAGCATTCATCGTGAAGAACTGTTTGGTGCGATCGCCGAATTCGGGATCCCGGTAAAACTGATACAGTTGCGTCGCGCCACGCTAAAAAATACGCGATGCACCGTGCAACTCGGTTCTAGGACTTCGGAACCATTTGAAACATGTCATGAAACTTGTCATTGGACTTCTTCAACCTGGTGCTGGAGCAGACGGGCAGGCGTCAACAGGGAAAATCACTATTATCTACAAGTCCGTCCTGCCTCTAGGATACGCAGGTGATATCGACATCACCGCGTGTTCTCGCCGTGACATTGTGGAAGCATTAACGGAGATTGAAGAACAGACGAAACGAGTTGGTCTTAAGGTCAATGAGAATAAAACCAAGTGCATACTGTCAAGCAAAAACCAATCCGTCCCTCACCACCTGGGACAAAATATAACAATTGACAGCTACAATTTCTAGGTTCAGGAGTTTGTCTACCTCGGGGCAAACGTAAATTCCACAAATGACACCACAGTGGAGATCCGGTATAGAATCGCCCTTGGCAACCGCTGCTACTTCGGCTTGTCCAAACAACTGGGGTAAAAACTCCTCACTCGAAGGACCAAAGTCATGCTTTACAAAACGCTCATTCTGCCAGTCTTGCTGTACGGAGCCGAAAGCTGGACGATAAGCAGTACAGCGGAGCTGATTGTGGGTTCTTTCGAAAGAAAAATTCTGCGCCGGATATTTGGTCCTGTCTGTGAGGAAGGTGAATGGAGAAGAAGACACAACCACGAACTCTACGAGCTGTACCAATATGTGGATGTAGTCCGGAAGGCAAGGATCCGTCGACCACACTGGCACGGCCACATCGAGCGCATGGACATCAACGCTCCAGCTTAGAGGGTCTTCGACTCCGAGCCTCCTGGTTCGAGAAGAAGAGGAAGACCGAACCTCCGATATAAAGACCAAGTAATCGCGGATGTAAGACATCTTGGTCTTGACAACTGGAAGCAGCGTCAGCAGACCGTCAAGGATGGAAGGCAGCTATAGCTCAGGCTCAGATCCTCCATGGATCGCTGGCCTGATAAGTAAGTAAGTAAGTAATAAACGCAGAGGGTGGTTGGAGGAGAAGGTTCGATCACGAACAGGAGTCAGGCGTCTACGGATCCAACGCCTAAGATGGCTAGGCCATGTAGACCGAATGGACACCACAGCTCCAGCCCAGAAGTAGAGGACGGCCACATCTAAGGTGGCGCGCACAGGTGGAAAGGGACCTAAACCAACTGGGCGTGCGGAACTGAAAAAGACTAGCGAAAGATCGTGCTAGGTGGAGAGGCATGCTGGTTGAGGCCCAGCCCAGGGAGGTGTTTTAGTGAGTAAGAATCTCACACTCCTATGAGCACACGCTGTCGGTCCTCATAGTGTCTTTTGAAGATTTCCACCTATCCTCAAGAAAGAAAAGAAAAAAAGTCAGAACATGTTACTGTAGCTTCGATAGACCGCATACCATATGGTCTCTGCGTTTACCACTGTACGAAAATGGCAATCTTTCTATGACTTTGCTCAAATTCATCAGCAAGGTCAGCCGCATGTACATACGTAGGCACACAGACACCCTTTGTTAGAAAAGCAAAAGTGAAATATGAACAAACAACACATGCCAAGCGACAAAATGTCAAGAAAACAGCTATCACAGCGTCTCAATCTAATACGCCAACCATCGACAATGCTTCGAAAATAGCAATATCGCACAAAGGCCAAAGAGAACCCCACTGCGAAACAGAAGACAAAAGAAGCCCTGTCCGCAGCATGCTCACATCCTTACCCACAACAATAGCCCATTCCTACGATCACATTTTTGTGTGGTCAAAGAACAAGTTGCCGAACGAAACCTTGAAATTGTCACCGATAATCAACCTCTATGATCAGCAAACAATAAATTTCAAATCGGTTAGTGTGCCTCGCTGCAAAAATCGTGAGTCTATACGGCACAGTACTCGTACTCATATCGTCGAGTGCAATCCGGAAAAATGCTTAAAAGAAAAATCCAAAGTGCTGGTGACTATGTTAACCAAAGCAATGAAAAACGATCTGCACAGCCCTAGAGAGTATAAGGTGCCCACGTCGTCGCTTGACGGTCACAGCCTACATGAGGCACCTGCACCTTTATCTTGTTGAACAGAAACCAAAAGACTTTGTCCTTGGAAGGCTTTGTGACGATAGTAGACAATGGTAGATCCCAATACGATCAGACGTGATCAGTGCGCGCATACACCACACTGTCTCGTCTCGAGGGCATACATATTAGATGCATTATCCATTGCGCATTGTCATTGTCAATTTTTGGTGTCATTATTCTGTGGTCTGTGGGCCATGGCCCAGAATATTCATCGAAGGTCTATCCGTCCGCTTGTATACATGCATGTGGAATTGATGTGATATAGTCGTAGTCGTGCGCATGTTCATGAACCATATCCTCCGCCTCAGTGGCAAGGGATACCTTGAGGTAGCTTGCTTCGACCTAAATAGTAAAAATAACAAACAAAAGGAGACGCTGAGTTGATATGACTGAATAAGTCGTGAGATACTAGATATGGTCAAAATGGATGCTTGTAATATAAACAATATGTGGAGATGGTTATGGCGGACTCACTTGGGATTCATTGTAAACCGTCGCAGGATCCTTAATACCACAACTGTTCAACTAAAACTTCTGTGGATACGAGATTTAGCATAATGTGCCTGGGACTTACGTTCACCCCTTTTGAAACCCACGTTAAACGGATGATTTTTTAAAGCTCTTAGATAGTCACTGCAGTACGGTATTACTTAGTTTGGCGATTCCTTGGGGCGCTTCAATTGAAGGGGCGCCGTGATATTGCTTGCAAAGCATGGTTGTCGTAAGATTTTTTTTTTTGTTTTTTTTTCAGTGCGACAGCACGCTTCCAAGATTTTTCCAAGAATCACTGTCTATACATATATTCCAAAGGGCGCTAAAGTGTTGAATGCAGCGCCAGCTCCCATGTACAAGCTTCCATAAGAATGGCACCTGCCTTACCCAAGAGCTTTAAATAGAATTTGCCATTTGTAATCGCAATAACCTCACATCCTCTTACACACATGCCTATCGTGGAAGGCATACCCACGAGTACATAGTCGCATCCAACTAGTACGCAAGCTACAGATACGACGTAGTCCAATAAACTGGCGCCAGCAATACCAATTTCACAACTGTCACTCTCGATTTGAATAGTTGCCTTAGCAATGCTTACAACCACGTGAAACAATCCCTTTGGCACGTGTTGCCTCCTGCACGTCGCGCCATCAACCGTCGCGCAAACAAAGCACTCGCATTTGATGCACCACTCACGCAGATCGTCTCCAAGCAGCAGCATCTTCAGCTAAGTGCGTGCCATTCTAAATCTCTATCAATTTGTATCGCAACTAGTCGAGCATAATGTTCATAGCCCAAGGAGTGGTGCATCGAAGATGCACACAACGCACGCCGAGTATCTGCAACAACACGGCTACGCAAAACAAAACAAAAAGTGCACAATCCTCTCCGACCAGACAGATGTGGCGGATGTCTCGGGAAAAACGTTTTCCACCACCACCACCGCCATCGCCTAATCCCCAACCGGATTGCGCTAAACGTTCTATGCAAATCCAACGACCAGTCGCATGGTGCTTTTCACGCGCTGCTCGTTGTAATTATTCACTGACACCATCTGCAGCGAAAATGATAAATTTCAAAAATGTCGATAATTTGTTAACCCTTTTTGCTAGATTGATTCTGTTCCTGTCCCACCTTCTGCGAGCCATGCGTCGTCGTCGCCTGCCAGGACAGTATGGTGCATTACTAAGCAAACAGCACAAAAATGGGCCGCAGACACTACGGATGTGGCTAGAAGACCGTACCGAAGATTAAGAAGATGGTTCCCTCCGACGCCATCGTCGGATGGTATGGTACCGAAAATGAGTGGGACAAATGACGGGAATGTTAATGTGGCGAATTGTTCATTGAACGAAGCTGTCGGTGCGGCACAAGCGCCTTTGATGTACATAGGTACTCGTACAGTGTCCATTTAAATCGAATTCTAGATCTGCTGTTGCAGATAAGGTGCAAGTGGAAAAATTATCATTATCAAGCCCTGTGCATTGGCCGGTGACAGTGAGTTATGATGACATATGGACGAACGGACAGGTGATGTCCAGGGCCTGAGAGACTATTTCGGTTTGTGCTTGTTGACTGCAGAAGGGTCAGGGATTGTATATGAATGGGTCGTTCATCCGATAAGGTTGATTGTTTTATTCGTTCCGGACTATTAACCGGACGAAAGGCTTCTGAGAGGAAGTCCTCGAATGTGGCTTAAACGAAATAGTATGCACATATGCATGCCCGAGGAATGGAGTCTCAGCATCGTATGCCCGATCCACAAGAAAGGAGACCCCTCTGATTGCGCCAACTATAGAGGAATAAGTCTCCTTAACATCGCCTACAAAATCTTCTCTGCCGATTTGTGTGAACGCCTGAAGCCTTTTGTAAATAAGCTGATAGGTCCTTATCAGTGCGGATTCAGGCCAGGGAAGTCCACCATCGACCAAGTCTTCACACTTCGGCAGATACTGGAGAAAACCAATGTATTTCAAGTCGACACTCACCACCTATTTGTCGACTTCAAAGCCGCATACGACAGCGTAATTAGAGACGAGCTATACAACGCTATGTCTACCTTTGACATACCTGCTAAACTCGTCAGACTATGCAGGATGACTTTGGAGAATGCTCGCTGCTCCATCCGAATCGGTGAACACCTTACCGATAGTTTTGATGTCAAAAAGGGTTTAGGCAGGGCGATGCGCTGTGAGATCTCTTCAACATCATATTGGAAATGATTGTGCAAAAATCACTGGCCAATACAAGAGGCACAATCTATTTCAAATCCTCGCAACTCCTTGCATACGCCGACGATATTGACATAATAGGTAGATCACAGCGAGATGTCAATGAGGCGTTTGCGAGTATTGAGATGGAGGCGGCGAAAATTGTCATAAAAAAAAGACGCTCAACACCGACGTCTCGGCCAGAACGTTTGTATAGGCAGATATAAGTTCGAGGTAGTTAAGGACTTCGTCTACCTTGGCTCCGCAATGACCTGGAACAACCACATCAGTTCCGAAACCAAAGCCAATCGCTGTTTCTTTGGGCTCAGGAGGCAACTGAGTAATAGAGCCCTCTCCCGAACGACAAAGTTGACTCTATATAAGACCCCTATCATCCCGGTCCTGTTGTACGGCGCAGAAGCATGGACACTACCAAAAGCGGATGAGAAGGCCCATGGTCGGTTCGGGAGAAAGATTTTGCGCCTGATTTTTGGGCCTATAAACGCAGACGGGGGATGGAGGAGAAGATTCAACCCCGAACTTTACGTGCTGTACAGCGACATGAGCCTAGTCAGGCGTCTACAGATTCAACGCCTAAGATGGCTGGGCCACGTAGAGCGAATGGACACCAGAGCTCCAGCCCGGAGAATCTTTGAATCCAACCCCGAGGGACGAAGAAGCAGAGGACGGCCGCACTTAAGATGGCGCACACAGGTCGAAGGGGACCTCAGCCAACTGAGTGTGCGGCAATGGAAAAGGCTAGCGAAAGATCGTGCTAGATGGAGGGGCATGTTGGTTGAGGCCCAGGTTCACCCCGAACTGTAGCGCCCACTAAGAAGAAGAAGATGCACATATGCCGACAGAGGTTTGTAGTCGAAATTTGAACGACATTCGGACACACTCCATCGAGTAACGCTTAAAGGACCCTAATGGCGATCATAACAAATTCGATCTGTTAGAACGCTTGTTCTTAACTTCAGATCTTCAGATTGATTTTCATATAAAGTTAGGCAGCCTGTTGGCCGCACTAAAAGCCGCATTTCCAAAATCGGCAACTGCTACAATCGGCTACAGTTTATGGCGAACCTGGGCCTCCTTTAAAAAAAAACCTCTCCAACTGGCACGGTCTTTCGCCAGCGGTCTTCAGTGCCGCACGACTAGTTGGTTCGCATCGTCTTCCACTTGCGTGCGCCACATTAAATTTGGCCGTCGTCGACCGCGTCGCTATTCAGGTTTGGATTCAAAGATCTTCCGGGCCGGAGCTGTGATTTCCATGCACTCTACATGACCTAGATGGGATCCGAAGACGCCATGCTACATTCATGTCGCTGAACAGCCCGTACAGTTCACTATTAAGTCTTTTCGTCCACTCCCCATTTATGCAGGTCGGGCCGGAAATCGTTCGCAGAATTTTTTTGTCTCAAAGCGACTAAGGACCCTTCATCCGCTTTCGATAAGGTCCATTTCTCTGAGCTATAAAGTAGGACCGGTATGATTTCGCCACTGATGTCATTGCTGCAAGTTACTGCGGAGCCTAGGTAGATGAAGTCCTTGACAACCTAGAAATTGTACCTGCCAATATGTACGCCCTGGCCAAGATGCCAGTGGTTCGTGTCCTTTTTCGACGACAGCATATATTTCGTCTTGCCCTCATTTACGACCAGTTCCACTTAAGCCGTTTCTGCCCCAATGCTCGTAAAGGCCTCAATGACATCTCGCTAACTTCGTCCAATTATGTCAATGTCATCGGCTTTTGCGAGCAGTTGTACGAACTTGAAAAAGATGGTGCTCCTCGTATTGACCAGTGAGTTTTGCACGATCCTTTCAAGGATGATGTTGAAAAAGTCACACGATAGCGTGTCGTCCTGTCTGAAACCTTTTTTGACATAAAAGGTGTCAGTCAAGTCGCTTCCCTGATGACGCAGCGGGAGTTCTCCAATGTCATCCTGCACAATCTGACTAATCATGGCGTTGTATGTACAGCTCATACAGCTCTTGATTTAATCTTCTCCTCCACTCTCCGTTTACACAAACGTTTACAAGAACGCGATTCCCCCATCTCAACACCCACAAAGGTACCTGGCGGTCTTTTGATCAATCGACCACCAACCAGATTGATCACATTGCGACCGACGCCGAGGGGCCAACATCGACTCGGGCCACTACTTTGTTGTAGCAGAGGTACGAATGAGGATATCAAGAATGCTTAGGAGTCGAGTAGGACTACGTAAGTTTGACGTCGGAAAGCTACAATCGCAAGCGACTGCTAGAATCTTTGCCGATCGTGTCTCCTCCAAGCTCTCTCAAAACCCGCCCACAGCAGTACAAACAATAGAGCAGGAATGGGCGCATCGCCAGAGCGCTGTCAGAGACGTTGCCTCAGAGGTGCTGGGTTTCAGACCACCACCACCTAGAAACCCCTGGTTCGATGAACAATGCGAACAAGCCCATGCAGCAAAACAAGAGGCATGTAAAGCCATGCTGCAACGACGGACGAGAGCTGCTCGCGAAATCTATGAGCAGAAGAGAAGAGAGGAACACACGCTTTTCAGAAGAAAGAAGAGAGAGCACGGAAGGCGTGAGATCGAGGAGATGGAGAGATGCTTCCGCAGGAATGACACCCGTAAGTTTTACAATAAGGCAAAACGAACATGCCATGGCTACAAAGCCAGAGCGGCGGCCTGCAGGGATGGAAATGGAGAACTGGTAGTAGAGTCGCATGGGCGGAAATAACTTTGAAGCGGTCAAGGAATTCGTCTACCTTGGCTCACTGATGACCAGCGACAACAACACCAGCGCTGAGATAAAACGCAGAATCACTCTTGCCAACCGCTGTTTCTTTGGGCTCAAGTGGCAATTGAGAAGTAGAGCCCTCTCTCAGAAAACCAAGGTGACACTATATAAGACCCTAATCATCCCAGTCCTCCTTTACGGCGCAGAGGCCGAGAGGAAAATTCTGTGCACTATCTACGGTCCCGTTTGTTCAAACGGTGTATGGAGGAGAAGATATAACGAAGAACTGTACGGGTTGTACAGCGACATCGGCCTGGTACGACGTCTACGGATACAGCGTCAAGGTGGCTAGGACATGTAGAGCGCATGGAAAATACAGCTCCGACCCGAAGAGTCTTCGAATCCACCTCGGAAGGAAGGCGCGGCAGAGGGCGGCCGCATCAACGGTGGCGCACGCAAGTGGGAGGGGACCTTAACCAACTGGGCGTGCGGCGCTAGGCACAGCTGGCTAAAGACCATGCAAGCTGGAGACGTTTATTGGTTGAGGCCCAGGTTCATCGCGGACTGTAGCGCCACCTGTAATTAAGGCTTCCGTTCTGGCCTTATATCCCCGGCATGTTTGTTTTATTCGTTGATGAAACCTCCTGCGATGGCATCTCTCCATCTCGATGATCGAGAGCTTCTCGTGCTCCCTTTTTTTTTTGAGAAGCTTATGCTTCTCCCTCATCTTCTGCTCATAATGCTCACGAGCAGCTCTCGTGTTTCTGTGCAATGCCTCTTGATAGGCTTGCTGCTGGCTGCGTGTGCCTTCCTACACTCGTCGTCATGCCATGGGTTTCTTGTTGGTGGCATTTTGAAACCCAGTTCCTCAGAAGCAGCCCCCTCTAAGGCTTGTTGACAACGGGTCCATGGGTGTCGTGCGGTCTGAGCAGGTGTTGGAGAGTTTTCCGATAGCTTGGAGAGAGGCGATTGCAGCATTGCTACATCGTATGCCGCTGGCCTTACTCGATTTTTCTGGGCCAGGCATATTTGTAGTCGTACCTGGCTGCCACAAAATTGTGGTCCGAATCAATGTAGGCTTCTCGGAAAGGCCGTACGTCCCGAATATCGGATGCATGCCTGCCGCCAATCGCAATGTGGTCAATCTGGTTAACGGTTGATTTAACCGGAGATCGCCAAGTCCCTTTGTGAAAGTTGAGATGTGGGAAACGCGTGCTAGCAACTAGAAGATTTCGCCAGTCCAGTTTTGCGTTAAGGTATCCCAGTACGATTTTAACAACGTAACTAGGACACTGCGTCGTGGCCAACGTCGATAGCACCATCGCCATCGAATGTTTATTTCGTGGCGTCCCTCCTCGGCGGTGTACTGGCAAAACCACCCGTAGTATACTTGCCAAGAAAAGGCTTCTCGACTCAAGCCGTTCGGAATCGGCATTAAAATGTAGGTCCCTTTCACCTGTGTAAAAAATAAATCACACACAACATGGGATTGGCTCTGGCCCTTAATGGGCTGTAATGCCGCCAAAGTAAGCAAGCAAGCAAGCAAACTGGGATATTGGGCATATGTCCTATCTAGAAGGTCGTAGAAGTCGTCTTTTGTAGAGTCATCCTTGTCTCCGGTAGGGGCGTGAGCGCAACTTGGCTGATGTTTTTATTACTACATGCTTAGACGAATTTTTAACTGTTTGGGGCGATGGCCGAATTCGGAATCCGGGTAAAACTGATCCAGTTGTGCAACTCGGTTCAAGGACCTCGGAACCATTCGAATCATGCACCGGATTTCGGCAAGGAGATGCGCTGTCTTGTGACTTCTTCAACCTGGTGCTGGAGCAGATAGTGCGACGGGCAGGCGTCAACAGGGAAAGGCACTATCTTCTACAAGTCCGTCCTGCCGCTAGGATACGCAGGTTATATCGACATCATCGCGTATTCTCGCCGTAACATTGTGGAAACATTCACGGCGACTGAAGAACAGGCGACGCGAGTTGGTCTTAAGGTCAATGAGGACAAGACGAAGTTCATGCTGTCAAGCAAAAACCAATCCGTCGCTCACCACCTGGGACAAAATATAACAAGTGACAGCTACAATTTCGAGATAGTTAAGGAGTTTGTCTACCTGGGGGCAAACGTAAATTCCACAAATGACACCACAGTGGAGATCCGGCATAGGATCGCCCTTGGCAACCGCTGCTACTTCGGCTTGTCCAAACAAGTGGAGTCAAAACTCCTCACTCGAAAGACCAAAGTCATGCTTTACAAAACGCTCATTCTGCCAGTCTTGCTGTACGGAGCCGAAAGCTGGACGATAAGCAGGAAAGCGGAGCTGATTTTGGGTTCTTTCGAAAGAAAAATTTGCGCCGGATATTTGGTCCCGTCTGTGAGGAAGGTGAATGGAGAAGAAGACACAACCGCGAACTCTACGAGCTGTACCAATATGTGGATGTAGTCCGGAAGGCAAGGATCCGTCGACTACACTGGCTCGGCCACATCGAGCGCATGGACATCAACGCTAAGAGGGTCTTCGACTCCTGGTTCGAGAAGAAGAGGAAGACCGAACCTCCGGTATAAAGACCAAGTAATCACGGATGTAAGACATCTTGGTCTTGACAACTGGAAGCAGCGTGCCCGGGACCGTCAAGGATGGAACGCAGCTATAGCTCAGGCTCCGATCCTCCATGGATCGCTGGCCTGATAAGTAAGTAAGTAAGTTAGACGAATTTTATTAACTACCTAGAAACGATTTTTAGCCACCATCTAGCTGGAGGCATATACCAACGGTCCCTGGCACTACTATGATGGCCCGAAATCTGCTTTTTGCGAAAGTGTAATGAGGAAATAGACCATCCACACCATTTAATTGCATAAACATACTCACAATTTACATGGAATCACACCAACCACACCAACCATGCTCAAGGAAAGAGCACTTTCTGAGCAAAGTGTCGATTACCAAGCCACCTGCTCTAGCCTTCGCCAGCTGGCTTCCCTCAATTTCTATTATTCCTCATGGTCCTTTAATAAATTTTCCGATCTGTCAATTACGCGGCCATTGTAAATCATTCATTTTGATACAATCTCCCACAATAGATCACACCTCGAGAACAATGGAAAGCACGACACGAGCAACAGCACCAACATCAGACAAAACAAAGATACACAAGTGAATCGCAGCCCGACACGATGAGGTGCCGCTGCTGCTGCTGCTGGCCAACACTACCACCACGATCACCACTATCGCCGCCGCCGTAGCTTCAGTTTCAACCACAGCCCAGAGGCAGGTTATGTTATAGATACCATGGATTCACATAGCCTTGCAGCACTCTCTGTGGCAGGTAATAATAATAATTCACATATAATTATTATTTTCGTTTCGACGAGCTCGGGAACAAGCGATTCCTTATGCCAGGATCCTAGAAACCCCTTAGACTTTGTGGCTGTGACGGACGAACGATCTCCTGTGCCTAGGGCTTACCGGGTCTACTGTGCCGCCGGTAGATACTAGTCGGACAGAAAATTAGATCAATGTGCAGAGCTCCTTGGATAATAAATTTAAATTTGCAGCATCTGAAAACGGTGTGAACATACTTGAGGAGGAGTAGTAGTTGGTTGAGGCATAGGGTTGCTTCAAAGGAAGTCGCCTCACTGGTACTGGTCCATAAACGGGCAGCGTGTCTTATCTTTGATTTAATCCACTACAAGCTTATGGATGGCTAGTCAATTAGTGAAGCGATTCAAATGACCTACGTATTTGCCCTCAAACGTACATATGATGATGCTACATGCAGTTTCCTTTCTATGCGGCAGTCTAGAATAAGACAGAGAGATTGAGAGGAGGCAACAACCTACTATGGTTAGTTATCTGTCAATCAGTCTGTACGTCTGGCTGGTTCGCCGCATGATCGGCACGATTGCCACGATCACCAAGTGGCAGAGAACTTGAAATGAGATTTGGTAGATTTATGTCCACGTCAGTAACCTTTGATCCATGCTGGGAACAGACAGGAGGCGCGCATTGGAATGTTCACTTTGTTCGTCCGTCGTCCGTCGTCTGTCATCCGCTGTTCGTTGTGTAGGAGATGACCAACTATGGTCACCGTTACTGACTGGATATCATTATTTGTCAAAGGAGAACGAATAAATCAGTCAAAGGTTCATCAAGCTGGCAGGAACCCTCGTCTAGAATCTCTTCCAAGAACAGATATTTTAATTTTTTTTTTTTTTTTTTTTTGCTTTCTTTATTCCCTGGTTGCTCCCACTGCGCCGTCATATGAATTCATTTGATCGCCATGTCGACGAGGGACTAAAACTGCAATCTATTTATTCATAAATTTCATAATCAGGAATGTAGGCCCGAACCGGGATGGGACAAGAGCGCATACGTGCCCATAGATATTTGCTTAACGCACAAAAAGAGAATATTATTCATGACCGGGATAGAGCGAACCTGGAGCTCGAGTTTCTCTATTCAGCTCGAAGGAGATGGATGTGATTTATGGCTGCGCTTTGGTCGTCAATATATCGGGAGTATCGTCGGCTTGGATTAGCATATGTGCACATATCTAGATATTTGTGGAAATGATGAGGGTTTGGATTGAGTTGTAAATACAGAAAGCTAGACGTCAGCGGTTTGCAAAAATGTGTCGTTATAACGTCTGATTTTTTAAGTGCTTGGTTTTTCGTGGTTAGATTGAGTACAGAAAGGTTACAACGGAGTGTACAATTTATATTCGGGTTGCTTGCCATGCTTGCCATCTAATTTTCTGATTACCATTTCGCCAAAATGTTGACTAGGACTATGTGTATTTTAGGTAGTTCATACAGAGAATCGATCATGTTACGTCGTATCTCGCAAATAACACGTGTAATGTTGTCTTCCCTGGGTTGCTACAATCCAGACATTACGGTATTTACCGCTACAGTTCGGGGTGAACCAGGGCCTCAACCAACAAGACTCTCCAGCCGGCTCGATCTTTGGCCAGCTGCTCCCAGTGCCACACGCCTAGTTGGTTGAGGTCCCTTTCCACCTGTGCGCGCCATCCTAGATGCGGTCGTCCTCTGCTACGTCGTCTCGGGGTTGGTGTCGAAGACTCTTCGGGCCGGAGCGGTGATGTCCACTCGCTCTTCATGGCCCAGCCATCTTAGACGTTGGATGCGAAGACGTCTAATTAGGCCGATGTCGCTGTACAGCCCCTACAGTCCTTGGTTGAATCTACTCCTCCACTCTCCATTTACACAAACGGGACCAAGGATTGCACGCAGAATTTTCCCCTCGAAACGCCCCAGAGCCTCTCCATCTGCTACGGCCAAGCCTCAGCGCCGTAGAGGAGGACTGGGATGATTAAGGTTTTGTAGAGGGATACCTTCGTTTTTCGAGAGAGGACTCTACTACTCAGTTGCCTCTTGAGCCCTAGGAAGCAGTGGTTGACAAGAGTTATTTTGCGTTTTATCTCAGCGCTGATGTCGTTGCTGCTTGTCACTATCGAGCCAAGGTAGACGAAGTCATTGAGTACTTCAAAAATATAGCGGCCGAAAGTGACGTTCCAACCAAGACGTTGGTGTTGCGCGTCTTACTTTGATGACAGCATATATTTGATCTTGTCCCCATTTACCCTTAGACCCACTTTTGCCGCTTCTGCTTCAATGCTTGCGAACGCCTCATTGACACCTCTTTGTCCGTCCAATAACGTCAATGTCATCCGCGTGGGCAAGCAATTGTGTAGACTTGAATTAGATGGTAGCTCTTGTATTGACCGCATCGTCCCGCACGATCTTTTCATGTAAGATGTGCGTCACCCTGTCTAAAACTTTTTTAACATCGAAGAGGTCGTTTAGTTCACCTCCGACATCGTGCACAGTCTAATGAGTTTGGCAGGAATGTTAAAACATGACATGGCTCTTGTAGTGACCAGTTCACTCAAATAAAACACTTCAATATTTATATAAACAAACTTAACTATTCTTCAATACTTCAATATATATATGTAATAAGCAAATCAGTCCGAACTCTGATTCACAAAACACAATAATCTTAAGTCACGATGGTATCGCCTGCGCTGTTCGCGATCGACTAACTACAAAGCCAAATACACCCGCTGCTAAGCATGTGTTTGCATGCTCGTTTGGCTGGAATCGGTAGGTCTCCACCAGAGCATGTGTTTGCATGCTCATTTGCTGGAATCGGCAGGTCTCTACAGAGGGCATGTATTTGCATGCTCATTTGCTGGAATCGGCAGGTCTCTACAGAGGGCATGTGTTTGCATGCTCATTTGCTGGAATCGGCAGGTCTCTACAGAGGGCATGTGTTTGCATGCTCATTTGCTGGAATCGGCAGGTCACCACAGCTCTGTATAGCTCGTCTCTATAAACACTCTCAGGAGACTTATCCCTCTGTAATTGGCGCAGTCATAGGGGTCTCCTTTCTTATGGACCAGGCAAACGATGCTGAGATTCCATTCATCCATATCTTGCAGATGAGTTTGGTGTATGTTCCTGACCAGCTTATCGCCAGCTGCTTTAAATAGTTCCGCGGGAAGTCCGTCTGCTCCAGCAGCTTTATAAGACTTAAGTTTCGGTATTGCTATCTTAACACCGTCTAGGTCGGGTGGAGGGGATTCTCTTTCGTCTTCGTCCATTGTGAATAGTTCGTTCTGCCTGATGACGGCATTTCGATTATCATCGCCGTTATACAGTCTGCAGAAGTGGTCCTTCCACAATCTCAGCATCGACTCCACTGTTGTCCGTGCTCATCCCTGAAGGCTTCTGCTCTCGCTTTATAGCCTTGGCATCTCTCTATCTCCTGGATCTCGCGCTGCTCGTGCTCCTTCTTTTTTCTTCTCAGAAGCGCATGTTCCTCTCTCCTTTTCTGTTCATAGAGCTCGTGGGCAGCGCTCGTCCGTCGGTGCAGTGTAGTCATGTATGCATTCTGTTTCTCATCATCAAACCAGGGGTTTCTCGAAGGTGGTGACTTGAAACCGAGTACATCTGAGACGGCCTTTCTGATGACGTTCGAACAACGTCTCCATTGCTGATCTATGGTTTGTGCAGATTGCATCGGGACTTGAGAGAGCTTGAGGGAGACTTGATCGGCGAAGGTTCTGGCGGTCTCTTGCGATTGCAGCTTTCCGACTTTAAATTTTGATATTCTTACTCAACTCCGTTGATTCCGAGAAATTCGCATCCGTACCTTGGCTGCAACAAGATAATGATCCGAGTCGATGTTGGCTCCTCGAAGGGTTCGGACATCTAGGGTGCTGAAGGAGTATCTGCCGTCGATCGCAATGTGATCAATTTGATTGGTAGTCAATTGATCGGGGGACCGCCAGGTCCTCTTATGGATGTTGAGGTGTGGGAATCGTGTACTTGCTACCACGAGATAATGTCCCGCCATAAAGTCCACTAGCCTTAGTCCGTTTGCTGACGTGGTGTGTAGACCGTGCTTTCCTATAACTCGTTTAAAGATAGTGGCGATGTGGCGTTTACCGATATCAAAGACGCCCAAAATGCATTCAATCTATTACCTTACGTGCTGCCGGTAAGTTGTACTCCTAAAACCTAAACAGATTTTTCGACGGCGATAAGATGGGCGCCAGCGTGTCTTTACGGCACGCTTCAATACCATAACACTTTGACGAACAGAATTAATATTTCCTGCGCTACTACCAAAAACAAAAAAACACAGTACGGCTCAATTGGATTAGATAAAAAGATAAAAACAGTTGCACTTCCTTGGAACTATCCGACACGCAACGTCTTATGAATACTGACGAAATTGACAGCGCTTTAGCGTAGGCATGTAAAGCATTGCATGTAACGATGGGAGGTACAAGGCACTGGTGGCGTTGAAAAATGCGTAAATGGGAAAAAGCGATACGCATTACAGGTGGCAGAGGCACGCGGAAGCCAGCATACTACCTACTAGTACCGCGCACTACTCTTGGGTGGTAAACACGAACGAGGGTCTAATAATTGAAGACAGCTTATGAATATAGATGCAGGTGAGGAATATTTTAATTGCAGAAGGAACCGTTGGGCTGGTCACGCACATAGCGGTTTTCTTCATATTTGTATCTTGTTTATTAATCGTAGTTAGATAGTACTATTGCAAGCGTTTAGTTAAAGCGATGAGTCTGCGTTATGAGGCTGCGGATTTTGAATGGTGAACCTTAGATTTGGGGGTGGCCGTGGTGCAGTGGTTAATATCATCGACCGTCGAGCGGAAGGTCTATAGTTCAAATTCATTTCATAGCGAAGAAAAAGCAATTCCTATACGGAAAAAAGTGTGCAACACAGTTGTGATGGAAAGTGACCAAACGTTCTGCTGCGGGCATAACACTCACAGTATGTGGTCAATTGAAATTCATCCTCTGCGTATGCAATACTAACACCAAAAGTGCATGAACGAATTACTGAGAATTATGACCAACGAGAAACTTGGTCAGCTCTCGTCCTATCTAGGACAACCACCCCTGAGAGTAGTGAACAAACATCTACGACCCAAAAACCACTGCACTCCGTTCAGGTTGTGTGTCAAAAACATCATCCTGCGCGAAACTTCCTCTCACCCTGTTACCTTCGCTCGCACAACTTTCAAGGCCTTAGCCTTGAGTGCGCGTGTGACTGTAAAAAAACAAAAAAAAGGATTTGGGCATATGGCTCCTAAATCTATCAATCCGTAGTGCGCCTAATTTCAGCTCTAAGCCTCAGGATTGAAGAAGAGGTTGTAGCCTTTTTAGTTGTTTAGAATTTTTGACTTAAAGCTTCAGGCTAGAATACCAAATCGCACGATCTAGCCGGCCAATTCACTATGGATTGGAATGCTTGTTCAGTGGGAAATGACTAACCGGTGTAGTGTCAGTTAAGGTCCCTGGCAATGACATCGGCCCCAAGGAAACACATAAGAACCAGCACTGCTGTCTACAGGAGGAGGAGTGCGGGATTTCGAGTCCTTAGCCGACTGGACAAAAAGGGCATAAACAACTAGAATCAGAAGGACGCAGACGCGTACCAATAAGCTTCAAAGGCTATAAAGTAGTGGAAGAGTCGACCTGGTAAGGGACCTTCCACATTTGCTTCCATGGTCTAATGAAGTGAGTGGGCCTCCAAAAGGCCCCGATGCCCCGATGATACCATACCCAAATCAAGGAGACGAAGGAGCACCGCTAGGACACCCGCTCTCAGCGAAGTGGTGGTCATAGAAATCACAGATCGGGGCCATGAGGAGGGTCACATGACCAACGAGTACTGGGAAATCCTCGATGGCAAGATTAACCGCAGCCTTCTCTCCATGTGCAAAAATAGCCCCGAGAAGAAACTTTCCGATTTCACCGATAGGGGCTGGCTCCATCGGTATTATAAGCTGATTGCCTGCGACGATGACAGCGCTGTAACCTTTCTTAGGACCGCTGTTGCCGCAGCTGACAATTTATTGAAAGGTGCCAAGCCGGAGGTTGTGAGCAAGGACGAAATTCCGCTCAGGCGCGCCCGTATACACATGGAAACTAGCGACCAACAAGATATCTTGCTCTGCTACAGAGGCAGACCTTCCGACTATCAACTGGAAGGTCATTATGACGAAAGTGGGAAAGGATTGGGCAGAATAGTCGCTCTGTTACTGAACAAAGTAACAGTTACAAAGTTAATTAAAATCGAAGGAAGGCAAAGTCGGATACGGCCTTAAAGCCATCAGGCTAAAGGTATACGAGCAGGACGAGAGGCAGGCAATGGCCACCAAACCCACCACCTTAGCCTCCTTATCCTCCTTCAGAATCAGGCAGGAATCCAGTTCTGTATACTCTGACTTAGACGATCTAGACGCTACTGTGGCAAAGGCATATGGCTTAAGCGATAGCTCTGATGCTGCGTGTAACCCAGGTAAGCCTCCACCACAGTAAGGCTGCTTTTGCCAACCTTATACTGCACCTTGCAGAAAGTGGAGGCGACATTGTCCTTATCCAGCAGCTATGGATCAACAACAACCGCGTTGTTGGATTAAGTACAGAACAATACCGACTATTACTACTACACGCTAACCGCAAAGGTATTCTTAGAACCTGCATTTTAGCAAACTTTCCTTTCAAGCAATTTCATCACCTGTGACCTAACTGCTGCTAGAGTCTCAGTATCCCGCGAGGAAGGCTTCTGGATCTTCGCAGCTTACCTGGCCTATGATGACACTGGGCCACTGCCATCTACAACAATCAGAAAGATGGTAATTATGGCAGAGCGGACAAGATCACCGGTCCTGATAGGATGTGACGCTAATGTCCACCATACGATTTGGGGCAGAAGCGACATTAAGGAGGTGCTTATGCTTATCGTAGAAACAAATCTTGTTATTTGTAATAGGGACAATAGGCTAACCTTCGTGACAAGAAACAGGCAGGAAGTTTTGAATTTAACCTTGGTGTCCACTTCTCCCAGCATTTCGGTTGCAAAAAGGTTGGTATCGGAAAAGCATTCCCTCTCCGATCATAGAAACATCTGCTTCCATCTTAACTTTGATGTCCCACCTAAAAAAATGATTAGAAATCCTAAACGGATCAACTGAGACAAATATGAGGCTAACCTTAAAGGTGCTCTTGACCCCTTCAATCAAGTAACCCCAAGTCGAATGTGGGCACTGATGGTCTGGCGGCTAAGCATTTTTTTCCTGATTTGTTTTGGGTTAAGAAAACTCGGGGAATTCTTTTAGATACCTGGGACTAACTTTGATAGTCCTTGTTCGATGTGTCGGCGGCCAAGGATACTGGAGTAATTAAAAGATCCTTTCTTAAGTCTTGCCCAAGCAGCGGACCAGCAAAGGGAACCAAACCCCTTTGGTGGTGGTACCTTCAGAAAGGAAAGCAGAAGGCTCCTTAATAAAGCAAAGAGTCAAAATGGAGATGAGGACTGGAATCGTTACAAGATCAGTCTCAGACTATACAAAAAGTGATCAGAAAGATACAAAGGACTACCTGGTGTAATTCCTACTCAGAAATGGAAGGAAATGGTGCGGCCAGTAGAGTGAGGGAGATACTGCCAAGGGCTCCCACTTGACTGCAGATTTGGCACACCACAGGGAGAAGTACTATCGCCGCCGTACTCCTATCCCTGGATTGCACCAACAATTAGCAGGGAATACCTCCCAACAATCTGAGATTTGATGGAAACAGGCCTAGGCAAACTTACCAAATGGGCAGAGAACAGTGGACTTGGAATAAGTCCCTCCAAAGTGTAAATAGTTTTATTTACATAAAAACGGCAGATTCGCAGATCACTCCAAATACCTTGGCGTAACGTGACAGGAGTTCAATTGGAGACTGAATGCGGAAGAACGCATGGGGTATCAAACCCCATATCACGCACTGGTTTTATACCGCGGTCATTAATGATGTACGGCTGCTTAGTCTGGGGGACGGCACTGTGCAGATCTTACTATGTCAAACTTCTAAGTAGAGTACAAAGGATGGCATGCATCGCTGCAGCCCTTGAAACGATGCTCCATATACTCCCCTTGGATCTTCCTGGTAAGGAAAAGGCAAAGAATCAGCTCATTGGAATTTCTCCGAAATAGGGCACGCTAGTATTCTACGCCAAAACAATGATATAAGTGAAGTCACGGACTATTTAATCCCGATCCTGGACTTCAAGTTAACGGGATAAAACAACAATTCCGAACCAACGACAATGGAAGGAGAATGAATTCTCAAGCAAGGGTACTGCACTGGAAACATACACGGACGGATCCAAAAAAGGTAATGAGGTAGGTGCCTATGTCTATGCACCAACCCTATAAAACGTCTAGTTCTTTAGACTATCGAACCACTGTTGTCTAGTCCAAGTCGAATTAACGGCTATTAGTGAGGCCCCCGACTGGCTGTCATTGAGATCGATGGGATACAGTGACTCAGACAGCCAAGCGTTATCGAACCGCTGCACTGTTACGTTGTGCTGGGTTCCTGGGCTTAGTGATATACCAGGTAACTGTTAAGCAGACAAACTAGCCAAAAAGGGCACCATACTCTCTGATATCTATTACGGCGAATGCCATAAGGAGGGCAAGCAACGCTTATTCGGATGCGGATTTGTTATTAGAAGTAGACTTAGGCAAAAAGTCTTGAGCTTCCAGCATGTAAGCGAATGCCTCATAACAATACTCATCAAGGCTAAATGCGCAGACATCAGCCTAATTTGCGCTCACGCCCCAACCGAGGACAAGGATGACGCTTCAAAAAACAACTTCTACGATCTCCTAGATAGAGCATATGGCCAATGTCCCAACTACAATATAAAAATGGTACTAGATTTGAATGCGAAACTGGGCAAGGAAGTCGCTTTTGATAGGGTCATTGGCAAGCACAGCCTACACAACACCACATCCGAAAATGGATGTAGGCTTATAGACTTCAACATCCACAAAGGGACTTGGCGATCTCCCGATCAATCAACCGATTACCAGATTGGCCACATTGCGATTGATGGCAGGCACGCCCTCGATATTCTGGATGTACGAACTTTTAGAGAAGTCAACATCGACTCGGACCACTATCTTGTGGCAGCCAGGTACGTACTACGAATATGTCTGTCCCAGAAAAATCGATTAAGGTCAGCGGTATACAACGTCGCAATGCTACAATCGCAAGAGGCAGCCAGAGCCTATGTCAATCGCGTCTCCCTCAAGCTCTCGGAAAACCCTCCAACACCTGCTGAGACCGTACAACACCAATGGACCCATTGTCAACAAGCCTTAGAGAGTGCTGCTTCTAAGGTACTCGGTTTGGTTTCAAGAAGATCAAACTTAATATTTATAAAAAGGATGAGGAAATGCCACCATCCGGCAACGAAACCACGGCCAACACCGAGGTCAATGAAGACAGCTCAATGGAGCAGGAATCCCCCTTCCCCTCGGGGAGCAAGGGCCCTGCGACGATTGAAGCTGAAATTACAGCAACATTCCTGGTCAACAAGGACCAAGAATCGCTGCTCGACTCCGGAAGCGAAGACTATTCTACCAGCTCGCCGATGGAAGACGATCTTCTAGACCTAAATCTAGAAGATCTCGACACCACCGTGGTGGAGGTCAGTCGAATTGATAACAGCCATGATGCTGAGATTAATTCAGATTAACCTCCATCACTCGAAAGCGGCTACCGCTAGCCTTCTCCTCAGGCTGGCCAAAGGGGAAGAGGACATAGCCTTAATCCAGGAACCTTGGGTTCATGAACACAAGGTTCGTGGATTGAGAAATCCAGCCTACAACATATTTACATCACAAAAAGAAGGTAAGCCCCGGACTTGCATACTCGCAAAGAAATCCATAAACGCTTAACTTCTTCCTAATTACAGTTCCCCAGACACCACAGTGATTGCCTTAGAATCACTATGGATAGCCTCTACCTACATGGCGCAAGAAGAATCCATCCCATCGGACGAGATAAAAAGACTGGTGAGGGACTCGTCAAACTACCAAGCTGGGCTCCTCATTGGGGCTGATGCGAATGCGCATCACACCCTATGGGGTAGCAGCGACATAAATGAAAGAGGTGAGTGGCTTATTGAATTTATTCTTACCTCTGACCTTAATATATGCAATAAGGGTCATGTACCCACTTTTGTTACAAAAAATCGAAGGGAGGTACTAGACATAACTCTAGCATCTCCCTCTCTCATTGACAAAATAAGAGAATGGAAAGTCTCTGAGGAACACTCCTTCTCAGACCACCGCTACTTGGTTTTCAACCTAGCCTTCATGGTCCCAACCCCAATCGACTCTTCATGTAACCCAAGAAGAATTGATTGGGAGCGCTATAGAGCCCTTGTTGGCAACTCTGTAGTAAGCAGGACCCCCGATCACCCGCGGTCCACGGTAGACATAGATAATATGGTTGATATTTTAACAACTACCTTGGGCAACGCACGGGTCAACAGCTGCGCAAGCCACAAATCGAGGAAAAACTCTTATCCCTCGTGGTGGAACGCAAACCTAAGCAAGCTCCGTAAAAACTGTCGAAAACTCTTTAACAAAGCAAAGAGTACTAGGAACGATAGTGACTGGAGCCTATATAAAGCTTCACTCAGAACTTACAAACAAACTCTGAGGAAAGAGCAAAGGCTATCCTGGAAACTTTTCTGTAACAATATGGAAAAAATTTCAGACGCCTACAGATTGAGGAAAATACTCTCGAAAGATCCACAATTCCCAAGCTACCTTACAGCTAACGGAGTCTGGACAACATCTGAAGAAGAAACTCTAAACCTTCTTCTCAATACGCACTTCCCAGGATGCCATGAATCGCAGGTTTCACCGCAACCGCGAGGAACCCACTTTTCATCCGCATTAATGGGAAATTTCGAACACATCATCTCCAGAGAGAAAATAATATGGGCGCTAAAAAGCTTCAAGCCCTATAAATAGCCAGGTCCGGATGGAATCTACCCGGTCGAACTTACACAAACCATGGAATGGACTATACCATGGCTAGAGATAATCTTCAAAGGATGCCTAGCTTGGAGTCACATTCCAGACAAGTGGAAGTGCGCAAAGGTGCTTTTCATTCCCAAGGCCGGCAGAAACTCTCACACTACCCCCAAGGATCTAAGGCCTATATGTCTATCATCCTTTGCACTAAAAACCTTGGAAAGGATGGTAGACCTATATATACGCCATAACTTGGATCCGCTCCTAATTTCTAAGGCACAGCATGCCTACGTTAAGGGTAGATCTATCGAAACAGCCTTGCACACCCTAGTGAGGAAAATCGAAAGATCAATCCATCTTAAAGAATACACTTTAACAGCCTTCCTAGATATAGAGGGCGCCTTTAACAACGTCACTCCGGAAGCAATAACGGAAGGGTTGGAAAAGCTAAAGGTGGAGAAGACTCTCGTAGAGTGGATCAGCGAACTACTATCAACACGCAAGATTCACTCGAAATGGGGAAGCCAGGCAATCACCAGAGTGGTTACCAGGGGAACCCCGCAAGGAGGGGTTCTCTCACCTCTCCTCTGGAATGTAGCTATAAATGAGCTACTAATTAAACTGGAGGAAGAAGGCCTGGACGTTACTGCCTACGCTGATGACGTTGCCATTTCAATCTCAGGTAAATACCTATCGACACTGAATGACCGTATGCAAACGGCATTCTCAATTCTTTGCAAATGGGCGCATAGCAAAGGGCTCAGGGTTAATCCCCAGAAAACGGAGCTCGTGCTATTCACCAAATAGCATAAAATCCCGGAACACTGCCCTATCACTTTGCTTGATACCACATTAAACTACTCCTCCAGTGCCAAATTCCTTGGCATCATACTGGACAGGAAATTAACCTAGAAATTCAACACAATCGAAAGAGCCAAAAAAGCAACAATAGCTCTCTATTCATGCAAGAAAGCCATAGGGAAAAAATGGGGGTTCAATCCCAAGATTACTCTATGGCTCTATACCACGGTCGTTAGACCCACATTAATGTATGGAGCGACTGTCTGGTGGACAGCACTGGACAAGACAACATACCTCAAACAATTCGAGAAGGTACAAAGGCTGGCGTGTTTATGCATTACCGGGGCCCTCAGGTCCACCCCAACGGCTGCACTTAACATGATACTCGACCTTACACCACCCGATATTCTCGGCAAGCAAATTGCCACACTAACGGCCATTAGACTTAAAGCCAACTCGAACTGGAAGAGCTACGTCTTTGGCCACTCCTCGATCCTGATTAACAGGTCAACCATGGCAGAAAACCTAGACCTCACAAAGCCCACCACAGTCTTGGATAAAAACTTTACAACGTTATACCCGGACAGACAAAACTGGACTCGCCAGACTCAACCTCGCAAAGGCTGCATAGATTTCTATACTGACGGGTCTAAACCAAAGACGGGGTGGGCAGTGGGGTATTCTGCAAGCAACTTAAGCTAAACAAAGCGCTAAAACTACCTAATCACTGCAGCGTTTTCCAGGCGGAACTGTTGACAATAAAAGAGGCTCTGTCCTGGCTGAAGTGGAACGTGATATCCACCACGGATATCCGCATTCTCACGGATAGCCAAGCGGCCTTAAAGTCGCTGGAGTCCTATGTGTACACATCAAAAACTAGCCTCGACTGTCGCCTATCTCTTAATGAGATAGCTGAACAGTTCAACATACAACTTATATGGGTACCGGGACACAGCGACATCACCGGAAATGAAAGAGCCGACAGACTCGCCAAAAAAGGAACGACGCTACAAACAACTGTGGTCTGCGAGGGTATACCCTTCGCAACCATCAAACACAATCTCACTACCCTCGCCAGGACCGAGACGAACCGGAGATGGACTCAGGGACACACCTGCCTCATCACCAGGCAAATCTGGCCCCGGCTCGATAGTCAACGGACTAGGAGTATTATCTCCCTAAATAGAACTGACATCTATAAAGTCATAGGTGTCATCACAGGACACTGCCTTATTGGCAGTCACGCGCAAAAACTAGGTATCACTCCGAATGATTTTTGTAGGAGCTGTCTAGACGAGGAGGAGGTCGAATCCATTCATCACCTTCTCTGCGCCTGCCCGGCATTCTGCACAGTCAGGAAACGATACCTAGGATCATACCTCCTCAACGATCTGACCGAAGTTCAGCAAGTGGGAATATCTGATCTTCTTAAAATTTCAAGAAGCACAAAATGGTTCCACGAATAGGGGGCTAAGCCCCCTCGTAGCTGCACAACGGGCCTCCTTGGCCTATGTGTGTTCTTCCCATCTCTGGGAAGGCTACGGTCTTACCTACCTACCTAAGGTACTCGGTTTCGAAACGCCACTAACAAGAGAGCTGCTTGTGAACATCATGAGCAGAAGAGGAGGCAGGAGCATAAGCTTCTCAAAACAAAAAAAGAGAGCATGAGGAGCTCGCGATCGTCGAGATGGAGAGATGCTATCGCAGGAATGACGTTCGGAGGATTTATCAACGAATATAACAAACATGCCAGGGATATATGGCCAGTACGGAAGCCTGCCGGGACGAAAATGGAAACCTAAAAGTGGATTCACTACTACTACTAGGAATCTGGAAAGACTACTTCAGAAGACTGTATAACGGCGATGACGAAACAGATCCCGCTGTCAGGCAGACTAGCCCTTTCAAAGCGGACGATGGTAGCAGAGAATTCCGTCCCCCTAACCTGGACGAAGCTAGGAATGCTATTTCTAAGCTAAAGTCCAAAAAAGCTGCTGGAGTAGACGGACTACCTGCCGAGCTCTTTGAGGCAGCTGGTGATGACCTGGTTGGCTCATCTGTAAGATATGGTCAGAGGAATGCATGCCCGATGAATGGAATCTTAGTATCGTTTGCCCGATCCACAAGAAAGGAGACCCCTTTGTCTGCGCCAACTACAGAGGAATAAGTCTTCTGAACATCGCTTATAAAATCTTCTCTGCTGTTCTGTGTGAACGCTTGAAACCGTTCGTTAATAAACTGATTTGTCCATATCAGTGTGGTTTCAGGCCCAGGAAATCCACTATGGATCAATTATTCACACTGCTGGAGATCCTGGAAAAAACAACGAGTTCCAGATCGACACCCACCATCTGTTTGACGACTTTTAGGCCGCATACTATAGCATAAATAGAGACGAGCTATACACCGCCATGTCTAGTTTTGACATCCGTGACAAACTCGTAAGATTGACTCTCGCTGCTCCATCAGGGCCGGAAGCGACTTGACCTATACCTTTTATGTCAAAAAAGGTTTTAGACAGGGCGACAAGCTATAATCGGACTTTTTCAACATCGTCCTTGAAAGCATCGTGCAAAACTTACTGGTCAATACGAGGGGCACCATCTTTTTCAAGTCCGTACAACTGCTCGCATATGTCGATGACGTTGACATAATTAGACAAAGTCAGCGAGATGTCATCGAGGCTTTCACGAGAATTGAAGCGGAAGCGGCTAAATAGGGGCTGGCGGTAAATGAGGGCAAAACGAAATATGTATATGCTATCGTCGAAAAAGGGCACGAACCACTGGCGTCTTGGCCAGGGCGCATATATTGTCAGGTATAATTTCGAGGTAGTCAAGACTTCATCTACTTAGGCTCCGCAATAGCATGCAGCAAAGACATCAGTGCCGAAATCAAACGCGGAACAACTCTTGCCAACCGCTGTTTCTTTGGGTTCGGGAGGCAATTGAGAAGCAGAATCCTCTCTCGAAAAACTAAGGTGACCATACCCAAGGCCCCTATGATCCCGGTCCTACTTTATGGCAAAGAGACATGGACCTTATCCAGAACAGATGGTGAGGCCCTTGATCGTTTTGAGAGAAAAATTCTGCGTACGATTTTCGGCCCGACCTGCATAAATGGGGAGTGGACGAAAAGACTTAATAGTGAACTGTCTCTGAATCCAACCCCGAGAGGCAACACGGTTGAAGACGGCCAAATTGAAGGCGGAGTAACCAAGTGGAAGACGCCCTTAACTAACTGCTGGCGAAAGACCGTGCCAGTCGGAGAGGTTTTTTAAAGGAGGCCCAGGTTCGCCATGAACTGTAGCGCCGAAAAAGAAGAAGTAGTTTTTGAAGCCAATTGAACTAATTGTTTTTTGTTTCAGAAACTTACTTACTTAGATGGCGCTACATTCGGGGTGAACCAGGGACTCAACCGACAAACCTCTCCAGCCTGCGCGATCTTTCTCCAGCCTCTTCCAGTGCCGCACGCCCAATTGGTTGAGGTCCCTTTCCACCTGTGCGCGCCACCTTAGATGCGGTCGTCCTCTGCTGCGTCGTCCCTCGGGGTTGGTGTCGAAGACTCTTCGGGCCGGAGCGGTGATGTCCATTCGCTCAACATGGCCCAGCCATCTTAGATATTGGATCCGAAGACGTCTAACTAGGCCGATGTCGCTGTACAGCCCCTACAGTTCTTGGTTGAATCTCCTCCTCCACTCTCCGTTTACACAAACGGGACCAAAGATTACACGCAGAATTTTCCTCTCGAAACGCCCAAGAGCCTCTTCATCCGCGTTTGATAACGTCCAAACCTCAGCGCCGTAGAGGAGGACCGAGATGATTATGGTTTTGTAGAGGAATACCTTAGTTTTTCAAAAGAGGGCTCTATTACTCAGTTGCCTCTTGAACACAAAAAGCGTTTTATCTCAGCGCTGGTGTCATTGCTGCTTGTCAGTATCGAGCCAAGGTAGACGAAGTCCTTAACTACTTCAAAAATATAGCTGCCGAAGGTGACGTTCTGACCAAGACGTCGGTGTTGCGCGTCTTTCTTTGATGACAGCATATATTTGGTCTTGTCCCCATTTACCCTTATACCCACTTTAGACGCTTCTGCTTCAATGCTTGCGGACGCCTCATTGACGTCTCGCCTTGCCCGTCGGATAACATCAATGTCATCTGCGTAGGCAAGCAATTGTGTAGACTTGAAGTAGATCGTACCTCTTGTATTGAGCGCAGAGTCCCCCACGATCTTTTCAAGAATGATGTTAAAGAAATCCCATGACAGTGCGTCACCCTGTCTAAAACGTTTTTTAACATCGAAGGGGTCGGTTAGTTCACCTCCGACCTTAATGGACCAGCGAGAGTTCTCCGTAGTCATCCTGCACAGTCTGACGAGCTTGGCAGGAATGTTAAAACATGACATGGCTCTGTACAGCTCGTCTCTATAAACGCTGTCATATGCGGCTTCAAAGTCGATAAAAAGATAATGCGTGTCGACCTGGAATTCATGGGTCTTCTCCAATATTGGATTTTCTTGGCCTGAATCCACACTGGGCGCCGTAGCGCAGTGGTTAGTGTGTTGGACTCTGGCGCACGATGATCGATTTCGGATCCCGATGACACTAACGCAATCGAATGTTTATTTCGCGACGTTCCTCCTCGGTGGGGTACTGGCAAAACCCTCCGTAGTAAACTTGCAATGAAAAAGCCTCTCGACTCACGCCGTTCGGAATCAGGATTAAGCTGTAGGTCCCTTTCACCTATGTGAAAAATAAATCACACACAACATGGGTGATTGAGAGAAGCTTGGCTCTGGTCCTTCATGCTGTAACGCCACCAAAGAAGAAGAAGAAGAATCCACACTGGTAGGAACCTATCAGTCGTCCACGAACGGTTTCAGGCACGTACACAGTACGGCAGAGAGGATCTTGTACGCAATGTTCAAGAGACTTATCCATCTGTAATTGGCGCAGTCATAGGCGTCTCCCTTCTTATGGAAGGGGCAAACGATGCTGAGATTCCATTCAACGGGCATGCATTCTTCCGACCATATCTTGGAGATTAGTCGATGCATGTTTCTGACCAGCTCATCGTAAACTGCTTTAAGCAGTTCCGCGGGAGGTCCGTCGGCTTCAGCAGCTTTATAAGGCTTAAGTTTCGATATTGCTGTCTTAACATCGTCCAGGTCGGGTGGACGGGTTCTCTTTCGTCTTCGTCCATTATGACGACGGCATTTTGAATATCATCGCCGTTATGCAGTCTGCAGAAGTGGTCCTTCCACAATCTCAGCATCGACTGTGACTTCACTATTAGTTGCCTGTGCTCATCCCTGCAGGCTTCTGTTTTGGCTTTATAGCCTTGACATGTTTGTTTTACGTTTTGGTTAAACCTTCGAACGTCGTTCCTGCAATAACATCTCTCCATCTCCTCGATCTCGTCTTTCTCGTGCTCCTTCTTTTTTCTTCTCAGAAGCGCATGCTCCTCTCTCTTCTTTTCTGTTCATAGAGCTCGCGGGCAGCGCTCGTCCCTCGATGCATTGTAGCCATGTATGTTCAGAGACAGCCAACAGCCTCGGATACGGACGGATTACATGTTTGTTTCAGAAAGAAGCTGGAAAATCTTAACACACATTTTTGCGGCCCTTGCCTGGCTGTCAATTGTTGTCTATGACTCCTTACATAGTCAATCAAGTAGTTCTGGAACGTGTGAAAGATATATTGTGAACGAATAGTAACGAATGTATCGTTACACCGTGCTTCTGCTCTAATTAAGTTCGATTGCATACTGAACAATTACCGGCACAGGAAACTGTAAGTGTCTCTCGATGCCCAAGGCCTAACTAATTTAAGGCAATTTAAACGCTACATAAAATGCCATCACAACAGTCAACAACACACAATTCATGTGGTCCGTAGTCCAGACAGACGGTGAATAGTGAAGAAGCTTCCAGCCGGCCTCCACTGGTACTCTACGTCAACTGTGATGACATCGCTCTGTTGACACGACTCTATTAAAGCCTTATTATTAAGGACAACAAAAAGAGAAGAATGAAATCCTTGGTAACAATGATTAATCATTTTGCGCCATTTCCGCTTTCGCCAGACATACCAGGCACAAACGCCACTTTTCCCATCGCCACAAACTCTACACTCCGAGAACGATTCCCAACTCCGATATATGGACATGGAGTGTCCGTAAGTGCCAAGAATGCACTGCTCACTTGCACTTGTTGTAATTTAGTGTAGCCGACGGCCTAACGACTGCAATTACTTACCATCAGCCTGGATCTCCAATAACACTGCTCCCGCTAACGCCACCGAACTAAACATATAGCCCCGGATGATGTTCCATTCGAGTATCAGGTGTTAGAGGTGATAATGAATGTTGGTCATTTAAGTGATTTCAATAGGAATTTCAATGTTGCAACGGACCTCGTTGTCACGTCGCGTAGCCTCGTCGTCGACGATTAAGCGTACGATGAAAGGATCGCTGTGCTGGTCCTCAACTGCTACAGAGTAGCGATGCGTGTGTTCGGAATAAAATTGCTGTTGCTGCTGCTGCTGTTGATGCTACAGACGAGAATGCAACAACTGATTGGTGACAAATAGCAATTCGAAAATAATTGCCGCGCCTTCTCGGATTCCTGGTCCATGGCATCTACGATGGATAAATTACGCAAGATGACAAACGGAAGCAATTTGCCGTATATCAGTTTGGTACTTCACGTAGGATTACCTGGGAGAATCTCAACTTAAACTGAGGATTTCAAATCTACTTGTGATTATGGTACGCATCTCTTGAGCAGCCTTTAACGCAACGTAAGGATGGACCGGGGCGCAGTCTGTGTAGCCACATGCGTATAGTAGCTTCAAGATGACCATAAATGGTAAATGTCCCATTCGATCTTAAGTCTAATACTTAGCAGAAAACAGCTTAGCACCTCATGCTAAGTAGGTAGAAACGACATTTCTTTCCAGGATTTCATCGAACGGAAAGTATTTCAAATTACCTTTCGGTGCGTTAGTCAGCTTTCCCCTTCTGGCAATGTACCCAGTTAACGAATACTTTATGAAATACTTTTATAGATACTTTTACATCTGGATATGGGACAACAACCGAGATTATTAAGTATTCCTTGTGTAAAAGGTATTGGCTTAGTGGTTGCGCCATGGCGCAATGGGTAGTGTGTTGGCCTCTGACGCCCATAACACGGGATTGAATCCCGATAACAGCCATGTCATCGACCGTGTTTTCACAGTGATTCTTCTCAGCGGGATTCTGACAGAACCCCCTTCAGTATAATTGTCATGAAAAACCTATGGGAAAATAAAATCACACACAACATGGGTGATTGGGAGAAGCTCGACTTTGATCCTTCATGAACTGTAACGCCAACACATACATACAATGGTAGCGCCCTCAAATTCAAAATCTTACGGAGTAAGTAGACCGTAGAAGTAGAACATTTAGACAGAAAGGTAGATTTCTAAAGATCTAAGTGAAACGTAGGTTAGGTTAGGTTAGGTTGCAGTGATTGGCATATGCCACACGTAGGCCGAAGTCCATTTTGATACTACCTGAATCATATTACCTAAATCGGCCACCTGAAACCAAGAAGGGCGCGTCGAAGTAGATCCTCCTGCGATTCGCAAAGCCTGAGCAGAGGAGTTGGTGAATTGATGCCTCTTCCCCTTCATCCATGCAGCCACGGCGGAAGTCATTGGCATTGGTAGCCCTAGTTTGACGGCATGTTTACCAATGGTACTGTGGCCTAAGTGCTTAAGGTTTCCCTTTGGTTGCCACAAGGTCTCTGGTTCATCCAACGTTTAGCTTGTTTAGGCCAGATTTGTTTACTGATAAAGCCGATGTTACTTTCTTTCCATTGGAGGTGGGTGGCCTCTATGGATCGAAGTTTTATCACGTGCTTTACCGTGAGATTTTAGATACCCAAGGGTTGGAAGACTGAGTGTGCTTGACCCTAGCCCTGCGAGTTCGTCGGCCGCGCAGTTTCCTGCAATATCCCTATGTCCGAGAACCCACAGTCATCTAGTCTAGAGATAAGTGGCAGTTAAGGGATGTCTTTGATTTTTGGGTAACCGCAGCCAGGTATTTTATCGCAGACTGGCGATACATTGATCCTAAGCCATGTAAGAACCTCGGTTATCGCTATTATTTCTGCTTGGTACACACTGCAGTGATTTGGAAGTCCTAATGCTAGGTTGCTGTTAACTTACTTGGAGACGACTCCACTACCTACATCCGTCTCCATCTTGGAGCCATCAGTATAGAAGGAAAATAACTTCCAAGTTCTTAGTAAACACGTTCTGCGGGTTCCCTTGTCCATGGGTACTTCGAAGTGGTTAAGAATGCTAGTATGGCCTTTATGTGATGTGGGCCATTTTCCTACGCCTTAATCAGTAGGACCGCGCAGGCAGCAACTTGTTTGCTGAAGAGGTCCAATAGTGGGAAATGTAGTAGGTTTCGATAGACTGCCTTGTGCAGAGCAGTCCACAAAACTAGGATGCCGTAAAGGAGGATGGGCCTTACGACTGCTGTATAGAGCCAGTGCATAATGCTTGGTTAGAGACCCCACTTTTTGTCTACCACTTTCTTGCAGCTGTAGAGGGCAGTTTTTGCTTTCTTGACACGATCAAGAATGTTGGGTTTCCAATTCAGCCTTCTGTCAAGGACTTGCTTTGTTAGCGTTAAAGCCCGTGATGGGCCAGGGTTAAAGCTTCTCTCAATCACCCATGCTGTGTGTGATTTAATGCCAATTCCGAACGGCTTGAATCGAGAAGCTTGTTTATGGCAAGTATATTTCCGGGGGTTTTGCCAGTACCCCGCCGAGGACGGACGCAGCGTTGGTGTTATCGGAATCCGAACTCGCTCGTGCGTCAGAGTCCAACACACTAAACACTTATGGTGGCCAGGTTGAGTGGCCTGGTATACTGGCCTGTCGTGCTACCGGCAATCTATAGTGGCCTGGTGAGCTGTCGAGCCGCCAGACACCTACAGTGGCCTGGTTAGCTGTCCAGCTACCTATAGTGGCCTGGTTAGCTGTCTAGCTGTCGGCCACCTATATTGGCCTAGCTAGGGTCGCAAGTAGCACAATTACACAATACGTCCTCTGCAGTCTCTTCGTTCTCAAGACAGAGTCGATACTCAGTTTCCGGCGAGTGGCTCATTTTGTTGAGATTATATCTCGGACTGGAGTGTCCTGTCAGGTAGCTGACTAGTCTTCTGATATCTACTCTATTAAGTTTAGTTATGTTAATGGCGTGTTTGTTCAAGGTCTGTATAATCGTCCCTGAACGCTGTTCCAAATGGACAGGTGTTGCGATTTTTCCTACTTTTCTAAGAGGAAGTTGATCTTAGACTTGGAAGTTCCGCAAATAGTTTCAGGACCTATGTACATATCTTTCGCTGAAACGTTTCCTGGCGATCTGATCGGCGATTTCAAGGCTCTTAATACCTTTGTGCCCTGGCACCCACCATGCGTCATTGGATTCCTTAACGCGGCCAACGCCAGAAACTATCTTGGAGCCATTAGTGTACGACCTCAGGCCTTTGACGTTAAGCAAGAGATCACTGGTTTCACAAGCTCAGGGGTTTGGGGTCAATATTTCAAATCTCTTGTCAAAAGTATCCAGCTTAGAAAGCTATTGCAAGATGGGCATGTGACACATGGGTCTACATGGCAAGCTGGTTCCCGATCGAGGATTTCTGGGATATAGACCGAGTTGAAACAGGACCTAAGAAGAACTATCAGAGCTGATAAAATAGTGTTCAGGCCTTTCGGTAAGATAGCAGTAGAGACGCCGTCTTTGCTTTGTGCCTTATAGGGTTTAAATGAGCCAATTGCCCATTTAACTCTATCGGGGCTAAGGTCTACCAGAGAGGCTCTTCATTTTACTCTCGATAATATTTATGACGTTCGTCTGATCGTCAAAAGGCATCAACTGGGGAGTAGTACCAGGGAGTGCACCTCAAGCAAGGTTTCCAGGATTTGCCTGCGATTGTCGGTAAAGGTACGACCTGATTTACGAAGCAGCCCGAGTTCATTTGTGTGCTCTTGGGATGGCGCTTTACAATGGCCTGACAGCTCGACAGTTGACCAGATCACTATAGGTAGCCGGCACTTCAAGAGCTAACCGGTCCAGTATAGGCGGCCGGCTGTTCGGGAGCTAACCAGGCCACTATAGGTGGCCGGCAGCTCGAGAGCTAACCAGGCTACTATAGTCGGCCGACAGCTCGACAACTAACTAGGCCACTATAGGTGGACGGCAACGCGACAGCTAACCAAGGCACTATACATATGTGGTCGGCAACTGGACACCTAACCAAGCCACCGTAGGTAGCCAGCAGCACGACCATTAGTGGCCTGGTTAGCTCCCGAACTTCCGGCGACCTATAGTGGCCTGGTTAACTGTCGTACTGCCGGCTACCAAATGTGGTGTCTAGGCGGCCATAGTTAGGCAGCCAAATATGTTGACCGGGCGGCTATAGCCAGCCAGCCAAATATGTTGGCCACCCGGCTATAGCCAGGAAAATATGTTAGCCAATCGACAATAGCCAGCCAGCAAAGTATGTTGGCCGAGCGGCTATAGCCAGGAAGATATGTTGGCCAGGCGACAGTAGCCAGCCAGACGAATATGTTGGGCAGGCGGGTATGTCGGGCAGCCAAATATATTGGTCAAGGGGCTATTGCCAACCGGTCAAATGTAACAATTTGGAGTGGCTCTTTCGAGCATATCGATACCAGCTAATGACATACATACATGCAGTTGACAACTGTTAATTGATATAGACAAGTGTTGTGACCTGGGTCCTTAAAAAATGGCCTAAAGGCGTACGCACTCTACTTATCCGACAAAGTGGATTGATGCAAACTTCGAAAACGTCAATAGAGCTCCGCCTAGATGCTAGCGCATTATGGTTCATAACAACGTTTTGTGTTCAAAACTCGTTAAGCCGCAAGTGATTAAGGAAAAGTTCGATGGATTATTTGGCCGCCATTGTACACATGTGATCATTACTCATCCACTATCGTTCCTGGTCGTTTCCTGACCTTTTTGCAAGAAATAATGGTTATTACGAGTATACCATCAATTGAGCAACGCAATTGTCTTAAATCAAAGTGAAAACTTGGACAATGGCCCGGAAACCCTGTTGATGTTGCCGTTAAAGTTACATCAGGAGATAGCTACGATTTGCACTTTCATTAAGCAACAGTTCCTTGGTATATTTCTCTGTCCATCAACTCAATAGCCATTATCCATCCACGGCTTGTCTACGTTTAACCTAATTTTCTAGTTCGTCCCTCCTTGGCCCAAGCTCTATGGGTGACGTGTGAAGCGATTGTTTATATGACAAGTTGGCAGCACTGCATTAGTGCGAATTCCAGGTAGCCTACTAAGAGAGTTAACAACCTCCTATCCAGCCAGCTAATGGTAGGCGCATAACGGTGTAGAGCACAACGCAATAAGAAGCCAATCTACCGTATCCGTGTGCATTGTTGCAAATGTGAAGTTGAAGGAAAGTGAAAAGTTTACCAACTTTTCCAACTTTTGCTTTTTAATTACACCGCTAGAGTGAGGTGTTAAAGGAAAACGTCTTGAGCTTACCTGCTGTGGTCATAGGCGGAAAGAAATGTTGATTGATGGCAGGATGATTACAACGTGGGACTCCATACATATATGTATGTTGGGACGATACCTAAGTGTACGATGACCACTCTAACCTCGTGCTAAATATTCCCGCATCAAGCAAGTCCGCCAAGTAAACTAAGACAAAAGGAAGTGCGCATTGGTGTCCTCTTGTCCGCATATGCGCCCGCCCAACAGTTGCGCGTCATCGACCATCAACGGTCGGAATAATAAATTTCACAACGCCAAGGCGATGAAGGTTGTGTCAAGCGTCCTTAATGGCTTACAGCCTAGGAACCAGCCTTCTATTCGCAAACAAGCACAGGTATGTGTCTCAACACTCACAGCTCTCAGGTAATAGATTATCGCACACCTTTGGCAAATAGTGTCCACGATCAAGGGACAACTTGATAAACAACTTGAGTGCTGGCCTAATAGCCGCACTTGTAATTGATTTTGTATGCGCGTTTAGCTGTCTCCGCGGGGGTGAAATGCACTTCGTTCCCAATCGGAGGCAAGAGGCCAATACAGACATTCAGCGATGGACCTTTGGTAGGAAGTTTGAGCGTACGTGAGTGATATATTATATCACATTGCGCGTTCCAATTGCAGAAATGTGGGCGATGTGACTCTTTGTTGGCAAGCGTGATAAATTGACTTGGGTACGGTGCGTTAAGGGTCTACCAAGTATTTCACTTCCGCGTTGCACTTTTATTATATTTTAGAATGAGAGCCACTAACTGGACGTGGCTGAAGTCGATTTTGTTGTTTCTTGTTCTAGTGAAATAGTGTGACAACGACTTGATTTGTGGATGTGAAGTGCAACGTTTCAGGAATGGCTCGTTATTTGGAGCGAATTGCTGGTGCGCGAGTTAATGTGATTGGGATACGTGACGACATGATGCGATGCGTATGGGGAGGGTAAGAACAGCGCCACTTGGGTCATATGTTGGGGCTGGCTGATGGTGCGTGCGTCGGTGGGTAGGCTCGTTGTGCGTGGTGATGAATGGACGATCGTCAATCAATTCTCGACTAGCGCAGGAAGAAGAGGAGTCTAGTAATTTCCTTTGGATAATGATGTAGCCAATTAAAGATAACAAATGGTGAGGAAAGCATTGCAAGATGTAGAAAGAGAATGAAACTTAAGGCTAAGCAACTAGGTGATTGTTTCTGCAATTAATATTGGAATACTTTGGAGTACTAGAAGTAGCTGTGGCTCGCTGGGTAATATTATATATCGAAACAGTATAGTCCACCAGGGTCCAGGTAGACTAGGCTCATTCAGGCCCGAGCTAGTCCGAGTTGGTAGCTCTCTGATCTGACCTCAGCTATCCTGGAAACTATTCGGCACGATTTGATACATTGGTCCAGGCCTGTATCAGCGGTCAATGTCCTGTGCACAAGCATTGCCTTGATCCACAGGACCAGTGCTTCATCTACCCCATGCCGTTTCCTTTCGAGCGCGCATTCAACTAGGTTTTGAAGCGTAGTCTCGCAGGATTTTCCGCGCTGATAAGCATGCTGCACCTCCGGAAGAAGATGCATTCGAAGGGTAACTTTACTGCTGGGTTTTCCTTTTTTTTTTTTTTGTTGAAGGCTATCCGCTGGAGCACTCATACGCAATCACTGGTCCATTGTACTAAAAAAAACGCTGGGTACTCGTATAGTAAATTTGGCGATGGGGAGTGCAAACGGAAGGGTGAGAGTAAGTAAAGGTCAAGATTCTAGAGACGGAGGGTCTTAATGTCACGGCCTACGCCAATGACATTGCCATTTTAATCTCTGGAATATGTCCGCAGGTCCTCAGCGATAGACTAAGCTATGCACTGATGCTAGTCGATAGTCAAGGGGCGAGGCCTGGGAGTAAATCCGGCGAAAACAGAGGTAGTACTCTTCAAACCGAGGTTAGTACATTGGTTGTACACTGCGGTGGTAAGACCTAGTCTAGTCTATAGCTCGGTTGTCTGGTGGAAAGCGCTTGAGAAGAAATGTCGTCTTCAGAGTGTGTTAAAGGTTCAAGGGCAGGCTGTCTCTTGAACGGCGACTCTTGAAGTTATGCTGAACCTCCCAATCAGAACTGCGCTAAGACTACCGCAATCCGGTCTCTGGAAAAAGAGTCCTTACGGACATGCATCAGTCTTGGATCGATGAGCCGTCTCGAGATTTAGAACCGTAATGGACTATGTTACCCGACTTCCTTCCTGGGAGAGGAGATTCTCTATTAGTATTCCCTCCAGGGAGGAATGGAGCGGTGATTTGGTACGCACGGAAAGTGAACTAGCAATCTACACCGACGGATCCAAAATGGATGTTGGCACAGGTGCCGGAGTCTACCTTGAGTCTCGAGATATGCATCGCTCCTATAGGCTCGATGATGGATGCAGTGTCTTCCAGGCTGAGGTCTTCGCTATCAAGCAGGCGACGGACCTGATTAGCAGAGAGAATATCTCAGGAAAAAGGATCAGTATATATGTTGACAGCCAGGCAGTCATTAAGCCTTTGCAGGCAGAATGGATAAGATCCGAACTCGTCAAATTCTGCAAAGAGAAGTTAGAAGAGATATCGAATGTAAACGAGATGACCCTTTGCTGGGTACCTGGTCATGTGAATATCTCTGGAAACGAGAGGGCGGACGAGCTGGTTAGGCTGGGATCAAGTGCAAACTTTACGCAGATCTCAGCTGAGGCCAAAGTACCTCTCAGTGCGCTCTACAGGGAGATAGAGATGGAGCTATTACTGAAAGCCAAGATACATGCGCAACGGCGAGATCGACTTGGCCCGTCTATAATAAGAAACGGACTGAAAATTCAATCGTGGGAATATTCGACTGGCAGTCGGTGCCCTCACCGGGCACTGCATGCTTTCCTACCATGCAGCTCGACTAGGTCAGGCCTACAATGACTTCTGCAGAAGCTGCAGGGACGAAGAGGAAATTGAATCCATTCATCACCTGCTATGCGAATGTCCGGCGCTAGCCCAATATATTCCTAGGAAGATACTTCCTTTCGGGACTAGAAGAGGTAGGTAACATTGGGCTGAACAGAATACTAGGATTCTTATCCTCGTTTGGATGGTTCGGCTCACCGGTAAATGTCTAGGTATCAACGGGTTAAATAAATCGATTGGGCGCAAGAGCTCTACGTAGTCTACGTGAGCCTTGACTTTTCGTCAGTAGGACACCCATTTACCTAACCTAATGGCCATGCACTATGTTGTGAAGCACAGGTGGAGGGGTAAAGCATATGTGTCTGCAGTGACAGCCAAGCTGCACTCAAAGCTATGCCCAACCCTTCAACCCTTCAACCTTCTTGAACAGAGTTGGTAGGCTATATTAATGAAGTCTTGTGTGGGCTCCAGGTCTCTTTGGGATTCCAGAAAATTCGTTCTCTGATGAACTCGTTTCTCCTGAGAGTTTCTCAGGACCTGAACCAGTTTTAGGTCTACCCGCATCCACAGTAAATTCCTACATTAACGATTGGGTGTTTAATTCACACAACCGTAGATGGAGGGATTATCCAGATTGCAGGATGACTAAGCGCGTATGCCCTGATGTCTGCATGAAATCCACAGCATTCCTCCTGTCCTTATGGAGAATTGACTACAGAAGACTTGTGGGGATCATTACGGGACATTACAACTCTGCGTGCTTGGCATCAGTGAGACGCCTACTTGTGCTGCATGCTGCGAGGAGGATGACAGGATGACACGGCCTAGCATTTCCTCTGCGACTGTCCTGCCGTTGCTCGCGCATCTCTCAGCTCTACATCACTGAAGTTCCTTCTCATTTTTCACCGGAAAACGGGACCAGTATTTGCGTCTGAGCTGCTCCAACAGATAGCCGAAGCCTCCGAGCCAACTTGATTCAAAATAAGTATTTGTCGCCTCAATATGCGCTTACTTTCCCCTGCACCCTATTTAGTCAACCCTACTCAGCACAGCGCTTTACCTATACCTTGCATACCTTTGTCGAGAATTTATAGTGGTCAACGCCAACCCAACAGGAAAACCAAATACCTTTACCAATTCACTGAAAGGAACATAAACCTCCTCTACTCAAGGTATCGAAACGGGCATTTCGTAAGCCACAATTGAGACCAAAAGTCTAAGACAGACCAAGGCGGCCCTGCGGTTACCCAAGCCGCAGTGTCAGCAAATAAAATGCTAACTCCACTCCACATACCGCGACTCCAAGTCAAGTTATAGCACTGCCCATAAATTGTAATTTGCAGCTGTTTGCAAGTGTCAGAGCAGAACACATTTCCATTGTAAATCGCAACCGCCCTCCGCTTCGACATACGAGTACATAGGCACAGGTAAGTACCTAGGCTTATCCCGCATACGGCTCTAAAGCATGTAAAAAAGGAAAAACGAATTTAAGTAAATCCGACGAACAACAACCACAAAAAGTTAAACAAAAAGACATCGACAGACCGGTCGACGACGACGGGCGCAATGTGCTGGTGTTGCAACACACGACTCATAAGCAGATGACGAGTTGCGTTTCCATGCCACAACAAACCGACTTTGGATATTTATGTGTTTTTGATTTATTGCGTCACTAGATCAAGATTTTGATCTCCTTTGATTGCTGAAAGCGGTCCCGAGCAGCAGTTGCCCAACTGGTCTTGACTCGTACCCTTGGTGCCATTGAACGAAATTTTATTGCTGGAATTCGAACGGGATAGGCAAACTTGCACCATGGAACTATGCCATTGCGAATCGGTGTTAACGGTCTATGGAAGCAAAATATGATAGGTTGATGAGCAAGCTATAAGACAAGGGGCGAGATGTGTATTACTACATCAGATGACCATCAGTCTAGGTGTTGTTGTGTCGAAATTGTTCTTTATTCAGAGCCGACCAATGTGGGAGTTTATCAATCTGTACACTGCAATTATAGAATTGAAGTAAGCGGCGGATTTCACAAACTCCTATTCTCTTAGACAACGAGCGCTTGATTAGATCTTGTGCGCCGAACAGTTTCCAGGATAGCTCACGTCAGATCAGAGTGCTAGGTTAGGTTAGGTTAGGTTGACGTGGTAGGCGTAAGCCACACTTAGGCCGAAACCGGCCCATTGTGATACCACCTGGATCAGGTTACCCTGATCCGCTACCCGGGAACCAACCGGTGCTTCTAATAAAGCGGTGGAGTTGAGCTATTTTTTGGTTTGCTAGCTCACTCAGATTGTCGAAGAAGGGCGCGCCGAGGTAAATCCTCCTGCGATTCGCAAAAGAGGGACATGAGCAGAGGAGATGGTGCATTGATTCCTCCTCCTCCTCGTCCATGCAGCCGCGACAGAAGTCATTGTAGGGTAGCCCCAGTCTGGCGGCGTGTTTTCCAATGGTGCAGTGACCTGTAATGACCCCCACTAGGGTGCTTAAGGTTGCCCTTTTGGTTGCCACCAGGTCCCTGGTTCGTCCTAAGTTTAACTTAGGCCACAATTGTTTGGTGATAAAGCCGATATTGCTCTCATTCCATTGGAGATTGGTCCTCTCTATGGTTTGAAGCTTTATCATGTGCTTTACCGTACTTATTGGTGTTTTTAGGTACCCGAGGGTAGGTAGGCTGAGTGTGCTTGACCCTAACCTTGCGAGTTCGTCGGCCGCGCAGTTTCCTGGAATATCCCTATGCCCGGGGACCCACAGTATTTTAATATTGAACTGTTCAGCCATCTCATCTAGAGATAGGCGACAGTTAATGGATGTTTTTGATTTGTGGGTTATCGCTGCCAGGGATTTTATCGCAGATTGGCTATCCGTGCAAATGATAATATCCTTTGTGGATATTACATTGATCCTGAGCCATGCCAGGGCCTCCGTTATCGCAGTTATTTCTGCCTGAAACACACTACAGTAATTTGGGAGTCTAAATGATAGGTTGAGGTTAAGTTCCTTGGAGTAGACCCCACTACCTACACCCGACTCCATCTTAGAGCCATCTGTATAGAGGGAGATCGAGTCCTTTGGTATGACTTTCCCTTCAGCCCATTCCTCCCTGGATGGAAAGACAACTTCGAAGTTCCTGGTGAACACATTCTGCGGGTTGATGTAGTCAGTGTCCATAGGTACTTTGAAGTGTTTTAGAATAGAGGTGTGGCCTTTTTGAGATGTGGGCCATTTTCTTATGCTCCTCATCCTTAGGGCCGCGCATGCAGCGACTTGCTTGCTGAAAAGGTTTATTGGTGGAAGATGTAGTAGAACATTTAAGGCCTCCGTGGGGGTTGATCTGATCGCTCCGCTTATATATAAGCTGGCCGATCTTTGTACCTTCCCCAGGAGGTTTCGATTGACTGCTTTGTCCAGAGCAGTCCACCAGACTACGACGCCATAGGCCTTATGACTGCTGTGTAAAGCCAGTACATAATGCTTGGTTGGAGACCCCACCTCCTGCCCACTACTTTCTTGCAGCTGTAGAGGGCAACAGTTGCTTTCTTGACCCGATCAAGAATGTTGGGTTTCCAATTCAGCCTCCTGTCAAGGACTAGGCCTAGATATTTAGCCTGTTCTTTGATTGTTAGTTGAGTTCCACCCAGCCTCGGTGGGTTGAGGGGCGGAATTTTATATTTGTTAGTGAACAGTACTAGATCGGTCTTCTTTGGGTTCACCCCAAGTCCACAGTACCGAGTCCAGGTTTCTACTGTATGTAGTGCACTCTGCATAAGGTCGCATAGAGTGCTGTTTACATAGTTATACAAAGACTCACCTCGCTCGTTTATGTTGCTGCTTCCCCAAATCGTATGGTGTGCATTCGCATCACATCCTATGATCAGTCCGGCATTTGTTTGCTCCGCATCCTTGACCAGGTTTACCAAGTTGGCCGGAGGGGGAGGACTTGGGTGGTCATGGGCTTAATAGGCCGAGGCAATCCAGATCTTGAGGGAAACTGCCCTCGACACTAATAGCCGTGATATCCTGGTCGCTGTAGGATGGGAGTAGAAGGGTTTTTATGTGTAATTTGGTTAGGATACAAGCTCTTGGCTTACCTGCATCGCGCACGTAGGTGAGCTTATATTCGGGTGTTCCGAGTCCACGTACCATGTTATTTACTATCCATGGTTCCTGGATCAGAGTGCTAACAACTCAGACTAGCACGGGCCCAGGTTAGGTCAGGTACATGGGTGCCCTTTTGACGAAAAGTCAAGGCTCACGTAGACTACGTAATTAATTTATTTAACCCGTTAATAACTAGATATTTACCGTTGAGCTGAACCATCCAGACGAGGATAAGAATCCCAATATTCTGTCCAGCCCAATATTACCTATCTCTTCTAGTCCCGAAAGAAAGTATCTTCCGCGCCGCACATTCGCACAGCAGGTAATGAATGGATTCAACTTCCTCTTCGTCCCTGCAGCTTCTGCAGAAGTCATTGTAGGGCTGGCCTAGTCGAGCTGCATGGAAGGATAGCATGCAGTGCCCGGTAAGGGCACGGACTGCCAGTCGAATATTCCCACGATTGAACTTCAGCAGATTTTCCGTCCTTTTCTTATAGACGGGCCAAGTCGATCTCGCCGTTGCGCATGTATCTTGGCTTTCAGTAATAGCTCCATCTCTATCTCCCTGTAGAGCGCACTGAGAGGTACTTTGGCCTCAGCTGAGATCTGCGCAAAGTTTGCACTTGATCCCAGCCTAGCCAGCTCGTCCGCCCTCTCGTTTCCAGAGATATTCACATGACCAGGTAACCAGCAAAGGGTCACCTCGTTTACATTCGATAACTCTTCTAACTTCTCTTTGCAGAGTTTGGCGAGTTCGGATCTTATCCATGCTACCTGCAAGGCCTTAATGGCTGCCTGGTTGTTAACATAGATGATGATCATTTTTCCTGAGAGATTCTCTCTGCTGATCAGGTCTGCCGCCTGCTTGATAGCGAAGACCTCAGCTTGGAAGACACTGCATCCATCATCGAGCCTATAGGAGCGATGTATATCCCGACATCCTGTGCCAATATCCATTTTGGATCCGTCGGTGTAGATTACCAGTTCACTTTCAGTGCGTACCATATCACCGGTTCATTCCTCCCTGGAGGGAATTCTAATAGAGAATCTCCTCTCCCTTTGCCGGTCATAAGCCCAGTGTTTTGCCAAAAGATTCTTCGCATTGCCAGACAGCTGACAGCGCTTTGGTGGTTCTTGACTCAACATGATTTGACCAAAGAAGCTTGCTATTTAAGATTTCTGTCAGGTACTAAGCTTCATTGGATACCGGGATTGGAGTACCTTTTAGTATCGGCAGAGTCATGTCAGAATTTTTCCTTCTCGAAGAAGACAATGAGATCGGTTTTAAGAGGACAGACAGCGCATTTCTTGTACACCAATCATTTATCATATTTAGCGCCGCCTGTGCTTTGAGACGAACAGTCGCTAAGAAAGAGCCGATAGAAACAACGGCGACATCCACATAGACTTGGGCATAGATTCCTAAGGGATTGCGAACATCAAGCAGAGAGTCGACCACCATGCAACATAACAGTGGAGACCGGACGCCGCCTTGTGGGCAGCCCCTGTTTACGGCGGATATGACACATTGGTCGAGACCTGCATCAGAGGTCAATGTCCTGTGCACAAGCATTGCTTTGATCCACAAGACCAGTGCTTCATCTACCCCATGACGTCTGGCAGCGTTACATATGCTGTCGAAAGTTGTGTTATAAATAGCTCCCTCAATGTCCACGAAAATGCCAGCGCGTACTCTTCCCTTTCGAGCGCGCATTCAACTAGGTTTTGAAGCACAGTCTCGCAGGTTTTTCCGCGCTCTCCGAAGGAGGATGCATTTGAAGGGTAACTTTATTGCGCACGTTCATCTCTTTTTTTTTTTATATTTCGCGCAGGTTCAATAGTTTATACTCTTGTAATGTTTATCACGCTTTGGGTCGTAGATATTTGTTCACTGCTCTCCAGTGGTGGGTGTCCTAGATAGGAGGGGAGAAACCGACCGAATTTTCACGTTGGTTGTAGTTCACAGCAGCTGTTCCATGCTCTTGTGGTGTTATATTAGAATTGCACGCACAGAGTATGAATTTAAAGTGGCAATATTCTGTGAGTGTTATGCCTTCATCAGTATGTTTGATCACTTCTCATTCACCTGCATATGAATGGTATCGATCTGATCCCAAGTTTAAGCTAGAAGGACAAAATTGATGAAAGGGCCAAAAAAGCATACGTGGCGCTATGTTTGTGCTTACTTACTTACTTATCAGGCCTGCGATCCATGGAGGATCTGAGCCTGAGCTATAGCTGCCTTCCATCCTTGACGGTCCGGGGAACGCTGCTTCCATTTGTCAAGACCAAGATGTCTAACATCCGCGATTACTTGGTCTTTATACCGGAGGTTCGGTCTTCCCCTTCTTCTCGAACCAGGATGCTCGGAGTCGAGAACCCTCTTAGCTGGAGCGTTGATGTGGCCGAGCCAGTTTAGTCGACGGATCCTTGCTTTCCGGACTACATCCACATCTTGGTACAGCTCGTAGAGTTCGCGGTTATGTCTTCTTCTCCATTCACCTTCCTCACAGACAGGACCAAATATACGGCGCAGAATTTTTCTTTCGAAAGAACCCAAAATCAGCTCCGCTGTCCTGCTTATCGTCCAGCTTTCGGCTCCGTACAGCAAGACTGGCAGAATGAGCGTTGTGTAAAGCATGACTTTGGTCTTTCGAGTGAGGAGCTTTGACCCCAGTTGTTTGGACAAGCCGAAGTAGCAGCCGTTGCCAAGGGCGATTCTACGCCGGATCTCCACTGTGGTGTCATTTGTGGAATTTACGTTTGCCCCGAGGTAGACAAACTCCTTAACTACCTCGAAATTGTAGCTGTCAATTGGTGTATTTTGTCCCAGGAGGTGAGGACGGATTGGTTTTTGCTTGACAGCATGCACTTTGTTTTATCCTCATTGACCTTAAGACCAACTCGTTTCGCCTGTTCTTCAATTGCCGTGAATGCTTCCACAATGCCACGGCGAGAACACGCGATGATGTCGATATCATCCGCGTATCCTAGCGGCAGGACGGACTTGTAGAAGATAGTGCCTTTCCCTGTTGACGCCTGCCCGTCGCACTATCTGCTCCAGCACCAGGTTGAAGAAGTCACATGACAGCGCATCTCTTTGCCGAAATCCGGTGCATGTTTCGAATGGTTCCGAGGTCCTAGAACCGAGTTGCACGGTGCATCGCGTGTTTTTTCTAGCGTGGCGCGACACAACTGGATCTTCACGATGAATGCTGTCGTATGCGGCTTTGAAATCGATGAAAAGATGGTGTGTATCGATACGAAACTCGTTGGTCTTTTCCAGGATTTGTCGAAGTGTGAAAATTTGGTCTATAGTTGATTTGCCGGGCCGGAAGCCGCACTGGTAGCTGCCGATTAGTGCGGTGCAAAATGGTTTTAGACGTTCACACAATACGCTGGACAGGATCTTGTATGCGACATTGAGCAGGGATATACCTCTATAGTTCTTGCAAGAGGTAGGATCGCCTTTTTTGTTGATGGGGCATATAGAGCTGGTATTCCAGTCGTCGGGCATGCTCTCATCTTCCCAAATTCTGCAGATGATCTGGTGCATGCTCCCTACCAGAACATCGCCGCCAGCCTTGAAGAGCTCTGATGGCAAGCCATCTGAGCCTGCGGCCTTATTGTTCTTCAGCTTCTGAATAGCTGTGCCGACTTCTTCTATGCTGGGTGGGAGGACTACTTCAGCGGCTGGAGTTGGGATTTCCTCGGTCCCTACCACTCTCTCTTGGTCATGCTCGTTAAGCAGCTGCTGGAAGTGCTGCTTAAATACATCCACTATTCCCTGCGGGTCGGTGACAAGATTACCCTCGCAGTTTCGAAGAGCCAGGGTGCCCTTTTTGAAGCCTCCTGCAAGGCCTTTGGCTTTCTTGTAAAAGGCTCGTATTTTATGTTTATCCCTTGACTCCTCGATATCCTTGAGCTGGGAGGCTGCGAAGATTATTTTCTTTTGTCGCAGTAGTTTCTTCTCCTCCCTTCTTCTGGCTCGGTACTCCTCTCGCGCTGCCCTGGTTTTCCTCTGCAGCGCCTTTTGGTACGCCTCGTCGGTTGCTGCCTTTTTCTGCTCACACTCGCCATCATACCACGGGTTTCTTGTCGGGGGTGGTAGGTATCCTAATGTGGTCTCGGCTACTTCCTGAATGGCTGAGCGGCAATGCAGCCACATATTATTGGCATTTGTGTTCGACGTAGGCATACCGTAGAGTCTTTCGCTCAGCTGCTCCCTGTAGACTCTGACAACCTCCGGTGTGCTCAGGCGCCCAATGTCGAACCTCCTCCTGATGGGCTGGTGCAGCTTTCTGACATTGGACAGTCGAGCTCTGAATCTTGCTGCTACGAGGAAGTGGTCAGAGTCGACATTTGCCCCTCTGAATGTTCGCACCTCCAGGATGTTTGACGCGTGTCTTGCGTCAATGAGCACATGGTCGATTTGGTTGGCGGTTCGACCGTCCGGAGATCGCCAGGTTGCTGTGTGGATTCGCTTGCGAGGGAATCTTGTGGTACTTATCACCGCATTACGAGCTGTCGCAAAGTCAGCGAGTCGGAAGCCGTTATCTGTTGTTGTATCGTGGAGGCTGTGCTTTCCGATCACTCCGCCAAGGGTGTTTTCCTTTTCGATTTTGGCATTGAAGTCCCCGAGAACGATTTTTACATCGTACTCCGGACAAGCTCCGTAGGCGTTGTCCAGGAGGTCATAGAAGTCCTCCTTGATAGGGTCTTCAGCCTCGTCGGTAGGGGCGTGTGCACATATAAGGCTGATGTTATAAAATCTGCCGCTGATGCGGATCACAGCCAGGCGATCACTTATAGGTTTGAAGTCGATGACCTTCGACCTTAACCGCTTTCCCACGACAAATCCGCATCTCAGTAAGTGCAACCTTTTGTGACAGCTGTAATAAATGTCGCAATTTTTATTTCTCATCATACCGTTTCCTATCCAGCGTATTTCCTGGACTGCAGTAATATCCGCCTTGTACTGCGTGAGGATTCCTTCTAGTTTATGAGCAGCTCCGGGAGTGTACAGGGTTCTGACATTCCAGGAGCATACTCGCAAATCGTGTTCCTTTTTCGTGCGTTGTCGTCGTCGAGTATCCGTCCGTGTATCCGAGGCATCTTGCTCATTCATAACTTTGGGTTTTTTTACGTGGGCGGATTGTTAGCCCGCCGCACAACCGCCTTCTGGTCGGTTGCATACGTTTGTTCACCTCCCAACGGTTGTTGAAGAGGCTATCCAGAGGGCGCCGCGAGGAGGCCGTATGTCAACTTGACCCGGGCATTTAAACAGGGATCGTTGCGTGCATCTCGCCAGGTTGAGAGCAATCAACAACTTTACCCTGTATGTCCGAGCCCATGCCCCCGCTATGTTCGTGCAGTTCAGGCAAAATTGCATGCCATCCTAACATACGCCAATCTGAATCTTGAGACTGACATTAGAGGAGTAACCATCAACATATTCACTGAAAGCCATGCAGCGCTCAAAGCGCTAAGTTCATACAGCACGAACTCAAAAACCGTCAAAGAATGCCATGACGCCCTACAAGACCTCGCCAAAAGGAACAATGTTAAGCTTTGGTGGATGCCAGAGCACAAAGGTATCAAGGGCAATGAAATTGCTGACCAACTTGCCAAGAAAGGTTCCAGCGATAGATATAAAGGTCCAGAACCGTTCGGTGGCACTCCCGGGTAAGATAAATTTCTCCTTAGACAAGTGGGAAAAATTGCAATACCTGTCCTTTTGGAATAGCGTTCGGGAACTCCGTCAATCCAAACGACTTATATATTCAAACTCAATAGGGTGGATATCAGAAAACTAGTCAGCTATCTAACAGGACACTGCGGTCTGAGATATCATCTAAACAAAATTAGTCTCTCGTCTGAAACTGAGTGTGGGCTCTGTCTCGAGGACGAAGAGACGGTGGAACACATACTGTGTGAGTGTACTGCTCCCTGCCATCTTAGGAAGCGTATCCTTCTCAGTGAAGTTATGACTCCGGAGGGGATCACCTTGGCTCCTACGAGAAGCATTCTCAACTTCATTATGGAAGTGGATAGGCTCCTCGGCTAAACGGCTAGCAGGCACAATAGATCTGCAAAGGTCGCAGTGCCATATGCTAATGGTAGCACTAGCCCAAAAAAAAAAAAAAAAATGTTCGTGCAGAGTAGCTTTTGGAAACACATGGTGCCTCAGACCGAAAGTGGTATATTGGTTGCGCACTGCGTTTGCAAGAACTGTTTTAGCCTATGGCTCGGTTGTCTGAAGGAAGGCACTTAAAATGCCATTTTCGAAGCAGGTTTTCTGGCGGTGACTGGATCTATGAAATCCACACCAACGACGGCTCTTGAAACAATGCTGAACCTTCCACCTACGCTAGGAGTCAGTCTTAGATCGATGGACCACCTCGAGTTTCAGAACCGAAACGGACTATATTAGCCGAATTCCTTTCTGCGAGAGGAGATTCTCCATCAATATTCCTTCTAGGGAAGAATGGACCAGTGGTATTATATGCACGGGAAATGAACTAGCAATCTACACCGACGAATCCAAAATAGATACTGGCAAAGGGGCCGGAGTTTATTTTGAATCTCGTGAAAATCATCGCTCCTATAGATTTGAGGATGGCTGCGGGGTCTTCCAAGCTGAGGTTTCGCAATCAAGCGGGCGGCAGACCTGGTTCCTATAGAAAACATCTCGGGAAAAGGAATCAACATACATATATGTTGACAGCCATGCAGCTTTAAGGCTCTGCAGGAAGAATTGATATAATCCAAACTCGTCAAACTCTGCAATGAGAGGCTGCAGGAGATATCAGATGTCAATAAGGTGACCCTCTGCCGGGTACCAGTCTACAGGGAAATAGAGGCGGAGCTAATAGTGAAGGTCCGTAATCGATGGTATGAATTAGATACATGCGCAGCGGCAAGATCAACGTGGCCCCTCTATAACAAGCAAAGGACAGAAAGTCTGCTAAAGCTGAGTCGCGAAAACATTCGATTGGCAGTTGGTGCCCTCGTTTGCCCGGTCCATAAGAAAGGAGACTCCTTAACATCGCATATAAGATCTTCTCTGCCGTATTGTGTGAACGCCTGAAACCGTTTGTGGATAACCTGATCGGCTCTTATCAGTGTGGTTTCAGGCCAGGTAAGTCTACAATAGACCAAATATTTACGCTACAGCAGATCTTGGAGAAGATCCAGGAATACCAAATCGACGCTCACCACCTCTTTGTCGATTTCAAGGCTGCATATGACAGCGTGTATAGAGATGAGCTATACAAAGCCATATCTAGTTTTAACATCCCTGCCGAACTCGTCCGACTGTGCAGGATGACAATAGAGAATTCTCGCTGCTCCATTAAGGTCGGTAATGAGCAAACCGAGACCTTTGATTTTAAAAAAGGATTTAGGCAAGGTGATGCGCTGTCATGCAACTTTTTCAACATCGTTCTTGAAAAGATCGTGCAAGAGTCACTGGCCAACACAAGAGGCCAACGACATTGACGTGATTGGACGGACACAGCGAGACGTCAATGAGGCCTTTGTAAGCATTGAGATAGAAGCGGCTAAGATGGGTCTCAAGGTTAATGAGGGTAAAACCAAATATCTGCTTTCATCTAAAAGAGATGGACAACACCGACGTATTGGCCAGGACGTCACCATGGGCGGATATAACTTTGAAGCGCTCAAGGAATTCGTCTACCTTGGCTCACTGATGACCAGCGACAACAACACCAACGCTGAGATAAAACGCAGAATCACTCTTGCCAACTGCTGTTTCTTTGGGCTCAAGAGGCAATTAAGAAGTAGAGCCCTCTCTCGGATAACCAAGGTGACACTATAAGACCTTAATCATCCCAGTCCTCTTTTACGGCGCAGAGGCTTGGACCTTAACAAAAGTGGATGAAGATGCCCTTGGTCGTTTCGAGAGGAAAATTCTGCGCACTATCTACGGTCCCGTTTGTTCAAACGGTGTATGGAGGAGAAGATATAACGAAGAACTGTACGGGTTGTACAGCGACATCGGCCTGGTACGACGTCTACGGATACAGCGTCTAAGGTGGCTAGGTCATGTAGAGCGCATGGAAAATACAGCTCCGACCCGAAGAGTCTTCGAATCCACTCCGGAAGGAAGGCGCGGCAGAGGATGGCCGCATCATCGGTGGCGCACGCAGGTGGAAGGGGACCTTAACCAACTGGGCGTGCGGCGCTGGAAACAGCTGGCCAAAGACTGGAGACGCTGGAGACGCTTGTTGGTTGAGGCCCAGGTTCACCACGGACTGTAAGTAAGTAGTAAGTAAGTAAGTAAGTAAGTAGTAAGTAAATAAGTAAGTAAGTAGTAAGTTGGTGCCCTCACTGGAGACTGCAGGTTATTCTACCATGCCGCCAGACTAAGCCGCCAGATAATGACTTCTGCAGAAGCTGCAGGGACGAAATGGAAATTGAATCCATTCGCCACCTATTGTATGAATGCCCAAGGAACATGCTCCTTGGAAGTCACTCCCTTTCGGGACTAGAGTAGATAAGTAACATTGGGCTGAACAGACTACATACTAGTATTTCTGTCTGCATCTAAGTGGTTCAGCCCAACCCAAATTTTGTAGTTTTCTACGGGTTAAACGCCAATTGGTTACACCACTTTCCTAACCTAACCATTTAGTCCGGACCTTGGACCAACTGAATATCATTTGTTTTGTTTTTTGCAAAACTCTTCCTCTGATGGTAAAAATTGGCCAGCCAAATAGCCATTGAAAATCAAAAGAAAAAAAAAAGAAGAAAATGTTCGAATTTGCAGCGAATTATAACCGAATTCAAAATATACATAAACAATTCTACATCGCATCTTGGGCGCAAACTATTTATATGAAATTGAAGTAAGACTTCACTAGATGGCGATAGAATGCTCAGGTCGTGCGCCAGTGCTAAAAAGGACAGAAAGTTATTAAAAACCAAGCTCTTGTGACTTGTTCTAAGAGATTGCGAAAGCCTTAAACTTAAAGAAAACTGTTATACATACTTCCTATAAACAATAAATATCCCAATATTTCTCAACCACTCGAATTCGAATTTTGTATAATTCAACGTTAGATTTCGAAAAGAGCTTTCCACTCACAAGACAGAAGTTCTAGGAAAAACCCTAATATTGTAAACTTTCAAACGACCTCAAGCTTTATCGCGTACCTACTTCTAAAGCTCCTCACTAGATGAACCTGATTACAGTGCGTCCCCTTTTTATAGCACACCCAACCCACCCATTCATCCGTGTGGAAGGCATTCATAGAATGAACACGAACAAGACGACCACGCAGGTCACGATACCAACACAACAGTCCTACTCTCTTACTATCATCGTCTCTCTCGCTCTACGCTACACCCATACACCCACAGGCATCCGCCTCGTAGCACAGCAGCCGGGTGCTTTTTCTTCCCTTTCGTCCTTTTTTTTCCTGTTCGTCTCGTTATGTGTATATTCTTTTTTGTTTTACCAGTCGTCCTGCTACAAGACACAATGACTGCGGCTAGAGTAGTAGTAGCAGGAGAGTAACCTTTTGTCAATGCTCGGGACAAAAGTTATGTGAAGCAAAAACGACACAACAAAAAAGGACAAAAAAAAAAAAGGACGACGAATGACGAAAAAGCACTATAGAATATTATTAACACAAAACAAAACCTTTTTTAAGGCAGCAACCTCTTGATTCTCTCCTACCCATTACTCCGGCTATAGTGGACGACGACGACGACTTTACTTGGCTGTACATATACATACGTATGTGTGTCGCTAGTCGGGGATGCTTGCCGGGTGTAGGTGGCGCGCGTCCACATATCAATGACACATACAGAAATCGACATACAAACGTACGACAAGCACCTACATCTACTCTACATTCATAAGTACCTGGGAGTTGTATAGACGTGCAACGTACTCGTACATTTCCGAAACAATCTGTCTAGACTCCTGGACTAATGCACCGATTGAGCGAAGGAGTCATGAGCTATGGATCCCGCTTCGAATCTATGAATGCCCGGCCGTTGCAATTGTATCCTTTGCCTTTTCTGTATATTTTTCTTTTTTCTCAACACTCAAAAGCGATTATTTCAATTTAACAGCGAAAAAAAAATGGTGAAAAAGGATATTTCGTCCTGAAGTGAAGTGGCCAGGGGTGGCGATAGAATGCTGATGTGTATTGCTTAGTAGCGCGTTGAAGATGTTTATATGACTTCGGGTATAGGGACGACGGGCGGTAAGTTCGGTACGTTCTAACGTTGTTTTGTTGCAGAATCATCGGAGTCCTTCCACCTGAGATCCAGTGGGACATGTGTGTTTGCGTGAGTGTTTATGTGTGAGAGGGAACTGTGTAGGATGGCGTAAGGTGTTGTTGGCTGAAAATGTTAACTCAGAATATGATTAGGGAGTTGTTTTTGTATGTTTTTTCCCTCCAGGATTTGGAACGGATTTGGATGGATTTAAGCGCTTCAAGTTGTATGTATATGCACATATGTATGAATGTATGCATACAATATGTATGTAGGTGTACGTGCGATTGATTACGTGGTGGATGGAGTTGCTAACAACCGTGTCCTTACAGAGATAAGTAAATGGGTCTAGAGAGGCTTAAAAATGATGAGACACAGCAACAGTATGAAAGTAGGTGCGGTCGCTCTTGTGTATTTTATCCTTTTTTTGTTTTTTGTAACCGTGACAGTTTTTCTGAGCGGCCCTAATCTGTTTTCATGGCTTTACGTGATGCACAGAAGCTGTTGCTGGATCATATTTGTTGACGCTGCTTTTCGTCTAAAGGAAAAGCCACATATTAGGTAAGTATGTATGTACATACATATGTACATGCTACCTATGACAGTTTCTCTCTTGGAACAACGAATAATTGCCGATAATGGTCGAGCTTTCCGGTACATAAAATCTTCCGTTTCAGAGAAGACCACAATTTCTAGCTTTCCCACTTCTGGGAAATTGTCAGACTTGAACTAACCAGCACGAAAAGCATTAGGTACAGGAAAGATTTGGTGGACACGAAGCATTTATTTTTTTTTTTTTGTTAAAAGCTTCTACTATCTGTTGGAGCACTCAGACGCAAACACTGGTCCATTGTACTCCAGACAGACACCTTACATAACTGTATTTTCCCCGTTGTCCGGAGAAAAGTGAGGAGAAGCTTCGGGGATGTAGAGCTAAGAGATTCGGCACATACCACGTCGGCTCCAAGGGTGAGCTACCGTGCGGCGAACAAAGGCGGGACAATCAAAGTGGAAATGCTCTGCAGTATCATCCTCCTCGCAACATGCAGCACAGGTAGGCATCTCACTGATGCCAGGTACGCAGAGGTGCTTAGCAAAAGTGTAGTCGCCCGTAATGACTCCCACAAGCCTACGGCAGTCGATTCTCAGGGCATACGCGCTTAGTCGTCCTGCAACCTGGACAATCCCTCCTTCTACGGTTGTGTGTATTAAACACCCAATCGTGTTCAAGTCCTGAGAAGCTCTCCTCTGAATCAATTCTGGCGAGTTCATCAGAGATCTCATTTCCTGGGATCCCAGAGCGGTCTGGAACCCATACAAGCCTTAGTGAATTTAGTCTACCGACTCTGTTCAAGAAGGACTTGAGTTCAAGTACTAATTTGGAGCTAGTTAGGGGGTCGCGTACAGCTTTGAGTTAAGCTTGGCTGTCACCGCAGACGCATATGCTTTTCCCCTCCACCTGTGCTTCACAACATAGTGCATAACCATTAGGATTGCGTATATCTCTGATTAGTAGAACGAAGCATATTTTCCTAACGAGAAGTGCTCAAAGAAGACTCCAGCGCCGGGCCCCCGTCCAGACCTGGAGCCATCCATGAAAATGCGAAGACTATCCTTTCCAGGTTCAGTATCCGGCCAGGGCCAATCCTGACGCCATGAAAACTCTTCGTGAAATTGCAACGCAGTAGGATAACGGGCGTCAATGTGTCAGAAGGCATGTCCATGAGACAGGGGTCGCAGAACAATTCTTGCGCAAGCAAACTGTTATTCCTATGCGAGTTGTACCAGAGGCCATTTCTCCTCAGACGAGACATGGCTTTCAGAGCGGAGACAAACCGTTCTTTGGAGTTTGGTGAAAGAGGCTACGACGTGTTTGCGTGTTAGTCTGTTTCACCAGACAACCGATTTTTTTTTTTTTTTGGTTGCGCCAAACGGATGTGGAATCTTCAAAAGATACCAGTAGCCCGGACTACTGGCATGTACGATTCGCAAGCCTGAATATTCGATGCCAGGAATACGCCTACGTACTAAACCACACCCTTCAACCACTCTCCCCGCGGGACTGCTGTTAGGTATTACTTCGCGGGGCTGGCTTGCACTTTATGCCCTTCTTTCTCTAACTGGAGTTTCCTGTTCCACTGTTCCATGGGAGCTGCCGTTTGGTTTTGGTTGCTCTCCCTGTTTCTCTCCAGACGCCGGAGTTCCTTCATGATTCTCGCTGCGGTTTCTTTCACAGCGTCCCATATTTCTCTCGATGTCAGCATATGCTTTATGATGTTCTCGGGAGTCGGTGTTTCTCCGATTTTATCTTCGAGATATTTATTTTCTGCCTCGAAATGTGAACATTGAAAAAATACGTGTTCTGCATCTTCTCTAGCCTCTCCACAGTTTGCACAGAAAGGAGATTCATCAAGGCCAAACCTGTAAAAATAGGCACAGAAGCAGCCATGTCCGGTTATGAACTGGGTGAGATAAAAATCTACTTCTCCGTGATGCCGGTTTATCCAACTTTGTGTGTCCGGTATAAGTCCCTTTGTTGACTGATTCCATCTCTCCTGCCATATTTCAATGCTACGCCGTCTTTCTTCGAGTTTAATATCTCTGCCTGAGGCAAGGGGTTCCTGAATTTTGGCGTCGTAGGACCTTTGCAACCCGATGGCCAAGATATCGGCTGGTAGCATTCCAGCAATTACAGATATAGCATCATCCGATACCGTCCGAAAAGCGCTGCACACTCTTAGTGCGGATAGTCGGTTGGTGGAATTTACTCTTCTTGCGTGGGACTTAATTTTCATCGCCTTTGCCCATATTGGTGCTGCGTACATAATTATTGACTGCACCACTCTTGACAATACTAGTCTTATTTGCTGCCTGGGTCCTCCGATATTTGTCATTATTCTGGCTAAGGCAGCACATACCTGAGCTGCTTTATTGCACTTTATTTCAAGGTGTTCCTTGTAGCTGAGCCTAGCGTCAATCATCACACCTAAGTATCTTATAAACGGTTTCGACGTTATATTTTGATCGCCTACCCTGATGGTGATTGTTTCCCTTTTCTTGCGGCTGCTTACTAGTACTGCTTCTGTTTTGTGATCGGCGAGCACTAACCCGACTGTTGACATTCAGCGTCTCACTTTCCTGATACATTCGTTTCCTATGTCCTCTATTTCTTCCAGGTGTTTCGCTGCTACTACGATTGCAATATCATCAGCGAAGCCTATGATTTTTGCCTCATTGGGAATTTCTAGCCTCAGAACTCCGTCATACATAAGGTTCCACAGAATAGGACCTAGCACCGATCCTTGTGGTACTCCGCCAGATATGTGGTACTGCACTACCCCGTCGTCGGTATCGTAAGAAAGATGCCGTTTCTCGAAATTGCTTCCAATTATTTTACTGAGAAATCCTGGCACCATCTTTTCTCTAAGTGAGCGTACAATTTGTCCCCAATTTGCAGAGTTGAACGCATTTTTGACGTCCAGTGTTATTACGGCACCGTATTTCTTTGCGCCTCCTGCCCATCTCTTGCCCTGAATAGCTTCTTCCAGAACTGTGGTTACCCTCCGTATAGCATCGATTGTAGAACGGGTTTGCCTGAATTCGTACTGTTCGTCTGAAAGCCCCCCGGCTTCATTTATTGCCACCTCGAGTCTGTTGGCTATAATTTTCTCCAGTATCTTGCCCATTGTATCTAATAGGCAAATCGGCCGGTATGACGACGGCTGATCTGGTTGTTTTTTCCCTTTAGGCAGCAGCACCTTCTTCCATTGGTCTGGAAGGACCCCTTCGATTAGGCACCTATTGTACATTTCTAGGAATGGTCCCGTGTTTGCTTTAATGGCTAGTTTGAGGGCCTTATTTGGGATGCCATCCAGCCCAGGTGACTTATTGTCCTCGAAATGTTTGCAAACCTTTAGAACCAATGCATATGAGATAATAGGTCTTGTCATGGCCGTGTAGATCCACAGGACCTTTGCCGGCGATAAACCCCATATTTTGCCAAAAGCTCCTTTGCATTGCCAGAAAGCTGACACCGCTTTGGTGGTTTTTGACTCAACATGTTTTGACCAGAGAAGCTTGCTATCTAAGATGCCATGGATGAGATGGACATTTAGTACCAGCTAAATGTCAGTATTTTTCCTCCTTCCCGTGAAGTGAACGACATCGCTCTTAAGAGGATTGACCGACAGCCCATTCCTGATACACCAATCATCGGTCACACTTAGCGCTGCCTGTGCTTTGAGACCGAGAGCCACTAAGCATGGGCCGACAGAAAGAACGGCGACATCATCCGCATAGGTCTGGGCATAGATTCCAGAGGCATTGGGAGCATCAATCAGAGAGTCGATCACCTTGCATCATAACAGCGGAAACAGGATGCAACTTTGCTGGTAGCACCTGTTAATGCCGGATTTGACACCCTGGTCGAGGCCTGCATCAGCGGTCAGGGTACTGACCGGCCTGGACACGAAGTATAGTTTTTTTTTGCTGAAAGAAGTACATACATATGTGTGTTACGTTTTCCCCTCTTTTACCTTTATATTCTACACTCAGTCTCGGTAAGTGAATCTGAAAATAAGGACGAACCATCCAAATTGAGAGCTCATAGATGAGGATTGATATAATCCCCACAAGTTTGTGAAATAGAAAAAAAGCAAGAAACTTCACATATTTCAAGGAGTATCGTCCAACATGTGTAGCGACCGATGCAGTCATTTCCAAAGTTACGTTATCCTCTGTAAGCTTGATTTCAACCTCAGTAAAGACGGCTGCAAGCCATCGTGGCCAAAGAGGAACATGTGCTCTTCACTATTTATACATAGGTGCCCATGGGTACCAATAGCATATTCATTTTTATAGTGCCCACAGATGGACTACTGCACTTCTGCAAAACAGCCCGAGCTATTAGCGCCCACTAAGCCTCCACGGTCTGTACAACTTCTAATAATAGTAGTGCTAATGATAAATAAAGTCTCGTCCATATATGCATCTAATGGAATTATACAAGGTTGTTGGTAAGGACCCATTTCTTTTCTCTAATCAATAAATCTCCTTTCGAATATGTATTAGCAAGATCTACGAGAAGGTGGTCCACAGAGCCCTGTCTAAATGCGTTGAAGACAACCAGTCGGTTCCAAGGTAGGGCATACCACTCTAAATGTCGCGTCGGAACTCAAGCTCAAACGGCTGGGTATAAGTAAACCATTGCTGTATATGGTCCATGAAATGTTGACGGGTAGACATTTTATTATAAAAATTTCCACCGTGAGTTCCATCCAAACATTTGACGTTAAAAATTGACTTCTTCTTCTTCTTATCGGGCGCTACAGTTCGGGGTGAACCTGGTCTTCAACCAACATGCTCTTTTGCTAGCCTTTTCCATTGCCACATACCCAATTGGCTGAGGTACCCTTCCACCTGTGTGCGCCATCTTAGGTGCGACCGTCCTCTGTTTCTTCATCCCTCGGGGTTGGATTCGAAGACTTTCCGGACTGGAGCTCTGGTGTCCTTTCGCTCTACATGGCCTATCCAACTAGGCATTGACGTCTGACTAGACTAGTGTTGCTGTACAGACCGTAAAGCTCGTTATTGAATCTTTTCCTCCATCCCCCGTCGGCGTTTATAGGACCGAAAATCACAAGCAAAATCTTTCTCTCGATACGGCTGAACCATTTAGATGCAGATGGAAATCCCAGTAGTCTGTTCAGCCCAATGTTACCCATTCCCGAAAAAGGAAGTGACTTCCCAGGAACATGGACCTAGGGCGACCTAGTCTACCTGCATGGTAAGATATCATACAGTGCCCAGACTTTCTTGCCTTTTCGTAACATATACGGGCCGTGTTCATCTTGCCATTGCATTCGTTTATTGGCTTTCACCATTAACTCCGTCTCTATTTCTCTGAAAAGTGTACTGCTTGGCATTTTTGCCTCAGTTGTGATCTGCGCGGAGTTTATGCCTGATCCTAATCTAGCTATTTCGTCCGTTCTCAGAGGGCAGAGGGTTAGCTAATTGACATCTGATTTTCCCTCCAGCGTTTCTTTGCAGACTCTTACGAGCTTGGATCTTATCCATGTTGCCTGCAGAGCCTTGATGGCTGCCTGGCTGTCAACATAGAAATTGATCCTTTTTCCAGAAATGTTTTCTCTAAGTATCAGGTCCGCAACCTGTTTGATTGCGAAGACCTTAGCATGACCTCAGCCATCATTAAGTCTTTAGGAATGATTTACGTACCATGGCACTGGTCCATTCCTTCCTGGAATGAAGACTAATAGAGGGTCCGTTTCGGTTTTGAATCTCGATAGGGCCCATCGATCCCAGACTGATACATGAGGTCTCCTTGCCCAGAGACCGGATTCTTGCATTCTTAACGCTGTCCTGGCTGCTATGCTTTCGCAGTATATGTCTAAAGGTGAAAGGCTCAGCATTGTTTCAAGAGCCACCGTTAGTATGGATTTCATATATCCAGCCACCGCCAGACAACCTGCCCTCTGAAACCTTGAAACACTTTGAAGATGGCATTTCTTTTCAAATAGGCCTTACCACGGAAGTGTACAACCAATATACATACCACTTTTGGTTTGAGGCCCCATATCATACCAAAGGATACTCTGCACAAATATAGTGCCAGGTAGGCTTTTTTGGTCCTCTCATTAATGTTGTCCTTCCAGCTAAGCTTGGTATAGATCGTCTTTTGCCTGTTTTACTCCCAAGTCTCACCCCTTGACCCAGTTATTAACTATGTAATGGCAGTGCATAACTTAGTCTCTCGCTGAGGACCTGAGGAAACTTGCCAGATATCAGAATGGCAATGTCGTCAGCATAGGCCGTGACGTTAAAACCATCTGCCTCTAGTAGTGTACCATTCCGTCGACCACAGGGAGCCATAGAAGACACTATAGAACCGCCGCCTTGTAGTGCACCCCAATTGACCCCAACCCTTCCATTTACTCATTCTATCGTCAAATTTATTATACGAATACTAGACATTTTTTCAATCCATCTACATATCCCGAGTTTAGTTGGGCAATCTGAAGGATGGACAGTATTGCCTCAGGACTGACGATATTAAAGGCTCTGTGATAGTATACGCGAACGGCTTAACTGCGTATAGATCGGGTTCAACGATCGATGTTATTGTTACTCTATCGTAAGTCGAAAATCAACGTCCAAAAATCAGTGACTATTTTGTCAAGAACACATTTGTCTAAGGCCTCTATCGGCGCTGCCGAAAGTTCGCAATCATTAAACCGGGCAGGTACCCATGATCAAGTAAAAGTGTTTTCAAATATTTTGGGACCTGGTTGGATCAGTATCTATATTGGAATAAACAACTAGATGCTGCTCTGGAGAGAGCTCGAGGCGCCTTCGCTCTAACTCCACATTGAAAGTAATCTGCTACATCGTCCATGTTTGCCTATGGATGCCCCGTTTGGTTTAATCTGAGCTCAAGCTTAATGGAAGGATTCAAATATTTAAGAGGCAATGTGTTAGGACTAGTCTCGGCTGTGTAATCTGAGAGTTAGATTATATGTAAGTCTATCCCAATAAGGTCCTATGTGTATAATGGGGCAAGTATTTTACCAATAGACAATTTTTAGACAAAACCTATCCGAAGACACATTGCAAAGGCAACGACTTTTTTCAATAACTTCATCTCTGGGGCTTATGACCGCAACACCATGTACCATGAGAGAATACGACTGAACGGCTTTATCCACCCCAGAGCATTTCTCTATTTGGATAATTGCGGACTAGATAGGATAGATTTGGGGTATTCTTCAGGAGTCTTATATTGTTCTCTGTGAGCCCAAGCGCCTAATGTCTAGCAGTATCAATGCTCTTAGTGGCTGAAACGAACTCCGTCAGTGGTATAGTTCCACCTTACAGCCTTTTCAAACCAAAGTCCGCCGAACACCGATCGCGAATCTTTATATGTATGTAGGTTAGCTAGACAGAACGTATGCCCAATGTCCCAGCTATGACATCAAAATTGTACTAGGAGACTTCAATGCTGAGCTGGGTAAAGAAAGCATCTTTGAACGAGTTATCGGCAAACATAGCCTACACGACACCACCTCCGATAACGGACACAGGCTGATTGATCTTGCTACGGGGCGAAATCTCCTTCTAGCCAGTACGCGCTTCCCGCCCCTCGATATACACAAAGGCACCTGGCGGTCTTTTGATCAATCGACTACCAACCAGATTGATTACATCGCGATCGACGTCAGACACTCCTCCACTATTCTTGATGTTCGAACTTTCCGAGGGGCTAACATCGACTCGGACCACTATCTTGTATACAAAGTTATGACGTCGAAAAGCTACTATCGCCAGAAACCGCTAGTGCTTTTACCGATCGCGTCTCCCTTAAGCTCTCCAATACACCTGAATCCTCCACACTATCAATAGAACAGCAGTGGAGCCTTTGCAAACAAGCCCTGAAAAGCTCTGCATCCGAAGTTTTGGGTTTCAAGGCTCCACCACGAAGAAACACCTGGTTCGATGACGAGTGCAGGAGGATTCATACAGCGAAGCAGGATGCATATAAGGCCTCGCTGCATAAAAGAACAAGAGCAGCTCGTGAGCTCTACGAGTTAAAAAGAAGGGAGGAGCATAAGCTTCTTAGAAGAAAGAAGAAAGAGCACGAGAAGCGCGATTGAGGATTTGGAGAGGCGTTACTGCAGGCGTGACGTTCGAAAGTTTTATCAACAGATAAAGCGAACATGCCAAGGCTATAAAGCCAGAACGGAAGCCTGCAGGGATGAGAACGGACACCTAGTAGTAGAACCGCAGTCGATGCTGAGAACATGGAAAAACCACTTCTGCAGACTGTATAACGGCGATGTTAGTCAAAATACCGCTGTCAGGCAGAATGATCCATTTCTAATCGACGGAGACCGCAGAGAATTCTGTCCCCCTGACCTCGACGAAGTTAAGATTGCCATATCGAAGCTCAAGTCGAATAAAGCTGCTGGCGCAGACGGACTGTCTGCTGAGCTCTTCAAGGCAGCTGGAGATGACCTGGTTGGGAGCATGCACCAGGTCATCCGTAAGATATGCTTAGAGGAAAGCATGCCCGAGGAATGGAGTCTCAGCATCGTATGCCCGATCCACAAGAAAGGAGACCCCTCTGATTGCGCCAACTATAGAGGAATAAGTCTCCTTAATATCGCCTACAAAATCTTCTCTGCCGTTTTGTGTGAACGCCTGAAGCCTTTTGTAAATAAGCTGATTGGTCCTTATCAGTGCGGATTCAGGCCAGGGAAGTCCACCATCAACCAAATCTTCACACTACGGCAGATCCTGGAAAAAACCAATGAATTTCAAGTCGACATTCACCACCTATTTGTCGACTTCAAAGCCGCATACGACAGCGTAATTAGAGACGAGCTATACAACGCTATGTCTACCTTTGACATACCTGGCAAACTCGTCAGACTATGCAGGATGACTTTGAAGAATGCTCGCTGCTCCATCCGAATCGGTGAACACCTTACCGATAGTTTTGATGTCAAAAAAGGATTTAGGCACTTAAGATGGCGCACACAGGTGGAAGGGGACCTCAGCCAACTGGGTGTGCGGCAATGGAAAAGGCTAGCGAAAGATCGTGCTAGTTGGAGGGGCATGTTGGTTGAGGCCCAGGTTCACCCCGAGCTGTAGCGCCCACTTAGAAGAAGAAGAAGAAGAGGTTAGTGTACGTTAAAGTAGGCTAAGGTAACCTAAGGTGGAATAAGATAGATTTAATAAGCTTTTAGTTAGATCTAAGTCTTAAGTAAGCCGAAAGTCATAGGCTGATATAAATTTTGTTTAAAGCAGATAAAAGGGACCTCTTTCTTTATAGGTGTTTAAGATAGAAGCCATAGATCTTGAACCTAAGTTTAGCAATTAAGTTTCTAACTGCTGCCTATCTCGTCAAAAAATGTTTACAGAATTTGATAACCAGACGAATTGCCCCAAAAATAGGAGTAAACACATATTGTGATCGCACCTTTCCAGATCATGGTGGTTTGTACATCACCTGTCTTAACAGCTTTTTTCACGAGTTTTTGATAGAATTTGGCCTGCTTTCTCGACGATTTTCCAAAACCACCACTAAAGCCATGCTTAAAGATTTTTTAATAAAAGCAGCCATTAAACAAGCTTTTCAGCAAAAATAATCCGAAGTCCCAATGACTACGAGCGCAAATCGTTCTTCTTTCCTGTTGTTCGTCTGGACAACAATACCCACACAAAAGGACAAGTCACCATCCCCATCATCGTTCCATGGCTACATTGAAATTCAGTTCCGCCTTGTCCTCATTGTAATCACGTCATGAAACGAGCAAAATTTGATTAAATCTCACCTACATAGCTAGCTAGGCAGTCCTACTCAGTCAGTAAACGTCTTAAGGATCATATCCCCATCCGCCTTTAACCGCTAACTTACTCGTAACGCTGCAGCAACAGCTCTGAATATATTATTTTATTTTATTTTTTTCAATCTCCTTGTTCCTTGTCATCGACTCTGGCACAGTATGATGGGGTTTCGTCGCTTTCGACCCCATTGAGTCGGCAAATGGAAAATTTCCATCCTAAAGGAATATCCCTGATAGTTCATATTAAGTGTTATCCATTGCCTCTTGTACACATCGTTCGTTACGTTTCTGTTCTCATTTTCCTCTTCCCATGTGTTTTTTAGTCCTTGCGTGGATGGGTGTGTATGCGAATGTGTTTTTGTCCCCGGTGGCATCCTGCAAAGGGACTTTGTCAGAGTATTACAATTCTCAAAGGCATACTTAATAGAAATTCGATAGTTTGATAGTTTGATGAGAAACGTTTCAATCGGAAGGCGAAAAGGACCATGGAGAGAGAGAAAAAAAAAAGCATAAAGATCCTTAAATCTGATCCCTCCTCGAAATCTAAAAGAAATCCAGAAAACTTGTCCCATTTCCTTGTGTCTCTAACATAATCATCATCCGGCAAGAGCTGTTTTTGCCTTCTGGTGCAAGCACTAGGTACTAGCGCGCCTGTCGTATGCAAATAGATTTCTGATATCCCACTAAGAATAAGGGAATCCAAGGACAAACCAGCAACACCAAGCAATTCCCATGAATAAAAAACCCAAAAACAAAAGAAAAAATTAAGAAAGTTTCCTTCCAATAACGTCTGGTGTGTCGTTTCGCATGTGAAAATCCTTGTCTGTTCCTATGCGAACGTTCTCCCAGGTCCTGGCTTCCTCTCTGACTGCCCGAGTCAGCTGTAGTATGCTGATGATATTGCTTCGACTGCTGTTTCCATTTCAGAATCTATTGTCTCAAAAGGACCGTATAATATTCCAATATCAGAATCATTCCATCGTAATCATCACCGCTATTGTCCTCGTGCCTCTCCAAGGATATGTCACATTCTTCCCACTCTTACTCTCTCTCTCTCTCTCTGGCGTATGCAGTCTTCTAGATATGACGACAAATAAAGAAACTCTATTGACAAATGTGTACACGAAGCTGAGCAAACAAAAGAACGGTAACCCAAAGGATATCCGATATCCTGGATGCATGTGCTGCCAGTAGAAATAGAAGAAATAGTCGAAAGAAGAAGCAAGAACCAACGTCAGGAACCTACACGAGTAATTGAAAAATTGTCCTTGCATATGCATACATATTTGATTCAATTTGCGCCACACACACAAAGATCCTGTCAAACTCCCGCATTATCCGCAAAGATACACACGACGAGTTGCCTAATGCCACCATGCGAGTAAAGTGAAAATCCTTTAGCGCCAAATTGCCATTGGCATTCATTCAGGACTACTGGCAACAGCAGCAACTTCGACACCGTAACAAAGCATGAAGCAGTTGTATTCCTTTTTCTTGGCAGCAGTCTTGTGTTTAGATCCACTGACACGCTGTTTGAATATCCATTTCCGGTGAGCACATACCAGTCCTCATACGATGTACGAATACACACAAATGACAGCCGGATATCCTATAGTTACACGTGCCACTGGCAATTGTCGTCGAACTTTAAATTGCTCGTTCTCGTACTGTTGCATGCTCCCAAAAGGTGATATAGTTCACTTAAAGGTACTTAGCGGTGTTTTTTTATCCTCTCTTCTCGCATACTTTGTATGTTTTTCGTTTTCGTCCCACTTCCTATCCTTTGAGCTTGTGCACATTAATTTTCTTTCGCTTGGACACTTCTAGGATTATTGGGATTTGGAAAATGGCAAAGTAAACGAGGTGAAGTCCAAAAGTGAAGATGATGAAGGGAAAAACTGTACGATATCGTGATGACGACATGAAGTCGTACCCTCAAAGGAAATTAATTTTCTAATTGGACAGCATCGGGTGAGCTGCCAGAGACGCCCTCCACGGGGCAGTCTTGCGAAAAGGTTATGAAACCAAAATTTTACTTTTCCACCACCTTTCATATATGTATGTACATAATTGGAAGGTGGTTGGTCGTGAACATGATTTGATTCAATATCCCTTTCTTCTGCGATATATCGACAGTATCAAAATGCAGAAAATTCTGCGAATTATAAGCGAATGCGAAAAATGCTTGCAATAATCTTAGTCTTATCTTATGGCATCAACTGAAAAAAGGTTTTGAGTCTAGGTTAGATTAGGTTATTTGGGTGCCCTATTGACATGACAGTGTGCCAAGGCTCACTTAGACTACGAGGAGTTCATTTAACCCGAGGGGGAACCTACTAGCTGCCGCGGAGCTGAACCACCTAGATGCAGTTAAGAATCCTAGCAGTTTGTTCAGCTTAATATCCCTTGCCTCCTATAAACCCGAAAAGAAGTGGCTCCCAAGGAAAGTATATCTTTTCAGGTGATGACTGGATTTTACTTCCTCTTCGTCCCTACAGCTTCTGCAAAAATCGTTGTAGAGCTGGCCTAGTCTAACTGCATGATATGATATCATAGTAGTTCCGCCCTATTTCTCTGAATAGTGTGCTTAGTGGCGTTTTAGCCTCAGTTGCAATCTGCGTGAAATCTGCGCCCGATCCCAGTCTAGCTAGTTCATCCGCCTTCTCATTCCCGGGGATATTCTCATGCCCTGGTACCCAGCAGATGGTCACCTCGTTGACATCCGATATCTCTTCTAGTCTCTCTTTACAGAGTTTCACTAATTTGGATCTTATCCATGTTACTTGTAGAGCCTTAATGGCTGTGTGATTGTCAATATAGATTTTGATTCTCTTAACTGAGAGATATCAGCCTGGAAGAAGTGATATGCTTTCCGAGGTTCGAAGTAGACTCCGGCTCCGGTATCTCAGCCTGGAAAACACTATACCCATCATCAAGTCTGTAGGAGTGATATGCTTTCCGAGGTTCGAAGTAGACTCCGGCTCCTGGAGCGGTATCCGTTTTGGATCCGTCGGTATTGAATGTCAGTTCCTCTTCCGTGCTTACTATACCACTGAATCATTCATCCCTGGAGGGAATTCGGATAGAAAATCTCCTCGCGCAGCAAGAAAATTTAGTGGTATAGTCCGTTTCGGTTGCTAACTTCAAAATCGATCCAGAATTGATGGGTGGCCATGAAGACACCTTTCCCAAAGACTGGATTCCTGCATTCTTAGCGCGGCCCTGGCTGCAATGCTTTCACAATACATGTCTAGTGGTGGAAGATTCAGCATTGCTTTAAGGGCTGCCGTTGGTGTGGATTTCACAGATCCGGTCAACGCCAGACAGCCAGCCTCTGAATCCTTGTGAGACTTTGGAGGTTGCATTTCATCTCAAGTGCTTTTCACCAGACAATTGATCCATAGACTAAAATAGGTCTTACCACCGCGATATATAGCCAGTGTAGGTTTAAAGCCCCATGTCTTTCCAAAGGCAACTCAGATCGATACCATTTATGCGTGGATATGTGTACTTTCGTATTGATATTTTCCTTGTGAAGAGGATATTCTCTGTTTTCGTTGGGTTTAGCCCTAGGCCTCGTCCTTTGACCCAGTTATTCACCCATATCAGCGCATAGCTTAGTCGTTCACTGAAGACCTGGGGAAATTTCCCCGATACCAGGATGATAATCCCGTCAGCGTAGGCCATGACATTGAAACCCTGTGTCTCTAGGAGTTTTAGCATTTCGTCGACTATGAGGAGCCATAGGAGAGGCGATAGAACACCCCCCTGTGGTGTGCCTCGGTTAACCATCACCCTTCCATTTGCTTAAGGCTAATAAGTTCCCCTCGTTCTTGCAGCATTTTCAGATATACATCGTCTATTCCTGGCTCCTTGTAGGGGCCAAATGTTTTAACCACAGAATTTTTCCTTCGGTAACGTTCTTATCGACCATTTCAGGCCCACTTTATTCCCTTACCAGTATATTTGCCCTCTCGAAGGTTCTTGCGTTTACACAGTCAGGGAAGTGAGATTTTAGTAGGGCCTCAAGCATGCTTTCGTTTGGATCTGTCCAGCTACCATCAGATTTCCTGATAGAAGAAATCTGTGTGGAAGCCTTGACAAAGACCTTTCTCAGACGAGCCGCATCCATATGATTCGATAGAGCCGCAGAAATGTCTCTATGAGCTCTTTTTAGCGAACCTCATTTCCTTTTTGAGCCGCTTAACATTATCTCTATAAGTTGCCAATTCGATGGAACCTTCCTTACCAAGGTTCCATCTATGTCTAGATATGTATAGCCGTTCTGCTATTTTTGCATTCCACAACGGGGGGTGGTTCGTTTTATTTAGTCTTTTGATAGGACAGGATCTCTCGAGGGACCGGTTTAGCTTATTGGTCAGGTTCAGTATCATCTTATCGATCTTTTATGGAATTAGGATTCCCCTACTCCGTATTGAACTTCTGCCAATTCGCCTTCCGCGGATTCCGAAAGACATTGCCATCAGTTGCGCAGAGATTCAAATCAGAGACTATCCAGCAATGGTCAGAAAGTGATGCTTTGTCGGATACTCTCCAAGTGGTATGATGGGCATCACACCCTAAAACTAAGTTCTTCTTACCTTGTTCGGCCATTGAACCACGTTCTTACTCCTTCTGAAGGTACGTCCGTGCCTTGGGCGGATGGTAGGTACCATCTTTACCTGTGACTTCCACAACCATCTGATCGCTCGAGCTGAAATTGGTTAGCATTGGTATGTGGAGTTCTTTCCTAGCAACAATGCAAGTCCCAAACTTGCCTTCGTTACCATTATAAGCTATGTTGCATCTTGGTGACCCCAGTCCTTCAGTCCTTTTACCCGATTGTGGAGGATCTATGGTTCCTGGACTAGAGCCAGGTTAAGCTGTTTCTTGTTGAGGAGCAGCATGGGGTTTATTGAGGCGGCCTTACTCTCGTGGAGGTTAACTTGTATTACCATTATTGGTTGTAGTATCCTTCAACACCTCCACCGGCCAGCTCGCCAGGCCGCGCCTTCGCCAAGGAAATCCCACCAGCTCCGAAGAACAAGCGCATATGCCTCTTTTTCCTCAGAATCTCCAGTGGATTCTCTATTACGAATATGATACTTTTTGTGTCACTTCCGTTGTTTTCCAAGGCCACAACCTTCCAGTCATCCATATGGATCGCTCGGTTTTGCGCCTTTAGAAAACTGAGGGTCTCCTCCTTCTTCATTCCCATATCCGGTATATTCGTTTTAGCCTTAGGGCTATCCGGTATCTTGTCTAGGGAGACTGCCTTTAGTACAGCTCCTTCCCATGGCTTGACACTGGGAACGACTTTTGAATCGAAGTCTTGTGAGAACTGGTCTTTGCAGTCCAGTCAGCTTATACCCCGGCTACCAATTAGTGGCGCCGTTTTCCCAGCATTCCCCCGAATATGGTCAAAGATCGCTTTAGCCAAACATTTTTCGACCAGCTTCCCCTATTCAAAGGTATACTGGCCGCTTGGCTTGCCGCAATTCACTACACTATTTGGGCCTACATTTTACAAGACAGACTCCCAACCAATTTCAGATAAGCGATAAGCAAAATATCCTTGAAAATAGTGGAATATTTATTTAAACATGATAACAATAACGGTGTTCGATTCTGTACCATTTTTAAACGCCCAACCTCACTGTTGTCTCCACATCTTACTTACTTACTTACTTACCAGGCCAGCGATCCATGGAGGATCTGAGCCTGAGCTATAGCTGCCTTCCATCCTTGACGGTCCCGGGCACGCTGCTTCCAGTTGTCAAGACCAAGATGTCTTACATCCGCGATTACTTGGTCTTTATACCGGAGGTTCGGTCTTGCTCCTCTTCTCGAACCAGGGGGCTCGGAGTCGAAGACCCTCTTAGCTGGAGCGTTGATCCTTGCCTTCCGGACTACATCCACATCTTGGTACAGCTCGTAGAGTTCGCGGTTGTGTCTTCTTCTCCATTCACCTTCCTCACGGACAGGACCACATATCCGGCGCAGAATTTTTCCTTCGAAAGAACCTAAAATCAGCTCCGCTGTCCTGCTTATCGTCCAGCTTTCGGCTCTGTACAGCAAGACTCGCAGAATGAGCATTTTGTAAAGCATGACTTTGGTCTTTCGAGTGAGGAGTTTTGACCCCAGTTGTTTGGACAAGCCGAAGTAGCAGCGGTTGCCAAGGGCGATTCCATGCCGGATCTCCACTGTGGTGTCATTTGTGGAATTTACGTTTGCCCCGAGGTAGACAAACTCCTTAACTACCTCGAAATTGTAGCTGTCAATTGGTGTATTTTGTCCCAGGAGGTGAGGACGGATTGGTTTTTGCTTGACAGCATGCACTTTGTTTTATCCTCATTGATGTTAAGACCAACTCGTTTCGCCTGTTCTTCAATCGCCGTGAATGCTTCCACAATGCCACGGCGAGAACACGCGATGATGTCGATATCATCCGCGTATCCTAGCGGCAGGACGGACTTGTAGAAGATAGTGCCTTTCCCTGTTGACGCCTGCCCGTCGCACTATCTGCTCCAGCACCAGGTTGAAGAAGTCACATGACAGCGCATCTCTTTGCCGAAATCCGGTGCATGTTTCGAATGGTTCCGAGGTCCTAGAACCGAGTTGCACGGTGCATCGCGTGTTTTTTTTAGCGTGGCGCGACACAACTGGATCTGTTTTACCGGGATCCCGAATTCGGTCATCGCACCAAACAGTTCTTCACGATGAATGCTGTCGTATGCGGCTTTGAAATCGATGAAAAGATGGTGTGTATCGATTCGAAACTCGTTGGTCTTTTCCAGGATTTGACGAAGTGTGAAAATTTGGTCTATAGTTGATTTGCCGGGCCGAAAGCCGCACCGGTAGCTGCCGATTAGTGCGGTGCAAAATGGTTTTAGACGTTCACACAATACGCTGGACAGGATCTTGTATGCGACATTGAGCAGGGATATACCTCTACAGTTCTTGCAAGAGGTAGGATCGCCTTTTTGGTGGATGGGGCATATAGGCTGGTATTCCAGTCGTCGGGCATGCTTTCATCTTCCCAAATTCTGCAGATGATCTGGTGCATGCTCCCTACAAGAACATCGCCGCCAGCCTTGAAGAGCTCTGATGGCAAGCCATCTGAGCCTGCAGCCTTGTTGTTCTTCAGCTTCTGAATAGCTGTGCCGACTTCTTCGATGCTGGGTGGGAGGACTACTTCAGCCGCTGGAGTTGGGATTTCCTCGGTCCTTACCACTCTCTCTTGGTCATGCTCGTTAAGCAGCTGCTGGAAATGCTGCTTAAATACATCCACTAATCCCTGCGGGTCGGTGACAAGATTACCCTCGCAGTGTCGAAGAGCCTGGGTGCCCTTTTCGAAGTCTCCTGCAAGGCCTTTGGCTTTCTTGTAAAAGGCTCGTGTTTTATGTTTATCCCTAGACTCCTCGATATCCTTGAACTGGGAGGCTGCGAAGATTCTTTTCTTTTGTCGCAGTAGTTTTTTCTCCTCCCTTCTTCTGGCTCGGTAATCTTCTTGCGCTGCCCTGGTATTCCTCTGCAGCGCCTTTTGGTACGCCCCGTCGGTTCCTGCCTTTTTCTGCTCACACTCGCCATCATACCACGGGTTTCTTGTCGGGGGTGGTAGGTATCCTAAGGTAGTTTCGGCTACTTCCTGAATGGCTGAGCAGCAAAGTAGCCACATATTATTTGCATTTGTGTTCGACATAGGCATACCGTAGAGTCTTTCCCTCAGCTGCTCCCTGTAGACTTTGGTAGCCTCCGGTGTGCTCAGACGCTCAATGTCGAACCTCCTCCTGGTGGGCTAGTGAAGCTTTCTGACATTGGACAGTCGAGCTCTGAATCTTGCTGCTACGAGGAAGTGGTCAGAGTCGACATTTGCCCCTCTAAATGTTAGCGCATCCAGGATGTTTGACGAGTGCCTTGCGTCAATGAGCACATGGTCGATTTGGTTGGCGGTTCGACCGTCCAAAGATCGCCAGGTTGCTGTGTGGACTCGCTTACGAGGGAATCTTGTGCTACTTATCACCGTATTACGAGCTGTCGCAAAGTCCGTGAGTCGGAAACCGTTATCTGTTGTTGTATCGTGGAGGCTGTACGTTCCGACCACTCCGCCAAAGGTGTTCTCCTTACTGATTTTGGCGTTGAAGTTCCCGAGTACGATTTTAACATCGTACTCCGCACAAACTCCGTAGGCATTGTCCAGGAGGTAATAGAAGTCCTTCTTGATAGGGCCTTCAGCCTCTTCGGTAGGGGCGTGTGCACATATAAGGCACCTAACTGTTAATCGCTTTCCCCCGACAAATCCGTATCCCATTAAGTGTAATCTTTTGTGACAGCTGTAATAAATGTCGCAATTTTTCTTTCTCATCATACCGTTTCCTATCCAGCGTATTTCCTGGACCGCAGTAATATCAGCCTTGTACTGCGTGAGGATTCCTTCTAGTTTATGAGCAGCTCCGGGATTGTACAGGGTTCTAACATTCCAGGAGCATACTCGCAAATCGTGTTCCTCTTTCGTGCGTTGTCGTCGTCGAGTATCCGTCCGTGTATCCGAGGCATCTTGCTCATTCATAACTTTTCTATTTTTTACGAGGGCGGATTGTTAGCCCGCCGCACAACCGCCATTCCGGTCGGGGTTTTTTCCGCTGCATACGTTCGTTCACCTCCCAACGGTTGTTGAAGAGGCTATCCAGAGGGCACCGCGAGGAGGCCGTATGTCAACTTGACCCGGGCATTTAAACAGGGATCGTTGCTGGCATCTCGCCAGGTTGAGAGCGATCAACAACTTTACCCTATATGTCCGAGCCCATGCCCTCTCTCCACATCTTACTCTAGACAAATATCTTCAAAAAAGGAAAGAGTAAACGACTTTTTGACAAAACCGTTTGTCCACCTATTAAATTATGTCATTGTATCAAGGCGTAGAAGGATATCGACAGAAACCTTAACCAAAAAAAAAAAATTAAAATAGAGCAACACCATCAGGAAAAGGACAACACAAAAACCAAGGCACGACCAGCACAGCATGCTTCATCATATAAAATAAATGAAACTCCTCCACGTGATTGGACTTTCTGTCGTCCTTTCTTCGAACTAGACGAACAACAACGAAGGTCCTTATACATTTCTTCAACTCCTCCGATAATATCCATTCAACGACAACGATGAAACTGGAACAAGTCATACACAATATTTTTCTCATTCGCTACCTTCTTTCCGCTCACTCGTCCGAAGCTCCTAAATCAGGACTATGAAAGACTCCTTTAAGAGTAACAGATGCGATGGAATTAGAAGAATGAGAATACCATACCGTAGCAAGGACGCGAGCGAAATTAAAATGACATAATTGCCTTTTGTCCATCCCAGCTGGAGTGCCTGGATATGATGGAGCAAAGAAAAAAAAACGAAAAACGAAAATAGGTGCAAAGTAAGTTTAGAAGAAGAAAAAGGACATCTGTCCAGTCAACCGGCTGCTACAGATGGCCAATTCCACCTCCGCCCTCTGAAGTGAAAATATATTATTTTTCGGACGAAATGCCTGCAGGACTTCGAGTCAGGACCGTGGGAAGTTTCCATAACAACTTAACAGCACAAAAAGGACGACGTAATGATGGAACGAAAAAAAAACAAGAGAAATCGAAGCAAGGAGGAAAGAATAAAACTTGTTACTCCTCAAAGGAAATCAAAAGTTCTCCATCCACCAACACGAACGTGATGTAACGCAGTCCTGTATTCGAGGATCTGCCATTATAGTGGGACAGTGGGAGGGAATTCGTTTATTTTGGGTAAATTCAACTTGCAAATTGAATTTCGTCGAAAGTGTCGGCACGAAGGTCAATGGGGCTATTGTTGGTCAATTTTGCGGGCAATTACCATCTGGATTTTACTGACCCAAATATGGATTGTCGAATACGGCTTTGACTGAACGAGAAGCACTCTTCTCCGATGAGGAGGCGGGCTATTAAATTGCTCGTATCCTTTTAATGGTCCATTTGTAACGCAATTATACCAAGCCACAGATCTCGATCAGAAGCGGAGAGTCTTGCCGCTAAAAGCCAAATGTCATCAGTGCACATCCTCTGACAGATACCGACCGCGACCTTATGAATAATTAAATTTCCTAGCCATTATCCAGCTCATGCATTGAATGGACGCACATCTAAGCCCGGCTGGCTAACATCATAGCCATTACAATTACATGGTCACTTTGCTGCTATCCAGTCCACAACACCTCATCCGGGAGACATCCACATGTAACGATTCCAGAACCGACCCTTCATTCCGAGACCATCACACGGTTAGACATCTTTGAGCGAAGGTTACATGGAGCACACGAACCCATCTCAAATCGTCATCATCATCATCATCATGAACGTAAATACGTACATGTATGCATGGCGAAAAGGTGAGCAAGGGTGGAATAGTAGGGTAGAAGTTTTTCCACCTGCCATCGGGAAGGAAGAGAGGACAGCAACTACGACACCGAATAGGACGACCGGGCCGGATGTTCTTTGTGTCGTTTCCATCACCCAAAAACAAGGAAATTTATCGTCTGTTAAACACTGGTCCAACATCAGGGATTACTCGCTCCGACAAGGACTTTAGTTACTTTGATGGGACTTTGATGTTGTCCCGACTGCCAACCCGACCGTCCGGTGGCGATATGGTACTCGTCGAATTTGTTTTTGTTTTCATTATGCGGGACTTTGTTGCATGGGAGAGTGTATATTTTTCCCTACCCCATACATATGTAGTACATGTCTTCGTCCTGGATTTTTTCTGCTGATACTTCGGTTGCCATGGTATCTGGTGGATTTTTTTTTCGTGTTTTTATTTTTCTGTTGTTATTCTGCCAGCTGATGAAGAGATTAGATGGGATTGATGATGGAAGGCAGAGTCATTATTTGCTGGGCAACAGCTCGGGTTTCAATGAACTGCAAGAAGACGGATTTGCTATTTGATGGGTGCATAAAGTCAGTCGTTGCCAGGGGAGATAAAAGCTGATATGATGAGGAAGGAGACGATGTGATGGCAAGTATGTGTATGTCAGTGATTAACTGTGGTATTGTCTAACAATAGCTAAGAGAAGAGATCAGGGACTGGCAGTGATTAGCGTCGGATTTCGTTGAGTCGTTTCATAACAAGTTCTCTTACGAGTCTAGCAACTCGTATAGTTTGATTGTTACTCGTGACCTACATCTTAAGTGGGACTTTGATGTTGGGCGCTGCAAGCGCACGTATTTTCTTAATTAATTTCAGACTACTTACTTACTTATCAGGCCAGCCATCCATGGAGGATCTGAGCCTGTAGCTGTAGCTGTCTTCCATCCTTGACGGTCCCGGGCACGCTGCTTCCAGTTGTCAATACCAAGATGTCTTACATCCGCGATTACTTGGTCTTTATATCGGAGGTTCGGTCTTCCTCTTCTTCTCGAACCAGGAGGCTCGGAGTCGAAGACCCTCTTAGCTGGAGCGTTGATGTCCATGCGCTCGATGTGGCCGAGCTAGTGTAGTCGACGGATAATTGCCTTTCGGACTACATCCACATCTTGGTACAGCTCGTAGAGTTCGCGGTTGTGTCTTCTTCTCCATTCACCTTCCTCACAGAGAGGACATATCCGGCGCAGAATTTTTCTTTCGAAAGAACCCAAAATCAGATCCGCTGTCCTGCTTATCGTCCAGCTTTCGGCTCCGTACAGGAAGACTGGCAGTATGAGCGTTTTGTAAAGCATGACTTTGGTCTTTCGAGTGGGGAGTTTTGACCCCAGTTGTTTGGACAAGCCGAAATAGCAGCGGTTGCCAAGGGCGATGCCGGATCTCCACTGTGGTGTCATTTGTGGAATTTACGTTTGCCCCGAGGTAGACAAACTCCTTAACTACCTCGAAATTGTAACTGTCAATTGGTATATTTTGTCCCGGGAGGTGAGGACGGATTGGTTTTTGCTTGACAGCATGCACTTTGTTTTATCCTCATTGACCTTAAGACCAACTCGTTTCGCCTGTTCTTCAATCGCCGTGAATGCTTCCACAATGTTACGGCGAGAACACGCGATGATGTCGATATCACCTGCGTATCCTAGCGGCAGGATGGACTTGTAGAAGATAGTGCCTTTCCCTGTTGACGCCTGCCCGTCGCACTATCTGCTCCAGCACCAGGTTGAAGAAGTCACATGACAGCGCATCTCCTTGCCGAAATCCGGTGCATGTTTCGAATGGTTCCGAGGTCCTAGAACCGAGTTGCATGGTGCATCGCGGGTTTTTTTTAGCGTGGTGCGACACAACTGGATCAGTTTTCCCGGGATCCCGAATTCGGCCATCGCACCAAACAGTTCTTCACGATGAATGCTGTCGTATGAGGCTTTGAAATCGATGAAAAGATGGTGTGTATCGATTCGAAACTCGTTGGTCTTTTCCAGGATTTGTCGAAGTGTGAAAATTTTGGTCTATAATTGATTTGCCGGGCCGGAAGCCGCACTGGTAGCTGCCGATTAGTGCGGTGCAATATGGCTTTAGACTTTCACACAATACGCTGGACAGGATCTTGTATGCGACATTGAGCAGGGATATATGGATAGTTCTTGCAAGAGGTAAGATCGCCTTTTTTGTGGGTGGGGCATATAGAGCTGGAATTCCAGTCTATATGTTGTGTGGCATAGTGCACTGTACATACATATTTGCAGTAAGTTACACTATTTTCGGTCTTGAAATTCGGCTTGTGTGAAATGGGATGTTCAACTTTATACGAAAAGTTTTTTAAAAGTAAGCCAATTGAAAACAATTGAAATTGAATCAGAACATCTGATGGTACCTTTACTGAGTCTAAAGCGGAAACTCTTAGTTTACTGTTTGAGACTCATTTCTCGGGAAATCAGATCTCCATCGGCTCGTTGCACACTCCTTCAAGGGAAACTGCAACTGAAACGATGAAAACAACTCGGCGTTGCTGGTATATTGCATCGCGCGTGGTTACGACTGAAGCTATTGAATTTGCTGTGGCATCCTTCGATGGCCTCAAATCGACGGGCACCGACGGGATATATCCTGTTATGCTGCAAAAAGGTATAAGGCAGCTACTTCCTACTCTGAAAAGAATTTGCACTGCTAGTCTAGCACTTGCTCACATACCCATTCCTTGGCGCACAGTGAAAGTGGTCTTCATTCCCAAAATAGGAAAAGAGGACTACTCACTTGCCAAGAGCTTCAGACCAATTAGTCTAACATCCTTCCTGCTGAAAAGCATGGAGAGACTGGTAGAGTTGCACGTGCGAAAAGTTGCCCTTCGAATCTTGCGAGACTGCGCTTCAGAACCTACATAGTTGGGCGAATTGAATGCGCCTTTGAAAGGAAAGAGTACGCGCTGGGCATTTTCATCGACATTGAGGGAGCTTTTGATAACGCAACTTTTGACAGCATGTGCAACGCTGCCAGACATCATGGCGTAGATGAAGCACTGGTCCTTTGGATCAAAGCAATGCTCATGCACAGGACATTGATCGCTGATGCAGGCCTCGACCAGTGTGTCAAATCCGACGTAAACGAGGGGCTGCCCTCAAGGTGGTGTCCTGTCTCCGCTGTTATGGTGCATGGTGGTCGATTCTCTGCTTGATGCTCTCAATGCCTCTGGAATCTATGCCCAGGCCTAGGCGGATGACGTCGCCATTCTTTCTGTCGGCTCATGTTTAGCGACTGTCCGTCTTAAAGCACAGGCGGCGCTAAATGTGATTGATGATTGGTGTACCAGAAATGGACTGTCAGTCAATCCTCTTAAGACCAATGTCGTTCTCTTTACGAGAAGGAGGAAAAATACTGACATGACTCAGCTGGTACTAAATGTCCATCTCATCCATGGCATCTTAGATAGCAAGCTTCTCTGGTCAAAACATGTTGAGTCAAAAACCACCAAAGCGGTGTCAGCTTTCTGGCAATGCAAAGGAGCTTTTGGCAAAATATGGGGCTTATCGCCGGCAAAGGTCCTCTGGATCTACACGGCAATGATAAGACCTATAATCTCATATGCATCGGTTGTCTGGTGGAACAGACTCAAACGCAAACACGTCGTAGCCTCTTTCACCAAACTCCAAAGAACGGTTTGTCTCAGCTGCACGGGGCTTTCCCCAGCACGCCGGGCGCTGCTCTAGATGTTATGATGAGCCTTCCACCTTTGATATATTTATCACAGGGTGTGCTCTGAAAGCCATGTCTCGTTTGAAGAGAAATGGCTTTTGGTACAACTCACATAGGAATAACGGTGTGCTTGCGCAAGAATTTTCCTGCGACCCCTGTCTCATGGACATGCCTTCTGACGCATTGACGCCCGTTATCCTATTGCGTCGCAATTTCACAGTCGAGTTTCCATGGCGTCAGGATTGGCTATGGCTGGATACAGAACCTGGAAAGGATAGTCTTCGCATTTTCACGGATGACTCCAGGTCTGGGCGGGGGTCCGGTGCTGGAGTTTTCTTTGAACGCGAAAACATCCGACTGTACTTCTCTTTAGGAAAGTCTGTCTTCCAATCAGAGATATACGCAATCCTAATGGCCATGCACTATATTGTGAAGCACAGGTGGAAAGGGGAAAGCATATGCGTCTGTAGTGACAGCCAAGCTGCACTAAAAGCTGTGTGTAACCCCTTAACTAGCTCCAAAGTAGTGCTTGAACTCAAGTCCTTCTTGAATAGAGTCGGCAGACTATTTCATTAAGGCTTGTACGGGTTCCAGGCCACTCTGGGATCCCAGGAAATGAGATCTCTGATGAACTCGCTAAAATGGGTTCAGAGGAGAGCTTCTCAGGACCTGAACCCGCTCAAGGTCTACCTGCGTCCACGGTAAATTCCTACATTAACGATTGTGTATTTAATACACACAACCGTAGATGGAGGGATTGTCCGGATTGCAGGATGACTAAGCGCGTATGCCCTGATGTCTGCAAAAAATCCGCAGCATTCCTCCTGTCTTTAAGGAGAATCGACTGCAGAAGGCTTGTGGGAGTTATCACGGGCCATTACACTATTGCCAAGCATCTCTACGTGCTTGGCATCAGTGAGACGCCTACCTGTGCTGCATGTTGCGAGGACGAGGATGATACTGCAGAGCATTTCCTCTGTGATTGTCCCGCCTTTGCTCGCGCACGGTGGCGCACCCTTGGAGCCGACGTGGTGTGTGCCGAATCCCTTAGCTCTCTGAGGAGCCAGGTGAGATCTCTGTTTAACAAAGCCAAACGAAAAAATAGTTGGACTGATTCCAGATCTGCTCTAACGAAATATAACCTCGAACTGAGGAAATCCAGGATAATGTCTTGGAAAAAACTCTGCGAGAACATAGACTCGCTACCAACTGCGACCCGACTCCAGAAAGCGCTATCCAAAGAGCACACAAATGGACTCGGACTGCTTCGTAAATCAGACGATGCCTTTACTGTTAATCGCAAGAAAACCCTGGAGACCTTGCTTGAGGTGCATTTTCCTGGTTCTACTCCACATCTGATGCCTTTTGACTATCAGACGTACGTCATAAATAACAGCTATTGGCTTATTTAAACCCTATAAGGCCCCAAGTAAAGACGGCGTCTTTCCTGGCATCCTACTTGGACTTCCTGTTTTAACTTGGACTATATCCCTCAAATCTGGAGAGAATTTAACCTTGTCTTCATCCCCAAGATTGGAAAGTCAAGTGAACAGGATATCGCCCTATCAGCCTAACATCGTTTCTATTAAAAACATTGAAAAAACTGATAGTGCTCCATATTAGAGGTATCCTAGAGAATCAGATACCACTGCATCCTAATCAATTTGCATGTCGCAAAGAACGGTGTACTGAGAATGCGCTACATCACTTACTGGCGCGTAGTTTCCTCAATATTGAGGATGCCTTTGACAATACTGGCTATGACTCGATTACCACTGCAGAGTTATTTACTGGATTAGGGCTCTCGGCCACATCTGGAGAGTTCTCGGTGACAGTATCGGTGCCTAAGGGGTGTCCACCCCTTCTCTGGTCGAAAGTTATCGATTGAATTTGAGAGGAACCGACCAAATTTTCACGTTGATTGCAGTTCTCAGCACGGCCTCTGACACATTCACACACACCTCCAAAATATTTGAGATATTGATTCCAAACCGCACAGCTTGGAAAACCAGTGATCCCTTACTCAACGTTAAAGGCCTGAGGTGCTACGCTGATGACTCCAAGGTGGTTTCTGACATTGGCGCCGGCATCTGTGGACCAGATCGGAATATTTCAAAGGCCCTATGAATGAGTAGACGGCATGGGCTCGGACATACAGGGTAAAGTTGTTGATCGCTCTCAACCTGGCGAGATGCCAGCAACGATCCCTGTTTAAATACCCGGGTCAAGTTGACATACGGTCTCCTCACGGCGCCCTCTGGATAGCCTCTTTAACAACCGTTGGGAGGTGAACAAACGTATGCAGTGACAAAAACCCCGACCAGAATGGCGGTTGTGCGGCGGGCTAACAATCCGCCCACTTAAAAAAAAAGAAAAGTTATGAATGAGCAAGATGCCTCGGATACACGGACGGATACTCGACGACGACAACGCACGAAAAAGGAACACGATTTGCGAGTATGCTCCTGGAATGTTAGAACCCTGTACACTCCCGGAGCTGCTCATAAACTAGAAGGAATCCTCACGCAGTACAAGGCTGATATTACTGCGGTCCAGGAAATACGCTGGATAGGAAACGGTATGATGAGAAAGAAAAATTGCGACATTTATTACAGCTGTCACAAAAGATTGCACTTAATGGGATGCTGATTTGTCGTGGGAAAGCGATTAACAGTTATGTGCACACGACCCTACCGAAGAGGCTGAAGACCCTATCAAGAAGGACTTCTATTACCTCCTGGACAATGCCTACGGAGTTTGTCCGGAGTACGATGTTAAAATCGTACTCGGGAACTTCAACGCCAAAATCGGTAAGGAGAACACCTTTGGCGGAGTGGTCGGAAAGTACAGCCTCCACGATACAACAACAGATAACGGCTTCCGACTCACGGACTTCGCGACAGCTCGTAATGCACAAAATTCCCTCGTAAGCGAGTCCACACAGCAACCTGGCGATCATTGGACGGTCGAACCGCCAACCAAATCGACCATGTGCTCATTGACGCAAGGCACTCGTCAAACATCCTGGATGCGCTAACATTTAGACTCTGACCACTTCCTCGTAGCAGCAAGATTCAGAGCTCGACTGTCCAATGTCAGAAAGCTGCACCAGCCCACCAGGCGGAGGTTCGACACTGAGCGTCTAAGCACACCCGAGGTTACCAGAAACTACAGGGAGCAGCTGAGGGAAAGACTCTACGGTATGCCTACGTCGAACACAAATGCAAATAATATGTGGCTACATTGCTGCTCAGCCATTCAGGAAGTAGCCGAAACCACATTAGGATACCTACCACCCCCGACAAGAAACCCGTGGTATGATGGCGAGTGTGAACAGAAAAAGGCAAGAACCGACGGGGCGTACCAAAAGGCGCTGCAGAGGAATACCAGGGCAGCGCAAGAAGAGTACCAAGCCAGAAGAAGGGAGGAGAAAAAACGACTGCGACAAAAGAAAAGAATCTTCGTAGCCTCCCAGCTCATATCGAGGATTCTAGGGATAAACATAAAACACGAGCCTCTTACAAGAAAGCCAAAGACCTTGCAGGAGGCTTCAAAAAAGGCACCGATGCTCTTCGAAATTGTGAGGGTAATCTTGTCACCGACCCGCAGGGAATAGTGAATGTATTAAAGCAGCATTTCCAGCAGCTGCTTAACGAGTATGACCCAGAGAGAGTGGTAGGGAACGAGGAAATCCCAACTCCAGCCGCTGAAGTAGTCCTCCTACCCAGCATCGAGGAGTCGGCACAGCTATTCAGAAGCTGAAGAACAGTTACCAGTGCGGCTTTCGGCCCAGCAAATCGACTGTAGACCAAATGAAGACCGAATTCGGGACCCGGGAAAACTGATCCAGTTGTATCGCGCCACGCTCAAAATACGCGATGCACCGTGCAACTCGGTTCTAGGACTTCGGAACTGTTTGAAAAATGCACCGGATTTCGGCAAGGAGATGCGCTGTCATGTGACTTCTTCAACCTGGTGCTGGAGCAGATAGTGCGACGGGCAGGCGTCAACAAGGAAAGGCACTATCTTCTACAAGTCCGTCCTGCCGCTAGGATACGCAGGTGATATCGACATCAGCGCGTGTTCTCGCCGTAACATTGTGGAAGCATTCACGGCAATTGAAGGACAGGCGAAACGAAATACATGCTGTCAAGCAAAAACCAATCCGTCCTCACCTCCTGGGACAAAATACACCAATTGACAGCTACAATTTCGAGGTAGTTAAGGAGTTTGTCTACCTCGGGGCAAACGTAAATTCCACAAATGACACCACAGTGGAAATCCGGCATAGAATCGCCCTTGGCAACCGCTGCTACTTCGGCTTGTCCAAGCAACTGGGGTCTAAACTCCTCATTCGAAAGACCAAAGTCATGCTTTACAAAACGCTCATACTGCCAGTCTTGCTTTACGGAGCCGAAAGCTGGATGATAAGCAGGGCAGCGGATCTGATTTTGGGTTCTTTCGAAAGGAAAATTCTGCGCCGGATATTTGGTCCTGTCTGTGAGGAAGGTGAATGGAGAAGAAGACACAACCGCGAACTCTACGAGCTATACCAAGATGTGGATGTAGTCCGGAAGGCAATAATCCGTCGACTACACTGGCTCGGCCACATCGAGCGCATAGACATCAACGCTCCAGCTAAAAGGGTCTTCGACTCCGAGCCTCCTGGTTCGAGAAGAAGAGGAAGACCGAACCTCCGGTATAAAGACCAAGTAACCGCGGATGTAAGACATCTTGGTCTTGATAACTGGAAGCAGCGTGCCCGGGAATGTCATGGATGGAAGGCAGCTATAGCTCAAGCTCAGATCCTCCATGGATCACTGGCCTGATAAGTAAATAAGGAGTGAGTCCTAGTATCTTCCAAGCGGAATTATATACCATCCTAACATTCGACAATCTAAACTTAGAGACTGGCATAAAAGGAGTAACGCGGCTTAAGCGTTGAGTTCGTATAGCACAAACTCAAGATTCGTTAAGGAATGCCATGATGCCCTACAAGACCTTGTCAAAAGAAATGAGGTCAAACTCTGGTAGGTGCCAGGGCACAAAGGTATTAAGGGCAATGAAATTGCCGATCAACTCGCCAGGAAAGGTTCCTGCGAAAAGTACATAGGTCCTGAACCTTTCTGTGGCATTCCCAAGTCTACGATTAACTTCTTCTTAGATAAATAGGAAAAATCGTAACACCTGTCATTTTGGAACAGCGTTCAAGGACTTCGCCAATCGAAGAGGCTTATTGGGCCCCTGAACAAATGTATGTATGTATGTTGGCGTTACAGCCCATGAAGGACCAGAGCCAAGCATCTCTCAATCACCCATGTTGTGTGTGATTTTATTTTCCCATTTTCGCCGTTCGGATCCGGCAGTAAACTGTAGGTCCCTTTCACCTATGGGAAAATTAAATCACACAAAACATGGGTGATTGAGAGATGCTTGGCTCTGGTCCTTCATGGGCTGTAACGCCAACATACTTACATACATACATAGTAGGTGAAACGGGCCCTACAGTTTATTGCCGGTTCTGAGCGGCGAAACTCGAGAATTATACTACACGGGGTTTTGTCAGCATCCCGCTGAGGAGAAGCACCGTGAAAAGCACGTTCGATGGCTTGGTTGTTTTCGGGATTCGATCCCGTGTCATCGGCCTCAGAGGCCAACACACTACCCACTGCGGCACGGCGCTCTCAACAAATGCTCTCTTAATATCCTTAAACCTAGTAGAGTCGATATCAGAAGACTAGTCAGCTACCTTATGGGACACTGTGGTCTGAGATATCATCTCAATAAAATCAACCTCCCGTCTGAAACTGAGTGTCAACTGTGTTTTGAGGACGAAGAGACTGCAGGGCACATACTATGTTACTGTGCTGCTCTTTGCCATCTCAAGAAGCGTATCCTTCTCAGTGAAATGATGACTCCTGAGGGGATCTTCTCAGCTCCTACGAGAGAAATTCTCATCTTCATTAAGGAAGTGGAGAAGCTCGCCGTCTAATCGGCTAGTAGTAGCCTTTCAGCATCATTCGCCTGTCACCCATGCATCTTGATTGGCAAGATCGAAGAATTTAATTAAATAAATTCACTCCCGCGGGAGGAGCACATGTGCGAATCCAAACAATGTGCATTCGTCCTCGCATCGCGACTTAACTGATTACCATTTCTGCAATAAATCCCCCAAATACATCCCACGAGCATGTCTTCTAAGGATACATAATTCGAAATACATTACATTTCACTAAACCCAGCTCGAGCCATTACCAGTAGCACTATCTCCATCCACCACAATTGAAATGAATTTCCAAAAAAAAAAATGATAATTCCAGTCTCCCCAGACTCCCATCTGCTGCATCTACTACCTGAAAGATACAGCTGTGAAAATGCAATCTATAAATTTTCCTCGCCAACACTTTTACTACGGATAGTACATAGGTTCACCCGGCATTTCGACTTGCTCTAGTACACACTGTACGATTCGGTGCATGAATGGAACCGAGAAGGGTGTGACAGCCTCCACCACTCATGACATTACACCGGCAAAGCCACACGAATGTAATTCATAAATTTCCTTTGCAGCGAAAAAGTGAGGCGGAGAGAGAGATGGAATAAAACAGGTGGAATAGAGGGAAAGGAGCATTTTTTTTTTCAGGTGATTGCATATCCTGTGTGTGGTTTCAGTGTATCCTTGTGCCCTTATCCTCGTACGAGCAATTCAATTCACTTTGTGCCGGTTCGTAGTAACGTAATATACACATCTGGCGCTAGATACGAGTGGATACATTCATTCAGCGTGCAGGGCATGACACAGGGCCATAGCATGGGGCAGTCTTGCAAGAGTACGAGCACGACCACGACGAACAATGAGGGCGGGATGAAAGTTAATATTTAATGTCCTTTGCCTTGCATTTGTGGTCCTTTGGGTTTTTGGTCACATGGCATTGGCACTGGCACCCTTGTTGCCACTAGTAGTAGGGTATGCATGCCGCAAGAGGGTGAGAGTGTTAAATTGCGGTAGGCCATGTGGTTTTCCACTACTCCCACGTTCGTGGGCGCCTGGTAATGTCCCATGCGGTGCGGTTCCACCAACTATAGAGTGCGTATCTCGCCCAATTCCTTTCCACGCGAAAAGGAGCAAAGGAAATGAGAATTCTAAAGCCCACGACGCTGATATAATGTATTTTTCGAGGCAAACATCCGCTCCTTTGCTTTGGCAGAGCTTTATCTAACGGTGTTGTTCCTTTTTTCCTGGTCTACTTTGTTATATGCTTTTCTGGTAAAGTTTTATCTTTTATTCTGCATCAATGCGATCTGGTTTCCTGCCAACATGAATGGTTGTATTTCACGGCCATGCTCCTTTAGCTTGGAGCCTTAGAATGCTACGTGGTGGTGCATCATGGGTTATCTCTCTCGCGTCTTGTTGCATTTCCATCCGGAGATAGGAAACGTAATTTGTAAGACGAATTCCGTGGAAGCATATTTTGATTTACGAGTATTTTGTAGTCGGAGCCATTTGGTAAGCGATACAACCTTTAACGATGCAAGTATTATACTTTGGGATGGAATCGATGTTGTGCCATGTACGACTATCATGTGCCAAGGAGCTGTCGCGGATTTTGAAGCAATTGTGACGAATGGAAAGGAACCCAAGAATGACTTGTAGTTTGCTGGGAACTAACCAATGACGAAACTGATAGATGTGGGCGTTCCGAGAATTCGATTCGACATTTGTGATGGTTAACAAAAGATCAAAGTGTATCGTGGGGAATTGTATAGAGGAGAGTTTGATGTGTGATCTATTGGACTGTTTATGTATGGATGTAAGTATATACGTTGTTAAGGGAGCTTGTGGTGATTGATTTGAATATAAGTAACGAGGACTGTCGGACCTAAAGGTTATCCTTTAATGTCGATAAACGGAGGCTTCTTTCTATTCTTTTTTTTTTTTTTATTTAGAGGTTAGTGCTAACATACAGCATGAGGCACCACGAACTTTGTAGATCTATTGTACCTGCTAGCCGATCAGAAGAGGAGCTTCTCCATTACCTTAATAAAGTTGAGAATGTCTCTCGTTGATGCTGAAATGATCCCCTCAGGAGTCATAATATGTCAGGGCAGCGCACTGACATAGTATGTACCCTGTAGTTTCTTCGTTCTCAAGACAGGGTCGACACTCAGTCTCAGACGATTGCGATGATATATCAGACCACAGTGTCCCGTAAGGTAGCTGACCAGTCTTCTGATATCTACTCTACTAAGTTTGAGGATATTAATAGAGTGTTTGTTCAGGGGCTGTATGAATCTTTTCGATTGGCGGAGTCCTTTCCCACTTCTAAGAAGAAATTAATCTTGGACTTGGGAATAGACGTAAATGGAAACGGTAAAGAAAAGGTCTCAAACTGGAGAGTGTCCGACAAAGTGTTACTTTCTGACCATTGCTGGATGCTCTTTGATCTGAATCTTTGTAAGAATTGGCAAAAGTTCAATACGGAGTTGTCTTTGCGTGACGACACACCTCGACGCGATGGGACGGCCCAGTAAAGGTCAATTACTCTCGGGGCAATCCCAGAGGAGACATAAAGTTAAGATGTGGTAAAATGGGCCAGATCAAGGTGTTACACGACCCGTGCCGAAGATCAGCCTGGCTGGGGGCCCATGTCGAAAAAAGCCCAGTCTCAAACGGAGTATCCTGAGCACCAGGCGCACTCAGGATTAAGAAAGGAGGAAAAAGGCTCTTGATTGGGCGAAAAGCACAATCAAGAGCGCTGGAAACTCATCCGGCAAAAAGCAGGATGACAACCGCCAGCGCTCTAAGAAAGCGCGGTCTCATTGCATCTCCCCCGGATCCCAAAAACAACTCTCCTACCGCGACGTGCTGAAGGCCTCGACCACAATGGCTGTTTTCGATAGAGATGATGTGGATGGGAACGTCCCTCCGGCTAAGTGAACTTTGATTAGCAATGTACTACTCAAAAGCTTCTTCCCGCTACTTAGGGAACACCCTGGACCCGTCCTTATTACCCACCATGCAGGGTACTATCAAGACAGAATCAAGCTGATCTCCTTAGAAGACTAAAGATCTATGAACCTTTTTAAGCTTACACTCAGCAGAGTCGGCAAGGTCTGTACCCTTAAACCAAATCCCGAATAGGCCTAGGGCTAGAGCCATTATATCGGCCTTTCCCGAGGATCCTAAGGAGATTTTGGCACTCATCTAGAATTGCAATCCCCAAATCCCCACCAAGGACTGGAAAATAGCCAAGCTGGAGGATGTAAAGGGACCCTCTAGATTGATCACCATCATAATCAATCAGGATTCCCTGGCACCTCTAGCAGAGGCTTACAACATGATCTCTCTGGGCTTTGACTCTGCAAGGCTCAAAATATACAAAAAAGACGGAGGAGACTCAGCTATGAGAGCCTCCTCGACGAACCCAGAGCAACCCCCTACCCTGGAGCCGATGATTACTGAGGAGACTCTCTCGGTTGGGACCCTCCCAAAGTAGTGAACGAGATTACCGGGGAAGACAGTAATCTACTGTCCGACCTGGACCTTCCCGATTTAAACCTTGGAGAGACTATGTCAGACTTCGAGCTTGAATCTGATGAAGAGTCTGCCAACGTCACAGCGGTGGAGGTAAAAGACTGCGGCGATCATGCTGCATATTCTTCAATTTAATCTCCACCACTCTATTGCGGCCTCGGCCGCCCTAATGCTTCGCCTCACCAAAAGCGGAGACGACGTAGTTCTGATCCAGGAACCATGGATAGTGAACAATATGGTACATGGACTCGGAACATCAGAATACGATCTCACCTACGTGCGCGATGCAGGTAAGCCATGAGCTTATATCTTAACTAAATCACACATAAGAACCCTTCTACTTTCATCCTATAGTGACCAGGATATCACGACTATCAATGTCGAGGGCAGCTCCTTCAAGGTTTGGATTGCCTCGGCCTATTTAGCCCACGACCACCCAAGTCCTCCCCCTCTGGCCAACTTGGTGAATCTGGTCAAGCATGCGGACCAAACAAAGGCCGAACTAATTAGGGTGATAGGTGAATGCGCACCACACGATTTGGGGCAGTAGCAACATAAACGAGCGAAGTGAGTCTTTGTTTAATTATTTATTTCATACTAACCTCACCGCTTGTAATAACGGCTGTGATCCAGCTTTTATCACCAAAAATAGACAGGACGTTCTGGATGTAACCTTTGCATCACAGGACATTGTCGACAAAGTCAGGGAATGGAAAGTCCTAAAAGAGCACTCTCTCTGACCATCGTTATATTCAATTCAGCATAGTCAACCACGTCAGTGCCCTAGCTCCCTTCAGGAACTACAGGAGAACTGATTGGCAAAAATACAAAACCTATGTTGAAACCTACCTAGGGACAAGATACCTTACCTATCCGCACAACTCCGCGGAATAAGACAGCTTAGTAAATGAGCTGATAGGAACACTTAACAGAGCACTATCTAATTCTTGTGCGGTTAAAACCCCCAGAGGCAAACCCATATCCCTCTGGTGGAATAAAGAGATAAAACAAAATGTACCTGCTTGCAAGAAGATTGGAACCTCTATAGGGAGGCACTTACATCATTCAAAACAGCGACAAGCAAGGCCAAACGGCGGTCTCCGAAGCTTCAAGAATAAGGAAGATACTGGCCTCGGCCCAGTACAACCCAAGCCTTCTAATGCAGAATGATGGAACTTCTTCTGAATGCTTACTTTCCCGGCAGTAGTGACTCGGCTATGACACCTCTTCAAGTCATCCAGCCGAGAACATCCTCCTTCGAGCGTGCTTCCAACCTGATTAACAACAACATTGTCCTATGGTCTTTCAAAACTTTGAACCCTACAAGTCTCCAGGACTGTATGGGATCATACCAGCGGAGCTCCAGCAGGTAGCAGATCTCATCGCTCCCTGGCTTGTGTTAATATATAAGAGTTGCCTCGTAACCAAAATCATTTTCATACCCAAGGCAGGCAAAAGCTCCCACACCTATGCTAAGGACTTGAGGCCTGTTAGTCTTACTTCTTTTCTATTAAAAACTCTAGAGAAGATTTAAGAAGCACACATTCGCTACAGCTGCATCTCAGGAAGGCTGTCGGATAACCAACATGCCTACAGCAAAGGCAAATCGGTGGAAACAGCACTCCACTCACTGGTCAGCAAAATAGAAAGGTCACCGAAACGTAAGGAATATACTCCAGTCGCCTTTCCCGACATTGAGGGCGCCTTTAACAATGTTGAACCATGGGCCATCACCAAAGCGCTGTCTGATCTGAGTGTTACGGGATCGGTGTTAGAACTGGTACGACAACTGCTAACACAAAGAGTCGTCAAAGCCAACTTCGCTGATGCCGTCTCAACTAGAATGGTCAACAGAGGTACACCACAGGGTGGAGTACTCTTCCCTCTCCTCTGGAACGTGGTGGTCAACGAACTACTGCTGTTGCTCGAACAGGAAGTGTACGCTGTGACCGCCTATGCAGATGACATTGCTATTACCGGTACAGGACAATTTCTCAGCACTCTATGCGACCTTATGCAGAGTGCATTACATACAGTAGAAGCCTGGACGCAGTACTGTGGACTTGGGGTAAATTCTAAGAAGACCGATTTAGTACTGTTCACTAACAAATATAAAATTCCGCCCCTCAACCCACTGAGGCTGGGTGGAACCCAACTAATAATCAAAGAGCAGGCTAAATATCTAGGCCTAGTCCTTGACAGGAGGCTGAACTGAAAACCCAACATTCTTGACCGCGTCGAAAAAGCAACTGTTGCCCTCTACAGATGTAAGAAAGTGGGCAGGATGTGGGGTCTCCAACCAAGCATTATGCACTGGCTCTACACAGCAGTCATAAGACCCATCCTTCTGTTTGGCGTGGTAGTCTGGTGGACTGCTCTGGACAAGGCAGTCAATCGAAACCTACTGGGGAAAGTACAAAGATTGGCCGGTTTATACATAAGCGGAGCGATCAGATCAACCCCCACGGAGGCTCTTAATATTCTATTTCATCTTCCACCATTGAACCTTTTCAGCAAGCAAGTTACTGCCTGCGCGGCCCTAACGATGAGGAGCATAAGAAAATGGCCCACATCACAAAAAGGCCATACCACCATTCTAAGATACTTCAAAGTACCCATGGACACAGACTACATCATCCCGCAGAATGTATTCACTAGGAACTTCGAAGCTGTCTTTCCATCCAAGGAGGAATGAGCTGAAGGGAAAGTCATTCCAAAGGACTCGATCTCCCTCTATACCGATGGCTCTAAGATGGAGTCGGATGTAGGTAGTGGAGTCTTCTCCAAGGAACTTAACCTCAACTTATCTTTTAGACTCCCAAATTACTGTAGTGTGTATCAGGCAGCGATAACGAAAGCTCCTACATGGCTCAGGATCAATGTAAAATCCGCTGAGGATATTATCATTTGCACGGACAGCCAATCTACGATAAAGTTCCTGGCCCCGGTAAGCCACAAATCAAAGACATCTCTTAACTGTCGCCTATCTCTAGATGAGATGGCTGAACAGTTCAACATTAAAGTTCTGTGGCTTTCCGGGCATAGGGACATTCCAGGAAACTGCGCGGCCGACGAACTCGCAAAGTTAGGGTCAAGCACACTCAGTCTTCCTAACCTGGGGTACCTAGAAACGCCAATAAGTACGGTAAAGCATATGATAAAACTTCAAACCCTAGAGCCGACCAGCCTCCAATGGAATGATAGTAATATCGGCTTTATCACTAAACAATTTTGGCCTAAGTTAAACATAGGACAAACCAGGGTCCTAATGGCAACCAAAAGAGCAACCTTAAGTACTCTAGTGGGTTTCATTACAGGTCACTACATCATTGGAAAACACGCCGCCAGGGCTACCCTCCAATGACTTCTGCCGCGGCTGTATGGACGAGGAGGAAGAGGAATCGATACATCACCTTCTCTGCTTATGCCCTTCTTCTGCAAAACGCAGGAGGATATACCTCGGCGCGACCTTCTATGAAAATCTAATGATACTATACGGACTCAGCGACTTGAGCGCTGCTTGACTATCAGAGCGCATTTTGATGGTTACTCCTCTTATGACAGTCTTTAAGTTTAGCTTGACGCTCGTCAGGATGGCGTATAATTCGGTTTTGGAGCCTTCGAGATTTTCCGATTTGGTCTAAATCAAGGGATCGCCTATTTTCCAAGCTGTATGGTTTGGGATCAATATCTCAAATCTCATGTCTAAAGAGAGGGTGTGTGGTAATGCACCCGAAACCGTGGTAATCATGTCCATGCAAAATGGACATATGACCCAATGGTCTACATGAGAGGCCTGTTTCCGAGCGTACAATTCTGATAGCACTGCGTAATGCAACCTATTAAATAAAAAGATGCAATGGGGTAAGTCCAATAATTGCTTTTTGGGCTGCTGTGGGACAGGTTGGCATAGGGCCTGTAATGCCGAGACACGCTTGTCTCTGAAGGCGTTGAAGCTTAATGATTATCGCTTAATGCTCAACGTTTGTCCACCAGACCGTGGACGCATAGATGATAATGGGTCTTACTATCGCGGTATATAACCAGTGGATTACCTTAGGTTTCAATTCCCAGGTTTTACCGTAAGTGCTTCGATAGGACCAGAAGGCCTTAGTCGCCTTTGAAAGTTTACTTTTAATGTTTGAGTTCTAGTTACGTTAGCGATCAAGGTTAATACCCAGATACTTAACTTTTTCTGCAAATCCTATCTTTGTGCAATTTAGAGAGACGGAGCAGGGCTGTAGCCTTCTTCTCCTTGTAAATGGGACTAAGATTGTCTTGTTTGGTTTAATCGATAAACCCTCTCTACCACTCTACTAGGCATTTTACAGTGTTTTTAGTTCCAACTGAGATTGCTAGTGACACACCTACCCAGAATGTAAAGCTTTCGGTTTCTAAGATGCTGGTGCCATTCATGGATAATGGCTGTGCGTCGTTGGTATGCTTGGACGATAGAAGGCAACACTGACATTGAATTCCACGCTATTCTTTTCACCCCATGCAATGATGCTGTCGATGCCGCTCACTGTCTACAGCCGAAGTGCAAGGTTGTAAAGAAGTGAACAAATAGGAGAAGCTGAGGATACTATCGTCAGCGAAGGAGTGAATTGGAGTAGAAGTAACAGAAAAGAGATCATTTATAAAAATGATGAAGAATGTCGCAGACAAAACGGAGCCCTGAGGAACACCAGCATTTACAAAGTGTATCAGACTTGAATCCGTACAAAACAACTTGAATAGTAGTTTCTAATTCACTGACGAAGGGACTCATCGATCCCAAACACACGCAATTTTGACAAGAGGTCTTCGTGCCAAACCCTGTAAAATGCTTTTGAAATATCTTACTTACTTACTTAGGTGACGCTACAGTTCGGGGTGAACCTGGGCCTCAACCAACAAGCGTTTCCAGTGTCGCACGCCTTGGTGGTTGAGGTCCCTTTCCACCTGTGTGCGCCACCTTAGATGCGGCCGTCCCTCGGGGTTGGAGTCGAAGACTCTTCGGGCCGGAGCTGTGCTGTCCATTCGCTCCACATCGCCTAGCCATCTTAGACGTTGCATCTGTAGACGTCGCCCTAGGCCAATGTCACTGTACGGTCCTTACAGTTCTTGGTTGAATCTTCTACTCCACTCTCCGTCAACAAAAACGGGACCGAAGATTGTACGCAGAATTTCCCCCTCGAAACAACCAAGGGCCTCTTCATCCAATTTTGAGAAGTTCCAAGCCTCTGCGCCGTAGAGGAGGACCGGGATGATTAAGGTTTTAAAAAGGGTCACCTTAGTTTTCCGAGAGAGGGCTCTACTACTCAATTGCTTCTTGAGCCCGAAGAAACAGTGGTTGGCAGGAGTTATCGGCGTCTAATCTCAGCGCTGATGTCGTTGCCGCTTGTTACCAGTGAGCCAGGGTAGACGAAATCCTTGACAGGTTATAGCTGTCAAGGTGTTTCTTCGACGTTTACCATCAGACCCATTCTGGCCGCATCTGCTTCAAAACTCATAAAAGCCTCATTGACGTCCCGCTGCGTGCTCCCAATCACGTCAATGTCATCAGGGCATGTGAGCAAATGTGCATCTTCATAGATACCAGTAGCCCGGGCTACAGGCATGCACGAATCGCAGGCCTGGCTAAAGATGTCAGGAATGCGCCTACGTGTTAAGCCACACCCTGCACACTTCCAACCACTCTCCCCGCGGAACTGCCGTTAGGTACTACTTCGTGGGGCTGGTTAGCCTTTTAGGCAATACTCTCGTTTGAAGCTCTGGTGTTTGAGCTATTCGCGTTACGTTGACGCTCTAGGCGCCGAAGGTCGCTCATTATGCGTACCGCCACATTACTTACGATGTTCCAGTTTTCATCGTTCTGGAGCATGTAACTTATAATATTCTCAGGAGTGAGCCTCTCCCCAACCTGTTCTTGAAGAACGATCCTCTCCCTTGTATATCGTGGACAATGAAAAAACACATGTTCCACGTTTTCTAGAATGTGTTCGCAATGTGGGCAGTGGGGGGCAACTTCGTGTTTGCGCTTGAAGAGGTATTCTCTGAAGCATCCGTGTCCCGTCAGAAACTGAGTTAAGTAGTAATTTGTTTCACCGTGGTCACGTTTTACCCATACTTTGATTTCTGGTATAAGACGATGTGTCCATCTTCCCTTTACGGATTCGTTCCACTGTTGTTGCCAGATTGCGATACTGCGATCCCTTTCATACTTTCTTTTATCGTCGTTTACCCGGCCGTTTCGAACTCGTTCACTTCTAAGTCTTTTCATCTCATCAGCTGGCAAGTCGATAGGTAGCATTGAGGATACGACAAGAATAGCATCGTTTGAAACCGTTCGAAATGCACTGGCGACTCTAAGTGCGCTGAGTCGGAGGACTTGACTTTCGCGGCGTTTGCTCATATTTCTGCTGCGTACATATTTATTGAATTGGCAGCTCTTGCAATTAGTAGTCTTTTATTCTGTTTTGGGCCCCCAATATTACTCATTAGCCTTGCTTACTTACTTACTTACTTATCAGGCCTGCGATCCATGGAGGATCTGAGCCTGAGCTATAGCTGCCTTCCATCCTTGACGGTCCCGGGCACGCTGCTTCCAGTTGTCAAGACCAAGATGTCCTACATCCACGATTACTTGGTCTTTATACCGGAGGTTCGGTCTTCCTCTTCTTCTCGAACCAGGAGGCTCGGAGTCGAAGACCCTCTTAGCTGGAGCGTTGATGTCCATGCGCTCGATGTGGCCGAGCCAGTGTAGTCGACGGATCCTTGCCTTCCGAACTACATCCACATCTTGGTACAGCTCGTAGAGTTCGCGGTTCTTCTCCATTCACCTTCCTCACAGACAGGACCAAATATCCGGCGCAGAATTTTTCTTTCGAAAGAACCCAAAATCAGCTCCGCTGTCCTGCTTATCGTCCAGCTTTCGGCTCCGTACAGCAAGACTGGCAGAATGAGCGTTTTGTAAAGCATGACTTTGGTCTTTCGAGTGAGGAGTTTTGACCCCAGTTGTTTGGACAAGCCGAAGTAGCAGCGGTTGCCAAGGGCGATTCTACGCCGGATCTCCACTGTGGTGTCATTTGTGGAATTTACGTTTGCCCCGAGGTAGACAAACTCCTTAACTACCTCGAAATTGTAGCTGTCAATTGTTATGTTTTGTCCCAGGTGGTGAGCGACGGATTGGTTTATGCTTGACAGCATGTATTTCGTTTTTTCCTCATTGATCTTAAGACCAATTCGTTTCGCCTGTTCTTCAATCACCGTGAATGCCTCCACAATGCCACGGCGAGAACACGCGATGATGTCGATATCATCCGCGTATCCTAGCAGCTGGATGGACTTGTAAAAGATAGTACCTTCCCTGTTGACGCCTGCCCGTCGCACTATCTGCTCCAGCACCAGGTTGAAGAAGTCACATGACAGCGCATCTCCTTGCCAAAATCCGGTGCATGTTTCGAATGGTTCCGAGGTTCTAGAACCGAGTTGCACGGTGCATCGCGTGTTTTTTAGTGTGGCGCGACACAACTGGATCAGTTTTCCCGGGATCCCGAATTCGACCATCGCACCAAACAGTCTTCCACGATGCATGCTGTCGTATGCGGCTTTGAAATCGATGAAAAGATGGTGTGTATCGATTCGAAACTCGTTGGTCTTTTCCAGGATTTGTCGAAGTGTGAAAATTTGGTCTATAGTTGATTTGCCGGGCCGGAAGCCGCACTGGTAGCTGCCGATTAGTGCGGTGCAAAATGGTCTTAGACGTTCACACAATACGCTGGACAGGATCTTGTATGCGACATTGAGCAGGGATATACCTCTATAGTTCTTGCAAGAGGTAGGATCGCCTTTTTTGTGGAAGGGCATATAGAGCTGGTATTCCAGTCGTCGGGCTTGCTCTCATCTTCCCAAATTCTGCAGATGATCTGGTGCATGCTCCCTACCAGAACATCGCCGCCAGCCTTGAAGAGCTCTGATGGCAAGCCATCTGAGCCTGCGGCCTTGTTGTTCTTCAGCTTCTGAATAGCTGTGCCGACTTCTTCTATGCTGGGTGGGAGGACTACTTCAGCGGCTGGAGTTGGGATTTCCTCGGTCCCTACCACTCTCTCTTGGTCATGCTCGTTAAGCAGCTGCTGGAAGTGCTGCTTAAATACATCCACTATTCCCTGCGGGTCGGTGACAAGATTACCATCGCAGTTTCGAAGAGCCAGGGTGCCCTTTTTGAAGCCTCCTGCAAGGCCTTTGGCTTTCTTGTAAAAGGCTCGTGTTTTACGTTTATTCCTAGACTCCTCGATATCCTTGAGCTGGGAGGCTGCGAAGATTCTTTTCTTTTGTCGCAGTAGTTTCTTCTCCTCCCTTCTTCTGGCTCGGTACTCTTCTCGCGCTGCCCTGGTTTTCCTCTGCAGCGCATTTTGGTACGCCTCGTCGGTTGCTGCCTTTTTCTGCTCACACTCGCCATCATACCACGGGTTTCTTGTCGGGGGTGGTAGGTATCCTAATGTGGTTTCGGCTACTTCCTGAATGGCTGAGCGGCAATGCAGCCACATATTATTGGCATTTGTGTTCGACGTAGGCATACCGTAGAGTCTTTCGCTCAGCTGCTCCCTGTAGACTCTGGCAACCTCCGGTGTGCTCAGGCGCCCAATGTCGAACCTCCTCCTGATGGGCTGGTGCAGCTTTCTGACATTGGACAGTCGAGCTCTGAATCTTGCTGCTACGAGGAAGTGGTTAGAGTCGACATTTGCCCCTTTGAATGTTCGCACATCCAGGATGTTTGACGCGTGCCTTGCGTCAATGAGCACATGGTCGATTTGGTTGGCGGTTCGACCGTCCGGAGATCGCCAGGTTGCTGTATGGATTCGCTTGCGAGGGAATCTTGTGCTACTTATCACCGCATTACGAGCTGTCGCAAAGTCAGCGAGTCGGAAGCCGTTATCTGTTGTTGTATCGTGGAGGCTGCGCTTTCCGATCACTCCGCCAAGGGTGTTTTCCTTTCCGATTTTGGCATTGAAGTCCCCGAGCACGATTTTTGCATCGTACTCCGGACAAGCTCCGTAGGCGTTGTCCAGGAGGTCATAGAAGTCCTCCTTGATAGGGTCTTCAGCCTCGTCGGTAGGGGCGTGTGCACATATAAGGCTGATGTTATAAAATCTGCCTCTGATGCGGATCACAGCCAGGCGATCACTTATAGGTTTAAAGTCGATGACCTTCGATCTTAACCGCTTTCCCACGACAAATCCGCATCCCAGTAAGTGCAATCTTTTGTGACAGCTGTAATAAATGTCGCAATTTTTCTTTCTCATCATACCGTTTCCTATCCAGCGTATTTCCTGGACCGCAGTAATATCAGCCTTGTACTGCGTGAGGATTCCTTCTAGTTTATGAGCAGCTCCGGGAGTGTACAGGGTTCTAACATTCCAGGAGCACACTCGCAAATCGTGTTCCTTTTTCGTGCGTTGTCGTCGTCGAGTATCCGTCCGTGTATCCGAGGCATCTTGCTCATTCATAACTTTTCTTTTTTTTTTAATTGGGCGGATTGTTAGCCCGCCGCACAACCGCCATTCTGGTCGGGGTTTTTGTCACTGCATACGTTTGTTCACCTCCCAACGGTTTTGAAGAGGCTATCCAGAGGGCGCCGCGAGGAGGCCGTATGTCAACTTGACCCGGGCATTTAATCAGGGATCGTTGCTGGCATCTCGCCAGGTTGAGAGCAATCAACAACTTTACCCTGTATGTCCGAGCCCATGCCCCCCACTCATTAGCCTTGAAAGGGCGTTAATAGCGTTCGACGATTTTTTGGATGCATATTCAAGGTGGTGTTTGAAACTTAGCCGCGCGTCGATAATCACCCCTAGGTACTTAATGAAGGGTTGTGAGACTACTTCGTGCCGCCCGACTCTAATCAATATCGTTTCACGGAACTTCCTGCTTGTAACTAGCACTGCTTCGGTTTTGTGTTCAGCAAGTCGCAGACCAGCGTCAGTTAGCCAACGACGTACCATTTCTATTGTTTCATTGCAGTGGAGTACAACTTCTTCTGTAGTTTTTGCTACCACCACCACCGCGATGTCATCCGCAAAGCCAATGATGGATGCTTCGCTGGAAGTCGGTAGGCATAGAATTCCATCGTACATAACGTTCCACAGCAAGGGGCCTAAGACCGAACCTTGTGGGACTCCACAAGTTACTACGTAGGTCTTAGTTCCTTCGTCAGTGTCATAGAAGAGGACTCTGTCTTCAAAGTAGCTCCTTATTATTTTGCAGAGATAGTCCGGTATTTCGATCCGATAGAGACTTCTCATAATGCGTTCCCAGCTCGCCGAATTAAATGCGTTTTTCACATCGAGAGTTATAATAGCGCAGTTTTTTTTGTACCACCCTTCCAACGTCTGCCTTCTATCGCGGTTTGAGCTCTCGATATTGCCGCATTTATTGCATCTATCGTAGAGCGTGACTTGCGAAAACCGTATTGGTGCTCTGATAGCCCTCCTGCTGTTTCGATAGCTGACAAAAGCCTATTGTAAATTATTCGCTCCAGAACTTTTCCGACAGTGTCGAGTAGACAAAGAGAGCGATAAGACGACGGATCGATTGGGCTCCCTTTTCCTTTCGGGATTAAGACTAGTCGTTGGCGCTTCCAGGATTTAGGGAAAACTCCTTCCTGAAGACAGGTGTTGAACATATCGGCAAACAGTTGGGGTCGAGTTTTAATAGCGACTTTTAGGGCTTTATTTGGAATTCTATCCAGGCCCGGAGCCTTTCTATCGCTAACCTTCATACACGCTTCGACTACTTCTTCTCTTGATATCCTGGGTACGGATACACTATTGTGAACTTTCCGAGTAGCTTCCTCCCTCCTTTCTTGACGAGGAAATAGGTTCTCGACTATTTTTTGGAGCACTACCGGACACGTTGGCGACTGCAAGTGGGGGCCTTTTAGCCTCGTTGCTATAATTTTGTAGGCCCTTCCCCATACGTCGTTATTGAGCTGTTCACAGAGGTCCTTAAAATAGAGACGTTTCTACTCTTTATAGCTACTTTTAACCGGGCTCTCGCTTCTCGGTAAGCATTTCGATTAGATTGCCGTTCATCAGCGTTCCGGGACCGGGAACGTTGATAGATTCTGCGCGATCGGTGGTATGCCGATCTTAACTCCGCGATTTCTGTGGTCCACCAATATACAGGCGGTCGACGTTTTCCTGTTCCCAATTTAGACATCGATGCATTACACGCATTGACTTATACCCGTGTTACCTGCGTTACGAATTCCTCTGCAGTTCTGGCTTCCACTGTCGATTCACTAATGATGAAGCTTAGAAGGTCTTCATCAAGAGAATTTACATTCCATTTAGCTCGCTTGAGTGTTGCTCGGTTATTGCGGCTTGGATGGCCAATGCTGGCGGTGAATAGAATTGCATTATGATCACTATGTGTATAGTGATCGCTCACGCGCCAGTTAGCACCTCGTATCAGGCCACTGCTTGCCAACGTGATGTCGACGATAGATCCCGATCTTGCTGTACTAAAGGTGTTTGTGCTTCCATTGTTAGCTAGAACAATATCCAGACAAGAGAAGGCTTCAAGTAGGACATAAACATACAAAAGTTAGAGCTAATAAAGCCGCAGTCGTAGACGGCCTGTCTACCGACCTATTTAAAGCGGCTGGAGATGAGCCGGGCATCGTTTGTCCGGTCCACAAGAAAGGAGACCCCTATAACTCCTTAATATTGGATATAAGACCTTTTCTGCCGTGTTGTGTGAACGCTTGAAACCCTTTGTGGATAATCTGATAGGTTCTTATCAGTGCACTCAAAGCTGTATCCAACCCCCTACCTAGCTCCAAGTGAGTGCATGAACCCAAGTCCTTTTTGAACAAAGTCGGCAGATGAAATTCTCAAGGCTTGTATGGGTTCCAGGTCACTGTGGGATCCCAGGAAATGAGATCTCTAATGAACTTGCCAGAATGGGTTCAGAGAAGAGTTTTTTCAGGACCTGAACCCGCTCTAGGTCTACCTGCGTCCACGGTAAATTCCTACATTAATTGGGTGTTTAATACACACAACCGTAGATGGAGGGATTATCTAGGTTGCAGGGTGACTAAGCACGTGTGCCCTGATGTCTGCAAGAAATCTACGGCATTCCTCCTGTCTTTAAAATCGACTGCAGAAAACTTCTGGGAGTCATTACGGGCCATTACACCTTTGCCAAGCATCTCCGCGTGCTACTGCGTGCTTTACGCCTACCTACGCTTGAAACCCTTTGCGTATAATCTGATAGGTTCTTATCAGTGCACTCAAAGCTGTATCCAACCTCCTAACTAGCTCCAAATGAGTGCATGAACCCAAGTCCTTTTTGAGCAGAATCGGCAGATGAAATTCTCCAAGGCTTGTATGGGTTCCGGGTCACTATGAGATCCCAGGAAATGAGATCTCTGATTAGCTTGCCAGAATGGGTTCAGAGAAAAGCTTTTCAGGACATGAACCCGCTCTAGGTCTACCTGCGTCCACGGTAAATTCCTACATTAACGACACACAAACGTAGATGGAGGAATTATCCAGGATCAGTATGCCCTGATGTCTGCAAGGAATCCGCAGCATTCCTCCTGTCTTTAAGGATAATCGACTGCAGATGACTTGTGGGAGTCATTACGGGCCATTACACTTATGCCAAGCACCTCTGCGTGCTTAGACGCCAATCGCATGTTGCGAGGAGGATGACACTGCAGAACATATTCTCTGTGACTGTCCCGCCTTTGCTCGCGCACGGTGGCGCACCCTTGGAGCCAACACTAGTGACCAGCGACAACAACACAAGCGCTGAGATCAAACGCAGAATTACTCTTGCGAACCGCTGCTTCTTTGGGCTCAAGAGGCAATTGAGAAGTAGAGCCCTCCAACGTTTAAGATGGCTAAGCCATGTAGAGCGATTGGATAACACAGCTCCGGCTCGAATAGTCTTCGAATCCAACTCCGAGGGACGACGCAGCAGAAGACGACCGAATCTAAGGTGGCGCACACAGGTGAAAGGGGACCTTAACCAACCGGGAATGTGCCGCCTGAAACAGTTGGCAAAATACCCTGCTAGCTGAAGAAGTTTGTTAGTTGAGGCCCAGGTTCACACCGGACTGTAGTGTCACCTAAATAAAAGTAATTTTTTGCGCAAACGTTGAAGAAGGCAACACCTGATTATTACCTCCATCGATGGGACAGGACATGACAGATGGCCTCAATGGCCTGATTTACTTCATTCATTCATTCAAAGTTGACACTCTGTTTGACACTATTGTTAGCTCCTCTCTTCGACAATGGTGAATCTGACGAAAATACCAGTCATTTACAGTCATTTTGAGTATTAAATCGGCGATAAAATTGTTTATTTTGCTAACCAAAAATTTTACAAAATCGAAATTTAAAAACCAACTGACCGTTTTTCCACATGCACCAAAACAGCCGCTGTACAAAGTGCACTTGTTGCCTGCAAACCACTGACGTCTCACTGAATTGACTTCCCGATCGGCGGGTCTTAGCACGAAAGAATTACTTATCATTCTTATTCTTTTCAAGATACCAAAACAGCATTCTTTCATCGATAATTTCCAGAATCAAGGACCAAACCGGCATTTCCCAACCGCCGTTGCACTCACTCATAACCCAAAAACCAATTTGACAGCTGCTGTCTACGCCGATACTCTGCATATCCACCCAAATTCCGTCTGCTGTCAAGGGATTTTTCTTGTCATTTGACATCTTGCATCGAAACGGACGGCAATTTCCGTCAATAGGAAACGAGAAAAGTGTTTTTAATCAATTTTTCAAGTTATTCCACCGCAAATTTATTGAAAATCTTATCGAGAAAGCAGTAAAGAAGCGAAATATACCGAAATGGAAGCAGTTCCAAGGCTTCACATGCTGTGGTTTGCTCTGAAAACAAGTCCCGAGGGAACATCGTTCGCTAATTTGAAGAAAGTAAGATGAAATCAGATTTTAACACCGAATTTCCTAAAAACAGAACAAAAGATACACAAAGTGAATCCAATTTGCTCTTTGTCCCGCAGCGAGCAGTGCATAATGCATTGATTGGCTTACAATTTGTTTAGCCCATCACCGATGAGTCACCGTGTGAAATTGTCTGATAAATTTTGTTTTTGTTTCTCGCCTCTCATTGCAGTACATCGCCGAGTGCTATCAAGAAGATCCAGAGGCGTATTCGAAGGATGTCCACACCTTGGAGACGCTTCGGAACTCAGCAATGCGTCCGGGGAAGGATATGCAGGGCTGCCTTACACTCAAGCGCTACTATTGTCAGCTGCACTCGCTGTCAAATCGATTTCCACAGATTTCCGAACGATCAGTGTTCACATTTAGCTGGAACAGCCTATACCAGAACAATGTGACCGAAGTGACTGATTTGCGATACGAAATGGCCGCGGTGCTATTCAATATAGCAGCTTCGCACACGCAAGTAGGCGCATCTGTCTCCAGAGGCGATGAGGAGGGTATGAAATTGGCTTGTACGCATTTTCAATATGCCGCTTGGGCATTCAATGAGCTGAGGGAGAAGTATGCTGGTGTGAATAGCAATAGTGATTTCATGACACCCGAATTGCTGTTGTTCATGCAGCAAGTGTCGCTTGCTCAGGCGCAGGAGTGTATACTTGAAAAATCGTTGATTGACAACCGAAAACCGATGATTGTGGCAAAGGTGACTGCACAAATTGTCACGTACTATGGTGCGGCATTGGCTGCTTTGTTGACTGGTGGAAATGACGGGCCAATCGCTCAACTTGTCGACAGTAGTGCGTATAAGCTGTGGAAGAAATATGTGAAATTCAAGATATCGTATCTGACTTGCATCCTGTACTTGTATCAGGGTCAACATGCGGAGGAACAGCAAAAGATGGGCGAGCGCGTGACTCTCTATCAGGTAAGTAACAAACGTGCCAATCAACATGCATCCACTTACCAATTATCCTCAATAGGCTGCATGGGACAAGCTCGAAGAAGCTCGCAAAGAGAGCAAGGGACTTCCGGATCAAAAAGAGATCATCGAATCGCTCACCTTCACCGCAGACGTCGTAGAAGGCAAGCGAAAGAATGCCAAAAACGAAAATGAATTCATTTACCACGAACTGGTTCCAGTATTATCCGATATCAATGCCGTACAAGGCGCAAATTTGGTCAACGGCATCTCTTTTAGTGTCACCGATCCTGACATTGCCGGTGACGACATCTTTGGTCGTCTGGTGCCGATGAAAGCCCACGAGGCAAGCTCGATGTACAGCGAAGAGAAAGCAAAGATTCTCCGCGATATCGGAGAAAAAATCGAGAAAGCCGACGTCGAAACTGCATCCTACATGAGCTCCCTAAACCTAGAAAACATAAACATCAGTGAGGAGAAAGCCAACAAGATCCCACAGGGCATAGTCGATCGCTGCGCATCATTGAACGCCAACAAAGCCGCTATACCCGATCTAATCGCTTCAATGTCACACTTGGCCGAGATATGCGCCGAAGTCGAGACTAATTTAAACGAAATAAAAGCTATTCTCAACGAGGAAGAAACCAAGGAAAAGCAATTCCAACAAAGCTCTGGTGTCCACAGGTCCAACGGGCATTTCACCGAATTGACACGCGAGTTCCAGAAGTACTCGGAAGCTCATCAAAAGGCCGGCGAAAGCAACGACACACTACGCAAAGCGATGGAATTGCACGTCAACAATTTGAAAATCCTTTCCAAGCCGCTTCAAGAGATCCAATCGAGTGTACCGAAGCTCACGGGTGAATTCAACTCCTCCGATCTGTTCAAAGAACTCAAACTCATACTGAACAAGGTGAATGAGATGAAGGCACAACGTGCACAATTCCATGCTGACCTACGAATCGCTGTAAACAACGACGACATTACCACAAAAGTCATAGCGCACGGCAGCGACGAGGGACTTCAAACACTCTTTGAGAAGGAGCTGCAAAAGCATGAGAAGCAAATTCAGTTGATCGAAGCCAACCTTTCCGCGCAGCCTAATATTCTGTCTGCCCTCACGGAGGCATATGCAAAGGCGGCACCGATCCTGAAGACCCTCTCTGACGTGAAGCACAAGAAAGACAATTTCTTCTCGTCGCTGGCGGCCTCCTTCGATGTATATGAAGATCTCCTCGCCAAGAGTGCCAAAGGCTTGGAATTCTACAAGAAACTCTCCGGCAACGTCCAGAAACTCTTAGCCCGTGTACGGGCAGCAAAGGACGTACAAGAAGAAGACCGTCAACAGCGAATGAAGAGTACAGCCGCGGCGGTCACAACTGTCTCTACAGGCACGGTGCCCTCGTCGACCACAATCGCTGCCAAATCAAGCTCGACGCCGAAATTGAAGGACTACCTAAAGGGAAAAGCTAACTCCAACGACACAAGCTACATTCCGTCGATTCGACCAAATCCGCTGGGATCTGAGAACCCAACGGCCGCCATATGTGGCACAGCTCCTCCAGCCGCAAGCCAAATATATTCACAGGCCGTCGGACCCAATGAGCCACCACCACCGTACAGCTTGAATCAGTATTACGACCCGAGTGTTTATTCAAATCCCATGTTTAACACACCAGCTCCGCCATACGAGGTTCAGGATCACTACCATCAGGGCTACACAAATCAAGTGGTGAACGCGGCCTATGAGCAGCAGCTCGCCAAACAGGTGGAGAATATGTCTGTTCAGCCGCAGGACTTCAACTATGGATATCAACAACAACCGCACTATCAGCAGTACCCGACGGCGTCGGCTCCGCAAAGCAGTGTATACTCGAACGGTCAGGGAACGGCCGCGATGGCATCTCAGACGTCGGCTGTGACTTGTCTAGTCACGCAGTCGTATCCGCAGTACCCGACGGCCTCAACGCCTCAAGTTGCCCCGACACCGACATTAGCTACACAGGCGTATCCGGCTTCTCAGAACTTTGCGCAGTACTCAGCTCCTTCTGTTGCTATTTCGCTTGCGCCTCAATCGTATCAGCAGTACCCTAAAGCATCGACTCCCCAATTATATCAGCAAGTTCCGGCTCCTCAAGAAACATCGTATGCAAACGCCTCTGTTGCCACCACAGTGGCTTCTCAGTCGTATCCTTCACCTTACATGAACACATCGCAGTTCTATCAACAGCCAGTGGTCGCTCCTCTTTCCACAGCTGTCGTATCCCAAGAACCGCCTCCTTCATCTACATCTATCCCGCAGAATCCAATATTGTATTCACCATACCAAACGCAACAACCACAAATACAGTCCCAATCTGATCCGACATTGCAGTCCCAATACTATCCACCGCCAGCTCCGACCTTGTATCATTCAGATTCATTCCAAGGCCAACAATATCCACAAACCACGCCAGTAGCTTTCCCAGATCAAACTCAGTCGACTTACGCAGACGTAACAGCCGTCTGCCAAGCAAATAGCTCAGAGAAATCATACACTAATCACCCGGGCTATAGCTTCAATCCACGATCGGGCTCCTACGAATACGGAAGTGGCTATCAAGTAGTGCAATCGTCTGATTTCTACGGCCAATACACAAACGCCATCGGACAAACCGGACAAGTGAACAGTACGACCACAGACTCGGGAAATGCCAGTCGTGTCTTTGTTCAAGACAAGGAGGTAAATACAATCCTTTCTGCGCCTGAACGACCTCGCATTATGTCTCTTTCTCCAGGTCGCAATCGTGTCTCATACCAAGCAACAGCAGGCGGAAGTTGCCCCAGAACAACCAGCGGCGGTTGATCCAAACAACGTTAGCTACTACAACATCCCTTATGGATATCAATCGAGCTACGCTGGCAATACAAATCCGACCAACTATCCGCCCCAGGAGGTGGAATTTTCCGCACCGATGTATGCTCCAAACCGGCAAACAATATACATGCAAAGCGGCCAGGTTGGTTCCACACAGACGACCAAGAGTGACGAGTATGGTAAGTCAAAAAAATTGCCTTCGGTGTTGTGCCGTTAATAAACAATATGACTGACAGCTTCTTCTATAGCTGTTGCCCCGACATCACCACCACCGGTAGCAGTTGCTCAGCAACCAGCGCAAACCCCTTCTCAACCAGCGCAAGCCGCTACCCAACCAGCAGCTGCTCAATCCCGACCGCAGGAGCCAAAAGCAACGATCTCGAACATCGATCTCCTTACCGACATCGACTTTTCAATCGACGCTGCTCCCATGCTACCAGCACCAGCTTTGCAACCCCAGATTGCCACCAGCCAAAAGCCGGACGACAATCCAGTTGAACCCATTTCGCCAGTCAAACAACCACCCGTCATGGCTCCAACTCCTCCATCGCCTGTTAACGCATCCGATTCACGTAAGATGAGCAGTGATAATCTATCCATTTGCTCAGACCTAAGCTCACTGGACCACAACTTCGATTGGGACGGCATTTCCATTCGCAGTGATAGCACCAAGCCCTCGACCACTACCTTTTCGGTCAACAATTTCCCATCAAAAACCACAACCGATCCGTTTGCGGACCCGAAAACCCTGAAATACTTCCACAAGGAAGTCGAGCGCTTCGAAAAGACTATCGAAACGCTTAACGTTCAAATGCTAAACGGCAGCACACCACTGAAAAGCAAATGGAAGGAATTACACGACTTGTTGAATAAAGATGCTGCGAAACGAACCACGACTATAGCGAAGCTATTCCCTGAGAAAAATCGCGCCAACGATTGCATTCCATACGACCATGCGCGTGTTGTGCTCGAGACAAGCACAGACGACTACATCAATGCGGCTTATGTGAAGGTATGCCACTTAATCATATTGTGCCTTGGTGCCTGTATTGTATCTTGTGTTTACAGGATCTTGGGCCGGGATGTCCGAACTTTATCATCGCCCAGACGCCACAGCAGAACACATTGAATGACTTTTGGTCGATGATCTGGTCGCAGAAGGCCCGTACTGTCGTCTGTTTACACACTCCCAATGAGGTAGGCTTGTCGTAAATATGATTCCTAACATCGTTATGATGATGATCTTTGTCTGTAGCTACTTGATCCCTTTTGGCCCCAAGACATCGATACGGAAATGCATTTTGATGACTTCTCCGTGAAATTGGTCAAGATCAACAGCCTCTCCCATTGTCACGAGCTCAATTTGAAGCTATCTATGAATGGAGCCGATGCCATCTTGGATCTATCTCTACTTCAGATAAAGGCTTGGACAAAGAGGTAAAGTTTGATTGTCTTTCTCAGGGGAAGTAGCATATTTAAAATTAATTAATAAACAAAAGCTCCCCGACGCAAATACTGGGAATCGCGCAAAACGTTCTCATCGGTCACCAGGTGCGTTGTCTTGAATTCAAGACCAATTCGCCGCTTATCATGAACTGTTTGACTGGATCCGAGCGTTCAGAACAAATCGCTATTGCAATATGCGCCATCTTAGCCACTCAAGCCAAACGTCCGCTACTAATCAGTAAGATGAAAGATTTTCTTTATTTTACTCCTCCAAGTTGTGCATGTTACTTTCTCCCTTTAGATGTGGTTGACGTTTGGTACCGCATTTGCAGTCAACGGCAGAATGCCTTGAAGGACCCCTCGCATTTGGAACTCTCAATGCAAATCGTCCTCAGCCACGCTCATGATGTCCTCAACAAACGTAGCTTAACCCACACATACTCGTAACCCTGCTCCATCTAATTGCCTTTCGTCTTTCTAGGTGGTCGTATGACATCCTACCAGATGAAGACGGCTCAAACAACCACATCCAAAGAGAAAGAAGAAGTAAAAGATCCACTCAACGAGCTCGATCCACTCTGGAAGCTCAAGCAAAAGTAGATTGGATGGAACTGATTTAAAGTGCGACTCGCGCAGGCCTGTCAAGAACGAAAGTTGTATTTTCTATCTTTAGTAATTCGATCATTCTTGTTTTGTTCTATTCTTACGACACATATTTACATATTTAACATGGAAACAGATTGGTTTATACTCTCACACGATGGCTAGGTATAACGAGCCGCAGTATCTTTCATTAAATGTATTTAGCGTTCACGATATTTATGGTAAAACATTTAAATAAACATGAGATCGATTCGAGTTTGTTGTTTTTGGTCTCTTCTTCTTTTTTTGACGCTACAGTTCATGGTGAACCTGGGCCTCCTTTGAAAAACCTCTCCAAGTGGCACGGTCCTTCGCCAGCAGTCTGCAGTGCCGCATGCCTAGTTGGTTAAGGTCCTCTTCCACTTGGTTACTTACTTAGGTGGCGCTACAGTCCGTGGTGAACCTGGGCCTCAACCAACAAGCGTCTCCAGCTGGCACGGTCTTTGGCCAGCTGTTTCCACCTCCGCACGCCCAATTGGTTAAGGTCCCCTCCACCTGCGTGCGCCACCGATGATGCGGCCGTCCTCTGCCGCGCCTTCCTTCCGGAGTGGATTCGAAGACTCTTCGGGTCGGAGCTGTATTTTCCATGCGCTCTACATGGCCTAGCCACCTTAGACGCTGTATCCGTAGACGTCGTACCAGGCCGATGTCACTGTACAACCCGTACAGTTCTTCGTTATATCTTCTCCTCCATACACCGTTTGAACAAACGGGACCGTAGATAGTGCGCAGAATTTTCCTCTCGAAACGACCAAGGGCATCTTCATCCACTTTTGTTAAGGTCCAAGCCTCTGCGCCGTAAAGGAGGACTGGGATGATTAAGGTCTTATATAGTGTCACCTTGGTCTTCCGAGAGAGGGCTTTACTTCTCATTTGCCTCTTGAGCCCAAAGAAAGAGCGGCTGGCAAGAGTAATTCTGCGTTCTATCTTAGCGCTGGTGTTGTTGTCGCTGGTCATCAGTGAGCCAAGGTAGACGAATTCCTTGACCACTTCGAAGTTAAGTTATATCGATCCAAGGCGACGTTCTGGTCCATACGTCGGTGTTGACCGTCTCTCTTTGATGAAAGCCGATATTTGGTTTTACCCTCATTAACCCTGAGACCCATCTTAGTCGCTTCTACCTCAATGCTTACAAAGGCCTCGCTGTGTCCGTCCAATCACGTCAATGTCGTCGGCGTATGCAAGCAATTGTGTAGACTTGGAATAAATCGTTCCTCTTGTGTTGGCCAGTGACTCTTGCACGATCTTTTCCAGCACGATGTTGAAAAATTGCATGACAGCGCTTCACCTTGCCTAAATCCTTTTTTAACATCAAAGGTCTCGGTTTGCTCATTACCGACCTTAATGGAGCAGCGAGAATTCTCCATTGTCATCCTGTACAGTCGGACGAGTTTGGCAGGGATGTTAAAACTAGACATGGATTTGTATAGCTCATCTCTATACACGCTGTCATATGCAGCCTTGAAATCAACAAAGAGGTGGTGAGCGTCGATTTGGTATTCCTGGGTCTTCTCCAAGAGCTGTAGCGTAAATATTTGGTCTATTGTAGACTTACCTGGCCTGAAACCACACTGATAAGAGCCGATCAGGTTATCCACAAACGGTTTCAGGCGTTCACACAATACGGCAGAGAAGGTCTTATATGCGATGTTAAGGAGACTTATTCCCCTATAGTTGGCGCAGTTATAGGGGTCTCCTTTCTTATGGACCGGGCAAACGATGCTGAGATTCCATTCGTCGGGCATGCTTTCCTCCGACCATACCTTGCAGATGAGATGGTGCATGCACCTTACCAGCTCATCTCCAGCCGCCTTAAAAAGCTCAGCAGACAGGCCGTCTGCGCCAGCGGCTTTATTAGACTTAAGTCTTGATATCGCTATTTTGACTTCGTCTAGGTCGGGTGGACAGAATTCTGTTACTTCGTGGTCCATTGCGAATGGCTCGTTCTGCCTGACAGCGGTATCTTGTCTATCAACGCCGTTATACAGTCTGCAGAAGTGGTCTTTCCAAATCCTCAGCATCGACTGCGACTCTACTACCAGTTCTCCATTTTCATCCCTGCAGGCCGCCACTCTGGCTTTGTAGCCATGGCATGTTCGTTTTACCTTGTTGTAAAATTTACGGGCGTCATTCCTGCGGAAGCATCTCTCCATCTCCTCGATCTCAGGCTTTCCGTGCTCTCTCTTCTTTCTTCTGAAAAGCGTGTGCTCCTCTCTTCTCTTCTGCTCATAGATTTCGCGAGCAGCTCTCGTCCGTCGTTGCAGCACGGCCTTGTATGCCTCTTGTTTTGCTGCATGGGCTTGTTCGCATTGTTCATCGAACCAGGGGTTTCTAGGTGGTGGCTGTTTGAAACCCAGCACCTCTGAGGCAGCATCTCTCTATTGTTTGTGCTGCTCTGGGCGGATTTTGAGAGAGCTTTGAGGAGACACGATCCGCAAAGATTCTGGCAGTCTCTTGCGATTGTAGCTTTCCAACGTCAAACTTACGTTGTCCTACTCGACTCCTAAGCATTCTTGATATCCTCATTCGTACCTTGGCTACAACGAGGTAGTGGTCCGAGTCGATGTTGGCCCCTCGGAAGGTTCGTACGTCGAGAATACAGGAGGAGTGTCTGGCGTCGATCGCAATATGATCAATCTGGTTGGTGGTCGATTGATCACAAGACCGCCAGGTACCCTTGTGGATGTTGAGATGGGGGAATCGCGTGCTTGCTACAAGGAGGTTACGCCCCGCTAGGAAATCGATTAGCCTTAATCCGTTGTCGGATGTGGTGTTATGGAGGCTATGCTTTCCTATGATCGACTCAAATATGTCCTCCTTGCCCAGTTTTGCATTAAAATCTCCTTGGACTATTTTTGTGTCGTAGCTGGGACATTGGGCATATGTTCTGTCTAGGAGATCGTAGAATTCTTCTTTGAGTCGATCGTCCTTTTCTTCCGTTGGGGCGTGAGCGCATATTAAGCTAATGTTTCCAAATTTAGCTTTGATGCGGATTGTTATGAGGCGTTCGCTTACATCTCGGAAGCTTAAGAGTTTTTGTCGGAGTCTTCCTCTAATAACGAATCCGCACCCGAATAGGCGCTGTTTGTTCTCCTTGTAGCAGTTCCCGTAGTAGATGTCGCAGTTTTTCATCCGTTTTTTGCCTGGTCCATCCCATCGCACTTCTTGGAGTGCGGTTATGTCTGCTTTATAGCAGTTGAGGGTTTGCTCCAATTGATCGCCTGCACCCGGTCTGTTAAGGGACCTCACATTCCAGGTGCAGACTCTCAAGTCCGTTAGTCGTTTGCAGGGGTCGTCAGCTTTGTATCCGTCCGTATCCGAGGCTTGTTGTCGTTTCGGAACAAGTGGGCTTTTACGTGATAGGGATGTTACCCCTAAGCACAACCCCCAACCTGGAGGGCCAGGTTCCTCTTTCCCCAGGAACAAGGGTTGGGTCGCTGCACACATTGGTTCACTACCTGGCGGGTGCCAGGGTAGCTATCCAGGGGGGCCACGCGGAGGCTGTGTGTCAACTTGGATTGAACAGGGACAGAGATCGAAGCTGGCGTTTGCCATGTTAAGCGCGATCAGCTTCTTTGCTCTGTTTGCTCGCTCCCTCCCTCCTTGACTGCAGCATCGAAATTCACAGCTCCCAACTTTGACGGCACGAGCGCATTTAACATCTTCAAGCTCTAGTTCGAGATAACAGCGGAACGGAATCAATTGGGAGAAGAAGATCGTGTGGCCGCTCTAGTAATTTCGCTTAAAGGTGAAGCAGCTGGTGTTCTACAGACCATCCCGGAGACCCAGAGAAGGAACTACACAGCCATATGGGAAGCCCTTCATCGAAGATACGGCAGTGAGCACATGCAAGAGATGCACAAGCTGGAACTTAAAGGACGCAAGCAGCGTGGAAACGAGACCATCCAGCAGTACGCTGCCGACATCGAGAGGCTATCCCATCTTGCCTACGCGGATGTTCCAGTTGATGTAGTGGAAAAACTAAAAACGGATTCTTTCATCCAAGGGCTAAGGGACCCCGATACGCAATTAAGCCTGATTCTCCTACCGAAGACATCTTTCAAGGAGACAGTTGCCAGCGCTCTCGCATGTGAAACATCGCTCTTGATATGCCGACCTTCCATTAGACTACGGCGCATATCTCAAGACCAGGATAGTTCCAGTGTAACAACGGTGAGTAGGAGCCGCCCGTTCGCAGGTAGATGCTACATCTGCAACCAGCAGGGGCACATGGCGAGAAGTTGCCGTCTGGGAAGAAGGCGACAGAGGTCGGATTCGCCAAAAGGGGATCAAGCGAGAGCACGCGAACACCGGAAGGGAAACTGTCATGGAAATGCGGATGCATTATCGAGGCGACCTTGCGATGTTGAATGCAAACATTGTTCACGCGCCGAGACCAAGGAACAGGTCACCGATATCCGTTGTTTCCAGGTGCTGCCAGAAGATTCCTGGACTTTCGAAAAGGTCGGGAGGAAGCAGCGAGAAGATGTAGTCATCATCGACTACCAAGAACGAAGTTTTCGACCAACTTGGCAGCAAATATCCAGTGAAAGCCCAATCGTGAAAGCTTATTGGGCTCAATGGCAGAGCTTGAAGCTGAAGAACGGTTGCCTCTACCGCAGTTGGGAAATTGAGGACGGGAACATTGTAAACGATCTGCTGGTAATTCCAAAAGGACAAATCGACGAGGTCATCCGAGAATACCACGAGGGACCTAGCGGAGGTCATCTTGGTGTTAACAAGACTGTAGAAAAGATAAAGAGACGTTTCTACTGGGTAGGATGCCATGAGTCGGTCACAAATTTCATTCGCAGGTGTGAACAGTGTGCGAAGGAAAAGGGGCCAGTTAGGAAAACTCGAGGAAATATGCAGCAGTACAATGTTGGAGCACCGTTCGAACGTATCGCCATGGACATCGCAGGCCCATTCCCAACGAGCAACGCTGGAAACAAATACGCGCTGGTGGTGATCGATTACTTCAGCAAGTGGCCTGAGGTGTTTTGCATCCCGAACCAAGAAGCCAAAACCGTTTCGGATGCATTCGTAAATAGCTGGGTTGCGCGTTATGGAGTACCAATGGAACTGCACTCAGACCAAGGAAGGAACTTCGAGTGGTCGGTGTTCAAAGAACTCTGTGACATGCTAGGTATCAGAAAGACGCGGACAACACCATTACACCCACAATCTGATGGCATGGTCGAAAGGTTCAACCGGACGATGGAGGAATACCTGAGAAAAGTCGTCGTCGGAGATCAGAAGGACTGGGATGAACATCTTCCCCTTTTCTTAATGGCATACCGTTCGGCACAGCACAATTCAACGGCAACAACACCCGCCGAAGCCATTTTTGGAACTGATCTCCGACTTCCATCGGACTTGAAGTTCGGCGTGGTACTACCGACAACTAGCGGCAGGGAAGACTTCGTAACCGAAAAGAAAGAACAGCTGAACTCTATCCATCAGTTCATCCGGGAGCGACTGAACTTGGTCAGCGATAAAATGAAGGCGCGATACGACTTGAGGGCGAATACTTCAGGATTCGAGACCGGACAATTGGTATTGGTATTGCCAAGCCGGAAAAAAGGCTTGTGCCCCAAATTGCAATCAGCCTGGGACGGACCATATGAGGTCATCAAGAAACTCAATGACGTGGTATACCGGATACAGCAGATGGGAAACAGACGGGCGAAGTATAAAATTGTCCACGTAGAGAGGTTAGCACCATATTACGGAGAAGGATCCAATCGCTTGTTCGAGGACGAACAAGTTTAGGAGGAGGGCAGTGTTGCGGAGACACAAACCGACGGTTAAGTTCGAATTTCGCTGTCGAAGTTCGAAAGCTCTTGTTGTCCATCAAAACGATGAAACAAAATATGTATGTACATAATTAGTTTGAAATAAAAAGAAAAAAAATGTAAATAAAAAAAAAATAGTAACTTTGTGAACGCACATTGAATGGATACACTGAACGCTAACTTAAGTTTCGTCAAGATAGAGAATTAGGAGGAAATGAGCTCCGTACGTCGTTAAGCGTATCCACTTGATGAAGCGTGCTCGAGCCGAAAGGATACAAATTTTAATATTAAACCAAGTCACAACGAAATAAAGTAATAAATTAAAAAAAAAGGTTAAATTTTGTTTAATATATCCTTCGCGACGCACATCCATCAAGAAAATCTTTAATATTAAAATTTTTTTTATTTTTTTGAACAAAATTCAATTTGTCGCAATACTTGCCGTGATATTGTGTAAAAATAAAAAAAAAAAAATTGATGCAAGGCCGCATCACAAGGAGTAAGACTAAACAACTCCAACAGTCTGGCGAAATAATGCCATCGTCGAAATCATCCATACCAAATCATCGTCGTCATCAGAAACTCCTCCGCCGTCGCCTACACCAAGGGAAGGAGACAGTGACCACGTGCTCACCATAGCCAAATTAAGCAAGCAAATCGCCGAATTGCAACTATCTTTTGCTGCCTCAGAGGAAGAGAGGAAGAAATTGGAGATTCAATTATCAACACATGCCGCCACCACCATAAGCAGAACTGCAGTCATCACTTCCACCACGTCAACTTCATCATCAGCCTTCACTACATCCATCACCGCATCTGAAGATGTAATCCCCGCTTCTACTGCAGCAGTGTCCATGACAACAACACCAGCCATCTTTTCCGGCCTCAACTCATCATTGTCGAAGCCATATGCACCCTCAAAGACAACGTGTGCACTGCCACAAGTAAGCACATGTTTGCCAGGTATGTACATGAACAATTTTTCTACTACTACTGCCACTTACCCCTATACCTATGAGCCACATTCTTTCGCGCACTCCTTGCCTGCCAACCCACCATGTCCGCTATACGCTCAACCTCAGCCAATTCGAAAGTGTCAGGACCTGCCCGAGTTCTCCGGCCAACCAGAACAATGGCCAATGTTTATTGTCGCTTTCAAAGAAACTTCAGCCGCCCACGGCTACACAGATTTGGAAAACTTGTTACGTCTGCAAAAGTCCCTCAAAGGTGATGCCAAACGAATAGTTGAAGCTCTTCTCATTCATCCAAACAGTGTTAGTGCTATAATAAGCACCCTAGAGTTCCATTATGGTCGCCCAGAAATTCTTATACGAAGCCAACTGGCAAAGGTAAAACATTTTCCAACAATACACGAACACAAAATCAGCGAAATCATAAATTATAGTATCATGGTCTCTAACCTGACCGTGTTCTTGGAGAATGTATCAGCATTATCTCATTTGACCAATCCGACGTTGCTCGATGAATTGGTGGGCAAATTACCCTTGAATAAAAGGGAGGAATGGGCTCGACACACATTTTCAATCGCTCCACTCTACCCTACTATTCGCGATTTCAATAACTGGCTTAAACAATTGGCGACGTATATAGCAATCGCAACAGAAATACCCGCGAATTCGAGCAGTACTACGACTGAAAGAAGATCAAAACAAGTAAACGTCGTCTGCGCTATCACAGAAGAGCAACCAAAAAAATCGAAGTGCACCGTTTGCACCAAAGACCATTACTTATATCAGTGTCCCACATTTAGAAACTCTGCTATTGAAGACAGGTGGCGAATTGTCAAGACAAACCACATATGCTTTTCTTGTTTACGTTTAGGTCATGTCGTCTCTAATTGCCCTTACCGCCGAGAATGTGGATTATCTGGGTGTCATAAAAGTCATAACCGCCTTCTCCACGATCCCAGCGAGAACAAAGCAGGTACCTTGAAATCCAATTCCCTCAATATAAACAGAAAATGGAATATCAGCTCGAAATCCAATTGTGCGGCATCCGTAACACTCCCAGCCGCTGCTCCAGTATGCCAAGTTGGTACCAAGGAACCTACAACAAGCAATCAACCGTCGCAAAAAAATGTTAACGCGAATGCGGTTATCAGCGCAATCGAGAATGACAACAAAGATGTAAACAAAAAGACTCTCTTTAAATTTTTACCGGTGCGACTGAGTGGTCCACTGGGGTCTTGTGTTGTCATTGCATTTATAGACGAAGGGGCTAAGGTATCACTTATTGAGGAAAGAGTAGCTAACTCAATTGGAGTAAAAGGGGCTTCGGATTTGTTATCGCTTAGATGGATCGCTGATCAAACTACAACTGAATTATCGCAGCATGTTAGTTTAGAAATTTCGGGTGTGTATGATAATGCCATCAAATACCAGATGAGAGACGTTCGCACCACTAAAAATTTATTTTTGCCAGCTCAAACTCTACACCTTGCAGAATTAAAAAAACGATACACCGAGATAGAAAAGATTCTTATCGAAGATTATGTCGATGCGGTGCCACAGATATTGATTGGTATACCGCATACAAATTTAGTTCGTCCGACTAGAATTTTGAATATTGATAAAGGGTTCGCTGTTCATAATACAAAACTTGGTTGGACCTTGTTTGGGTCAAACGAAGACAGCCAAACAGATGCTGTCGTTAGCTATATAGGCTGCAGAAACGGTTTGGAAGAATTGCATAGACAAGTTGCAGAGTATTTCGCGACAGACGGATTCGAAGCTAGGCCAGCCAGGTCAGTCATTTCTGAAAGTGATAGAAGAGTAGAAAATATTCTAAAAGAAACCACTAAAAAGGTCAACAACCAGTACGAAACGGGTCTTTTGTGGAAAACTGATAATGTGAAATTTTGCGAGAGTTATAGCATGGCCTTAAAACGACTTGAAGCAGTAGAACATAAGATGTCTAAAGATCTTGAATATGCGGAGTGGTATAAATCTAAGGTCAGAGAGTATATAGACAAGAACTACGCCAGGAAGTTGCTGCCTGAGGAAACAAGTACAATCAATAGTACTTGGTATCTTCCTCATTTTTCAGTTTGCAACCTTAACAAAGGCAACAAATTGCGTCTAGTTTTTGATGCTGCTGCTGAAATAAAAGGCATGTCTCTTAATTCTATGCTTCTAAAAGGCCCCGAGGCATACCAACCGAAGTCACTTTTGACAATTTTATTTGGATTTCGGCAAAGGAAAATAGGCATATGTGGTGATATACGAGAAATGTATCTTCGCGTGAACATTCGGAAAGAAGATTAGGACTCACAGCGGTTTTTATGGAGAAATGGAGAATCGTCTCGGCAGCCGGACACGTACGTAATGAGAGCGATGATATTTGGGTCTAGGAGCTCACCCTGTTCAGCCCAATATATAAAGAATCTAAATGCCAATGAATATAAGAACGTTTACCCACGAGCTGTGAGGGCCATTGTCGAATGCCACTACGTCGATGACTACGTAGATAGCTTCGACACTGTAGAAGAGGCAATTGATGTAGCGAAAGCAGTGAAGATAATTCATAGTAACGCTGGATTTGAAATAAGGGACTTTGCTTCCAATGCAGTCGCGATTCTTCAGGCAGTCAATAAGGCCAACAACTCTGCCGAGATAGCACCGCCAGATTTGACAACCATATGCCAAAACGATTCAACTACAAACAAAATACTTGGTATGTATTGGGATTCGACGGCTGATACCTTTTGCTTCGTTTTGAATTTTGGAAGGATACCGCAAGCGGTGCTAAACGGAAAGAAGCGTCCCACAAAGAGTCAAATGCTGAGCATTACTATGTCAATATTTGACCCGTTTGGTTTATTAGCAAATGTCACTATGGTTTCTAAACTTCTTCTACAAAAGTTGTGGAAGACAAATGTTAAGTGGAACGAAGAAATACCAGCGGACATCTATACCAATTGGTACAAATGGTACAGACAGCTCGATAGCGTGAAATATTTTAAAATTCCAAGATGTTACCACCCGCACTTGACCAACTTAGATGCGGACATTCAACTTCACATCTTCGTCGACGCCAGTGAGGTAGCCTTTTCCGCGGTAGGATACTGGCGTATTACATTCAATAATGATGTTAGCATAAGCTTTGTTATAGGAAAGACAAGGTGCAGCCCATTAAAGGCTCTATCGATCCCAAGACTAGAACTTCAAGCTGCTGTTCTAGGAGTCAGGCTAAAGGAAGCCATAGTTAAAGGTCATGAAGTCAAACCAAGACGAGTAACTCTGTGGTCAGATTCTAAGACCGTCATTCACTGGGTAAGATCTGACAGCCGGTGTTATAAACAGTTCGTAGCTCATCGCATTGCGGAAATATTAGAGAGCACAGCCGTTAATGATTGGAGATGGGTTCCGGGAAAACAAAACCCTGCTGACGAAGCAACAAGACCACATATAACTTTAAAGACGTCTATTGAGTCTATGTGGATTACAGGTCCATCATTTCTAAAGGACCCTGAAGAGAATTGGCCAAAGTTGCCAGATGACATCATTGTCCACGAGCAACAGGATGAAAAACGTAAACAATTTATTTTGTCAATTAACATGGATACGCCAACCATACCTTTTGAAAACTTCTCTAGTTATTACAGATTATTAAGAACTGTGTGTGGGGTTCAAAGAGCGATTGAAAGATTTATTAGTTTAATCAAGAAGGGCAAGCCTGAAATAACACCAACGAATGCGCGACTATCTGCTAAAAGAATAAGGGAAGCGGAAATGTTAATATGTCGATTGGTACAACAAACTGCCTATCCTGATGAACTACGCCTTTTATTATCAGGGAAATCCATTCCAAAGAAAAGCTCGATCTTTAAATTGACGCCAACTCTTGATGAAAACAACATTATTCGACTAGGTGGGCGTCTAGACAATGCAGCCTGCTTGCCTTATTATACAAGGAGACCCATAATTTTACCAAGACATCATCCACTTACCAAGTTACTCGTTCAACACTATCATGAAATTTTCCAACACCATAACCAAGAAGCAATCGTTTGTGCGATTCGTACAAAGTTCTGGATCCCTAACTTACGTCGCCTGGTTAGAGGCATACAATCGTCTTGCCAAGTTTTTAAAAACTTATCTGCTGTTCCCGAGCCTTCTCAAATGGGACAGCTGCCTATTGATCGACTGACGCCATACGTTCGACCATTCTCATACACGGGTATGGACTATATTTGGCCCTTCCAGATAACAATTGGACGTAGGCGGGAAAAAAAATGGGTGGCGATATTTACCTGCCTCTCTATACGTGCTATCCATTTAGAAGTAGCGAGGGACCTAACAAGTGACGCCGTCATCCTTTGTCTACGCAACTTTATAAACCGCAGAGGTGTTCCTGTTCGAATAAGAAGTGATTGCGGAACAAACTTCATTGCCGCCAGCAAAGAAAATTGGATACAAGTGAGAAACTGTATAGAAAAGGAATGCACACGTCGTTGCATCGAGTGGCTATTTAATGTCCCAGGGAACCCGTCAGCCGGAGGAGCATGGGAGCGGCTAGTAAGATGTGTTAAAAGGGTTTTGAGTTTTACTTTAAATGAAAAGGCACCCCAATTAGAAACGCTCCATAGCCTCTTGATCGAAGCAGAGAATTTGGTCAACTCGCGTCCACTAACTCATCTGCCGCTCGAAAGCGATGACGCCGAACCACTTACTCCAAATCATTTTTTACTAGGGTGTCCCAACTATATTCAAACTCCATCCATCGAGGAAAAGGTGTGTCTTCGTAAGCAGTGGCATATACTGCAGCAATTAAAACAAACCTTTTGGAAAACGTGGTTATTGGAATATCCTCCTACATTAACGCGACGTACAAAATGGCATCAAAAGGCTAAACCTATGCAGGTGGGTGACTGCGTAATTATATGCGACGACAATGAGAGCAGAGGTGTGTGGAAACGTGGCAGGGTAGTAGAAATTTTCGCTGCGCCTGATGGTCAAGTCCGATCAGCCGCAGTTAAAATTTCAACGGGTATATTGAGAAGGCCAACATCAAAACTGGCAAAGCTTGATATTGGTGGTGAATCTTCTACATCGATTCACGGGGGGCGGGATGTTGTCCATCAAAACGATGAAACAAAATATGTATGTACATAATTAGTTTGAAATAAAAAGAAAAAAAAAAATGTAAATAAAAAAAAAATAGTAACTTTGTGAACGCACATTGAATGGATACACTGAACGCTAACTTAAGTTTCGTCAAGATAGAGAATTAGGAGGAAATGAGCTCCGTACGTCGTTAAGCGTATCCACTTGATGAAGCGTGCTCGAGCCGAAAGGATACAAATTTTAATATTAAACCAAGTCACAACGAAATAAAGTAATAAATTTAAAAAAAAGGTTAAATTTTGTTTAATATATCCTTCGCGACGCACATCCATCAAGAAAAGCTCTCTTGAAGCGGAGATTGCGATGATGTCAACTGTCAACGGCGTAATGCTAACTGTCAGAGCATTCTAGAGATTTCCGAAGGGGAACTTCCGACGGCGAACATTCGAGAAGGTGGACCGAGAGCTATATAAGTGCGAGCACTCGCCCTCGGCATTCATTCAGTTTGTGGTATTGAACAGCGCGTGACAAGTCGGTGTGATCAAACAGTGTGAAACTAAAAGCTTTCAATAAAGGTTTGTTTGTGTAATAAGGTTTAAAGTGGATAGTATTGGATAATAAAGAAAAGTGGTGAAGCTGCACAGATAATTGATCTGTGGTGAAATAAAGAAAAGTGTGTGTGTTTTTATTCGGATAAAAAGGACAATTGTAGTTTATCGCAATCCAGTGGTACGAACCCTATTCCGTGTTCGGTGTGGGATCGAATATTTCGTAACAATATAAAGGAACTCATGATTCAATATTAAAGTGCTCGAACGAATTAGTACGGACTATAACCAACTCGGAATTTGGTCGGCTCCCGTCCTATCTAGGATAAGCACCCCTGGAGTTACATGCATGCAACTAATTATTGTCAGAAGAGATCCAAGAACGATGATGCTTAAACAAGAAACCCAAGCCAAACCATTTATCAGGCCATAAACCACGCTACTATGCATTTAGTATACACACCATAGTATACATGCATAGTAACAGAAAAAGCGAAGCCAAGCCAAGCCGGTTGGCGTTGCCAAAATAGCAGCTATCTCCTCGATAGCTCTATCGAGCTATCGATGTCTCTATCTGGACAAAAGACAAGCTGTTGCCATGCATGTAAACAACCCATCTCGCTCTATTCTATTCCTCCCATATCAACAATAAAATTTAGGGTTAATCTACTGTTAAGTTAAGTTACTAAGATTCATTCTATGTTGGAAAGTGGTTTATTAAACATAAAAAAAAAATAAATATCGTTGTTGTTTTCTTGTGAGTCACGACTGGCTCTCCCCTATATCACTCTGAGAGTAGTGAACGAACATCAACGACTCAAACCACTGCACTCCGTTCAGGTTGTGTGTCTATAGGCACATCATAAGAGAATACTTACTTACTTATCAGGCCTGCGATCCATGGAGGATCTGAGCCTGAGCTATAGCTGCCTTCCATCCTTGACGGTCCCGGGCACGCTGCTTCCAGTTGTCAAGACCAAGATGTCTTACATCCGCGATTACTTGGTCTTTATACCGGAGGTTCGGTCTTCCTCTTCTTCTCGAACCAGGAGGCTCGGAGTCGAAGACCCTCTTAGCTGGAGCGTTGATGTCCATGCGCTCGATGTGGCCGAGCCAGTGTAGTCGACGGATCCTTGCCTTCCGGACTACATCCACATCTTGGTACAGCTCGTAGAGTTCGCGGTTGTGTCTTCTTCTCCATTCACCTTCCTCACAGACAGGACCAAATATCCGGCGCAGAATTTTTCTTTCGAAAGAACCCAAAATCAGCTCCGCTGTCCTGCTTATCGTCCAGCTTTCGGCTCCGTACAGCAAGATTGGCAGAATGAGCGTTTTGTAAAGCATGACTTTGGTCTTTCGAGTGAGGAGTTTTGACCCCAGTTGTTTGGACAAGCCGAAGTAGCAGCGGTTGCCAAGGGCGATTCTACGCCGGATCTCCACTGTGGTGTCATTTGTGGAATTTACGTTTGCCCCGAGGTAGACTAACTCCTTAACTACCTCGAAGTTGTAGCTGTCAACTGTTATGTTTTGTCCCAGGTGGTGAGGGACGGATTGGTTTTTGCTTGACAGCATGTATTTCGTTTTGTCCTCATTGATCTTAAGGCCAATTCGTTTCGCCTGTTCTTCAGTCGCCGTGAATGCTTCCACAATGCCACGGCGAGAACACGCGATGATGTCGATATCATCCGCGTATCCTAGCAGCTGGATGGACTTGTAAAAGATAGTGCCTTCCCTGTTGACGCCTGCCCGTCGCACTATCTGCTCCAGCACCAGGTTGAAGAAGTCACATGACAGCGCATCTCCTTGCCGAAATCCGGTGCATGTTTCGAATGGTTCCGAGGTCCTAGAACCGAGTTGCACGGTGCATCGCGTGTTTTTTAGCGTGGCGCGACACAACTGGATCAGTTTAACCGGGATCCCGAATTCGGCCATCGCCCCAAACAGTGCTTCACGATGAATGCTGTCGTATGCGGCTTTGAAATCGATGAAAAGATGGTGTGTATCGATTCGAAACTCGTTGGTCTTTTCCAGGATTTGTCGAAGTGTGAAAATTTGGTCTATAGTTGATTTGCCGGGCCGGAAGCCGCACTGGTAGCTGCCGATTAGTGCGGTGCAATATGGCTTTAGACTTTCACACAATACGCTGGACAGGATCTTGTATGCGACATTGAGCAGGGATATACCTCTATAGTTCTTGCAAGAGGTAGGATCGCCTTTTTTGTGGATGGGGCATATGGAGCTGGTATTCCAGTCGTTGGGCATGCTTTCATCTTCCCAAATTCTGCAGATGATATGGTGCATGCTCCCTGCCAGAACATCGCCGCCAGCCTTGAAGAGCTCTGATGGCAAGCCATCTGAGCCTGCGGCCTTGTTGTTCTTCAGCTTCTGAATAGCTGTGCCGACTTCTTCGATGCTGGGTGGGAGAACTACTTCAGCGGCTGGAGTTGGGATTTCCTCGGTCCCTACCACTCTCTCTTGGTCATGCTCGTTAAGCAGCTGCTGGAAGTGCTGCTTAAATACATCCACTATTCCCTGCGGGTCGGTGACAAGATTACCCTCGCAGTTTCGAAGAGCCAGGGTGCCCTTTTTGAGGCCTCCTGCAAGGCCTTTGGCTTTCCTGTAAAAGGCTCGTATTTTATGTTTATCCCTAGACTCCTCGATATCCTTGAGCTGGGAGGCTGCGAAGATTCTTTTCTTTTGTCGCAGTAGTTTCTTCTCCTCCCTTCTTCTGGCTCGGTACTCTTCTCGCGCTGCCCTGGTTTTCCTCTGCAGCGCCTTTTGGTACGCTTCGTCGGTTGCTGCCTTTTTCTGCTCACACTCGCCATCATACCACGGGTTTCTTGTCGGGGGTGGTAGGTATCCTAAGGTGGTTTCGGCTACTTCCTGAATGGCTGAGCGGCAATGCAGCCACATATTATTGGCATTTGTGTTCGACGTAGGCATACCGTAGAGTCTTTCGCTCAGCTGCTCCCTGTAGACTCTGGCAACCTCCGGTGTGCTCAGACGCCCAATGTCGAACCTCCTCCTGATGGGCTGGTGCAGCTTTCTGACATTGGACAGTCGAGCTCTGAATCTTGCTGCTACGAGGAAGTGGTCAGAGTCGACATTTGCCCCTCTGAATGTTCGCACATTCAGGATGTTTGACGCGTGCCTTGCGTCAATGAGCACATGGTCGATTTGTTTGGCGGTTCGACCGTCCGGAGATCGCCAGGTTGCTGTGTGGATTCGCTTGCGAGGGAATCTTGTGCTACTTATCACCGCATTACGAGCTGTCGCAAAGTCAGCGAGTCGGAAGCCGTTATCTGTTGTTGTATCGTGGAGGCTGTGCTTTCCGATCACTCCGCCAAGGGTGTTTTCCTGTCCGATTTTGGCGTTGAAGTCCCCGAGCACGATTTTTACATCGTACTCCGGACAAGCTCCGTAGGCGTTGTCCAGGAGGTCATAGAAGTCCTCCTTGATAGGGGCGTGTGCACATATAAGGCTGATGTTATAAAATCTGCCTCTGATGCGGATCACAGCCAGGCGATCACTTATAGGTTTAAAGTCGATGACCTTCGACCTTAACCGCTTTCCCACGACAAATCCGCATCCCAGTAAGTGCAATCTTTTGTGACAGCTGTAATAAATGTCGCAATTTTTCTTTCTAATCATACCGTTTCCTATCCAGCGTATTTCCTGGACCGCAGTAATATCCGTCTTGTACTGCGTGAGGATTCCTTCTAGTTTATGAGCAGCTCCGGGAGTGTACAGGGTCCTGACATTCCAGGAGCATACTCGCAAATCGTGTTCCTTTTTCGTGCGTTGTCGTCGTCGAGTATCCGTCCGTGTATCCGAGGCATCTTGCTCATTCATAACTTTGGGTTTTTTTACGTGGGCGGATTGTTAGCCCGCCGCACAACCGCCATTCTGGTCGGGGTTTTTTTCGCTGCATACGTTTGTTCACCTCCCAACGGTTGTTGAAGAGGCTATCCAGAGGGCGCCGCGAGGAGGCCGTATGTCAACTTGACCCGGGCATTTAAACAGGGATCGTTGCTGGCATCTCGCCAGGTTGAGAGCGATCAACAACTTTACCCTGTATGTCCGAGCCCATTCTCATAAGAGAATATATAAATAAAAACTCTTGAACCTGCGCGAGTTTCTAAAAAAAACAAAAATAAAAAATTATCCTTGATAAAGAGGTTTTTGAGGCTGGCATAGTCAGAAGGGAGGCCTTCCAAACAGATAAGGCTAGCTGATCCGAAGTCCGCCGGGTATCCGGAACCAATCCGTGTTCCCATTACTCTTCGCAGACAAGACTTTGCTATTTGGAAAATAAAACACCTTCTTCTGATGGTTTGTTTCGAAAGTACAAAATAAAAAAAATACTTTATTTCTCTTTGTTGTTGTCTTCTTTTTCATGTTTTCAAAATTTGTTTTCAATTATTTTTTTTTTCGGTTTTCTATTTTTTCAAATTTGTTTTAGTTTTCTGTTTTTTTTTTTTTTTTGGTTTAAAAAAATAATTTTCGTTTCGGAAGATAGAGTACAAGTTGTTTGGGTTGAAGATTACAATTTTTGTTTTTGGTTTTTTTTACACTTCATTCTTTACATGAACAATGTCAGATGGGGGGAGGGGGGGGGGGGGGGGGGGAGGGTTTAATACATAATACAAAATTGAAAATAAAAAGTTAAAATAAAACAGAAAAGAAAAAACTAAAATCAAACTGTTCGGCGTGTGCTTAAGATTTAACAAATTAATGGATTTTCCAAACTTTTCCTTACGATTTAACAACTAAAATGGAATCTTTTGATTGAAATTTGAAAGTACCCCCTGCCTGGTTGTGAGCTATATACACTTTAGGTAGGGAGCACTTCCAAAATCGTGCTGGAGAAAAGTTTGAGCGAAAAAGCGATTGGTTTCAGCGGATTCAGCGGAAAAAAAAAAAAAAAGTTTTATTCTTTTATTCTGTACTTTACATTTGAATTTTTTTGTTTTTGTATTTCATTATATCAAAGAATAGATATAATTCAATTCACCTGTTTGTTTCTTTTATGTTTAAAGCTTCCATTGTTTGTGTTCTTTGTTAACATTAACGATCGATCCAGTCGGACGTTTGGGGTATGTATGTAGCTATGACGGGGAAGGGGGGGGGGGGGGGAGAAGAAATCAGTTTGTCCAAAGCACCAATTCGTTGTAAGGCAATTTGCGGGAGATGCAGAAATCTGGACATATGTATGTACACTCTTTGGCTGAATAATGAGCTGAATTGTTGTCAAGTGCAGTTTAATACCCTAGAAATGTCGGGAATTTCTCCTTGAAGTTTATTCTCACTCAGGCGTTAACATTTCACATTTGCTGAATAACAATAATCACAGTTGAATGTATTTCATCTTAAGTGAGGTGGTTCATTTTTCTTGTTCTTTTTTTTTATTTTGTTTGTTTTTGGCAAAGTTCAACAATTGAAAAGTGATGTTAAATGCGTTTGGGAAAACGAAAAAAAAAAAAGAAAAAAAACAAAAATAAAACAATTCAGCGCTTATAGTTTACTAGGAATTTCGACCACGAGACACTCTTGAATGAGAATAATCAAAAATAAATATATTCAGCTGCATTCAGCTTAAGTAAATTTGGCATTTCATACATTTTCTTTTTTTTTTTTACAAAGCATAACCTACGAGTATTTACAGAAAAAAAAAAAAAAAAAACAAAAAACAAACGGAAAAAAAATCGAATTACTTTCACAAATAGGTCTTATATGCAAGAATGCAGCTGTCCGACACAACAATTCAACGCTGAATATGTATTATATATATGCTATAGAGGCATGAGGAAACAATACTTACATAAGTTCAATGCTTCACAATTCACATTAGCAAGCAAATGGACTTATGGTCAGAGTCATCTATGTACGTCGTTGTAGTCATACTGTATATATGTTGCAAGTCGTATAATTCAGCACTTTAACAGCTTACTCTAAAGTCGTAAAGTTAATATCTACATCACAGAGAAACCTCAGAACGGATAAATATGTCCTTAAAAAGGCGAAAACAAACGCGATAATGAATTAAAACAAAAAACAAAAAAATAAAAATACATTATTCAGCGTTAGTAACAAAATTGCCATTCATCGTTTCGATATGGTTGTAAGCGTTGTAAGCACAGCTATCAGGTGAGTGTATGATCGATTTTTTATCAAACGCACTTGTTAGAAAGTTGTTCCCAAAGAGTGGTGCCGTTGAATACTCGTATACCCCAAACCATACCTGTTGGATCGTTTATTCTTTTTTTTTTTTTTTTCTATATAAAAATAGTTTTCTTTGAAAGAGAGAGAGAGAGAGAGAGAGAGAGAAAAAAAACGTAGAAATGCTTACACAACCCCATTTCGAATGGCGTTTCATGTCTGGAAAATTAAAAATTTCAAAATTTCATAAAAAAAAATTAAAAAAAAAAAGTTTTTCTACAACATTTACACGTTTTTTCTTGGGTTTTTGGTTTTGGATTTTCACTAAATTCATATGTTGTCTGGATTACCTATGTCAGAACTCAGTTTTGGGATGAATTACAATAAAATTTAGTTTTTTGCCAGGCTACGAAACATCCTCAAAATGGGATTCGAATGTTTTGAGGAAGCTTTTACATGAGGAAAATCGGTGTCTATTGTTTGCAGAAGATGTGTTTAACTGGAATTTGTTGCTTTTTTTTTTGTATTTTTTTTTTTATTGTTGTGTTTCATATAATAAATCGTGGACCATGGTACGTTCGTCAGTGGTTGTCGTCGTGATATCAATTGTTTTGTTTTCCTTTTTTCTTTAACAAAATACGTTGGCGATAAAGTTCTTTGTAAACGAGAAATTGGTCCACGAATCAAAGTTCGGATTGAATTTCAAAATTTGATTTGATGCTGCTGTTGTTGTGGATGTTTTCTGATTGGCGGTCTGATGTTGTGGTGTTACAGATCGAGGTTTGATTTTTTGTGATGTTTTTGCTGTTACTGTAGCACTTGATAGGGATACCGATCGGGTTTTCTCGTTGGGCGTTTGTTGCTTGGATGATGGGGTATTGGGAGATGATGGTGGTGGTGGTGTTAATGATGTAAATCGTTGCTGTTGTTGTTTTTCTTTAGCAGTTTTAAGCGGTTGTTGTTTATTGATCTGGTTACCATTTGTCATCACAGAAGATTGTTGTAATTGTTGATTATTACTGGAGCTGGCACCCTGAGATTTAGTACGTTGTCGATTGTTCACCTTCTTTGGCTGCTTATCACAACCTGCGTTATTATTATTATTGCTTACAACAGCATTCTTGTTGTCTCTATCTTTCTCTCTTTGTTGATGATGATGATGCTGCTGCTGTTGTTGTTGTTGCTGCTGCTGCTGAATCTTGGGCTCCTTGCGAATCGCATCATATGAAATCGTCACCTGTGCCTGCTTGCGATTTGTCCACTCGTCTGAGTAAATGCTACTCATAGTGGACGTACCGCTTTGACTTTGACTATGAAACAGTTGTCGTTTTGGAGGAGCACCCGTAGCTGTAGTCGCAACCGCAGCCGTCATACCAACACTACTACATTGCTGTTGATGCTGCATCACCTTGTTGTTGGCGTGCTTATTGGCGCTATTATTATTGCTAGCCTTTGTACCACCTTGGTTCGACTTACAATTATTACAATTTGTATTGGCGCTTATATTTAACTTAATACCATCAATATCACCCATCGATTTGTGGCGTTGTCTTTTATTATTATTATGATTACGGCTACTGCCGTTGTTGTTCTGATTGTTGTTGCTCACAGATCCGTTTCCATTGTTTAAGGCAATATTCTCATTGTAAATTCGCATATTACTATCCAAATCCTTCTTACAGCTATTACTAATATTCGTTAGATTATTTTGCTTCATCATTAACATCGAGGTGGGAGATGAGCCATTACATACGTTTACTCCTCCTCCTCCTCCGCCGCTACTACCAGCACCACCACCACTATTATTTCCAGCCACCGTTGGTGGTGATATTGATAAGACTGCAACTCCTACTCCTACACCAGTTCCAGCTCCTGCTGACGACGACACCACTGATGTTATTGTACTATTACTATTTAGATTTAAATTATTTGTGTTGGTGGGTGGGTATTTGCGACGTGTCTCGATACCGGATCGATTGTCGTTAACCCATTTTTTGAGGCGCTTCACAAATGGCATTATCATAAAGAAGGAGTTGGCATTTATGCCTAGATTAGCTTTTGATATGGCATCGTTTTTATTAATTGGTAACGAATCGATTGGGAACCAATCACAGCATTTGATTTCATTGCGAGTACGCGGTGAGAAATGTGTTTGCAATGGAACATTGCGTACAATGTATAAGCGTGTATATTGGTAATTGATAACAGCCTCAATATAATCATTTGGTACAATTAGTCCGGTTATATCGTAGCCAGTTTCTTCATATACCTGAAAAGAGACAACAATCAAGCGTGTTTAATGTCGGAATTGAGGACAAATTTTATTCAAATGCCGCTGAGGTAGAATAGAAAGGAGGCAAATCGAACGACGAAGGGCAATTTCTCTGACTCTCTGGCTTCTTTGTGATAAACTATGATATAAAGCCTAAATGTTTGGACTGCAGCTTTGACCAAATGTCAGTTTGATTCTATGCCTAGGTAGGTAGGTAGGTAGGTTTGTAGCCTTCCCAGAATTGAGAAGAATGCACATAGGCCAGGGAGGCCCGTTGTGTAGCTACGAGGGGATTTTACCCCCCTATTCGTGGAACCATTTTGTGCTTCTTAAGAAGTTAGGGTCAGGTATCCCTACTTTTTGAACGTCTGTCAGACCGTTAAGGAAGTAAGAGCCTAGGTAACGTAGGATGTTGCAAAAAGCTGGACAGGCACAGAGAAGGTGGTGAATGGATTCGACCTCCGCCTCGTCCTGACAGCTTCTGCACATATCATTCGGAACTATTCCTAGTTTTTGTGCGTGACTGCCAATGAGGCAGTGTCCTGTGATGACACCGATGACTTTGTAGATGTCAGTTCTTTTTAGGGAGATTATACTCCTTGTTCGTTGACTGTCAAGCCGAGGCCAGATTTGCCTGGTGATGACGCAGGTATGTCCCTGGGTCCATCTCAGGTTCGCCTCGGCCCTGGCGAGATTGGTCAGATTATGTTTAATGGTTGTAAGGGGTACTCCCTCACAAGCCACGATTGATTGTAGCGTCGTTCCTTGTTCGGCGAGTGTGTCGGATTTTTCATTACCTGTAATGTCGGTGTGTCCCGGTACCTAGATAAGCTGTATGTTGAGCTGTTCTGCCATCTCGTTAAGAGATCGGCGACAGTCGAGACTAGATTTTGATGTGTACATATAGGATTCCAACGACTTTAAGGCTGCTTGACTGTCTGTGAGAATGCGAATATCCGTGGTGGATATTACGTTCCACTTCAGCCAAGACAAAGCATCTTTTATTGCCAACAGTTCCGCCTGGAAAACGCTGCAGTGATCTAGTAATTTTAGAGCTTTATAAAGCTTGTTGTTTACAGAATACTCCACTGCCCACCCCGTCTTTGGGTTTAGACCCGTCAGTGTAGAAATCCACGCATTTTTTGCGGGGTTGAGTTTGACGAGTCCAGTTCTGTCTGTCCAAGAATATGGTGGGTTCTGTGTGGTCCAAGTTTTCTGCCATAGTTATCCTGTTTTGCAGGATGGAGGAGTGGGCAGTGACATAGCTCGCCCAATTCGAGTTGGCTTTTAGTCTTATGGCCGTATGTGTGGCAATTTGCTTGCCAAAAATATCGAGTGGTGTAAAGTCTAGTATCATGTTAAGCGCATCCGTTGGTGTGGACCTAGGTAATGCACATAAATGCCATCCTTTGTACCTTCTCGAGTTGTTTGTGGTCCAGTGCAGTCCACCAGACTATCACTCCATACATTAGTATGGGTCTAACGACTGTGATGTAAAGCCATAGGGTGATCTTGGGGTTGAATCCCCATTTTTTTCCTAGGACAATCTGAAACCATCAACAAGATCACGGAAAATTGGGGTGACAGAATGCGCTACTGCGAGGCCAGCCGAGGCAGCCACTTGAATGACGTTGTATTTCATAATTAATGGGAAGGTTTGTTCTTACTAATAAAGCCATAATACATGGGAAAAACTTAATTTTGTTCATTTTATTACATTTTTAAAAAGAAACTTGTATTTGGCCCACCCTGTTGGCCCACTGATTATGCAACATGCGGCCGAGCGTTGTCATGTAGCACCATCACTTTATCGTGTCTTTGCTCATATAGCGGTCGGCATTCCTTCAATGCTTAACCTCAAATGCATGCGTTATAGCCGACAATATTCTCCCGAGTTTGTTTCGTTCGATTTGAGCTCATAATAAACTATGCACCGCTGATCCCGCCACGCACAAAGAATGACTTTCGATACATGGATATTTCCCTTTGCGACGATGTTGATCCATTACCGATCTAACGCCATGTGAAGATCACTTAGGGTTAGTGTACAATACCTACTTGCTTCTTGCCATTGAAGCAACGACCTCTCTACGCTTCAACACTGCACTATGCAATAACAAAACTTGACTTACCTCTCGTGTGGCACAGTGCACTGGATCTTCGGTTTCATTGACTTTCCCTTTGGGAAAGCCCCATGAGCTTTTCGCAAAATAGGATTGCACAAGTAACACATAACTGAGATCTTCAGAAATCAATATAGCTCCATATGTAGGAACGGATAGTTTATAGTTCTTCCAGTCTTCTAAGATTTTGTCAATTGTAGACAAATGTTTCTGAAGGAATGGAATATGCTAAAAGGGCAACACAAAGAGAGAAAAAAAAAAAAAAAAAAAAAAAAAAAAAAAAAAAAAAAACCAATTAGAAAGGTGATGATAGATAAGAGGATTTATTAAGGGGATTACCTGAAATAATTGCATAGCAAACTGCTTGATGCCGCACGGCTGCAGTTTCTTTTCCACAATTGCACAAAAGAAATCCAAATAGAACCAGTGAGCCAATTCGATTTGAAAGCATATCCGAATCAAATTATTACGCTCATCGTCGGGCACATTGATGATGAAACGACTGGCTAAATCGTCAAGGATATCGGACGGAATTTTATAATTTTTCGAATTGGATGACGATGTTGATGGTGTCGTCGACGTTGTTGCGGATGTCGTCGATGGCGGTAATGTTGTTGGTGTTGTTGCTGATGATGATGATATTAATGATGACGGTGGTGGTAATGTTGCCTTTGTTGTTGTTGTTGTCGATGATGGTGATAATGATGATGTGATTGATACAGGAAACGTTCCCACCGTACCACATGTAGCAACTCCGGCTGTTAATGCCGATAGCGATAACAACGATGATGCCGATGTTGTTGTTAATGGTACTGCTACCGTTCTCTTCGAATTACCAACACCAGCACCAGTACGAGCCGAAGCAACTGCTGTCGCTGCCAACGATGACAATGATGATGAATTGAATGTAAATATTCGTCCATTCTTGCCGCTACAAGTTGTCGTCGGTGTACTATAGGCAACACTAGATGCTGCTGCTGCGGCTGCCGCTACTGCTGTTATTGTTGTTGACGGGGTAAAACCATTCATTCGTGCGACGGAATTTATTGCTACTTCCATCATCTTTTCACAGCTTCTCCTTAAAATCTACTACTTTTAAACAACACTTATCCTTTCTACAACTACTTATTTACGTATTTGTATGTTTATACTTCACAAAAGAATAATTAAAAAAGAAAAATAATAATAAAACAAGAATTGAAAATTGAAGATGAAACGATTAAACGATTTTCAAGAAAAATGCAGAGTAAGGTAGAGTGGACGACAGTGGTGTGTTTGTGGCTTCCCCCTTTTTTGCTTAAGGTTTCGAAATGTTTCTGCTAAACGTTTACTACTTATCGTAGACGAGTTTGGTATATTGTATACGGGCGGGCTCCTGGAGCGACGTGGAATCGAATGTCTTTAATAATGGCATTCACGAGAGTGTAATTGGGAAACTAGGGATCAATTAGACGTTTGAGAGTTGGGAAAACAGGGTTTTCCTCGGGATTTTCACTGTTCTTCTTTCTTTTATATGCGATTCGCTCAGTTTATTTTGATTTTCGATATTTTCTCACTCACACATCGACGGAAGACTTGTTGTTGTTTTGCTCGTGCTTCGTCACGTCTACCGCTGGGTGGCGCCTCTGTGCGTTTTTCTTGTTTCTGTTCTTCTGTCCTACTTCACTTTTCTTTTTTTCTTTTTTTTTTTCTCTTGGCGAAAGCAATCCCGATAGAAAAATATATTTTTTCTTGCGTTTCTTCTTCACAATTGTACACGAAAGATATATAAAAAAAAATAAAAACAAATTAAACACAAAGCATTAGGCGAGAAAAGTCAATTGTTTCGTTTCACACAATAAGCAGAAGGAAATAGGAAATAAAAATAAAATGAAATGACTCGAAACAAGGAAAATCGAATCTAGTCAAACGCACAATTGTAGGCAAATTAGATAAAAAAAAAACTAAAGAAAAAACGAAACCGGAATTATGGTGAAAAGGCAACTACTTCATTCCATTCCACGGATACTGGTTGGGACTCTTACAGAATTCTCGTTTTTTCCCGTTTTGCTTTGCCCTTTTCTCGCAACTTTTCGTTTTCTATTGTTATTTGGATTTGGGCTTTTGCACTTTTCTTATCTATTACACTTAAACTAAAGGTAATTTGTTATGAATTTTTTACATCGGAGAGCTTTATGCGAACTGGTAAACTGTGGAAAAAATCTTCTCCGTCGCAGAAATTCGTCGCACACACTTTTCCTTCCATGAAAAATAATTTTACAAATATGGCTGACACGGGGTTTTTGTTTTTGTGTTGATGTGTGTGAGAGTGTGGCCAATGGGCGAGAAACGATACTCGACGTGGAACAAGAATCGATTGGCTACTGATAGGGTGGTTCGTTGGTGGTTGGTAGTTACTGATTTGATTTGACGCGCGGAATCTAACAAAAATTATTTCTTATTGAAATACGTACATACTTACTTACTTATCAGACCTGCGATCCATGGAGGATCTGAGCTGCCTTCCATCCTTGACGGTCCCGGGCACGCTGCTTCCAGTTGTCAAGACCAAGATGTCTTACATCCGCGATTACTTGGTCTTTATACCGGAGGTTCGGTCTTCCTCTTCTTCTCGAACCAGGAGGCTCGGAGTCGAAGACCCTCTTAGCTGGAGTGTTGATGTCCATGCGCTCGATGTGGCCGAGCCAGTGTAGTCGACGGATCCTTGCCTTCCGGACTACATCCACATTTAGGTATAGCTCGTAGAGTTCGCGGTTGTGTCTTCTTCTCCATTCACCTTCCTCACAGACAGGACCAAATATCCGGCGCAGAATTTTTCTTTCGAAGGAACCCAAAATCAGCTCCGCTGTCCTGCTTACCGTCCAGCTTTCGGCTCCGTACAGCAAGACTGGCAGAATGAGCGTTTTGTAAAGCATGACTTTGGTCTTTCGAGTGAGGAGTTTTGACCCCAGTTGTTTGGACAAGCCGAAGTAGCAGCGGTTGCCAAGGGCGATTCTATGCCGGATCTACACTGTGGTGTCATTTGTGGAATTTACGTTTGCCCCGAGGTAGAGAAACTCCTTAACTACCTCGAAATTGTAGCTGTCAATTGTTATATTTTGTCCCAGGTGGTGAGCGACGGATTGGTTTTTGCTTGACAGCATGTATTTCGTTTTGTCCTCATTGATCTTAAGACCAACTCGTTTCGCCTGTTCTTCAATCGCCGTGAATGCTTCCACAATGCCACGGCGAGAACACGCGATGATGACGATATCATCCGTGTATCCTAGCAGCTGGATGGACTTGTAAAAGATAGTGCCTTCCCTGTTGACGCCTGCCCGTCGCACTATCTGCTCCAGCACCAGGTTGAAGAAGTCACATGACAGCGCATCTCCTTGCCGAAATCCGGTGCATGTTTCGAATGGTTCCGAGGTCCTAGAACCGAGTTGCACGGTGCATCGCGAGTTTTTTTTTAGCGTGGTGCGACACAACTGGATCAGTTTTCCCGGGATCCCGAATTCGGCCATCGCCCCAAACAGTGCTTCACGATGAATGCTGTCGTATGCGGCTTTGAAATCGATGAAAAGTGGGTGTGTATCGATTCGAAACTCGTTGGTCTTTTCCAGGATTTGCCGAAGTGTGAAAATTTGGTCTATAGTTGATTTGCCGAACCGGAAGCCGCACTGGTAGCTGCCGATTAGTGCGGTGCAAAATGGTTTTAGACGTTCACACAACACGCTGGACAGGATCTCGTATGCGACATTGAGCAGGGATATACCTCTATAGTTCTTGCAAGAGGTAGGATCGCCTTTTTTGTGGATGGGGCATATAAAACTGGTATTCCAGTCGTCGGGCATGCTTTCATCTTCCCAAATTCTGCAGATGATCTGGTGCATGCTCCCTACCAGAACATCGGTCGGTTGCTGCCTTTTTCTGCTCACACTCGCCATCATACCACGGGTTTCTTGTCGGGGGTGGTAGGTATATACGTACATACCTACATACATTTTCAGTGGCCCGCATGTTCCCGCGGGTCAATACCCAAATTTCATGACCATAGGTGAGAGTTGGAACAACTACTAAGTTAAAAACCGCTAACTTGGCTTTGACACCAAGCTCGGTCTTCCTGATTACAGATCTTCCAAGCTGTTTCAAAATTGACCCAGCTTGACCAATCCTGCAGGAAAGCTCAGTATTACTGCTCCCATTATTCGTGAAGAAGACCCCGATATACTTAAACTTCTCCACCTGCTTCAATGGGACTCCACTAACATGTAGAGTGCATTGAACAGGTGTTCTGGAAATAACCATAACCTCGGATTTGTCCACGTTAAACCAGCAACATTGCACCGATTAACTCGTTTCCGATTTAAGTAATAAAGCACCATCTCGAGGCACCGTACTTCGCTGGTATTGCGAATTCAATCGTGATGGCACTTCGCTACAGGGCGAGCTTCGTGATAGCTGCCCAAAATCGTTTGTTGTGCCAGAAAAAAGTCGATGCTATGCGTGAATGGTTATTGCATGAAGGTCATGTGACTGATATACCGTAGCCGAATCACAATGTCGCGTTCGAACGGTCGGGCTTTTGACAGGCGTTGTACCGACTTACGAGAAACATAAGTCAAACGCGCGGCCCAGGTTAGGTTAGGTTAAGTATATGGGTGCCCTATTGACATAAAGTCAAGGCTCACGTAGACTACGCTGAGTCCATTGTGCCCACTTGTTTTGTTTAACCCGTTGATACCTATACATTTTCCGTCGAGCTGAACCAGCCAGACGAGGATAAAAATCCCAGTATTCTGTTCAGGCCAATATTACCTACCTCTTCTAGTCCCGAAAGGAAGTATCTTCCCAGGAATATATTCCTTTTTTGGGCTAGCGCCGGACATTCGCACAGCAGATGACGAACGGACTCAATTTCCTCTTCGTCCTTGCAGCTTCTGCAGAAGTTATTGTAGGGCTGGCCTAGTCGAGCTGCATGGTAGGATAGCATGCAGTGCCCGGTGAGGGCACCGGCTGCACGTCGAATGTTCCCACGATTGAACTTCAGCAGATTTTCCGTTCTTTTCTTATCATAGACGGGCCAAGTCGATCTCGCCGTTGCGCATGTATCTAAGCGACACCATCGCTTATTGGCTTTCACCAATAGCTCCGTCTGTATCTCCCTGTAGAGCGCACTGAGTGGTGCTTTGGCCTCAGCTGAGATCTGCGCAATGTTAGCCCCTGATCCCACCCTAGCCAGCTCGTCCGCCCTCTCGTTTCCGGAGATATTCATATGACCAGGTACCCAGCAAAGGGTCACCTCATTTACATTGGATATCTCTTCTAACTTCTCCTTGCAGAGTTTGACGAGTTTGGATCTTATCCATGCTGCCTGCAGAGCCTTAATGGCTGCCTGGCTGTCAACATAGATGCTGATCCTTTTTCCTGTGATATTTTCTTTGCTGATCAGGTTCGCCGCCTGCTTGATAGCGAAGACCTCAGCCTGGAAGACACTGCATCCATCATCGAGCCTGTAGGAGCGATGCATATCCCGAGACTCAAAGTATACTCCGGCACCTGTGCCAACATCCATTTTGGATCCGTCGGTGTAGAGTGCCAGTTCACTTTCCGTGCGTACCAAATCACCGGTCCATTCCTTCCTGAAGGGAATTCTAGTAGAGAGTCTCCTCTCCCAGAAAGGAAGTCGGGTGACATAATCCGTTACGGTTCTGAATCTCGAGACGGCCCATCGATCCAAGACTGATGCATATCCTTGATGACTCCTTTTCCAGAGACCTGATTCCTGTAATCTTAGCGCAGTTCTGGTTGCGGCGCTCTCGCAATACATGTCCAGGGGTGGGAGGTTCAGCATGACTTCAAGAGCCACCGTTGGTGTGGACTTCATAGATCCCGTCACCGCCAGACAGCCTGCTCTTTGAACCTTTGACACACTCTGTAGATGACTTTTTTTAAAGCGCCTTCCATCAGACAACCGAGCCATAGACTAGGATTGGTCTTACCACCTTAGTATACAACCAATGGACTAACCTCGGTTTGATGCCCCATATCTTTCCAAAGGTTACTTTGCACGAATATAGTGCCACGCGCGACCCAGGAATTTCTATAACGAAATGTGGCTTCAGGCGCTTGGACGTTCATGCAACAAAAAAAAAAAATCGAACATGTCATACATATATGTAAGTATGTAAATGTAATGCGTGTTTGTTGCTTGACGTTGAAATCGAATAAGTTTGTGCCTAACGCGCAAATTTCTTGAAGAAATCATTATTAAACAAGTGACAAGCATTGTCAGCTGTCAAAACGCACGACCGAGTAGCCACGGGCTCTACTCTGGCGTTGAGCTCGATTTTACGATATAAGCCGAGGCAACGCATGAGGTCGTATTCCGTGTTACTTAATATGAATTTATTGTTCCTACCCATGCTGTTAAAAGCGCGACCGCACGAACGCGATATTGTGATTCGGCCATTAGTTTTAAACTTAAGTGACAGCCCTGTTGTTTTCAAACAAAGTCGGACTCTACGCGAGGGCTTTTTGACGAAGGCTGAAATAAGTGCAAAAGAGAGGGTAAGTGAAACAGAAATACATTGGCACAGTCACGCGCGGGTAGCTACTTCGTGGGTTTTTTTGACATTTCCTTATCTCCTTTTCTTTGTTTTGCGATGTCGCTTCACTCCTGTTTCTGACTTGGAAGTGTACGTTTGGATACGATTCTTACTTTTCAAACATCACCACAGGCTTACGAAAATGAAATGCGAAGTGAAATGTCAAAAAACAGGAACGCGCAGAAAAGCTCTCGGTCCGCTTTCTCGAATGTTCGCCGTCAGACATTTCCATTCGGAAGTCTCTAGAATGCTCTGGCATTCAGCATTATGCAGCTGAAAGTTACCATCTTTTCAATTTCCGCTTCACCAGAGCATTCGAACTTCGACAGCGAAATTCGAACATAGACGTCGGTTCGTGTCTCCGTAACACTGCCCTCCTCCTAAACTTGTTCGCCGTCGAACAAGCGATTTGATCCTTTTCCGTAGTATGGCGCTAACCTCTCTACGTGGACAATCTTATAATTCGCCCGTATGTTTCCCGTCTGCGGTATTCGATATACCACGTCGTCCAGTTTTTTGATGACCCGTCCCAGGCTGATTGCAATTAGGGGCATAAGCCTTTTTTTCGTTGTGGGTTGTACAGCAAAACCAATTGTTCTGTCTCGAACCTTAAGTCATATCTCGCCATCATTTTATCGCTGACCAAGTTCATTCGCTCCCGGATGAACTGATGGATAGAGTTCAGCTGTTCCTTCTTTTCGGTTACGAAGTCCTCCCTGCCGCTAGTTGTCGGTATTATCACGCCGAACTTCAAGTCTGATGGAAGTCGGAGATCAGTTCCAAAAATGGCTTCAGCTGGTGTTATTGCCGTTGAATTGTGCTGTGCCGAACGGTACGCCATTAAGAAAAGGGGAAGATGTTCATCCCGACGACTCGAAGTTCCTTCCTTGATCTCAGTGCAGTTTCAGCGGTACTTCATAACGCGCAACCCAGTTATTCACGAATGCATCCGAAATGATTTAGCCTTCGAAATGCAAAACACTTCAAGCCATTTGCTGAAGTACTCGATCACCACCAGCGCGTATTGGTTTCCAGCGTTGCTCGTTGGGAATGGGCCTGCGATATCCATGGCGTTACTTTCGAACGATGCTCCAACATTGTACTGCTGCATATTTCCTCGAGTTTTCCTAACTGGCCCCTTTTCCTTCGCACACTGTTCACACCAGCGAATGAAATTTGTGACCGATTCATGGCATCCTACCCAGTAGAAACGTCTCTTGATCTTTTTTACAGTCTTGTTAACACCAAGATGACCCCCACTTGGTCCATCGTGGTATTCTCGGATGACCTCGTCCATTTGTCCCCTTGGAATTATCAGCAGATCGTTAACAATGTCTCCGTTCTCACTTTCCCAACTGCGGTAGAGGCAACCGTTCTTCAGCTTCAAACTCTGCCACTGAGCCCAATGAGCTTTTACGATTGGGATTTCACTGGATATTTGCTGCCACGTCGGTCGAAAACCTCGTTCTTGGTAGTCGATGATGACTGCCAGATCGGCATCTTCTCGCTGCTTTCTTCCGACTTTCTCGACAGTCCAGGAATCTTCTGGCAGCACATGAAACGACGGATGTCGGTCACCTGTTCCTTGGTTTCCGCACGTGAACAATATTTGCAATGTTTGAACGATGTTCCTCGCTGGGTCTCCTTTTGGCGAATCAGACCTCGGACGCCTTCTTCGCAGACGGCATTTCCTCGTCCTGTGCCCCGCTGGTCGCAGATGTAGCATCTACCTGGGAACGAGCGACTCCTACTCAAAGCTGTTGTTCTGGAATTATCCTAGTCTTCAGATATGCGCCGTAATTTGATGGGGGGCCGGCATATCAAGAGCTATGTTTCACATGCGGGAGCTCTGGCAACTGTCTCCTTGACAGATGTCTTTGGGAGGAGAATCAAGCTTCGTTGCGTATTGGGGTCCCTTAGCCCAGGATGAAAGAATCCGTTTTCAGTTTCTCCACCACATCAATTGGAACATCCGCGTAGGCTAGATGAGACAGTCTCTCGATGTCAGCAGCGTACTGCTTGATGGTTTCGTTTCCATGCTGCTTGCGTCCTTTAAGCTCCAGCTTGTACATCTCCTGCATGTGCTCACTGCTGTATCTTCGATGAAGAGCTTCTTAAGTGTTTCGTACTACCGCTTAAAGATATTAAACGCGCCCGTGCCGTCGAAGTTGGGAGCTCTGAATTTCAACGCTGCAGCCGGTACGACACTGCCTTGATGCTGAATGCTCTGGACAGGTTTCCCGAGTTCCAGAACCTTCTTGTCGAACCTCGATTCTAGTGTATCGATTCTCTTTTCGATGTCCTGGAATCGATCGTTGACTGTCTGCTTCTTAGGCTTTCTCGATTGTTCTCTAGCATCCCTTCTCTCCAGCTTCTGGCTCAGGGAAGGGGAATGTTCCTCCAACTTTCTACTTATGGCAGCGGAGTTTTGCACCAGCTTCTGGCTCATAGCATTCAGAGCCGCGAGAATGTACTGCATATCGAGTGTGGGCTCACTGGATGTCGACGGCTTCTCCATCCAACGCTGATCGTAGTCTCTCCACCAGTTTCAATGTTCGATGGTCAGTTTCTCTAATTTTACCATTTTCCCACTCTTTCAATAATTCACTTTTAATAATTCACTTCAAAACTCGAATAAACGTTTCACTCGTTTACTCGCAATTCCACTTCTTACACCAAATGTTACGAAAATTTGAATCGAGTCCGAATTGGGTTCGAATCACTGGATTGCGATAAACGCTTATATAGTTCTCGGTCCACTTGCTCGAATGTTCGTCGTCAGACGTTCCACTTCGGAAGTCTCTAGAATGCTCTGGCATTCAGCATTATGCAGCTGAAAGTTACCATCTTTTCAATTTCCGCTTCACCAGAACATTCGAACTTCGACGGCGAAATTCGAACATAAACGTCGGTTCGTGTCTCATTAAGTACGAAATACACGGTACAATGGTTGTACTGTTTTGGTGTTTGGTATACAACAATTGTATCGTGTATTTCCACCCAACCGACCGTTGTACCGATACTGTATGGTCGCATGCTCATGAGCATACAACCGCCGCGGTCGCATGCACAACGCAAGTCGGTACAACCCTTGCATCGTGTATTTCGTACTTAAAGTACCAATGTTTAGAAAGTACTATCTTCTTCTTAGTGGGCGCTACAGTTCAGGGTGAACCTGGGCCTCAACCAATATAAGAATCGTGGTTGAATCTTCTCCTCCATCCCCCGTCTGCGTTTATAGGCCCAAAAATCACGCGCAAAATCTTTATCTCGAACCGACCAAGGGCCTCCTCATCCGCTTTTGATAGTGTCCATGCTTCTGCGCCGTACAACAGGACCGGGATGATAAGGGTCTTATATGGAGTCAACTTTGTCGTTTGGGAGATGGCTCTATTACTCAGTTGCCTCCTGAGCCCAAGGAAACAGCGATTGGCGAGAGTGATTCTGCGTTTGATTTCGGAACTGATGTAGTTATTCCAGGTCACTGCGGAGCCAAGGTAGACGAAGTTCTTTACATACCACGAACTTATATCTGCCAATACAAACATTCTGGCCAAGACGTCGGTGGTGAGCGTCCTTTTTTGATGACAGCTGCCCTTTTTTGATGACAGCCTCGAACTCAATACTCGCAAACGCCTCATTGACATCTCGCTGTGATCTACCTATTATGTCAATATCGTCGGCGTATGCAAGGAGTTGCGAGGATTTGAAATAGATTGTGCCTCTTGTATTGGCCAGTGATTTTGGCACAATCATTTACAATATGATGTTGAAGAGATCACACGACAGCGCATCGCCCTGCCTTAATCCTTTTTTGACATCAAAACTATCGGTAAGGTGTTCACTGATTCGGATGGAGCAGCGAGCATTCTCCAAAGCCATCCTGCATAATCTGACGAGTTTAGCAGGGATATCGAAGGTAGACATGGCATTGTATAGCTTGTCTCTAATTACGCTGTCGTATGCGGCTTTGAAGTCGACAAATAGGTGGTGAGTGTCGACTTGAAATTCATTGGTTTTTTCTAGGATCTGCCCTAGTGTGAAGATTTGGTCGATGGTGGACTTCCCTGGCCTGAATCCGCACTGATAAGGACCTATCAGCTTATATACAAAAGGCTTCAGTCGTTCACACAAAACGGCAGAGAAGATTTTGTAGGCGATGTTAAGGAGACTTATTCCTCTATAGTTGGCGCAATCAGAGGGGTCTCCTTTCTTGTGGATCGGGCATACGATGCTGAGACTCCATTCCTCGGGCATGCTTTCCCCTAACCATATCTTACGGATGAGCTGGTGCATGCCCCCAACCAGGTCATCCCCAGCTGCCTTGAAGAGCCCAGCAGATAGTCCGTCTGCGCCAGCAGCCTTATTCGACTTGAGCTTCGATATAGCAATCTTAACTTCGTCGAGGTCAGGGGGACAGAATTCTCTGCGGTCTCTGTCGATTACAAATGGATCATTCTGCCTGACAGCGGTACATTGACTAACATCGCCGTTATACAGTCTGCAGAAGTGGTGTTTCCATATTCTCAGCATCGACTGCGGTTCTACTACTAGGTGTCCGTTCTCATCCCTGCAGGCTTCCGTTCTGGCTTTATAACCTTGGCATGTTCGCTTTATTGTTGATAAAACTTTCGAACGTCACGCCTGCATAACACCTCTCCAAATCCTCAATCGAGTGCTTCTCGTGCTCTTTCTTCTTTCTTCTAAGAAGCTTATGCTCCTCCCTTCTTTTTAACTCGTAGAGCTCACGAGCTGCTCTTGTTCTTTTATGCATCGAGGCTTTATATGCATCCTGCTTCGCTGTATGAATCTTCCTGCACTCGTCATCAAACCAGGTGTTTCTTCGTGGTGGAGCCTTGAAACCCAAAACTTCGGATGCAGAGCTTTTCAGGGATTGTTTGCAAAGGCTCCATTGCTGTTCTATTGATAGCGTGGAGGATTCAGGTGTATTGGAGAGCTTAAGGGAGACGCGATCGGTAAGAGCACGAGCGGTTTCTGGCGATAGTAGCTTTCCGACGTCATAACTTTGTATTCTTACTCTACTCCGATGCGTTCGTGATATCCGTAAGCGCATCTTGGCTACAACAAGATAGTGGTCCGAGTCGATGTTAGCCCCTCGGAAAGTTCGAACATCAAGAATAGTGGCGGAGTGTCTGACGTCGATCGCGATGTGATCAATCTGGTTGTTAGCCGATTGATCAAAAGACCGCCAGGTGCCTTTGTGTATATCGAGGTGCGGGAAGCGCGTACTGGCTAGAAGGAGATTTCGCCCCGTAGCAAGATCAATCCGCCTGTGTCCGTTATCGGAGGTGGTGTCGTGTAGGCTATGTTTGCCGATGACTCGCTCAAAGATGCTTTCCTTACCCAGCTTAGCATTGAAGTCTCCTAGTACAATTTTGATGTCATAGCTGGGACATTGGGCATACGTTCTGTCTAGGAGATCGTAGAACTCATTTTTGGCGGAGCCTTTCTTGTCTTCCGTGGACGCATATCAGGCTGATGTCAAAAAAATTAGCCTTGATACGGATTGTTATGAGGCGTTCGCTCACATGCCGAAAGCTTAGGACTTTTTGCCTTAGTCCACCATCCGCATCCAAACAATCGTTGCCCTCTCTCCCTATAGCAGTCGCCGTAGTAAATATTGCAGTTTTTCACCCGCTTTATACCCGGTCCATTCCATCGCATTTCCTGGATGGCGGTGATGTCCGCTTTATAGCGGTCTAGGGCGTCCGCAAGTTGTTCGGCTGCACGTGGCCTGTTTAGGGACCTAACATTCCACGTACAAAGCCGAAGATCAGTGTCCTTTTTTCGTTTTTTGCAAGGGTCGTCAACATAAATCCGGCTTACTAGGCCGTAGTCCAACCGACTAATCCCGTTTTTTGGCGCAGGAGGCTCGCCATTCGCCCTTCCCCGTCTGCAATTTCCATAGGAAATCTCCAGATGGCACCACGAGGAGGTGGGGATAGGACTTACTAACAGTGCCGCAAGATGTTCGACTGCGGTGGCTCTTCTCGCTTTTTAGCAGACCAGCATCCGTCGGATAGATGCTACCCCTACGAGGCCTTTGTTAGTCCTTTGCCATCCTTAGAAAGTACTATACGCGGTTTAAAAAAAAAAAAAAAACACCACACACTATCGGCAGTTAAAAAAGAAAAATGTTTATAAAATGCAGTGCAAGTAGCCCATCTCACCCACCGCCCACTTGGAACGAAACTGTCAAAACGAGTGTTCGCCACCATCCGTCACTCAGTGCAAAAAGGAAAATCGGGAAAATCGCTCGCTTGCGTACTCTAATCCGGAAAATAACAGTGAAAAGTCAAGCGACAGAAAATTATCTGTAAGAAAAACTACATTACAAACAAAAAAAAAAAAAGGAAAGAAAACCCAAATTCCCATTCATTTAATAAATCCCATCACTCCCACGCACGACAATAATTCAGTGACCCGTTCCCAGCAGCAATCAATCTTAAATGGAAAATAAATCCGCAGCTAATTACACATTCATTTGATTTCCCGACTTACAAATCTGTGCATAAACAAAACACCTTTTCCCCACGACCGAGTGAGAAGAGAATAATCGACATCCTTTTTGGTCGAGAAATCAATATCATCGCGAACGTGCCACTAAACAAATCTAATTCATATTGTAAAGGCCAAGGGTATCGAGGAAAAGTCATCAGCTAAAAAAAAAAAACACAAACAGGCGGAGAAGGAGGAGGAGTAGAGAGAGAAAGTAGGAAAAAAGGAGTAAAAGTGTGCATTTGGCTATTGTACCTGAGACATTTAAGTTTCTGCTTGTTTGCGCGAAGAGCACTCCGACAAAGGCGAGCCATGTCCATGAGCCCGGTGATCCTAGAAGCCACGGCTAAACATACATCCACGGTGAGTGTTAACTACCTGCTCTTTCTGCCTGTACACTAGGCAGTACGAAAGGGGGGCATTTGGTACTGCATTGTCCTGTTCTAATGAGAAATCTTTTTTCGTTTTGTTTCAATTTTAGCTGATATTCATGCATGGACTTGGCGATACAGGGTAGGTATCTACTTTTCTGTTTGCTCATTTCTAACAGTTGCATGCTAATGTCGCATATATGTATTTGGCGTTTAACTTGTGCACGCCATCGTACTCCCAATGTCGTGCCGGTCTCGTTATGTAATACTTACAAGTGCAAAGGGCAAGATGAGTGATAACTTTTCGACTAAACGTTTGCTAAGTCAACAAATATTCGCCCCCACTACCACTTCAAAGCCAAGACGAGACGGTTGGGAGCTAAAAGATTTAGGAAGTGGTTGGCTTTATCCATCTGAAGGGAGCTTATCAGGTTCATTAATTATTGTTCAACATAACGACGAGTACATGTAAGTGGGAATTCACACAGTGCGAGAGAAAGAGAGGTTGTGATGGTCGCAAGCAGTTTAAATGGTGGGCGCTTGTTGGAATTAATCAATACACAAACGCGTAGGGAATTAGCTGTGGGAATTCCTACTCCGACAACGATTGTAAACTAACGCCTTTGACGTCTTCTTCAACGCGGCTGTATGGGTGTAGAAGTTGGGTAGGGGGGGCAATTATGAGCTTGAGTACCCTGTCCCGGGTGACGGTTAATAATTCCGCGGATTTATAGCGATGGTATGGTGGCGTTCGGGTGTATCGTTTCATTTTACATTCATTGCTTGACTTGTTGCGTGTTTTAGTAGGTCAATAACGACACTTATACACTTTTTCCCATTACAGTCATGGATGGTCATCGGCTCTAGGATCCATACGTCCGTCACATATGAAGGTGATTTGTCCGACAGCACCTACTATGCCAGTCACTCTAAATGCTGGCTTTCAAATGCCATCATGGTTCGATCTGAAAACGCTTGATGTGTCCGGTCCCGAAGACGACGAGGGTATCAAGCGAGCATCACTGAACATACACTCGATGATTCAGACGGAATTAAAGGCTGGCATACCAGCAAATCGTATTGTGGTGGGCGGATTCTCGCAGGGCGGTGCATTGGCGTTATATTCAGCATTAACTTTCACACAAAAACTTGGCGGTGTCATTGGACTATCATGCTGGCTACCGTTGCATAAGCAATTTCCCGGCCTTAAAACCTGTCCCGATGACGTGCCGGTAAGCTAAATTCCATATTATTTCTTCTTTTTCTCATTCAGCCTTTGTCCTTTTCAGATTTTCCAAGCACATGGCGACTTTGATCCCGTGGTTCCATACAAGTTTGGGCAGCTAAGCGCTAGTTTATTGAAGTCATTCATGAGCAACGTTACGTTTAAGACGTATAATGGCCTATCGCACTCCTCGTCCGATGATGAGATGAACGACGTCAGGGTAAGTCCCTTTCACCCATTCATATTCAATTTCGCTTTCATTTTCCTCACTCTTTTCCAGAGCATCATTTCCAAATGGGTGAACTAATTCAGTTGAATTACAGATCAACCTCTAACAAGAAATCCTCTCAAATAACTAGCCGTAAAACGTAGATAAACAAAAAACCTCTCAACAAAACTACTAGAACGACAACAACCTTAGGAATTTCTTCTCTTCACCACAACAAGCAAAAATACGTAAAGCAAACAAAAGTCTATTTTACTCTAACATAGTGAAAATGAAAACCTAACGAACAAGGGAAGGGAATGAGCTGTGGATTAACAAACTCCTATACTCGTAGAACTCAATGATTATTTTCCTCGTTCATTTTGTTTCCTCACATTCTTGCATATTTCAATCGAATCCATTAGGCGGCTTTTAACAGGCATTCTCTTTGTATTCTTTTTGTTTTCATTTCACATTTTATGTTATTTGCTGTCTGAAATTAGGATTTTTCACAAATTGTGGCCAGAATGAAGGCAGTTGATGCTGCCCAACTCTTTAATTTTATTTCCTTTCTGTTATTTAACAACTTAGTTTTGAAAAATGTAGGAAATATGATTATGTTCTCTGAGAAATAAATGAAAGAAGCATGAAAGCATAGTTCTGCTTTATTTTAAATATTTATTTGGGTGTCCTGTATACCATCGCGAGACCTTATATCACCGCCTTCGATCGCGGTACTTTATAACACCAACATCGACCGCGAGACCTTATACAACCAACATCGATCGAGCGACCTTATAACAACAGCATCGGCTGAGAGACCCAATAACATCAACATCGGTCGAGAGATCTTATAACACCAACATGATCGAGCGAGCTTACAGCAACAACATCGTTTGACAGACCCAATAACATCAATATCGATCGAGGGGCCTTTAACATCAACGTCGATCACGACCCCTTATCGACAATCGAGCGAGCTTATAACACAAATATCGATCGAGAGACTGTATGACACCAACATCGATCGAGCGACCTTATAACAACAGCATCGGGTGAGAAACCCAATAACATCAACATCGGTCGAGAAATCTTATAACACCAACATGATCGAGCGAGCGTATAGCAACAACATCGTTTGAAGGACCCAATAACACCAATATCGATCGCGGGACCTTATAACACCAATGTCGATCATAAGCCCTTATAACATCAACATCAGTCGACCGATCCTTGTAATACCAACATCAATCCAGCGAGCTTATAGTACCACAACGATCGACAGACTATAGGATACCAACATCGATCAAGCGAACTTATAACAACAACATCGGTTGAGAGACTCAATAACATCAATATCGATCGAGGGACCTTATAACATCAACCCTTATAATACCAACATCGATCGAGTGAGCGTATAGCAACAACATCGTTTGAAGGACCCAATAACACCAATATCGGTCGAGAGACCTTACAACACCAATATCGATCGCGGGACCTTATAACACCAATGTCGATCATAAGCCCTTATAACATCAACATCAGTCGACCGACCTTTGTAATACCAACATCAATCGAGCGAGCTTATAGTACCAACAACGATCGAGCGACCTTATAACATCAACATCAGTCGACCGACCTTTGTAATACCAACATTAATCACGAGCCCTTATAAAAACAACATCAGTCGACGGATCTTATAGCACCAACATCGATCGAGCGACCTTAAAACACCATTGACACCCGAAGTTATTTCAGAATTAACAACTATATTGTTGCTAGACGTCACAGTTGATCTTAAAACTAGCGAAGCGGTAGTGCCTGCTTCTTGTACCACGCACCAGCATCATTTTCTCAGCCCCTTTTGCTCGCTTCCAGATTCCAATCAACTTCTGTAGCCCTGGAACTGTCACATATCCAATAGCAGCTACTGTTGCTTCGATATAACTGAATTCACATCGCGTCACGTAGCCGAAGACTTCGCGGGAACACTGATTGCGTAGGCCACCTTCATTGGGATTTTCTGGCAGCCACAGCTCGCACATTTTTTTGAAGTGCTCCATGACTAGTGTGGAGGTATTCGCTGGACGGATGCTCACTTTTGTTTCACTGGTTTCCTAGGAGAAAGTACAAGTCGTCAGTCAGTGGATCAGAGAGTTAGAAGATGCGATCTTACCTGCTTCCGTCTTTTCTCGCGAACACGTCGTCCTCTCAAGCGCTTGAGTAGTTTTCTATGCTCGAGACGGAGTTTCTTCCGCTCACCTTCCTTGTCGTCTTTCTTTAACGGTTCCGTGTAGATCGGATCATTCTTTTCCATTTTGATTCGCTTCAAGTTTCTCTTGAGATCACCGTTTGTTGGAAGACAGATTATCGCGAAATCACCCGGATTACCGCGAGTCTTCATTCGCAGATTGATCTGGATAAGGCACGAAGGAGACAGCGCCGGTAAAGGTTTTCTCTGACTGAGTGCAAGTTGTAGTTTCTTCAGTAGGTCCTTATCACGAAGGATGAAAAAGTTGCTACCGGACGACGACCATTCATTGACTAGTTGCGAGAACGGCGCCTTGAACGGACTGCAAATTGAGTTCTTCTGATAGTTGCAGCGCTTGTTCGGTGGTTTACGGAAATATTTTAATCGAAGTTCGAGTTGGCGCTCGGCAGATTCCTTGATTCCGGGCACAGAATCGGGTAGAAATTGGTCCGATCCCAGTTCACGATGGACCGATTCAAATTCCCGCAATCCACCTGGCTTGGCACCCCACATTATGAACGACAACCAAACACACATGCCATAGCCAGAGGGAACTATCACATCCCAACCGCAGCCATAGCCCAGGCGCTTATAATGGCTATCCTGACAGCCTGGTCGTTGGATGAGAAGTAGAGGAACTGGTTGCATTTCAATTTCGAATTTGCAACGTGCCCCAGGAACTAGAGAGTTTCTCTCACGCTGGCTGCCATACTCATGGGTCGACATCATACTCTGGCTGATCGTATTTCTGAGGTCGAAATCCCATATCATGCTGTGGTGTAGGGCTTGCTCCATATTTAGAAGAACATCCCGATCTGGCTGGATTACTTCTGGTTGTGCTTTTGTGCGTTTTTGAGGCCGATGGATTCGAGGATCTTCCACATTCAAGCCGAGAACCATGTTGGATAACAGCTCATCGGGTGAGTGAACGCCCTGACAATTTTTCCAGAAGTTTTCCTGGGCCAAGTGGACGTGCTTATTGGTTTTCTTCTCCATAGCCACCTTGAACCAGTTGCTTGGCTCTGTATCGGCAATCGCTTTGACACGCAAAGCCTGTGTGAGGACAGCTTGTGATAGCGGTCCGGTAAGGCGAAAGCGATTCATAGTATCCTTCAGCTCGGATAGTGTGATTCCAGTGGTTGTGTTGCGATATTTTGGAGCTCGCTGGTATGCGAATGTTTTAGTAACGAACTGCAACTGTCGATTGGCCCTTTCAGACTTCTTTTTTGGCGTGCCGTTTGCTTCAGCGGGAGCTGTTTCTACCCTTTCCTGTTTTGTACTTTCCAGTTGAAATAGGTCAATGAATTCTTGAAGGATCTCTTTGTACGCCGATGGGTGTATGAAGATCCAGAGAGTTCTGTCGTCCTGAAAACTGTTGTCATACGGTTTCCAAAGAAAATTCACTTTCCCCAGAGATCCACTTGGGTATTGTTCAGATTTGAATATTTCCACAATGCCTTCCCTCCGTCCGGTTGTGTAGGTTTTTGCTCCAAAGCCAAGGCCACACTTGGAGCTTGTCATTTGCGAAAATCCCTTGACGATCGTCTCGAATTTGCCTTGAATTTCTATGCAGGCATAGAAGGATATGTCCTGCAGGAGGCAGTGCTTCGCTGTTGCTCTATAGCACGCACGATACATCTTATCACATGACGCGTAGGGTAGCTTGTAGCCCCATTTGGCAATCATGTGAAAACGCTTCGCATGCCAGATGTGGGTCTCCAGCCACACATGGGTTTTTTGCCTTCGAATGTACTCCTTCATAAGGTTACTTGGCTTACGACGATACTTTCTTGACGGTCGCTTACTTGCCTCGGGTGGTTTGCCAGCTTTGGCCATTTGGGAGTTGTGAATGTTGCGGTATTTGCGTGGCAAACGTTTTGGATGATGGGACATGGCACGTCGTCGCATATGCTTCGGTAGTGTTTGGAACACCAGTTTCGTGCTGGTGGGATTCTGAATTTCATTGAGGAGACTTTTGAGTTCGTCAATGTGTGCGGCAACGTAGCGGTATGTTTGAATGTGAGTGGGCAGTTCCACTGGTTTATCGAACCATCCTTCCAGATCCGATGCGTCGGATGTCATCTTTGCTTGCAATAAAGTTAACTTTTTCGGGGAGGAATCGACGAAAATCGAAAAAAAATCACTTTAGCCGGTGCCGCAAACAACAAGTAAACGTCAAATTTAATATGTCACTTTCAAACACGTGCATTAGGTTTGAGCCTACGCCAACGGCTAGTAGATGGCGCCTGCTACAGACAGGGTGGTAGAGTTGTTTGAAGATAACAACTTAAGAGCTTCAAGGTTTTTAACGATAAAATGAGTTGACGCAAGAAGAATCGACGCTTTAAGGAGGTCAACAGATTTATTTGGCCAATTCCGAAACAAATCATTTCTATGCTGTGGCTTTTGGACAATATTTCTTGAACACCATTGGACCGATCTTGAAGCTGATCGACTGTTAAACTGGCAATCAAACCAGATGAGAAACCCGATCTTAGGTTCATCAGCAGTCAAATTTTAAAATACAAGGTTATCCAAAAGGGATGCACAAAAGTAAGTCAGTTTGACAAAGACGTCATGTCGTCTGTTCAAGAGCACTACAAAAATTGTGAACGAAAAAGCTCCTTTCATGCTATAAGAGATACCCCAAAGTGTGGCAAACAAAATAGTGCTCGCACACCAGATTATACTAACTTGCTTACTTACTTAGATGACGCTACAGTACAGTGTGAACCTGGACCTCAATCGACAATCTTCTCCAGCTGGCACGGCCCTTCCACTTGTGTACACCACCTTAGATTCGGTCATATACGGCTGCGTCGTCCCTCGGGGTTGGATTCGAAGACTCTTCGGGCCGAAGCTGTGTTATCCATTCGGTCTACATGGCCTAGCAACCTTAGACGTTGGATCCGTAGACCCGTACTAGGGCGATGTCGCTGTACAGCCCGTATCGGGTTGTACAGCTGTCTCTAAAGGATGAGATGAGTGCTGCATTGAGCTGGTAAGCCGCTTCGTCGATATCGGCTGTCGATTCAATCGACTTAAGAAGCATATCCTCTTTAGCGGCGAGTTGAGCTTGGAACCGAGCCCAATTGGTTCGTTTGGGCTGACATCCGGGCTCAGCCTCATTAACCTCACCGGAGATGTTGAATCTGATATATTGATGATTAGACAGTCAGGCTTCATTGGAGACATGCCAGTCCCCAATCACATTTGAGATAAACTGGCTAGTGATGGTGAGGTCGAGCACCTCTTCTCTAACTGCGTTTATAAATGTGGGCTTGTTGCCTCTATTGGCAACGGTGAGTGTATTACTTATTCAAAATTCAAGTCAAGTGACTAACCTCGTTTATTTGTATTGCTGCTACCCCATTCCGTATGGTGTGCGTCAGCATCGCATCCAATTACCAGGTGATGTTTTTTCTGGTCGCAATACCTGACCAGATCCTGCACTTCGATGGGAGGGATTTGTTGACCGTCTCCAGGGAAGTAGGCGTAGGCGCATACAACCTACCTTACTCCTCCCTTGGTGGAGATTTCCACTATGACTGCTGCCAGGTCCCTTGTGATGAATTCTGGAATGGGGAGGAAATTTATATTAGTGCCGATCACATATGCGGCCTTAGGAGGAAAACCTCCTGTAGCGTAGACAAGTCTACGCGACCTGTTTTGCAGGCCCATAATCTTATCTTTATGGACCCATGGTTTTTGGATTAGCCCAATGCTGATCCTGTCGCGGTAGAGTCTTAGGCTAAAGGTGTCCGAGGCACCTTTGGCACGGTGCAAGTTGCCCTGCAGCACACGCAGCCCACCCATTACTTGCGACGGTAGGCCGGGTCCTTCATTCGGTGTGGCTTGTTGTTACTACGCCTGAAGTTTCCGGCCCGATGGAAGTGATCCTCTGATTTACTTCCCATCGACGATTCCCCTTTTTTGGTTTGGGAACGTTTTGTTCTTTTACTCAGACGACACTTGGTGGCCGTCAGCCCAGATGTGGCAGCGGGTTTTGGCTCGTCACATCTTGGTGTCACTACTACAACAGTAGGTGCAACCACCATACTGCTGGCTGTAGGTTCATCTGCTACAGCAGTAGGTGCAACAACCATAAAGCTGGCTGTAGGGTTTTCTACTGCGGCAGTAGGTGCAACCACCTTACTGCTGGCTGTAGGTTTTCCGGCAGCGATTGGTTCTACATCTAAGGATGTTTTCACCTGGCTTTTGATGATCATCTTAATGATGTCAAATCGATAAGCCACTTGGCACTTAAGTTCTATAAGTCGAGCCAGAGACTTGTCGCTGACTGCCAGAACTAAGTGCAGGAGGTCTTCCTCCTTATTTGACGTGCTCTGCATGACTCTCCAGTTCTGTGCATGTAAGCTGTCATTTTGGGAGTCCAGCGTCGCCAACACCTTTGTGATGGGTAAGCCAGTGCTTTGTGGGAAGTAGCCCCGAACGATATGTGGCTTCGGGAAAGCTTCCTCTTCCACAAGCATAATATCAAGGAGCACGGAGCATTCTAGAGACGTCTGACGGTGAGCATTCGAGAGATTAGACCGAGGGCTATATAAGCAGGAACACTCGCCCTCGGGGGCATTCAGTATTCATTTAGTATCAGTGATCAGTCGGTAATCCAGTGTGGAAGTAATCAAGCCCTTTAGTGAGTTAGTGGACACTTATCTCACAGATGTAGAGACAAAGGTTGTAATAAAGGTGAAGCGCCCAGATAATTGATCTGAGGTGGAATAACAAAGTGTGTATTGAATAAAGAAGTAAACAGTTGTAGTTTATCGCAATCCAATGGTCGAACCCTATTCTGGACTATTCATTTCCGTAACAATATGATAGATTGTCGCTTTCGGCGCCGTTCATCGTTGATTCTGTCTGTGACGTTGTTCTAAGTTCACCTCGGTTCCGTGATCCGTTCGATTACCTCTTGCTTCGTCACTGATCACCAATGCTCTTTCAGGACATACGATATCGATTGGCTGTCGAGCTGTCACATTGGTTGAGTTCCGCGAAAAACATTGTACGATTTTTGGCTGTAAAATCATTCGGGCCTTGCACTCGTCGCCACCATTGTCAACAGGAGAGAGGTTCAAGTGCAGTAGCCATTAAGAGCCACCTGTTGAAATGTAGCCCTAGTGTGGTGTTCTCAAATTAGATGGTGTCCAAAGGTTACGTTAAAAGTTGGTGGTTTTTGGCTTCGCATTATAATTCACAGCAACTCACGCCTTCTGGTTCTTTCTATTGTGTAACATAACTAATTGAGGGCATGGGCTCGGACATACAGGGTAAAGTTGTTGATTGCTCTCAACCTGGCAAGATGCCAGCAACGATGCCTGTTTAAATGCCCGGGTCAAGTTGACATACGGCCTCCTCGCGGCGCCCTCTGGATAGCCTCTTCAACAACTGTTGGGAGGTGAACAAACGTATGCAGCGACAAAACCCCGACCAGAGTGGCGGTTGTGCGGTGGGCTAATAATCCGCCCACGTAAAAAAAAAGAAAAGTTATGAATGAGCAAGATGCCTCGGATACACGGACGGATACTCGACGACGACAACGCACGAAAAAGGAACACGATTTGCGAGTATGCTCCTGGAATGTCAGAACCCTGTACACTCCCGCAGCTGCTCATAAATTAGAAGGAAACCTCACGCAGTACAAGGCGGATATTACTGCGGTCCAGGAAATACGCTGGATAGGAAACGGTATGATTAGGAAGAAAAATTGTGACATTTATTACAGCTGTCACAAAAGGTTGCACTTACTGGGATGCGGATTTGTCGTGGGAAAGCGGTTAAGATCGAAGGTCATCGACTTTAAACCTATAAGTGATCGCCTGGCAATGATCCGTGCACACGCCCCTACCGACGAGGCTGAAGACCCTATCAAGGAGGACTTCTATGACCTCCTGGACAACGCCTACGGAGCTTGTCCGGAGTACGATGTAAAAATCGTGCTCGGGGACTTCAACCTCAAAATCGGTAAGGAGAACACCCTTGGCGGAGTGATCGAAAAGCACAGCCTCCACGATACAACAACAGATAACGGCTTCCGACTCGCTGACTCTGCGACAGCTCGTAATGCGGTGATAAGTAGCACAAGATTCCCTCGCAAGCGAATCCACACAGTAACCTGGCGATCTCCGGACGGTCGAACCGCCAACCAAATCGACCATGTGCTCATTGACGCAAGGCACTCGTCAAACATCCTGGATGTGCGAACATTCAGAGGGGCAAATGTCGACTCTGACCACTTCCTCGTAAAAGCAAGATTCAGAGCTTGACTGTAAAATGTCAGAAAGCTGCACCAGCCCATCAGGAGGAGGTTCGACACTGGGCGCCTGAGCACACCGGAGGTTGCCAGAGTCTACAGGGAGCAGCTGAGCGAAAGACTCTACGGTATGCCTACGTCGAACACAAATGCCAAATATATGTGGTAGCATTGCCGCTCAGCCATTCAGCCGAAACCACCTTAGGATACCTACCACCCCCGACAAGAAACCTGTGGTATGATGGCAAGTGTGAGCAGAAAAAGACAGCCACCGACGAGGCGTACCAAAAGGCGCTGCAGAGGACAACCAGGGCAGCGCAAGAAGAGTACCGAGCCAGAAGAAGGGAGGAGAAAAAACTACTGCGACAAAAGAAAAGAATCTTCGCAGCCTCCCAGCTTAAGGATATCGAGGAGTCTAGGGATAAACATAAAACACGAGCCTTTTACAAGAAAGCCATAGGCCTTGCAGGAGGCTTCAAAAAGGGCACCCAAGCTCTTCGAAACTGCGAGGGTAATCTTGTCACCGACCCGCAGGCAATAGTGGATGTATTTAAGCAGCATTTCCAGCAGCTGCTTAACGAGCATGACCAAAAGAGAGTGGTATGGACCGAGGAAATCCCAACTCCAGCCCCTGAAGTAGTCCTCCCACCCAGCATCGAAGAAGTCGGCACAGCTATTCAGAAGCTGAAGAACAACAAGGCCGCAGGCTCAGATGGCTTGCCATCAGAGCTCTTCAAGGCTGGCGGCGATGTTCTGGCAGGGAGCATGCACCATATTATCTGCAGAATTTGGGAAGATGAAAGCATGCCCAACGACTGGAATACCAGCTCTATATGCCCCATCCACAAAAAAGGCGATCCTACCTCTTGCAAGAACTATAGAGGTATATCCCTGCTCAATGTCGCATACAAGATCCTGTCCAGCGTATTGTGTGAAAGTCTAAAGCCATATTGCACCGCACTAATCGGCAGCTACCAGTGCGGCTTCCGGCCCGGCAAATCAACTATAGACCAAATGTTCACACTTCGATAAGTCCTGGAAAAGAACAACGAGTTTCGAATGGATACACACCATCTTTTCATCGATTTCAAAGCCGCATACGACAGCATTCATCGTGAAGCACTGTTTGGGGCGATGGCCGAATTCGGGATCCCGATAAAACTGATCCAGTTGTGTCGCGCCACGCTAAAAAACACGCGATCCACTGTGCAACTCGGTTCTAGGACCTCGGAACCATTCGAAACATGCACCGGATTTCGGCAAGGAGATGCGCTGTCATGTGACTTCTTCAACCTGGTGCTGGAGCAGATAGTGCGACGGGCAGGCGTCACCAGGGAAGGCACTATCTTTTACAAGTCCATCCCGCTGCTAGGATACGCGGATGATATCGACATCATCGCGTGTTCTCGCCGTGGCATTGTGGAAGCATTCACGGCGATTGAAGAACAGGCGAAACGAGCTGGTCTTAAGATCAATGAGGACAAAACGAAATACATACATGCTGTCAAGCAAAAACCAATCCGTCGCTCACCACCTGGGACAAAATATAACAATTGACAGCTACAATTTCGAGGTAGTTAAGGAGTTTGTCTACTTCGGGGCAAACGTTAATTCCACAAATGACACCACAGTGGAGATCCTGCATAGAATCGCCCTTAGCAACCGCTGCTACTTCGGCTTGTCCAAACAACTGGGGTCAAAACTCCTCACTCGAAAGACCAAAGTCATGCTTTACAAAACGCTTATTCTGCCAGTCTTGCTGTACGGAGCCGAAAGCTGGACGATAAGCAGGACAGCGGAGCTGATTTTGGGTTCTTTCGAAAGAAAAATTCTGCGCCGGATATTTGGTCCTGTCTGTGAGGAAGGTGAATGGAGAAGAAGACACAACCGCGAACTCTACGAGCTGTACCAAGATGTGGATGTAGTCCGGAAGGCAAGGAGCCGTCGACTACACTGGCTCGGGCATATCGAGCGCATGAACATCAACGCTCCAGCTAAGAGCCTCCTGGTTCGAGAAAAAGAGGAAGACCGAGCCTCCGGTATAAAGACCAAGTAATCGCGGATGTAAGACATCTAGGTCTTGACAACTGGAAGCAGCGTGCCCGGGACCGTCAAGGATGGAAGGCAGCTATAGCTCAGGCTCATATCCTCCATGGATCGCTGGCCTGATCAGTAAGTAAGTAACATAACTAATTGACTAATCTTGCTGAATCATCGAAATTTTTCGAGATAAACTCGTGACTTCTGCTGTATCTAGTAACCAAGCGAGAAAGATATAAATAAAAACCTGTCGATACAGCTAATTAATTAACGCCGACATCCCAGTCCCCGTAACACATTTATTCGAAAGACGAATCAATCTATTACAACAACAACAATCTATTTCCTCCTTGTTTGTTGTCTTCCTTCATTTCTCGTTGACTCAACCCTTATCTCTGGCCATGACATTCGAATTGATTTCCCCGTAAATACCAATGCGTCTAGTTCAAGTTGAATTAAACTACATAGTTCGTATTCAACTGAATTTTTCAATTGCAAATCCAATGGATTTGTATATTGTACCTAACCGTGCCAGTGACATCATTATGATAAGAAAACATCTGAAAGCGTGCATGTGACCTGTATGTGACCGAGCTCGAGCTCGAGCTTGAGTCAATGGTGTTTCAAGACAAACATACGATAAAAGTCGAAATCTCATTGTCGACCTTTGATCTGGTACTTTGTTCGCAACAAAAGATTGTTGCTGTTGATCTACATGGGAATGCCGATGAAGACGGATGAATCACAAAGAGCTTAGGGTGTGAGTTGGAGAGCAAAGTCTAAGTCCAAGTTGTAGCGGTTTCACTGTGAGACCGGATGGACGAGCCTTGAGTGTTATTTGAAACTTTGTTTTTTGTTTTATTTTTGGCGGTGGAAAACTACTTACTGTTTGCCTCACGATAGGCGTTGTTTGGTGGACTTCAATCGGACAGCTATCCCACAATATGGTATGAGATTGGCCCTAAGAGCATATAGTCTAGTAATCCATAGCACAACTCGTATCTCGAAACGTTACCCAGTTGAGTGCCATCTGTTATATCATATGTTGCGCTCCCACACGGCCAATGAGTTTTATTGACTTTGAGGCGCGTTGACTGACTAGCCTTGACAGTCACTTTCAAGTGTTAATCTTGAACCTACTGTCACTCTACTGGGTCAACTTGTAAGGCAGGCAGATGCAAGTGTCACTGCAAAACCATTTTACACGTGCAGCAGCTCATTAAACCATGGATCATCTCAGCCTCATGAATATAGAAGACCTCACTGATTGATTCAGATGAGTCTTGCGGTAAAAAATACCTTAACGAAAAAGTTAAAAACAAGTTCTCAGAATCTCGCGCTCATTCATAGCCCGTCATGTCGCATACGAATCACACGAGTGACAAGTCATGCAACACTATACTCGCACGTACAAAGGTTGTATGAATGGATGGGGACGTGTGGGCATTGAATGATCTTCAAATGCAACCGCGTCTATGGAAAAGGTATGATTACTTACTCGTATCTGAATCAAGTTCAAGGCATAACTCAGTCAATTTAGTTACTTTGCGTAACTCCATAGGTAGCGTGTATAGGTTGTTAGATACTAGTATTCCGATATACGTTTTTCAACACCAGACGAAGAAAAAAGGTTAAGAATTAAAAATAAACGCGGAAACGATAACTCGCCAAAACCAGGTTGTAGATACACAGATTTTTTGATAATCCAGAACAAGTTTTGTGTCGTTGCGGGGTTATGAACACGTTTTTGGCAGTTAATGTGACACGTTTTGATTGCAGTTTTTTATTTCATTTCGTGGTAGAATATGGATTGCATGATGTTCCACTAATAAGCATTTCCGCCGTGATTCGGTGAAACGCTATTTTCGAGGACTTTGGACGAGTGGTCAAGCTCTGGTGACAATATCATGCTACGACCTTCGGCCCTCTGCGTGTGCTTGGGCGAAAAAGCTAAACATTATTGTTTTCCAGCTAACGAAGGTCAGTTCTAACCGGATATTGTTGACCTGTTACTCCACCCATTGGGCCACTTTGGAAAAGTCGGTATATGGCTAACTGGTAATATTCTAAACTTCTCTCACAGACAGCTCTGACGGCGTGGTAGGCGCCGTAACCGTTGAATGAGTGGAATATTACTATCAAAAAAGGAAAACGTTTCGAGAGCCCGGGAGATCGTAAGTTGATAAGCTATTAATCGATCTGAATGGAATGAATTTTTTGAGCTCTGAGTCTCGTTTGCTTGAGTCCTCTTCATCGTCTTCTAACTTTTACAAAAGTTAATACTCGAGCTTTTCGGCATGCCAGTCAAATTGGGAATGTCCTACAACGGATCGGTGGTGCTCTTAGTGTAACCCGTCGACTAATACCAGTTGACAGCTTACTGAAGCAATTGTGAACCAACTCTGGTGGGTCCATTGTACAGCTCGCGCTGGAAATTTTCATCGACATTGAGGGAACTTTTCATCACGCAACTTTCGGCAGCATGTGCAACGCTGCCAGACGTCATGGCGTAAATGAAGTACTGGTCTTGTGGATCAAAACAATGCTTGTACACAGGATATTGACCGCTGATGCAGGCCTCGACCAGTGTGTCAAATCCGGCGTAAACAGGGGCTGCCCGCAAGACGGCGTCCTGTCTCCGCTGTTATGGTGCATGGTAGTCGACTCTCTGCTTGATGCTCTCAATGCCTCTGGAATCTATGCCCATGTCCATCCGGATTATGTCGCCGTTCTTTCTGTCGGCTGATGTTTAGTGACTGTCCGCCTCAAAGCACAGGCGGTGCTAAAGGTGATCGATGATTGGTGCACAAGAAATGGGCTGTCGGCTAATGCCCTTACGATCGATGTCGTTTTCTTCACGAGAAGGAGGAAAAATGATGACATGATTCAGATGGTACTAAGAAGCACTCCCATCCCGGTATCCAAGGAAGCTAAGTATCTGGGAGTCATCTTAGATAGCAAGCTTCCTTGGTCAAAGCATGTCCACTGTCAGCTTTCTGGCAATGCAAAGGAGCAAAACATGGGGCTTATCGTCGGCAAAGGTCCTATTGATCTACACGGCAATGATAGGTCCTCTGAACAAACGCAAACGCAAACATGTCGTGGCCTCTTTCATCAAACTCCAAAGAACGGTTTTTCGCAGCTGTACAGGGGCTTTCCCTAGCACGCCGGCAGCTGCCCTAGACGCTATGATGAACCATTTATGAGATGGTGTGATCTAAAAGCCATGTCTCGTCTGAAGAGAAATGGCTTTTGGTGCCACTCGCACAGGAATAAGAGTGTGCTTGCGCAAGAAATGTCTTGAGAGCCCTGTTTCATGGACATGCCTTTTGATGCATTGACATCCGTTATCCTACTGCGCTGTAAATTCATAGTCGAGTTTCCATTGTGGCAGGATTGGCTCTGGCTGGATACTGATCCTGGGAAGGATAGTCTTCGCAATTTCAGGGATGGCTCCAAGTCCTGGCGAGAGTCCGGTTTTCTTGCAGCGCGAAACCACCCGACTGCATTTTTTGTTAAGAAAATATGTGTTTGTCTTCCAATCAGAGATATTCGCAATCCTAATGGCCATGCACTATGTTGTGAAGCAAAGGTGAAAGGAAAAAAGCATATGCGTCTGCAGTGACAGCCAAGCTGCACTCAAAGCTTTGTCTAACCCCCTTACCAGCTCCAAGTTAGTGCATGAACTCAATTCCTCCTTGAACAGAGTGGGTAGACTAATTTCACTAAGGCCTGTATGGGTTCCAGGTCACTCTGGGATCCCAGGAAATGAAATCTCTGATGAACTCGACAGAATGGGTTCAGAGGAGAGTTTCTCAGGACCTGAATCCGCTCTAAGTCTACCTCCGTCCACGGTAAGTCCCTACATTTACGATTGGGTGTTTAATACACACAACCGTAGATGGAGCGATTATCCAGGTTGCAGGATGACTAGGAGCGTATGTCCTGATGGCTGCAAGAAATCCGCAGCATTCCTCTTGTCTCTAAGGAGAATCGAGTCATTATGGGTCAGTACACTTTTGCTAAAGATCTCTGCGTGCATGGCATCAGTGAGACGCCTACCTGCGCTGCAGGAGAGTGACACGTCCAAGCACTTTCTCTGCAACTGTCCCGCCTTCGCTCGCGTACGGTGGCGCACCCTTAGGGCCGACGTGGTGTGCCAAATCTCTTATCTCTACATCCCTAAAGCTCCTTCCCATTTTTCTCCGGAAAACGCGGAAAATACATTAATGAAAGTTGTCTGTCTGGAGTACAATGGACCAGTGTCTGCGTCTGACTGGTCTATCTGTTGGGAAGCCTCCGAAGGCAGCAATAGCAGAAGGATGTGTCACGGGATTTTTTAAGCATTTGGTTTTATTTATCAAACAAGAAAACAGAGGATTTGCTTAAGTGATAAGATTCTTAATCGGGTTGATAGGTCCATATTTGCCATTTACCTTTTAGGGACTATTTTGCATAAATGTTGACCACAATTTTGTTTTAAGTGGTCCATACGAATACTCCAATCTTGAACAACTTCTTCTACCATTTTAGCTGGTATCTTGGCAAATACAAGTATTGTTGCCACCAAGGTTTGCAATTGACTCTAGCTTATCGGCACATACGGGTGATCTTATAAATCTCCACAAGAAGTAGGATAAAGCCTTTAAATCGCACGACCTAGCCTGCCAGTTCATCTGTCCAAATTGAGAACTAAAATGTTCACTTAATTCATTTCTCAATAAGTCGATAGATCCACGTACTCGGTATCATGTAGCTCAGTCTTGGTGGAATGACATGTCGACCAGGTTCAGCCTATGCATTTGGACACTAGTTCTAAATCCATTAACGATACCGAGCGACATTTTCGGTAACGTCGTTTTACGGTCGCCTTAAAATACAGACAAAAAAAAAGTAGATGTTCCTCCAGCTTTTCTAAGGCTCCCATTTCCTGGAAATTCGACGTTTTAGGAGGCTTAATTTCTAAACATACGAGCGCGTTACTTGACCTACTTACCTAAGTGGCGCTTCATTTCGAGCTGAACCTGGGCCTTAACCAAGAAGCCTTTCCAGCTAGCACTATCTTTTGCTAGCTGTTTCTTGTGTCCTTTTTCACCTGTGTGCGCCACTTTATATGCGGCCGTTCTCTACAGCTTCGTCCTTCCGAGTTGGATTCGAAAACGCTTCGAGCAGGAGCTGTGCTGTCCATACATGACCTAGCCTTCTTAGACGTTGGATCCGTAGACGTCGTACTAATCCGATGTCGTTGTACAGCCCGTAAAGTTCTTAGTTGAATCTTCTTCCCACTCTTCGTCAACCCAAACGGGACCGAAGATTGTACGCAGAATTTTCCTCTCGAAACGACAGAGGGCCTCTTCATCAATTTTTAATAAAGACCAAGCCTCTGCGCCGTAGAGGAGGACCGGGATGATTAAGGTTTTATAGAGGGTCACCTTAATTTTCCGAGAGCGGGCTCTACTACTCAATTGCCTATTGAACCCGAAGAAACAGCGGTTAGCAAGGGTTATTCTGCATCTTATCTCAGCGCTGGTATCGTTGCCGCTTGTTACCCGTGAGCCAAACTAGACAAAATCCTAGACTACATCAAAGTTATATCCACTAATGGTGACTTTCTGGCCAAAACGTCGGTGTTGTGTGTCTTTCTTTGACGACAGCTTATATTTGGTCTTTCCCCTCGTTTACCTTCAGACCCACTTTAGCCGCTTTTGTGGGTCTGTGATATGCGTTTTCACCAAGATCTGTCGTAGTGTGAATATTTCATCTATCGTGGATTTTCCTGACCTGAAGCCACATTAATGGGAACCTAACAAATTGTCCACGAATGGTTCCAGGCGTTCACACAGATCTTATACGCGATGTTAAGGAGACTTATTCCTTAGGGTCTCCGTTTTTATGGACCGGGCAAACGATGCTGAGATTCCATTCATTGGGCATGCTTTCTACCGACCATATCTGACTGCTGCCTTAAAGACTTTTTGTTTTTTTGTAAAGTTCGCGCAGGTTCAAGAGTTTTTTACTCTTATAATGTTTATCTCACAACTTGAACGCAGTGCAATGGTTTGGATCGTAGATGTTCGTTCACTCCTCTCCAGGGGTGGTTGTCCTAGATAGAATTCAAGAGGAACTCGACTGAATTTTCACATTGGTTGTAGTTCTCAGCAAATGTTCCATGCTAGACAGTGTTATGCCTTCATCGGCATGTTTGAGCACTCCTCATTTACAACAGCTGTGTTGCTTAGTTTTTTTTCCCGCATAGGAATTGTTTTTTCTTGCCTATGGAACGGACTTAAACAACAGACCTTTGTTCGGTGACGTTTACACAACGGCCACCCCCACTTGGTCTTACAATAGCGTAAAATTGGTGCGAAGTTTGATAACTCTGGCTTGGACTGTTTGTTCAGTAAAGGCTCGAAATACGATTTTTACAGAGCACGGATCTTGATAATAAAATAAAATCATTTGTAAGTATTGCTTCCATAGCGAAATGGCATTCCTAACTGAGCGAGTTTGACACCTGTCACAAATTGTACGCGAACTGTCAAAAATAGAACACTTAAAAGCCAAATGGCACACAAATCACCCTTCACCTATTTTTCACGGAAGAGAGAAGAGTCATTTACTTGAGCTTAATGCCGTTGTTGTCTACATAGTCACTTCCGCCTTTTGATTTCACAGCTGTCTGGCTAGAAAAATGCATTTCCATTCTATCAGCGAATATTATATTTTTCAAATTGAGATAACGAATGATTGCATTCAAACGTGTTGCCGCCCATTACGGAGCTGATAAAGTTTCGTTGCTCCCGTGTCCAGTCAATGCACCCGGATGTTTAAATGGTTTTTCGAATTGCAACTCATTTACACGTTTATTGAGTTTAGAAAATATAATGTGGTGTCAAAGGTGTTAGAACAGAGTGCCCATGGGCAGAGGCTCGATCGTAAGTAGTATAACGAATTGTGGGCCACATTACAGCGTGTAGTGTTAGTTACTGCTATCGAGATGAACTTTAATACATTATCTTCGCAGTCCTAGCAACTATCAAAGAAAATTGTCCTTACTGACTTTATCACTTTCTTCCTTTGTAGCGATACTACTACTGCGTCTGCAACCAACTATTTGGGGCTAGTGCTAACAAATAGCATGAGGCACTGCGACCTTTGTAGATCTATTGCACGTATTAGCCGATTCGATGAGTGGCTTCTCCAATTTTTTTTTTTTTTATTCTTTATATATAATTCTTCATAACTAATATACATTTTTACAGAATATAGCGAAAAAAAATATGTATCAATCCGTAACTTGAAAGTTAGTGTGGAATGACACAGCGAATTAATTAACAAATTAACAAAAAATGGATCTGAAGTGGGGGTAACATTTACAAAATTGTTCTTTTCGGATTTCATAAAAAAAAAAAAATTATTCATGTAACAATTCAGGAAAACAAAAGCAATTAGTACAATAAAATAAAATACAATTCGAAAATGTATTATTAAGAAATAACAATGACTTAACACATTAAAGTAACGATTCAAGGGTGTCGTAATTGATAGTGAATAACCAGTCTTTAACCTTCTTTAAGAACGAATTGAAGTGTGAGGATGTCCGAACAGAAAATGGTAACTTATTAAACATTGAAGGAGCTATAACAGTGTAAAAGCGTGAAAAATGGGCTTTGTGAGCGATTGGAACATTGACAAGATGCATGTTATTTATACGGAGACTATACATTTGTGTGCTTCTACTAGGAATATTACCGCTTTGCTTATACAATTCTTTTAGCACTTTAAAAACGTAAAGGTGCCTCATTGGTAAAAGACGCAGATCTCTAAATAAGGGCCAGCTATGAGTGAAACGATTTTTGTTACAAATAATCCTGACTAAATGTTTCTGAGCTATTAATAATGGTCTGACAGAGCTTCTATAAGAACCGCCCCAACTTGATATACCATACTGCAACTTGGAATGAGCAAGACCGTAATAAATAGACTTTAAAACTTTTGTGGAACAATATTGTTTGATGAGATACATTTTGCGCGTTACTAATAACATATGCGATTTAATTGTTTGTATATGATCTTTCCAATTTAAATTATGATCAATTAATACTCCAAGGTATTTATAGTGACGCACTGATTCAATTTTAAAACAGTTATTTGAACATGGTAAACTGACAACAAAATTTGGTTTTCCGCAACTATGCACAGGTAAACTGAATTTTTACAATCATAAGCATGAAAGTATAATTCGAAATTATTTAAAACGTTATTGGATATTTTGAAAGACATAAGTTTTGTCTTCTCGCTTATAATTAGTTTATGATTCGTAAACCAAAGTCTCAAAGTTTCTAGGTCCTCCGAGATCTTTGCAGTACATTCATATTCTGTATCAAACTGATAAGTAAAGGCTATGTCGTCTGCAAAAGCAGTTGCCACTCCATTTAGATTTAGGTCAAATAGAGAGTTTATGTATATTAAAAATAACAGGGGACCAAGAACTGAGCCCTGTGGTACACCATTTTTTAAAATACGTGAGTCACTGAAGCTTCCATTTACATTAACTTTTTGTTTTCTATCTTTCAGATAAGATGTAAACCATTTGTGAATTATTCCTCTAAAACCAGCATTATATAATTTTTTTAAAAGTAAGTCATGATCAACCATGTCAAACGCTTTTGTCATATCAACAAAAAGAGCCATGGTCGATTTGTTGCAGTTGATGCTTTCATACAACTGCCTACATACCCTTAGGATTGCATCCTCGGTTGACATTCCTCTTCTGAAACCAAATTGATTATTACTAAAATAACTGTTTCTGTCTAAAAAGGACAATAAGCGTGATTTCATAAGTTTTTCAAAAATTTTAGAGAACGTTGGTAATAGGGAGATTGGTCTGTAGTTGGATTTATTTATTTTATCACCTTTTTTAAAAAGTGGTATAACTTCAGCGTCTTTTAGGTGTTGAGGGAAACAGCTATTTAGTACACTATGATAAAACAAGTAGCACAAGACATCCATTACATAGTAGCATATTTTCTTCAACAGTACACTCGATATACCATCACTTGTACAAGAATTTTTATTTTTTAACGAAAATATTACTTTACAAATTTCACGAGCAGAAAATGGTTGGAAAACAAAACTGTTTGGTTGTGAGTTTTCATGGATTCTTAAAGAACAATTGCAGTCTAGAGGAATTTCAACCGAAGGCTTCAGTTTTTCTGATATATCGGTAAAGTACTCATTTAGCACATTTGATATGCTGATTGAATCAGTATAACTATTACCATCCATCTCCAAGCTGCTAATACTTATTGGTTGTCTACTTTTACCCAAAATGCTATTGACTATCTTCCATTCTTTACTTACATTACCTTTAGCTCGTTCAAAATCAAAATAGAATTTGTTACGCGTCTCTTCGATATTTTTGTGCACGGATTTGCACAGTTTATCGTAATTCATTTTAAGTTTAATGTTATGTGGATGTCTTTTGCACTTTTTTGCAAGTTTGTTTTTTCTTTTTATCTGCTTTAAGAGGTTGTATGTCATCCAAGGTTTCAAAAATTTATTTTTGCTTAAGATCTGAGGGGACAAGGTGGTACAATTTCTGATGTGATTGTTTAAGATTGTAAGAAACTGAGCAAACGCATATGATGGGTTAGGTTCATCATAAACTTGTTCCCAAAATTCATATTTTAAGCTATCCTTCAGTAGAAAAAAGTCTGTGCAATATTTCTTTTTTACCAAAGAGTTAACGACATTTATTGCATTAGCACCGCCACACACTTCAAGTGCAATCATACAATGATCTGATAATTTCAGATCATACACAACACCATTAAACCTATTCTTATTGTTTTTTTGTGTGCGCATAAATATATGATCAATGCAGGATTTAGTCGAATCGGTTATACGGGTAGGTTCATTAATAAAGCTCTTTAGACCATATGATGCCATAAGAAACAGGTAATTTTCAGTATCTCTATCAGTTTCATTTGAAATATCAATATTTATGTCGCCAATTACTATTAAGTTCTTCTCTTTACAAGCACTCAGAGCATCGCTTAATTCACCAATAAAGATACATTTAGAGACTGCATGCAATCTGTAGACACACAACATTGCATAGCTCTCATTCATGAAATCAAAAGATAATTTCAAGACATCAGCACTAACAAAATTAAGCTTAAAACAATCGAGTACATGACCATTTTTCACATAGACTGCTACACCTCCAAATGAGGAAGATTCCTTAATGAAGTTGAGAATGTCTATCGTAGGAGCTGAGATGATCACCTCAGGAGTCATAATTTTACTCAGAAAGATACGCTTCCTAAGGCGGCAAAGAGCAGTACGCTCACATAGTATATGCCTTGCAGTTTCTTCGTCCCAGACAGAGTCGGCGCTCAGTTTCAGCCGCGAGGTTAATTTTATTGAGATGATATCTCAGACCATTGTGTCCCGTAATGTAGTTGACCAGTCTTCTAATATCTACTCTATTCAGTTTGGGTAGGTATACTAATAGAGTGTTCAGGGGCCGTATAAATCTTTTCGATTGGTGAAGTTCGTGAACACTGTTCCAAAAGGATTGTTGCGATTTTTCCCACTTGTCTTAGAAGAAGTCAATCTGCACCTATGTTCGGCACCTTTGTGCCTTGGCACCCACTAGCGTTTGACATTCCTTAACGGAATTTGAGTCCGTGTCATACGAACTCAGCGCTTTAAGCACTACTTGGCTATCAGAGAGTATATTGATGGTTACTCCTCTTACGCCAGTCTTTAAGTTTAGATTGACGCATGTCAGGATGGCATATAATTCAGCTTTGAAGATACTAGGACTCATTTCTAGAGCTTAGAAATCATCCAATTTGGTCCAAGGATGTCGGCCGGCACCAACACCAGAAACCATTTTGGAGCCATCAGTGTACCATCTAGGCGCTCTGACATTGAGTAAAAGATCACTGGCTTCCCATGTTTCTGGTTTCTCTTGTCAAAAGTGAAAGTGTGTGGTAAAGCGTCCGAGACCGTGGTAATCATATCCAGCTTAGGAAGAATTTCGCAGAATGGAGATGTGACCCATAGGTCTACATGGCAGGCCTGTTCCAGAGCGAAGAATTCTGATTACACTACGTAATGCGACATTTTTAATAAAAAGGTGCAGTGGAGTAAGTCCGATCAGTGCTTCTTGGGCTGCCGTGGGGCAGGTTGGCATAGCGCCTGTAATGCCGCTAGTCTCTGAATGCGTCAAAGCTTAACGATTATCGTTTATTGCTCAACTTTTGTCCACCAAACCGTGGACGCATAGATGATGATGGGTCTTACTATCGCGGTATATAGCCAGTGGATTATCTTAGGTTTCAATCCCCAAGTTTTACCGTAAGTGCGCCGACAGGTCCACTGGGCCTTAGTCGCCCTTGTAAGTTAAGTTAGGTTAGTTGGGTGCCTATTGACATGAGGTCAAGGCTCACTCAGGCTACGAGGAGTCCATTGTGCCCAGTTTAAAAGGCTAACCCGTGGGGAACTTATTAGTTGCCTGCTGAGCTGAACCACCTTCTTCTTCTTATTCTTAACGGGCACTTCATTTCGGGGTGAACCTGGGCCTCAACCAACATGCCCCTCCAACTAGCACAATCTTTTGCTAGCCTTTTCCATTGCTGGACACCCAGTTGGCTGAGGTCCCCTTCCACCTGTGTGCGCCATCTTAAGTGCGGCCATCCTCTGTTTCTTCGTCCCTCGGGGTTGGATTCAAAGACTCTCCGGGCTGGAGCTGTAATGTCGGCAAGGTCACCGATTCGGATGGAGCAGCGAGCATTCTCCTGTCATTCTCAAGTCATCCTGCATAGTCTGATGAGTTTAGCAGGTATGTCAGAGGTAGACATAGCGTTGTACAGCTCGTCTCAAATTACGCTGTCGTATGCGGCTTTGAAGTCGACAAATAGGTGGTGAGTGTCGACTTAAAATTCATTGGTTTTTCCAGAATCTGCCGTAGTGTGAAGATTTGGTCGATGGTGGACTTCCCTGGCCTGAATCTGCACTGATAAGGAGCTATCAGCTTATTTACAAAAGGCTTCATGTGTTCACACAAAACGGCAGAGAAGATTTTGTAGGCGATGTTAAGAAGACTCATTCCTCTGTAGTTGGCGCAGTCAGAGGGGTCTCCTTTCTTGTGGATCGTGCATACGATGCTGAGACTCCATTCCTTGGGCATACTTTACTCTGACCATGTCTTACAGATAAGCTGGTGCATGCTCCTAACCAGGTCATCCCCAGCTGCCTAGAAGAGCTGAGCAGACGTCTGCGCCATCAGCTTTATTCGACTTGAGTTTCGATATGGCAATCTTAACTACGTCGAGGTCAGGAGGAGGGAATTCTCTACGTTCTTCGTCGTTAAGAAATGGACCATTCTGCCTGACAGTGGCATATTGACTAACATCGCCGTTATACAGTCTGCAGAAATGGGTTTTCCACCATTTGATGGAGTTAAAAATCTTAGCAGTTTGTTCAGCTCATGGTCTGTTGTCTCCTCTAAGCCCGAAAAGAAGTAACTCCCGAGGAACCTATATCTTTTCCGGGTCAGGGCCGGGCATTCGGACAGTAGGTGACGAATGAGTTCTATTCCTCTTCGTCCACACTTTTGCAAAAATCGTAAGTCTAGCTGCATGATATGATATCATGCAGTGCCCAGTGAGGGCACCGAATACCAGTCACATATTCCCTCTACTAAGATTTAGCAGACTTTCTGTCCTTTTCTTGTCATGGACGGGCCATGGCAACCTTGCCGTGGCGCGTTGTGCCTAATTGACACCAACGCTTGTTGGCTTTTTCTAGTAGTTCCGCCTTTATTTCTCTGAATAGTGTGCTGAGTGGCGTTCTAGCCTCAGTTGTGATCTGCGTAGTATCCGCGCATGATCCCAGTCTAACCATTTCGTCCGCCTTCTCAATTCCGAGGATATTCACATGTCCTGACACCCAGCAGATGGTCACCTCATTGACATCCGATATCTCTTCTAGTCTCTTTTTAACAGAGTTGTACGAGTTTGGATCTTATCCATGTTGCTTGTAGAGCCTTAATGGCTTCCTGACTGTCAACATAGATTTTGATTCTCTTACCTAAGAGATTCTCCCTAAGGATCAGATCAGCAGCTTATGTAATTGCGAAGACCTCAGCCTAAAAGACACTACAGTTTGTTTTTAATGTTGGAGTTCCAGTTAAGTGTGATATCAAGGTCAATACTTAGATACTTAACTCCTTCTTAAAATCCTATGCTTGTACCATTTAGACAGACGGAGTAGGACTGCAACCTCCTCTCAGCCACACAAGTCAGAGATGAACTGAAGCGCAAGCTGCATGCGCTCATAGGCAGATATTTCGCACCTACCCGTAACAATAACTACTAGGTCATTGGCATATCTGATGGCTTCGTAGTCGAGATTCGTTAATTTGCGGAGTAGGTCGTTGATAACTATCGACCAGAGAAGGGGCGATAGGACTCCTCGTTGTGGATACTCCTTACTGTCACCGAGACTTCTTCGGATGTGGCCGAAATAATACGGCTATTTAGCATCGCCCTAATCCAGTGATTAGTGGGATGGTCTACACCTTTGCAGGATAATGCAGTGGTGATCGAGTCCTTCTTGCGTGTGAAAATATCTTCAACACGCGCCACTAGCAACCAACTATGGGAAATTAGCTAACATCCACTGAATCAAAGTTTGCCTATGTTATTCCCCGATGTAAGGCTCTTTAAACAAGTTACTCAACACTATTGGAATACACATTGGATGATGAGCAAAAAATGCTAATCAACGCCTGACTATCAAATAGTATACAAATCCGCCTTGAAGTGGCAAAGATGATCCATCACAACTAACTAGTTTCCTCTCATTAGATCAGAACTATCTTTCGCTTCTTCGATAATTTCAAGGCCGTCTCTAAATACTTTATCCTATATATCGGCAACACTGCGATAAGCATTCCACCAGCTTCACATATCCAAACAACTTTTTCAACCATCAGCATGAAGCTGCTCCATGGTCCAATGCGTTTGCATGCTCCCCGTCGCACTCTAATCCGTTTTCGTTTCTCGCGTTGTTTCACTATTTAGTTTCCCCTCAACAAATCGAGGGTTAGATTGTACCTTTTAGTCATCAACTGGGCTCAGTCTAAGTTGAGCTTGCCTACCGATCACATCGTACAGCGATTTTAAACGAAATTTTCTTAAAGCCGGTGCGTATCTATCTGTCTGAATGTGATCACCCCCACTTCCATCAGCCATTCATAAGCAGTCGTTGTGCGGGCTTTTGTCTTTTATTGAATTATTCCGCATTCATTCAGCATAGGCTTAATGCAGTCTATTTAAGCGCGTTGCCGCGGCTAGAAAGTATATACTTAAGTGTGAAAGCGAGATCGCTTCAATACCAGATTTGTCTCCATATATGTATCTGAAGCGGAAGGAATCCGAAAAGCGTGAGATCTGATTCGGGCGTTCTACTCAACAGGAAGTGATCTTAAATAGACTTGATCTATAATAACGGTATTAACGTTCAGTGTCATCCGGTGGAGAAGTCTTCGATCAAGGTCAGTGGCGGTGAGACATATTATTAAACAAATTAGTCGTACTGTTTCCGACACGAGTTATTTTTTCATCTTGATCTGTTAGTATTAGAAAAAGTGATGGATACCATGTTATTATAAGAACTTTGGTAAACTGTGGGAGTCTTGACAAGTTGGTGATCAGTTCTCGATCTATTTAGTTCCAAACTATAGAATAAAGGGATTTCGGTGTTTCAAAGAACAATCACGCGCTAGTATAGTCTGTCCATTTTGTGATTTTTCATGATCTGTTGCCTAATAGCCTTAATCAAGACAGTGCTTACTTAGTACTCAGGTGGCGCTACGATTCGGGGGGAACCTGGGCCTCAACCAACAACTAGAAACCTTTCCAGCTGGTACGATATTTTGGTAGCTGTTTCCAGTGTTGCACGCCCCGTTGGTTGAGGTCGCTTTCCACCTGTGTACGCCACCTTAGATGCGGCCGTCTTCTACAATGTCGTCCCTCGGGTTTGGAGTCAAGGACTCTTCGGCCAGAGCTGTGCTGTCCATTCCCTGTATATAGCCTAGCTATTTTAGACCTTGAATCCGTAGACATCGTACAGTTCTTTGTTTGAAACTTCTTCTCCACTCTCCGTCAACATAACGACCAAGGGCTTCTTCATCCATTTTTCATAAGGTCCAAGCCTCTGCGCCGTAGGGTAGGACCGGGATGATTGAGGTTTTATAGAGGGCCACCCTAGTTTTCCAAGAGAGGGCTCTACTACTCAATTGCTACTTGAGCCCGAAGAAAGAGCGGTTGGCAAGAGTTATTCTGCGTGTAATATCTGCGCTGGTGTCGTTACCACTTGTTACCAGTGAGTCAAGGTAGACGAAATCCTTGACGACATCAAAGTTATAGCTGAAAATAGTGTCGTTCTGGCCAAAAAGTCGGTGTTGTGTGCCTTTCTTTGACGACAGCATATCTTTAGTTTTGCCCCCGTTTACCTTCAGACCCACTTTAGCGGATTCTGCTTCAATGCTCACAAAAGTTTCATTGACGTCTCGCTGCGTTCTCCCAATCACGTCAATGTCATCAGCGTACGCGAGCAATTGTGCAGACTTGAAGTAGATCGTGCCTCTTGTATTGGCCAGTGAATTTCGCACGATCTTTACAAAGATGATTTTGAAAAAATCACCTGACAGTGCGTCGCCCTCTCTGAATAGTATACTTGCCATGAAAAAGCTTCTCGACTCAAGCCGTTCGGAATTGGCATTAAACTGTAGGTCCTTTTCACCTATAAAAAATAAATCACACACAGCATGGGTGTTTGAGAGAAGCTTGGCTCTGGTCCTTCATGGGCTGTAACGCCACCAAAGAATAAGAAGAAGAAGAAACGGCTACTTCTGCTCTTTGGTCATTAGTAGGCCCTAATAAAAAACAACTTCCAGAAATCAAAGACTATTTTATTCAGAACGCCTTTGTCTAGGGCCTCTAGGGACACTAGAAAGCACGGGCGTTCACTGGCAAATAGAAGTGTAGTCAGATACCTTGGGATCTGGCTGGACCAGTATCTATATTTTGATAAAAATGTGGATGCTGCTCTGGCAGGGGCCCGGGACGCTTTCGCTCTGACAAGATGGCTGTTCCATAGCAGCCAACTTGATTGCAGAGTGAAGGTAATATGCTACATGGCCTAAATCAGGCTCATGATTGCCTATGGATGTCCCGTTTGGTTCAATGTGAGTGCCAGCTTGATGGAAAGGATTCAGGTGTTTGAGAGACAATGTCTAAGACAATGTCTATTCAGTATAGCTTAGAGTGCCCTTTTAGGTCTAGTATGCTACTTTAAACAGATAAGATATTTAAGATAGGTTTGGGTGTTTTTACCTAGAATAAGTTGTTTAGAAAAAAGTTACTAAATGCTTTTAAAAATGTAGAAAAAAAATGAAGCTTGGCTCTGGCCCATCACGGGTAACGCCACCAAAGAAAGAAGGCAGGCCGTCTGCGCCAGCAGCTTTACTAGACTTCAGTTTTGATATCGCTATCTTACCTCGTCTAAGTCCAGTGTGAATGGTATGTTCTGCCAGACAGCGGTATCTTGACCATCTCCGCCGTTATACGGTCGGCAGAAATAGTCTTTCCATATTCCCAACATCGACTGTGATTCGACTACGAAGTGTCCGTGTTCATCCTTGCAGACTTCCGCTCTGGCTTTAGCAAGAGATCACTGGTTTCCCAAGCTGTGCGGTTTGGAATCAATATCTGAAATCTCTTGTCAAAAGAGAAGGTGTATGGTAATGCGTTCGAGACCATCTCTCCATCTCCTCGATCACGCACTTCTCGTGCCCTTTCCTTTTCCTTCTGAAAAGCGTATGATCCTTCCTTCTTTTCCGCTCATAGAGCTCATGAGCAGCACTCATTCATCGATGCAACGTGGTCATATATGCATAATATTTTTCTGCATGTACCTGTCTGCATTCGTCATCAAACCAAGGCTTTCTCCTAGGTGGTGGTTGGAAACCTGATGGCTATGGTTTGTACAGTTTGCATCGGGTCTTGAGAGAGCTTGAGGGAGACACGATCGGCGAAGGTCCTGGCGGTATCTTGCAATCGCAACTTCCCAACGCCAAATTTTGCTGGTCCTACTCAACTCCGAAGTATACACGACATCTGCAACGTACCTTGGCTGCAATAAGGTTATGATCTGAGTCAATATTTGCTTCTTGGAAGGCTCGCATATCCAAGATGCTGGAAGAATGTCTGGCGTCAAACGCAATGTGATCGATTTGAATAACAGATAATTGGTCAGGAGACCACCAAGTCCACCAATGGATACTGAGATGTGGGTATTGTGTGCTAGCTACTAGGAGATTACACCTCGTCACAAAGTCTACTAGCCCAAATCCGTTTTCGGACCTGGTGTCGTGTATGGTGTGTTTTCCTACGACTCGTTTAAAGATATCCTCCTTACCCGGTTTCGCGTTGAAATCTCCTAGAGCAATCTTGGTGTCATAGCTGGGACATTGAGCAAATGTTCTATCTAAGAGGTCATAGAAGTCATTTTTAACTCTGTCGTTGTGAACGCATATCAAGCTGATGTTCCCGAAGATAGCTTTGATGTCGATTGTTATGAGGCAACGAATCCGCATCCAAATAAGCGTTAATCAAGACAATGAAGGACATAAAATCCAATCCATCTGCTCAAGATCAAGAAGACCATGAATGCACTTCTTATGATTATTATTATTAAAAACTCGTGAAGTGCAGCGTTTCGTTGACAACTCTACACCAAACCTCCCTATCATGAATATCGCTGTATCGCTGTTCTATCCTTATATTGTACTCCCATATATTGGAGTGCCAATTGTTACAGCTCATGGAGAACCTAAGCCTAGCTTCTCTCAATCACCCAAGTTGGGTGTGATTTTATTTTCGATTCGATCTCGTGTCATCGGCGTCAGAGGCCAACACACTATCTATTTCGGCAAGGAGATGCGCTGTCATGTGACTTCTTCAACCTGGTGCTGGAGCAGATAGTGCGACGGGCAGGCATCAACAGGGAAGGCACTATCTTTTACAAGTCCATCCAGCTGCTAGCATACGCGGATGATATCGACATCATCGCGTGTTCTCGCCGTGGCATTGTGGAAGCATTCATGGCGATTGAAGAACAGGCGAAACGAGTTGGTCTTAAGATCAATGAGGACAAAACGAAATACATGCTGTCAAGCAAAAAACGTAAATTCCACAAATGACGCCACAGTGGAGATCCGGCATAGAATCGCCCTTGGCAACCGCTGCTACTTCGGCTTGTCCAAACAACTGAGGTCAAAACTCCTCATTCGAAAGACCAAAGTCATGCTTTACAAAACGCTCATACTCCCAGTCTTTTTTCTCGTTTTTTTATACATGGGGCTAGTGCTACTATTAGCAATATGGCACTGCGACCTTTGCAGATCTATTGTGCCTGCTAGCTGATTAGCCGAGTGGCCTCTCCACTCTCCACCTCTATAATGAAGTTGAGAATGCTTCTCGTAGGAGCCAGGGTGATCCCCTCAGGAGTCATAACTTCACTGAGAAGGATGCGCTTCCTAAGATGGCAGAGAGCAGCACACTCACATAGTATGTGTTCTGCCGTCTCATCGTCCTCTAGACAGAGCCGACACTCAGTTTCAGACGAGAGACTAATTTTGTTTAGATGATATCTCAGACCGCAGTGTCCTGTTAGATAGCTGACTAGTCTTCTGATATCCCCTCTATTGAGTTTGAGTATGTCAATAGGGTGTTTGTTCAGGGGTCGTATAAGTCGTTTAGATTGACGGAGTCCCCGAACACTGTTCCAGAAGGACAGGTGTTGCGATTTTTCCCACTTGTCCAAGAGGTAATTTATCTTAGACCCGGGAATGCCGCAGGAAGGTTCCGAACCTATGTATTTGTCGCTGGAACATTTTCTGGCAAGTTGGTCGGCAATTTCATTGCCCTTGACACCTTTATGTCCTGGCACCCACCAAAGTTTAACAGTGTTTCTTTTGGCGAGGTCTTGCAGGGCGTCATGGCATTCCTTGACGGTTTTTGAGTTCGTGCTGTACGAACCCAGTGCTTTAAGCGCTGCTTGGCTATCAGAGAGTATGTTGATAGTTACTCCTCTGATGCCAGTCTCAAGATTTAGATTGACACATGTTAGAATGGCATGCAGCTCTGCTTAGAAGACGCTGGGGCTTATTCCCAGGGCCATCGAGATCTTGCGTTTTGGTTCAAAGATGCCGGCGCCAACGCCAGAAGCCATCTTGGAGCCATCCGTGTACCAGCTAGGGCCTTTGACATTAAGCAGGGGATCACTGTTTTCCCATGCTGAGCGATTTGGGATCAATATCTCAAATCTCTTGTCAAAGGTGAAAGTGTGTAGCAATGCGTCCGAGACTGTAGTAATCATATCCAGCTCGGGAAAGTGTTGTAATATGGACATGTGGCCTGCAGGTCTAAATGGCATATTTGTTCCCGAGCAGAGGATTTTAATTGCACTGCGTAATGCCACCTTCTTGATAAAAAGATGCAGTGGAGCGAGTCCAATGAGTGCTTCTTGTGCTGCCGTAGGGCAGGACGGCTTAGCGCCTGTGATGCCGAGACACGCTAGTCTCTGAAGGCGTTGAAGCTTAATAATTGTAGTTTTTTGTTCAACTTTTGTCCACCAAACGGTGGACCCGTAGTCGCGGTATATAACCAGTGGACTACCTTAGGTTTAAGCCCCCAGGTTTTACCGTAGGTGCGTCGGCAGGCCCACATGGTCTTAGTCGCTTTCATGAGTTTATTTTTCATGTTGGAGTTCCAGTTGAGTCTGCGGTCTAGGTCAATACCTAGATACTTTACCTCCTCTGAAAATCCTATGTGTGTTCCTACTGCCAGTCTTGCTGTACGGAGCCGAAAGCTAGACGATAAGCAGGACAGCGGAGCTGATTTTGGGTTCTTTCGAAAGAAAAATTCTGGGCCGGATATTTGGTCCTGTCTGTGAGAAAGGTGAATGGAGAAGAAGGCACAACCGCGAACTCTACGAGCTGTACCAAGATGTGGATGTAGTCCGGAAGGCAAGGATCCGTCGACTACACTGGCTCGGGCACATCGAGCGCATGGACATCAACGCTCCAGCTAAGAGCCTCCTGGTTCGAAAAAAAGAGGAAGACCGAGCCTCCGGTATAAAGACCAAGTAATCGCGGATGTAAGACATCTAGGTCTTGACAATTGGAAGCAGCGTGCCCGGGACCGTCAAGGATGGAAGGCAGCTATAGCTCAGGCTCAGATCCTCCATGGATCGCTGGCCTGATAAGTAAGTAAGTTGTGTCTACGAGCAAAATCTCTAGCTGCGTTGGCGATTGTTGCGATTCCGAGATCTCTATGGATATCGTCATTTCGCAGATACCACAGCGCATAAACGATTGCCCGTAATACTTTGTTTTGAAAAGTTTGCACGACCTCAGCATTACTTTTTTCGGTACAACCCCATAGTTGTCCATATAAATAAGTTTAAACACTTGCTTATATACATATAAGCAGTTTGTTATAATCACTGAGCTTGGAATATTTTCCTAATAGGCAGTACAATTCCTGATACCTACATATGTTCAAGTTCTCCTCGTTTAGGGTAAAACGGGACCCCATTACAAGGACTTCACTGTCCGTCCGTCTGTCACCAGGCTGTATCTCATGAACCGTGATAGTTAGACAGGAGAAATGTTCACACATGATGTATTTCTGTTGCCACTATAACAGCAAATACAAATAAAAACAGAATAAAATAAATATTTAAGGTGGGCTCCCATACAACGACATGGTTTTGATCCAAAAAAATCCGCTTGGTCACATACTGACCTAAGGTTAGTCGACAATATCCCACAACCAGTAGCAAACTTCCGAGCTTTGATCTCTATAGTGTCTTTGTTGTATTAATCTGAGCTGCATACCTTTTTTCTATAATTATTGTTATTCACCTTTTCACCTCTTTGCTATGAAGTAAGATAATTGATAGGTATGTAATTGTTATTCCGTTGCTTTTCCTTTCTGACAGGTTAAGATATTAAATGTTGCAACAAATTAAATTGTTGTAAACAAAAACAATCTATTTTCACTAAACCCCCTTGGTCAGTATGTGACAGTATGAGTCCAACTAACTTTCGACAATATGCCACCACCAACAACACACCTCCGAGCTTTGATCCCTATTGTGTCTTTGTTGTATCAATCTTAGCTGCAAACCTTTTTCTCATAATTATTGTTATTCACCTTTTCACCACCTTGCTGTCAAGTAAGATAATCGATTTCAATGGACACTTTGATGATCAGCTGTCTTATCATGGAGATTTTTGATCATCAAAGTAATATGCCTATAACCTGCCCGCAACCAAGATCTGTCATCATGCAAGAAATCAATTCAAACGGATAATTCGTTTTAATGTATTTATTTTTCTGTAGATGAATTTAACCTCAGCAGATTTGGTTTCGTTGAGCGCCATCCGTCAATCCTTTGTCCAATTTATTTACACGGTCTAGAGCGTGCTGTAGTTTGACATTTGCCTCTTCGACTGATTTACCCGCTGCCAGGATAGCAGTGTCGTCGGCAAATGTTGCTAACACAGTGCCTTCTGTCTGTGGTATGCCTCGAGTATAAAGTAAGTATAGCAGCGGGCCTAGAACACTACCCTGCGGTACACCGGCCGTTATCGCCTTTAGCTCGGAATATTCATTTCCGTGCTTAACACGGAGGAGTCTGTAGGTAGGATCTTAGAATACATATTATATAGCAGTTTTGGTAGAACAGGTCGTAGTTTGTACTCCAAGCCTTTGTGCCACACTTTATCGAAGGCTTGTGAGATGTCGAGAAAAACGGTTGAACAAATTAACTTTCGTTCTAGCGCTTTTTCAATTACATCAGTTATTCGATGTACTTGATCTATGATGGAATGTTTGCTTCTGAAACCAAACTGATGATCCGGTAAGAAACCTTCAGTAATTGGCTTAAGTCGATTAAGTAGAATTCTCTTGAATACTTTGGATATGTTCGGTAGAAGAGAAGTCGGTCTATATGACGTGACTTCAGTAGGCGGTTTCCCGAGTTTCGGAACAATGATAACTTCTGCGACTTTCCATTGGCTTGGTACGTGTTCTAATCGAAGTGCCGCATTTACGAGAAAAAGGAGTTTAAGAAGCGCTTTCTTCGGCAATGCCTTAAGAATTTCTCCCGTGATTAAGTCGTAACCATCAACCTATCATTTGTATGTATGTTGGCGTTACAGTCCATGAAGAACCTGAGCCGAGCTTCTCTCAATTACCCATGTTGTGTGTGATTTCATTTTCCCATGGGTGAAAGGGACCTACAGTTTATTGCCGGTTCCGAACGGCGAATTTCGAGAAGCTTTTCATGACAATTTTACCACAGGGGGTTTTGTCAGAACCCCGCTGAGGAGAAACACCGTGAAAAACACATTCAATGACATGGCTGTGTCGGGATTCGATCCCGTGTCATCGGCGTCAGAGGCCAACACACTACCCACTGCGCCACGGTGCTCTATCATTTGGACTCCCAAAATACTGTAGTGTGTTTCAAGCAGAAATAACTGCGATATCCACAAAGGATATTATCATTTGCACGGATAGCCAATCAGCGATAAAATCCCTGGCAGCGGTAACTCACAAATCAAAAACATCCTTTAACTGTCGCCTATCTCTAGATGAGATGGCTGAATAGTTCAACATTAAAATACTTGGTTCCCGGGCATAGGGATATTCCAGGAAACTGCGCTGCCGACGAACTCGCAAAGTTAAGGTCAAGCACACTCAGCCTACCTACCCTCGGGTACCTAGAAACACCAATAAGTACTGTAAAGCACATGATAAAGCTTCAAACTATAGAGGAGACCAATCTCCAAAGGAATGAGAGCAATATCGGCTTTATTACCAAACAATTGTGGCCTAAGTTAAACTTAGGGCGAACCAGGGACCTGGTGGCAACCAAAAGGGCAACCTTAAGCACTCTGGTGGCTGTCATTACAGGTCACTGCACCATTGGAAAACACGCCGCCAGACTGGGGCTACCCCACAATGACTTCTGTGGCGGCTGCATGGACAAGGAGGAGGAGGAGTCAATACACCACCTCCTCTGCTCATGTCCCTCTTTTCGGAATCGCAGGAGGATTTACCTCGGCGCGCCCTTCTTCGACAATCTGAGTGAGCTAGCAAACCAAAAAACAGCTCAACTCCACCGCTTTATTAGAAGCACCGGTTGGTTCCTAGGTTGCGGATCAGGGTAACCTGATCCAGGTGGTATCACAAGGGGCCGGTTTCGGCCTAAGTGTGGCTTACGCCTACCACGTCAACCTAACCTAAGTCGTAACCAGAAGCCTCGTTGGACTTTAACGATCTTACTACTTTTTTGAGTTCCGAGATCGTGGTTGCTGGTAGTCGGTAGTCCGGTTTTGTATTCGAGCGGTTGTCGTTGTCCTGGGCTGGTTGGCCCTGGACAAGGTAACCGGCGAAGATGTCTGCTTTTTCCCTATCTTCCTTGGCCCATTTGCCCGGACCTTATCTTATTGGTGGTGCCTGGATTTAAGGCTTTTTAGTACTTTTCGTAGCACTCCAAAGCGAGCAATTTGATTCATTCTCTAAAATCAAGTTTTCTAGATAAATTCCGATATGTTCCACTAAAGAGTCGCGGGGGTAATGCAGGCACGCGGGATCTCCAGGCCACTCGATCCTCCGCCATCGACTCTAACTCATCAGGAGCTATGCCCAAGCGCACCCAGGCGAGTTTTTGGACTCGTCCTGGGTCTGCCAAGCGGTCGCCCGCCTGATGGTATTGCATTCAAGGCACGCTTCGGAAGTCGTGATGATGGCGACATTCGTCTCACGTGACCAAACCATCGAAGCATAGCCCTTTCCGTTGGGAGAAGCAGCTGCTCAACATTAACCTCCACGCGCACTGCCGTGTTTCTCACCCTATCCCGGCGAGTAACTCCCACAACAGCACGAAGAAATCTCGTTTTCGGCAGATGGTATTCGCGATCTTATTCTTTCGGTCAATACCCAAATTTCATGACCATAGGTGAGAGTTGGAACAAATACTGAGTTAAAAACCGCTAACTTGGCTTTGACACCAAGCTCGGTCTTCCTGACCAATCCTGCAGGAAAGCTCAGTATTATTCCTCCCATCACTCGTGAAGAAGACCCCGAGATACTTAAGCCTTTCCACCTGCACTAACATGTAGAGTGCATTGGACAGGTGTTCTGGAAATAACCCTAACCTCGGATTTGTCCACGTTAACCCTCATTCCAGCTTCAGCACATACGGCCACAAACCTATCTAGCGCGCGCTGAAGTTCCATCTGGGAGGATGTGAGGACAACTAAGTCATCTGCAAAAAGAAGATGACTTATCCTCAACTCTCCCAATGTGAAACACTCCTCGCCTCGCCTGCGCTGCAACATCCAGTCCATATATGTAATGAAAAGGAGAGGTGACAAGACGCACCCTTGGCGAAGTCCATCGCCCACGGTGAAAGGTGTTGATTTACTACCGTTAACCCGAACGCAGCTGCTACAGTTTGTGTATAGAGACTGAATGGCCCTCAACAGAGGACCATCAATCCCATACTCCTGCAGAACACTCCAGAGTTTACCTCGAGGAACTCGGTCATGCTCATTCTTGTAAGCTTTAATTGACCTTTTGAGCGAATTACACAAGAAGTGGTATAATCGGGTTTTATCCAGCGGCGCGCCAATTTGTTGCCACCGCTTCTGTACTTTCCGTTTTTCGTTCATTGTTTGTCGTATTTTTGGCGGATAGGGTACATTTAGGCCATTGGAGTACTCTTCGACGCCGCACATTACACTGCTTGGACAAAACGATCAGCTTCGACCTCTAATTCATAGAGCGTTCTTAGTGGTACTCTGAGTTCAGTGCATTCCTCAATATAGTTTCTGAATCTTTCCCAGTTAAGCCTCCTACTAGTTAACCTAGGTGGCCCTTGTCTTTTAACTAGAGCTGCGCTCATCGTAGCTTAACTGGAGAATGGTCTGAGGAAAGGTCAACTTCTTCTCTTCGACTTTTATGTAGTTTGCACTGATTCCCTTTGTGATAAAGAAGTCAATTAGACATCTGACGGCCAGTACGTCGGCTTTCCCGTTGAATGAAACTCGCAGCCATTTTCCATACCAGCTTGTTAGAGTGCTTTACCTTTTTGCGAGATACACACCAAACGGTGTATTTAGCGTTAAAGTTCCCACCAATAATAAAGATCGGCCCAACAGAGTTGGCAATATATTGATGAAATATTGAAACAGTAATTTATTGCTTACGCATCGTTTCAAGTTCTTTACTGATTTCGGTGGAGTAGTCAATATTCTCTTTTATGGACAAGGATGACCCGCCTGCCTGATGGGTAAAATGCGTGGAAGGCATAGTAGCCTTTTAAACGAAGATCGAAAATTCTGGTATATGAGTATCTAAATTAAGCGTTGATGGAAAATCGGAAAAGTTGGAGACCACCTAAGCAACCTAAAACTTTGATTTTGTTAGTAGATGAGTCAAAAAAACTTACTCATTTCCTGATCATCAAAATTGTACCATACTTTAGCTGAACTAGGCTTAAAAAAAATTCTATAGACATGAGGTGTGGATCTTGAAAGTAGAATTCGGTATCAGCACTGCTTTCTTCTTCTTCTTAGTGGGCGCTACAGTTCGAGGTGAACCTGGGCCTCAACCAACATGCCCCTCCACCTAGCACGATCTTTCGCTAGCCTTTTCCATTGCCGCACACCCAGTTGGCTGAGGTCCCCTTCCACCTGTGTGCGCCATCTTAAGGGCGGCCGTCCTCTGCTTCTTCGTCCCTCGGGGTTGGATTCAAAGACTCTCCAGGCTGGAGCTGTGGCGTCCATTCGCTCTACATGGCCCAGCCATCTTAGGCGTTGAATCCGTAGCTTAGTCAGGCGAGGCTCATGTCGCTGTACAGCCCGTAAAGTTCGTGGTTGAATCTTCTCTCCATCCTCCGTCTGCGTTTATAGGCCCAAAAATCACGCGCAAAATCTTTCTCTCGAACCGACCAAGGGCCTCCTCATCCGCTTTTGATAGTGTCCATGCTTCTGCGCCGTACAACAGGACCGGGATGATGAGGGTCTTTTATAGAGTCAACTTTGTCGTTTGGGAGAGGGCTCTATTACTCAGTTGCCTCCTGAGCCCAAAGAAACAGCGATTGGCAAGAGTGATCCTGCGTTTGATTTCGGAACTGATGTCGTTGTTCCAGGTTACTGCGGAGCCAAGGTAGACGAAGTCCTTAACTACCTCGAACTTATATCTGCCAATACAAACGTTCTGGCCAAGGCGTCGGTGGTGAGCATCCTTTTTTGATGACAGCATATATTTAGTTTTGCCCTCGTTTACCGCCAGACCAACTTTCGCCGCCTCGAACTCAATACTCGCAAACGCCTCATTGACATCTCGCTGTGATCTACCTATTATGTCAATATCGTCGGCGTATGCAAGGAGTTGCGAGGATTTGAAATAGATTGTGCCTCTTGTATTGGCCGGTGATTTTTGCACAATCATTTCCAATATGATGTTGAAGAGATCACACGACAGCGCATCGCCCTGCCTTAATCCTTTTTTGATATCAAAACTATCGGTAAGGTGTTCACTGATTCGGATGGAGCAGCGAGCATTCTCCAAAGCCATCCTGCATAGTCTGACGAGTTTAGCAGGGATGTCGAAGGTAGACATGGCGTTGTATAGCTTTTCTCTAATTACGCTGTCGTATGCGGCTTTGAAGTCGACAAATAGGTGGTGAGTGTCGACTTGCAATTCATTGGATTTTTCCAGGATCTGCCGTAGTGTGAAGATTTGGTCGATGGTGGACTTCCCTGGCCTGAATCCGCACTGATAAGGACCTATCAGCTTATATACAAAAGGCTTCAGGCGTTCACACAAAACGGCAGAGAAGATTTTGTAGGCGATGTTAAGGAGACTTATTCCTCTATAGTTGGCGCAATCAGACGGGTCTCCTTTCTTGTGGATCGGACATACGATGCTGAGACTCCATTCCTCGGGCAAGCTTTCCCTTAACCATATATTACGGATGAGATGGTGCATGCTCCCAACCAGGTCATCCCCAGCTGCCTTGAAGAGCTCAGCAGACAGTCCGTCTGCGCCAGCAGCTTTATTCGACTTGAGCTTCGATATGGCAATCTTAACTTTGTCGAGGTCAGGGGGACAGAATTCTCTGCGGTCTCCGTCGATTAGAAATGGATTATTCTGCCTGACAGCGGTATATTGACTAACATCGCCGTTATACAGTCTGCAGAAGTGGTTTTTCCATATTCTCAGCATCGACTGCGGTTCTACTACTAGGTGTCCGTTCTCATCCCTGCAGGCTTCCGTTCTGGCTTTATAAGCTTGGCATGTTCGCTTTATCTGTTGATAAAACTTTCGAACGTCACGCCTGCAGTAACACCTCTCCAAATCCTCAATCGCGCGCTTCTCGTGCTCTTTCTTCATTCTTCTAAGAAGCTTATGTTCCTCCCTTCTTTTTAACTCGTAGAGCTCACGAGCTGTTCTTATTCTTTTATGCAGCAAGGCCTTATATGCATCCTGCTTCGCTGTATGAATCCTCCTGCACTCGTCATCGAACCAGGTGTTTCTTGGTGGTGGAGCCTTGAAACCCAAAACTTCGGATGCAGAGCTTTTCAGGGCTTGTTTGCAAAGGCTCCACTGCTGTTCTATTGATAGCGTGGAGGATTGAGGTGTATTGGAGAGGTTAAGGGAGACGCGATCGGTAAGAGCACGAGCGGTTTCTGGCGATAGTAGCTTTCCGACGTCATAACTTTGTATTCTTACTCTACTCCGTTGCATTCGTGATATCCGTAAGCGCATCTTGGCTACAAGAAGATAGTGGTCCGAGTCGATGTTAGCCCCTCGGAAAGTTCGAACATCAAGAATAGTGGCGGAGTGTCTGACGTCGATCGCGATGTGATCAATCTGGTTGTTAGCCGATTGATCAAAAGACCGCCAGGTGCCTTTGTGTATAGCGAGGTGCGGGAAGCGCGTACTGGCTAGAGGGAGATTTCGCCCCGTAGCAAGATCAATCAGCCTGTGTCCGTTATCGGAGGTGGTGTCGTGTAGGCTATGTTTGCCGATGACTCGTTCAAATATGCTTACCTTACCCAGCTTAGCATTGAAGTCTCCTAGTACAAAATTGATGTCCTAGCTGGGACATTGGGCATACGTTCTGTCGAGGAGATCGTAGAACTCATTTTTGGCGGAGCCATCCTTGTCTTCCGTGGGGGCGTGGACGCAGATCAGGCTGATGTTAAAAAAATTAACCTTGATACGGATTGTTATGAGGCGTTCGCTCACATGCCGAAAGCTTAGGACTTTTTGCCTTAGTCCACCATCCGCATCCAAACAATCGTTGCCCTCTCTCCCTATAGCAGTCGCCGTAGTAAATATTGCAGTTTTTCATCCGCTTTATACCCGGTCCATTCCATCGCATTTCCTGGATGGCGTTGATGTCCGCTTTACAGCAGTCTAGGGCCTTCGCAAGTTGTTCGGCTGCACGTGGCCTGTTTAGGGACCTAACATTCCACGTACAAAGCCGAAGATCATTGTCCCTTTTTTCGTTTTTTGCAAGGGTCGTCAACATAAATCCGGTCCGTTACATCCGAGGCTTGTGGTTGTTTCGGAGTTTGTGGTTTTCTTACGGTTACGGCTTACTAGGCCATAGCCCAACCGACTAATCCTGTTTTTTTGGCGCAGGAGGCTCGCCATTCGCCCTTCCCCGTCCGCAATTTCCATAGGAAATCTCCAAATGGCACCACGAGGAGGTGGGGATAGGACTTACTAACAGTGCCGCAAGATGTTCGACTGCGGTGGCTCTTCTCGCTTTTTAGCAGGCCAGCATCCGTCGGATAGATGCTACCCCTACGTGGCCTTTGTTAGTCCTGGTATTTTTCGTCACTTTTCCAATATTGTCCAGTGCTAGTCCATCCGGGATGCCTCGAATTTCATCTTCCTCTATTTCTGGCACCAGATATTGAATATTTGAAAATAAGTCTTTCCTAGTTTCCTTTTCGCCCTTACTTTTGACCTCACCACACTTGTGTAGGTTATTTGCATCTGTCTCATCGGCTTATGCGCCTCTGAATCAGTGTAGTTATTTGACAACTTGTCGACAATGTCCGCAAATAGGCCTTAGTGAGGTGTCGTACCAGGTATACATATGTGTGGCTGTGTTTTCAGGACGTGCCTTGTGGTGTTGAGATGTCAGTTCGTTCATTCAACCGTATCATCCCAATATTCTTCTCAAATGACCAGTAACTCAACATTACACTTTCAGAGAACTTATTGGAGTACCTTGATACGTAAATTACTATCATGAATGGTTTCACCCATATATTCAATGAACTCGTGATTAGCTCCATCAATGTTACTCGACACATTGCCCCCATGGTGTCTTCGTATTCAACAAAGTTTGTTTACAACTGAAACCAAGATTAAATGTTATCTTACCTTGAAACGTATCTTTAGACGGCACTGTCCTTATCTCCTGCTTGCGCGAGTCATATTTACTGCCCAATAGGTCAAGAACGAAGTTGATTACTCTATTGATTGTTTTTTTTTTTTTTTTTTTTTTTTTGTTTTTGTGTTCTTTTCTGTACGCTTGGTCGGACACTGCCTCAATATCTAGCAGCGAGTGTATATATATGAGCCCTTTGATCCACGGTGTCAGAAAATCGTTGCTATTCACTTTTTCCGAAAACATCATCTGGTCAAGCCGGACAATATAAGAAGCTAATTCAGTGAACAGTGCATAGTCAGATTCTTTTCTGACGAAATTCTCTTACTTTTACTCGTTATATCAAGTGTCAAATACGCCAACTGCTGCTAGACTTCTTCTTCGTGGCGCTACAGGCCTGTGTGGTCTTGGACCTCAACCAACAAGCGACTACGGCCAGCACGATTGCTTGCCAGCTGCCTCCAATCACACATACCAAGTCGGTTGAGGTCCTTCTCCACTTGTGTGCACCATTTGTTGCGAAGATTCGTCTGACCAGAGCTACGTTGGCCATACGCTCTACATGGCCTAATCACCTTAAGCGTTATATCCGTAGACGCTTAACCAGTCACATGCGGCCATACATCCCGTAAAGTTCGTGGTTGAACTTTATCCTCCAGATGCCAGCAACGCAAATAGAACCAAAGATCGCACGCAGAACTTTTCTCTCGAAGAGACCAACAGCTTCCTCGTCCGCTTTCAATAGCGTCCTGCCTTTGCACCATAAAGCAGCACTGTGATATTTAGTGTATTATTCGTAAATAAAGCCACCTTGGTTTTTTTGAGAGACGGCTCTGTTACTTTTTGGTAAGAAGTTGGAAAGCATCAAAAGTCAGTGTGTGAGACTTTAACCGACTAAAACCACCTCCTGTTTCTGGTCCCCGGTCTCCCCCCGGTACCGCCGTAAGCATTTCGTCATGGGGGGTACTTCAGCCGTAGCTCTCGTCTTCTCTACACGAATTTGCGTTGGGCTATGTGTTAAGTCAAGAGAGCACCGTGGCGCAGTGGGTAGTGTGTTGGCCTCTGACGCCGATGACACGGGTTCGAATCCCGACACAGCCATGTCATCGAACGTGTTTTTCACTGTGTTTCTCCTCAGCGGGGTTCTGACAAAACCCCCTGTAGTAAAATTGTCATGAAAAGCTTCTCGAAATTCGCCGTTCGGAACCGGCAATAAACTGTAGGTCCCTTTCACCTATGGGAAAATGAAATCACACACAACATGGGTGATTGAGAGAAGCTCGGCTCAGGTCCTTTATGGACTGTAACGCCACATACATACATACATACACATACAAGATACAGCCGTATACTACTTTTAGCTAATGTAATCACATCCGCAGTGCTTTATGCATCGCCAGCTTGGGCCGGAGCTATGAAGGTGACTTCACAAAAAAGAAGGATGTCAGCAGTAAACCGATTATGTGCGCTAAGAGTAAGTGCCGCTTATCGCACAACCTCGGAATTCGCGGCCTGCGTCATAGCAGGTATGTTACCCATTGATATACTCGCGAAAGAACTGCAAGAAAAGTTTGTAGCGAATAGCCATGTCATCGGCTGTGTCGGGATTCGATCCCGTGTCATCGGCGTCAGAGGCCAACACACTACCCACTGCGCCACGGTGCTCTCATACGGCTGGATCTTAGCCCCCCTGAATTCGGCATGATTCCCGCAATTGAGGTTCTCCCACGAGAGGATTTGTTGCTTACATACTCCAGGTGCTCTTTAAATGTAAGTCTTGAGTTTATCATAAGCCAGCTGGCTTAGATGTTATTTCATGCCCACCCACTGTGAGCGCGATCATCTCTCGTTTCTTTCTACGGGTGACGAGGACCGCTTCGGTTTTTTGTTCAGCTAGCGTAGGGCCGACTGGCGCTAGCTACTGTCGAACAGTCAAAATGGCTTCGTTGCTAATTTGGAAAACTTCTTCCAGTAATTTTGCAGTGACCACTATTGCGATGTCATCCGCATCATCAAGTCAAAGTACGCCATCGTACATCAGGTTCCACAGTATTGGTCCCAGAACTGAGCCGTAGGGGACTCCCCCAGTTACTGCATATTCCTTCACACCATCATCTGTTTCATAGAGCAACACCCTATGCTAGAAGTAGTTTCTTAAAATTCCACTGATGCAAGTTGGTACCCTCATATTTCGAAGTGCTTCAAGTATATGTTCTCAACTCGCCGTGTTGAACGCGTTTTTAACGTCCAGTGTTATGACGCAACAGTACTGCTTTGCGCCTCTCCTCCATCGTCTTCCTTCTACGGCCCTTTTCGCAGTGTCGACTACTTCCACAATGGCATCAACCGTCGAGAGTGCTTTTCGGAAGCCATACTGGCGTGCTAATAGTCCGCCTACTTCTTCAATCGCAGCTTCTAATTTGTTGCCGATGATGCGCTCCAGAATTTTTCCGGCCGTGTCCAACAAACAAAGCGGGCGGTAAGCTGATGGATCGCCCGCGGGCTTGCCCCCCTTGGGTAACAGCACGAGCCTCTGTTTCTTCCACTGTTCAGGAAAAACTCCCTCACTCAGGCAGGCGTTGTAGATGTCAACAAATAGATCCATTCTGGTTTTAATCGCCGCTTCCAGGGCGACATTGGGGATCCCATCTGGTACAGTGGCTTTTTTGTTTCCGAACCTTTTACATGCCTCAAGAATGTTGAATGCTCGAAAAAACTTTCAGTTTTTTCATCACCATTTAGTACGCTCTCACCCAGGGATCTTTATCCAACCCGTTGCATAGCTCGGCGAAGCTTCGACGTTTACTCATGACAATTGCCATTTTCAACTCTTTTCGCGCTGCTTTGTATCGACGGTGAAGTTCGATTGTGCTGTCCCTTCCTCTGCTGCGCCGGTACTTTCACCTTGTGCGGCGACATTTAGCGCGTAGCAGCGCAATGTCCTCAATCCACCAGTAAACTGGTGAGTAGCGTGTGTTTGTTGGTCTTCTTGCCACGGATGCAAGGATGTAGGTAGTCATCTGTGTAGGCTTCTCGTTGGCAGTACCCGTCAAAGCAGCATCCGCGATCATAAGGGCGAAGGTCTCTTCGTCGAATGAATTTGTCTTCCACCCTGGTTTGTTGGCTATTCTCCTCAGTGTATTTGTTTGCTGCCTTTCTTCCTTTGTGATTTCACAGTATAGCTTGGTTGTCACTGTGGGTATAGTGGGGGCTGACCTTCCATTTTGTTTTCCGAGCAAGGCCGCTGCTTACAAAAATAAGGTCGATTATCGAACCCACCCCATTTCTGCAAAATGTGTGCTCCTTACCGCTGTTTAGGAGCACTACATCGAGGACCATTAAGGTTTCCAGTAGATTGCTTCCCCTAACGCTTGTCCTTGAAGAGACCCATTCTCCGGACCAAGCGTTAAAATCTCTAACTCGCGAGTTGTTTTTTGTCGATGCTGTGCGTTCTTTCTGGATTACAGCATATACTTCGTTTTGCCCTCATTTACCGTCAGACCCACTTTGACTGCCTCCGCTTCAATGCCAGCAAAGGCCTCATTGACGGCCCGCTGCGTTCAACCCATCAGGTCAATATCATCGGCGTAAGCTAGCAGTTGAAAGGACTCTTGGAAGATCGTGCCCCTAGTGCTGACTTTTGAGTTTCGCACGATCTTCTCAAGTATGACGTTAAACAAGTCACATGATAGCGCATCGCCTTGTCTAAAACCTTTTTTGAGATTGCAGGTCTCGGTAGGTTCGTTACCGACCTTGATGGAGCAGCGAGAATTTTCCATCGTCATCCGGCACAATCTGACGAATTTTAGTAGAGATGCCAAAACTAGACATGACTCTGTATAGCTCGTCTCTATGCACGCTATCATATGCGACCTTGAAATCGACAAATAGGTGGTGAGTGTCGATGTGCATTTCTTGGGTCTTTTCCAGAATCTGCCGCAGTGTGAAAATTTGATCTATTGTGGACTTCCCTGGCCTGAAACTAAACTGATAAGGACCTCGCCGGGTGTTGAGAAACAGTTCAAGGCGTTCACACAAAACAGCAGATTGGATTTAGTATGCGATGTTAAGGAGACGCGCAGTCAAAGAGGTCTTCTTTCTTGTGGATCGGACAAACGACACTGAGATTCCACTCGTTGGATATGCATTCCTCCGACCATATCTGACAGGTAGGCTGTTGTTTGCGCCCTGCCAGATCATACCCAGCTACTTTAAACAGTTGCGCGGACAGTCCGTTCGCTCCAACAGCTTTGTTTGACTTTAGTCTTGATATTGCTATCTTGACCTCGTCAAAGTAGGGGGGACGGAATTCTTGCCTATCGTCGTTCAAGTTGAGTGGGACATTCTGCCTGACAGCGGTATTTGAGTCTTTCTCGTCGTTTAACAGTCTGCAGAAATTATTCTTCCAAATTCTCAGTATCGACTGCGCCTCTACTACAAGTTGTCCCGGCAAGCTTCGGTCCGGAGTTTGTATCCACTGGATAGCTGTTTTACCATTTGGTAAAACTTCCGGACTTCATTTCTACTTTAACACCTCTCCATCTCCTAGATCGCGCGCTTATCATGCTCCTTCTTTTTCTTTCCGAAAAGTCGGTTCTCATCTCTCCTTTTCTGTTCGAAGAGTTCACGAATAGCTCTCGTCCTTCGATGCAGCATTGCCTTGTAGAGGCATCTTGCTTAGCTGCATGGCCTTCCTGCACTTATCGTCAAACCACGGGTTTTTCCTGGGCGGTGGTGTAGTAAAACCCAACACATCAGTGGCAGCTTCTTTAATAGCTATTTGACAACGCTTTCATTCTTCTTCTACCATTAGTACAGGCGCCTCTGAAGGGATTTTTGGGAGTCTCGGCTGGCAAAGTTCCTAACGGTTGGACGCGATTGTAGCTTTCCGACGTCAAACGTTGGTGTTCTTTCTCGACTCCGTGTTTTTTTTTTTGATATCCGTGCTCTAGCCTCGGCCCCAACAAGAATAAAAGAAAAAGATCCGAGTCGACGTTGGCTCTTCAGAAGGGTTCGGACATCAAGAACACTGGAGGAGTGTCTGACATCGATCGCAATGTGATCCATCTGGTTAACAGTCGATTGATCAGGGGACCGCCAGGTCCCTTTTATGGATGTTGAGATGTGGGAACCGCGTACTCACTACAGAGAGGTTCCGCCCCGAGGTGAAATCCACTACCCTAAGTCCGTTCCCGGATGTGTTGTCGTGTAGGCTGTGTTTTCCGGTGAGTCTGGCAAAAACTTCTTTCTTTCTCAGTTGTGCATTTAAGTTTCCGAAAATGATCTTGGTGTCGTAGCTGGGGCATTTATCGTATGTCTTATCTTGGAGATCATAGAAGTCATCCTCACTATTGTCATCCTTGTCCTCTGTCGGGGAATGTCTAATGTTGTCGAATTTAGCCTTGTTGTGGATTGTTATGAGGCGCTTGTTATATTTAAAAATTAAGAAAAAATATTGCCTTAGTCTGCCTCGAACAACAAATCCACATCCAAGTAAGCGCTGCCTTCCCCCCCTGTAGCAATTGCCTTAATAGAGGTTACAATCTTTCATCCTCCTTTCGCCCGTCGCATCCCACCACACTTCCTGGATTGCGGTAATGTCTGCTTTGTAGCAGTCAATTGCCTCCGCGCTAATCGGAGCTGTGGACGCCGCCGTTGGCCGATGGATTGATTAGCTCGTCCGCCACCGTCCTGAAGAAGAGCTAAGCCCTGGAGTCGACTTACTCTTACACTTCCCCCTCTCTCCTTAGCAGTTGCCAACAAAATCCGACGGGGGTCGGCCCCATCTTCGGTCGAAGGTACTAGGCTACCAACTTTCACCACGTGGAGGTGAGGGTAGGAGTTCGTTGACAGAGGTTAGGTGCAAACGCTTGTGTCTTCATGATTCCCTTGTCGACGCTTAGAAACTTAAATTGCTAGACAAATTCTCATTGTCATTATCTTGGCTCATGAAAATATATGCGTTACGTTACGTTATCAGGCCAGCGATCCATGGAGGATCTGAGCCTGAGCTATAGCTGCCTTCCATCCTTGACGGTCAAGACCAAGATGTCTTACATCCGCGATTACTTGGTCTTTATACCGGAGGTTCGGTCTTCCTCTTCTTCTCGAACCAGGAGGCTCGGAGTCGAATACCGTCTTAGCTGGAGCGTTGATGTCCATGCGCTCGATGTGGCCGAGCCAGTGTAGTCGACGGATTCTTGCCTTCCGGACTACATCCACATCTTGGTACAGCTCGTAGAGTTCGCGGTTGTGTCTACTTCTCCATTCACCTTCCTCACAGACAGGACCAAATATCCGGCGCAGAATTTTCCTTTCGAAAGAACCCAAAATCAGCTCTGCTGTCCTGCTTATCGTCCAGCTTTCGGCTCCGTACAGCAAGACTGGCAGAATGAGCATTTTGTAAAGCATGACTTTGGTCTTTCGAGTGAGGAGTTTTGACCCCAGTTGTTTGGACAAGCCGAAGTAGCAGCGGTTGCCAAGGGCGATTCTATGCCGGATCTCCACTGTGGTGTCATTTGTAAAATTTACGTTTGCCCCCAGGTAGACAAACTCCTTAACTACCTCGAAATTGTAGCTGTCAATTGTTATATTTTGTCCCAGGTGATGAGCGACGTTTTGTCCTCATTGATCTTAAGACCAACTCGTTTCGCCTGTTCTTCAATCGCCATGAATGCTTCCACAATGCCACGGCGAGAACACGCGATGATGTCGATACCATCCGCGTATCCTAGCAGCTGGATGGACTTCTAAAAGTTGGTGCCTTCCCTGTCGATGCCTGCCCGTCGCACTATCTGCTCCAGCACCAGGTTGAAGAAGTCACATGACAGCGCATCTCCCTGCCGAAATCCGGTGCATGTTTCGAATGGTTCCGAGGTCCTAGAACCGAATTGCACGGTGCATCGCGTGTTTTTTAGCGTGGCGCGACACAACTGAATCAGTTTTACCGGGATCCCGAATTCGGCCATCGCACCAAAAAGTTCTTCACGATGAATGCTGTCGTATGCGGCTTTGAAATCGATGAAAAGATGTTGTGTATCGATTCGAAACTCGCTGGTCTTTTCAAGGATTTGCCGAAGTGTGAAAATTTGGTCTATAGTTGATTTGCCGGGCCGGAAGCCGCACTGTTAGCTGCGGATTAGTGCGGTGCAAAATGGTTTTAGACGTTCACACAATACGCTGGACAGGATCTTGTATGCGACATTGAGCAGGGATATACCTCTATAGTTCTTGCAAGAGGTAGGATCGCCTTTTTTGTGGATGGGGCATATAGAGCTGGTATTCCAGTCATCGGGCATGCTTTCATCTTCCCAAATTCTGCAGATGATCTGGTGCATGCTCCCTACCAGAACATCGCCGCCAGCCTTGAAGAGCTCTGATGGTAAGCCATCTGAGCCTGCGGCCTTGTTGTTCTTCAGCTTCTGAATAGCTGTGCCGACTTCTTCGATGCTGGGTGGGAGGACTACTTCAGCGGCTGGAGTTGGCATTTCCTCGGTCCCTACCACTCTCTCTTGGTCATGCTCGTTAAGCAGATGCTGGAAGTACTGCTTAAATACATCCACTGTTCCCTGCGGGTCGGCGAAAATATATGCACATGACACATTACTCAAGCGACCACTGAAAATATTGTACTTGTACCCATAAGGCCGTAAGCACTCGTAGTAGTATAGTGCGATTTAAAATTGGTACGTTACCCTCTGGAATGACATTGACATTTGTTATTTGGCAACTTTGGCATTTAGCACTCAGTCAAACAGAATACACAAATAATCACATTCCTGACCCATGTCATGCTTTTCATATTGTTCTATAATGCCTACCACCCTTACGGCCTTGAGACCTACCTCATGCCCTGTTGTATGGATTTCATCAATTAGCATCTACTTAAAAAAACCCTTACAACCCGGCCATCGGAAACATGCTAATTCTGTTTAAACGAGTCATTTTCGTTCGCGTACCTCATTTCCTCATTTGGCGCGCATACGACTGAGATTTGGGAAAACCTGAATCACACCCGGCGTACATCGGTCACTTGACGTTTTACTTGTCTCTTCTATTCTGCAATTGTGCTGGGTTTTTTTATAGCTACTGATTGAGTAATCCTCCGACGAGTTGCATAACTCCTTCCTCGCATCGTGAACATTTGGAAGGTATGCGAGTGGAACTTGGTCTGGCCAAGCTGCAGATTTTTAACGGACGAAGATCGAGAAACCATTGCATTCTCCTGAATCGCAACGAATGGACATGTGGTTGAAGACTGATATTACGTTCTAGTGGTATGAACCAACTAGAGCGTGCGTTTTAGTTTTTCTTCATTTTTTTGCGTAAACGAGATTTTAATTAAACCCAGCCGAAGAGGTCGAAGAGGTACTCCACATTGTGTAAGACAGATTGAGCAAAGCGTTTATTGCGTCAGTGAGTGATTGGCATTTTTGACCAGTTTACTTACTTGAACCACATTTGCGCTACTTACTCGTTAATCGTTTCTATAGCGTACCCAACCTTGAACTTCGATCTATCTATCAAATCCCAAGCCAAGACTATCTGACATATTTGAATCTGACACGACAAGCTTGTCTTCAAACCGCCGAACGAGACACGAAAACAAGTTTCACGGATTCGTATGCCATTCCGACCGGTGTACATATGTATCTTTTTCAATTTTGCCAATTATATTTCGGTTGGCTGCTTCCTTTTTTATTATGATTCGGGTTAGAGGCTTAACCGTCAAAACCGGAATTGCGGTCATAGTCTGATCTTTATGTAACAAATGACTAACCATAGGTTGGAGGTACGTATACACGTAGGTTGGTAGTTATGGTGCAGCAACGACGAACTTATTGCATCGTACTGGGGAGTGATGCCATTGTGTTAAGTATTTTTCGGAGGAAAAGCGTTTTGTGAAGTTTCCTTTGGTGTTGAAGGAAGGAGGTAATTGTGACCAGAAATAGTTGAGTTGGAATGAAACACAAGTCTTTTATAGTCAAACGTATATGTAGAATGACGCTTAGTTGGAGTAGTTATTAACTGCATTGGTCTCATAGGGATCGATCAAGGCAAAGTGATCGTGAACGTCAGTCTTTTCGAGTGTTTTTTTCAAAGGTAGGTAGGTAGGTAGGTAGGGTCGTAGCCTTCCCAGAGTTGAGAAGAATGCACATAGGCCAGGAAGACCCGTTGTGCAGCTACGAGGGGGTTTTACCCCCCTATTCGTGGAACCATTTTGTGCTTCTTAAGAAGTTAAGAAGATTAAGTATCCCTACTTTCTGAACATCTGTCAGACCGTTAAGGAAGTAAGAGCCTGGGTAACGTTTCCTGATATTGCAGAGAGCTGGACAGGCGCAAAGAAGGTGGTGAATGGATTCGACCTCCTCCTCGTCCTGACAGTTTCTGCAGAAATCATTCGGAACTATTCCTAGTTTTTGTGCGTGACTGCCAATGAGGCAGTGTCAGTTCTTTTTAGGGAGATTATACTCCTTATTCGTTGACTGTCAAGTCGAGGCCAGATTTGCCTGGTGATGACGCAGGTATGTCCCTGGATCCATCTCAGGTTCGTCTCGGCCCTGGCGAAATTGGTCAGATTATGTTTCATGGTTGTAAGGGGTACTCCCTCACAAGCCACGATTGATTGTAGCGTCGTTCCTAGTTTGGCGAGTGTGTCGGCTTTTTCATTACCTGTAATGTCGCTGTGTTCCGGTACCCAGATATGCTGTATGTTGAACTGCTCTGCCATATCATTAAGAGATCTGCGACAGTCGAGACTAGATTTTGATGTGTACACATAGGACTCCAGCGACTTTAAGGCTGCTTGTCTGTCTGTGAGAATGCGAGTATCCGTGGTGGATATTACGTTCCACTTCAGCCAAGACAAAACCTCTTTTATTGCCAACAGTTCCGCCCGGAAAACGCTGCAGTGATCTGGTAATTATAGAGCTTTATGTAGCTTGAGTTGTTTGCAGAAAACTCCACTGCCCACCCCGTCTTTGGTTTTAGACCCGTCAGTGTAGAAATCCACACAGTTTCTGCGCGGTTGAGTTTGGCGCGTCCAGTTCTTCCTGTCCGGATAGATCATCGTAAAGTTTTTGTCCAAGACTATGGTGGGTTCTGTGTGGTCTAGGTTTTCTGTCATAGTTATCCTGTTTTGCAGGATGGAGGAGTAGCCAGTGACATAGCTCGCCCATTTCGAGTTGGCTTTTAGTCTTATGGCCGTGTGTGTGGCAATTTGCTTACCGAAAATATCGAGTGGTGATAGACCTTAGTCTAGTATAGGGTTGCCATATTTTCCCGAGACCTCGTCGGGACATTTTGGTGACAGGTAATTTTTATGGGTAATCAAGCAAAAACTGACGGCAACTTGGCAATTATATAATTTATTAATTATTTATTTAATTATTACAAGATACATATATGTAGGAACCAAATACAATTATTCGTATTGACACATTTTCTTGAATTGATGAAGCTCGTGTGACGTTTCAGTCTCAAAAACCTTCACCCATCTTTCACTGATATTTTTTGTTTTCCATTCTTCGCTCTCTATGTTTCTTGCAATAATGTCCTTCAAGTGAACCAATTCAGGAAAATAGTAATCGCCGTTAATAGGTGCCCCCTTTTCGTTCAAATATAAAATGCTCTCCTCTATATTAACCCACTCCGGAACCCTGGTTTTTTTTTTTTAATAATTTGCGCGCACTCAAGGTCTAATAACCTTATTATGTCGGTGACACAGTGCGGGCAGAAGGTAGAGAGGAAGAGGAATAGAGGAGATGCCGATGAACATTGATCTCAAATGCTTGCATGTTGCATTGAGGGGGGAAAACCGAATCCGGCAGGGAGTTCCAGATTCGTGTGGTTCGGTTAATGAAAGATTCTCTATATTTGACAGTACGTCCGAAAGCGGGCTTCAGAGTATATTGGTGAGCATTCCTAGAGAGACGTGTATTGCGGGAGAAATGTTGAAGGGGCGGAATGCAACTGGCTATTTCATCAGAGCATTTTTGGTGGTAGTAACGATAAAACAGGGAGAGGCAGGTATCATTCCTGCGGTGTTCCAGCGAGTCTAATGTTTTGGTAATGCTGGAGTCACCTATCAGTTTTATGGCTCGTTTTTGTATTCTGTCAAGTAGGTGCAGTGAGGTCTTGGAAGCACCGGACCAGACATGAGCGTTAAACTCTAATTTGGGGCGAATGAAAGCCTTATAGATTGTAGCCAGATCTAAGGGTGAGAAATATTTCTTGCATCTGTATAAGAATCCTAGGCATTTCGCAGCATTCTTGGCGACACTGAATATATGGTCGCTCCAATTAAGATTGTGAGCAACACTCATACCCAGGATGGAAAGCTTTTCAGTTTCTGAGATGCAAGTGCCATTCATGGATAATAGCTGCGTGTTATTTATACGCTTTAACGACAAGAGATAGCATTGTGTTTTGGAAGCATTAAATTCCACTCTATTGTTTTTACCCCATTGGATGATGCTGTCGATATCGGAATTTAATGAGCTTAACATACGCTTCCGCTCATTATCTACAACCGAAGGGCAGGGTCGTAAGCTGGTGAACGAATATGAGAAGCTGAGGGTACTGTCGTCAGCGAAGGAGTGAATTGGATTAGAAGTAACAGACAAGAGATCATTTATAAAAATAGGAAAGAGTGTCGGAGACAAAACGGAGCCCTGGGGAACACCGGCATTTACAAAGTGAGTATCAGACTTGAATCCGTCCAAAACAACTTGAATTGAACGATTCGAAAGGTAGCTTCTAATCCATTGAAAGAGAGACTCATCGATCCCAAAAGCACGCATTTTCGACAAAAGGGCTTCATGCCAAACCCTGTCAAATGCTTTCGAAATATCCAGTGCAACAATTTTGCTTTCACCTGCTTGGTGAAGCGAGTGATTCCACTTTTCAGCGAGATATGCCATCATATCACCAGTGGATCTGTTGCTGCGGAAACCGTATTGGCGGTCATTGAGGAGTTTCCGTGATTCAAGATATTTCATAAGCTGACGGTTAATCAGCGTTTCCATGACCTTGGAAAGAAGGGACGTTAGTGCAATGGGTCGGTAGTTGGAGGGAGAAGATGATTCGCCTTTTTTGGGTATAGGCTGGACAAATGCTGTTTTTCACCTACTCGGAAAGAGCCCAGAAATGTAGGAAAGATGAAAAAGCTTACGCAGTGGTTTTGCCAGCGTAGAAGAACACCTCTTCAGAACTATTGAGGCAATACCATCTGGACCAGCGGATTTGTGTATGTCGAGGTCTTTAAGAACCCTTGCGACTGTACGAGTGCGGAAGTGGATTAGCCCCATGGTGGAATTGACGCACTCTAGTACAGGCGGAGACAAAGTACAAGCTGGCAGCTGAGAACTGGTTGCGAAATGGGCAGCAAGTAGGTTAGCTTTGTCTATGGGGGTGACAGCTGGGATGTCATTGTGGATGAGCGTCGGTATAGACGACTTAGTTGAGTTTTTTACGTTTTTTACAAACGACCAGAAACTTTTGCTACCTTTGGGACATTGAAGGATTTTACGCCTTAATTTTTGGTCGGATTGGAATTTAATCCGTCGAATGTGGGAGTTGTAGTCATTTCTGGCTCGTATGTACTTTTTTCGGTTTTCCTCAGAACTGTTTGCCTTGTAGGCCCGAAAACTTAGCTCCCTGAGCCTAATAGCCTCTTTGCAGCTCGAGTCAAACCACGTATTATCCTTAGGCCTGGTGCTTTTAATCATGCTGGGAATAAAATTTACCATGCCGATTCGGATAATGTTTACGATAATATCAGTTGCGGCGTCCACGTCGTTGTCGAGGAAGCACAACGACCAGTTAAAGATCCGAAAGAAGTTGTTAAGGCCGCACCAGTTGGCTTTCTCGTATAGCCATAGTGTTCTCTTAGGAGCTTTTTCTTTAACTGGATGGTGGGAGTTCGAGAATTTCGCTGATATCATGCAGTGGTCAGACAAGCCTAGGGGTTCCAGTACATCAATCGTGTATTTGTCAGGCTGAGAGGTAAGAAACAAGTCCAGCGTGTTGGCGGTATGACCAGCAACATCGGGGATACGTGATGGCTCATTCACAAGTTGAGTTAAGTGATTTAACTCAGCAAAAATTTCAACATACCTTCCTTCGGGTGTTGTCTGTCCAGAATGACGAAGCCACTGAGAATTGTGTACATTGAAATCGCCCGCTAAAACGATTTCAGTGCGAGGGAACAGGGAAACAATTCTTTGGATGGAATCAGACAGTGCGTCGAATGCATCAAATGTTGCATTCCTGTCTAGATTGGGGCTTCTATAAAGAAAACAGTAGTGGATGGAGTGCTTACGGAATATGAATTTAAGCCATATGAAATTAAATTCCGGGGTGGTTGTTTGGCTATACTGTGGAAGTAACTGGTAAGCAATATCACTACGGACATAGATGGCGAGACCACGGCGAGAAACGAATAATGGCACTAAGCTATATCCAGGAAGACTGAAATCCGAAGGATCAGACTTTTCATCGACCTGTGTTTCACAAAGTGCCAAAACAGCCGGTTTGTGGCGAGAGAGATGGATATACGTGGCAAAGAAATTCTTCCGTAACCCACGAATATAGCAGAGCTGCACACAGAAATCCCTCATCAATGCAAACTACAAAACATGTATAGACACAAAACCGTTAAAGCAGAGACGCGTAAGTGAAGTTCTATCGCTGGTTAAATTCATCCAGTCGAATGATTTGAAATGATCCAATTGTGACGCCCATTTTTCAATGTAATCGATAACAATATTGTAAAACTTTACCACCTCCTCTTCAATTTTTTTTATTTCAGTACCAGTAAACCATGTACTAATTGCTTAGTCGTTGTATCAATAAAATTTGAGACTTTACTCTCTTGGAGTATTTTTCTCATATTATCAATGAGCTCCTTGACCTCAATGATAGTGATGTCTGATTTTTCCATTTTTAATGTCTGCTTATGAAAGAGAAAAGACTGGGAGTGTATGAATGAAAAATAGACCTTCGCCAATGGGTTTCTAAAAAATTCAATTAATAAGCTCGGGGCATTTGTCTCATTCGCAAAGAATTCTTTCAGTGGTTCCCACATCTTTAAGATCCTATCGATGGCTGGCATCAGGGAGAGCCACCTGGTACGCGAATGAGATAATACCATTTGGAATGAGTCTTCTACAAATTCGCAAAACGTCGTAAGCCTCTCTGTTCTGACTGTATAGATTGAGAAATATTTGAAAATCTTAATGACAACTATTTCACAATCAATCGTTAGTGTATCTGCAGCTAATGATATTGAATTGTGCAATATGTGGACAGGACAGCCCACGCCTTCTATATCTCTTTTAAGTTCTGTCTTTAATTTATAAAACACATTGCATAGCCCACTTCTTTGAGCTCCACCAAAATTTGTACATATTAGTATTATCGGAGCTTGTCCGGAGTACGATGTAAAAATCGTGCTCGGGGACTTCAATGCCAAAATCGGAAAGGAAAACACCCTTGGTGGAGTGATCGGAAAGCACAGCCTCCACGATACAACAACAGATAACGGCTTCCGACTCGCTGACTTTGCGACAGCTCGTAATGCGGTGATAAGTAGCACAAGATTCCCTCGCAAGCGAATCCACACAGCAACCTGGCGATCTCCGGACGGTCGAACTGCCAACCAAATCGACCATGTGCTCATTGACGCAAGGCACTCGTCAAACATCCTGGATGTGCGAACATTCAGAGGGGCGAATGTCGACTCTGACCACTTCCTCGTAGCAGCAAGATTCAGAGCTCGACTGTCCAATGTCAGAAAGCTGCACCAGCCCATCAGGAGGAGGTTCGACATTGGGCGCCTGAGCACACCGGAGGTTGCCAGAGTCTACAGGGAGCAGCTGAGCGAAAGACTCTACGGTATGCCTACGTCGAACACAAATGCCAATAATATGTGGCTGCATTGCCGCTCAGCCATTCAGGAAGTAGCCGAAACCACATTAGGATACCTACCACCCCCGACAAGAAACCCGTGGTATGATGGCGAGTGTGAGCAGAAAAAGGCAGCAACCGACGAGGCGTACCAAAAGGCGCTGCAGAGGAAAACCAGGGCAGCGCGAGAAGAGTACCGAGCCGGAAGAAGGGAGGAGAAGAAACTACTGCGACAAAAGAAAAGGATCTTCGCAGCCTCCCAGCTCAAGGATATCGAGGAGTCTAGGGATAAACATAAAATACGAGCCTTTTACAAGAAAGCCAAAGGCCTTGCAGGAGGTTTCAAAAAGGGCACCCTGGTTCTTCGAAACTGCGAGGGTAATCTTGTCACCGACCCGAAGGGAATAGTGGATGTATTTAAGCAGCACTTCCAGCAGCTGCTTAACGAGCATGACCAAGAGAGAGTGGTAGGGACCGAGGAAATCCCAACTCCAGCCGCTGAAGTAGTCCTCCCACCCAGCATAGAAGAAGTCGGCACAGCTATTCAGAAGCTGAAGAACAACAAGGCCGCAGGCTCAGATGGCTTGCCATCAGAGCTCTTCAAGGCTGGCGGCGATGTTCTGGCAGGGAGCATGCACCAGATCATCTGCAGAATTTGGGAAGATGAGAGCATACCCGACGACTGGAATACCAGCTCCATATGCCCCATCCACAAAAAAGGCGATCCTACCTCTTGCAAGAACTATAGAGGTATATCCCTGCTCAATGTCGCATACAAGATCCTGTCCAGCGTATTGTGTGAACGTCTAAAACCATTTTGCACCGCACTAATCGGCAGCTACCAGTGCGGCTTCCGGCCCGGCAAATCAACTATAGACCAAATTTTCACACTTCGACAAATCCTGGAAAAGACCAACGAGTTTCGAATCGATTCACACCATCTTTTCATCGATTTCAAAGCCGCATACGACAGCATTCATCGTGAAGCACTGTTTGGGGCGATGGCCGAATTCGGGATCCCGGTAAAACTGATCCAGTTGTGTCGCGCCGCGCTAAAAAACACGCGATGCACCGTGCAACTCGGTTCTAGGACCTCGGAACCATTCGAAACATGCACCGGATTTCGGCAAGGAGATGCGCTGTCATGTGACTTCTTCAACCTGGTGCTGGAGCAGATAATGCGACGGGCAGGCGTCAACAGGGAAGGCACTATCTTTTACAAGTCCATCCAGCTGCTAGGATACGCGGATGATATCGACATCATCGCGTGTTCTCGCCGTAGCATTGTGGAAGCATTCACGGCGATTGAAGAACAGGCGAAACGAATTGGTCTTAAGATCAATGATTACAAAACGAAATACATGCTGTCAAGCAAAAACCAATCCGTCGCTCATCACCTGGGACAAAACATAACAATTGACAGCTACAATTTCGAGGTAGTTAAGGAGTTTGTCTACCTCGGGGCAAACGTAAATTCCACAAATGACACCACAGTGGAGATCCGGCGTAGAATCGCCCTTGGCAACCGCTGCTACTTCGGCTTGTCCAAACAACTGGGGTCAAAACTCCTCACTCGAAAGACCGAAGTCATGCTTTACAAAACGCTCATTCTGCCAGTCTTGCTGTACGGAGCCGAAAGCTGGACGATAAGCAGGACAGCGGAGCTGATTTTGGGTTCTTTCGTAAGAAAAATTCTGGGCCGGATATTTGGTCCTGTCTGTGAGGAAGGTGAATGGAGAAGAAGGCACAACCGCGAACTCTACGAGCTGTACCAAGATGTGGATGTAGTCCGGAAGGCAAGGATCCGTCGACTACACTGCCTCGGGCACATCGAGCGCATGGACATCAACGCTCCAGCTAAGAGCCTCCTGGTTCGAGAAAAAGAGGAAGACCGAGCCTCCGGTATAAAGACCAAGTAATCGCGGATGTAAGACATCTTGGTCTTGGCAACTGGAAGCAGCGTGCCCGGGACCGTCAAGGATGGAAGGCAGCTATAGCTCAGGCTCAGATCCTCCACGGATCGCAGGCCTGATAAGTAAGTAAGTAAGTAAGTATTATCGCCACAGAAAGCCACTAACTTCTCAGAGGAAATATTTAGGTTGTTTAGCGATTTCAGACGATAATTAGTTATAGTATCTGAAGTTTTATCCGGTAGAGCTTGCAATCTAAGTAATTTTGTTTTTATACCTTCTTTCACGTCAAAGAATTGAATCACTATCGGAAATAGTTTTTCTGTTTGTGGTTACTTGCATCGGTGCCGATTCCATAAAATGAGACAGATTCCAAATACGAAACGATTGATGATGGTTGATTACTTTATATGCTGTTGTCAGTTCAGCTGCACATACTAACAAATGTTCACTTGAATCAGTTTTTACACAAAAACTGTCTATTTTGGGTGATGAGGATGCAGATGACATTTTAGTTTTGTCTCATTATGATGCTTGATATCGTCTTTACCTCCGTGGCTCATGGAAATGTATATCTTGCAAACTGTGCAAAATGCTTCTTCGTTTGTCCTTCCCTTCTTAACCCGAATCCTCCTAAACGTTAATTTTTCGAATTTTTCAAAAAAAAAATTCAGGTGCCCTTATATCAAAGGAGATCTCGACAAATGGCATCATTCGATTTTCCATAAGGGTTCCAATATTCCTTAAATGTCCTGTTGCCATATGGCAACGCCAGGAGTGGTAGGTCTGCGTCCATACATACAATTTATTGACTTTATTGAGTAAAACCAAAAAAGAATTCATGTTTTTTTTTTTTAATTGTATTTAATTCATATTAAACTGATTTCACTGATTACACTAATGTGAAATTACAGATTAGCGGTATGATAAGGCTTGAAACATTTCAAGCAAAGACCTTTATCGCACTTTGAGCAAGCAGTTCGTATGATTGAGCTACACAGATCTCCGTCACATCGTCTCTTTTTTCCAAAGGAACAACCAAGTGATTTGTTTGGTCGTAACAAAGAGTAGTTGTCAATGTACCAGCTTCTGAACGGCGTTTTTGGCTTATAACACTGCTGTGTGACTTTGGTAGTTTCCCGAAATGTTTGCAATAGTAAATTGCAATTTCACGTTTAAAACGTAGCTGTGGCATACTCGGATCGATATGCCGTTGAAGTTGCCATGCATTTTGGACGCATGCATCGATAAGCCATGTAAAAATGGAACTCCACCACTTTTTCCCACGATATGTGATACGATATAGAGATACGTTTTGGTCGAATCGATCGACGCCACTCATCCATTTGTTATATTCGGACACAACACACGGACGAGTGACTCATACTTTCTTCCGAGCCTCCCTGGAATAACGCGATGCAATAGATATTGGTGTGGAGCCGAAGGCAGTGGATTACATGCAGACAACGGAATTGTCAACCCATTTTGTAAGACGAATCCCTGTCTCATTCATTTTAATAGATTCGTAGTAGCCACGTTGCTTTGCTTTCATCGCTTTTTTATGAAGGATGGGACAACTTTTCGGTATTCGATTCTCCCGGATTGTACCTGTTCCATTGTAGCCACGATTTTTTAAATAAGTCAACAAAGGAAAGCTCGTAAACAAATTATCAAAGTAGAACGAAAACGGTAACTGTTGCATATTTTCAGAAAAAACGTCGATCATATTTACTAAAGGAGCTGCACATTTGCCGAAACGTTCTTCATACTGTGTGTTTGATCGCGGATTCTTCCCTTGATACACTTCGAAATTAATCATGTATCCGGTGGGAGTACATAAAGACCACACCTTGTAACCAAAGCGTATAGGTTTCCCTTTCATGAACTGCATACATCCGTGCTTTCCAAAATAAGCGATCATACCTTCGTCGAACGATAAATGCTGTTCAGGGTGGAAGTGTTCCAACATTTTTGACTTAACGTGATCTAATATAGGTCTTAACTTCCACAATTTATCATTTCCATTTTGTGGGGCATACATTTTGGGCTCAAAGTGCAGGCACTGCAAAATATCCTCAAAGCGGTTACGACGCATGCTATTATAAACCATATCATTTCGTAAATCGTTGTCATTACTCCACATGGATCTGTAACAGCTTTGCCCGGTGTACCCACTGACAAGCAAAATACCAATAAAAACGCGAAGCTCTGGAATGAAATATTAGTTCTAAGCTGCACTTAAGAGTGAAAAGGATATTACCACCAACCGTTAACGTTAATCTTCGGAATTTTATTTTCTCGGTAAGTGGAATATATTTCGGAACAATCGCAAATATGCTGAAGCAAGTTATCATCTATAAATTTTTCGAATTGCTAGTGAGGTTTCAAATTATGGCAGTCCTCATAGTTGGGTTGTGGGAAAATCAGTATCATTCCGCAAGATTCATCTTCTGACCAATTAAAATTAGTATTCTGATTGGATGCTGGCAAAGGACATTTGGAGGTAGATTGCTGAACACGACGCAACCGGGATAAAGGTGGCTGTTGAGATAGGCTTATTAGTGAACTAGTAGATAAGTTCAAAGATGAGTTGTTTAGGACATCGGCTAAAACACTATCTTCGAGTACTTCGTCCAAATTCTCCACCGGGGCGCAAAAATCTTCCATACGTTGGCCATTTTCAAACGCAATTTCACAGCTTGATCTCAACTGTGCTGGACAAACATTGTCTGGAATACCGCTTTCTTGTTCATCAGCATCGTCTTCGCCACTCAAATCACCATCATTCTCTGGTGGTTGAATGTATATAGCGTGAAGGTTAGTTGAAGGACCACTTTCATCTTCTGAACCGAGCTCTTCTAAGTAATCGAGAACTTCTTTCAGCGTCAGTTTTCTGGATGACCATATTAATCAAAAAATAATAATACAAACACATTTTCCAGTAAAAAGAATCATGTTTTAGAAAGAACATCTATAATATTGTTACGAATTTATTCGATCCCACACCGAATAGGGTTCGCACCACTGGATTGCGATAAACTACAATTGTCCTTTTTATTTAAATTGAAACACACACACTTTTATTTCTTTCACCACAGATCAATTATCTGTGCAGCTTCACCACTTTTCTTTATTATCCAATACTATCCACTTTAAACTTTATTACACAAACAAACCTTTATTGAGAGCTCTTATTTTCACACTGTTTGATCACACTGACTTTTCACACGCTGTTCAATACCACAAACTGAATGAATGTCAAGGGCGAGTGTTCGCGCTTATATAGCTCTCGGTCCATCGTCTCGAACGTTCGCCGTTGGAAGTTCCCCTTCGGAAATCTCTAGAACGGTCTGACAATTCCATTGGAAGTTGACATCATTCCCATCCCCGCTTCCAGAGAGTTTTCGAACTTAACGGTCCGCTTGCATCTCCGCAACAATATAATCCTGTACCCTATCGCTCATGGCGTTGCCATACGGCAACAAGCTGGCAAACTCTTGAAAAAATGCACAACAAACATGCTTTTTTGACCCTATTATTTATTTTACTCGTCGTACACACAACATACTAGCGATACTAAAATTCAAAATTTATAGATAGTCTACACTATAAATTATATTGATATACTTACTTATTTTTGTGTGCCATTATACGATTTTTTCACCTTTTTTATTTACGATCGAATTTGCGACGGTCTCACTATGAACAGCAAAGCACACTACTGAAACCGACTATCCAATATGAAACGCAGATATCCTACGTTGTAGAAAAGTGCGAATATGTACGGCTGTATCCATTAGTTACCGTTAGAGAGGCGCGAAATTGCATGCAAGATGTTGGTTGCCATATGGCAACGCCAGGAGGATTCGGGTTAATAAAAGACCACTCTTTGGTGTAGTCATCACTGAAATGGCATTTTCTTTTTGGTGGAGCCATTACTCACAATAATTAACACTTTGTATGAATTAGAATTAGAAAGAATTAGTAGGTACGAATTACAAACAGCGATCAAACGAAGCTTAAACAAACAAAACAAAACAATAGCGAGCGGCGAGCTAACTAGTCTAGTATCATGTTAAGCGCAGCCGTTGGTGTGGACCTGACGGCCCCGGTAATGCACATACATGCCATCCTTTGTACCTTCTCGAGCTGTTTGTGGTATATTGTCTTGTCTAGTGCAGTCCACCAGACTATCACTCCATACATTAGTATGGGTCTAACGACCGTGATGTAGAGCTATAGGGTAATCTTGGGGTTGAATCCCCATTTTTTCCTAGGGCTTTCTTACATGTGTAGAGAGCTATTGTTGCTTTTTTTGCTCTTTCAATTGTGTTGCTCTTCCAAGTTAATTTCCTATCGAGTATAATGTCAAGGAATTTGGCACTAGGGGAGTAGGCTAACCTGGTATCGAGCAGAGTGATAGGGCAGGTTTCCGGGATTTTGTGCTTTTTGGTTTGGTTTTTTTTTCAAAAGAACGATACAATTTCTAATCTTAACTGCCTCTGAAGTGCACGTTAAGACTGAACTTCATCATATTCTTTCTAAGAGTAGATCTTCGTGTTATTGCTTGGTGTCTCCAGCTAAGAAATTCGTGGCAGCAGTTCGTACAGACATTGTTCAATCTTCTAACGTAAACAATGAGTGATTTTTTATACAATTTTTAGGGTTCCGTACCCAAAGGTAAAACGGAACCCTATTACTAAGACTTCGCTGTCCGTCCGTCCGTCTGTCACCAGGCTGTATCTCATGAACCGTGATAGTTAGAGAGTTGAAATTTTCACAGATGATGTATTTCTGTTGCCGCTACAACGACAAATACTAAACTAAACTACTACTAAAACAGAACAAAATGAATATTTATGGGGGGCTCCCATACAACAGACATGATTTTCATCCAAAAAATCCTGCCTGCAACCAAGATCTGTCATTTGATGAGGTAACATACATAGTCTCTTTCATATTTATATATACAGATGGTACGGAACCCTTCGTGCGCGAGTCCGATTCGCACTTGGCCGGTTTTTTTTTAGTGTTTCAACAGCTTACACGTGTTTCTGTACATGAGCTAAAGTCAGTCGTACTCAGTTATATAACTAAATTTTACTACCGGAATTCATGCTAAAGAAATCATTTCTTGTGCATTTCTACCATCTTACGGTCGTCATAATCGACCAACCAAGCAATGAACTTAAGCCATAGTGAATTGGCTGACCATATCATGCAGTTTGAACCTCTCAGACTATTTTCAAAGGGACGCATCAAATTACTTGTCCTTGCCAATAAACTAGCGCCAGTTACAGCCCGAATACAGTATTACACGTGGTAATAGCGAGATATCAATCAAAATGCTCGAAAATACTGACTCTCAGTATGGGCCACTTAAAACGTAATTGCGATCAACATTTATCCGAAACAATCCTCAATAAGTAGATGGCAGAGTAGTGACTCATTAGCCTAACTAAACCTAACCAAACACTTAAAAAACCCCATTTAGCAGGATAGTAGAGGTCTAGCAAAAGCCTCACAGGAGTAGCAAAAAGCGAGTAAGAGCCTCTGCAGCCGAACAGCTTGCAGCTCTGTTAGCCAGGACCTACTTGCACCTCCTCGTGGTACGATCTGAAAATTTCCTGACCATAGAAATCACCGACGGAAGAAGATGAATAGCGAGCATCCTACGCCAAAAAACAGGACAAATGTGGATTAGGCTGTGGTCTAGCAAGCCGTAACCGGAAAACCCCACAAGCCCCAGGAAATACGATGGAATGGACCGTGTATAAAACGGATGAAAAACTGCGACATCTACTACGGCGACTGCTGTAGGGAGAGAGGACAACGATTGTTCGGAAGACAAGGATGACTCTACCAAAGATGGGTTAAGAGATCCCCTAGATAGGACGTATGCCCAATGTCTCAGCTATGACATCAAAATTGTGCTAGGAGACTGCTAAACTAGTTAAGGAAAACATCTTTGAATGACTCCTTAAACACAACTCACACGACATCACATCCGATAACGACACAGACTGATTGATCTTGCTACGGGGCGAAATCTCCTTCGAGCCGGGATAAATATAAAGGCACCTGGCGGTCGTCAGATCAATCAATCACCAACCAGAGTGATCACATCGCGATCGACGTCAGACACTCCTCCACTATTCTTGATGTTCGAACTTTCCGAGGAGCTAACATCGACTCGGACCACTATCTTGTAGTAGCCAACACCGCGGAGTAGAGTTAGAACAGCAAGCTATGACGTCGGAAAGCTGGTATCGCCAGAGATCGCCAGTGCCTTTGCCAACCGCGTCTCCCTCAAGTTCTCCAAAATATCTCAATCCTCCACGTCGTCAATAGAACAACAGTGGAACCTATGCAAACAAGCCCTGAAAGCACTGCATCTGAAGTCTTGAGCTTCAAGGCTCAACCACGAAGGAACACCTGGTTCAATGACAAGTGCAGGAGGATTCATACAGCGAAGCGGGAGACATATAAAGCCTCACTGCCTAGAAGAACAAGAGCAGCTCGTGAGATCCATGTTTTAAAAGAAGACGGGAGCATAAGTCTCTCAGAAGAAAGAATAAAGAGCACGAGAAGCGCGCCATTGAGAACCAGGAGAGTTGTTACTGCAGGCATGACGTGCGAAGGTTTTATCAACAGATAAAGTGTACATGTCAATGTTTTAAAGCCACAACGGAAGCGTGTAGGGATGAGAACGGACACCTTGTAGTAGAGTCGCAGTCGATGCTGAGAATATTGAAAAGCACTTCTGCAGACTGTATAACTGCGATGTTAGCCAATATACCGCTGTCAGGCAGAATGATCCATTTCTTAACGACGAGGATCGAAGAGAATTCCGTCTCTCTCACCTCGACGAAGTTAAGATCACAATATCGAAACAATTCGAATAAAGCTGCTGGCGTCGACGGGCTGTTTACTGAGCTCTTCAAAGCAGCTGGAGATGACCTGGTTAGACTGCATGCATCTGTAAGATATGGTCAGAGGAAAGCATGCCCGAGGAATGGAGTCACAGCATCATTTGTCCGATCCACAAGAAAAGAGACCCCTCTGACTGCGCCAACTACAGAGGAATAAGTCTCCTTAACATCGCCTACAAGAACTTCTCTGCCGTTTTGTGGCAACGTCTGAAGCCTTTTGTAAATTAGCTAATAGGTCCTTATCTGTGTGGCTTCAGGCCAGGGAAGTCCACCATCGACCAAATCGTCGTGGAAAAAGCCAATGAATTTCAAGGCGACACTCACCACCTATTGTCGATTTCAAAGTCGCATACGCTAGCGTAATTAAAAACGAGTAATACAACGTCATGTCTAGCTTTGATATCCCTGCTAAGCTCGTCAGACTATGCAGGATGACTTTGGAGAATGCCCGCTGCTCCATCCGATTCGGTGAAAATCTGACCTATAGTTTTGATGTCAAAAAAGGATTTAGGCAGGGCGATGCGCTGTCGTGTGATTTCTTCAACATCATATTAGAAATGATTGTGCAAAAATCACCGGCCAATACAAGAGGCACAATCTATTTCAAATCCTCGCAACTCCTTGCATACGCCGACGATATTGACATAATAGGTAGATCACAGCGAGATGTCAATGAGGCGTTTGCGAGTATTGAGTTCGAGGCGGCGAAAGTTGGTCTGGCGGTAAACGAGGGCAAAACTAAATATATGCTGTCATCAAAAAAGGACGCTCACCACCGACGTCTTGGCCAGAATGTTTGTATTGGCAGATATAAGTTCGAGGTAGTTAAGGACTTCGTCTACCTTGGCTCGGCAGTGACCTGGAACAACGACATCAGTTCCGAAATCAAACGCAGAATCACTCTTGCCAATCGCCGTTTCTTTGGGCTCAGGAGGCAATTGAGTAATAGAGCCATCTCCCGAGCGATAGAGTTGACTCTATATAAGACCCTAATCATCTCGGTCCTGCTGCACGGCGCACAAGCATGGACACTATCAAAAGCGGATGAGGAGGCCCTTGATCGGTTCGAGAGAAAGATTGCGGCGGGAAATGGAGGAAAACATTCAACCACGAGCTTTACGGACTGTACAGCGACATGAGCCTAGTCAAGCATCTACAGATTCAACGATGGCTTGATGGCTAGGCCATGTAGAGCGAATGGACACAACAGTTCCAGCCCGGAGTGTCTTTGAATCCAACCCCGAGCGACGAAGAAAAAGAGCACGGCCGCACTTAAGATGGCGCACACAGGTGGAAGGGGACCTCAGCCAAGTGGGTGTGCGGTAATGGAAAAGGATAGCAAAAGATCGTGCTAGTTGGAGGGGCATGTTGGTTGATGCTCATGTTCACCCGATAAGAAGAAGAAGAAGAAGTTCATATAGCAAAAACCCCTCTGCCCCATTTCGTCGTATAATCTTAGAAAATACTGAAAATTTGCTATCCGTTTTTCATAACAGGAATATCCTAAATATGATGTTGAATGCCGTCGCCAAAATATGCAGGGGAAACATGAAGCTCATAAGGCTGCAGATTAAGATTGTCATCATCTCTAAACCTTATGATTAGGTCTTAAGCTGATATAATAACTTAATTCCAAGGTCATGGAAACGCTGATTATCCGTCAGCTTATGAAATATCTTGAATCACGGAAACTCCTCAATGACCGCCAATACGGTTTCCGCAGCAACAGATCCACTGGTGATATGATGGCATATCTCGCTGAAAAGTGGAATCACTCCCTTCACCAAGCAGGTGAAAGCAAAATTGTTGCACTGGATATTTCGAAAGCATTTGGCAGGGTTTGGCATCAAGCCCTTTTGTCGAAAATGCGTGCTTTTGGGAGCGATGAGTCTCTCTTTCAATGGATTAGAAGCTACCTTTCGAATCGTTCAATTCAAGTTGTTTTGGACGGATTCAAGTCTGATACTCACTTTGTAAATGCCGGTGTTCCCCAGGGGTCCGTATTGTCTCCGATACTCTTTCTTATTTTTATAAATGATCTCTTGTCTGTTACTTCTAATCCAATTCACTCCTTCGCTGACGACAGTACCCACAGCTTCTCATACTCGTTCACCAGCTTACGACCCTGCCCTTCGGTTGTAGATAATGAGCGGCAGCGTATGTTAAGCTCATTAAATTCCGATATCGACAGCATCATCCAATGGGGTAAAAACAATAGAGTGGAATTTAGTGCTTCCAAAACACAATGCTATCTCTTGTCGTTAAAGCGTATAAATAACACGCAGCTATTATCCATGAATGGCACTTGCATCTCAGAAACTGAAAAGCTTTCCATCCTGGTTATGAGTGTTGCTCACAATCTTAATTGGAGCGACCATATATTCAGTGTCGCCAAGAATGCTGCGAAATGCCTAGGATTCTTATACAGATGCAAGAAATATTTCTCACCCTTAGATCTGGCTACAATCTATAAGGCTTTCATTCGCCCCAAATTAGAGTTTAACGCTCATGTCTGGTCCGGTGCTTCCAAGACCTCACTGCACCTACTGGACAGAATATAAAAACGAGCCATAAAACTGATAGGTGACTCCAGCATTACCAAAACATTAGACTCGCTGGAACACCGCAGGAATGATACCTGCCTCTCCCTGTTTTATCGTTACTACCACCAAAAATGCTCTGATGAAATAGCCAGTTGCATTCCGCCCCTTCAACATTTCTCCCGCATTACGCGTCTCTCTAGGAATGCTCACCAATATACTCTGAAGCCCGCTTTCGGACGTACTGTCAAATATAGAGAATCTTTCATTAACCGAACCACACGAATCTGGAACTCCCTGCCGGATTCGGTTTTCCCCCCTCAATGCAACATGCAAGCATTTAAGATCAATGTCCATCGGCATCTCCTCTATTCCTCTTCCTCTCTACCTTCTGCCCGCATTGTGTCACCGACATAATAAGGTTATTAGACCTTGAGTGCGCGCAAATTATTAAAAAAAAAAAAAAAAAAAATCCGACTTTACCTGGAATCTTTAAGCCAATAGCGTGCATATGAGACGTGCATATGAGGTTGCACCATGAAAATAATATTGGTTATACAGCCTTAGTCGACTTCATTAAACGATTTTCCGCTTATTTTACAAAAGCAAAAGCAGCTAGGCTTGGTAACCCGTTTTATTAAAGTCCCTAAATGAAGCGGGTATAAACCATATTTTGCTTGCCAATATAATCCTATTTTTATTGGCCATTTAAAAAAGCAATAACTAGCTTACAGCACTCACCACGTTACAGGAAACCTACTTTTCAAGCTTCGCTAATTGACGTTAATATCTTGCCCGTGCTTAGATCATTTAATAGGCCATGCTACATTTGAAAATCAGCTATGGCAAGTGGATTAATAACATACTCATTAGTAGCACACCTTACAGTAGCTGTTATCTAAGATTTTATTATCTTCTCCTTCCCATCTGGCAGCTGTTACCTGACTTCTAAGAGTATTAATTCTCAAGTTTATAACTTTTTCTGAGGAAAATTCTAAGCTTGAGCAAAGCCTTAATGCAGTTCACATCCGGATTGTCTTCAAAGTGCATAGTTTGATCACATAACTCACCTTGAACATCACAATTAATGGCCTTCTCTAGTGACCCCATATAAGTAAGACCACCGAAATCTGATGCAAGTCTTTTCCTCCGAACTTTCATTCTCCACTACTGTCAAATGTCAGATTTCTAAGCTTTGTCAACGTGAATGTACATTTTATAGCGCAAACCTCTAATTAACCTCTTACAAATAGAACTATTCCATGACTATGAATAACTCAAGATCACTTTTAATTTGCGCTAGAAAAGGCTAGTGTAGTATAGCAATAATCAGTTTAATACAAAATTGACAGATATGTAGCTTTCACGTAGCTTTGACCTGACACGTGCTCTGCAGTTAAACTATTGTATCTATCGTACTGCACCTTAGGGTATCTTATAATATATTTTTGAAGTGGCACATTGTTGCTTTATTAGCACTACATCGATGACTTACGTCAAGCACAATTTAGAGAACTTGCACGCCAAAGGGGTTTCGTAATGCTGGTTTTATGGTCCAATCAAACTTATATGAGAGATAATTATAGGTTTTTGTATAAATCGAATTCGATCGAGAAATGGGAACGTTACTTGAAGTTTATGGTGCTTAACATGTGGGGGGATCTAGTAAGGTCTCTGTTTCTCAGAGGTAAAAGTGTCCCTTGAGTAAAAACCGGTAATTGAATAATTGGATCTCTAATGGCAGTGATCAACAGGGCTGACTTACATGATTTGCATATTAAGTTGACCTACGAGTAGCAAAAAGGTGGAAGTAGGAAATGTAAAACAAATAATGCAGATTAGAAAGCCATTAGACGACATGTGTCATTTTTTTGAATTGAATACTTCCTTACTTAGGTGGCGCTACAGTCCGTGGTGAACCTGGGTCTCAACCAACAAGTGTCTTCAGCTGGGACGGTCCCCTTCCATCTGTATGCGCCACCGTCCTCTGCCGCGCCTTATTTCCGGGGTGGATTCAAAGGCTCTTCGGGTCGGAGTTGTATTTTCCATGCGCTCTACAAGGCCTAGCCACCTTAGATGCTGTATCCGTAGACGTCGTACCAGGCCGATGTTGCTGTACAACCCGTACAGGTCTTCGTTAAAGCTTCTCCTCCATACTCCGTTTGAACAAACGGGACCGTAGATAGTGCGTAGAATTTCCCTCTCAAAACGACCAAGGGCATCTTCATCTGCTTTCGTTAAGGTCAAAGCCTCTGCGCCGTAGAGGAGGACTGGGATGATCAAGGTCTTATATAGTATTACCTTGGTTTTCCAAAAGAGGGCTCTACTTTTCAATTGCCTCTTGAGCCCAAAGAAACAGCGGTTGGCAAGAGTAATTCTGGGTAGACGAAGTCCTTGATCAGTTCGAATTTGTAGCTGACCATTGTGACGTTCTGGCCGCCGAGACGTCGGTGTAGTGTGTCTTTTCCGGTTGACAGTATATATTTCGTCTTACCCTCGTTAACCGAAAGACCCATTCTAGCCCTTTCTTCTTCAATGCTTTCGAAGGCAATATCCCGCGGCTTGGAATTCGACGAATAGGTGATGAGTTTCGATTTGGATCTCCAAGATCTGCTGCAGTATGAATATTTGGTCTATTGTGGATTTAGCTGGCCTCAAACACCACTGATAAGAACCTATCAGACTATCCACAAAGGGCTTCAAGCGTTCACAGAGAACGCAGAGAAGGTCTTATAAGCAATGTTAGAGAGACTTATTTCCCTGTAGTTGGCGCAGCTATGGGGGTTTCCTTTTTTGGGGACCGGGCATACGATGCCGAGATTTCATTCGTCAGGCGTGCTTTCCTTCGACCATATTTTACGGATGATCTGGTGCATGCGCCTTACCAGCTTATCTCCAGCCGCTTTAAATAGCTCAGCATTCAGACCGTCTGCGCTCGCGGCCTTATTAGTCTTAAGCTTCAGTCTTAGTCTTCATCTAAGTCGGGTGGACGGAATTCTCTTATACCTTCGTCCGTTGTGAATGGATCAATCTGGCTGGCAGCGATGGCTGGGCCATGTAGAGCGAATAAATAACACAGCTCCGGCCCGAAGAGTCATCAAGTCTAACCCTGAGGGACAACGCAGTAGAGAACGACCGAATCTAAGGTGGCGCACACAGGAGAAACAGTTGGCCAAAGCTTGTTGGTTGAGGCCCAGTTTCACACCGGACTGTAGCGCCATACATGTAACATGGACATCCTGGGTAGAAGAGCGAGCTAACGTGCCCAAATCTGTAGAGATATTTTCGATAGACGCCGTGCAATCCCCGTGTGCTATATTTCCCCAAAGCTCGATCGTAAGGATCAGCTTGTAGGTCCATCGGCCTTTTGTCGTGTTGTCCCTCCTGGCTTGCCATAATGCTACAGATGTTGCCCTTTCTTCGGCTTTTATCTTCCGGATAACACTGGTCTCTTGACAGTCTGTGGTTCGCCTAAGGTAAACCCGCCTAAGGTCTCGTTGGCGAGGATGTCGATGGGGACCATACTCGCTATGACATAGGCTGCTTGATCCGATATTATCCAGAAACCGCATATTGTCCTTATTCTCCGATCCTGTATGCAACGAGGGCTTTCGTCTTGTCTCTTTCATTGTAAGGGCTCCCGCCAGTCCGGCGCAGCGTATAGGAGTATTGAGCTTACCACTCTGGAAAGCAGAATCCTCCTCGCGTATTCTGGTCCATGCCTGCATTTGTGACGGCTTTTTACTGCAATATTCGGCTGTCGAACATTACCCCCAAAATATTTTAAGGCCTCTTTAGACTAGGCTAGCTGGCTCCCAACCCGGAAGTTTGTGCATTTCAAGTCTTTCGGCTGTTTATTAAGACAGCCAGTCTTGTAGCCGACTACTTCAAAGTCGGCAGATTAAACCAATATTTGATCCTGACGATCGCTTCATTTATCTAATATGTTCCACAGATGAGGTCCAGGTATTGAGCCCTGAGGGACTCCCGCAAAAACATTGTAGTTTTCAAGGCCACATGCATCTGATGTCTCAGCTTCATGGAGGTAAAGAAGCTAGGGATTGTCTTCCATTCTGGACAGAGACCGCCTAATTCAAGACCAGATCGCGGAGTTAAAGGCGGTTTTTAAGTCTAGTGCATTTCTTTGTACCTTCTCGTCATCTTTTCCAAAGTATTGCTTAACCTGCTGTGTCTACCACGGTAGAGCGCGATTTCCTGAAACTATGTTTGCCGTCGGCCAAAGCTCCTCTTTCCTTCGCAACGGCGATTAGTCTGCCTTATATAATACGGTCTAGAATCTTTCTTGTTGTATCTAGCAGACATATTGGCCGGTACGCCGAAGGTTTATTACCTTGGATCTTCGGCCCATGACAATCGAGTAGAATCGCCTGCTCTTTTTAGATGAATCCAAACTGTCATATGGTTCATATGTATTACTTCGGTTATCTCCTGACATCTTACGCTCCTGCTGTACCAGCTGCAAAATTTCATCGTCTTTTTTCAGTGATAGAGCGAGGTACATGTTTTACATTAAAATTTATGGAACGGAAGCGAGCAAACCATCCCTAGGTTCGTAGCACTCTCATCAAATATATGCCGTCGCCAAAGAAAGACGCACAACACCGACTTCTTGGCAGCTGTAACTTTGAGGTTGTCAAGAATTTCGTCTACCCTGGCTCACTGGTAACAAGCGGCAACGACATCAGCACTGAAATTAGACGCAGAAAAACTCTTGCCAACCGCCTTTTCTTCGGGCTCAAGAGGCAATTGAGTAGTAGAGCCCTCTTGGACTTGACTTACTTACTTACTTACTTACTTATCAGGCCTGCGATCCATGGAGGATCTGAGCCTGAGCTATAGCTGCCTTCCATCCTTGACGGTCCCGGGCACGCTGCTTCCAGTTGTCAAGACCAAGATGTCTTACATCCGCGATTACTTGGTCTTTATACCGGAGGTTCGGTCTTCCTCTTCTTCTCGAACCAGGAGGCTCGGAGTCGAAGACCCTCTTAGCTGGAGCGTTGATGTCCATGCGCTCGATGTGGCCGAGCCAGTGTAGTCGACGGGTCCTTGCTTTCCGGACTACATCCACATCTTGGCACAGCTCGTAGAGTTCGCGGTTGTGTCTTCTTCTCCATTCACCTTCCTCACAGACAGGACCAAATATCCGGCGCAGAATTTTTCTTTCGAAAGAACCCAAAATCAGCTCTGCTGTCCTGCTTATCGTCCAGCTTTCGGCTCCGTACAGCAAGACTGGCAGAATGAGCGTTTTGTAAAGCATGACTTTGGTCTTTCGAGTGAGGAGTTTTGACCCCAGTTGTTTGGACAAGCCGAAGTAGCAGCGGTTGCCAAGGGCGATTCTACGCCGGATCTCCACTGTGGTATCATTTGTGGAATTTACGCTTGCCCCGAGGTAGACAAGCTCCTTAACTACCTCGACATTGTAGCTGCCAATTGTTATGTTTTGTCCCAGGTGGTGAGCGACGGATTGGTTTTTGCTCGACAGCATGTATTTCGTTTTGTCCTCATTGATCTTAAGACCAATTCGTTTCGCCTGTTCTTCAATCGCCGTGAATGCTTCCACAATGCCACGGCGAGAACACGCGATGATGTCGATATCATCCGCGTATCCTAGCAGCTGGATGGACTTGTAAAAGATAGTGCCTTCCCGGTTGACGCCTGCCCGTCGCACTATCTGCTCCAGCACCAGGTTGAAGAAGTCACATGACAGCGCATCTCCTTGCCGAAATCCGGTGCATGTTTCGAATGGTTCCGAGGTCCAAGAACCGAGTTGCACGGTGCATCGCGTGTTTTTTAGCGTGGCGCGACACAACTAGATCAGTTTTACCGGGATCCCGAATTCGGCCATCGCCCCAAAGAGTGCTTCACGATGAATGCTGTCATATGCGGCTTTGAAATCGATGAAAAGATGGTTTGTATTGATTCGAAACTCGTTGGTCTTTTCCAGTATTTGTCGAAGTGTGAAAATTTGGTCTATAGTTGACTTGCCGGGCCGGAAGCCGCACTGGTAGCTGCCGATTAGTGCGGTGCAAAATGGTTTTAGACGTTCACACAATACGCTGGACAGGATCTTGTATGCGACATTGAGCAGGGATATACCTCTATAGTTCTTACACGAGGTAGGATCGCCTTTTTTGTGGATGGGGCATATAGAGCTGGTATTCCAGTCGTCGGGCATGCTCTCATCTTCCCAAATTCTGCAGATGATCTGGTGCATGCTCCCTACCAGAACATCGCCGCCAGCCTTGAAGAGCTCTGATGGCAAGCCATTTGAGCCTGCGGCCTTGTTGTTCTTCAGCTTCTGAATAGCTGTGCCGACTTCTTCTATGCTGGGTGGGAGGACTACTTCAGCGGCTGGAGTTGGGATTTCCTCAGTCCCTACCACTCTCTCTTGGTCATGCTCGTTAAGCAGCTGCTGGAAGTGCTGCTTAAATACATCCACTATTCCCTGCGGGTCGGTGACAAGATTACCCTCGCAGTTTCGAAGAGCCAGGGTGCCCTTTTTGAAGCCTCCTGCAAGGCCTTTGGCTTTCTTGTAAAAGGCTCGTATTTTATGTTTATCCCTAGACTCCTCGATATCCTTGAGCTGGGAGGCTGCGAAGATTCTTTTCTTTTGTCGCAGTAGTTTCTTCTCCTCCCTTCTTCTGGCTCGGTACTCTTCTCGCGCTGCCCTGGTTTTCCTCTGCAGCGCCTTTTGGTACGCCTCGTCGGTTGCTGCCTTTTTCTGCTCACACTCGCCATCATACCACGGGTTTCTTGTCGGGGGTGGTAGGTATCCTAAGGTGGTTTCGGCTACTTCCTGAATGGCTGAGCGGCAATGCAGCCACATATTATTGGCATTTGTGTTCGACGTAGGCATACCGTAGAGTCTTTCGCTCAGCTGCTCCCTGTAGACTCTGGCAACCTCCGGTGTGCTCAGGCGCCCAATGTCGAACCTCCTCCTGATGGGCTGGTGCAGCTTTCTGACATTGGACAGTCGAGCTCTGAATCTTGCTGCTACGAGGAAGTGGTCAGAGTCGACATTTGCCCCTCTGAATGTTCGAACATCCAGGATGTTTGACGCGTGCCTTGCGTCAATGAGCACATGGTCGATTTGGTTGGCGGTTCGACCGTCCGGAGATCGCCAGGTTGCTGTGTGGATTCGCTTGCGAGGGAATCTTGTGCTACTTATCACCGCATTACGAGCTGTCGCAAAGTCAGCGAGTCGGAAGCCGTTATCTGTTGTTGTATCGTGGAGGCCGTGCTTTCCGATCACTCCGCCAAGGGTGTTTTACTTTCCGATTTTGTCGTTGAAGTCCCCGAGCACGATTTTTACATCGTACTCCGGACAAGCTCCGTAGGCGTTGTCCAGTAGGTCATAGAAGTCCTCCTTGATAGGGTCTTCAGCCTCGTCGGTAGGGGCGTGTGCACATATAAGGCTGATGTTATAAAATCTGCCTCTGATGCGGATCACAGCCAGGCGATCACTTATAGGTTTAAAGTCGATGACCTTCGACCTTAACCGCTTTCCCACGACAAATCCGCATCCCAGTAAGTGCAACCTTTTGTGACAGCTGTAATAAATGTCGCAATTTTTCTTTCTAATCATACCGTTTCCTATCCAGCGTATTTCCTGGACCGCAGTAATATCCGCCTTGTACTGCGTGAGGATTCCTTCTAGTTTATGAGCAGCTTCGGGAGTGTACAGGGTTCTGACATTCCAGGAGCATACTCGCAAATCGTGTTCCTTTTTCGTGCGTTGTCGTCGTCGAGTATCCGTCCGTGTATTCGAGGCATCTTGCTCATTCATAACTTTGGGTTTTTTTACGTGGGCGGATTGTTAGCCCGCCGCACAACTGCCATTCTGGTCCAATTTTTTTTTCGCTGCATACGTTTGTTCACCTCCCAACGGTTGTTGAAGAGGCTATCCAGAGGGCGCCGCGAGGAGGCCGTATGTCAACTTGACCCGGGCATTTAAACAGGGATCGTTGCTGGCATCTCGCCAGGTTGAGAGCAATCAACAACTTTACCCTGTATGTCCGAGCCCATGCCCTCCTCTTGGACTTGAACCTTATCAAAAACGGATGAAGAGGCCATTGATCGTTTCGAGAGGAAAATTCTGCGTACAATCTGTGGTCCCGTTTGTGATGACGGAGAGTAGAGGAGAAGATTCAATCAAGAAATCTATGGGCTGTACAGCGTCATTGGTCGTCGCACGTGGCGCACACAGGTGGAAAGAGACCTTAACCAACTGGGAGTGCGTCACTGGAAACATTTGGTGAAAGACCGTCCCATCCTACGCTACCGTCACTTTGTGCGAAGTAGCAGAGTCATACTGGAATATGTATGGTATATCCCCACGAACGCTGCCATGTATGCTACCAATTCAGACGTTCACAACGTTATTTAAACCTCGATGTAGGCAGCAGCATTAACCCGAATTTAATGAGGACAGAGATAAGGTGGCGCAACATGTCTTTCGTTGCTGACAACTCCTAAAACCATGACCGTAACTGGAAATTTGGTGTCCATAACATAAGAAACCTCTGTAGAATCTGAACATAGCCATCTATCATTTCTGCGGTTGGTATTTAGTTCTTGATCGAACATTTTTTCGCACGTAGTCTCATCTCTCTAAAGACGTTTAAAGTATATAGATCCGACAGGTCGCATACAACGCGAGATGTAGATTATTAATGGCATCTGTTTGAAAAACGATGGGTTTCTCTTTACAATAAATGTTAGTAATCTAGCTTGATGACCGAAGCAAGACGTCCATTTTAGCAAACTCGCTTTACAGACCGCAGATAGCTAAACTTATGGCAAAAACACTCACGATACTATTCACTTCGAGAATACCTTCTGTGGGAATACTAATTTTGATTTAAGTGAATGGAACATATAATGACCAGGCCAATGAGTAGGTACCCCATGACGTAGGCACTGCCTTCCTCGAAACAATAAATTTCGTTTCCATAAATCTTACGCAATATACCCCACTTCAATTGCTTTCGGATACGCAAACTCCTAAGTGAATATCCATAAATGACTTCGCAGTGATCTTTCCCATTGACGCGATCTACTACACACTTAAGTATGTCATAAACCTTGAAACATGTGTACTCGATTCGGTTATTCATCGATTGGATATGCTTCATACGAGACCAAACACCAAAAGAAAAGTGACTAAGATAGCCAAAACCGTGTCTAAGGTGTGCGGAGGCTAATTGCTTCGTCCAAAAGCCCACATGCTCCATCAAGTACATGTCAAATGTCTCTTAAGCTCAGCATAACCCATAATTCTTTTCTGTTTTTAAATATTTGTAAAATGAACACATATTTGTTGCTCGACAAGTTTGTCAGCTTTTTACAAATGACTATTGACACGAGGCTTATTCAAAATTCCGACAAAAGCCCTAAAACAACAGCCAAGTCTGACCTAATTTACATATTTTAATTATGTTCCTGTAAGGTCGGCTTTCTATTTATCTATCTGCTTATTGAAACGCGAAATATCCAGATATTGTGAGCCTGATTGAAGGGCTTATATAAGGGCTTACAAGAAGCTTGCATGCGCGCAAAATAAGCAAGAACCCGGATATGTTTATCCCGAAACCATTCACATAAAAAATAAACAAATGAAACCTGAAATAGTATGTATTAAAGAGCTCAGGCGCGTGGCTTGAGTAATTAACTCTTAGGCATGTACACATCTGCTAAATAAGTCTTCCTCATTCCGTCGTTTTAGGGGAGAAGGGAGCGAACAAACAGAGCAAAGAAGTTGATCGCGTTTAACTTGGCAAACGCCAGCTTCGATCTCTGTCCCTGCTCAATCCAAGTTGACACACAGCCTCCGCGTGGCCTCCCCTAGATAGCTATACTGGCACCTGCCAGGTAGTGAACCAATGTGTGCAGCGACCCGACCCCTTGTTCCTGGGGAAAGAGGAACCTGGCCCTCCAGGTTGGGGGTTGCGCTTAGGGCTAACATCCCTATCGCTTAAAACAAAAATTTTGTTCAGAGACAACCAATAGCCTCGGATACGGACGGATTACATGTTGACGACCCCCGCAAACGTCAAAAAGGAAACGAATTTCGGTTGTGCACCTGGAACGTTAGATCCCTCAACAGACCATGTGCAGCCGAACAACCGGTCAACTCTTTGGACTGCTATAAGGCAGATATTACCGCGCTCCAAGAAGTGCGATGGGATGGGCCAGGCAAAAAGCGGATGGAAAACTGTGATATATACTACGGAAACTGCTACAGAGAAAATAAACAACGCTTATTCGGATGCGGATTTGTTGTTCGAGGCAGACTCAGGAAAAAAGTCTTAAGCTTCCAGTATGTAAACGAACGCCTCATAACTATCCGCATCAAGGTCAATCTCGGCAATATAAGCTTACTATGTGTCCACGCCCCCACAGAGGAGAAAGATGACCGACATAAAGACGACTTCTATGATCTCCTAGGCAGAACGTATGCGCATTGTCCCAGCTATGACACCAAAATCGTTCTAGGAGATTTCAATGCGAAGCTGGGTAAGGAAGCTATCTTTGAACGGGTCATTGGAAAACACAGCCTACACAACACCACGTCAGAAAACGGACTAAGGCTAGTGGAGTTTATGGCGGGACATAACCTGGTAGTAGCAAGTACACGATTCCCACACCTCAATATCCATAAGGGCACCTGGCGGTCTTTCGATAAATCGACAACCAACCAAATTGATCATATTGCGATCGACGGCAGACACTCTTCCAGCATCCTAGATGTCCGAACCTTTCGAGGAACCAACATCGACTCGGATCATTACCTTGTTGCAGCCAAGGAACGGATGCGAATTTCTCGGAACCAACGGAGTCGAGTAAGAACCCCAACATTTAACGTCGGAAAGCTGCAATCGCAGGAGACCGCCAGAACCTTCGCCGATCAAGTCTCCCTCAAGCTCTCTCAGGTCCCGATGTAATCTGCAGAAACCATAGGACAGCAATGGAGTCGTTGTCAGAAAGCCATTAGAGAGGCCGCCTCAGATATACTCGGTTTCGAGCCACCACCGTCGAGAAACCCCTGGTTTGATGATGAGTGCACACAGGCCCATGTAGAGAAACAGAATGCATACATGGCCACATTGCATCGACGGACGAGAGCTGCCCGCGAGCTCTATGAACAGAAAAGGAGGGAGGAGCATGCGCTTCTAAGAAGGAAAAAGAAGGAGCACGAGAAGCGCGAGATCGAGGAGATGGAGAGATGTTACGGCAGGAACGACGTTCGAAAATTTTACCAGAAAGTAAAACGAGCATGCCAAGGCTATAAAGCCAGAGCAGAAGCCTGCAGGGATGAGCACGGACAACTAACAGTGGAGTCACGGTCGATGCTGAGATTGTTGGAAGACCACTTCTGCAGACTGTATAACGGCGATGATAGTTAAAATCCGCCGCCAGACAGAACGAACCATTCACAATGGACGAAGATGAAAAAGAATCCCGTCCACCTGACCTAGACGATGTTAAGATAGCGATATCGAAACTTAAGTCTTATAAAGCTGCTGGAGCAGATGGACTCCCCGCGGAGCTGTTTAAAGCAGCTGGCGATGAGCTGGTTAGGAACATGCACCAACTCATCTGCAAGATATGGTCGGAAGAACGCATGCCCGATGAATGGAATCTCAGTATTGTTTGCCCGGTCCATAATAAAGGAGACCCCTATGACTGCGCCAATTACAGAGGGATAAGCCTCCTGAACATCGCGTACAAGATTCTCTCTGCCGTACTGTGTAAGTACCTGAAACCGTTCGTGGACAATCTGATAGGTTCCTACCAGTGTGGTTTCAGGCCAGGAAAATCCACGATAGACCAAATATTTACACTACGGCAGATCTTGGAGAAGACCCATGAATTCCAGGTCGACACGCACCATCTTTTCGTCGACTTTAAAGCCGCGTATGACAGTGTTTACAGATACGAGCTATACAGAGCCATGTCATGTTTTAACATTCCTGCCAAACTCGTCAGACTATGCAGGATGACTATGGAGAACTCTCGCTACTCCATTAAGGTCGGAGGTGAACTAACCGACCCCTTTGATGTTAAAAAAGGTTTTAGACAGGGTGACGTACTGTCGTGTGATTTCTTCAAACATTATTCTTGAAAAGATCGTGCGGGACTCTGCGGCCAATACAAGAGGTACGATCTACTTCAAGTCCACACAATTGCTTGCCTACGCAGATAACATTGACGTTATTGGACGAACAAAGCGAGACGTCAATGAGGCGTTCACAAGCATTGAAGCAGAAGCGGCGAAAGTGGGTCTAAGGGTAAATGGGGACAAGACCAAATATATGCTGTCATCCGAGAAAGACGCACAACACCGACGTCTTGGTCAGAACGTCACCTCTGGCAGCTATATTTTTGAAGTAGTCAAGGACTTCGTCTACCTTGGCTCGATAGTGACAAGCAGCAACGACACCAGCGCTGAGATAAAACGCAGAATAACTCTTGCCAATCGCTGCTTCTTCGGGCTCTAGAGGCAATTGAGTAGTAGAGCCCTCTCTCGAAAAACTAAGGTTTCCCTCTACAAAACCTTAATCATCTCGGTCCTCCTCTACGGCGCTGAGGCTTGGACGTTATCAAAAGCGGATGAAGAGGCTCTTGGACGTTTCGAGAGGAAAAACTCAAGCAATCTTTGGTCCCGTTTGTGTAAATGGAGAATGGAAGAGGAGATTCAAACAAGAACTGTACGGGCTGTACAGCGACATCGGCCTGGTTAGACGTGTTCGGATCCAACGCCTAAGATGGCTAGGCCATGTAGAGCGAATGGACATCAACGCTCCGGCCCGAAGAGTCTTCGACTCCCACCCCAAGGGACGACGCAGCAGAGGACGACCGCATTTAAGGTGGCGCGTACAGGTGGAAGGGGACCTCAACCAACTGGGCGTGCGGCACTGGAAGCGGCTGGCCGAAGATCGGGCCGGCTGGAGAGGCTTTTTGGCTGAGGCCCTGGTTCACCCCGAATTGTAGCGCCATCAAAGTAAGTAAGTAATAGGTGAAAGGGACCTGCAGTTTATTGCCGGTTCCGAACGGCGAAATTCGAGAAGCTTTTCTCGACAATTATGCTACAGGGGGTTTTGTCAGAACCCCGCTGAGGAGAAACACCGTGAAAATACGTTCGATGACATGGCTGTGTCGGGATTCGATCCCGTGTCATCGGCGTCAGAGGCCAACACACTACCCACTGCGCCACGGTTTTTAGATTGCTTAAAAAAAAAAAAAAAAAAAAAATACACAACAAACGCTAAACGCATTTACGCACTGTCACTGTCACTGTCATTAGCATACACTCTCGGAAATCGCAATCAATTTGCGAACGTACCAACACCTGACAGCTTGTCTTACATTTTTTGGCAACAAAACCAACGGCAACACTGTCCACCCCCTATCACCAGCAAGCAACCCCCCTACCAACGTGACCGTCGACCAGACAGCGGACAAAGTAATTAATTAAAGATACAATTGATTCGCTCCCCCATATCGGGCGGAACAATAATTGTCTATCCATCTTGGTGCGGAGGGAGAGTACCACACCATCATCGTCAGGTGGACAACATACCGTAGTCGCGGTCGCATTGCCGGCCAGTCTAACTTTAGCTCGCATATTGGTTACACGTACTCCTACATATCTCCCTTGTATCTGTTGTTTTCTTGGTTTCCCCATAGATTCGTATCTATAGTATCAATCGTTCGTTTGTTTATTTTGTGTGAATTAAACTACTTATTCCGTTTGACGCATCGATATCGGTGAACTAGAAGCGTCACCTTAATTATGAACGACAAATATTGATTTATATCTGGAAATCATCACCAAACGAAAACAAACGCTGTTCGTTGGATTTGATGGATAATGTAATGTCCATCGGTAGGTATAGATACTATGTACTACACCATTGGTCGCGAATCCCTTTGTTCTGTAATTCGCGTCTCATTGTTACGAATTTGATAAACAAATATCAAAGTTCAAAGTCGCTGGGAATGAAATAAAAAACAATTAAATCAAAGCCAAAAAACAAAAATCAAAAAAAACCACATTAAGAGAAATTGTACATATGGATGTACATACATATATGTATCTTGCCGATTGAATAAACAGCGGCAAGTAGAACATCGTGCAACCGCGTGACGACAAAGCTTGATTTGAATTTGATAAAAAACCAAAAACAAAACGAAAGAGAAGCGTATAGCAGCCGCGCTAACATGTAGTATACGATATTGTGGTGTTGTTTATAGGAATTCATGTTGTGCTGGTGACATGGTTAGTTCGTTCTGAGAAAGCGTCGTCGTACCGCGTTTACAGATACGAGTTCGCTCGCTGTTGAGTCAAGCGAACCCCTTCTGGTTTCTGGTCGCGATCGATTCCAGCTCAGTCGCGATTCAATCCACTCAACGTGTAAATTGTGTGTTTGCATTTGGTGAACGTCGTCGTCGGGTACATACAGTGTACCATACTTGTATCTTGTGCAGATGCGAGACAGTTTTCTCTTGGTCAATTGCATCTATTTATTTTTGAAGTGTGTGAAAAACTAAAAGTGTGGTAAGAAGTGGAAGATTCAAGTGTTAAGATACATAGCTCTTTTGTCGATTGAGCAATAGAGGACTATAGACATTTCTTTATTAAATTGTATTCATTGCGGTCGCATCGTGTGGTTTTAATCTGAAAATATTTCATTTATATGGTTTTAGGTGCATTTCACTGTGACCACTCGAATCAGCAAACTCTATTGCGCTTAATCGTACTATTTTGCGATACATACTCGTCCTAGTGCGTGTGAATTTATCATAAACTGCGTATCATGCTTTGCATTTGCATTCCCCAAGAATGACTTGGCAATATCGGTCACACAGTTTTATATTGACTCCAATAAAAGTCGACATCTGATGGAATCATTTCGGTATTAATTCGACACTACCCGTACTTTATTAATTTGATTTGTGCTTCTATAACGATAACAACAACAACAAAAAGGGGAGCTCCGAATTGATTTGTTTACATTTCATTGCATTTGAAAAGCTGCTGCAAAAGTGATTAGATTTCCGAGAAGAGCGACTCGAATTCCTAGCTTTTTAGCAGATTCTTAATGAGTCCATTGAACGCAGAATTTCCGGTTGTGGAGCAGCTATCGAGCCGCAGCTGTTTTGTTTTTTTTGCAATTTGCATAGAAGAAAGGAACTTCATTGCTTCGTCATACCTAACCGAGGAGGTCTTAGAAATACTCATAACCATTTTTGCTCAAAAGTTGTTGGCAACTCGTGGTAACTGCCGAGTGCCAGAGGTGATGATCTCTTCACATGTGGGTGTTGGTTAAACTAGGCCAATCTACATGTCACTCCACTTTTTTTTTGTTTTTTTTTTTTAACACAATTCGCGCAGGTTCAAGAGTCATACTCTTATTATGTTTGTCACACAACCTGAACGGATTGCAGATGGTTTGAGTTGTAGATGTTCGTTCACTACTCTCCAGGTGTGGTTGTCCTAGATAGGATTCAAGGGGAACTCGACTGAATTTTCACGTTGGTTGTAGTTCTCAGCAAATGTTCCATGACATTATGGTGTTATATTAGAACTGCATTGAGAGCGCCGCCGTGGCGCAGTGGGTAGGGTGTTGGCCTCTGACGCCGATGACACGGGATCGAATCCCGACAACAGCCATGTCATCGAACGTGTTTTTCACGGTGTTTCTCCTCAGCGGGGTACTGACAAAACCCCCTGTAGTATAATTGTCGAGAAAAGCTTCTCGAATTTCGCCGTTCGAAACCGGCAATGAACTGTAGGTCCCTTTCACCTATGGGAAAATAAAATCACCCACAACATGGGTGATTGAGAGAAGCTCGGCTTTGGTCCTTCATGGACTGTAATGCCAATATATGTACATACATACATTAGAACTACACACCCAGAGTATGAATTTGAAGTGACCATATACTGGGTGTGTTATGCATTCGTCAGTTCAGCTGTTCTGTTGAAAATCAACTTCCCTTTGTATAGGGCCTCTAGGGACACTAGAAAGCACTGGCGAACGTTCTCAATCCTTGGACCGGACGGGCGTCCACTAGCAAATAGAAGTGTAGTCAGATACCTTGGGATCAGGCTAGATCCGTATATATGTATGTTTTGATAAAATTGTGGATGCTGCTCTGGCAAGAGCTCGGGGCGCTTTCGCTCTGGCAAGAAGGCTGTTCCATAGCAGTCGGCTTGATTCCAGAGTGAAGGTAATCAGGCCCATGATTGCCTATGGACGTCCCGTTTGGTTCAACGTGAGTGCCAGCTTGACCCGTTGTGCAGCTTCGAGGAGGGTTTATCCCCCTATTCATGGAACCATTTTGTGCTTCTTAGGAAGTTAAGAAGGTCAGATATTCCTACTTGCTGAGGATCTGTCAGGTCATTAAGGAAGTAAGATCCTACATAGGTATCTTTTCCTGATTGTGCAGAATGCCGGACAGGCGCAGAGAAGGTGGTGAATGAATTCGACCTCCTCCTCATCTAGACAGCTTCTGCAGAAATCATTCGGAACTATTCCTAGTTTTTGCACGTGACTGCCAATGGGGCAGTGCCTTGTGATGACAACGATGATCTTGTGGATGTCAGTTCTTTTTAGGAAGATTATACTCCTATCCCGTTGACTGTCGAGCTGGGGGTCAGATTTGTCTGGTGATGAGGCGTGTGTGTCCCTGGGTCCATCTCAGGTTCGTCTCGGCCCTGGCGAAATTTCCAAGGTTATGTTTAATGGTTGCAAGCTTGCCTATCCGTGAGAATACGGATATCCATTGTGGATATCACGTTCCACGCCAAGACAAAACCTGCTTTATTGCCAACAGCTCCGCCTGGAAGACGCTGCAGTGATCTGGTAATTTTAGAACTTTATTCAGCTTTAGTTGTCTGCAGAATACTCCACGCAATTCCTTCGGGGTTGCGTTTGGCGGGTCCAATTTTGTCTGTCCGGGTAGACCGTCATACAATTCGTCTCCAAGACTGTGGTGGGTTCTGTGTGGTCCAAGTTATCTGCCATAGCTATCCTGCAATTCAGGATGGAGGAGTGGCCATTGACATAGCTCGTCCATTTCGAGTTGGCTTTTAGTCTTATGGCCGTGAGTGTGGCAATTTGCTTGACGAAAATATCGAGTGGTGTGAGGTGGAGTATCATGTTAAGCGCAGCCGTTGGGGTGGACCTGAGGGCCCCGGTAATGCACATACATGCCAGTCTTTGTACCTTCTCGAGTTGTTTGTGGTATGTTGTCTTGTCCAGTGCAGTCCACCAGATATTAGTATGGGATCTTGGGGTTGAATCCCCATTTTTTCCCTAGGGCTTTCTTGCATGTGTAGAGTGCTATGGTTGCTTTTTTTGCTCTCTCGATTGTGTTGCTCTTCCAGGTTAGTTTCCTATCTAGTATAATGCCAAGGTGTTTGCCACTGGAGGAATAGGTTAACCTGGTACCAAGCAAAGTGATCGGGCAGTGTTCCGGAATTTTATGCTTTTTGGTGAATAGGACGAGCTCCGTTTTCTGGGGACTTACCCTGAGCCCATTGCTATGCGCCCATTTGCAAAGAATTGAGAATGCCGTTTGCAAGCGGTCATTCAATGTGGATAGGTATTTACCTGAGATTGAAATGGCAACGTCATCGGCGCAGGCAATAACGTCCAGGCCTTCTTTATCCAGTCTAATTAGTAGTTCGTTTATAGCTACATTCCAGAGAAGAGGTGAGAGGACCCCTTCTTGTGGGTTTCCCCTGGTAACCACTCTGATGGTTGCTTGGCTGCCCCACTTGGAGTGAATTTTGCGCGTTAGTAGTAACTCGCTGATCAGCTTTATCAGAGTCGTCTCCACATTTAGCTTTTCTAGCCCTTCTATTATTGCTTTCGGAGTGACGTTGTTAAAGGCGCCCCCTATGTCTAGGACGGCTGTTAGGGTATACTCTTTAAGATAGATTGATCTTCCAATTTTCGTCAGTAGTGTATGCCAGTCTGTTTCGACAGATCTACCCTTGCAGTAGGCGTGCTGTGCCTTATAGATTAGGGAAGGATGCAAACTGTGGCGTGTGTGTAAGTCTACCAGCCTTTACAAAGTTTTTAGTGCGAAGGATGATAGACAGATAGGCCTTAGATCCTTGGGGGAATTGTGAGAGTTCCTGCTGGCCTTGGGGATGAAAAGTACCTCTGCGCACTTCCACTTTTCTGGAATGTGACTCCAAGTTCGGCATCCTTTAAAGATAGTCTCTAGGCATGGTATAGTCCATTCACAATAGGTGTGTTGCATAATTTTTCCGTATAGGAATTGTGTTTCTTGGTTCTGGACAGACTTTGAACTACAGACCTTCCACTTCACAGACGGTGATGTTTACCACTGCACCACGGGCCTTTCCGCGGCCACATGATCTAATCTTCCAGCTTCTGCCTTAGTCTCGCACTCAAACTTTTTGGATAGTCTGTCAGCATTTAGATTTTGATTCAACCTTTACCCCTCAGCTTCGATCTATGATGTCCTAACTCTCGAGGGATGATAGTGCATACCAGAGTGTCTGAAAATCCTCTCAGAGACGACTAGATTCTAATTTTGTTCCCAAATGGAACTTTTCCCTATGTTCATGGCAATCCTATAACCTCAGGCATTGCAGAAGTCCTGCTGTGAGATTACTTAAAGTCTTCATCATTGTCAAGCCTTAGGTGGGCTTTCGTTTAATTAGATGCACAATTTTTGTGAAGTCAATATTGAACTTTCTCTTTGTTGGAAATGTGTTCTATGGCAACCAATTATTGAAATGCGATATCATAACACAGTTTATGTTGCAGACGATTATGCCACTTTAAAAATGATCGATCACTCTGGTCCGATTTGAATTGTTGGCATTCACATACTATCCGATCATCTTAACATAAAGTTTGCCGGTTTCTTCAAGACGTGTCACCATTACACGAATTCCGGACTCACAAGGGCGAATATGTTGACCAATAAATTTACGAATTTTGTGCAATGTACTAACAACTGCCAAGAATAATCTTCGGCTATTTTAGCCCTGGAGACACTTATCACACATCAGCGAAGTTTTGTTATTCAAGCTTAACTTCGCTGATGTGTGCTAAGTGTCTCCAGGGCTAAAATAGGCATCTGTCAAAGAAAGTAACCTTATTGCATTAAGTGAATGGCAGTAGTTGACAGCCAACATCCATATGTTGAGAGCTCAAGGAAGTGAAAATCACTACGAAAGATAGAATAAGGACGATTACCGTCTTATGAACATGCAGTAGCAGGGAACGATTAGAAAATGGTTGTCTTAGCAAAGTTTAAGGCCGAACTGTCGAGAGCTGCACTAGCTTAGAAGGGTCTATCAGAGAATACTTCTATGGTGCTCAAAAAAGTGGGCCTGAGAATGATCTGCATGATAGCTACCATTTCCATCTGAAATTCAGTGGGGGTCTGGAAGAAAGTACGAGTTGAAGATATTACGTTCGCTAACAAGACAGCGCGACGAGTGTTTCGAGAAAGATATCGTGGATTTTGTTGTTTCCCTAAAATGTAAATGATCAGTGACCCTATTCTCTAACTCTTACTGTGCTGTACTACTACTGTACCGGTCAAGGGGCCGCAAATGGTTTTCCGAAGCTGTCATTGAAATCTACTGAGTTTAATGGTTTATGAGTGATGATTAAATGGAGTGCAGTCTACATCCTTAATCCTCACCTTAGCATTACGGACTTTGGATTTCTATGGCCTTTTATTTCTAACTGCACTCAAATGTATTTTTGATGTTTTAGGTTGTTACAAAATTTTACCTTTCCCCAGATATGAAGAACCGCTTTTATAACTCCTATTCACAAAAAAGGTCCAAAGAGTGATGTTAACAACTACCGTCACATATACACAAACTTTTCGAAAGCATTTTGTATGACACTCTAAGTTTCCATTGCAAATCTCTAATCTCCTCAAATCAACATGGATTCCTCAAATCCAGGTCTACAACCACAAACCTTGTCGAATTCGTGTCCTTCACCCTCTCAGCATTAGAGAATGGGAACGAAGTCGACGTTATTACAACTGACTTCAGTAAAGCCTTCGACAAAATATCTCACAATCTAATACTCTTCAAACTGTCTTCCCTAGGCTTTGAAACCACTGCGTTGAAGTGGAGATCTTCATATTTAAAAATAACCGTTACTACAGTGTTCGCTTTAGATCTGCCTTTTCTAACCTTTTCTTGGCCTCTTCCGGCGTTCCCCAAGGCAGCCACCTAGGTCCACTTCTTTTCATTCCTACCATAAACGAATTTGAGATAATCATCAAACATTCCCATCTCTCACTGTACGCCGACGACACCAAGTTCTTTAAGACCATTTTCTCGCTACAAGACTCTTCCCTTATTCAATCCGATCTCAATAGCTTTTCTAGCTGGGGTTCCAAAAATTGCTTGGAGCTTAACATTTCCAAATGCCAATCTATCACCTACTCACGTAAACGCGTCCAATCCTCTCCTAGTCCCTACTTTCTCCACAACCAACCCATTTCTACCGTTCAGGTTATCCGCGATCACATACTATGTGACCAAGAGCTCAATTTCCGCACACATATCGACGATATAATTCTTAAAGCAAATTCTGCACTCGGTTTCGTGAAGCGCTGGTCTAAAGAATTCTCCATTCCCTACGTGACTCGATCGCTCTATATTACCTTCGTTCGCCGCCTTCTTGAATACGCATCTCGAACCTGGTCCCCTTATCAACAAACCCACATTTCTAGAATCGAGAGCATCCAGCGTCGATTCCTACGCTTCGCTCTTCGAGGTCTGCACTGGCAAAATCCTCTGTTCTTACCGCCTTATCAAGACCGACTCAAACTAATAAATCTGAGTACGCTGGAGGAAAGAAGAAGGGTAGCTGACATCCTCTTCATTTATAAACTCCTAACGGGTACCATTGACTGTGCCAACCTCTACAACTCTATATCCCTTAACACTAATCCTCGTAATACTCGCAATCTTTGTCTCTTACCCCTGTATGAATGGTATAGATCTGATCCCTGGAAAATCTGCCAAATATCTTGGCATAATACTGGACTCCAAACTTAGTTGGAGAGAAAATATTGAGGAAAGAATCAGAAAAGGCATACGTGGAACTATATTCGTGCAAGGTAGCCTTTGGAAATACATGGGGCCTCAAACCGAGGCTAGTATATTGGTTGTACACTGCGGTGGTAAGACCTATCCTAGTCTATGGCTCGGTTGCCTGGTGGAAGGCGCTTGAGAAAAAGTGTCATCTTCAGAGTGTGTCAAAAGTTCAAAGGGAGGGCTGTCTGGCGGTGACGGGATCTATGAAGTCCACACCAACGGCGGCTCTTGAAGTCATGCTGAACCTCCCACCCCTGGACATATACTGCGAGAGCGGTGCAACGAGAACTGCGCTAAGACTACAGGAATCCGATCTCTGGAAAAGGAGTCCTCACGGACATGCATCAGTCTTGGATCGATGGGCCGTCTCGAGATTCAGAACCGTAACGGACTATGTCACCCGACTTCCTTCCTGGGAAAGGAGATTCTCTATTAGTATTCCCTCCAGGGAGGAATGGACCGGTGACTTGGTACGCACGGAAAGTGAACTGGCACTCTACACCGACGGATCCAAAATGGATGTTGGCACAGGTGCCGGAGTCTACTTTGAGTCTCGGGATATGCATCGCTCCTACAAGCTCGATGATGGATGCAGTGTCTTCCAAGCTGAGATCTTCGCTATCAAGCAGGCGGCGGACCTGATCAGCAAAGAGAATATCTCAGGAAAAAGGATCAGCATCTATGTTGACAGACAGGCAGCCATTAAGGCTCTGCAGGTAGCATGGATAAGATCCAAACTCGTCAAACTCTGCAAGGAGAAGTTAGAAGAGATATCCAATGTAAATGAGGTGACCCTTTGCTGGGTACCTTGCTGGGTACCTGAATATCTTCGGAAACGAGAGGGCGGACGAGCTGGCTAGGGTGGGATCAAGTGCTAACATTGCGCAGATCTCAGCTGAGGCCAAAGCACCACTCAGTGCGCTCCACAGCGAGATATAGATGGAGCTATTAGTGAAAGCCAATAAGCGATGGTGCCGCTTAGATACATGCGGAACGGCGAGATCGACTTGGCCCGTCTATGATAAGAAAAGAACTGAAAATCTGCTGAGGTTTAAACGTGGGAATATTCGACTGGCAGTCGGTGTCCTCACCGGGCACTGCATGCTATCCTACTATGCAGCTCGACTAGGCCAGCCCTACAATGACTTTTGCAGAAGCTGCAGGGACGAAGAGGAAATTAAATCCATTCGTCACCTGCTGTGCGAATGTCCGGCGCTAGCCCAAACAAGAAATATGTTCCTAGGAAGATACTTCCTTTCGGGACTAGAAGAGATAGGTAATATTGGGCTGAACAGAATATTGGGATTCTTATCCTCGTCTGGATGGTTCAGCTCAACGGTAAATGGCTAGGTATCAACGGGTTAAACAAAACAAGTGGGCACAATGGGCTCAACGTAGTCTACGTGAGCCTTGACCTTGCGTCAATAGGCCACCCATATACCTAACCTAACCTAGCCTGAACTAAGCTTAATAAATGGGGGTTTTGGCCCCTTACGAAAATTAAAAATTAATTAAAAATCCACAATAGTCCCCCTGATTCCAACGTTGCTCGCACGATTGGAAGGACCCTTAATAATCCTACGAATTTACCTCGATCAGAACCTAGGTTACAGCCTTTTTGACTTTATCTTGGGGAAAAAAAATGTCGCAGGGGCTGTAGGGCGAATGCAGCAACATTGGAATGCTTTTTGTCGCCAAAAACCCTTGCACAATCAACGAGGAATGACGCATTGTCGTGGCGCAGGATTTGGGCCTTCTTAGCGAGTCCTCTTCAGGACTCGGACATAGAACTATCTATATATTCACTATCTGGTCGGTAGGAATATATTCACGGTGAACGATATAGAAAAACACGATCAACATTTCCTCCACTCGTGACTTTGAGATCTTCACTTTCGTTGGCCGCTCCCCACCTTTTTCCCCACACTGCTTACTTTGTCTACGGGTCTTGGCAATTTTCGGAGGACTTTTTAAGGGTTTTTCATCAGATTGAATCGCAACACTTTGCTTGTAATATGAGCCGCTCATTTTTACGATGCCTCGTACAGCGTTTAAAGAGCAATTTTATTTATTTTTTTCTTGTCGGAGGCTTCTGCTATCTGTTGGAGCACTGGTCCATTGCACTCCAGACGGAGAAAAGCGAGAAGGAGATTCAGTGATGTAAAACTAAGAGATTTCACAAATTACGTCGGCCTCAATGCTGCGCCACCGTACGAGAGCAAAGGCTCTGCCGTGTCATCCTCCTCGCAGCATGCAGCACAAGTAGGCGTCTCACTGATGCCAATCATGCAGAGATGGTTAGCAAAAGTGTAATGACCCGTAATGGCTCTCACAAGTCTTTTGCAGTCAATTCTCCTTAAGAACAGGAGGAATGCTGCGGATTTCTTGCAGATATCAGGTCATACGCGCTCTGTCATCCTGCATCCTGGATAGTCCCTGAAAAACTCTCCTCTGACCCCATTCTGACGAGTTCATCAGAGATCTCATTTCCTGCGATCCCAGAGTGACCTGGAACCCATACAAGCCTTAGTGAATTTAGTCTACCGACTCTGTTCAATAAAAGGTATTGAGTTCTGGCACTAATTTGGAGCTAGTTGAAGGTTTGGGCACAGCTTTGAGTGCCTCTTGGCTGTCACAGCAGACGCATATGCTTTTTCCCCTCCACCTGTGCTTCACAACATGGCCACTTGGATTGCGTATATCTCTGATTGAAAGACAGGCGCATATTTTCCTAACGAGAAGTGCAGTCTGATGTTTTCGCGCTCAAAGAAGACCCCAGCTCTGGATCCCCGCCCAGACCTGGTGCCATCCGTGAAAATGCGAAGACTATCCTTTTCACTTTCAGTATTTAGCCAGAGACAGTTCTGACGCCATAGATACTCGACTGTGAAATTACAGCGCAGTAGATTAACGGGTGTCAATGCGTCAGAAGGCATGTGTAGACAGAGGTCGCAAGACATTTCTTGCGCAAGCACTCTGTTATTCTTGTGCGAGTTGTACCAAAAGCCATATGTATCTCTTGAGACGAGACATGGCTTTCAGAGCACACCCTCTGATAAATATATCAAGGGGTGGGAGGTTCATGATAGCATCTAGAGCAGCGCCCGGCATGTTGAGGAAAGTCCCTGTTTGGTGTTTGGGGAAAGAGGCTACGACGTGTTGCGTGTTAGCCTGTTCCACAAGACAACCGATGCATATGAGATTTCATTTCATTTTTTTTCGCTTGCTTGATATTTAGGGGTAGCATATTCCACAGCTGGACAGCATTCACAAAAAATTGGCGGGACGTTGTTAAATATTTGTGTTTTGGAACTATAAGCTTTAGAGAACGTTGTGCCTTTGCGAACTGAATGCATTCGAAAAGGTATTCAGGTTCCTTGGTCGCTATAACTTTATGCAACAGTAGCAAGGTACGATGTTTCATCAGAGCTGTAAGTGAAGAACCTGCAATTTTTTGGGTGAATTCGGAGATGTGCTCGCGCCTTTCGATGCTATAGATGTATCTGGCGCAACAATTATACACGACGTTAAGTTTTCTTTGAGATTCATAGTCCAAGTTCGAAAACAGCTCACAACCGTACAGAATGATAGGTAGAATGAACGACGTTACAAGTTTATGCTTAACTTTGGTGGGCAAGTATTTGGTAGTAGGGCTTAAGCCTCTAAGAGCACCGTATACCTTGGAAACCACATAATTAACATAGGAACTCCAGCTGAGGTTACTACTTAATTATCAGGCCTGCGATCCATGGAGGATCTGAGCCTGAGCTATAGCTGCCTTCCATCCTTGACGGTCCCGGGCACGCTGCTTCCAGTTGTCAAGACCAAGATGTCCTACATCCACGATTACTTGGTCTTTATACCGGAGGTTCGGTCTTCCTCTTCTTCTCGAACCAGGAGGCTCGGAGTCGAAGACCCTCTTAGCTGGAGCGTTGATGTCCATGCGCTCGATGTGGCCAAGCCAGTGTAGTCGACGGATCCTTGCCTTCCGGACTACATCCACATCTTGGTACAGCTCGTAGAGTTCGCGGCTTCCAGTGCGGCTTCCGGCCCGGCAAATCAACTATAGACCAAATTTTCACACTTAAAAAAGAAAAGACCAACGAGTTTCGAATCGATACACACCATCTTTTCATCGATTTCAAAGCCGCATACGACAGCATTCATCGTGAATCACTGTTTGGGGCGATGGCCGAATTCGGGATCCCGGTAAAACTGATCCAGTTGTGTCGCGCCACGCTAAAAAACACGCGATGCACCGTGCAACTCGGTTCTAGGACCTCGGAACCATTCGAAACATGCACTGGATTTCGGCAAGGAGATGCGCTGTCATGTGACTTCCTCAACCTGGTGCTGGAACAGATAGTGCGACGGGCAGGCGTCAACAGGGAAGGCACTATCTTTTACAAGTCCATCCAGCTGCTAGGATACGCGGATGATATCGACATCATCTCGTGTTCTCGCCGTGGCATTGTGGAAGCATTCACGGCGATTGAAGAACAGGCGAAGCGAATTGGTCTTAAGATCAATGAGGACAAAACGAAATACATGCTGTCAAGCAAAAACCAATCCGTCGCTCACCACCTGGGACAAAACATAACAATTGACAGCTACAATTTCGAGGTAGTTAAGGAGTTTGTCTACCTCGGGGCAAACGTAAATTCCACAAATGACACCACAGTGGAGATCCGGCGTAGAATCGCCCTTGGCAACGGCTGCTACTTCGGTTTGTCCAAACAACTGGGGTCAAAACTCCTCACTCGAAAGACCAAAGTCATGCTTTACAAAACGCTCATTCTGCCAGTCTTACTGTACGGAGCCGAAAGCTGGACGATAAGCAGGACAGTGGAGCTGATTTTGGGTTCTTTCGAAAGAAAAATTCTGCGCCGGATATTTGGTCCTGTCTGTGAGGAAGGTGAATGGAGAAGAAGACACAACCAGCTGAGGTTAGGTTCGAGAAATATTCCTAGATTTTTGATTTTCCCAACATAATCAATAGGAGAGTTGTTCATCAAAAGAGGCGGTAAATTTAACACGACCCTACTTCTATTGAGAATTAGTGCTTTTGTTTTTGACGTGTTCAAATTCAGTTTATTGCTTATTGACCAATGGTGGACGAGATTAAGTTCATGCGAAAGTGAATTCATGGCCGAGGCATAATACATTTTCGGGAACATAGAGTAGACCTGAACATCGTCGGCGTAAATATGGTACTTACACGTTGAGAAACATTTATATATATCAATTATAAAACACGAAAATAAAAGTGGACCTAACACAGAACCTTGAGGCACACCAGAGTTAACAAAAAAGACACGAAGAACGTTTATTATTGTGGTACACAAATTGCGAACGGTTTGTTAGATATGAAGACATAAGGTGACATAAAGATAGCCCAGAGGAAAATTGGTTCTTAAGTCTTTTTATGAGAATTTCATGGTTCACGCTGTCAAAGGCTTTAGAGAAGTCCAGACAAACCAATAGTCCGACCATATTACTATCCATACCCAAGCGGATATCTTCACAAACTTTTAGCAAGGTCGTTGTGCAATTATGCTTGGCACGAAAGCCAGATTGGAACTTAGTAATTAAATTATTTTTGACGAAATGCTCTTTCAATTGCCCACTCACCAGACTTTCAAAAACCTTGCTTAGATATGGAAGAATGGCAATTGGGCGAAACTCGGTACCATCAGGAGAAGATGTTTTAGGTAGGGGAATAACTTTCGCAACTTTCCAGCTACCTGGGAAGGTCGAGGTTGTAATGATGGTGTTGATTATATGCGTGATTTGGTGCAGGATGCAGGGAAGAAGTGTTTTGATGAAAATGGGATGTATTTCATCCGACCCCATAGCTTTCTATTTTATTTTCATTAAAGCAAGTCCAACAGACAGTTCGTCAACGCCTGAGAGTGAGACGGTGTTTAGATTATTACCTGAGATAGGATGCGTTATATGACTATCGCCATTGACCATTGAGCAAATTGAGCAAATTTGATGTTGAGAGCTTCGAGATCTAAATTATTAGGGGCTGTACATTTTTTGGAGCAGATGCCCATTCTACGCACGTTTTTCCAAAAAGCAGAACTCGAATTGCTATTAGCAAAAGTCTCTGAGTAGAAATGCCGTTTATTCCTACCTAGATTATAGGTTTTATCATTGCCATGTAGATCCAGGGGACCTTTGCCGGCGAGAAGCCCAATATTTTGCCAAAAGTTCTTCTACATTGTCAAAAAGCTGACAGTGCTTTGGTGGTTTTTGACTCAACATGCTTTCACCAAAGAAGCTAGCTATCTAAGACGACTCCCGGGTACTTAGCTTCCTTGAACGTCGGGATGGGAGTGACATTTAGTACCAGCTGAGTCATGTCAGTATTTTTCCTCCTCCCCGTAAAGAGAACAACATCGGTCTAAAGAGGATTAACTGACAGCCCAAAGCAATGGTTGGTTTCCAAAATGAAATCAACGATTACTTCTTCTTTTTCTTAGTGGGCGCTACAGTTCGGGGTGAACCTGGGCCTCAACCAACATGCCCCTCCATCTAGCACGATCTTTCGCTAGCCTTTTCCATTGCCGCACACCCAGTTGGCTGAGGTCCCCTTCCACGTGTGTGCGCCATCTTAAGTGCGGCCGTCCTCTGCTTCTTCGTTTCTCGGGGTTGGATTCAAAGACTCTCCGGGCTGGAGCTGTAGTGTCCATTCGCTCTGCATGGCCCAGCCATCTTTGGCATTGAATCCGTAGACGCCTGACTAGGCTCATGTCGCTGTACAGCCCGTAAAGTTCGTGGTTGAATCTTCTCCTCCATCCCCCGTCTGCGTTTATAGGCCCAAAAATCACGCGCAAAATCTTTCCCTCGAACCGACCAAGGGCCTCCTCATCCGCTTTTGATAGTGTCCATGCTTCTGCGCCGTACAACAGGACCGGGATGATAAGAGTCTTATATAGAGTCAACTTTGTCGTTCGGGAGAGGGCTCTATTACTCAATTGCCTCCTGAGCTCAAAGAAACAGCGATTGGCGAGAGTGATTCTGCGTTTGATTTCGGAACTGATGTCGTTGTTCCAGGTCACTGCGGAGCCAAAGTAGACGAAGTCCTTGACTACCTCGAACTTATATCTGCCTATACAAACGTTCTGGCCGTGACGTCGGTGCTGAGCGTCCTTTTTTGATGACAGCATATATTTAGTTTTGCCCTCGTTTACCGCCAAACCAATTTTCGCCGCCTCCATCTCAATACTCGCAAACGCCTCCTTGACATCTCGCTGTGATCTACCTATTATGTCAATATCGTCGGCGTATGCAGGGAGTTGCGAGGATTTGAAATAGATTGTGCCTCTTCTATTGGCCAGTGATTTTTGCACAATCATTTCCAATATGATGTTGAAGAAATCACACGACAGCGCATCGCCCTGCCTGAATACTTTTTTGACATCAAAACTATCGGTAAGGTGTTCACCGATTCGGATGGAGCAGCGAGCATTCTCCAAAGTCATCCTGCATAGTCTGATGAGTTTAGCAGGTATGTCAAAGGTAGACATAGCGTTGTATAGCTCGTCTCTAATTACGCTGTCGTATGCGGCTTTGAAGTCGACAAATAGGTGGTGAGTGTCGACTTGAAATTCATTGGTTTTTTCCAGGATCTGCCGTAGTGTGAAGATTTGGTCGATGGTGGACTTCTCTGGCCTGAATCCGCACTGATAAGGACCTATCAGCTTATTTACAAAAGGCTTCAGGCGTTCACACAAAACGGCAGAGAAGATTTTGTAGGCGATGTTAAGGAGACTTATTCCTCTATAGTTGGCGCAATCAGAGGGGTCTCCATTCTTGTGGATCGGGCATACGATGCTGAGACTCCATTCCTCGGGCATGCTTTCCTCTAATCATATCTTACGGATGAGCTGGTGCATGCTCCCAACCAGGTCATCCCCAGCTGCCTTGAAGAGCTCAGCAGACAGTCCGTCTGCGCCAGCAGCTTTATTCGACTTGAGCTTCGATATGGCAATCTTAACTTCGTCGAGGTCAGGGGGACAGAATTCTCTGCGGTCTCCGTCGATTAGAAATGGATCATTCTGCCTGACAGCGGTATATTGACTAATATCGCCGTTATACAGTCTGCAGAAGTGGTTTTTCCATATTCTCAGCATCGACTGCGGTTCTACTACGAGGTGTACGTTCTCATCCCTGCAGGCTTCCGTTCTGGCTTTATAAGCTTGGCATGTTCGCTTTATCTGTTGATAAAACTTTCGAACGTCACGCCTGCAGTAACACCCCTCCAAATCCTCAATCGCGCGCTTCTCGTGCTCTTTCTTCGTTCTTCTAAGAAGCTTATGCTCCTCCCTTCTTTTTAGCTCGTAGAGCTCACGAGCTGCTCTTGTTCTTTTACGCAGCGAGGCTTTATATGCATCCTGCTTCGCTGTATGAATCCTCCTGCACTCGTCATCGAACCAGGTGTTTCTTCGTGGTGGAGCCTTGAAACCCAAAACTTCGGATGCAGAACTTTTCAGGGCTTGTTTGCAAAGGCTCCACTGCTGTTCTATTGATAGTGTGGAGGATTCAAGTGTATTGGAGAGCTTAAGGGAGACGCGATCGGTAAAAGCACGAGCGGTTTCTGGCGATAGTAGCTTTCCGACGTCATAACTTTGTATGCTTACTCTACTCCGTTGCGTTCGTGATATCCGTAAGCGCATCTTGGCTACTACACGATAGTGGTCCGAGTCGATGTTAGCAACGATTACAGGGGTCCTTTTTGTTTCGTAAAGGCTATCAAGTGGAACTTTTGCAGCAGGACCCTCACTTTTACAATAAGGCGTAATTAAAGAGCTGGATCAATGGCGGCAATTTCGCGGCGAATATTCTCTTGCAGGGTCTGAATTGTTCGAGGATTGTTATTGTAAACCCTTGAATTGTGGTATCCCGTCAAGAAAAAGTCGCATTGTGTGAGGTCCGGAAAGCGTGGTGGCTAGGGTATGTCTCCATACTTGCTGATCAATTTGGTCGGGAAAATATCTATCAGCTTCTCCATCGAGATCCCAGCCGTATTTGGGGTGCGACTGTCTTGTGAAATAGCGTCCTGTTATGCCCGGGGGAATAGCTGCAGTCGCAGCGACAGAAACTCGTCGATTATTCGGTAATATACTTCAGCAGTGACTGTTTCTTGTTGGTTACAAAAAATAAGGGCCAACTATCCCTCGGGCAGAAATGGCACACCATACCGTCATTTTGGGGCAATTGAAACGTTTTTGATGGTGTTCTCTAATGTTCTTTGGGCACCAGTAACGCAAATTCTATTTATTTACGTAGCCGTCGATATGGAAATGTGCTTCATCACTAAACAATATGTTGTCAACCGTTCGTGCTGTTCGAAAACGTGTTTCGAGCATTGTTCTTGCGAAAGTTTCTCGCAAAGGATTGTCACTTGATTTTTTTATTCCCTTAGAGGCCGCAATCTTTCTTATGATTTTTCGCGGATTTCGCATAATTTCGTGTCGAATTTGAGCGACAAGTTCCGGCGTCGCTGCTGATGTTGATGGTCCAGGAGCAGTTCTGTTAACCATCGTCCCTTTTTGTCTAAACCTTTGCAACGACGACCCGATAAGTTGCGTGCTCGGACCATCACTCAGTCTGCGTAAATTGAGTGAGTAGACAAATTGCGACGCACACGAACCAACGACTCACCGGTTTTCAAAAATTGCTTACCCGGGAATGCACGGTGTGCTCCCGATCATTGACTCATCGCGATTAATAAATCCGCAAAAAAAAAAAATGCGCATCGAACGATGTCTCCCATACTTACCTCATCCCGACGGTTTTCGAACATTCGAAATTTAAAGTTGGACACCCTACAATACTCAGTGCTTTTCGATCTTACAAATCGATGTAAAGGGGATAGTTTAAATCCAAATGTGCCGTCCCCAGTAGAAGTACCAATTTATTGGCTCTGGGTTTAGGCAATACTTAAGGGTTATCTCTTAAATCTCAACTTCTAACAAAGACCACCAGTAATGTCTGATAACGTTGACGTGGGTATGTATTTGCGTCATGAGATCATACGAGGCATACAAATGGTATGTTTAATCGCTGTAAGATGGAATCGCCTCTATACCTCCCTAGATGGTTCTAAAACCATTAAAAAACGGTCTTGCCTTGATCAATGCGTCTTCAGGGCTACCCAAATCGATGGCTGTTTTTTTTACATATTCAATAAGAGTTGCCCGACGCTGTACTTAACAAGTTCGACTACCGACAATAGTAGAGTGAAAGTGAAACCTTCTCTATTCGTGGTTTGAAATCGGCAATAACCAGAAAGACAAACATGAGGGAAAAATCTGTTTCTGCCGACCGTTATTTTAACAAGTCCGTCCGCACCATTAGGCGTGTAAATCATGTGGCCTCATTAGCATTAAGCACAATGATGGGAGCTTCTAAACGGAGGATGATGTCAGCCAGCGTGCTATTTTTAATCGATTCTGAAGTGATCGATTTCACAAGAATCGTATTCCGCATCTCGCTTGCATTTGTAATGATCCTGAATCACTGCCCTTATTGTTATACAAAACCTATCTTCACCGGCTTCGAACACGTTCGTAGAACCGCAAATGTATCTATATACGTATGTTAAGCAATTTGTACATTTTTAATTGTGATTAGATCAGTAGCGGAAATAATCGCCTTTCGACCGACAGTATCCGAGGACTGATGGTGATTCACCAGCAGAGAGAGAGTTTCGGTATCTCGTGTCATTGCTCGTTGACAGCTGATGGTACTCATTTGCATAACATGCCGATATGATCAGCTGTGTTAGTTTGATTTCTCTGTGTTATCGGCGGGAGTGCTTCAACTCGATTTGTTTTTTCTTTCGTTTTCCTCGTACAGCTAGATATGCATAATATGCAGATAGTTGCCGTTTATGATAGTGATTAAGATCGTCAAATTGTCTTTTGTCGCAAACTCGTTGCCTGGCGATCTTGTGACAAGTGTCTTCAATTGCGCTTCACTTATATGTATGTACAGGGTGGGCCAAGTACAAGTTTCTTTTTAAAAATGCAATAAAATGAACAAAATTAATTTGTTCCATGTATTAAGGCTTTATTAGTAAGAACAAACATTCCCATTAATTATGAAATACAACGTCGTTCAAGTGGCTGGCTTCGCAGTAGCGCATTCTGTCACTCCAATTTTTCAAGACCTTTTGATGGTTTCAGAGCAGCAATGGGCGCATTGCCAGAGCGCCGTCAGAGAGGCTGCCTCAGAGGTGCTGCGTTTCAAACCGCCACCACCTAGGAACCCCTGGTTCGATGAACAATGCGAACAAGCCCATGCAGCAAAACAAAAGGCATTTAAAGCCATGCTGCAAAGACGGACGAGAGCTGCTCGCGAAATCTATAAGCAGAAGAGAAGAGAGGAAAACACGCTTTTCAGAACAAAGAAGAGAGAGCACGGAAAGCGTGAGATCGAGGAGATAGAGAGATGCTTTCGCAGGAATGACGCCCGTAAGTTTTACAATAAGGTAAAACGAACATGCCATGGCTACAAAGCCAGAGCGGCGGCCTGCAGGGATGAAAATGGGGAACTGGTAGTAGAGTCGCAGTCGATGCTGAGTATTTGGAAATACCACTTCTGCAGACTGTATAACGGCAATGATAGACAAGATACCGCTGTCAGGCAGAACGAGCCATTCGTAATAGACGGCGAAGTAACAGAATTCAGTCCACCCGATCTAGACGAAGTCAAAAACGCGATATCAAGACTTCAGTCTAATAAAGCCGCGGGCGCACACGGCTGAGCTTTTTAAGGCGGCTGGAGATGAGCTGGTAAGGTGCATGCACCATCTTATTTTCAAGGTATGGTCGGAGGAAAGCATACCCGACGAATGGAATCTCAGCATCGTTTGTCCGGTCCATAAGAAAGGAGAACCCTATGACTGCGCCAACTATAGGGGAATAAGTCTCCTTAACATCGCATATAAGATCTTCTCCGCCGTATTGTGTGAACGCCTGAAACCGTTTATGGATAACCTGATCGGCTCTTATCAGTGTGGTTTCAGGCCAGGTAAATCCACAATAAACCAAATATTTACGCTACGGCAGATCTTGGAGAAGACCCAGGAATACCAAATCGACACTCACCACCTCTTCGTCGATTTCAAAGCTGCGTATGACTGCGTGTATAGAGATGATCTATACAAAGCCTTGTCTAGTTTTAACATCCCTGCGAAACTCGTCCGACTGTGCAGGATGACAATGGAGAATTCTCGCTGCTCCATTAAGGTCTGTAATGAGCAAACCGAGACCTTTGATGTTAAAAAAGGATTTAGGCAAGGTGACGCACTGTCATGCAACTTTTTCAATATCGTGCTTGAAAAGATCGTGCAAGAGTCACTGGCCAACACAAGAGGTACAATTTATTTCAAGTCTACGCAATTGCTTGCGTACGCCGACGACATTGACGTGATTGGACGGACACAGCGAGACGTCAATGAGGCCGTTGTAAGCATTTAGGTAGAAGCGGCTAAGATGGGTCTCAAGGTTAATGAGGGTAAAACCAAATATCTTCTTTCATCTAAAAGAGACGGACAACACCGACGTATTGGTCAGAACGTCACCATGGGCGGATATAACTTTGAAGTTGTCAAGGAATTCGTCTACCTTGGCTCACTGATGGCCAGCGACAACAACACCAGCGCTGAGATAAAACGCACAATCACTCTTGCCAACAGCTGTTTCTTTGGGCTCAAGAGGCAATTGAGAAGTAGAGCCCTCTCTCGGACACTATATAATACCTTAATCATCCCAGTCCTCCTTAACGGCGCAGAGGCTTGGACCTCAACAAAAGCGGATGAAGATGCTCTTGGTCGTTTCGAGAGGAAAATTCTGCGCACTATCTACGGTCCTGTTTGTTCAAACGGTGTATGGAGGAGAAGATATAACGAAGAACTGTACGGATTTTACATCGACATCGGCCTGGTACGACGTCTACGGATACAGCGTCTAAGGTGGCTAGTCCATGTAGAGCACATGGAAAACACAGCACCGACCCGAAGAGTCTTCGAATCCACCCCAGAAGAAAGGCGCGGCAGAGGACGGCCGCATCAACGGTGGCGCACGCATGTGGAAGGGGACCTTAACCAACTGGGCATGCGGCGCTGGAAACAGCTGGCCAAAGACCGTGCCAGCTGGAGACGCTTGTTGGTTGAGGCCAAGGTTCACCACAGACTGTAGCGCCACCTAAGAGTAATTAGGTTGTGATGCTCACGGATTGCTTGAAAGACATTGGCCTTAAGTGCTTGAATCGTTTCTGGATTGTTGGCATAACATCGGTCCTTCGGGGTTCCCCACAAAAAAAAAAAAAAAAAAAACAAAAAAAGTCCAATGGGGTCAAATCGCAGCTTCGAGGCGGCCAATTGACATCGCCAAGACAGCTGATAATTTCTGGTAGGGAGCATGCACCAGATCATCTGCAGAATTTGGGAAGATGAAAGCATGCCCGTCAACTGGAATACCAGCTCTATTTGCCCCATCCACAAAAAAGGCGATCCTACCTCTGGTAAGAACTATAGAGGTATATCCCTGCTCAATGTCGCATAAGAGATCCTGTCCAGCATATTGTGTGAACGTGCCATTTTGCACCGCACTAATCGGCAGCTACCAGTACGGCTTCCGGCCCGGCAAATCGACTATAGACCAAATTTTCACACTTCGACAAATCCTGGAAAAGGCCAACGAGTTTCGAATCAATACAAACCATCTTTTCATCGATTTCAAAGCCGCATACGAGAGCATTCATTGTGAAGGACTGTCAGGCAGCCGTCAACAGGGAAGGCACTATCTTCTACAAGTCCGTCCAGCTGCTAGGATACGCGGATGATATCGACATCATCGCGTATTCTCGCCGTGGCATTGTGGAAGCATTCACGGCGATTGAAGAACAGGCGAAACGAATTGGCCTTAAGATCAATGAGGACAAAACGAAGTACATGCTGTCAAGCAAAAACCAATCCGTCGCTTTGACGCAATTGACAGCTACAATTTCGAGGTAGTTAAGGAGTTTGTCTACCTCGAGGTAGTTAAGGAGTTTGTCTACCTCGGGGCAAACGTAAATTCCGCAAATGACACCACAGTGGAGATCTGGCATAGAAGCTGCTACTTCGGCCTAAATCCTTTTTTGACATCAAAACTATCGGTAAGGTGCTCACCGATTCGGATGGAGCAGCGAGCATTTTCCAAGGTCATCCTGCATAGTCTGACGAGTTAAGCAGGTATGTCAAAGGTAGACATAGCGTCTCTAATTACGCTGTCGTATGCGGCTTTGAAGTCGACAAATAGGTGGTGAGTGTCGACTTGAAATTCATTGGTTTTTTCCTGGATCTGCCGTAGTATGAAGATTTGGTCGATGGTGGACTTCCCTGGCCTGAATCCGCACTGATAAGGACCTAACAGCTTATTTAGAAAAGGCTTCAGGCGTTCACACAAAACGGCAGAGAAGATTATGTAGGCGATCTTAAGGGGACTTTCTCCTCTATAGTTGGCTCAATCAGAGAGGTCTCCCTTCTTGTGGATCGGGCATACGATGCTGAGACTCCATTCCTCGGGCATGCTTTCCTCTAACCATATCTTACAGATGAGCCGGTGCATGCTCCTAACCAGCTCACCCCCAGCCGCTTTGAAGAGCTCAGCAGACAGTCCATCTGCGCCAGCAGCTTTATTCGACTTGAGTTTCGACATGGCAATCTCAACTTCGTCGATGTCAGGGAGACGGAATTCTCTGCGATCTTCGTCGTTAAAAAATGGATCATTCTGCCTGACGGCGGTATGTTGGTTGTCATCGCCGTTATACAGTCTGCAGTCTACTACTAGGTGTCCGTTCTCATCCTTACAGGTCTCCGTTCGGGCTTTATAGCCTTGAGACATTCGTTTTATCCGCTGACAAAATCTTCGAACGTCGTGCCTGCAATAGCACCTCTCCAAGTTTTCAGTCGCCCGCTTCTCGTGCTCTTTCTTTTTTCTCTTGAGAAGCTTATGTTCCTCCCTTCTCTTAAGCTCGTAGAGCTCCCGAGCCGCTCTTGTTTTTTTGTGTAGTGAGGCTTTGTATGCCTCCTGCTTTTCCGCATAAATCCTTCTACACTCGTCATCGAACCAGGTGTTTCAGCGTGGTGGAGCTTTAAGGCCCAGCACTTCCATTGCTGTGCTCTTCAGGGCTTGTTTGCACAAGCTCCATTGTTGCTCTACTGACTGAGTGGAGGATTGAGGTGTATCGGAGAGCTTAAGGGAGACGCGGTTGGCAAAAGCACTGGCGATCTCCGGCGATAGTAGCTTTCCGACGTCATAGCTTGGTGTTCTAACTCTACTCCGCGGTGTTCGTGTTATGCGCTGACGTATCTTGGCTACTACAAGATAGTGGTCTGAATCGATGTTCGCTCCTCGGAAAGTGCGAACATCAAGAATAGTGGACGAGTGTCTGACGTCAATCGCGATGTGGTCAATCTGGTTGGTGACTGATTGATCTGGCGACCGCCAGGTGCCTTTGTGTATATCGAGGTGGGAAAATCGTGTGCTGGCTACAAGAAGATTTCGCCCCGTGGCAAGGTCGATCAGCCTATGTCCGTTATCGGAGGTGGTGTCATGTAGGCTGTGTTTGCCGATGACCCGCCCAAAGATGCTTTCTTTACCCAGCTTAGCGTTAAAATCCCCTAGTATGATTTTGGTATCATAGCTGGGGCATTTGGTATATGTTCGGTCTAGGAGATCAAAGAAATCATCTTTGATTGAGTCATCCTTGTCTTCCGTGGGGGCATGGACGCATATGAGGCTGATGTTACAGAAATTTGCCTTGATGCGGATCGTTATGAGGCGTTCACTCACATACTGGAAACTTAGGACTTTATGTCTTAGTCCACCTCTAACAACAAATCCGCATCCAAATAGTCTCTGTCTTCTCTCCCTATAGCAGTCACCGTAGTAAATGTCGCAGTTTTTCATCCGCTTTTTACCCGGTCCATTCCATCGCATTTCCTGGATGGCGGTTATGTCCGCTTTATAGCGGTGTAGGGCGTCCGCAAGTTGTTCGGCCGCACGTGATCTGTTTAGGGACCTAACATTCCACGTACAGAACCGAAGGTCCTTGTTTGGTTTTTGTTTTCTTATAGGGTCGTCAACATAGATCCTTTCCGTTTTATTATCCGAGGCTGTTTTGTGTTTCTGAGCAATTAGTGGTTTTACGGTTATGATTCGCTAGACCATAGCCCAACCGACACTAATCCTGTTTGGTGGCGCAGGATACTCGCCATTCGACCTCTTCCGTCAGTAATTTACCTTTTAAGGAAATTTCCAGATGGCACCACGAGGAGGTGGAAGTAGGACCTGACTAGCAGAGCTGCAAGATGTTCGGCTGCAGAGGCTCTTACTCGCTTTTTGTCGGGCCAGCATCCGTCCCGTCCTACCCCTACGAGGCCTTTGCTAGTCCTTCACCATCCAGAAAAGATGATTATTCGCCCAAAATCGTTGTCCAATTCAAGCTACTCTAAGGTCGTCCAAACTGCGAAACGATAAGGAAGCGGATGGTCGCGCGCCTTTAATTGCTGAGTCAATTGGACCTTGTAAGCGAATAATCCGACATCCGATTATGAATGAGATGGAAAGCCGATGGCGTTGACAGTCGTTTTGACAGATCGTACCTACAAACACTTTGCGGTTTGACGGCGTCTCGACTATGTCATTCAGCCTTGTTCCGACGTCTTGACTCTACACATCGACGTATTGAGACTAACACAATGATAAGTCAGAAGCGTCGTTTTTAAACGGGAATGACACGTATAGCATCGGTGTATTACAAAAGCAACAACCAGCCCCTGCGGTGATCGCAGGACAGACGTACGAAGGTTTTGACTATCTGTCAAGATTTCGAGCGGGAATAAGCTGTCAGTGTCAAAATAACCTATGATTAAAAAAAAAAAAAAAAAAAATAACTAGATGGCCCACCCCTTACTATTCTGGGTGCTTGTCATTTACACGTGGGAACTCATCTGAATTGCATGAGCTGGCATAAATAGCCATGAAAGTCTATGAAATTAAATGTAATTCAACCGCAAATGAGTTAGTATTTCTAGGGGTGAACCAGTTAAACTAAATTGCTCATGCGCAAGTAACGAAACTGAATGACATTAATTAAGACAGTCCGTCGGACATTAACATAATGAACAATTTTGTTTGTGTCCTCATATGTACATATGTATGACGGCAAGGTCTATCGTTAGCCCGATCCATAATTCAACGAAGCACCACCCGTTGACCTGTATATGAAACAGGTTTGCCTAAAAGTTATAAGATTCTACCAGGAACCTTGAGATTTGTTCCCACTTCCTCTTAAAAACAATAAAAAGTGAATTAATCAACGTACCAAATGACATCTGTCACTCCAGCTGGCCTCGGCTGTCATGCAGAGATGATCGAAAGATTTTTCTTGAACGCCATTCATTGAGTAATTGGTTGGTTGAAGCAAAAAACGTATGTACCTGCAATCGCCGAGTTGCATAATTACATCGAAAAGAGTCTAGTCAACTGGACACAGACAGAGCACATGGATCGAACTCGTTGTAAGAGCCTCGTGCTCGGTCGAGCGTTAAGACCGGTTACCAAAGTAAATTAGGTTTAGGTCAGTTGCCGAGCAGCTGCTGGATGGATCAGAGTCCGAATGAATAAATTATCTTTGTCGAGATTGTGAAATCGAAAGTGACGCTGTGTGTTTTTAGCTTAGTTTAGTTTATTTGTTTCTTTTTTCTAATCATATGCAACTTGATGGATGATAATTACGAGCATTGAACTTGGTGAACTGTGAATTTAATTTTTTTTGTTTTTCGTTTTTTTTTTTGCAATTTAATGGCGATTCAAACGAATTTATTTCGTCTGATTCGGTTACAAGACGTTGATTGTTTGCTACTAGTTCTTGTGTTGTGACCTTAAGACAGTTAGAACAAGTGAAGATCATGCGAGCGTTGGCATTGTAGATGGTAGGAACCTTTTTGTCATATTATGGACAGAGAAAACCTTTATATTCACCAGCGATGGTTTCATCGCATATTGCTTCAGCTCCTAACTTAAAATCGGCCGAAGTAGGCAGCTTAAAACCGCATGTTTTATTCCCAGGAAGGTTAGACAGGGCGCAGTGGTTAGTATGTTGGACTCTGACGCACGATGAGCGAGTTCGTCATCGAATGTTTACTTCGCGGTGTCCCTCTTCGGCGGGGTATTAGCAAAACCCCCGTAGTATTACTTACTTACTTTGATGGCGCTACAGTTCGGGGTGAACCAGGGCCTCAACCAACAAGCCTCTCCAGCCGGCCCGATCTTCGGCCAGCCGCTTCCAGTGCCGCACGCCCAGTTGGTTGAGGTCCCCTTCCACCTGTGCGCGCCACCTTAAATGCGGTCGTCCTCTGCTGCGTCGTCCCTCGGGGTTGGAGTCGAAGACTCTTCGGGCCGGAGCGTTGATGTCCATTCGCTCTACATGGCCTAGCCATCTTAGACGTTGGATCCGAAGACGTCTAACCAGGCCGATGTCGCTGTACAGCCCGTACAGTTCTTGGTTGAATCTCCTCCTCTATTCTCCGTTTACACAAACGGGACCTAAGATTGCACGCAGAATTTTCCTCTCGAAACGTCCAAGAGCTTCTTCATCCGCTTTTGATAACGTCTAAGCCTCATCGCCGTAGAGGAGGACCGGGATGATTAAGGTTTTGTAGAGGGAGACCTTAGTTTTTCGAGAGAGGGCTCTACTACTCAATTGCCTCTTGAGCCCGAAGAAGCAGCGATTGGCAAGAGTTATTCTGCGTTTTATCTAAGCGCTGGTGTCGTTGCTGCTTGTCACTATCGAGCCAAGGTAGACGAAGTCCATGACTACTTCAAAAATATAGCTGCCAGAGGTGACGTTCTGACCAAGACGTCGGGGTTGTGCGTCTTTCTTGGATGACAGCATATATTTGGTCTTGCCCCATTTACCGTTAGACCCACTTTCGCCGCTTCTGCTTCAATGCTTGTGAACGCCTCATTGACATCTCGCTTTGTTCGTCCAATAACGTCAATGTCATCTGCGTAGGCAAGCAATTGTGTGGACTTAGGAAGTAGATCGTACCTCTTGTATTGGCCGCAGAGTCCCGCACGATCTTTTCAAGAATAATGTTTGAAGAAATCACATGACAGTACGTCACCCTGTCTAAAACCTTTTTTTTAACATCAAAGGGGTCGGTTAGTTCACCTCCGATCTTAATGGAGCAGCGAGAGCTCTCCATAGTCATCCTGCATAGTCTGACGAGTTTAGCAGGAATGTTAAAACATGACATGGCTCTGTATAGCTCGTCTCTATGAACACTGTCATACGCGGCTTTAAAGTCGACGAAAAGATGGTGCGTGTCGACCTGGAATTCATGGGTCTTCTCCAAGATCTGCCGTAGTGTAAATATTTGGTCTATCGTGGATTTTCCTGACCTGAAACCACACTGGCAAGAACCTATCAGATTCGCATCCGAATAAGCGTTGTTTATTTTCTCTGTAGCAGTTTCCGTAGTATATATCACAGTTTTTCATCCGCTTTTTGCCTGGCCCATCCCATCGCACTTCTTGGAGCGCGGTAATGTCTGCCTTATAGCAGTCCAAAGACTTGACCAGTTATTCGGCTGCACATGGTCTGTTGAGGGACCTTACGTTCCAGGTGCAGAACCGAAATTCGTTTCCTTTTTGACGTTTGCGGGGGTCGTCAACATGTAATCCGTCTGTATCCGAGGCTATTGGTTGTCTCTGAACAAATTTTTTTTTTTTAAGCGATAGGGATGTTAGCCCTAAGCGCAACCCCCAACCTGGAGGGCCAGGTTCCTCTTTCCCCAGGAACAAGGGGTCGGGTCGCTGTACACATTGGTTCACTACCTGGCGGGTGCCAGTATAGCTATCCAGGGGAGGCCACGCGGAGGCTGTGTGTCAACTTGGATTGAGCAGGGACAGAGATCGAAGCTGGCGTTTGCCAAGTTAAACGCGATCAACTTCTTTGCTCTGTTTGTTCGCTCCCTTCTCCCCTACCCCCGTAGTATACTTGCCATAAAAAAGCTTCTCGACTCACTTCGTTCGGAATCGGCATAAAACTGTAGGTCTCTTTCTTCTTCTTCTTGTCGGGCGCTACAGTTCGGAGTGGAGCAGCGAGCATTCTCCAAAGTCATCCTGCATGGTCTCACGAGTTTAGCAGGGATGTCAAAGGTAGACATGGCGTTGTATAGCTTGTCTCTAATTACGCTGTCGTATGCGGCTTTGAAGTCGACAAATAGGTGGTAAGTGTCGACTTGAAATTCATTGGCTTTTTCCAGGATCTGCCGTAGTGTGAAGATTTGGTCGATGGTGGACTTTCCTGGCCGGAAGCCACCCTGATAAGGACCTGTGAGTTTATTTGCAAAAGACTTCAGGCGTTCACACGAAACGGCAGGGAAGATTTTATAGCCGATGTTAAGGAGACTTATTCCTCTGTAGTTGGCGCAGTCAAAGGGGTCTCCTTTCTTGTGGATCGGGCAAACGATGCTGAGACTCCATTCCTCGGACATGCTTTCCTCTGACCATATCTTACAGATGCATGCATCCTAACCAGGTCATCTCTAGCTACTTTGAAGAATTCAGCAGACAGTCTGTCTGCGCCAGCAGATTTATTCGACTTGAGTACCAAAATGGCGATCTTAACTTCGTCGTGGTCAAAGGGACCGAATTCTCTGCGATCTTCGTCGTTAAGAAATTGATAATTCTGCCTGAAAGTGGGCTATTGACTAACGTATACAGTCGCAGAAGTGGTTTTTCCATCGACTGCAATTCTACTACTAGGTGTCTGTTCTCATCCTTGCAGGCATTCGTTCTGACTTTATAACCTTGGCACGTTCGCTTTATCTGTTGATAAAACTTTCGAACGTTACGCCTGCAGTAGCATCTCTCCTCAATCGCGCGCTTCTCGTGCTCTTTCTTCTTTCTTCTGAGAAGCTTATGCTCCTCCCTTCTTTTTAACTCGTAGAGCTCACGAGCTGCTCTTGTTCTTCTATTCAGCCAGGCTTCATATGTCGGCTTCTTCGCTTTATGAATCCTCCTGCACTCGTCGTCGAACCAGGTGTTTCTTCGTGGTGGAGCCTTGAAGACCAAAACTTCAGATGAAGTGCTTTTCAGGGTTTTGTTTGCAAACGTTCCACTGTTGTTATATTGACTGCGTGGAGGGTTGAGGTGTATGGGCGAACTTAAAGGAGACGCGATCGGTAAAAGCACGAACGGTTTCTGGCGATAGTAGCTTTCCGACATCATAACTTTGTATTCTTACTCTACTCCGCTGCGTCCGTGATAACCGTAGATGCATCTTGGCTACTACAAGATAGTGGTACGAGTCGATGTTAGCTCCTCGGAAAGTTCGAACATCAAGAATAGTGAAGGAGTGTCTGACGTCAATCGCAATGTGATTAATCTGGTTAGTGATTGATTGATCTGGCGACCGTCGGGTACCTATGTGTATATCGAGGTGCGCCGTATCGAGATTCTGCGCCATAGCAAGATCAATCAGCCTGTATCCGTTATCAGTTCTGATGTCGTGTAGGCTGTGTTTTGCCGATAACTCGTTTAAAGATGCTTTCCCTATCCAGCTCAGCATTGAAGTCTCCTAGTACAATTTTGATGTTATAGCTGGCACATTGGGCATCTTTGAGGGAGTCGTCCTTGTCCTCCGTGGGGGCGTGGACGCAGGCTGATGTTAGAAAATGTAGCCTTGATCGGATTGTTATGAGGCGTTCGCTCACATGCCGAAAACTTAGGACTTTTTGCCTTAGTCCACCTCGATTAACAAATCCGCATCCGAGCAACCGATGTCCTCTCTCCCTATAGCAGTCGCCGTAGTAGATGTCGCAGTTTTTCAACCGCTTTATACCTGGTCCATTCCATCGCCTTTCCTGGATGGCGTTTTAGCCCGCTTCAAAGCGGATATACAGAGACAGAGATCATTGTCCTTTTTTCGTTTTTTGCAAGGGTCGTCAACAATAATCCGGTCCGTTTTATCCGAGGCTTGTGGTTGCTTCTGATCAATTGTGGGGTTTTCCGGCTACGGTTTGTTAGACCATAAGCCCAACCGACATTAATCCTGTTTTGTGGCGCAGGATGCTCATCCTCTTCCGTTAATAATTTCCATGGTCAGGAAATTTGGAGATGGTACCATGAGGAGGTGGAAGTAGGACCAGGCCAACAGAGCTGCAAGATGTCCCGCTGCAGAAGCTCTTACTCGCTTTTTTTAGCGGACCAGCACCCGTCAGTACATGCTTCTCCTACGAGGTCTTTGTTAGTGTTTGACCATCCTTTCACCTGTGGGAAAAATAAAACTCACACAACATGGCTGATTGAGAGAAGCTTGGCTCTGGTCCTTCATGGGCTGTAACGCCACCAAAGTAGGTTAGATTGCTGTACATACCAAAAGGGTCATTCTAGTTAGCATTTGAAACTTACTTACTTACGTATCAGGCCTGCGATCCATGGAGGATCTGAGCCTGAGCTATAGCTGCCTTCCATCCTTGACGGTCCAAGACCAAGATGTCTTACATCCGCGATTACTTGGTCTTTATACCGGAGGTTCGGTCTTCCTCTTCTTCTCGAACCAGGAGGCTCGGAGTCGAAGACCCTCTTACCTGGAGCTTTGATGTCCATGCGCTTGATGTGGCCGAGCCAGTGTAGTCGATGGATCCTTGCCTTCCGGACTACATGCACATCTTGGTACAGCTCGTAGAGTTCGCGGTTGTGTCTTCTTCTCCATTCACCTTCCTCACAGACAGGACCAAATATCCGGCGCAGAATTTTCCTTTCGAAATAACCCGAAATCAGCTCCGCTGTCCTGCTTATCGTCCGGCTTTCGGCTCCGTACAGCAAGACTGGCAGAATGAGCGCTTTGTAAGGCATGACTTTGGTCTTTCGAGTGAGGAGTTTTGACCCCAGTTGTTTGGACAAGCCGAAGTAGCAGCGGTTGCCAAGGGCGATTCTATGCCGGATCTCCACTGTGGTGTCATTTGTGGAATTTACGTTTGCCCCGAGGTAGACAAACTCCTTAACTACCTCGAAATTGTAGCTGTCAATTGTTATATTTTGTCCCAGGTGGTGGGCGACGGATTGACAGCATGTATTTCGTTTTATCCTCATTGATCTTTCGTTTCGCCTGTTCTTCAATCGCCGTGAATGCTTCCACAATGCCACGGCGAGAACACGCGATGATGTCGATATCATCCGCGTATCCTAGCAGCTGGATGGACTTGTAAAAGATAGTGCCTTCCCTGTTGACGCCTGCCCGTCGCACTATCTGCTCCAGCACCAGGTTGAAGAAGTCACATGACAGCGCATCTCCTTGCCGAAATCCGGTGCATGTTTCGAATGGTTCCGAGGTCCTAGAACCGAGTTGCTCGGTGCATCGCGTGTTTTTTAGCGTGGCGCGACACAACTGGATCAGTTTTACCGGGATCCCGAATTCGGCCATCGCCCCAAACAGTTCTTCACGATGAATGCTGTAGTATGCGGCTTTGGAATCGATGAAAAGATGGTTTGTATTGATTCGAAACTCGTTGGTCTTTTCCAGGATTTGTCGAAGTGTGAAAATTTGGTCTATAGTTGATTTGCCGGGCCGGAAGCCGCACTGGTAGCTGCCGATTAGTGCGGTGCAAAATGGCTTTAGACGTTCACACAATACGCTGGACAGGATCTTGTATGCGACATTGAGCAGGGATATACCTCTATAGTTCTTGCAAGAGGTAGGATCGCCTTTTTTGTGGATGGGGCATATAGAGCTGGTATTCCAGTCGTCGGGCATGCTTTCATCTTCCCAAATTCTGCAGATGATCTGGTGCATGCTCCCTACCAGAACATCGCCGCCAGCCTTGAAGAGCTCTGATGGCAAGCCATCTGAGCCTGCGGCCGTGTTGTTCTTCAGCTTCTGAATAGCTGTGCCGACTTCTTCGATGCTGGGTGGGAGGACTACTTCAGCGGGTGGAGTTGGGATTTCCTCGGTCCCTACCACCCTCTCTTGGTCATGCTCGTTAAGCAGCTGCTGGAATGCTGCTTAAATACATCCACTATTCCCTGTGGGTCGGTGACAAGATTACCCTCGCAGTTTCGAAGAGCCAGGGTGCCCTTTTTGAAGCCTCCTGCAAGGCCTTTGGTTTTCTTGTAAAAGGCTCGTATTTTATGTTTATCCCTAGACTCCTCGATATCCTTGAGCTGGGAGGCTGCGAAGATTCTTTTCTTTTGTCGCAGTAGTTTTTTCTCCTCCCTTCTTCTGGCTCGGTACTCTAGTTAGCATTTGAAAGGGGAATATCAATTCAGACGACCTCCTAAGGTCGTTAGAGCCTTTTTTGAGCTCGATGAGTTTTTTTTTTTTTGTTTTGTTTTTTTGGACGACGAAGTATCTTACTTGCATGAGACATACATTTATCGATCGATTAATCAAAACGATAGCTCTGTCCTTGTGCTTCGCTTTCGCATGGCCAAGCTATCAGCTACCACTTAAGCAAATATCTTACCAAACCACATATGCCCTAGACACTCAAGACCCGCGGTCACCTGTCTACGCCCAAAATAGGACAACCTATGTATTACCCAGCCCCTAATTGATCCCAACATTCATTCCAAAAACGGTAGCAAAACAACTTAAGTGTTTTTTTAATTTTTTTCTTCTTTTTTTCATTTACAGACTCACACGTTGCCATCAGCTCGAATTGTGATACCTTCCATGCGTCGCACGTACGACGCCATCCATATCACTATTAGGCGACAATAACAAAACGCAATGGATCTATCAACGTGCATAAAGCAGTCGAAAGACGTCGAGTTTCAAGACGTCTACTACACGATCACTGAACGTAAACGATACGGTAAGCATGCAAATTCTAATATTTTCTATAAGCTCGTCTACTCGAGCCAGCTCAAGAAGCTCGCTCGTCGATCGGGAAGTAAGCAATGAATTGCTATATACCATACCCCGGGGTGTATATACGCTTGGTGTAGTCATAAGGGACGTCGAAAGGTTTAATGGGACCACGTTACTAAATATCAACGGCTCCCATCCAACACTATAGTACTCGTGAGTCTCGACGAGCATCTATCTGTTCGCTGAGTAGAATACGAAATCGATTTGATAATCGGCATGTAGTTGCATATGTTTGCACGCGAACATGTGGGCTCAGAACCTTTGTGGCTTCGTGCCGTTGTGGATAGTACGTGCGGATTGTTTATGTTCTAAGAGCACGTACCAAGGTATGCTGATAGTTTGTCGCGTGAACTTCATCATACTTGGGAAAAGGAAAAGAAACCCAGCAGCATGGGTATAGTCATAAGATGTGCCGACAGTTAATCGTTTTGCTGAATCACCGAACTGGACGTAGTATTCACGGATAAATGATAATGCGGGATTAGTTGGTTGATAAATATTTATGAAAATGTTTTTTCGGCGATAGTAGGAAGAGCGGATTTAATAGATGACCTTGATGGCACAATAGTGTTCTATGTCCAGTTCCGCTATGTATAGCTGAAATTGAAATGATTAAGTGCTAAGATCATTATAGCCGACTTCACTTCTCCTTTTACCCCCCCCCCCCCCCCCCCCCCTTTTGATGACTGTAGTCGTACGGGTATACATGACAAAGCCAATGGCGGATAAGTGGAGACTTGACGTCAATTGAGGAAGAATACGAAACTGGTTAAACTGGAAAGACGTCGCCGAGAATGCTTCGGCGAATATGTTTAAAGCTTATGTTTGGCTAAGAGGTACCCATCAGCCAGAAATGTGTGAGGATTCTCTACAATGTGACTTGGAATCTGTCTGTTCAATGACACTTAAATTATGAGTGAAGTTGTAGTCACAATAATTTAAATGTTCGATTGTGCAATGTTTAATCTTCTCAATCTACATATGTACGTACATATATCCCGCGTTTGCATACTTATGTCTTGAGATCCACGTACATTTTGAGATAGACAAGTGAAACTTTATGATCGAAAATTGTCGTGGCTTTTCAAAATGTGCTCCATGACGCCTAATACGCTTTTGCACGCGTTTGAATCAATTTTCCACATCGATTGAGGTATTGCCAAAACATGTGATTTGAACGCATCAACAACTTCTTCAGCCGTCGATCGCGCCTCACTCATCAACTACAACCAAGAGATTAGAAGAGCCAAACGAGACTCGTGAGAAAAGTTTTGAACCAATCTCTAAGACATTCAGAGCATCATTCGTATCCACAAAGTCCTCGCCAAAGAACACGCTAATCGAATTGGACTGTGGAAAAAATCAAATGGCACCTACGCGGAAAAAAATTTTAACCAGAACGCTTCCCAGACTCCAGCTTCACTCCACCTCCATTCTACCCAATACACCTCCACAGATCAGGGCAACTAGACCCAACAGGGAGGACTGGAAGAGAGCACGAGCAATATTTCACAAGGGTAGTATGAAATGGGCCATTAACTCCTGTGACCATTTTAAATCTCCTGGTGAGGATGGTATCTTACCAGTCCTCCTTCAGAGCAAATCAGCCCTATGTTAATCAACATCTTCAGAACCAGTTAAATTCATTCCCAAAGCAAACCGTAGATCTACGGACCTGGTCAAATTTTACCGACCGATAAGCCTTACCTCTTTCTTCCTAGGTCGTAGTGGTTAGCATACGCCAAACGTAGTCCGCTGTCGGCCCATTGTGATACCACATGATCCGCCACCTGAAAACCAATCAGTGCTTCTGAAGAAGTGATTTATTTTTATATCTACTAGCTCACTTAAGTTATCGCCGAAGGGCGTGCCGATTTAGATCCTCCTGCGATTCGCAAAAGAAGAACAGAGGAGGTGGTGAATTGACTCCTCTTCCTCTTCATCCATGCAGTCGCGGCAGAAGTCATTGGCAGGTAGCCCTAGTTTGACGTCATGTTTTCCAATACTACAGTGGTCTGTAATGACACCCGCTAAAGTGCTTAGGGTATCCCTTTTGGCTGCCACAAGGTCCCTGGTGCGTCCTAAGTTAAGCTTAGGCCAGGTTTGTTATGTGATAAAGCCGATGTTACTTTGGTTCTATTGGAGGTTGGTGGCCTCTATGGTTCGAAGTTTTATCATGTGCCTTACCGTGCTTATTAGTGATTTTAGATACCCAAGAGTTTGAGACTGAATGTGCTTGACCCTTACTTTGCGAGTTCATCGGGCGCGCAGTGTCCTGTAATATGCATATGACCGGGAACTCACCGGGAACTGTATCCTTAGCACGGGGGTAGATAACACCACATGCAACTGGATCCAACATGTGCTTAGTAATAGAAAAATAAACACTTCGCTAGGCATCTATCTGAAGTGATAGCATCAGTGTGAAAGCTGCGAAAGGCTGCCCTCAAAACGGGGTTCTCTCACCTTATCATACTCAGCAACAATGGCTTCTATGTCCAAGGCTATGCCGACGACATAGTGATCCTAATCAGAGGCAAATTCGAAGACACAATCTCGGACCTCCTCCAAAGAGCACTTAATCTTTTTGCGAATCGCAGCATAAAGGTTGGATTAAATGTCAACCCCAAAAAAAGCAAAATAGTCGCGTTCGTCAAAAGAAGGAACAGGCATAACCTCACCAAACCCACTCTCTTTGGTGAAGCGATAGAGTTTTCAAAAGAAGTCAAATACGTAGGGGTAACACTAGACGAAAAGCTCACTTGGAACTTTCACATTAGAAAGACCATTTAGAAAGCCAGGATCTCTCTATGGACCAGCAAAAGTCTCACTTGAAAAAACTGGGGCACGAACACCAAAATATCCTGCTGCGCCCGTCTGGTGGCACAAAACAAAACTAATATCAGTACAAGCCAAGCCATTACAGGGGCTATGAGAACAACCCCCACAGCAGCACTAGAAGTTATCACGGACCTACCACCTCTTCAACTCCAACTGAAGAAAGAAGCAATGGTCTACGCCCCCTCGTCGTGGAGGATGACTCTGATTGTAAAGATATCTTACATAGACAATTGTCTCCCCAGATATACCTTCAGCCAAAACTATAAGGCCGCAATTCCCTTTCTATACACCTGGAAACAGGATAGGCCCTCCTTCAATCGCGTATCCTACGTGTAGTACACAAACGGCTCCAAAACGAACGAAATTGTTGGAGCTGGCGTATACGGAGCTAATACCGGAAAACACATCTATCTATCAATAGAAGTCTGCCTCAGAGAAAATATCAACAGAAGCATATCAAACAAAAACATTTGTATTCTCTCTGATAGTAAGGCTGCACTTTCAGGCCCTTAGGAGCTACGAAATCACCTCCAAACTGGTATGGGACTGCCTACAACTATTACACTAGCTGGCCAACACAGAGTTCACCTCATTTGGATACCTGGGCGGCCATATATGTAGGTAAAGAAAAAGCACACCAACTAGCAAAGGAAAGGCTCCGCATCACCTTTTATAATGGCACGACATTTCTGCAACATACCTATCAGCACCACCAAATGCTGCATAAACAGATGGTTAAGGAACACGGCCAATCACTACTGATCACAAACGGAAGGTAGCAGTCAAGCCTGTCAACCTCTTCCCTCATAAGAACGAAACATGCTTTCCTCATGCTTTCTAGATGTCAGATTCGTACAGTCACAGGCTTCCTTACTGGACACTGCCCAGTCAACAAACATCTCAAGACCAAGATAATACCTGCAGAATGTGTAATGAGGACGAAGAAACAGCAGAGCACATACCCAGGATTTTTGTGTGAACTATAAGTGGGGGATATCACAAAAGGCCCATTAGACCGCAGTGATCAGGCGACTTTGTCCCACTCCCCAATCTATCCTAAATCTAATTATTTTGATCGACAGGAATAAGAAGAATTCGCATGCTTTACTCAGACCATATCTTACAGATGAGCCGGTGCATGATCCTAACCAGCTCACCCCCAGCTGCTTTGAAGGGCTCAGCAGGCAATCCATCTGCGCCAGCAGCTTTATTTGACTTGAGTTGCGACATGGCAATCTCAACTTCGTCGAGGTCAGGGGGACGGAATTCTCTGCGATCTTCGTCATCAAGAAATGGGTCATTCTGCCTGACAGCGGTATGTTGGCTGTCATCGCCGTTATACAGTCTGCAGAAGTAGTTTTTCCAAATTCTTACCATCGACTGGGATTCTACTACTAGGTGTCCGTTCTCATTCTTAGAGACCACCGTTCGGGCCTTATAGCCTTGAGACATTCGTTTTATCTGTTGGTAAAATCTTCGAACGTCGTGCCTGCAGTAGCACCTCTCCAAGTTTTCAATCGCCCGCTTCTCGTGCGGGCTTCTCAAAACTTATGATCCTCCCTTCTTTTAAGCTCGTAAAGCTCACGAGCCGTTCCTGTTTTTTTGTGTAGTAAGGCTTTGTATGCCTACTGCTTTTCTGTATGAATCCTTCTACACCCGTCATCGAACCAGGTGTTTCGTCGTGGTGGAGCTTTAAGGCCCAGCACTTCCGTTGCTGTGCTCTTCAGGGCTTGTTTACACTGGCTCCATTGTTGCTTTACTGACTGAGTGGAGGATTGAGGTCTATCGGAGAGCTTGAGGGAGACGCGGTTGGCAAAGGCACTGGCGATCTCCGGCGATAGTAGCTTGATCTGACGACCGCCAGGTGCCTTTGTGTATATCGAGGTGCGGATAGCGTGTGCTAGCTAAAAGAAGATTTCTCCCCCTGGCAAGGTCGATCAGCCTGTGTCCATTATCAGATGTGGTGTCATGTGGGCTGTGTTTGCCGATGACGCGTTCAAAGATGCTTTCTTTACCCAGCTTAGCGTTACAATCTCCTAGTATGATTTTGGTATCATAGTTGGGGCATTTGGCATATGTTCTGTCTAGGAGATCATAGAAATCATCGTTGATGGAGTCATCCTCGTTTTCCGTGGGGGCATGGACACATATGAGGCTGATGTTACAAAGTGTTGCCTTGATGCGGATCGTTATGAGGCGTTCACTCACATAATGGAAGCTTAGGACTTTATGCCTTAGTCCACTTCTAACAACAAATCCGCATCCAAATAGTCTCTGTCCTCTCTCCCTATAGCAGTCACCGTAGTGGATGTCGCAGTTTTTCATCCGCTTTTTACCCGGTCCATTCCATCGCATTTCATGGATGGCGGTTATGTCCGCTTTATAGCGGTCCAGGGCGTCCGCAAGTTCTTCGTCCGCACGTGGTCTGTTTAGGGACCTAACATGCCACGTACAGGACCGAAGGTCCTTGTTTGTTTGCGCGCAGGTGGAAGGGGGCCTTAACCAACTGAGCATGCGGCGCTGGAAAAAGCTGGCCAAAGACCGTGCCAGCTGGAGACGCTTGTTGGTTGAGGCCCAGGTTCACCACGGACTGTAGCGCTACCTAAGAAAGTAGTTGTCCAAGACGGACTACTTTGCTGATGAAAAATTTGTTCCAGAGAGGCTTGTGTGTATGAAATGCATAAAGGAAATAAAGGGAAAATGGCAACAAGTTATCAACCAAATAGCGCAGATCCATTCCTTCAATTTCAGGCAAAAGTAATCGATTTCTTTTTCTAACAGATACATATTACAAAAAATCGCTTGCACTATTCTCTCTATCGTCGGGAGCCACTTACTGAATGACTTCACATCATACTACACAGGTGAGTCTACAAGCAGTTCTTATTTACTTCCATTCGTCGCCAGCACTGGCATACGCTCTTACTCGTAGTCTAAGTCTCACTTACAACTCTTTGATGCTTATCCAAAAAACAAAAATTCGTATGAATTGTACCCTTAAAAAGGGCACACCGGCCTTTATTGACATCATCAATTACATGCTTGGCTAAAGCATGACGTGAACAGCTTACAAGATACCGACATCAGATACAGAGGAGCCCCAGGGCGTATGAGAAACATCCATTGTTACTCGTATCCATTGCCGTACTCCCAATCGTTCTCGTTTCTTCGCAATTAGTGACGTCCCATAATGGAGAGATATATTGCTACCTGATTAAGCAACTGTAAATATTTTCGTTCCATCCAAACCGGTTTGGCCAAGTAATTCATTCGCCGGAAGTGCGGGTATTTCTCTACAAGATCTTGTTTTCGATACTCGGAATGGAATCCAATGATGTGATTGGCGATTGCTTGTCATACGTAGTATAACGGTGGACTACATTCGCTCGTAATGATTTAATTAAATTCATGGCATAACGTGGAAATAATGCAGGTGATTTCCGTATTGTGGTTTATTTTGAGCACGCTGAGTTCGATGAACGTTTCCGCCGGGTTTATGATGCCATTTTGGTTTTTTTTTTATAATTTTTTCTTCGTTTATTTACCACTTTCGCGCCTATGGTTGTGAACGTATAACAACGGTCTTGCGAAATTGAGTGGCACGGCAGCTAAGGCAATGACCAAGTTACAGAGTCATTAGGGCCTACTAATGACCAAAGCATTAGTACCTTGACTTGGAAACATTTCATCAAGTATTTTAAGGACATTGTCACAACAAGACCAGGTTATGTTAGGTTTTAGTGGTTGGCTTACGCCACACGTAGGCCGAAGTCGGTCCATTGTGATAGCACATGGATCATATTACCTAGATCCGCCACCTGAAAACAAATCAGTGCTTCTGATGAAGCGATGGAGTTAAGCTATTTTTATCTCTGCTAGCTGACTTAAGGAGACCCCTATAACTGCGCCAACTATTGGGGAATAAGTCTCCTTAACATCGCATATAAAAACTTCTCTGCCGTATTGTGTGAACGCCTGAAACCGTTTGTGGATAACCTGATCGGCTTTTATCATTGTGGTTTCAGGCCAGGTAAATCCACAATAGACCAAATATCTACGCTACGGCAGATCTTGGAGAAGACCCAGGAATATCAAATCGACACTCACCACCTCTTCGTCGATTTCAAGGCTGCATATGACAGCATGTATAGAGATGAGCTATACAAAGCCATGTCTAGTTTTAACATCCCTGCCAAACTCGTCCGACTGTGCAGGATGACAATGGAGAATTCTCGCTGCTCTCGATGGGGGGGAGCGAGCAAACAGAGCAAAGAAGTTGATCGCGTTTAACATGGCAAACGCCAGCTTTGATCTCTGTCCCTGCTCAACCCAAGTTGACACACAGCCTCTGCGTGGCACCCGCCAGGTAGTGAACCAATGTGTGCAGCGATCCAACCCCTTCTTCCTGGGGAAAGAGGAGCCTGGCCCTCCCGGTTGGGGGTTGTGCTTAGGGGTAACATCCCTATCACGTAAAAACCCACTTGTTCCGAAGCAACCACAAGCCTCGACCCCTGCAAACGACTAACGGACTTGAGAATCTGTACCTGGAACGTGAGGTCCCTTAACAGACCGGGTGCAGACGATCAATTGGAGCAAACCCTCAACTGCGATAAAGCAGATGTAACCGCACTCCAAGAAGTGCAATGGGATGGACCAGGCAAAAAGACGGATGAAAAACTGCGACATCTACTACGGGAACTGCTACAAGGAGAACAAGCAGCGCCTATTCGGGTGCGGATACGTTATTCGAGGAAGACTCCGACAAAAAGTCTTAAGCTTCCGGTATGTAAGCGAACGCCTCATAACAATTTGCATAACGCCTCATAACAATTTGACTCAAGGAAGAATTCTACGATCTCCTAGACACAAAAAAAGTTCTAGGAGGTTTTAAAGCAAAACTGGGCAAAGAGGACATATTTGAGTCGATCATAGGAAAGCATAGCCTCCATTACACCACATCCGACAACGGACTTTGGCTAATCGATTTCCTAACGGGGCGTAACCTCCTTGTAGCAAGCACACGATTCCCCCATCTCAACATCCACAAGGGTACCATTTGTACCCTTTGATCAATCGACCACCAACCAGATTGGTCACATTGCGATCGACGAAAGACACTGCTCCAGTATTTTCGACGTACGAACCTTCCGAGGAGCCAACATCGACTCGGACCACTACCTTGTTGTAGCCAAGGTACGAATGAGGATATCAAGAATGCTTAGGAGTCGAGTAGGACAACGTGAGTTTGGCGTCGGAAAGCTACAATCGCAAGAAACTGCCAGAATCTTTGCCGATCGTATCTCCTTCAAGATCTCTCAAAATCCGCCCACAGCAGCACAAACAATTGAGCAGGAATGGACGCATTGCCCGAGCGCCGTCAGAGACGCTGCCTCGGAGGTGCTGGGTTTCAAACCGCCACCACCTAGGAACCCCTGGTTCGATGAAAGATGCGAACAGGCACATGCATATAAAGCCACGCTGCAACGACAGACGAGAGCTGCTCGCGAAATCTATGAGCAGAAAAGAAGAGAGGAACACACGCTTCTCAGAAGGACGAAGAGAGAGCACAGAAAGCGTGAGATCGAGGAGATGGAGAGATGCTGCCGCAGAATGTAAGAGAATTCCGTCCACTCGACCTAGACGAAGTCAAAATAGAGATATCAAGACTTAGATCTAATAAAGCCGCGGGCGCAGATGGCCTGTCTGCTGAGCTTTTCATGGGGACTGGAGATGAGCTGGTAAGGTGCATGCATTATCTCATTTGCAAGGTATGGTCGGAGGAAAGCATGCCCGACGAAGGGAATCTCAGCATCGTTTGCCCAGTACATAAGAAAGGAGACCTATAGGGGAATAAGTCTCCTTAACATAGCATATAAGATCTTCTCTGCCGTATTGTGTGAACGCCTGAAACCTGATCGGCTCTTATCAGTGTGGCTTCGGCCCAGGTATATCCACAATAGAGCCTATATTTACGCTACGGCAGATCTTGGAGAAGATCCAGGAATACCAAATCGACTGTTGGTTGAGGCCCAGGTTCACCACGGACTGTAGCGCCACCTAAGTAAGTAAGTAAGTCATACAAGGGCGTCCGTCTTCGCTGTTATTTTTGCTTGTTACACACTGTAGTGCTTTGGCTGAGGTTAAGTTCCTTGGAAAAGACTCCACTACCTACACCCGTCTCCATCTTGGAGCCATCGATATAGAGGAAAATCAGTACGACTTTTCCTTCAGCCCATTCCTCCCGGGATGGAAAGATAACTTCTAAGTTTTTAGTGAACACATTCTGCTGGATGGTTTAGTCCGTGTCCATGGGTACTTCGAAGTGGTTAAGAATGCTAGTATGGTCTTTGTGTGATGTAGGCCAATTTTTTTTTTATATTTTTTATGTGTACACCTCAAAAACAAGCCTCGACTATCGCCTAACGAGATGGCTGAACAGTTTAACATACAACTCCTATGGGTACCAGGATACAGCGATATCTTAGGCAACGAAAGGGCCGACACACTCGCTAGACAAGGAACGACGCAACAATCAATCATGGCATGCGAGAGAATACCTCTTGCAACCATTAAACTCAAACTTATAAATCTCGCCAGGGCTAAGACGAACCTGAAATGGGCCCAGGGGCATACCTGCTTCATCACCAGGCAAATCTAGCTCGATAGACAACGGACTAGGAGAATAATCTCCCTAAAAAGAACTGACATCTACAAAATCATTGATGTCATCACCGGTTACTGTCTCATTGGCAGTCATGCGCAAAAACTAGGGCGAGTTCCGAATGATTTCTGCAGAAGCCACCTAGACGAAGAGGAGGTAGCAACTTGTTTGCTGAAGAGGTCCAATGGTGGGAGAAGTAGTAGAATGTTTAGGGCATCCATGGGGGTAGATCTAATCGCACCACTTACGCATATGCTGGCCGATCTTTGCATTTTCCCCAGAAGGTTTCGATAGACTGCCTTGTCCAGAACAGTCCACCAAACTGCGATGCCGTACAGAAGGATAGGCCTTATGACAGAGCCAATGCATAATGCCTGGTTGGGTCCCCACTTTTTGCCCACCACTTTCTTGCAACTGTAGAGGGCAGTGATTTCTTTCTTGACACGATCAACAATGTTGGGTATCCGATTCAGCCTCCTGTCAAGGACTAGGCCAATGTGTTTGGCCTGATCTCTGATGGTTAATTGGGTTCCACCAGGCTTGATGGGTTGAAGGGCGGAATTTTATATTTATTAATAAGCAGTACTAGATCAGTCTTCTTGGGGTTCACCCCGAGTCCGCAGTACTGCGTCCAGGTTACAACTGTATATAATGCTCCCTGCATCAGATCACTTAGAGTGGTGGGAAATTTTCCTGAGAGGGCTATAGCAACATCATTTGCATAGGCGGTCACAACGTAACCTTCCTGTTCTAGCAACAGTAGTAGTTCATTGACTACCACGTTCCAGAGGAGAAGGGAAAGTACTCCACCCTGTGGAGTACCTCTGCTGACCTTTCTAGTTGAAGCAGCACCAGCAAAGTTGACTTTGACGACTGTTTGTGTAAGCAGTTGTCGTACCAGTTCTATCACTAATCCCATTACACCCAGACCAGTCAGCGCTTTGGTGACGGCCCATGGTTCCACATTTTTAAAGGCGCCCTCACTATCGAGATAGGCTACTAGGGTGTATTTCTTGTGTTCCAATGGCCTTTCTATGGTACTAACTAGTGAGTGAAGTGTTGTTGCCACCGATCTGCCTTTGTTCTAGACATGTTAGTTCTCCGACAGCCTTCCTACAGCTGTGTCGAATGTGTGCGACTAAAATCTTCTCTAAAGTTTTTAGTAGAAAAGACTAAAGTAGGTAAGACTAATAGGCCTCAAGTCATTTGCATACGTGTGGGAGCCATAGCTTGGCTTGCATATGAAAATGACTTTGGTTACCTTTGGTTACTTGGAATATAGAGCACTTATCATCAAAGACAATTGCTTGGCGCGCATACCCGTGCCACACAGAGATCTTTGTCCATCTTTTTGGCACATCTCCAATTAACTCAACCAAGGACAACAGCGGCAACTACGAGTATACTACTCGATCACATGACCATCCACAATACTCAGCGATTGAATGATACTCGTAAAATGGAATTCGCACTAATCTGAGCACAAATCGCCGCGGCCTGAATCACAACGCACCCCATTCGCGGACGACACCGAATCAGATTGGGAAAAGAAGCCACAACCGAATCGTTTTCCGCACCATTCGCAATCATTCAATCTGACAAACGAAATGACATTGTGTGTAAACACTCGGATAATGGACTCCACGGGCTCGGTTCATTGTTCACGACTTATCCATCAGTCTGTGTGCCTATCCGCCTCGTTCTTTATTTGTTTATTGTTCCTGCTCTTATGCTCTTGTGTACATACATACCTACTGCAATCATCGTTCGGGATGTCGGTCAGCAGTAGGAAGCGGACGTTTGATTTACTTGTCGTCAATCATTGCACTTGACCCTTCCACTTGATTGATTCTTGATTTCTTTCATTTCAGTTAAAGTGACCGGAAAACGCGATATTCTATGCGGAGTTAGTGGTGCATTTCGTAATGGCGAACTGTCAGCTATAATGGGACCTTCCGGTGCCGGAAAGAGCAGTTTGCTGAACGCAATCTCCGGATTCAGGTAAGCAATTTTTTCCAATATAATTACATATCGATTGCGGTGTACGAGTAGCTAAGTTCATGACTGATTGTTGGTAAGATAATTTCATTCAATTGCTGTAGTTGTAAGCGTGTGTAGCCTGGTTCGGATGCGATCGAATCGATTAAGCTGATATCTCAGACCACAGTGTCCCGTAAGGTAGCGACTAGTCTTGTGATATCTACTCTGTTAAGCTTGGGTATACAATTCGATTGGCGAAGCCCTCGAACGCTGTTCCAAAAGTATAGGTGCTGTGATTTTTCCCTCTTGACCAAGAAGAAGTTAATCTAACACTTGGGTATGTCGCAGAAAGGTTCAGAACCTACGTACCTTTCGCTGGAACCTTTCCTGGCGAGTTAATACATTTGTGCCCAGGTTCCCACCAGAATTTGACTTTATTTCTTTTTGCGAGTCTTGTAGGGCATCATGACATGCCTTAACGGTTTTCGAGTTCGTGCTATACGTACTCAGCGTTTTAAGCGCTGCGTGGCTTCTCTTATACCAGTCTCTAAGTTTAGATTGACGCATGCTTGGAAGATTCCAAGAACTCATTCCCAGGGCCTTCGAAATCTTCCGATTTGGTCCAAAGATGCCGGCACTAACGCCAGAAACCATTTTGGAGCCATCAGTTTACCATCTAAGGCCTTTGACGTTGAGCAAAGCTGAGCGGTTTGGGATCATATCTCTAATCTCTTGTAAAAAGCGGAGGTGTGTGGTAATGCATCCGAGACCGTACTAATCATATCCAGCTCAGGAAAATGTGCCAGGATATACATGTGACCCAGAGGTCTACATGGCAAGCCTATTCCCAAGCGAAGAATTCCTATTGCACTACGTAGTGCAACCTTTTTAATGAAAAGGTGCGGTGGAGTAAGCCCAATCAGTGCTTCTTGGGCTGCCGTAGGGCAGGTTGGCATAGCGCCTACAATGCCGAGACACGCTTATCTTTGGAGGCGTTAAAGCTTAACGATTATCGTTTTTTGCTCAACTTTTGTCCGCCATACCGTTGACGCATAGGCCGAAAGTGCGTCGACAGACCCACAAGGCCTTAGCCGCCTTTGCAAGTTTGTCTTTAATGTTAGAGCTCTAGTTAAGTCTGCGATAAAGGTCGATGAAAATGCCCAGCGCATACTCTTTCCTTTCGAGCGCGCATTCAACTCTCCCGACTAGGTCTTGAAGCGCAGTCTCGCAGGATTTTCCGCGCTCCGAAAGAGGATGCATTCGGAGGGCAACTTTTTGCACGTGCAACTCTACCAGTCTTTCCATGCTTGTCAGCAGGAAGGATGTTAGACTAATTGGTCTAAAACTCTTTGCAAGTGAGTATTCCTCTTTTCCTATTTTGGGAATAAAGACTACTTTCATCTACCCAAGGAATGGGTAGATGAGCAAGTGCTAATTTCACGCTATTTGCTACTTTATTTCTCCACATTAAAAACTCTTAAACCCCGAAGGGCACTTAACCCCGAAGGACACCTGGTTAAGAAAACTCAAGGAATTCATTAAATATCTAGGAACATCTTGGGTCCCTTGTTTAATTAAGAAAACTCTAGGAATTCTTTTACATATTTGGAGATTTGTAGTCCCTTAACTGCCAACTCTGGATCGAGGCTGCTGCCTTACACCCTCAATCCAGTCTCCGGATTTTAGTCGCATGCCTTACCCCGGGTATACTCTAACCCCTACTCGGTGGGAGGATCCGTGGTAATAGTATAGTGTTCAGACCTTTCTGTAGGATAGCAGGATCTATTGGGGCTAAAAAGTCAGAGAGGCTAGGCGGTGAGCCGTCGATGTTATTTATGACGTTCATCTGATCGTTAAAAGGCATCAACTGGGGAGTAGAACCAGGGAAACGCACCTCAAGCAAGGTCTCCTGGGTTTCCCTGCGAGTGACAGTAAAGGTACCGTCTGACTTACGAAGCAGCCCGAGTCCATTTGTGTGCTTTAGGATAGTGTCGGGTCGCAGTTGGTAGCGTGTCTATGTTCTCGCCATGTTTTTCCAGTACATTCTCTTGGATTTCCTCAGTTTGAGGTTATATTTCGTTAGAGGAGATCTATAATCAGTCCAATTATTCTTCCGTTTGGCTCTGTTAAACAGAGATCTCACCTGTTTCCTTCCAGATTTGAACTGTGCATTCCACCAGGGTACACACCGCTTTTTTAACTTCCCAGGGTAACTTTTGCCTCCCTACAGCATCCTTTTCATAATGCTAAACCGCATCTTTCAAAATCTTCCATTCTTTTCAGTACATCCGGCGTCAGTGGTCACATAAAAGTCAACCGAAGGGACTCATGCTACATTACTCAAGACGACAGCCATCAATTACTGCTCACCGTACAAGAACTCATGCATCTCGCATGCGATTTGAAACTGAAAAATCGTCAAAGCCACTGTGAACTCATCAATGAAATTCTCGAAAATCTTCATCTCAATCATCGGCGCAATGTAACGTCCGACAAGCTAAGCGGCGGCGAACGAAAACGTCTGTCGATCGCCCTCGAATTAGTTGCGAATCCAAATATTTTCTTTTTGGATGAACCGACCAGTGGTTTGGACGAAGTAACCGCCGCCCAATGTATACGACTACTAAGTCGGCTGGCACGTCAAGGACGCACAATTGTGTGCACGATACATCAACCTTCGGCAACGGTTTTCAATAATTTCGATAGCATTTTCGTGCTTGCCAAAGGACAGTGTGTCTATCAGGGAAGTCCGACGGCCATCATTCCATTTCTGGAACACGTGAATCTCCATTGTCCCAAGTACTACAGTCCATCGGACTACAGTAAGTCGTCAATAGATCGCAAGAGTCAGATCATTTCATTCATTCATTCTATCTCCTGTAGTCATTGAACTCTGTGATTCCGATGAAGGAAATCTCATTCCAATTCTGGCGGACAGCACGCAAAATGGTAAGCTAATCTACACCGTAACATCGTCAAGTGCCTTGCCGAACGAGAAAAATCGACAATTGGAAATGACCTCTCGGAATGCTGTCACAACGATGTTCATCGAGGAAAAATCGAAACGGAGACGACTCCCTTGTTGCTCCTTCAATCGCGACGGTGCATATGCCTTAGTAGAGAGAATGAAGGCATTTTCGAAGAAGATCAAGTCGGATCGAGAGAAGACTTCAGCGTTCAGACAATTCTATGTCTTGCTGAACGTGATGATGTTGAAGATTCTACGAGCACGAATTGCTTTGCTTATACAGATTGTCCATCATACCATGTGTGGATTTTGCTTTGGTAAGTCTAAAAGGGGATGAATGAGAAGCACGCCGATTAACGATGTTGTCTCCATTAGGATTGATCTTCTATAGAGCGGCGAATGAAGGTGAACGGATGTTTGATCATTTAAAGTTCTGCATCGGTACGATACTAACGATTGTCTACACTCAAGTCATGGTGCCTGTCCTAAGCTGTAAGGGAGCTTTTTGTAAACTTTGAATTTTCTTTTCATGATTGTCATCTGTTCATAGATCCAAGCGAGGTTAAGATGGTGAAGAAGGAAACCTTCAATCGCTGGTATACTCTAACGCCCTACTATATGGCCCTGACGCTCTCACGCATTCCAATACAAGTAAGTTTTAGACGAAGTAAGGCTCGATGCATCAACCTATAAACATTCCATAACCGACTTGATAGGTTTTAAGTGACATGCGCTCGATTTTGAGACACTAAACGTTCACGATCTTCGTCAAGCTCGATAGAATACGTAACGAGCATAAGTGTTGATCAAGCCTGAGAATTTCCAGTCATTAAGCGTGTTAGAAACTATGACGGATAGACAATTACAAAATAATTTGTCTCGATTGATTGATTGACTAATTGATTGATTAAGTGATTGACCGAAGGTAGGAATTGATTTAATTACTAAAACTCTAATTGTTGAGTTGATTAACTGACAGTTTGACTAACTGATGGCGTGAATAGCTTACTGAGAGACTTATAGTCTGCTTGATAGATTGACTGATTTGTTCACAATTTCACTTTCTGGAAGGCAGTTCCATCGGCTTGGTATGGTTAATCGCTTCTCGTATGCCTATCTCTAAAATCAGGTTTTTCGATTTTGAAACCTTACCTAAAAAGGGTGCTAAGTATATCATGGAAAACTAAAATGCTAGCCTGTAACTCTGCGTAAATTACTTACTTACGATCTTTGGCCAGTTGCTTCCAGTGCCGCACGTTCAGTTGGTTGAGGTCCCTTTCCACCTGTGCGCGCCACCTTAAATGCAGTCGTCCTCTGCTGCGTCGTCCCTCTAGGTTGCAGTCGAAGACTCTCCGGGCCGGAGCGGTGATGTCCATTCGCTCTACATGGCTCAGCTACCTTAGACGTTGGATCCGAAGACGTCTAACTAGGCCGATGTCGCTGTACAGCCCGTACAGCTCTTGGTTGAATCTCCTCCTCCACTCTCCGTTTGCACAAATGGGATCAAAGAGCCCCTTCATCCGCTTTTGATAACGTCCAAGCCTCAGCGCCGTAGAGGAGGACCGGGATGATTAATGTTTTGTAGAGGGATACCTTAGTTTTTCGAGAGAGGGCTCTACTACTCAGTTGCCTCTTGAGCCCAAAGAAGCAGCGGTTGGCAAGAGTTATTCTGTCACTATCGAGCCAAGGTAGACGAAGTCCTTGACTACTTCAAAAATATAGCTGCCGAAGGTGACGTTCTGACCAAGACGTCGGTGTTGTGCGTCTTTCTTTGATAAGAGCACTTTAGCCGCTCCTGTTTCAATGCTTGCGAACGCCTCATTAACGTCTCGCTTTGTCCGTCCAATAACGTCAATGTCATCAGCGCAGGCAAGAAATAGTGCAGACTTGAAGTAGATCGGACCTTTTGTATTGGCCGCAGAGTCCCGCACGATATTTTCAAGTATGATGTTAATGAAATCACATGACAGTGTGTCACCCTGTCTAAAACCCTTTTTAACATCGAAGGTCTCGGTTAGTTCACCTCCGACCTTAATTGAGCAGTGGGAATTCTCCATAGTCATCCTACACAGTCTGACGAGTTTGGTAGGAGTGTTAGAACATGACATGGCTCTGTATAACTCATGTCTATAAACACTGCCATTGCCAGGGCGCCCGCCGTCAGAAACGCTGCCTCAAAGGGGGTTTCAAACCGCCGCCACCTAGAAACCCCTGGTTCGATGAACAATGCGAACAAGCCCATGCAGCAAAACAAGCCCATGCATATAAAGCCACGCTGCAACGACAGACGAGAGCTGCTCGCGAAATCTATGAGCAGAAGAGGAGAGAGGAACCCACGCTTCTCAGAAGAAAGAAGAGAGAGCACAGAAAGCGTGAGATCGAGAAGATGGAGAGATGCTGCCGCAGGAATGACGCCCGGAAGTTTAAGAATAATGTAAAACGAACATGCCATGGCTACAAAGCCAGAGCGGCCTGCAGGGATGGAAATGGGCACCTGGTAGTAGAATCACAGTCGAAGCTGATTTGGAAAGACCACTTCTGCAGACTGTATAACGGCGATCACAGACAAGACACCGCGGTCAGGCAGAACGATCCGTTCGTAATGGACGACAATGTAAGAGAATTCCGTCCACCCGACCTAGACGAAGTCAAAATAGCAATATCAAGACTTAGATCTAATAAAGCCGCGGGCGCAGACGGCCTGTCTGCTGAGCTTCTTAAGGAGTCTGGAGATGAGCTGGTAAGGTGCATGCACAATCTCATTTGCAAGGTATGGTCGGAAGAATGCATGCCCGACGAATGGAATCTCAGTATCGTTTGCCCAGTCCATAAGAAGGGAGACCTCTATAACTACGCCAACTATAGGGGAATAAGTCTCCTTAACATCGCATATAAGATCTTCTCTGCCGTATTGTGTGAACGCCTGAAACCGTTTGTGGATAACCTGGTCGGCTTTTATCAGTGTGGCTTGTGGTAAATCCACAACAGACCAAATATTTACGCTACGGCAGATCTTGGAGAAGACTCAGGAGTACCAAATCGAGACTCACGACCTTTTCGTCAATTTCAAAGCTGCTTATGACAGCGTGTATAGAGACGAGCTATACAAAGCCATGTCTGACTTTAACATCCCTGCTAAACTCGTCAGACTGTGCGGGATGACAATGGAAAATTCTCGCTGCTCCATTAAGGTTTAAAAAGGATTTAGGCAAGGTGACGCGCTGTCATGCAACTTTTTCAACATCGTGCTTGAAAAGATCGTGCAAGAGTCACTGGCCAACACAAGAGCTACGATTTATTTCAAGTCTACGTAATTGCTTGCGTACGCCGACGACATTGACGTGATTGGACGGACACAGCGAGACGTCAATGAGGCCTTTGTAAGCATTGAGGTAGAAGCGGCTGAGACGGGTCTCAAGGTTAATGAGGGTCAAACCAAATATCTGCTTTCATCAAAAAGAGACGGTCAACACCGACGTATTGGCCAGAACGTCACCATTGGCGGATATATGTAACTATGAAGTGCCCTAGGAATTCGTCTACCTTGGCTCACTCATGACCGGCGACAACAACACCAGTCACCTTTACAACTATGTAATCGATCCCGCATTTAACTAATTTACTATGCGCGGCGCCCAACGAGGTCAACTGGGTGTTGAACTTTGCCCACAAAAAACGTAGCTTCCTTCCGAAATCGAGGCATGTTCGGTATAAGAATGGAATCTGTTGAATCGATTTAAGGAAATCCTGCAAGAATGGGGACGGACTAAATGGTCTCTTTTCTTTTTCAGATAATGCTTAACCTAGTTTTCCTCTCGATTATTTACTGGATGTCCGGCATGCCGCCTCAGCTTTGGCGATTCTGCTTGTTCGCTTTAGTGGGAATCGTTACATCACTCGTCGCCGAAGGAATGGGCCTGGCTATCGGTGCAACGTTCAGTATCACAGTAAGTCCTGTACACATGTAGTATCGCTTCATTTATCATTTTCATAATTCTTTCTCTTTCAGAATGGCTCAGCAGTCGGCCCAATGATGATAGCTCCCTTCATGGGTCTCGCCATATACGGTTTCGATTTTGCCAGTGAAATTCCAACATTCATGAATATACTCATGAAATTCTCATATATCCGTGTGGGTGCCGTTTCCATGATTCTCTCCATATTTGGATTCAATCGCGACGCTTTAGACTGTAAAGATTTCTACTGTCACTTCGGCGATCCGAAGGTATTGTTGCGATTCCTACAGATCGACCAGGTGTCCATCATTCATGAATTCGGATATTTGATGATTTTGTTGGTGTTCTTCAGGACATTGCTCTATATGAGCCTGAGAAAGCGTTGCAGGACCTAGGACTAGCAAATAGAACTTAGTAATTTAGATTTTAACGTTTTGCCTGTGATAAGAATGTTCTAACGATATCCAATGTACCAATATTCACTTGTGAAGGAAGTTTTTTTGTTTTTTTTTTTTTTTTTGTATACAAATGTAGGGGAACTAAAACGAACTTGCCTGTAAATCTAGATACAGAGGAGAGATGTAATAAATATTTTATAGATAACTATTGGCGGATCTTGATTTATTACTAAACGATTTTTCTACTTGATTGAGTACCTCATTGTCAGGCTCACGAGTCATACTCTTTGTAAGTTTGTCACACAACCTGGGCAGAGTGCAGATGGTTTGGGTCGTAGATGTACGTTCACTACTCTCCAGGGGTGGTTGTCCTACATGAATTCGAGAGGATCTCGACTGAATTTTCACGTTGGTTTTAGTTCTCAACAAATGTTCCATGTCATTAAGGTGTTATACTAGGTGGACACACGGGACTGGGTATCCGGTCCTATGCCAACAACTGAGACGAAGCTCCGAAACCTCACAACCTTTAACGCATAATGTCGCGTTGCTAGCTTTTTTTTTTTGTTTTTTTTTTTTTTGTTTTTTGAGCCACGCTTTGAAGATTTGCTGCGCTGCAGGGTGTTCCATGCGAAGTAGCGAAATCTCGGATCTTGTGCAAAGCGCTGCGACTTGTGCACAGAAGATAAATGAAGTATTCGCGGAGTGTCGGCCGGAGATTAGCTGGTGGGTTGCCTTCGTGTATGTCCGCGCGTCCATACGGAAACAAGCACGAAAACGCCATTGTGATGTAACCTTCTTGCCGCTCGTTTACAGGAAGCGGTTGTGCTGCAGGACAGTTCAGCGTAGTCTGAATGCGATATTTTTGCAAAATCATGACATTCGAAGGAATGCCAGTCTCGATGTCCTCAAATTCTTCAACTCCAGCAGGCGTCTCAGTAGCTTCTGCGTCCGATGCATCGACAGCTGTTTGAAGCATTGCAGAAACGTCGGCGTCAATCGGAAGTGCTGTTATGGCTTGTTGAGATATGACGACATCGCGGTAGTTCTTGTGATTGGCCTTCAGCCATAGCAGGGCGTTGTAGACCTTCGCTCGTCGAACGCGGAAGTCTTTGTGGCCTTGCGGCGTTTCCCGACGTACAACCACTACTGGCAGCTCCGGTCAGTGATAACATACAAGCTAACAACACACGCCATCCAGACCAACAGCGAAAGTTGAACCTGACTCCCGCACCAACAATACTATCAACTCACTTTACTTCAAGCTTACAAAGCATTTCCCACACATTCCATTTCTCGGTTTTCATATTCATTCAGCATCCATCATATTTCCCACGTTCCTTACTTCCACTCTTTTACTCATCTTACATTCTTCACCCGACACCTACATCTAGATAAGCTATGTATAATTTGTTAAAGTAATTTTAAGTACGAGAAATAAATAAACGCCAGTCATAGACTGAATTGAGAACTGAAAAGACGTTCTATTAACTGGCACCCAACTTAGTGGTTCACTCCGAAAATTCTATAAAGAATAATAGAGTGCTGTAACGAGATCTTTTCCCGTTTTTCCGATCTTTGGATTAAGGGTGCTCGGATAGGGGGTAGGGCTCACCAATCTCTTTAATTGATCCCTTCGCAGGGACAGTAAAACACAGAGGAATTGTGTTTAATCGTTTGTTTATTTATTAGCTGCTTACAGCTACGGCAAGGGTTATCGCAATAGGTTGGTTTACCCTCTACCACAGGATATGCGAAAACGCAGTACCCCGCTGAATAGGCGGCAACTCAACCAAGGATTAAGTAAGTTACTAGGTTCAAACCAAAGAGGCGGTAGTGTACCTCCGTCAATGGGAACTCAATTAAGGATGCTACTAGGCTCAAACCAAAGAGGCGGTAGTGTACCTCCGTCAATGGGAACTCAAACAAAACTCGGGCTTCTAGTTGAAAAGGCTTCAATACCGAATGTCAGTAGTGTACCGGCGAAATGGTTGCGAAGCGATCTCAAAAGAAGTGAGGATTATTCCAAATTTGCGCGGCCTTTTATACTCATTATTCCAGAGTTTTTTCCCCCGGCTTACATCGTTACTATTACTATATAATTTCATACATATACTTTTCATTATTGAACACCTGGTGTCACAACACCTTCCATGTACATTACTATAGTTTTCGTGTTCATTAGTATATTTTATACATATCGCTATACTTCACATTATTGAACACCTGGTATCACTATACCTTTCGTGTACTTTTCGTATTACTATATTTGCTATACTATATACATTTTGGGGATGGCAACAGTGTTGCTTACAAGTAACATTTATTTTATTTATTTCGGACATAAAGAAATAAGAAAAATATAGAGTGGCATAATTGCTTGGTGTTACAGTGCTTCTTTTCCAATAATAAATGTGTTAAAGAAGAAGAAACATATCCGAAACCCCCAAGCAAATCCATTAGTTCCTCATCGTTGGAAACCCCTCACAGCTCCTCATCCAGGAAAAGAAGGAAGACAAGACGCAGGGATGTTCATTCTTTTTATGTTGTAAGTTAAGAATATACTAATATTAAGCAGATTTGTACAAAAAAACAAAAAAACCGAAAAAAAACAGTGTATCAAAAATATTTTAGATAAACTGTCATCTCGCGTTTAGTGATTTTTTTTTTGTTTTGTTAAGTGTAGCGTGTAAAGTTTATCTAGTTGTTTCGCTAATAATCATGGCAACACCACAGATGGTCCCAACTAGTGTTCTTTCGACTGCTGTAGAGGTTGCAGTCGAATCTGCATGTGAAAATGTTCTCAAGCGAATGACGGAATTATCTGCCGGTAATTCAGACCAACAAAAATCTTTAATGCAACAAATTCACATACTGACCGAAAAAGTTAATAAATTAGAACTTCCGAGCGAAACAATTGTGACTTATCAGCCTATTTCTGTTTCCTCTAACTCAAACTGTCCGATCACGTTAGACCTTGTGAAAACACTACCAGAGTTCACTGGTGAACAAGCGCGTTATTTATCTTGGCGGCAAGCGGCCCATATTGCCATTAATTTGTTCAAATCTTATGAAGGTACTGACAAATATTACCAAGCAGTAGCGATTATTCGCAATAAGATAACGGGTTCCGCAGATTTAGTTATTTCCTCATTTAACACCGTGTTAAATTTCGAGGCTATAATAGCTAGGCTCGACCACACGTATTGCGACAAAAGGCCCTTGCACGTATTGGAAAACCAAATGAGCGTTTTATGCCAGGGGCGAACGACGATTTCAGATTTTTACGATCTAATTGAAAAAAAGTTGACCCTTATCATAAGCAAAATCACAATGGAATATTCCGGAAATAACGATGTGATTACTTCCCTGGGTAACAAATACCGCGCGGACGCCTTGCGTATTTTTATTTCAGGCCTCAACAAGCCACTGTGCAATGTCCTTTTTTCCGCGGGTTGCCAGGATTTGCCATCAGCACTAGCTAAGGCACAAGAACTTGAGTCGAATCAACATCGATATGAATTTGCTAGGGCTTTCGATAATCGGTATGGTAAAATTGGGGATACATACCACCACAGCAGTCCCCACTACAAAAGAGTTCGCCATGTATCATCCACAGACGAACATCCTTTCAAAACTGTACCCAACCAGTTACGTGAAGGAAATGCCACTTCATCGAAATTCCATTTCCAATCAAAGCGCATTGCTCCAACTCAACCAGAATTCGATAGAATGAGTATAGACTCTTCATCCAAAATTCATTATAATTCAGTTAGGAATCGTCAACAAACATATCGACAAACCACTAACCAAGGATCTGGAGAACTTCAACCATCTCAGTCCTACGATACAAAAAAAGTGTTTAAGCGTCAACGGGACTCTGACAGAGCAACTATGGCGAAAGTGCAGCGCATAAACCACATGCAAGCACAAAACCTAAACGAAACTAACAACGGCAATAGTGAATACAGCGGAAGTGAATACAATGATGAAATTAATTTTTTAGGTTAACTTCGGCTCTACCTTATATTGAAAAGAAACTCAACAACGCAACAACCTTGAGAATCTTAATAGATACAGGTACAGCCAAAAATTACATTAAAAATATTCCTAACTTGAAAAATGTTATTCGTTTAAAAACTCCTTTCAAAGTCAAAACAATAAATGGTGAGAATAAAATACTTCACAAATGTCAAATCCAATTCTGCGGGAAAGCATCCGATTTTTTCATCCTTCCCCAACTGAAAACTTTCGATGCCATAATCGGTTATGATTTTCTGCTAGAAATTCAAGCGCAAATTGATACTACTCGTTCACTGCTTAAATATAAATCAGGAAATCTAGATATTAAATATTTTGAATGTACGCAGATGAACAGTTTGCAAATCGACCTTGAATCCGTGCCTGGTGGCATAAGGAATCAATTTAAAGACTTAATAGATGACCTCTTAGAGGTTTTTGCTCAGCCCAACGAAAAGCTTCCATATAATACGAATATAAAAGCACATATTAGAACACTAGACTCAGAACCAATTTACTCAAAACCGCGCCCTTATAATATGGCCGCTACATCATTTGTGAATGATGAGATAAATAGGTTATTAGACGATGGCATCATTCGTCCATCTCACTCCCCATATAACTCTCCTCTATTAGTAGTGCATAAAAAAGGCATAAACAAGGATGGGACTCCCAAAATGCGTTTAGTGTTTGATTACAGGAAATTGAACGAACGCACAGTCGCTGATAGATACCCCATTCCAGAAACTTCAGTTATCCTATCGAACCTAGGCAAAGCAAAGTATTATTCTACTATTGATCTCAAATCTGGGTTCCATCAAATACTCCTAGAGGAAAAAGACAGAGAAAAAACAGCTTTCTCTATTAATAACGGGAAATTTGAATTCTGTCGATTGCCCTTCGGGTTAAAAAACGCTCCGAGTATTTTTCAGCGGGCAATAGACGACGTCCTTAGAAGCGATATTGGTAAAATATGCCACGTTTATATGGATGACGTGATCGTTTTTTCCGAAAGCGAGGAAAATCACTTAAAAGATATAAGAGCTATCCTGTCCAAACTTCTTCAAGCCAATATGAGAGTTTCTCCTGAAAAGTGTACATTTTTCAAAACAGAGGTAGAATTTCTGGGATTTCTTATATCAAACGATGGTATTAGAACCTGTCCTGATAAAGTCAAAAATATTATCAATTACGAGATCCCGAAATCCCTTCGTGCGCTTAGATCGTTTCTTGGCCTTTCCGGCTACTACCGCCGCTTTATAAAAGACTATGCCCGTATAGCAAAACCCTTAACCCGGTACTTAAGAGAGGACGTTAATGCAGGAACCAGTAAATGTAAAAATAAAAAAATTATACTCGATCCAGAGGCAATAGGAGCATTTAATAGAATTAAAAGCATTTTAGCATCGGAGGATGTCTTGCTGTTGTATCCAGATTTTCGTAAGCCATTTGACCTGACGACTGACGCTTCATCGCAAGCAATAGGGGCCGTACTTTCTCAAGATGGGAGGCCTATCACAATGATATCCCGCACCTTGAGTAAGACAGAAGAAAACTACGCCACAAATGAGCGAGAAATGTTGGCGATAGTTTGGTCGTTGCAAAAGCTAAGAAATTATCTTTATGGGGCTCCCATTATTAACATCTTCACCGATCATAAGCCATTGATCTTTCCAATCTCCGATAAAAAGCCAAATAACAAACTTAAGAGATGGAAATCATTCGTTGAAGAATACTCTCCTATATTCCACTACAAGCCGGGAAAAGAAAATTATGTGGCTGACGCATTATCCCGTCAATATATAAATATGTTATCGGCTTCAAATGAAACTATTCATAGTGAGGAATCACTAACAAAAGTGATACCTAAGGTCGAAAATCCCGTAAACTGTTTTAGAAGCCAAATTTTTATTAATGAAGACTTTCAAACCAGTAAAAAGACAAAACTAATTTTTCAAAAACTAGTTAGGCATACAATCTCCTTTTCTTCAATTTCGGAACTAATAAAAATCATGAAAGATTCCTTAAATACAAACGTTACAAATGGTATTTACTGCGACATAAAAACCTTAGGTAAAATACAAGATCATTTAGTAAATTATTTTCCAAACGTAAAAATGAAATATACTTGCAAATTTGTTCAGGATGTTTTCAACCGAAATGATCAAGAAGAAATAATTGCCAACGAGCATAACAGAGCTCACCGAGGGCCTGATGAAAATTATAAACAAATATTAGCAGAATACTTTTTCCCTAACTTAAATAAATTATGCAAAACATTCGCATCATACTGCAGAGTATGCAAGGAAAATAAATATCAGCGTAGACCCACACGACATCCGATTGGTGAAACTCCAATGCCTTCGAATGTTGGAGAAATTCTGCATCTAGATATATATCATACAGGAAAAGAGTATTTCTTAACATGCATTGACAAATTTTCAAAGTTCGCTGTCATAAGAAACATTGCTTCTAGAAACTCCGTTGATGTTAGAATAGCTTTAATTGAAATTATTTCACAATTTAATGATACAAAAATTATCGTAACTGACAATGAGGGAGCTTTTACCTCAAATGCGACAGTAGCATTTTTACAAAATCAATTTAATATTTCTACTCACGCTGTACCTGCTCTTCATAGTCAAAGCAATGGGCAAGTCGAACGTTTTCATTCAACCCTTGCAGAGATAGCCAGGTGCACAAAAGAAACAGCTGTGGATGTCGTCGAATTAATGTTGTTATCAACGTACAAATATAACAATACAATTCATTCTGTAACAGGTTATAAGCCTGTGGACATATATCACAACATTTCCGACAATCTAAGAGCCGAAATTTATAAAAAATTAAAAGAAAAGCAATCAAGAGATTTAAAATATCTCAATAAAACATTAACTCCAAAAGTTTTCGACGTAGGCGATAAAGCCTATCTCAAAACTAACAAAAGAGCTGGAAACAAATTTTCTAAACTTTATCAACAAAAAACAGTACAGGCAGACTTAGGGACAGCAGTAATACTAGATGGTAGGCAAGCGCATAAAAATAACTTAAGATAAAACTCTATATTTACAGATCGTTATTCCTCCCATCCGTTCAGCTCAAAGTTATGGACTACTCTGCAGCAGAATATATTCCTATTCCTGTTGGCAATGTCGCTATTTTTCATGACTACTTTTATTTTAAACACTCTACTAACATTACGCGGTTAAGAGATATTATTCTAGACAATAAGAATGTTATTGATAATTTATCCGATAAAAAGGAGAGTGAAATTTTACAAAACGATATAAACGAAATGCAACGCCTACTACGCATTTTCAACTTTCCAAACCGCAACCGTAGAGCCATCGATTTTCTCGGATCGGTCATAAAATTTGTTGCCGGTGTACCCGATCACCAAGACTTTGAGATATTGAAGGCCCAAGAGAATGAACTAGTCAGGGACCACAATAATCAAGTAGAGGTTAACAAAGCAATAGGAGAAAAACTAGATGAACTTACTGACAGCATAAACAAAATAGTTTCAAACGAAAATAATTATGTACGGAAAGATAATCTCAAGTTAATAATGTTTATGACCAGAAGAAATAGAATAGTAATTGACAGTTTATCTAATATTCTAAATTCCATGTTACTGGCCAAGCATAATATAATAAATCCTTTAATGTTAAGCATAGAAGAAATCGATGTTATCAAATCTATTGAAAATGTTGATGTTCCACTTAATGACATATTACTAGTTGCTGATATAAAAATGTATTATTATAATGAGACAGTTGTATATCTTATTAAAATTCCCAAAGTAAACGAAATATGTGAACTTTTCGAGATAATTCCAGTAATACACTACAATAAGATCTTAAATTTAAGTAGCAATAAAACCGCAAAATGTAAAAATTCCTATTTTCCTGTAAATAACTGTAAAACAACTATTGTTTATAACTATTGTAACATCAATCATCAAGATGTCTGTTTATCAGAGCTGCTAAACAACCACACCGTAAGCTGTCCTAAAATTTCAGCAGAACATGTCAACAAAATACAACAAATCAAAGATGGGTTGATCATGGCGCATGACGAAAATTTGGAAATCGACGACCACGGGCAGCACATGAAAATAAACGGAACATTTTTGATTACATTCAAAGATTCCATTGCAATTAATGGAAACCAATTTAAAGTAACCCAACCAATAGCAGTTATAGACCTTCCCGCCCCCAAAAGAACAATCATCAATGAAACATATTTTGAACAAAAAGTTTCCCTCCCATACTTGCACAAACTGCACATCCTTAACAATCAACGGATCGATGAATTCAAGGTGGAACTTGAGAACGGCAGAACTACATTATACATTATTGGTGGTTTACTGGCTCTTATAACCCTTATCATAATAACCGTGAAACTGAAGCCGAAAAAAATCCAAATTTCAACCCCAAATCTAACTATTGATAAAGAAGCCATTCAGATGCAAGTCAACAGCATCCTGAACCGGGACGTTCAAGTCTAAGGAGGGGAGGAGCTAACAACACACGCCATCCAGACCAACAGCGGAAGTTGAACCTGACTCCCGCACCAACAATACTATCAACTCACTTTACTTCAAGCTTACAAAGCATTTCCCACACATTCCATTTCTCGGTTTTCATATTCATTCAGCATCCATCATATTTCCCACGTTCCTTACTTCCACTCTTTTACTCATCTTACATTCTTCACCCGACACCTACATCTAGATAAGCTATGTATAATTTGTTAAAGTAATTTTAAGTACGAGAAATAAATAAACGCCAGTCATAGACTGAATTGAGAACTGAAAAGACGTTCTATTAACTTACATAGTTCCCACGGAGTGCACATCTTGCGCGAAGTTGATGACATTTCCACCGTACGCAAGCAGTCCAGGACTATAACTACCAGGAAGGTAATACACGCGAATTTGAGGGTGAACGCGGGCGATAAGCATCTTTGAGCTCTTCAGGAACATCGCCAGGTGCCATGTCGTTGCCAAAGGTGAACATGTCTCTTGCACGAGTCCGCCCAGAACATTTGTCACAGTGGTGCTGAGCTCCGGCTGCTCGAGTTTCGAGACGATCGGACATCAGATTCGGGAGTTATGCGTGAACATCCACTTTTTCTTTTGAGCCGAGGAGAGAGAGGCTTTGCTAACGCTCCGCCTCAATTAGAACTGCACACACAGAGTATGAATTTATATTGACCATATACTGCAAGTGTTATGCTTCTTCTTCTTCTTCGTGACGCTACAGACCGGTGCTGTCTTGGGCCTCCACCAACAAGCGACTCCAGCCAGCACGATCTCTTGCCAGCGGCCTCCAGTCACGCACACCAAGTTGGTTAAGGTCCTTCTCCACTTATGTGCGTCATTTGAGTCGTGGGCGTCCTCTGTGCTGGTGTCCCAATGACTCGGATTCGAAGATTCTTCGACTCGGAACTATGTTGTCCATACGCTTTACATGACCTAGCCATCTTAAGCGTTGTATCCGTAGACGCTTAACCAGACGTGGTTGTATCTTCTCCTTCAGATGCCATCAACGCAAACAGGACCACAGATCGCACGCAGAACTTTTCTCCCAAAGAGACCAAGGTCCTCCTCATCCATCCATGCTTCTGCACCATAAAGCAGGACTAGGATAATTCGGGTATTAGATAAAGCTAGCTTGGTTTTTCGAGAGACGGCTCGTCTCTTGAGCTTCAAAAAAAAGCGATTGGCAAGAGTTATTCTGCGTTTAATCTCGGTGCTGATGTTCGTATTTGTTACTGCGGATCCAAGGTAGACGAAGTCTTTGACTACCTCAAGGTTCTTGCTGCCCATCGGGATGCTCTGTCCGAGGCGTTGATGCTGTGCGTCCTTTCTTGATGACCATTTTGGCTGCCTCCGCTTCAATGTCAGCAAACGCCTCATTGACATCCCGCTGCGTTCGACCAATCACGTCAATATCATCGGCGTAAGCTAGCAGTTGAACGAACTTTTGGAAGATCCAAGACCTTTTTTTACATTGAAGGTCTCGTTAAGTGTCGATCTGCATTTCTTGGGTCTTTTACATCATCTGCCGCAGTGTGAAAATGTGGTCTATTGTGGACATCCCTGGCCTGAAACCACACCAGCTTTATTTGACTTCAGCCTTGATGTTGCTATCTCGACCTCGTCAAAGTCGGGGGGATGGAATCCTTGTCGATCGTCGATCAAGTTGAGTGGGACATTCTGCCTGACAGGGATATTAGAGTATTTCTCGCCGTTTAACAGTCTACAGAAATGATCCTTTCAATTTCTCAGGATCGACTGCGCCTCTATTACAAGCTGCCCATTCTTGTCCCGGCAGGCTTGGGTCCGGAGTTCTACCTTTGGATAGCTGTTTTACCTTTTGGTAAAACTTACGGACTTCATTTCTGCTGTAACACCTCTCCATCTCCTCGATCGCTCGCTTCTCATGCTCCTTCTTTTTCTTTCTGATAAGCCGGTTCTTATCTCTCCTTTTCTGTTCGTAGAGCTCTCGTCTTTCGATGCAGCATTGCCTTGAAGGAGTTTTGCTTAGCTGCATGGATCTGCCGGCACTCATCATCGAACCACAGGTTTTTCCTGGGTGGTGGTAGCATAAAACCCAGCACATCAGAGGCAGCTTCTTAAACAGCTATTTGTCAACGCTGTTTAACGCTGCTTCAGAGAGTTTTTTGGGAGACTCGGTGGGCAAAGTTCCCAGCGGTCGGATGCGATTGTAGCTTTCCGACGTCAAAAGTTGATGTCCTTTCTCGCCTCCATTGTTTTTTTTTTTTTTTATATCCATGCTCTTACTTTGGCCACAAAAAGGAAGTGATCCGAGTCGATGTTGGCTTCTCGGAAGGGTTCGGATATCAAGAATACTGGAAGAGTGTCTGACGTCGATCGGAATGTGATCAATCTGGCACCGCCAGATCCTTTTTATGGATGTTTAGATGTGGAGACCGCGTACTCACTAAAGAGAGGTTTCACCTCGAGGTGAAATCCACTAACCTGAGTTCGTTCACGGAAGTCTTGTCGTGTAGGCTGTGTTTTCCGATGAGACTGGCAAAGACTTCTTCCTTTCTCAGCTATGCATTGAAGTTTCTTAAAATGATATTGATGTCGTAGCTGGGGCATTTATCGTATGTCCTTTCTTGGAGATCATAGAAGTCATCCTTGTCCTCTGTCGGGGCGTGGGCGCAAATCAGCCTAATGTTGACGAATTTAGTCTTGGTGCGGATTGTTATGAGGCGCTGTGCTTAAAGCTTAAGACTTCTTGCCTTAGGCTGCCTCGAACAACAAATCCAGATCCAAAGAAGCGCTGCCCTCTCCCTCCGTAGCAATCATCGTAGTAGTGGTCGCAGTTTTTCATCCTCTTTTTGCCCGGCTCGTCCCACCGAACTTCCTGGATTGCGGTAATGTCTGCTCTGTAGCAGTCAAGGACCTCCGCGAGTTCATCGGCTGCACGCAGTCTGGGCACATTCCACGCGTAGAGCCGGAATTCATTGTCCTATTTTCATTTGCCAGAATCGTCAACAGTAAATCCGTCCTTGTCCGAGGCTTGTGGTTGCTTCTGAACCGTATTTTATTTACGTGGTGAGGGAGTTAGCCCCAACTGGGAGGCCAGACCCCCTTTTTTACCCTCGGGCTGAAGGTCCGGTTGTATCCGCTGTCGGTAACCTCATTGAGGTTGTGAGCGCCGCCGTTGGCTTTATTATGTATGGCTCATTCACCGCCATCTCTTTTCCAGGGTCCCGACCCGACCTTGGAGACTTTCTTTTGGACCTGGGCATCGAAATATGTTCGAGCAGCTCCAAAAGGCGCGTTGTTCAGGTGGCTCCCACTAACCGGAGCTGTGGACGCCCTCGTTGACCAATGGATTGATTACCTCGTCCGACGCGGTCCTCAAAAAGAGTTAAGCCCTAGAGCCGGCTTACTCTTAAACTTCCCCATATCTCCTTAGCAGTCCCATATAACATCCCACAGGGGTCGGCCCCATCTTCGGTCGAAGGTATCTACTAGTCTACTAAGTTTCACCACGTGGAGGTGAGAGTAGGAGTTCGTTGACAGAGGCTAGGTGCAAACGCCTCTGCGAGTGCAAATGTTATGCCTTCATCAGTATTTTGATCATTCCCATTCACAACAGCTGTGTTGCCCAATTTTTCCGTATAGGGATTCTATTTCTTGGCGATGAAAAGACTTTGAACGACAGACCTTCTGCTTGACAGTCAGTGATGTTTACCACTGCACCACGGCCACACCCAAATGATTGAATAATGTACTGATTGATTGCCTTACTGGCTCAATCCATGAGCCTGGCTCATTAATCGACTGCTTTACTGGCTTATTGAATGACTGCTTTACTGGCTCATTGATTGACTGCTCTACTGGCTCATGGATTGACTGCTTGACTGAATGATAGATTGTGGACTAGTTGAATGTTGGACTAGCTGCATGGGGGATGACTAAGTGGTGGACTGGCTGAATGTTGGACTGGCTCTGTGGTGGACTGACTGAATTGAGGATTGGCTGAAAGGTGGGCTGGCTGAATGGTAGATTGGCCAAGCGGTGGACTAGCTGAATAGTGGAATGGCTGAATAGTGGACTGACTGAATAGTAGGCTGGTTGAATCGTGGACTGTCAGAATGGTGGACTAGCTGAATGGTAGACTTACTAAATCGTGGACTGGTTGAATGGTGTACTGTCAGAATGGTGGACTGGCTGAATGGTGGACTTGCTAATTGGTGGATTGGCAGAATGGTGGCCTGGCTGAATAGTGGACTGCCTGAACAGTGGACTGACTGAATGGTGGGCTGTCGGAATGGTGGACTGGCTGAATGGTGGACTGGTTGAAAAGTAGACTGACTGGTTTGTGGACTGGCTGAATGGTGAACTTGCTAAATGGTGGACTGGCTGAATGGTGGCCCGGCTGAATAGTGGACTGGCTGAATAGTGGACTGCCTGAACAGTGGACTAGCTGAATAGTGGACTGCCAGAATGGTGGGCTGCCTAAATAATGGACGGGCTGAATGATTGACTGGCTGAATGATGGACTGGCTGAATAGTGGACTGGCTGAATAGTGGACTGCCTGAACAGTGGACTGGCTGAATGGTGGACTGTCAGAATGGTGGACTTGCTGAATGATGGACTTGCTAAATCGTGAGCTGCCTGAAAGGTGGACTGGTTGAATGGTAGACTGACTGATTTGTGGACTTGCTGAATGGTGAACTGCCAGAATGGTGGGCTGCCTAAATAGTAAACTGGTTGCATGGTGGACTCTCAGAATGGTGGACTGGCTGAATAGTGGACTGCCTGAAAAGTGGGCTGGCTGAATGGTGGGCTGTCGGAATGGTGGACCGGCTGAATGGTGGACTGGTTGAATAGTAGACTGACTGATTTGTGGACTGACTGAATGGTGGGCTGCCTAAATAGCGGACTGGCTGAATGGTGGACTGTCAGAATGGTGGACGTGCTGAATGGTGGACTTGCTAAATCGTGACCTGCCTGAATGGTGGACTGGTTGAATAGTGGACTGGCTGAATAGTGGACTGCCTGAACAGTGGACTGGCTGAATGGTGGACTGTCAGAATGGTGGACTTGCTGAATGGTGGACTTGCTAAATCGTGAGCTGCCTGAAAGGTGGACTGGTTGAATGGTAGACTGACTGATTTGTGGACTTGCTGAATGGTGAACTGCCAGAATGGTGGGCTGCCTAAATAGTAAACTGGTTGCATGGTGGACTCTCAGAATGGTGGACTGGCTGAATAGTGGACTGCCTGAAAAGTGGGCTGGCTGAATGGTGGGCTGTCGGAATGGTGGACCGGCTGAATGGTGGACTGGTTGAATAGTAGACTGACTGATTTGTGGACTGACTGGATGGTGGGCTGCCTAAATAGCGGACTGGCTGAATGGTGGACTGTCAGAATGGTGGACGTGCTGAATGGTGGACTTGCTAAATCGTGACCTGCCTGAATGGTGGACTGGTTGAATGGTAGACTGACTGACTTGTGGACTTGCTGAATGGTGACCTGCCAGAATGGTGGTCTACTTAAATAGTGGACTGGCTGAATGGTGGACTGTCAGGATGGTGGACTGGCTGAATGGTGGACTCTCAGAATGTTGAACTGGCTGAATGGTGGACTTGCTAAATCGTGAGCTACCTGAATGGTGGACTGGTTGAATATTAGACTGACTGATTTGTGGACTGGCTGAATGGTGAACTTGCTAAATGGTGGACTGGCTGAATGGTGGCCCGGCTGAATGGTGGACTGGCTGAATAGTGGACTGCCTGAACAGTGGACTGGCTCAATAGTGGACTGCCAGAATGGTGGGCTACCTAAATAGTGGACTGGCTGAATGATGGACTGGCTGAATAATGGACTGGGTGGATAGTGGACTGCCTGAACAGTGTGCCGGCTGAATGGTGGGCTGTCAGAATGGTGGACTTGCTAAATGGTGGACTGGCTGAATGGTGGACTGTCAGAATGGTGGACTTGCTGAATGGTAGACTGACTGACTTGTGGACTTGCTGAATGGTGACCTGCCAGAATGGTGGTCTACTTAAATAGTGGACTGGCTGAATGGTGGACTGTCAGGATGGTGGACTGGCTGAATGGTGGACTCTCAGAATGTTGAACTGGCTGAATGGTGGACTTGCTAAATCGTGAGCTACCTGAATGGTGGACTGGTTGAATATTAGACTGACTGATTTGTGGACTGGCTGAATGGTGAACTTGCTAAATGGTGGACTGGCTGAATGGTGGCCCGGCTGAATAGTGGACTGGCTGAATAGTGGACTGCCTGAACAGTGGACTGGCTGAATAGTGGACTGCCAGAATGGTGGGCTACCTAAATAGTGGACTGGCTGAATGATGGACTGGCTGAATAATGGACTGGGTGGGTAGTGGACTGCCTGAACAGTGGGCTGGCTGAATGGTGGGCTGTCAGAATGGTGGACTGGCTGAATGGTGGGCTGTCAGAATGGTGGACCAGCTGAATGGTGGACTTGCTAAATGGTGGACTGGCTGAATAATGGACTGCCTGAACAGTGGCCTGGCTGAATGGTGGGCTGTCAGAATGGTGGACTTGCTAAATGGTGGACTGGCTGAATGGTGGACTGTCAGAATGGTGGACTTGCTGAATGGTGGACTTGCTAAATCGTGAGATGCCTGAATTGTGGACTGGTTGAATGGTAGACTGACTGATTTGTGGACTGACTGAATGGCGGACTGGTTGACTTGCTAAAGGGGGGACCGGCTGAATGCAGGACTGGCCGAATGGTGGACTTGCTAAATGGCGGACTGGCTGAATGGACTTGCTAGATGGTGGATTGACTGTATGGTGGACTAGCTCAGTGGTGGACTGACTAAATGGTCGACTGACTGATATATTAACTGGTTGACCAGTCGGTTGTCTGATTGATTGATTTATCGTCCATTCAAACCGCTTAGGCTTGAGCTCTTTCTTTGTCTAAATTGCGTGGTGGAATGCACTTGAGACTAACTAGCTAGAAATTGGCAGACCGAGGAACAGCCACGATAATGCCTCATGCTGCAGAACCTGACTTGTTCCGCATGCAGAACTTACTCACCATAAAGGATACATTTAATAATACGCAACGACAGGATTGAAACAGAATTTCAATTTCATAATGCTTAGATCATATTCATTCAACTTTAAAAACGGTAGTAACCTAATGGAATACATAATCGAATGTATTGTGAGCGCGTCCTACCGCGTCGCTTTTTTCTTCTTTTTCTCCTCACGACGGTGAGCATTTGCCAATTTAACCGCCTTCTTCCTAGCCTTCCTGCTACCCGGTGATTCATCTCGCGGCCGAGCGGAGTTCACAAAGCGACTCTTCCCTTCATTATCCGCTTCACCGTCACTATTCGTTTCAATTTTGTCTGAATTCTCATCGCTAGGAGTACTTGGCAGCATTTCCGGCTGCGTCGAAACACTCATGTCTGGTGTCAAACCGACGATTTTCCCATAAATAAGCTCCAGCTCCTCTCCAGCTTTTGCCTTTGCCACGTCACGTTCGAAATGGGGAACCTAGAAGCAACAACGCATTCCAAAAACAGCAAAAACTAAAGCAAACAACCCATCTTACCTCATCCAATCGCTTCGGGATGAACGACTCATTCCAGACAGCATCGTTTACCGCCCTTTCAGCATCTATTTCCTCAGTATCACGATCTTTAATCCGATCGGAGATTACAACCAAACATTCCTCCATATTCGCCTCATTTATGTTTTGATCGGTGATGAATTCAAACAATTCCCGTGAAGTCATCGTAGACACTCCATTCTTCCGGAAGAAATCGGTTATGTTCCGACAATCCTTTTTCAAGAAGTCAAACGCGAACGGATGATTCATTTCAACCGACTGGCCCACATCGATAATCATTACTTTCCCGTTGTGAAAGAGAATATTGAATTCAGACAGATCGGCATGGACTAGCTTTGCTTTGTTGAACATATTCCACATGATGATCACGCATTCGCGGTAAAGCTCACGTGCTCTCGACAGGGACAAGGGAATGTCCTTAAGTTTGGGTGCGGCATAGCCATCTTTGCCGCAAAACTCCATTATCAGCACGTGTTCGCGAAGCAAAATTGGCTCGGGAACCGGGATACCCACCTTATGCATCCGGACATAGTTGCGCATCTCCTTTTCGGCCCACGTGCGGACCATTTTTCGCGGATTGTGTCGATTGTAGCCATGCCTGAAGCGATACTCTCCCGAAACATACTTGTCACGATCCTTGAAGACAAGGATCGATGTTTTGAAGATTTTCACAGCATACTCTTGATCATTAGGTGCACAGGCATGGTACACGTTGGCTTCTTTGCCAGTTGAAATGCATCCCTCGACCTCTGTGATAACATTCTTGCTTAGAAGTTTGAACAAGATTTTCGACGTCCGGGGATCCAATACTTGCTCGGAAGTGGCCCGATCGCTTTTATCCTTGTTTGATCCCTTGGTTTTGATCGAAACACTGCCACTGATTGGCTTTTGCTGTGGGGTATTTTCGTTTGGGGTCTCACCGATTGGTTTCTGTGGCAGAGGCTTTCGCGAGCTGCTTGAAGAAAACCGTTTATGTGGTACGAAGGCGGTGGTTACGGTGAAATCGAAGGCTTCATTCGACGGATGATAATCGTGGTTGTCTTCGTAGTCCTCGTAGTCGTACGAATCATCATCATTGTCTTCGGAATCAGGCGAGTGGTGGATGCTGTTGTGATTTGTGTCGATTACCAATTTGCCAATCGTGTCAGCTATGGTAAAGTGGTCATTTTGCTTCTCTGCCGATCGATATTCATCAAATTCAGCGCTATCGATGGTCAGTTTACAGAAGGCATTGTGTCCGTTGGTGAGTTTTTGTGAACTCTCTTCTTGCTCCTCGTCTTCCTCTGCATCACTAAATTGATGTTCATCAAAGCGATTTTTAACCGAGAATACACCAACTCTTGCCATGTTACCTAGGAGTTTTTACGAACCTTTAAAAACGGATCCAATTGTTTTGAATCAATGTCCTACTAGTACAAGTGCACGTGCATTTGGTATTTACCAGATTAACCCTCGGCGAAATGTCAACGGCTGACATATCTGACGGCGAGAGGATATTTTCCAATTGGGATATTTAATGGACACATTCAGGCAAAGTCATTGCGTTTTGTATTACCTTACACTTTAATTAGAAGGATTCCGTTCGTTTTTATTAATTTTTAACAACAATTTTTTTATTAAAATGTATTAAATCAAGTCATCTACCGGTTAGCTTCTTCAGTTAATTAGTGAACAACTAAGCCAAGTGATTTTCAATGGCTCTTCCGTCGACCAATATTTTTACATGCAAGAGGGTTTTGCTGGGAGCGAAACAAATGGCAATCAGACGGTGTGAGATCTGGGCTATACGGTGGATGCATCAAAACGGACCAATTTCCGTCCATCTGCTCCAAGACCTCAAAAATGTGTTTAGCCTGACATTGTCATGATAAATCACAGATCCTTTTCTGTTGACAAATAATGGTCGCTCTTTCTCGATGGATGGATTCCTTCAAACAGGCGAGATGTGCATAGTGTCCCCAGCCTTTGGTCATGACCGATTGCTTGAGATGTCTTCGTATTTATTCCATTTTTCATCGCCCGTAATAAGTCGCTATAAGATAGCTAGCGCGATCTTTTGCCAGCTGTTTCCAGCGTCGCACGCTCAGATGGTTAAGGTCCCTTCCGATCTATGTGCGCCACCTTAGATGCGACCGTCCTCTAAAACATCGTCCTTTGGGGCTGGAGTCAAAGACTCTTCGGGCCAGAGCTGTGCTGTCCATTCGCTCCACATGGCCTTGCCATATAAGACGATGGATCCGTAAACGTCGTATTAGGCCGATGTCGCCGTACAGCCGTGCAGTTCGTGGTTGAATCTTCCACTCCAGTCTCCGCAGACACAAACCGGACCAAAGATTGTGCGCAGAATTTTCCTCTCGAAACGACCAAGAGCCTCTTCATAACGTCCAAGCCTCAGCGCCGTAGAGTAGGACCGGGATGATTAAGGTTTTGTAGAGGGATACCTTAGTTTTTTTGAGAGAGGGCTCTACTAATCAATTGTCTCTTGAGCCCGAAAAAACAGCGGTTGGCAAGAGTTATTCAACGTCTAATCTCCGTGTTGGTGTCTTTGCCGCTTGTTACCAGTGAGCCAAGGTAAATTAAATCCTTGACTACATCAAAGTTATAACTGCCAATAGTGACGTTCTAGACAAAAAGTCGGTGTTGTGCGCCTTTCTTTGACGACAGCTTATATTTAGTTTTGCTTTCATTTAACTTCAGACCCACTTCAGGCCGCTTCTGCTTCAATGCTCGCAAAAGTTTCATTGACGTCTCACTGCGTTCTCTCAATCACGTCAGGGTCATCAGCATATGCAAGCAGTTGTGAAGACTTGAACTAGATCGTGCCTCTTATATTGTCAAGTGAATCTCGCACGTTCTTTTCAAGGACGATGTTGAAAAAATCACGTGACAGTGTGTCGTTTTAATGGAGCAGCGAAAGTTCACCATTGTCATCCTGCACAACCTGACGAGTTTGGCAGGGATGTCAAAACATAACATGGCTCTATATAGCTTGTCTCTATGACACTGTCATATGCAGTCTTCTCCAAGCTCTGCCGTAGTGTGAATATTTGTTCTGTCGTTGTTTTGGTTGGCCTGAAGCCACATTGATAGGAACCTATCAAATTGTCCACAAATGTTTTCAGGCGTTCACACAGCACGGCAGAGAAAACCTCATATGCGATGTTAAGGAGACTTACTCCCCTATAGTTGGCGCAGTTATACGGGTCTCCTTTCTGTGGACTGGGCAAACGATGCTGTGATTCCACTCGTCGAACATCATTCTTCCGACCATGTTTTACAGATGAGCTGGTGCATGCGCCCTACCAGGTCATCTCAAGCAGCTTTAAATAGTTCGGTAGACAGGCAGCCTGCGCACTCGACTTATGCTTAGGCTTCGAAATTATCAGCTTAATTTCATCCAGGTCGGGTGGACGAAATTCTCTTGCATCTTCGTCCGTTACGAATGGATCATTCTGCCCGACAATGGTATTAGCTCTTTCATCACCGTTAAACAGTCTACAGAAGTTTTCCTTTCATATTCTCAGCATCAACTGTGACTCTACTACCAGTTGTCCGTCTTCATCCCTACAGGCTTCCGCTCTGGCTTTATCATCCTGGCATATTCGTCTTACTTTTTCGTGCAACTTGCGTGCATTATTCCTGTGGTAGCATCTCTCCATCTCCTCTATTTCACGCGTCTCTGATGGCGCGCTCGCAACGCTCCCACTGTTGTTCTGTGGATTGTGCCGGTGTCATCGGAATTCGGGAGTGGTTGAGGGAAACTCAATCGGCAAAAATCCTAGAGGTCTCCTGCTATGTAGCTTTCCGACGTCAAGCTTTCGTTGTCCAGCTCGACTCAGTGGCATCCTCGATATCTTCATCCGTATCTTGGCTACAACAAGGTAGTGATCCGAGTCGATGTTGGCTCCTCAGAAGGTTCGTACATCTAGGATGCCTGAGGAGTGTCTGACGTCAACCTCAAAGTGATCAATCTGATCGGTGGTAGACTGATCCGGTAATCACCATGTTCCTTTGTAAATGTTCCGATACGGGAAAAGTGTGTTAACCGGAAAGAGATCACGCCCCGCCAGGAAGTCGAGTAGCCGATGTCCGACGACACGACTTGGTGTTGTGTAGGCTAAATTTCCCCGTGATCGACATAGATATGTTCTATTGGCCCATTTTCGCATTAAAATCTTTTAGTACTATTTTTGTATCATAGCTAGGACATTGGGCCAAAAGTTACGTCTAGGAAATCGTAGAAGTCGCCTGGCAGAACCTTCGATAAAGTAATACCTTCCAACACCCAGGGCACTGAGACTTCTGGCTCTTCGGTTCCCTGAAATCTTGAAAATTATATTTAGTTACTATGAATGTATTCTTTCCATCTTTTTCGATAGTAACAAATGGTTTTATAAATATAGCATATTCCTATGCGAGTGAAGCTTTGCTTTTCAATTTTCTTTAAAAGTCTTTTGATGGCATTTTATTGCGAATTCGCCATTATATAAAACCTTTATCAGGTAATATTGACATATTCCACATTCTTCCACACGCTACTTAATACTTTTTAATATTGAAATACCATAGATGGCTTTTGAGATCTGAATAGACCTCGTCCAGATTAGTGCTGAACGAGCTCATTTCTGGAGTCTCTGACTGACTGACTGACAGCTGTTGTAAATCATAGATAAATTAACGAGATGGCAATCTCGATGGCTTTGACAGGCATTTTGACAACTAGCCCCTACGAACTCGTTTCGATTTGACGGCGTCTTGACTATGTCATTCTGCCTTGTTCCGACGTCTTGACTCTAAGTCAAAAGCGTCGTTTTTAAAGCGGCCTCTAGACGCTCAATATTATTGTGCAAAATATTGCACAATTTTATTGGCTTGCTGCCCCAGACGGTTCAATATTTTTCCCAATAATTTAGTTGACCGCTCATATTTGTAATAAAAGTCAAAAGCGTTTTGATTTTCCGCAATATATGGCACAATCTTGCAATATTATCTACAGACGAACAATAATATTGTGCAATATCAAATAATGCACAATATTATTAGGCGTCTAGAGGCCGCTTTAATTACAAATACAACAACCAACCCTTGCGGGGATCACAGGGCAGACGTACGAAAGTTTTCCATCTCGTTAATTTATCTATGTTGTAAATGCTGACACTTGGTGCATGTGTTTCGTAGTTTTGTTTACCATTGAGTTGTTTATTTGAGTTAAGCTCTTCTTCGGAAATGTTTGCATTGGCAGAACTGAAGGACACAATCCGAATTGCACCTGATCAATTCCACCTGAAGCTCATCGAAGCTATACGGGATGAAATCAACCGAAAACTGGCAAACAAGGTGCCTATCTATCGTGACTGTGCTATCCTGAAGCTTATAGCCATTTGTGTCGTTTCAGGTTCTTCTCAATGTGGGCCTCTGTATAGCACTAAAGGACATTGTGTCACTGAAAGACTCAATAATCCTGCCCGGCGATGGTGCATCGCACACGGAAGTCACCTTCCGATACATTGTCTTCCGTCCAGCGATCGGTAATGTCATAACTGGCAAGATACGTAGTTGTAGCCGCGAGGGTGTACACGTGACGCTTGGCTTTTTCGATGATATCTTGATACCACCTTCGGCGTTACAACATCCCTCGCGATTCGAAGAGACCGAACAGGCGTGGGTGTGGGAATATCCAATGGAAGATGGCGAGAGGCATGATTTGTACATGGACATTGGTGAAACGATTAAGTTCCGTGTGGCGAAGGAATTCTTCGAAGAAAGCTCACCGATTGGTCCACCAAAAACTGATCAACAAGTGGCCGCATCATCGCAACCAAAGGAGACCAAGGCGCCATATAAGATTATTGTAAGCTGTCCAGGTGTTTTGCTCTGAAAATGTGCTTAACTTGTGTTTTGTACGTGTAGGCTGCTATCAACGAGTCAGGACTTGGAGTTCTCTCATGGTGGGACTCGCAGAATCAAGCGGAGGAAATGAACGAGGAGGGTGACGAGAATGAAGAGTACAATGACGACGACGGCGATGGAGCGTATGAGGAATAAAGTATTTCGGTTTAGAAACTCACATGTAAATAAAGTTTTTTTATGAAAAAAAGGCATGTGTTTGGGCTCGTGAATTAGCTGCTCCTTGTGGTAATCACAGAGACGTAACAACATCAAGGCGCCTACAGTAATTAATAGTCCCTTGCAGAAGGCGGGGGAGGGCATCGGCTCGGACATACAGGGTAAAGTTTTTTATTGCTGTCAACCTGGCGAGATGCCAGCAACGATCCCTGTTCCAATGCCCGTATCAAGTTGATATATAGCCTCTACAACAACCGTTGAGAGGCAAGAGGGCGCTACAATACCCCGACCACACTGACGGTTATGCGGCAGGCCAACAACCCGCCCATGTAAAGAAAAACAAGTTATGACTGAGCAAGATGCCTCGGATAAACGGACGGATTTCAAAGGCGACATGGCGCGAAAAGGAACACGATTTACGAGTATGCTCCTGGAACGTCAGAACTCTGTACACTCCTGGAGCTGCTCATAAACTGGAAAGAACCCTCATGCCGTACAAGGCGGATATTACTGCGATCCAGGAAATACGCTGGATAGGAAAAAGATTGCGACAACTTTAACAGCTGTCGGAAAAGACTGCACAAGTTGGGGTGCAAATTTGTCGTGCGAAAGCGGTTAGGGTCGAAGGTAATCGACTTTAAGCCTATAAGTCATCGCCTGGCTGTGATCGGCATCAAAGGCAGATTTTACAACTTCAGCGTCATATGTACACACGCCCCTACCGTAGAGGCTGAAAACCCCATTAAAGAGGACATCCATGATCTCTTGGACAACGTCTACGGAGCTTGTCCGGAGTACGATGTCAAATTCTTACTCGGGGACTTCTGGATGATATTTACTCATCGCGCGGTCACAGCGTGACGTTGTAGAAGCTTTCACGGCGATTGAAGAACAGGCAAAACGAGTTGGTCTTAAAGTCAACGAGGATAAAAAGACAAAGTACAAAGTACAGAAACCGGTACGTCGCTCACCACCTGGGACAAAATATAACGATTGACAGCTATAATTTCGAGGTAGTTAAGGAGTTTGTCTACCTCGGAGCAAACATCAACTGCACAAACGACACCACAGTGGAGTTTCGGCATAGAATCGCCCTTGGCAAACGCTGCTACTTCGGTTTGTCCAAACAACTTGGATCAAAACCCCTCGCTTGAAGAACCAAAGTCGTGTTTTACTAAACGCTTATACTGCCAGTCTCTGTACGGAGCCGAAAGCTGGACGATAAGCAGGACGGCGGAACTGATTTTGGGGTTCTTTCGAAAGAACAATTCTGCGCCGGATATTTGGTTCTGTCTTTGAGGAAGGTGAATGGAGGAGAAGACATAACTGCGAACTCTACGAGCTGTACAAAGATGTGGACATAGTCCGGAAGACAAAGATCCACCGACTACAATGGCTCGGCCACATCAAGCGCACGAAGACCAACGTTCCAGCTAAGAGCTCTAGCCGAGTCTCTTGGTTCGACAAGAAGAGAAAGACCGAACCTCCGATATAAAGGCCAAGTAATCGCAGATGTGGGCGCCGTGGCGCAGTGGTTAGTGTGTTGAGTTCGGATCCCGATAACACCAACGCCCGCGAATGTTTATTTCGCGACGTTCCACCTCGGCGGGGTACTGGCAAAACTGGCGACGGGCGACAATCCACTCCCACAACCAGAATCCAGCTCTCTTTCTTGAGAACACTTCTACCATTCTTTTTTCCAGCTGATTTCACTAAATCAAGCTTGCTGGCTTGCCGTGAAGATCAGGTCGACACAAATTTACGTTTTGTATATTGCGACATCTACCACGGGAACTGCTACAAGAAGAACAAACAGCGCCTATTCGGTTGCGGATACTTTAATAGAGGAAGACTCCGACAAAAAGTCTTAAGCTTCTGGTATGTAAGCGAACGCCTCATAACAATCCGCATCAAAGCTAAATTTGGAAACATCAGCTTGATATGCGTTCACGACCCAACAGAAGAAAAGGACAATCGACCCAAAGAAGAAATCTACGATCTCCTAGACCTAATCTATGACCAATGTCCCAGCTACGATACAAAAGTAGTTCTAGGAGAACTTAATGCAAAACTGGGTAAAGAGGATATACATATTCGAGTCGAGCACAGGAAAATATGGCCTACACGACACCACGTCCGAAAACGGAAATCGGCCACTCGCAATCTCCTTTTGGCTAGCACACGATTCCCGCATCCCAATATTCACAAAGGAACCGGGCGATCATCTGATCAGTCTACCGTCGATCGACGCTCGACACTCCTCCAGCATCCTAGATGTAGCCAAGATAAGAATGAAGATATCAAGGATGCCACGGAATCGAGCTTGACAACGAAATGTTGACGTCGGAAAGCTACAATCGCAGGAGACCGCTAGGACCTTTGCCAATCGAGTTTCCCTTAACCTCTCGCAAACTCCAATGACACCGGAGCAACCGGAAGCCTGTTGGAATGAAGACGGACAACTAGTAGTAGAGTCACAGTCGATGCTGAGAATATGGAAGGAACAGACTTCTGTAGACAGTTTAACGGCGATGAAAAGAATGATCCATTCGCAATGGACAAAGATGCAAGAGAATTTCGTCCACCAGACCTAGATTAAATTGAGCTAGTCATTTCAAAGCTCAAGCCGCGGGCGCAGACGGGCTGTCTGCCGAGCTATTTAAAGCGGCTGGAGATGATCTAGTAGGTCGCATGCACCAGCTTATCTTTAAAATATGATTGGAAGAAAGCATGCACGACAAATGGAATCTCAGCATCGTTTGCCCAGTCCACAAGAAAGGAGACCCCTATATCTACACCAACTACTCCTTAACATCCCATACAAGATCTTCTCTGCCGTGCTATGTGAACGCCTGAAACCATTCGTGGATAATTTGATAGGTTCTTATCAGTGTGGTTACAGCCCAGGTAAGTCCACAATAGACCAGATATTCACACTGCGGCAGATCTTGGAGAAGACCCAAGAATATCAAATCGACACCCACCACCCTTTCGTCGATTTCAATGCCACGTATGACAGTGTGCATAGAGACGGGCTATACAGCGCCACGTCTAGTGTTGACATCCCTGCCAAACTCGTCAGACTGTGCAGGATGACTATGGAGAATTCCCGCTGCCCCATTAAGGTCGGAGGTGAACTGACCGATACCTTCGATGTTAAAAAGGGCTTTAGACAGGGTGACGCACTGACATGTGATTTCTTTAACATCATACTTGAAAAGACCGTACGGGACTCTGCGGCCAATACAAGAGGTACGATCTACTTCAAGTCTACACAATCGCTTGCCTACGCAGATGACATTGACGTTATTGGACGGACAAAGCGAGACGTTAATGAGGCGTTCGCAAGCATTGAAGCAGAAGCGGCTAAAGTGGGTCTAAGGGTAACTGGGGACAAGACTAAATATATGCTGTCTTGGTCAGAACGTCACCTTCGGCAGCTATACTTTCCAAGTAGTCACCTTGGCTCTATAGTAACAAGCAGCAATGACACCAACGCTGAGATAAAACGCAGAATAACTCTTGCCAACCGCTGCTTCTTTGGGCTCAAGAGGCAACTGAGTAGAAGAGCCCTCTTTCGAAAAACTAAGGTATCCCTCTACAAAACCTTAATCATCCCGGATTAAGAGGCTCTTGGGCGTTTTGTGAGGAACATTTTGCATGCAACGGAGAGTGGAGGAGGAGATTCAACCAATAACTGTACGGGCTGTACAGCGACGTCGGCCTAGTTAGACGTCTTCGGATCCAACGTCTAATATGGCTGGGCCATGTAGAACGGTGATGTCCATTCGTTCTCCGGCCCGAAGAGTCTTCGACTCCAACCCCGAGGGACGACGCAGCAGAGGACGACCGTATCTAAGGTGGCGCGCACAGGTGGAAAAGGACCTTAACCAACCGAGCGTGCGGCACTGGAAGCGGCTGGCCAAAGATCGTGCCGGCTGGGAGGGACTTGATGGTTGAGGCGCTGGCTAACCCCGAACTGTAGCGCCATCTAAGTAAGTAAGTTCGACACGCCCATTCTTCTTCTTCTTCTTCTTCTTAATGGGCGTTACAGTTCGGGGTGAACCTGGGTTTGAACCAACATGCCCCTCCAACTAGCACGATCTTTTGCTATCCTTTTCCATTGCCGCACACCCAGTTGGCTGAAGTCCCCTTCCACCTGCGTGCACCATCTTAAGTGCGGCCGTCCTCTGCTTCTTCGTCCCTCGGGGTTGGATTCAAAGACTCTCCGGGCTGGAGCTGTGGTGTCTATTCGCTCTACATAGCCCAGCCATCTTAGGCGTTGAATCCGTAGACGCCTGACTAGGCTCATACAGCCTGTCAAGTTCGTGGTTGAATCCTCTTCTCCATTCCCCGTCTGCGTTTATAGGCCCGAAAATCACGCGCAAAATCTTTCTCTCGAACCAACCAAGGGCCTCCTCATCCGCTTTTGATAGTGTTCATGCTTCTGCGCCGTACAACAGGACTGGGATGATAAGGGCCTTATATAGAGTCAACTTTGTCGTTCGGGAGAGGGCTCTATTACTCAGTTGGGCTCAGGACCAAAGAAACAGCGATTGGCAAGAGTGATTCTGCGTTTGATTTCGGAACTGATGTCGTTGTTCCAGGTCACTGCGGAGCCAAGGTAGACGAAGTCCTTGACTACCTCGAACTTATATCCGCCAATACAAACGTTCCCGTCGGTGGTGAGCGTCCTTTTTTGATGACAGTATATATTTGGTTTTGCCCTCGTTTACCGCGACAACCAATTTTCGCCACCTCCATCTCAATACTCGCAAACACCTCCTTGACATATCGCTGTGATCTACCTATTATGTCAATATCGTCGGCGTATGCAAGGAGTTGCGAGGATTTGAAATAGATTGTGCCTCATGTGTTGGCCAGTGAAATCCTTTTTTGACATCAAAACTATCGGTGTTCACTGATTCGGATGGAGCAGAGAGCATTCTCCAAAGTCATCCTGCATAGTCTGACGGGCTTAGCAGAGATGTCAAAGGTAGACATGGCGTTGTACAGCTTGTCTCTAATTACGTTGTCGTATGCGGCTTTGAAGTCGACAAATAGGTGGTGAGCGTCGACGTGGAATTCATTGGTTTTTTCCAGGATCTGCCGTAGTGTGAAGATTTGGTCGATGGTGGACTTCCCCGGCCTGAATCCGCATTGAGAATTAGCTTACTTACAAAATGTTTCAGGCTTTCACACAAAACGGCAGAGAAGATTTTCTAGGCGATGTTAAGGAGACTTATTCCTCTGTAGTTGGCGCAATCAGAGGGGTCTCCTTTCTTGTGGATCGGGCATACGATGCTGAGACTCCATTCCTCCGGCATGCCTTCCTCTAACCATATCTTACGGATGAGCTGGTGCATGCTCCCAAACCAGGTTATCCCCAGCTGCCTTGAAGAGCTCAGTAGACAGTCCGTCTGCGCCAGCAGCTTTATTCGACTTGAGCTTCGATATAGCAATCTTAACTTCGTCGAGGTCATTGGAACAAAATTCTCTGCGGTCTCCGTCGATTAGAAATGGATCATTCTACCTGACAGCGGTATATTGACTAACATCGCCGTTATACAGTCTGCAGAAGTGGTTTTTCCATATTCTCAGCATCGACTGCGATCCTACTATTATGTGTCCGTTCTCATCCCTGCAGGCTTCCGTTCTGGCTTTATAACATTGGCATGTTCGGTTTATCTGTTGATAAAACTTTCGAACGTCACGCCTGCAGTAACACCTCTCCAAATCCTCAATCGCGCGCTTCTCGTGCTCTTTCTTCTAAAAAGCTTATGCTCCTCCCTTCTTTTTAACTCGTAGAGCTCACGAGCTGCTCTGGTTCTTCTATGCAGCGAGGCTGTATATGTCGCGTGCTTCGCTGCATGAATCCTCCTGCACTCGTCATCGAACCAGGTGTTTCTTTGTGGTGGAGCCTTGAAACCCAAAACTTCGGATGCAGAGCTTTTCAGGATTTTGTTTGCAAAGGTTCCACTATTGTTATATTGACTGCGTGAAGGGTTGAGGTGTATGAGAGAACTTAAGGGGGACGCGATCGGTAAAAGCACGAGCGGTTTCTGGCGATAATAGCTTACCGACGTTATAACTTTGTATTCTTACTCTACTCCGCTGCGTTCGTGATAACCGTAGACGCATCTTGGCTACTACAAGATAGTGGTCCGAGTCGATGTTAGCCCCTCGGAAAGTTCGAATATCAAGAATAGTGGAGGAGTGTCTGACGTCGATCGCGATGTGATCAATCTGGTTGTTAGCCGATTGATCAAAAGACCGCCAGGTGCCTTTGTGTATATCGAGGTGTGGAAAGCGCGTACTGGCTAAAAGGAGATTTCGTCCCGTAGCAAGATCAATCAGCCTGTGTCCGCTATCGGAGATGGTGTCGTGTAGGCTATGTTTGCCGATGACTCGTTCAAAGTTGCTCTCCTTACCCAGCATTGAAGTCTCCTAGTACAATTTTGATGTCATAGCTGGGACATACGTTCTGTCTAGGAGAACTCATCTTTGGCGGAGTCATCCTTGTCTTCCGTGGGGGCGTGGACGCAGATCAGGCTGTTGTTAAAAAATTTAGCCTCTATATGGATTGTTATGAGGCGTTCGCTCACATGCCGAAAGCTTAGGACTTTTTGCCTTAGTCCACGTAAAATAACAAATCCGCATCCAAACAATCGTTGCCCTCTCTCCCTATAGCAGTCGCCGTAGTAAATATCGCAGTTTTTCATCCGCTTTATACCCGGTCCATTCCATCGCATTTCCTAGATGGCGGTTATGTCCGCTTGTTAGCGGCCTAGGGCGTCCGCAAGTTTTTCGGCCGCACATGGCCTGTTTAGGGATCTAACATTCCACATACATAGCCGAACGTCATTTTTTCGTTTTTTGCATGCAAGGGTCGTCAACATAAGTCCGGTCCATTATAGCCGAGGCTTGTGGTTGCTTCGGAGTTTGTGGTTTTTTTACGGTTACGGCTTATTAGGCCGTAGCCCAAACGACTAATCCTGTTTTTTGGCGCAGAAGGCTCGCCATTCGGCCTTCCCCGTCTGCAATTTCGATAGTAAATCTCCAGATAGCAGCACGAGGAGGTGGGGATGGGACTTACTAACAGTGCCGCAAGATGTTCGACTGCGGTAGCGGATAGATGCTACCCCTACGAGGCCTTTGTTAGTCCTTTGAAGAGGCCCATTACTTACTTATCAGGCCAGCGATCCATGGAGGATCTGAGCCTGAGCTATAGCTGCCTTCCATCCTTGACGGTCTAGCGTGCCCGGCTGCTTCCAGTTGTCAAGACCAAGATGTCTTACATCCGCGATTACTTGGTCTTTATACCGGAGGTTCGGCCTTCCTCTTCTTCTCGAACCAGGAGGCTCGGAGTCGAAGACCCTTTTAGCTGGAGCGTTGATGTCCATGCGCTCGATGTGGCCGAGCCAGTGTAGTCGACGGATCCTTGCCTTCCGGACTACATCCACGTCTTGGTACAGGTCGTAGAGTTCGCGGTTGTGTCTTCTTCTCCTTTCACCTTCCTCACAGACAGGACCAAATATCCGGCGCAGAATTCTTCTTTCGAAAGAACCCAAAATCAGCTCCGCTGTCCTGCGATAAGCAGGACGATAAGTCCAGCTTTCGGCTCCGTACAGCAAGACTGGCAGAATAAGCGTTTTGTAAAGCATGACTTTGGTCTTTCGAGTGAGGAGTTTTGACCCCAGTTGCTTGAACAAGCCGAAGTAGCAACGGTTTCCAAGGGCGATTCTATGCCGGATCTCCACTGTGGTGTCATTTGTGGAATTTACGTTTGCTCCGAGGTAGAGAAACTCCTAAACTACCTCGAAATTGTAGCGTTCAATTGTTATGTTTTCTCCCAGGTGGTGAGCGACGGATTGGTTTTTGCTTGACAGCATGTATTTTGTTTTGTCCTCATTGATCTTAATACCAACTCGTTTCGCCTGTTCTTCAATCGCCGTGAATGTTTCCACAATGCCACGGCGAGAACACGCGATGATGTCGATATCATCCGCGTATCCTAGCAGCTGAATGGACTTGTAAAAGATAGTGCCTTCCCTGTTGACGCCTGCCCGTCGCACTATCTGCTCCAGCACCAGGTTGAAGAAGTCACATGACAGCGCATCTCCTTGCCGAAATCCGGTGCATGTTTCGAATGGTTCCGAGGTCCTAGAACCGAGTTGCACGGTGTATCGCGTGTTTTTTAGCGTGGCGCGACACAACTGGATCAGTTTTACCGGGATCCCGAATTCGGCCATCGCCCCAAACAGTGCTTCACGATGAATGCTGTCGTATGCGGCTTTGAAATCGATGAAAAGATGGTGTGTATCGATTCGAAACTCGTTGGTCTTTTCCAGGATTTGTCGAAGTGTGAAAATTTGGTCTATAGTCGATTTGCCGGGCTGGACAGGATCTTGTATGCGACATTGAGCAGGGATATACCTCTATAGTTCTTGCAAGAGGTAGGATCTTCTTTTTTGTGGATGGGGCATATAGAGCTGGTATTCCAGTCGTCGGGCATGCTTTCATCTTCCCAAATTCTGCAGATGATCTGGTGCATGCTCCCTACCAGAACATCGCCGCCAGCCTTGAAGAGCTCTGATGGCAAGCCATCTGAGCCTGCGGCCTTGTTGTTCTTCAGCTTCTGAATAGCTGTGCCGACTTCTTCGATGCTGGGTGGGAGGACTACTTCAGCGGCTGGAGTTGGGATTTCCTCGGTCCCTACCACTCTCTCTTGGTCATGCCCGTTAAGCAGCTGCTGGAGGTGCTGCTTAAATACGTCCGCTATTTCCTGCGGGTCGGTGACAAGATTACCCTCGCAGTTTCGAAGAGCCAGGGTGCCCTTTTTGATCCCATTAGGCCTGAAATAAAACGCTTAATTCATACTTTGTTTGAATTTTAATCTCAGTGACACAATACCGTTAGGTATGCTCATCATTTTCCTCTTCCTCTGCTTTGTTTTCTTTTTACACTCCTTAGCTACACCTAATTACTATTATCGTTTTAATAAACAATTTTTATCTTTATTCGCCTAAAATATATTATTTTTCTTTAAAATTAATTTTATTTAATTCTTTCTTTTGTGTGTTGCTCTATTCCCCTAAGCGTGTTTTTTATTGATTTATTTATTTATTTTTTTAATAATCAATAATAGTCTTTTGCTTTATTGAATTTTCTGCAATTTTGTCTATTTAGCTGTGTGGTTTCCTAAATTTCTTTCTTTTACTTCGATTTTATTTTTACAATTAAGTAAAGCTGAGAACGTAGAGATAGAGAAAGGAGAATTTCGATTTTCTTTTTTTTTTCACAAATAAGCTGTAAACTTTTATCAACTACTGTGTTATTTCTTTGCTTGGCTTGGTTTTTAGCTTGGGTCTGTTCGTCAACTGGTTCCAAATTTTAAAGCGATTTCTTTTTTAAATGACGTTTTATTATTTCGTAATGGTTTTGTAAATGTAGATCAAGGTTTTTTCAAAAAAAATGTAAGGCTCAGAAGCTGTACCCTTATTTCTTGATTAATGTCAACGAACAGGCCCATATATGGTGCATAGCTTTTAGGCTTGAAAAATTATTTTATTTCTTCATATTTCTTATTTTTCTAGAACAACGAGAAAAAATCGAAAAAAGTCTTTAAGAAAATATTGAAAAAAAAAACTCAAAATAGTTACAAAAAAGAAGAACAACTTAAAACGTAAATCACAGGAAACGAAATCGACTTATAGTGAGAGTTTTAAAACTATTTCAATACAATTAACGTGTAAAATGAACGTCCTTAAATACATATTTCTCAATATTTGTATCTTTTTTATATTTCTTTTCTTTTTAGTTACACAAAAAATAGTTTTCCGCATCGACACGAGAACTAAAACTTTTTCCTTACAATACCATTTATATATATATTTATTTTCAAGTGAAATTTTGTAATTTTTACAGTCAACAATATAAATTATTTTTTTCCACTTTTGTTTTACTTAAATACTTTTATTTTTCATTTAAAGAAATTATTTGAAATATAATTTTATAACTTTGGTTTTGTCTTATTGCATATTATTATTCAATAATTAAACACCGAGGCAGGTGTTCTTTGAGATACTCAAAAAGCTCTTGACTGGCACCCGGACAATTGGTCAATTCCAATTCTTGGAGGTGTCGTAGTTGTATGAGACTGGATAGGCCGGATGATGTTAGTAGGGGACAACCGGCTAGGGAGAGTACTTGTAGATTGCGCATTGAGCATAAGTGCTGTAGGCCAAAGTCTCGAACTTGCGAGCACCAGCGAAGAAATAGAGCTGTCAACGAGAGCATGGTTGAGATGTAGCCAACGCCAATGTCGGTGATGTGAACGCATCTGAAAAAAAGAAATTATAAAAGGATGAAAGGACTAGATGTCACTAAGGGGAATGGGATATGATCAGAAGTTAAGAAAGCTACAGCAAATAGAACTGAACCTCAAGTCGGGTGACCATACCGTGTTACAGTCAAGAAACTTTTCTTAAGACGAAAAATGCACTGAAAAATGTTCTTGTACTGCCGGACTGATGCCCGTTTCACAATACTGCGTTGGTGCGAGCCTCATTACGTGTTTTTTGTTTTTTTTTTTTTTTTTTTTTTTACATATAGGGCTAGTGCTATCAATAGCAATACGGCACTGCGACCTTTGCAGATCTATTGTGCCTGCTAGCCGAGTAGCCTCTCTACTTCTATAATGAAGTTGAGAATGCTTCTCGTAGGAGCCAGGGTGATCCCCTCAGGAGTCATAACTTCACTGAGAAGGATACGCTTCCTAAGATGGCAGAGAGCAGCACACTCACATAGTATGTGTTCTGCCGTCTCATCCTCCTCTAGACAGAGCCGACACTCAGTTTCAGACGAGAGGCTAATTTTGTTTAAATGATATCTCAGACCGCAGTGTCCCGTTAGATAGCTGACTAGTCTTCTGATATCCATCCTATTGAGTTTGAGTATGTCAATAGGGTGCTTGTTCAGGGGTCGTATAAGTCGTTTAGATTGACGGAGTCCCCGAACGCTGTTCCAAAAGGACAGGTGTTGTAATTTTTCCCACTTGTCTAAGAAGTAATTTATCTTAGACGCGGGAATGCCGCAGAATGGTTCCGGACCTATATACTTGTCACTGGAGCCCTTCCTGGCAAATTGGTCGGCAATTTCATTGCCCTTGATACCTATATGGCCTGGCACCCAGCAAAGTTTAACATTGTTTCTTTTGGCGAGGTCTTGTAGGGCGTCATGGCATTGCTTGACGGTTTTTGAGTTCGTGCTGTACGAACCCAACGCTTTAAGCGCTGCTTGGCTATCAGAGAGTATGTTGATGGTTACTCCTCTGATGCCAGTCTCGAGTTTTAGATTGACGCATGTTAGGATGGCATGCAGCTCTACTTGGAAGATGCTGGGGCTTATTCCCAGTGCCTTCGAGATTTTGCGTTTTGGTCCAAAGATGCCGGCGCCAACGCCGGAAGCCATCTTGGAACCATCCGTGTACCACCTAAGGCCTTTGACATTTAGCAGGGGATCACTGTTTTCCCATGCTGAGCGGTTTGAGATCAGTATCTCAAAGGTGTGTGGCAGTGCGTCCGACACTGTAGTAATCATATCCAGCTCGGGAAGGTGTTGTAATATGGACATGTGGCCTGCGGGTCTACATGGCATATTTGTTCCCGAGCAGAGGAATCTGATTGCACTGCGTAATGCCACCTTTTTGATAAAAAGGTGCAGTGGAGTGAGTCCAATGAGTGCTTCTTGGGCTGCCGTGGGGCAGGTTGGCATAGCGCCCGTGATGCCGAGACACGCTAGTCTCTGAAGGCGTTGAAGCTTAACAATTGTAGTTTTTTGCTCAACTTTTAACCACCATACGGTGGACCCGTAGGTGACGATAGGTATAACTATCGCGGTATATAGCCAGTGGACTACCTTAGGTTTAAGTCCCCAGGTTTTACCGTAGGTGCGTCGACAGGCCTACGTGACCTTAGTCGCTTTCATGAGCTTATTTCTCATATTAGAGTTCCAGTTGAGTCTACGGTCTAGGTCAATACCTAGATACTTTACTTCCTCTGAAAATCCTATGCGTGTGCCATTTAGTAAGATTGTAAATGGGACTAAGATCGTCTTATTTGGGTTAATAGATAAGCCTTCTCTGCCACACTAGTCAGAGATAAATTGGGGCGCAAGCTGCATGCGCTCACAGGCAGTGATCTCGCACTTGCCCTTATTTCCCCTCATTTTCCAATGAACGTATGGCTCGCTAACGCAAACGCAGTATTGTAGAGTGCCCCATTAAATTACCTGTGTTGAATATTAAACGTCACTCGAGGCTAGCGCTAACGCAGTATTGTGATATGGGCATGAGGGTGCCGTGGCGAAGTGGTTTGTGCGTTGGGCTCTGACGGACAATGAGCGAGTTCGGGCCTAAATAACACCAATACCTTCTGAACACATACTTTTCGGGCAGTAGTGCTTTGGCTATGATACTTCTTCAAGTCGTCCAGCCGAGAGCTTCCTCTTACGAGCGAACTCGAAACCTAGTCACATGTAATTTTGTCCTTTGGGCCCTAAAAAGCTTTGAACCATACAAGTCTCCAGGGCCGGATCGGATCATACCTGCGGAGCTCACAAGGTCACCAAAGTCATTTTCATACCCAAGGTATGCAAAAGCTCCCACATGAATGCAAATGACTTGAGGCCTATTACTCTTGCTTCTTTTCTACTAAAAACTCTAGAGAAGATGAACTTAGGAAGGCTGTTGGAGAACTAAGATGCCTACAACAAAGGCAGATCGGTGGAAACAGCACTCGACTCACTAGTTAGTACCATAGAAAGGTCATTGCAACACAATTAATATTAAGGCCGCCTTTAACAATGTTGAACCATGGGCCGTCACCAAATCGCTGACTGATCTGGGTGTAATGGGATTAGTGATAATACTGGTACGACAACTGCTTACACAAACAGTCGTCAAAGTCAACTTTGCTGGTGCTGCTTCAACTAGAAAGGTCAGCAGAGGTACTCCACATGGTGGAGTACTTTCCCTTCTCCTCTGGAACGTGGTAGTCAATGGGCTATTACTGTTGCTAGAACAGAAAGGGTACGCTGTGACCGCCTATGCGGACGATATTGCTATAGCCGTCTCAGAAAAAAATCCCAGCACTCTAAGTGATCTAATGCAGGGTGCATTACAAACATTAGTAAGCTGGACGCAGTACTGTGAACTTGGGATGAACCCCAAGAAGATTAATCTAGTACTGTTTACTAATGAATACAAATTTCCGCCCTTCACCCCATCGAGCCTGGTGGAACCCAATTCATCATCAAAGATCAGGCCAAATACCTTGGCCTAGTCCTTGACAGGAGGCTGAATTGGAAACCCGTAAAGAAAGCAACCACTGCCCTCTCAACTGCAGGAAAGTGGTGGGCAAAACGTGGGGTCTCCAACCAAGCATTTTGCACTGGCTCTATCCAGCAGTCACAAGGTCTATCCTTTTGTACGGCATCGTAGTTTGGTAGCCTGCTCTGGACAAGGCAGTCTGTTGGAACCTTCTGGGGAAAGTGTAAAGATTGGCGAACATATGCATAATTGATGCGATCAGATCGACCCCCACGGAGGCTCTAAACATTCTACTACATCTCCCACCATTGGACCTCTTCAGCAAGCAAGTTACTGCTTGCGTGGCCCTACGGATTAGGGGCATAGGAAAATGGCCCATATAACACAAAGCCATACTAGCATTCTTAACCACTTCGAAGTACCCAGACTCCCAAACCACTGCAGTGTGTACTAAGCAAAAATAACAGCGATATCGGACGCCATTGTATGGCTTAGGATCAATGTAATATCCGTTAAGGATGTTATCATTTGCACGGATAGCCAATCTGCGATAAGATCTCTGGCTACGGTAACCTACAAATCAAAGACATTTCTTAATTGCCGCCTATCTCCAGACGAGACCGCTGAACAATTCAACATAAACCTACTTTGGGTTTCCGGGCAAAGGAATATTCCAGGGAACTGCGCGATCGACGAATTCGCAAGGTTAGGGCCAAGCACACTCAGTCTTCCAACTCTCGGGTATCTAAAATCACCAATAAGCACGGTAAAGCACGTGATAAAACTTCGAACCATATAGGCTACCAACCTTCAATGGAACGAAAGTAACATCGGCTTTATTACTAAACAAATCTGGCCTAAACTAAACTTGGGACGGACCAGGGACCTTGTGGCAACCAAAAAGGAAACCTTAAGCACATTAGTGGGTGTCATTGTACCATTGGAAAACATGCAGGTAGACCTGCCAATGACTTCTGCCGCGGCTGCTTGGATGAGGAGGAACAGGAGGCACAGAAAGGGGTATTCAAATAGCTTAGAAAGCAATCCTGGACGCATAAGTTTTGCTAAGCATATATATATGGTTTCAATTAAATAAGCTTCAGCTTCTTTCTCCTTTTATTCGTCGCGCTACAGACCGGTGTTGTCTTGGGCCTCAACCAACAAGCGACTTCAACCAGCACGATCTTTTGCTAGCCGCCTCCAGTCCCGCACACTAAGTTGGTTGATGTCTTTCTCCACTTGTGTGCGCTATTTGAGTCGAGGGCGTCCTCTGTTGCGTTGTCCCAATGGCTTGAATTCGAAGATTTCCTCGGGCGAGAGCTATATTGTCCATACGCTCTACATGGCCTAGAAATCTTAAGCGCTGTGTCCGTAGACGCTTAACCAGGCACATGCCGCCGTACAGCCCGTACAGCTGGTGGTTGAATCTTCTACTCCAGATGGCATCAACGCAAACAGGACAAAATATCGAACGCAGAACTTTTCTCTCGAAAAGACCAAGGGCTTTCTCATCCGCTTTCAATAGCGTCCATGCATCTGCACCATAAACCAGGACTGGGATAATCAGGCTATTATATAAAGCCGGCTTGGTTTTTCGAGAGACGGCTCTGTCACTCAATTGCCTTTTGAGCAAAAAAAAAAACAAAAAAAAACAGCGTATGGCAAGCGTTATTCCGCATATTTGTTACTGCAGATCCAAGGTAGACGAAGTCCTTGACTACCTCGAAAGCTCATTGGCGCTCTGTGCGAGGCGTCGATGCTATACGTCCTTTCTCGATGACAGCATATACTTCGTTTTGCCCTCAAAAGCCTTACTGACATAAGCTTAATCAATCGACAAAAAAAAACAAAAAAAAAAAGGGCGGTATTGTGCTGGATATCAGAAAATTGGGGTCATGGAAGACACCTACATTGACATTCTCCTACAAAGCAAATATCTAAGGTACATCTTGGCTTATAGTCGTACCTTTCATCACCTAAAGAGTATTGATTACCACCATTCATCGAGGACATAATTGAATTTTATGTACAAAATCCATTAGGACGAACAAAAACGTACAAATCAAATCACAAACACTATCCATCGCCGGTAATCCAATTATGTATGTATGTATGTATACGAGTATATGAATGCTCACCTATCTAGAGTCAGCTCTTCCAATTGATTTAAATCACAGGCAATATATTCTAGGGAAGCATCTGTAATTCTCGGGCACCAGGACAGGTCCAATGCTCGTAGCTTCTGTAGATTTTCCGCAATCAATTCAACGCCATCATCGGTTAGTTTGCTGCAACCCGATAGACTCAATACCGTCAGGTGTGGCAGAGAATGAACTGCAAATATAAAGAAACATCTATTTTATTTTATATCACACCATATGTGTAATGTATTTGTTAGAAACCACATTCGTCCATGATGAAATGCCCTACAGACCACTCAGTCGTTGTCGGAATGATGGATAATGTGGTATTGCTTAGAACTCCATTTCACAGCTGGAGCTAAATTACCAATTTAACCGCAGAATAAGCCTTCAGAAAAGGAACATTTCATCATAGAAATTCACAACAAAAAACAAACAGAAGTCGAAACTCGATAATACCGCTAAAGGCAAAACGCACACCTATTGAACACGTCCCCCTGTCATTGCACAGTACGGGCACAATACCGCTATCACATTTCGTGACAATTGCTTGAATTACAAAAGCAAAACGATATTAACGGTAACGATATTGCTAACGACGGCAAAATGATGCACAGCAAATAGGTCTAACCGATTGGGTTTCTGAGGTTTCCTTTGCAATTCAGCACTCATGAGTAGGTATATCGAGGTGCCCATAGGGTCGTTTCCTTTTTCTTTTCCTTTCTTGTATCTAAAGGGGGATAGGAGCAAGGGAAAATGTTAAGAGTACTAGAGAAAAAGAAAACAGATGACATCTGGAGGATTGTGACGTAGCATCGTGTGGAACTGGGTCAGAGCAAAAACGCATCACATTCCCTGTGTTTACATTCGCCTTCCACCCGATCTGGCATGGCATAGAGTTCATTTTTGTAGTCCTCTGTACGAGATTTGTTTCTCATTTATATGCTAGAGTCGTAAGATGTGCAGTACAGTTTGGCCGCAGGACATAATGTGCCATAAAATTACTTACTCCTTGTGCAGTGCAGGGGGAAGTGAAATGAGGTTATGTCGAAGTTTACCATCGAATTTAAACACTTTGTAACGTGCACTGTTGAGGTGGTAAACGACTAAAAAAAGCCTCGTAGAACAGAAGCCACTGCAGCCGAACATCTATCAGCTCTGTTAGTAAACCCTATTTCCACCTCCTCGTGGTGCCACCTGGGGATTTCTATTTTGAAATCGCGGACGGGAAAGGGGCGAATGGCGAGCTTCCTGCGCCACAAAATAGGATAAGTGTCGGTTAGGCTATGGCCCGGCAAGCCATACCTGAAAAAAAACCAACAAGCTGAAGGTTAGGTTAGGTTGACGTGGTAGGCGTAAGCCACACTTAGGCCGAAACCGGCCCATTGTGATACCACCTGGATCAGGTTACCCTGATCCGCTACCCGGGAACCAACCGGTGCTTCTAATATAGCGGTGGAGTTGAGCTATTTTTTGGTTTGCTAGCTCACTCAGATTGTCGAAGAAGGGCGCGCCGAGGTAAATCCTCCTGCGATTCGCAAAAGAGGGACATGAGCAGAGGAGATGGTGTATTGATTCCTCCTCCTCCCCGTCCATGCAGCCGCGACAGAAGTCATTGTAGGGTAGCCCCAGTCTGGCGGCGTGTTTTCCAATGGTGCAGTGACCTGTAATGACCCCCACTAGGGTGCTTAAGGTTGCCCTTTTGGTTGCCACCAGGTCCCTGGTTCGTCCTAAGTTTAACTTAGGCCACGATTGTTTGGTGATAAAGCCGATATTGCTCTCATTCCATTGGAGATTGGTCCTCTCTATGGTTTGAAGCTTTATCATGTGCTTTACCGTACTTATTGGTGTTTCTAGGTACCCGAGGGTAGGTAGGCTGAGTGTGCTTGACCCTAACCTTGCGAGTTCGTCGGCCGCGCAGTTTCCTGGAATATCCCTATGCCCGGGGACCCACAGTATTTTATTATTGAACTGTTCAGCCATCTCATTTAGAGATAGGCGACAGTTAATGGATGTTTTTGATTTGTAGGTTATCGCTGCCAGGGATTTTATCGCAGATTGGCTATCCGTGCAAATGATAATATCCTTTGTGGATATTACATTGATCCTGAGCCATGCCAGGGCCTCCGTTATCGCAGTTATTTCTGCCTGAAACACACTACAGTAATTTGGGAGTCTAAATGATAGGTTGAGGTTAAGTTCCTTGGAGTAGACCCCACTACCTACACCCGACTCCATCTTAGAGCCATCGGTATAGAGGGAGATCGAGTCCTTTGGTATGACTTTCCCTTCAGCCCATTCCTCCCTGGATGGAAAGACAACTTCGAAGTTCCTGGTGAACACATTCTGCGGGTTGATGTAGTCAGTGTCCATGGGTACTTTGAAATGTTTTAGAATAGAGGTGTGGCCTTTTTGAGATGTGGGCCATTTTCTTATGCTCCTCATCCTTAGGGCCGCGCATGCAGCAACTTGCTTGCTGAAAAGGTTTATTGGTGGAAGATGTAGTAGAACATTTAAGGCCTCCGTGGGGGTTGATCTGATCGCTCCGCTTATATATAAGCTGGCCGATCTTTGTACCTTCCCCAGGAGGTTTCGATTGACTGCTTTGTCCAGAGCAGTCCACCAGACTACGACGCCATACAGGAGGATAGGCCTTATGACTGCTGTGTAAAGCCAGTACATAATGCTTGGTTGGAGACCCCACCTCCTGCCCACTACTTTCTTGCAGCTGTAGAGGGCAACAGAGGGCAACAAGCTGAAAAACCCAAAAAAAAAAAAAAGCCTCGGATACAAAAAAACGGACGGACTAACCGATGACGACCCATTAAACAACCAAAGGAAAAGGAAGAATGATATTCGGTTTTGTACGTGGAATGTAAGGTCCCTCAACAGACCACGTGCGGCCGAACAACTTGTGGAGGCCCTAGACTGTTATAAGACAGATATTACCGCAATCCAGGAAGTGCGATGGGATGGACCGGGTAAAAAGAAAATGAGAAACTGTGATATCTACTACGGTGACTGCTACAAGGAGAGAAGACAACGCTTATTCAGGCATGTACATTTTTTTACATTTTAAAAGCATTTTATTAATATTTTTCCAAATAACTTATTCTAGGTAAAACGCTTAAACCTATCTTAAATATCTTATCTATTTAACGTAGCATACTGGACCTGAACGGGCACTCTAAGCTATACAGTATATGTATTTTTAATTTTGTCTTTCGACGTCTATTCTATTTGTTGTGGAATTCGTTTATTAGTTTATTAGTATTAAGGCTAAGAAAAATTTGTTAAAAAAACTTAGCATAGATATTATTAGTGAGTATAACCTTAAAACTAACTAAAACTAGTAATCCTAACCTAGCCTATCCTATTTTATCTGTATGTATATACATATATATATATATGTACATGCATAGACATGTACAATTCGCATCAAGGCTAAATTCGCAAACGTCAACCTAATTTGTGCTCACGCCCCTACTGAGGACAAGGATGACGCTACAAAAGATGACTTCTACGACCTACTAGATAGGACATATGTATGCCCAATCTCACGATGTTAAAATCGTACTGGGTGACTTTAACGCAAAACTGGGCAAGGAAGTCGCCTTTGATAGGGTTATTAGCAAGCACAGCCTACACAACTCCACATCCGAAAATGGATTTAGGCTGATAGACTTCGCAACGGGACGAAATCTTCTAGTTGCTAGCACGCGTTTCCCACATCTCAACATCCACAAAGGGACCTGGCGATCTCCGGATCAATCAACCGTCAACCAGATTGACCCTCATTGCGATTGATGGCAGACACGCATCCGACATTCTGGATGTGCGAACTTTTAGAGGAGCCAACATCGACTCGGAGAGCACCGTGGCGCAGTGGGTAGTGTGTTGGCCTCTGACGCCGATGACTCGGGATCGAATCCCGACACAGCCATGTCATCGAACGTGTTTTTCACGGTGTTTCTCCTCAGCGGGGTTCTGACAAAACCCCCTGTAGTAAAATTGTCATGAAAAGCTTCTCGAAATTCGCCGTTCGGAACCGGCAATAAAATGTAGGTCCCTTTCACCTATGTGAAAATGAAATCACACACAACATGGGTGATTGAGAGAAGCTCGGCTCAGGTTCTTCATGGACTGTAACGCCAACATACATACATACAACATCGACTCGGACCACTATCTTGTGGCAGCCAGGTTGCGACTTCGAATATCCCTGGCCCAGAAAAATCGACTAAGGCAATCGACATACAACGTCGCAATGCTACAATCGCAAGAGACCGCCAGAGCCTATGCCAGTCGCGTCTCCCTTAAGCTCTCGGAAAACCCTCCAACATCTGCTCAGACCGTACAACACCAATGGACCCGTTGTCAACAAACCTTAGAAAGTGCTGCTTCTGAGGTACTGGGTTTCAAACCGCCACCAACAAGAAACCCATGGCTTGACGACGTTCGGAGGTTTTATCAACGAATAAATGGAAACCCAGTAGTGGATTCACAGTCGGTACTAAGAATCTGGAAAGACTACTTATGCAGACTGTATAACGGCGATGATGAAACAGATCCCGCTGTCAGGCAGAATAATCCTTTCACATCGGACGATGATAGCAGAGAATTCCGTCCTCCTGACCTGGACGAAGTTAGGAATGCTTTTTCTAAGCTTAAGTCCAACAAAGCTGCTGGAGTAGACGGACTACCTGCCGAACTCTTTACGGCAGCTGGAGATGACTTGGTTGGGAGTATGCACCAGCTCATCCGTAAGATATGGTCAGAGGAATGCATGCCCGATTAATGGAATCTTAGTATCGTTTGCCCGATCCACAAGAAAGAAGACCCCTTTGTCTGCGCCAACTACAGAGGAATAAGTCTTCTGAACATCTCTTATAAAATCCTCTCTGCTGTTCTGTGTGAACGCTTGAAACCGTTCGTTAATAAACTGATTGGTCCATATCAGTGTGGTTTCAGGCCCGGGAAGTCCACTATCGATCAATTTTTCACACTGCGGCAGATTCTGGAAAAACGAAACGAGTTCCAGATCGACACCCACCACCTGTTTGTCCATAGAACAGCAATGGAGTCGTTGTCAAAACGCCATTAGAGAGGCCGCCTCAGATGTACTCGGTTTCGAGGCACCACCGTCGAGAAACCCCTGGTTTGATGATGAATGCAAACAGGCCCATGTAGAGAAACAGAATGCATACATGGCCATATTGCATCGACGGACGAGGGCTGCCCGCGAGCCCTATGAACAGAAAAGGAGGGAGCAGCATGCGCTTCTGAGAAGGAAAAAGAAGGAGCACGTGAAGCGCGAGGTCGAGGAGATGGAGGGATGTTACGGCAGGAACGACGTTCGAACATTTTATCAGAAAGTAAGACGAACATGCCACGGCTATAAAGCCAGAGCAGAAGCCTGCAAGGATGAGCACGGACAACTAGTAGTGGAGTCACAGTCGATGCTGAGATTGGGGAAGGACCACTTCTGCAGACTGTATAACGGCGATGATAGTCAAAATGCCGCCGTCAGGCAGAGCGAACCATCACAATGGACGAAGACGAAGGAGAATCCCGTCCACCCGACTTAGACGATGTTAAGATAGCGATATCGAAACTTAAGTCTTATAAAGCTCCTGGAGCAGACGGACTCCCCGCGGAACTGTTTAAAGCAGTTGGCGATGAGCTGGTCAGGAGCATGCACCAACTCATTTGCAAGATATGGTCGGAAGAACGCATGCCCGATGAATGGAATCTCAGTACCGTTTGCTCGGTCCTTAAGAAGGGAGACCCCTATGACTACGCCAATTACAGAGGGATAAGCCTCCTGAACATCGCGTACAAGATCCTCTCTGCCTCTGTACTGTGTAAGTGCCTGAAGCCGTTCGTGGACAATCTGATAGGTTCCTACCAGTGTGGTTTCAGGCCAGGAAAATCTACGATATATCAAATATTTACACTACGACAGATCTTGGAGAAGACCCATAAATTCCAGGTCGACACGCACCATCTTTTCGTCGACTTTAAAGCCGCGTATGACAGTGTTTATAGAGACGAGCTATACAGAGCCATGTCATGTCTTAACATTCCTGCCAAACTCGTCAGACTGTGCAGGAGACTATGGAGAACACTCTCTGCTCCATTAAGGTCGAAGGTGAACTAACCGACCCCTTTGATGTTAAAAAAGGTTTTAGACAGGGTGACGCACTCTCATGTAATTTCTGCGGCCAATACAAGAGGTACGATCTACTTCAAGTCCACACAATTGCTTGCCTACGCCGATGACATTGACGTTATTGGACGGACAAAGCGAGACGTCAATGAGGCTTTCGCAAGCATTGAAGCAGAGGCGGCTAAAGTGGGTCTAAGGGTAAATGGGGACAAGACCAAATATATGCTGTCATCCAAGAAAAACGCGCAACACCGGCGTCTTGGTCAGAACGTCACCTTCGACAGCTATATTTTTGAAGTAGTCTACCTTGGCTCGATAGTGACAAGCAGCAACGACACCAGCGCTGAGATAAAACGCAGAATAACTCTTGCCAACCGTTGCTTCTTCGGGCTCAAGAGGCAATTGATTAGTAGAGCTCTCTCTCGAAAAACTAAGGTATCCCTCTACAAAACCTTAATCATCCCGATCCTCCTCTACGGCGCTGAGGCTTGGACGTTATCAGAAGCGGATAAAGAGCCTCTTGGGCGTTTCGAGAGGAAAATTCTGCGTGCAATCTTTGGTCCCGTTTGTGTAAACGGAGAGTGGAGGAGAAGATTCAACCAAGAACTGTACGGGCTGTGCAGCGACATCGGCCTGGTTGGACGTCTTCGGATCCAACGTCTAAGATGGCTAGGCCATGTAGAGCGAATGGACATCAATGCTTCGGCCCGAAGAGTCTTTGACTCCAACCCCGCGGGAAGACGCAGCAGAGGACGACCGCATTTAAGGTGGCGCGCACAGGTGGAAAGGGAACTCAACCAACTGGGCTTGCGGCACTGGAAGCGGCTGGCCAAAGATCGGGCCGGCTGGAGAGGCTTGTTGGTTGAGGCCCTGGTTCACCCAGAACTGTAGCGCCATCAAAGTAAGTAAGTAAATACCGGGGGCACTTATAACGCTCCATTTAATCTTCGATCACAAACCAATTCACCTTGTTTTAGGTAAGGTTTTTGACTTTACCATACATTTTGACATATCTGCCTAATGTCGGTAAATGTCTTGTTTGAAAATTATAACTTTCGACAGGCAAACATTGAGTAACAAATATAAGTGAAACCCCACCAATTGCTCGATACCTGAGTAGGTCACAAGGAGAAACTATTTTGCATCTTGTTATCTTTCAATTGCGGCTAACATTACACCACGCTTTGAATTGTGACAGACAATCAATTCACAAATGACTCCTTACGCTCTCATACGTTGCACATTTCACAGAATCATCGTAACTGGAACAACGACAGTTCCAGCGGTGGCGGTACACAGTGATAAACCGCAAAAGACACAACGCACAGCAAAACAATCCCACGAGATCTAACGATGGAGGAGTAGAACAGAAAAAAAAAAAAACAAATAAAAACCTCCAAACCAATAGACATATTGAATGTCATGCATTAGGTGAGTTCTAGTAAATATTAATCAGATGGCTAATTGGATCACTAGTCATTTAACAATCAGACACCAAACGGCGCAGTTATATTAACTCAACTTCTCAGCTTCAATATCTTTTCAAGTGTGTTTAAGTGATTAAAGTGTTTGATTATAAGCCTCCTGTCGTAGGTTCATTTTGTGACCGACACTAACGGGTAATATTGTTATCATTCAAATAAATTTACTCGTTTTTGCGATCACAATCTATGAAATTGCGATCAAAACGCAACGACATAAGTGAAAAGTGTCAAAAATAGGCTAAGATCAAATGAGACATTTTGTATCATTGGGCGTGTTCAGAGAGTGGAAAAAGGTGCGTTAGCTTGGATTTTAAGTGACCTTTTCAAAATGCAGTGGTTGACTTACAATGGAACATGAGTGCGAAGAATAACTTAAAGTAACAATTACCCCGTTTACATGCGTAGTCGAAAGATCGAGTCGAAACTGAGTTGAAATTTCGACCCAGGTTTTTCCGCAACGTAGTCGAAAGATCGAAGAGTTCAAACGTAGTTGAAGTGACAGATAGTATGTATATACAGACCTTTTACTTGGATTGGGTTAGTCCTGCGTTGTGCCAACCAGCAAGCGAAAAGAAAGAGAAGCAAAAGGGATATCTCACACATACAGAGACAAAATGTCAGTTCGACTCCTCGACCCAGGTTTACATGCACTTTTTCAACTCGATCCAGCTCTGCTAGTTGGATCGAGTCGAGTCGACTCTATTTCAACTCGATCCGCGTTTATATGGATTTCGATCCTAGTTGAATCCGGAGTCAACTACGCATGGAAGCGGGGTAACTTTGTTGTGCTGAACGCCTGTAGCTATACCAGTACTGTTCTTTGTAAGTCTGATGCCTGTTTCACAATGCTACTACACGGCGACGCGACAGCGCAACTACAAACGCTGCCGTTTGCTGTGGTTGTAAAGTCGTTCAGTCAATACACAATGGAGCTACTTTCATCGGCGTTTTTTTTGACTGCGCGGTTACTTCTGTGAGTGAAGTTGGAGGTGAATTCTACAGAGTGAAGTTGGCATCAGTAAAAAATTCGAAGATTGAAACTGAAATTAGCTCATAAATGGATAAAAACAATTTGAAAAAAACATTATTGCTAACATGTGCGGCTGCTTTAGCCCATAAAAAGTTAAAAGCGAAAACAAAAGTCAGAAGAAGGTGGTGGGTTAGACCAAGTTATCAAACGTATTCCTCCACTGTCTAATTCGAAATGGCACAAGTCCGTGTAGTAGCGACAGTTTTTTTTCAAATTTTCGAAATTACAGCGCTGCGACACGACTGCATACGTGCCTATGTGACATTCTCCATCTAATTCCATTGAATGAATATGGATTTGACAGCTACGGGGTTTGTAGTTGCGCTGTCGCGTCGCCGTGTAGTAGCATTGTGAAACAGGCATGATACTGTATGTGTCTTTCGGTGACTTTTGCCGTATCCATTTCCAATGGAATAATCTTAGTCGCATTACTTTCTGTCGTCAAGCCAAATGGAGCCCTAATGTCACGGATTGTGCTCTTTTATTAAATATACTTCATCATTAGGCCTTATTGACACTGCTTTCATAAATCGTGAGCTATTAAGAGATATGGCATGTCATACATGCCACATGCTCTACATGTGGGTAGAGATGACGAGCACATTTCCATAAGCTGTAGACTACCCGAGTGGGTTTATAACCATCGCTGTCCATACATTTTAAGGTTAAAATTCGGTCGGATGCTCTGCTTTTATCATTTTCCCTACCCCAGCCAAATCTTCCTGTCAATTGAAGTTCGCCATAAATACAATATCCTACTCATAGTAAGCTTGATTCACTACGGCATTACAGATATACATAAGCAAACACAATCGTCCATCGTAAAAATAGCCAAATAAACCTCTTGAGTGCTGTCAACGGCACACTAAGTCCCAGCCAATCATCGTTAACGACAGAACCTATTCCTGTCACTCCAAAAGCACAAAAAAGAATAGAGAGACAATTCCACTTGTCAATATTTGATCCATAAGCATGTACAACTGCCATCTTCACGTTAGATAAAATAATAATAACGATAACGTCGCACGAGGATAAGCAAAAAGGAATAAGAGACAAGGTATTAAGGAGACATCGCCTTCAATTGCCACGACAACCATCCTTCGAAGTTTGAATAACAAGACGAAAAATTCATTCACCTCCTGGGCGTGGGGAGCTGCTACGATGATAAAAAATCGATCGATGTGAGTATTCATCATTTCCTTGTGACATTGATTACACGTGGAGAAACAGAACGATACAGTCAAGAACACGATATTAAATCTTCGTCCGAAATTCGGACGAAAATTACTTACTTACTTTACCTACGTGGCGCTACAGTCCGTGGTGAGCCTGGGCCTCAACCAACAAGTGTCTCCAGCTGGCAAGGTATTTGGCCAGCTGTTTCCAGCGCCGCACGCCCAGTTGGTTAAGGTCCCCTTCCACCTGCGTGCGCCACCGTTGATGCGGCCGTCCTCTGCCGCGCCTTCCTTCCGGGGTGGATTCGAAGACTCTTCGGGTCGGAGCTGTATTTTCCATGCACTCTACATGGCCTTGCCACCTTAGGCGCTGTTTTCGTAGACATAATACCAGGCCGATGTCGCTGTACAACCCGTACAGTTCTTCGTTAGATCTTCTCCGCCATACGCCGTTTGAATAAACGGGACCGTAGATAGTGCGCAGAATTTTGCTCTCGAAATGACCAAGCGCATCTTCATCCGCTTTTGTTAAGGTCCAAGCCTCTGCGCCGTAAAGGAGGACTGGGATGATTAAGGTCTCATAGAGTGTAACCTTGGTTTTCCGAGAGAGGACTCTACTTCTCAATTGCCCCTTGAGCCCAAAGAAACAGCGGTTGGCAAGAGTGATTCTGCGTTTTATCTCAGCGCTGGTGTTGTTGTCGCTGGTCATCAGTGAGCCAAGGTAGACGAGTTCCCTGACCACTTCAAAGTTATATCCGCCCATGGTGACGTTCTGGCCAATACGTCTTTGCTGTCCGTCTCTTTTAGATGAAAGCAGATATTTGGTTTTACCCTCATAAACCTTGAGACCCATTTTAGCCGTTTCTACTCCAATGCTTACATAGGCCTCATTGACGTCTCGCTGTGTCCGTCCAATCAAGTCAATGTCGTCGGCGTACGCAAGTAATTGCGTAGACTTGAAATAAATCGTACCTCTTGTGTTTAGCCGCGGACCCACTATATATGTGGCCGGCTGGCTATAGCCGCCGACCCACTATATATGTGGCCGGTTGGCTATAGCCGCCGACCCACTATATATGTGGCCGATTGGCTATAGCCGCCGACCCACTATATATGTGGCTGGCTGGCTATAGCTGCCGATCCACTATATATGTGGCCGGCTGGTTGTAGGTCAGCAAATCTTGCACTTTCTCTTCAAGCACGATCTTGAAAAAGTTGCATGTCAGCTCGTCACCTTGCCTAAATCCTTTTTAAACATCAAAGGTTTCGGTTTGCTCATTGCCGCCGACCTACTATACATATATGTGGCCGGCTGGCTATAGCCGCCGACCCACTATATATGTGGCCGGCTGGTTGTAGGTCAGCAAATCTTGCACTTTCTCTTCAAGCACGATATTGAAAAAGTTGCATGTCAGCTCGTCACCTTGCCTAAATCCTTTTTAAACATCAAAGGTTTCGGTTCGCTCATTGCCGACCTTAATGGAGCAATGAGAATTCTCCATTGTCATCCTGCACAATCTGACGAGTTTAGCAGGCTTATTAAAGCCAGAGATGGCTTTGTATAGCTCGTCTCTATACACGCTGTCATACGCAGCCTTGAAATCGACGAAAAGGTGGTAAGAGTCGATTTGGTATTCCAGGGTCATCTCCAAGATCTGCCGTAGCGTAAATATTTGGTCTATTGTGGATTTACCTGGCCTGAAACCACACTGATAAGAGCCGATCAAGTTATCCACAAACGGTTTCAGTCGTTCACACAATATGGCAGAGAAGATCTTATATGCGATGTTAAGGAGACTCATTCCCTTGTAGTTGGCGCAGTTATAGGGGTCTCCTTTCTTATGGACCGGGTAAACGATGCTGAGATTCCATTCGTCGGGCATGCTTTCCTCCCACCATATCTTGCAAATGAGATGGTGCATGCACCTTACCAGCTTATCTCCAGTCGCTTTAAGAAGCTCTACGCCCGCGGCTATTAGACTTAAGTCTATTTTGACTTCGTCTAGGTCGGCTGGACTGAATTCTGTTTCATTGTCGTCCATTACAAATGGCACGTTCTGCCTGACAGCGGTATCTTGTCTATCATCGCCGTTATACAGTCTGCAGAAGTGGTCTTTCCAAATCCTCAGCATCGGCTGCGACTCTACTACCAGTTTCCCATTTTCATCCCTGCAGGCCGCCACTCTGGCTTTGTAGCCATGGCATGTTCGTTTTACCTTGTTGTAAAACTTATGGGCGTCATTCCTGCGGAAGCATCTCTCCATCTCCTCGATCTCACGCATTCCATGCTCTTTTTTTTTCTTCTGAAAAGCGTGTGTTCCTCTCTTCTCTTCTGCTCATAGAATTCGCGAGCAGAACTCGTCCGTCGTTGTAGGTAGGTAGGTAAGTAGGACCGTAGCCTTCCCAAAAAGAAAATAAGAAGAACACACATAGGCCAGGGGGGGCCCGTTGTGCAGCTACGAGGGGGTTTAGCCCCCTATTCGTGGAACCGTTTTGTGCTTCTTAAGAAGTTAAGAAGATCAGATATCCTCACTTGCTGAACTTCGGTCAGATCGATAAGGAAGTAAGGTCCTAGTTATCGCTTCCTGATTGTGCAGAATGCCGGGCAGGCGCAGAGAAGGTGATGAATGGATTCGACCTCCTCCTCGTCTAGACAGCTCCTGCAAAAATCATTCGGAGTTATACCTAGTTTTTGCGCGTGACTGCTTATAAGGCAGTGTCCAGTGATGACACCGATGACTTTATGGATGTCAGTTCTTTTTAGGGAGATAATACTCTTAGTCCGTTGACTGTTGAGCCAGGGCCAGATTTGCCTGGTGATGAGGCAGGTATGTCCCTGAGTCCATCTCCGGTTCGTCTCGGCCCTGGCGAGATTTATAAGATTGTGTTTAATGGTTGCAAAGGGTACACCCTCACAAGCCACGATTGACTGTAGCGTCGTTCCTTGTTTGGCGACTGTATCGGCTTTTTCATTACCTGTAATGTCGCTGTGTCCCGGTACCCAGATAAGTTGTATGTTGAACTGTTCGGCCCTCTCGTTAAGAGATAGGCGACAGTCGAGACTAGTTTTTGATGTGTACACATAGGACTCCAACGACTTTAATGCTGCTTGGCTATCCGTAAGAATGCGGATATCCGTGGTGGATATCACGTTCCATTTCAGCCAAGACAAAGCCCCTTTTATTGCCAATAATTCCGCCTGGAAAACGCTGCAGTGATTTGGTAGTTTTAGAGCTTTGTTCAGCTTAAGTTGTTTGCATAATACTCCATTTCCCACCCCGTCTTTGGTCTTAGACCCGTCAGTATAGAAGTCTACGCAGTTTCTGCGAGGTTGAGTCTGGCGAGTCCAGTTTTGTCCGTCTCCGTCGTTGTAGCATGGCTTTATATGCCTCTTGTTTTGCTGCATGGGCTTGTTCGCATTGTTCATCGAACCAGGGGTTTCTAGGTGGAGGCGGTTTGAAACCCAGCACCTCGGAGGCAGCGTCTCTCACGAAAACGCTCATTTAAATTCGTCGACCCGAAAATACCCTTTTCGAAAGGTTACATCTAAGTAAAGATTTCAAATCTACAAAAGTATTATTAGTGGATTTATGGCAACGCCCTACACTGTATGTCCCTCATACGCATTAGTATCATGCGGTTGTCATTTGAACTTCCCTTGCTCCTCACCATTATATCATATCGTTATGTATTCGACATTCTATATGCGCGCATAACTATACCTTACGGTGGACCATTGTGCAAAGCTCCAAAATAGATTGAACTCACCAAGTAGCAACAGAAAAAGGACGAAAACAAAACCAGAAACACCTATTGATTAGCCGCGTGTCAAACCACTCCATACCCAGAATAAAGAATAAGGGACCAACAAACTCACTTGTTAGGTATAGTACTTCTCAGGAATTGGATATTATTAGTATGGTCGTAGAGGATAGAACGTATGTAAGGGAAGGATGAGGCGAGAGTTATGTTTTAGCCGAATTTCGATTTAGCCTCGCAGGTAAACATCAAAGTTTATGTCGTTAACTTTAATGGGAAAGAAAAACTCGGACATGTTTTGTGGCAGTTTAAACACAAGTTGTTGATTGCAAGGTTACAGTGAAAAAGTTAACAAGTACGACGGTATAGCTCGGTGTAGAGGTTTTCCACAACTTTTAGCTAGCAAAGTGGGTAATGCGATTAAAGGAGTGATTTAAAATCGAAGATGAACGGCTTTGCCATTCAATCTAACATCTTACGGTGTATTTTGGAGTTAAATATATTAAATTCACTTATTCCATTACACCTTTCTTCGAGATTAGGTTACAGTCCTTTTCGACACATGTCATTGCTTCTTGGAAACGATGAACTCTCTCTTCTATCTGTCATAGACCACATTTCAATTACATCTTATTCGTGGCGTCTAATTCACACAAATCTGACATTGTCGTCTAAAGGGACGTCTGTTTTAGTAGATTGCGTCTGATATCCCGAATGTTAGGACAACATTTGTCAGAATGTACTGAACGAACCTTGACAACTTTTCAAATATTGGTTGCTCAATGGAAAGGTCCGCCTAACAGCCACGAAGTATTTCCACTGAAATGTTAAAATCTTGGCAACAATTTCCATAAATATTTATCCAATTCCATTGTAACCACCATTGAATTACATCAAAGTGTCCAATCTGTAGCCGAACACATGAGTCTTGAAATACACTCTGCGGAATGTTGGTTCATTCGTTTTAAGGTTTCGACGTCAAATTCTCCAAATTTTCCTTCATGGTGAAGTCCACCGGTTTGAGGTCCCAAGAGATCGTAAGGCCAATTTGCCGTTGGAGTCAAACCTGAGTTATCCTGGCTGCTGGAAAATCCAATGGCTTTTCTTGAAATGTTTGGCTGCCCACGATTTGATACAACCACACAACCACCTGTGTGCGCCACCTTAGATTCGGCCTACCTCTGCTGCGTCGTCCCTCGGGGTTGGACTCGAAAACCCTTCGGGCCGAGACTGTCTTATCCAATCGCTCTACATGGCCTAGTCATTTTAGACGTTGGATCCGTAGACGTCGTGTCGGGCCGATATCGCTGTACAGCCCGTATAGTTCGTCGTTGTATCTTCTCCTCCACTCCCCTTTTATACAAACGGAACCATAGATTGAACGCAGAACTTTCCTCTCGAAACGACCAAGGGCTTCCTCATCCGCTTTCATTAAAGTCCGAGCCAAGCAGCGGTAGGCATGAGTAATTCTGCGATTGATCTCAACGCTGGTGTTATTGTCGCTGGTCACTGGTGAGCCAAGGTAGACGAAGTCCTTGACCACTTCGAATTTGTAGCTGCCAATTGTGACGTTCTGGCCGAGATATCGGTGTTGTGCGCCTTTTTTGGTTGACAGCTTATATTGTGTTTGATTTGTTATTCGAGGTAGACTTAGACAAAAAGTCTTAAGCTTTCGTCATGTAAGCCAACGCCTTATAGAAATCCGCATCAAGGGTACACTGAGGAATATCACCCTAAGATGATCGACTCAAGGATGACTTTTATGATCTTCTGGACTGAACATACCCCCAATGCCCCAGTTATGACGCCAAAATCGTACTAGGAGACTTCAACGCACAGCTGGACAAAGAAGACATATTTGGTTCGATCATAGGAAACCATAGACTCCATAACACCACATACGACAACGGATTTAGGCTAATCGATTTCCTAACGGGGCGTAACCTCCTTGTAGCAAGCACACGATTCCCCCATCTCAACATCCACAAGGGTAACTGGCGGTCTCCTAATCCATCGACCACCAACCAGATTGATCACATTGCGATCGACGCCAGACACTCCTCCAGTATTCTCGACATACGAACCTTCCGAGAAGCCAACATCTACTCGTACCACTGCCTTGTTGTAGCCAAGGTACGAATGAGGATATCAAGAATGCTTAGGAGTCGAGAAGGACAACGTAAGTCTCCTTCTGTATGTATGTATGTTGGCGTTACAGTCCATGAAGAACATGAGCCGAGCTTCTCTCAATCACCCATGTTGTGTGTGATTTCATTTTCCCATAGGTGAAAGGGACCTACAGTTTATTGCCGGTTCCGAACGGCGAATTTCGAGAAGCTTTTCATGACAATTTTACTACAGGGGGTTTTGTCAGAACCCCGCTGAGGAGAAACACCGTGAAAAACACGTTCGATGACATGGCTGTGTCGGGATTCAATCCCGTGTCATCGGCGTCAGAGGCCAACACACTACCCACTGCGGCACGGTGCTCTCAAGTCTCCTTCTAGCTCTCTCAAAATCCGCTCACAGCAGCGCAAACAATAGAGCAGGAATGGGCGCGTTGCCAGAGTGCCGTCAGAGACGCTGCCTCACAGGTGCTGGGTTTCAAACCGCCACCGCCTAGAAACCCCTGGTTCGATGAACAACGCGAACAAGTCCATTCAGCAAAACAAGAGGCATATAAAGCCATGCTGCAACGACGGACGAGAGCTGCTCGCGAAATCTATGAAGATTAGAGAGGAACACACGCTTCTCAGAAGAAAAAAGAGAGAACACGAAAAGCGTGAGATCGAGGATCGATGAAAGCAGATATTTGGTTTAACCCTCATTAACCTTGAGACCCATCTTAGCCGCTTCTACCTCAATGCTTACAGAGGCCTCATTGACTTCTCGCTGTGTCCGTCTAATCAAGTCGATGTCGTCGGCGTACGCAAGCAATTGCGTAGACCTGAAATAAATCGTACCTCTTGTGTTGGCCAGCGACTCTTGCACTTTCTTTTCAAGCTTCTTCTTCTTAGTGGGCGCTACAATTCGGGGTGAACCTGGGCCTCAACCAACATGCCCCTCCATCTAGCACGATCTTTCGCTAGCCTTTTCCATTGCCGCACACCCAGTTGGCTGAGGTCCCCTTCCACCTGTGTGCGCCATTTTAAGCGCGGCTGTCCTCTGCTTCTTCGTCCCTCGGGGTTGGATTCACAGACTCTCCGGGCTGGAGCTGTGGTGTCCATTCGCTCTACATGGCCCAGCCATCTTAGGCGTTGAATCCGTAGACGCCTGACTAGGCTCATGGCGCTGTACAGCCCGTAAAGTTCGTGGTTGAATCTTCTCCTCCACCCCCCGTCTGCGTTTATAGGCCCAAAAATCACGCGCAAAATCTTTCTCTCGAACCGACCAAGGGCCTCCTCATCCGCTTTTGATAGTGTCCATGCTTCTGCGCCGTACAACAGGACCGGGATGATAAGGGTCTTATAAAGAGTCAACTTTGTCGTTCGGGAGAGGGCTCTATTACTCAGTTGCCTCCTGAGCCCAAAGAAACAGCGATTGGCGAGTGATTCTGCGTTTGATTTCGGAACTGATGTCGTTGTTCCAGGTCACTGTGGAGCCAGGGTAGACGAAGTCCTTAACTACCTCGAACTTATATCTGTCTGGTGTTGAGCGTCCTTTTTTGATGATACCATATATTTAGTTTTGCCCTCGTTTACCGCCAAACCAATTTTCGCCGCCTCCATCTCAATACTCGCAAACGCCTCATTGACATCTCGCTGTGATCTACCTATTATGTCAATATCGTCGGCGTATGCAAGGAGTTGCGAGGATTTGAAATAGATTGTGCCTCTTCTATTGGCCAGTGATTTTTGCACAATCATTTCCAATATGATGTTGAAGAAATCACACGACAGCGCATCGCCCTGCCTGAATCCTTTTTTGACATCAAAACTATCGGTAAGGTGTTCACCGATTCGGATGGAGCAGCGAGCATTCTCCAAAGTCATCCTGCATAGACATAGCGTTGTATAGCTCGTCTCTAATTACGCTGTCGTATGCGGCTTTGAAGTCGACAAATAGGTGGTGAGTGTCGACTTGAAATTCATTGGTTTTCTCCAGTATCTGCCGTAGTGTGAAGATTTGGTCGATGGTGGACTTCCCTGGCCTGAATCCGCACTGATAAGGACCTATCAGCTTATTTACAAAAGGCTTCAGGCGTTCACACAAAACGGCAGAGAAGATTTTGTAGGCGATGTTAAGGAGACTTATTCCTCTATAGTTGGCGCAATCAGAGGGGTCTCCTTTCTTGTAGATCGGGCATATGATGCTGATACTCCATTCCTCGGGCATGCTTTTCAAGCACGATGTTGAAAAAGTTGCATGTCAGCGCTTCACCTTGCCTAAGTCCCTTTTTAACATCAAAGGTCTCGATTTGCTGATTACCGACCTTAATGGAGCTGCGAGAATTTTCCATTGTCATCCTGCATAGTCGGGCGAGTTTGGCAGGGATGTTAAAACTAGACATGGCTTTGTATAGCTCATCTCTATACACGCTGTCATATGCAGCCTTGAAATCGACGAAGAGGTGGTGAGTGTCGATTTGGTACTCCTGGGTCTTCTCCAAGATCTGCCGTAGCGTTAATATTTGGTCTATTATCTAACCACACTGATAAGAGCCGATCATGTTGTCCACAAATGGTTTCAGGCGTTCACACAATACGACAGAGAAGATCTTATATGCGATGTTAAGGAGACTTATACCCTTTCTCCTTTCTTATGGACCGGGCAAACGATGCTGAGATTCCATTCGTCGGGCATGCTTTCCTCCGACCATACCTTGCAAATGAGATGGCGCATGCACCCGCGGCTTTATTAGAATTGTCAATAGATCAGTAATATCTTCCCTAACCTCATTTTCCTTCTATTCTGCAGGACATACAAGACAAGAGAAATAACTCTCATAAGTGCAAGTGAACCTTCAGCGTATTTTAGTCATCTTATCTAGGGCGGGGATGTTAATAAAATGCTTTTCCCAGTTTCCTCAGAAATTATTTATTCCTCCTTATTGCTTTTAAATTCAATTAAATTCGTTGGAATATTTCCAAAAACTTCAACAATAAGAAAGGGACAAACGAAGCAAAATAGGAACACAACTAGGTTGAATGCGATTTCGCATTTTACTCTCATATGCATCTGCAATGTGACAATCCAAGTGATGGTCTATCTAAATATGTAAGTATGCAGAGCATCGAATTCAACGAGCTCATAGTGTAGATGGATGGAAGTGCGAATGGGAATAAATGAAATACCAGTGTCGAGCAGCGGCTTTACGCTCTTAACGCCTAGTGACGTTGCCTCCATCCAACTGCTACCACTGCTATTGCTATTTCTTCTGTTGGCACAGTCATCTAGTTTTTTAGGACACGCCAACACGCCAAACGACGGCGACACATCTTTTTAAAGACAAGCATATGCAAGGGAAAGCGAAGTAAGAAAAACTCAAATCACAACAGCAGTAAAGCACACAGGAGCTATGTTTAGAAGGAGAACAAAAAAGATATTTTTATACAATCTAGCGCATTTGGCTATGCGAGTAGTGGGGAAACGGGGCGTATGACAAAATGTACAAATGGGAGAAAAAACTGCAGCAAAAATTGCAAGGAATTGTATGCGAGAGTGATTTGATAATTTCAAGATATCTAGGTGCTTTCTATAGACATCACTTCTAACGTTGCACACATGTACATAAGTTCCACATTAAAGTGAGAAAAGGGGTTATTGCCTCGAAATGCTTACATCACCCCATAGCCATGCAGTATGGCACGCAAAGAGCAGTCCCATCATCCTCATACATACACGAAGGCAAACGCAAATTGTTGCCTTCCCAACATCAAATTCAATAATTCACAACTTCAAGTATCAATTTGACGAACTTGGAAAAGCAAAACCATTTGCTCACAGCACACTCGACGAGTAAAATTACATAAACCTCCCTCATGTACATGATATTTTCACTTCTCCTTTTCGCATCATCATCCTTTCAGCAACGTAATCACCTCTTTCATAATTTTCGAAAGTACCCCCCAGGTCTACGGATAGTGTAGTTGCAAATTTTCTAAGTTGTTAGTCAGTAATTTGGCTGACAAGTTGCATTTAATTTAATCATGTGTCGTGTGTCACATTTGGCTTCGAAATGTATTAAGATTTTTTGCCGGCCCACGACAAAAATGTATAAAAATAAGATTGAAACGATTAAGTGACGCAAGAGTTGTTCATTTTATTACACCCTCAATGAACAGCCCTGGGTCGTTTAGAATCCCCTTGTCTAGGGGTATGTTCGACAAGTGGTTGTCTGAAAAATTTTAAGTGATTTGATGGGGAAATGACAAAAATGTCGAAAGTTTATGGGATAGTATCCGTTTTACCTTTGTTCCCACACAATGGAAAACAGAGAAATGTTCAGATAACGAAATCATTTTTATTCGAAAATAGAAAAGACGCAGCATTCAACAAAAGACTTTATCTCCTTAGTCCCGGCTAAGAATTGCACTTATTTCAAGTCGGCAGGCACGGTTTTATGTGCTTACTTTCTTGCTTCAATCTGCAATCTGTCCGAACCTGTCACATAGTCAAGAAGCATCACCAAAACAAATCGAAGCAATCCAGAAATTAGAGGCAAACAATTTGTTACGGAAAACCAATTGTCATGCCAATAAATTAATTAAAGATATTTGATGCAATTTAGCTCCCTAGCTGTTGGCCGCAATTCAAACAAGTTGCTCTCAAGTTCTATTTATCACTTATTTGGCAATGGACTTGAATTGTGTCGCACACCTAATCGCTTAGCTCGTATACCCATCTATTTGTGCTTAGAATGAAATCTTAAAAAAAAAAAAAAAAACAAAGGACATCACAACAAAATTAATTAAGATGTAAACAGGAGATGATGCTTACGAAAAGATACTATGCGTTCTGCACATGATTTACGGGTGAGATTTCGAAAATCAGGTTGGTTTTTAAAAATAGCCGCGATGTTTTGAGATATACTTAAGCGTTTTAGTGTGTGATTCATAAACAAGACAGTCGGTCTGGAAAGAAACTAGTCACCGTTGGGATTCCAAGAATCCTATCGACCTTGAGGTGAGCTCTTTGTATTTCTTTCGTGGAGTAAACATTGTCTGTATCTCTTTACCAATCGAGTTCAAGGAAACAGGTCGTAGTTGTACTCGCCTTGGCCAAGGTATTTCGACACATTATGGGTATGTGATTATAGTCTCACCTATTCGTAAGTGTGCTAGATACTTAAATACATACGTAAATGCACCGCCAATTTATAAAGATTTTGTAGTAGTTGATTGGGCAAAAGGTATACGCTGCATCTATTTTCGACGCTAAAGCAAACCGATGTGTTCTACTTGTAATGTCAGCGAAGCGAAACAGAAGAAATCAAGTAAAGCATTCAATTCACTTCGTACCTCTTGTCCTTTTTGTGTTTTTGTTTTCATTTCATTTCATTTATTTATCTATCAAGTGTACAAAACTTTCGTAGACAATAGTGTAAATTAATAGTTAATAGTTAATAATTAAATATAATTAAAAGTGTTCGAAATTACGTAATAGCATTCAATAAGGCAGTTTTGCATATATTTCGAGTTTGATTAAAATCAATTACATCATCATATAAATTATAATTAAGACAAGCGGTATTAATTGGATTAAATCGAGCATAATAAGAACTATGCTTAGAGATATATAAGAAATCATGTTGTTTGGGTCGCAGGCCGCGCGAAGGTGCATATATTTTAATAGAAGAAAGGACATCCGGACAACTAATATGTCCAACGATTATGTCCCTAGCGAACATTGCCGAATAGTATACTCTCCGCTTACTTAGCTCCTTAAGACTTATCAATGCACATCTGGCATGATAAGGGGGAATAAGTGAATTCCAAGCTATCTTGCGCAATGCAAACTTAGAGAATCTCTTTTGGATCTTCTCAATTTGGTTAGACCTATTTAAGTAGAAGGGGTTCCACACTACACAACAGTATTCCAATACTGACCGGACCAGAGTAATATACAGGGTCTTCAGTGCATAAGGATCTTGAAAGTCTTTCGTGTTGCGAGATAAGAAACCCAACATAGAGTTCGCTTTAGACACAATGTAATCGATGAGCATCGAGAAGTCAAGTTTCTTGTCGAATATTACACCCAAATTTTTTGCTCTTTAGGTCTATTCAGAATGCTGTTGTTAAGGGTGTAATCAAAAACAATGTCGGTAGATAACCTAGAAAAGGTCATTACCGAGCACTTACTAATGTTAAGGTGTAGTCCATTAGCGTAGCACCAATCAGTTAAACAATTAATGTCATGTTGTAAGTCCGCAGCGTCAGAATATGTCGATATCGACTTAAAGATTTTCAGGTCATCAGCAAATAGTAAAGAATTAGAATTCCGTATATATAAAGGTACCGAGAGCACCGTGGCGCAGTGGGTAGTGTGTTGGCCTCTGACGCCGATTACTCGGGATCGAATCCCGACACAGCCATGTCATCGAACGTGTTTTTCACGGTGTTTCTCCTCAGCGGGGTTCTGACAAAACCCCCTGTAGTAAAATTGTCATGAAAAGCTTCTCGAAATTCGCCGTTCGGAACCGGCAATAAACTGTAGGTCCCTTTCACCTATGGGAAAATGAAATCACACACAACATGGGTGATTGAGAGAAGCTCGGCTCAGGTTCTTCATGGACTGTAACGCCAACATACATACATATATAAAGGTAAGTCGTTTATGAATAAAAGAAAAAGGAGTGGGCCTAAGTGACTGCCTTGAGGAACTCCTGATAATTAACAATTATATAGCTTTGAATCCAGAGCAATAAGTTGGAGTGGAACCCAAGAAGACGAATTTTCGAGATCAGCACATTGTGCTGAACGCGGTCAAATGCTTTCGAAAAGTCCGTGTAGATAGTGTCGACTTGGCAATGGCTTTCCATACTTTTGACTACATAATTGGTAAATATTACCAGGTAAGTTGCCGTGGATCTACCAGTAACAAAACCATGCTGGAATTCAGAAATGTGATTGTGTAAAATAGAATAAAGCTTTTTCTTAATGATAGCTTCAAAAATCTTGGGAATGAGTTGAAGTTTGGCAATGGGCCTATAATTTTCAACAGAATTTTCGGAGCCAGCTTTATGGATAGGTACAATGTAAGAAGATTTCCAGCGGTTCAAGAAAACTCTGCTACTCAGCGACATATTAAATATTATGCAAAGAGGTTTAGCTAATGACCAACTACAAGATTTTAAGAGTAACGGAGGCAAGTCAGCATGGGCGATACTTGCATTGGATCCAACGGATGATAGTTCCAAGAAAACATCATCTTCAGTAAGTCCAAGAGACCCAAGATCCACTACAGGGGGCATGTTACGGGGATTGCTACAATAATCGATGTTAACATTTATAAAGTTGGATTGGAAAAAAGAGGCAAACATATCACAAATCATATTTATATCGTTACTAGAGACTCCATTAAAGATCATGGTATTAGGAAGACCGACAGACTTCCGTCTTGAGTTTAGAAATGACCAAAAATATTTACTGTCGTATTTTATTTTGCGCTCTATGGAAGAAATATATTGTCGAAAGGTGAAACGTTTTAAAAACTCGTATTCCCTCCTAATTTGGCGGAACCGGGCATCGAAAGACTCTGAATCTCTGCTGGATTTATAAGTTCTGAGCATAGTGTTTTTTAGACGCGATAAACTTTTAGTAAACCAAACGGGTCTATTGGAATATTTATTACGTTTCAGCGGAGTGAACCTTGCAACATAAGATTTCAAAATATCTTCAAACATAGCATACGCATTTTCTAGACTACCGGTTGGAAGGATCGAGTTCCAATCAACTTGTGATAAAGCATTATTTATTAGTGTATAATTGGCTTTCTTATAATTCAATGTCGATATATTTGGGGTATCCATCGACGTATACAAATTTAACACAGTTAAATTGAACGAAATTTGCAGTGCCTTATGATGAACACTATCACTAAGCAAAGGAAAAGATGCGTTATTAACAGAAACTTCAAGTTCTTCATCGGTAAAAATTAAATCCAACATATTCCCTAAAGAGTTAGCAATTACATTTACTTGTCGAAAATTTAAAAAATACATAGAATCAATTACTTCAAGTTCATGGTACTTTGAAACATTAAGCGGAAAAACACATTTATCATCCTCAGAGGGAATCCACTTAACATTACTTAAATTAAAATCTCCTAAAACAACAGCAAAAGATCTGCTATCTAACGAGTTTACAATGGTTTTAATATTAATATTTTCGTTTTCCTTCTAAGTTTAATTAAACGTGTAAACGAGACTGATTTATCGCATAAGTAATTAACTCCGGCATTGATGCTAAATTGTTTAGTTCTTATTTTTTTTTTTTTATTGAATTTAGGTAATAAAATCGATGAGCACTATACGGACACGTCCGTAACTCCTTCACGTGAACTGTCAAATGCATTTTTAAAATGACCGTTGGTACTTACCGATATTCACAATACCGTGATTGGTTAGTTCCCAGCATGATTGTAAGCGTAATATGCTTAAGCTATGGCTTTGTTTTGGTGAAAAATATCCTAAAGCAGCATCAGTCACATGATAGGCCTTAAAGATACGACAAAAAACAAAGTTAATAAAATATAAAATAAAGAAACAAAATCTTCAACTTACTTGCAATGAGAATTCATAAAGCGAGGGTAGGAGTTGTGCTACAGCACCTACAGCCTCATCGGCAATGTTTATACAATCGGCTAATGATAACGATACAATTCGTGGCGTCAGACAGGCCCAGAGTCCCGCTTCAGTGACCTCATTACAACCAGCGAGCTCAAGCTCAAACAATGACTGTAAATAATTAAGAAAAAGAAGAGCAAAGAAGGACGTTGTCAGTATTTAGGATTTCTGTAATCTCCTGACCTTTGACACAAGTCTACAAGTTCACCATCACTCCCAACCGCATGCACTCATTCCCAGTTCGTGGCAAAATGCCAATAGTTAGCCCGATAACTCATGGAATCTAATAAATTATGTTTGAATTCCCTCACTCGAGTAAGCACCGTCACACAGATGACAATTTAATTGACCACCTAACCCACCTAATGGATATTCTATCCACAAACAAACTAATTCGGCGCCACAGATACACACAACAATCCTCTGCAGTACAAATAATTACATCCGTATCGTGACAATAAAAATTTCAATGCCTGCCTCTGGCTACCGTCAACATCATCGTCATTGCCATGATCTACCGCTATAATCGTGCTTCAGTCCTCCGTCGAGCTGCAAATGACCCAATCGAACGGCTGTATCGAGATCCATTCGGAGACACTAAGGCAGCCTGAATACAATTTTCCGTTCCAAAAATCGAGCCATAAAAATCAGTTTTGGATTTTCCTTCTCTGGCACTTCTTTCTTGTCCTCCTTTTGCTTCATGTTGTATTAGTCATCCTTGTGTTTTGGAAGGGCATCATTTGTTAGCCCCACGCGACCACGCGGTTGGTCGGTCGGTTGTCGAAAGTAGGGTAAATCAATAGCAGTTTCACGGGTGAACAAGCTCTATAGCTGATATCGCCTCCTATATACGAGTACATAGAAGTGGTGAACACAAGCACACCATTTTAAGGCATACCGCTGTCATGTCCACTGTTTTCACGTGTCGTTTTATGTCGTTTCTTTTCCTGTCTTTTTCGTTTTCCTTTTTTGTTTTTTGTTTATTTCAGCGGACACAATGGGAGATTTTCCAAAATGAATTCCTATTAGATTTAACGGTCTTATAGTCACGACTATGCGACTCACAGGTGATTCAGCATGAGTTATACGAGCTCGAGCGGAGCTCTTCCGAATCGGTCCAAGTTGACGTAATCCGTATCCACTCCGATGGTAGTTTACCTAATTGGAGGCATACCACTTAATTGCCAATCATATTGTTAACGTAACGTCAGTGGGCGGTGGCAGCATGGAAAACTCTTAATTTCGCAACTTTATTGCTGAGATGACTTTTTTAAAAACTCCCGCACGAAACATGGGAAAAATTGAAATTCCTTCTTTGTTCTTAGCGATTTCCCAGGGCACTGGGAGCCCTCGTAAAGTCCAGATGTAGGCAAAAAGGGGTGTGAAAAGCCTTTCCCTTTAATTCGAATGTGATTTCAAATTTAACTTTGCTCTTCATGTAAGCCGTCTTCCGTCCCAGATTGGTAGAGTGCTTTACCTTTCTGGGAGTTATATCGTGAGCCCCAAAAAGGTGTGTTTAGCGTTAAAGTCACCGCCAATAATAAAGATCGGCCCAGGAGAGTTAACTTACTTAGGTGGCGTTACAATCCGTGGTGAACCTTGGCCTCAACCAACAAGCGTTTCCAGCTGGCTCGGTCTTTGGACAGCTGTTTCCAGTGCCGCACGCCCAGTTGGTTGAGGTCCCCTTCCACCTGCGTGCGCCACCGCTGATGCGGCCGTCCTCTGCCGCGCCTTCCTTCCGGAGTGGATTCGAAGACTTTTCGGGTCGGAGCTATATCTTCCATGCGCTCTATATGGCCTAGCCACCTTAGACGCTGTATCCGTAGACGTCGTACCAGGCCGATGTCGCTGTACAACCCGTACAGTTCTTCGTTGTATCTTCTCCTCCATACACCGTTTGAACACACGGGACCGTAGATAGTGCGCAGACACTATACCAGGCCGATGTCGCTGTACAACCCGTACAGTTCTTCGTTAGATCTTCTCCGCCATACACCGTTTGAATAAACGGGACCGTAGATAGTAGACCAAGGGCATCTTCATCCGCTTTTGTTAAGGTCCAAGCCTCTGCGCCGTAAAGGAGGACTGGGATGATCAAGGTCTTATATAGTGTCACCTTGGTTTTCCGGGAGAGGGCTCTACTTTTCAATTGCCTCTTGAGCCCAAAGAAACAGAGGTTGGCAAGAGCGATTCTGCGTTTTATCTCAGCGCTGGTGTTGTTGTCGCTGGTTATCAGTGAGCCAAGGTAGACGAATTCCTTGACAACTTCAAAGTTATATCCGCCCATGGTGACGTTCTGGCCAATACGTCGGTGTTGTCCGTCTCTTTTAGATGAAAGCAGATATTTGGTTTTACCCTCATTAACCTTGAGACCCATCTTAGCCGCTTCTACCTCAATGCTCACGAAAGCCTCATTGACGTCTTGCTGTTTTCGTCCAATTACGTCAATATCGTCGGTGTATGCAAGCAATTGAGTATACTTGAAATAAATCGTACCTCTTGTGTTGGCCAGTGACTCTTGCACGATCTTTTCAAGCACGATGTTGAAAAAGTTGCACGACAGCGCGTCGCCCTGCCTAAATCCTTTTTTAACATCAAAGGTCTCGGTTTGCTCATTACCGACCTTAATGGAGCAGCGAGAATTCTCCATTGTCATCCTGCACAGTCGGACGAGTTTGACAGGGATGTTAAAACTAGACATGGCTTTGTACAGCTCGTCTCTATATACGCTGTCATACGCGGCCTTGAAATCGACGAAGAGGTGGTGAGTGTCGATTTGATATTCCTGGGTCTTCTCCAAGGTCTGCCGTAGCGTAAATATTTGGTCTATTATCTAACCACACTGATAAGAGCCGATCATGTTGTCCACAAACGGTTTCAGGCGTTCACACAATACGACAGAGAAGATCTTATATGCGATGTTAAGGAGACTTATTCCCCTATAGTTGGCGCAGTTATAGGGGTCTCCTTTCTTATGGACCGGGCAAACGATGCTGAGATTCCATTCGTCGGGCATGCTTTTCTCCGACCATACCTTGCAGATGAGATGGTGCATGTACCTTACCAGCTCATCTCCAGCCGCCTTAAAAAGCTCAGCAGGCAGGCCGTCTGCGCCAGCGGCTTTATTAGACTTAAGTCTTGATATCGCTATTTTGACTTCGTCTAGGTCGGGTGGACTGAATTCTGTTACTTCGTGGTCCATTGCGGATGGCTCGTTCTGCCTGACAGCGGTATCTTGTCTATCATCGCCGTTATACAGTCTGCAAAAGTGGTCCTTCCAAATCCTCAGCATCGACTGCGACTCTACTACCAGTTCTCCATTTTCATCCCTGCAGGCCGCCACTCTGGCTTTGTAGCCATGGCATGTTCGTTTTACCTTGTTGTAAAACTTACGGGCGTCATTCCTACGGAAGCATCTCTCCATCTCCTCGATATCACGCTTTCCGTGCTCTCTCTTCTTTCTTCTGAAAAGCGTGTGTTCCTCTCTTCTCTTCTGCTCATAGATTTCGCGAGCAGCTCTCGTCCGTCGTTGCAGCATGGCTTTATATGCCTCTTGTTTTGCTGCATGGGCTTGTTCGCATTGTTCATCGAACCAGGGGTTTCTAGGTGGTGGCTGTTTGAAACCCAGCACCTCTGAGGCAGCATCTCTGACGGCGCTCTGGCAATGAGCCCATTCCTGCTCTATTGTTTGTGCTGCTGTGGGCGGATTTTAAGAGAGCTTTGAGGAGACACGATCGGCAAAGATTCTGGCAGTCTCTTGCGATTGTAGCTTTCCAACGTCAAACTTACGTAGTCCTAATCGACTCCTAAGCATTCTTGATATCCTCATTCGTACCTTGGCTACAACAAGGTAGTGGTCCGAGTCGATGTTGGCCCCTCGGAAGGTTCGTACGTCGGGAATACAGGAGGAGTGTCTGGCGTCGATAGCAATATGATCAATCTGGTTGGTTGTCGATTGATCCCAAGACCGCCAGGTACCCTTGTGGATGTTGAGATGGGGGAATCGCGTGCTTGCTACAAGGAGGTTGCGCCCCGCTAGGAAATCGATTAGCCTTAATCCGTTGTCGGATGTGGTGTTATGGAGGCTATGCTTTCCTATGATCGACTCAAATATGTCTTCCTTGCCCAGTTTTGCATTAAAATCTCCTAGGACTATTTTTTTGTCGTAGCTGGGACATTGGGCATATGTTCTGTCTAGGAGATCGTAGAATTCTTCTTTGAGTCGATCGTCCTTTTCTTCCGTTGGGGCGTGAGCGCATATTAAGCTAATGTTTCCAAATTTAGCTTTGATGCGGATTGTTATGAGGCGTTCGCTTACATCTCGGAAGCTTAAGACTTTTTGTCGGAGTCTTCCTCTAATAACAAATCCGCACCCGAATAGGCGCTGTTTGTTCTCCTTGTAGCAGTTCCCGTAGTAGATGTCGCAGTTTTTCATCCGTTTTTTGCCTGGTCCATCCCATCGCACTTCTTGGAGTGCGGTTATATCTGCTTTATAGTAGTTGAGGGTTTGCTCCAATTGATCGCCTGCACCCGGTCTGTTAAGGGACCTCACATTCCAGGTGCAGACTCTCAAGTCCGTTAGTCGTTTGCAGGGGTCGTCAGCTTTGTATCCGTCCGTATCCGAGGCTTGTTGTCGTTTCGGAACAAGTAGATTTTTACGTGATAGGGATGTTACCCCTAAGCACAACCCCCATGAGCTTCTCTCAATCACCCATGTTGTGTGTGGTTTCATTTTTACATAGGTGAAAGGGACCTACAGTTTTTATTGCCGCTTCCGAACGGCGAATTTCGAGAAGCTTTTCATGACAATTTTACTAACGGGGGTTTTGTCAGAACCCCGCTGAGGAGAAACACCGTGAAAAACACGTTCGATGACATGGCTGTGTCGGGATTCGATCCCGTGTCATCGGCGTCAGGGGCCAACACACTACCCACTCCGCCACTACTACTACCTAATCTATATTTAGCAATTGGCCTTTTATATAATGTTTTTTTATGACGCTAGGCCCAAAGGATTCAGCGACGGAGACTGTACAAGCCACCAGAAACGTTGCGTTTGTCGAGCAACGTCTGCTCGATCCCGATCTGACATTGCCATACTGAAACGGAGTCGCCTCGGCTCACGGAGTGCTACATCCCGTTCGTAAGATAAGCTCTTTTCCACAGACCTTCGGGCCACGTGGAAGATTAACGGAATTGCCGATTTATCTTGTATCAGTTCGCGGTTGTCGTAATGTAAGAACGCTTCTGGGGGAACAAAGCCGCTAAGACGGGCTCTCTCGTGATATAACTCATTTGGGTAATAAGCCCCAGATATCAAGTTATTGGTCGAAGTCATCGCCCTTGCAACGTGACTTCGAATCAATTTGATCAAAAAGTTGTCAATCCTAATAATTTTGGCTCTATTGTATAGGACCTCGTTGGGATATTATTTTATGTACCCGGATTCTGGTGTTCTGTGCAATGAGAGACAGGTCCTTAGACATTGTCTCTTAAACACTCGAATCCTTTCCATCAGGCTTGCACTCACATTGAACCAAACGGGATATCCATAGGCGATCATGGGCCTGATTAAAGTCATGTAGCAGATTATTTTGACTTTCTTATCAAGTTGGCTGCTATGAAACAGCCATCTTAACAGAGTGAAAGCTCCCCGAGCCCTGGCCAAAGCAACATCTATATGTTTATTAGAATACAGATATTGATCCAACCAGATACCGAGGTATCTGACTACATTTTGGTTCGCCAGTGGACGCCCATCCGGACCAGTGATGGAGAATTTTCGCCAGTTTTTCCTGGTATCCCTAGAGGCCCCAGACAATGGCGTTCTAAACAAAATAGTTTCCGATTTTTGGAAGTTGATTTTCAGTTTCCAGTCATTACAAGACGTTGAATTTTTTCGAAGTCACGTTGCAAGAGAGTAACTATGACGTCAATCGTTGGACCTGTTATATACGCGACTAGGTCGTCTGCGTATGCTATCGAGTGACGAAGCGAAGCTAACAGACCACTGATGTAAATGTTTGATATCAAATGTTTGAGAAGAAGTCACGTTGGCAATTTTTACAACGAACTTTCTTCCCATTAACATATCATAGATTATATACAGCAGTGGCTTACTTATGCCTAGCTGGTTAAGCCTGTAGTAAAGTCCCTCTAACCATACGGTGTCGAAGGCTTTTTCTAAGTCAACCAGGCAGGCACCTGTGCATTGGTTCTTGCATCTGTTCCATTGGATATCCGACACGAGTTTCGACGCTGCATGAATAGTACCATGCCCCGCCCTGAAACCGAATTGGTTATCCAGAATGATGTCTTTGTTCTCAACCCATTTTGAAAGGGCTCTGTGAATCATCTTCTCGAATACCTTGCTGATGCTCGGAAGGAGACTTATCGACCGGAGATTTGCCGGGTTGGACGAATCTTTTCCTTTCTTGGGGATGGGCTGCACCACCGCTGTTTTCCAACGCACCGGATAATATGCATTATTCAGCGCGTTGTTAAACAGGATAGTGTATGCCTCTATAGCCATCGGTGGAAGGTTTCTAAGTACAATATTAGAGATTCCGTCGATGCCTGCGGATTTCTTCTTTCTCAGAGATTCGAAGATCGTTGAAGCTCTACCGTCGATACAAAAGGGGGTTAAACCCATCGTTGGCGACGACATTGTTTGTTGTGAAATCGTCCCTGAACTTGGTGAAACCATTGTTCTCGGCTCGCCAATGTTTGATGTCATTTCGGAGATCGAAGTAGTGGAGCAGAGCCCTGTTCTCCAGGTCGTGGTTCGGACGAATGTTCTCATTCACCTTATACACTTCCTGAAAGACAGTCCCCACTGTTGCCACTTTCTCCTGTGGATCTTCGATCACAAAGAAGTCGTCATCCAGAACAGCATCTTCTGGATCTATGCTCCCGGTTCGTAAAATTCGTTCATTGTCTGGCGTCCTCAGAAGCTTCAAATTTTGTATGTCGTTTTGATTATTTCTCCGAAAAATTTGATTTATTTGCGGGAACATATTCGGGTTGTTGGACTTCACATCCCGAATTTTGTTGTTCCAGTACGAACTTACAGAAATTCTGTAATTCTCTGTAATTAATTGCTGGAGGTTTTTAATCAAAGATTTCAGTGTCCTGATCTCTGGATCATGTCTATCAGTAAGCCGTCTGTACAAGAGTTTGAGTCTTGACAGGAGTCTACTTTTCTGTCTGTGAAGTGCGTCTATGGTCGCGTTTCGGTACACGTCCGTGGTATCGTAATGCCGTTGGCATGGTATCGTTCTGTCCATCGTTTGTTTGATTGTCACGTCCATATTGTCAAGATACCCATCGATTTCATGATTTGATAGGTTTCTGTTGGATGGTGGAAGGGAGGCACTCGAAGTGAGTGCGCTTGTCAGGGATCTGGTGAAGCGTGGCCAACGCACTCTACTATAATCGTAAAGATGCGTTTGCGCATACTCCCCCAATTCCGTGAATTCGTCTGGTATTTTGATTACGGCTCCAAAGTCGCAATGGTCACTGTCGTATGCCAAGGTCCGTAGACAGTTAGTAGACCGTTCGTTTGTATCTGTCAGGCTCAGTCGTGAGTCGAGCAGCATGAGATCCAGATAGGAGCCACTGCTTGGGAATGACGGACTTTCTGTTGCCAGTAGTTTGAGCTTATACTCAATACTGTGTTGGTTGCACCAATGACTTTACAGACCATATGGATTTTGGTAGGTAGTTGATGAGGTTACCCGTGGTAGTCAGATCTTGAAATCTCTGGCTTTTTGTTTTTTTTTTTTTTTTGGTTGTACAGGATGATTGATGGACAGTACTTGACACATAATCTCAGCCTAAAATCGATCATAATTTACTTAGGTGACGGCATAGCTACAAAATATGACCGACGACTAGTATCAACAAACGAATAATTCCAAATAAAGCAAGCTTCGAACTCAGGTGTTTCCGATGAGCTGGGAAATTCGAACGCATTCTTACCAAGAAACCTTCTGGCGTCAGATTTACTTTAACGTCATACAGGGGTGAACGGGCGCTACAGTTCGGGGTGAACCTGGGCCTCAACCAACATGCCTCCCCACCTAGCACGATCTTTCGCTAGTCTTTTCCAGTGCCGCACGCCCAGTTGGTTGAGGTCCCTTTCCACCTGTGCGCGCCCCCGTAGGTGCGGCCGTCCTTTATTTCTTCGTCCCTCGGGGTTGGATTCAAAAACTCTACGGGCTGGAGCTGTGGTTTCCATGGCCTAGTCATGTAGTTCGTAATTTAATCTTCTCCTCCAACCTCCCTCTGTGTTTATAGGACCGAAAATCGCACGCAGAATCTTTATCTCGAAACGACTAAGGATTTCTTCAGCCGGTTTAGATAAAGTCCATGCCTCTGCGCCATATAACAGGACCGGGATAATTAAGGTCCTATATAAGGTCAACTTGGTCGTACAAGAGTGGGCTCTACTTCTCAATTGCCTCTTGAACCCAAAGAAGCAGCAGATGGCAAGAGTAATTCTGCGCTTGATTTCGAAACTGGTGTCGTTGTTCCAGGTCACTGCGGAGCCGAAGTATATGAAGTCCTTAACTGCCATATGCACGTTCTGGCCAAGACATCGGTGGTAAATGTCTTTTTTCGATGACATCAAATATTTAGTCTTGCCCTCATTAACTGCCAAACCAATTTTTGCCGCCTCCATCTTAATACTCGCAAACGCCTCATTGACATCTCGCTGTGATCTACCTATTATGTCAACGTCGTCGGCGTATGCAAGGAATTGCGAGGATTTGAAATAGATTCCTCGAGCTTAGCAGGAATGTCAAAAGTAAACATGGCGTTATATAGCTCGTCTCTAATTACGCTGTCGTCGACGAATAGATGGTGGGAGTCGACTTGAAATTCATTGGTTTTCTTCAGGATCTGCCGTAGTGTAAAGATTTGGTACATGGTGTACTTCCCTGGCCTGAAGCCACACTAATAAGGACCTATCAGCTTATTTACAAACGACTTCAGGCGTTCCCACAGAACCGCAGAGAAGATTTTGTAGACGACGTTAAGGGGACTTATTCCTCTGTAGTTGGCGCAGTCAAAGGGGTCTCCTATATTGTGGATCGGACAATAAATGCTGAGACTCCATTCCTCGGGCATGCTTTACTCTGACCATATCTTACAGATGAGCCGGTGCATGCTCCTAACCAGCTCACCCCCAGCTGCTTTGAAGAGCTTAGTAGGCAATCAATCTGCGCCAGTAGCTTTATTCGATTTGAGTTTCGACATGGTAATCTCAATTTCGTCGAGGTCAGTGGAGTCGAGGAAAGTGTTTTTTCCAAATTGTCAGCATCGACTGCGATCCTACTACTAGGTGTCCGTTCTCATTCTTAGAGACCACCGTTCGGGCCTTATAGCCTTGAGACATTCGTTTTATCTGTTGGTAAAATCTTCGAACGTCGTGCCTGCAGTAGCACCTCTCCAAGTTTTCAATTGCCCGCTTCTCGTGCGGGCTTCTCAAAACTTATGTTCCTCCCTTCTTTTAAGCTCGTAAAGCTCACGAGCCGTTCTTGTTTTTTTGTGTAGTAAGGCTTTGTTTGCCTACTGCTTTTCTGTATGAATCCTTCTACACCCGTCATCGAACCAGGTGTTTCGTCGTGGTGGAGCTTTAAGGCCCAGCACTTCCGTTGCTGTGCTCTTCAGGGCTTGTTTACACTGGCTCCATTGTTGCTTTACTGACTGAGTGGAGGATTGAGGTCTATCGAAAAGCTTGAGGGAGACGCGGTTGGCAAAGGCACTGGCGATCTCCGGCGATATTAGCTTTCCGACTTCATAGCTTGGTGTTCTAACTCTACACCGCGGTGTTCATGTTATCGGTTGACGTATCTCGGCTACTACAATATAGTGGTCTGTGTCGATGGATGGTAAGGGAGTAGCAAAGGTCTCGTAGGGGTAGCATCAGCCGACGGATGCTGGCCCGATAAAGAGTAAGCGAGTAAGAGCCTCTGCAGCCGAACACCTTGCAGCTCTGCTAGTCAGGTCCTACTTCCACCTCCTCGTGGTACCATCTGGAAATATCCTTACAAGGGAATGGCGAGTATCCTGTGCCACCAAACAGGATTAGTGTCGGTTGGGCTACCGTAAAACCACATATTGCTCAGAAACAAAAAACAGCCTCGAATGATCAAATGGAACGGATCTGTTTGATTTTTCAATGTTACATTTTTGGGAGCCCGGACGTGATCTGCGACACGTATTAAAATCAAGCGAGCTCAGTTAGTATTGATATTTCTTCTTAAAAGAACGGGCACTAAACCTTGTTGCAAACTGGTGCATAAAGGTTGCACTAAAGGTCAACCCTGGCAAAAGCACTATAGTAGCCTTCACCAAAAGGAGGAATAGGCACAAACTTACCAAACCTATCCTCTTTGGTGAAGCAATAGAGTTCTCAAAAGAAATCAAATATCTAGGGATGCCTCTCGACGAAAAGCTCACTTGGAACTCTCACATTACAAAGACCATAGAGAAAGCCAGGATCTCATTATGGACCAGCAAAAGTCTCACTGGCAAAAATTGGAGCACAAGCCCCAAAATGTCCCGCTGGCTATATACAGCAATCACCAGACCAATTCTCACATATGCTGCGCCCGTCTGGTGGCACAAAACAAAACAAGTATCAGTGCAAGCCAAGCTCAACAAACTGCAAAGACTAGCTTGAATCTGTATCACCGGGGCCATGAGAACAACCCCCACTGCAGCACTAGAAGTCATCACAGACCTGCAATGGCCTTCGCCCATAGACTGATCGTGGAGGATTACTCTAACCGAAGGCTCTTTCACCCTGATATCCTTACCGAAATAAACAGGCATGAAATCCTAAAGATATCTCTCACAGACAACTGTCTCCCCAGATACAACTTCAGCCAAAACTACAAGGTCACATTCCCCAACCGACAAAACTGGGAACAGTGTAGACCCTCCTTCAATCGTGGATCCTACTTGTGGTACACAGATGGCTCCAAAACGAACGAAAGCCTTGGGGCTGGAGTATACGGAGCAAATACAGGCACATGCATCTACGTCAGCATGGACAGATATAACTCCGTTTTTCAAGCAGAGATATTTGCTATAGAACTCTGGCTCAGAGAAAATGTAAACAGAAATATACTTAACAAAAACTTTTACATTCTCTCTGACAGCACGGCTGCACTTCTGGCCCTAAAGAGCTATGAAATCACCTCCAAACTGGTATGGGACTGCCTACAGCTACTTCACCAGCTGGCCAGCACAAACAGAGTTCATCTCATTTGGATACCTGGACACAGCGGCCATACAGGCAACGAAAAGGCGGACCTACTAGCTAGGAAAGGCACTGCATCACCATTTATGAGGCCACGGCCTTTCTGCGGCATACCCATCAGCACCACCAAATGCTGCATAAACAATTGGTCAAGGAACACGACGGATCACTACTGGTTACAAACGAAAGGTAGCAGACAAGCCAAGTTGTTCCTCCCAACTACATCTCTCAGTAGAACGAAACAACTCCTCATGCTTTCGAGGAGTCAGATTCGCTTAATCACAGGTTTCCTTACTGGACACTGCCCAGTTAACAAACACATCAAAACGATGGGCATTATACAAGATGACACTTGCAGAATGTGTAATGAAGACGAAGAAACAACAGAGCACATACTGTACCACTGTAACTGCCTTGTCAGTACACGTCATCGTCACTTAGGCAAGTATTATCTTGAAGCAGAAGAAATCGCTGCTAGCTCACTCAAAAGCATACTAAGTTTGATCACGAACTCAGGACTTTTGAGTGAACTGTAAGTGGGGGACATCACAATAGGTCCACTCGTGGCCGCAGTGATCAGGCGACCTTGTCCCACCCCCGTACCCTCTCTAACTCTAACTCTCACAATTAAACAATTGTCACAATCGACCTACTAAGCAAGCAAATCAAGTCATTATAAATCGGTCGGCTAGTTACTCCGTATCAGCCAACATGCTTGAAAAAGTGTCTCAGAATTGGACTCAGCGAGCGCCCACTTACAACGCGGTCATGGTCGAACGACAAAAGTAGTTCGAAGACACGTACGCATCTCTGGCGAAACAAAATCTAGATAGTGTAGCTGAGGGTGCCGTGGCGCAGTAGTTAATGTGCTGGACTCTGATCCACGATGAGCGAGTTCGGATCCCGATAACACCAACGCCATCGAATGTTTATTTCGCGACATCCCTCCTCGGCGGGGTACTGGCAAAACCCCCCGTCGTATAACTTGCCTAGAAAAAGCTTCTCGACTCACGCCGTTCGGATTCGGCAATAAGCTGTAGGTCCCTTTCACCTGTGTGAAAAATAGAATCACACACAACATGGGTGATTGAAGGGAAGCTTGGCTCTGGTTCTCCACCGAAGAAGAAGAGTGTAGCTGATAAAGCAAAATGTGTCATTAACCTTCATGGGTCTAATTTCCCACGTCCTTACATTCGTTCTCATCTTAGTAATCCTTACATTTCCCTAACAGAATAGACCGCTAATCCCAAAGAGTAACAATTAACAAGAAATTATTGATTTCTCAGCCGCTCTATCGTACCATTATTGCACTGTCATGAATTACCTTCCAACCAAAAGGATATGTGGGTTAGTACGTCGTGTCCTCCATTGTTAATTTTGTGCATGCAAGCAGATGTCAGTAGCTATTGTGTTTGCGTGTTTATCCAGCAACCATTTTGCCTCAGTGTTCAGTATTCAGTATTCTCTCCTCCTCATTCTATCTCGTTGCTTCTCATTCTACTATGGCTTCACTTCATTACTATCCGCCCAATTGACACAGATCTTTAGTTAGTTTTCCGAGTTTTCTTTATTTTAACGTCCCTCGAGACGAGATATAGATAGTTGTTTGCCTGAATCCCTTTCACCAGCGGGGGTTTGAATACAAGTGCATCCAAGTGGGTGGAGGTATGCAAGGTAATAGTAGTTACATTGATGCATCGAGCATTGAGAGGGTCTTATGTCCGCATGCATTTGTATCTCTTTTCTGCTGTGAATGCGCACCGGGAAAATTATTTTGCATCGTCAGAGGATTGTTGTCATTTGGATTTACATTTTCCGGGATGAACTCAATAAGCTCATTAGAGACAACACAAGGAATCATAAATGAGAATTGCAATTCTATGGTCAGCAGACTCGTGGCAGTTTGTAAATGACAATCTATTTCTGACGACTGTCAGATATTTTTAAACGAAATCTATTTATTTTCATCGCATTTCCTTTTATTTCCCCCTCATCCAACTTACATTCCCCCAAACCACCGTGCTAATCCATCTACTTTAGATCTTTTTCTTACGAATATGCAGGAACTTTTTACCCAACCTATCGTGATAAATGATTTGAGCTCTGACCATTTGCCAGTAAAATGTAGTACTGTTTCGTCACCTAACCTAACAAACAACTCTGCTTTCAATTATCAGAAAGCCAACTGGGAAACAAGCACCGGATTTCGGCAAGGAGATGCGCTGTCATGTGACTTCTTCAACCTGGTGCTGGAGCAGATAGTGCGACGGGCAGGCGTCAACAGGGAAGGCACTATCTTTTACAAGTCCATCCAGCTGCTAGGATACGCGGATGATATCGACATCATCGCGTGTTCTCGCCGTGGCATTGTGGAAGCATTCACGCCAATTGAAGAACAGGCGAAACGAGTTGGTCTTAAAATCAATGAGGACAAAACGAAATACATGCTGTCAAGCAAAAACCAATCCGTCGCTCACCACCTGGGACAAAGTATAACAATTGACAGCTACAATTTCGAGGTAGTTAAGGAGTTTGTCTACCTCGGGGCAAACGTAAATTCCACAAATGACACCACAGTGGAGATCCGGCACAGAATCGCCCTTGGCAACCGTTGCTACTTCGGCTTGTCCAAGCAACTGGGGTCAAAACTCCTCACTCGAAAAACCAAAGTCATGCTTTACAAAACGCTCACTCTGCCAGTCTTGCTCAGGGATAAAGAATGAGATACCAATCTTTTGGCTTTGACAGGCATTTTGACAACTAGCCCCTACAAACGCGTTGCGGTTTGACGGCGTCTTGACTATGTCATTTTGCCTTGTTGCGACCATTTTGCCACGTCTTGACTCTACACATCGACGTCTTAAGACTATCATTGTGTTAGTCAATAGCGTCGTTTTTAAACGGAGAATAACACGCATAGTATCGGTGTAATAAAAACAAAAAAAACCAACCCATGCGGGGATCAACGGGCAGACGTACGAAAGTTTGGCATCTCATTGTTTATCCCTGGTCTTGCTGTACGGAGCCGAAAGCTGGACGATAAGCAGGACAGCGGAGCTGATTTTCGAAAGAAAAATTCTGCGCCGGATATGTGGTCCTGTCTGTGAGGAAGGTGAATGGAGAAGAAGACACAACCGCGAACGAACAACGAGCTGTACCAAGATGTGGATGTAGTCCGGAAGGCAAGGATCCGTTGACTACACTGGCTAGGCCACATCGAGCGCATGGACATCAACGCTCCAGCTAAGAGGGTCTTCGACTCCGAGTCTCCTGGTTCGAGAAGAAGAGGAAGACCGAACCTCGGGTATAAAGACCAAATAATCGCGGATGTAAGACATCTTGGTCTTGACAACTGGAAGCAGCGTGCCCGGGACCGTCAAGGATGGAAGGCAGCTATAGCTCAGGCTCAGATCCTTCATGTATCGCTGGCCTGATAAGTAAGTAAGTAAGGAATCATAAATGAGAATAGAATTGCAATTCTTTGGTCAGCAGACTCGTGGCAGTTTGTAAACGACAATCTATTTCTGACGACTGTCAGATATTTTTAAACGAAATCTATTTATTTTCATCGCATTTCTTAAACAAAAAACCATTTGTCGCTACCTCAACGAACTTTTAATTGCGAAACTATTTTGTTTTAATTCTTTTTTTGAGCGCTGAATACATCCTCTAAGCTGTGCTCGACCTGGTCTGCCATCTGCAGTGCTCATAGCGGTGTAGCTAATACTCTGCCATTGAATTTTTCCACTTTGATCGTCTTAAACAAAATATAAAAAATACCTGGAATCAAATTAATTGCAATTTCAGCTTTGTTGTCTTTGGCTCCTGTTGCCGTCTACACCGTTAAAATAATAAGAAAATGCTTTCAAGTATGAGTGGTGAAAGGCGAAGCACACAGGGGCGTATGCTTGTTTGCCGGCAGATCTGCTGTTTCCCACCTTGTTTTCGAATCCGTGGAATTTTGTTTATTATAATTCTTCCATCCGTTCTTTCTTCTTTTTTATGGTTTTATTAAAAAATGTTGATTTCATAAAATGTCAGGTTGCACAGCAAAATTTATTTCTAGACTTGTGCGGGCAGATTATTTTCTTATGACGTTTTGAGGCATACTTCATCCTTATTCTTCGTTTAGGTTATTGTTATCGTTATATTCTTAAATCTTTTTTATCATATTTTCGCGGCACAGGTGTCCGAGGTGGTTATCCTTGTTTTGGCAAATATTTACGATTATCAGAAAACTCTGTGGTGCAAGGAAGAAACTCGCCAGTGGACGTGGACGTTTAATTGAAATTTGTTTACGTGTTTGAGTACATTTTTCAAAACGTTTTTCTTTGCCACAAAAATATGTGCTAATGGGCATGGGCTCGGACATAAAGGGTAAAGTTGTTGATCGCTCTCAACCTGGCGAGATGCCAGCAACGATCCCTGTTTAAATGCCCCGGTCAAGTTGACATACGGCCTCCTCGCGGCGCCCTCTGGATAGCCTCTTCAACAACCGTTGGGAGGTGAACAAACGTATGCAGCGACAAGACCCCCAACCAGAATGGCGGTTGTGCGGCGGGCTAACAATCCGCCCAGGTACAAAAAAAAAAAAAAAAACAAAGTTTAGAATGAGCAAGATGCCTCGGATGCACGGACGGATACTCGACGACGACGACAACGCACGAAAAGAGAACACGATTTGCGAGTTTGCTCCTGGAATGTCAGAACCCTGTACACTCCCGGAGCCGCTCATGAACTAGAAGGAATCCTCACGCAGTACAACGCGGATATTACTGCGGTCCAGGAAATACGCTGGATAGGAAACGGTATGATTAGGAAGAAAAATTGCGACATTTATTACAGCTGTCACAAAAGATTGCACTAACTTGGATGCGGATTTGTCGTGGGAAAGAGGTTAAGGTCGAAGGCCATCGACTTTAAACCTATAAGTGATCGCCTGGCTGTGATCCGCATCAGAGGCAGATTTTATAACATCAGCCTCTTATGTGCACACGCCCCTACCGACGAGGCTGAAGACCCTATCAAGGAGGACTTCTATGACCTCCTGGACAACGCCTACGGAGCTTCTCCGGAGTACGATGTAAAAATCGTGCTCGGGGACTTCAACGTCAAAATCGGTAAGGAAAACACCCTTGGCGGAGTGATCGGAAAGCACAGCCTCCACGATACAACAACAGATAACGGCTTCCGACTCACGGACTTTGCGACAGCTCGTAATGCGGTGATAAGTAGCACAAGATTCCCTCGTAAGCGAACCCACACAGCAACCTGTCGATCTCCGGATGATCGAACTGCCAACCAAATCCACCATGTGCTCTTTGACGCAAGGCACTCGTCAAACATCCTGGATGTGCGAGCATTCAGAGGGGCAAATGTCGACTCTGACCATTTCCTCGTAGCAGCAAGATTCAGAGCTCGACTGTCAAATGTCAGAAAGCTGCACCAGCCCATCAGGAAGAGGTTCGACATTGGGCGCCTGAGCACACCGGAGGCTACTGTGTATAACTCAGGTTAAGCACGAGAAGAAGAAAGAGGATCTTTATTCTTTACGAGTGAAGTTGGTTACAATCGTTATAGTGATATGTAATAGATCTTATTCAGTATAAAAGTAATAGACTATAAGCAGGCATGTTCTCAGTTACCAGAGTCTACAGGGAGCAGCTTTTTTTTTTTTTTTTTTTTTTTTAGAGTCACACGCGCACGACATTGGTCTTAAATGTCTGCATATTGTACTGAGGAGGGAAGACCGAACGAGGTAGCGCGTTCCACATTCGTGTGGTTCGGTTGAGGAAAGAATTTCTATATTTGACAGTACGACCGAAAACGGGCTTTAAAGTGAATTCATGCGCATTCCGGGAGAGGCATGTATCGCGGGAGAAGTTGTGAAGTGGCGGAATGCAACTGGCTATTTCGTCAGAGCATTTATGATGAAAGTAACGATAAAACAATGAAAGGCAGGATACGTTCCTACGATGCTCCAGCGAGTCTAGTGTTTTGGTAATGCTGGGGTCATCTATCAGTTTTATCGCGCGTTTTTGTATTCTATCTAGTAGGTGCAATGAGGTCTTAGATGCACCAGACCAAACATGAGAGTTGAACTCCAACTTATAAATTGTAGCCAGATCGGTGGGTGTGAAGAATTTCTTGCATCTGTATAGGTAACCTAGGCATTTCGCGGCATTCTTAGCGACACTAAATATGTGATCATTCCAACAAAGGTTGTCACTGATGCACATACCCAGAATGGAAAGCTTTTCGGTTTCCGAGATACAAGTGCCATTCATGGATAATGGCATTGGGTCAGTGTTACGCTTTAACGACAGAAGACAGCATTGTGTTTTGGAAGCATTAAATTCCACTCTATTGTTTTTACCCCATTGGATGATGCTGTCAATATCGGAATTTAATGAGCTTAACATACGCTGCCGCTCACTATTTACAGCCGAAGTGCCGGGTCGTAAAGAAGTGAACGAATATGAGAAGGGTACTGTCGTCAGCGAAGGAGTGAATTGGATTAGAAGTAACAGACAAGAGATCATTTATAAAAATGAGAAAGAGTGTCGGATACAAAATGGAGCCCTGGGGAACACCAGCATTTACAAAGTGAGTGTCAGACTTGAATCCGTCCAAGACAACTTGAATTGAACGATTCGAAGGGTAGCTTCTAATCCATAGAAGAAGAGAGTCATCGATTCCGAATGCACGCATTTTCGACAAAAGAGCTTCATGCCAAACTCTGTCAAATGCTTTCGAAATATCAAGTGCAACTACTTTGCTCTCACCCGCCTGGTGGAGCGAATGATTCCACTTCTCGGTGAGATATACCATCAAATCACCAGTGGATCTGTTGCTGCGGAAACCGTACTGCCGGTCATTGAGGAGTTTCTGCGACTCGAGATATTTCATTAACTGACGGTTTAACAGTGTTTCCATGACCTTGGAAAGAAGGGACGTTAGTGCAATGGGTCATTAATTGGAGAGACAAGAAGATTCGCCTTTTTTGGGAATGGGCTGGACAAATGCTGTTTTCCACCTACTCGGGTAGAGCCCAGAAGAGTAGGAAAGGTGAAAAAGCTTACGCAGTGGTTTTGCCAGCGTAGAAGAACACCTCTTCAGAATTATTGGGGAAATACCATCTGGACCAGCGGATTTGAGTATGTCAAGTTCTTTAAGAACCTTTGCAACTGCACGAGTACGGAAGTGAATTTGTCCCATGTTGAAATTAACGTACTCCAGAACAGGCGATGACAAAGATGATTTGGGGAGTTGCGAGTTCGCTGCGAAGTGGGCAGCAAGCAGATTAGCTTTGTCTAAGGGGGTGAAAGCTGGAATGTCATTGTGAATGAGCGTGGGTATAGACGATGATACGGAGTTTTTGATGTTTTTAACGGAACACCAAAAACTTCTGCTACCCTTGGGACATTGTAGGATTCTACGCCTCAGTTTTTGGTCATGTAAAAATTTGGCTCGTCGAATATGGGAGTTACAGTCATTTCTGGCTTGTATATATCTTTTTCGGTTTTCCTCAGTGTGTGTTCGTTTGTCTTATAATTCCGAAAACTAATCTCTCTCAACCTGATAACCTCTTTGCAGCTCCAGTCAAACCACGCATTATCTACCGGCTTTAGACTTTTTACCCTATTAGGGATAAGATTGCTTATGCCAGTGTTAATAATGTTTGTAATCATATCAGCCGTGGCATCCACGTCGTTGTCGAGGAAGCACAACGAACAGTTAAAGCTCCGAAAGAAGTTGTTAAGGCCGCACCAATTAGCTTTCTTATATTCCCATATTATTCTTTTGGGAGCTTTTTCTTTAACTGAGAGGAGTGAGTATGGGAATTCAGCTGATATGACACAGTGATCAGACCAGCCTAGAGGAGATAATACATCCAAGGTGTATTTATCAGGTTGAGAGGTAAGGAACAAGTCCAGGGTATTGGCGGTATGACTGACAATATCCGGGATACGGGATGGCTCATTCACAAGCTGAGTTAATTGGTTCAACTCAGCGAAAATTTCGACATACCCTCCTTCGGGTGTTGTCCGTCCAGAATGTCGAAGCCACTGAGAATTGTGAACATTGAAATCGCCCGCAATAACGATTTCAGTGCGAGGAGGCAGGGAAATAATTCTTTGTATGGAGTCGGACAGTGCATCAAACGCGTCGAACGTGATACCTCTGTCCAGGTTTGGGCTTCTGTAAAGAAAACAGCAGTGAATTGTGTGCTTAAGAAGAGTGAATTTTAGCCATAAGAGATTAAATTCCGAGGTGGATTTTTGGCTATACTGCGGAAGCAGCTGGTAAGCGATATCACTACGAACATAGATGACGAGACCGCGGTGAGAAACGAATAATGGCACTAAGCTATATCCAGGAAGACTAAAAGCCGAAGGATCAGACTTTTCATCAACCTGTGTTTCACAAAGTGCCAAAACAGCCGGTTTGAGGAGAGAGACATGGTCATACGTTGCAAAGAAATGTTTCCTTAATCCACGAATGTTAGAGGAATGAATACTGAATTCCCCCATCAGTACAATACGCAAAACATTGACGGCAACACCAATTAAGCAGAGCCGTGAAGTGAAGATCCGACGTTGGCAATGCAAAAACGAACTACCGTAGGTGTTATGCCCTTAAAGTAGTAAGTTCCGCTTCACCAACAAGAATCAACACTCATGACCCGCTATGTGTTAGTGGTGTTAGCACTCACTCAGTTGGCGTAATGAGTGCCAACACCCGCCCAAGAGGGAAGGAGGTGAATGGACTGCCCGATTGACGCGTGATTACACTGAGCGAAAGACTCTACGGTATGCCTACGTCGTGCACAAATGCCAATAGTATGTGGCTGCATTGCCGCTCAGCCATTCAGGAAGTAGCCGAAACCACCTTAGGGTACCTTCCAACCCCAACGAGAAACCCGTGGTATGATGGCGAGTGTGAGCAGAAAAAGGCAGCGCAAGAAGAGTACCGAACCAGAAGAAGGGATGAGAAAAAACTACTGCGACAAAAGAAAAGAATCTTCGCAGCCTCCCAGCTCAAGGATATCGAGGAGTCTAGGGATAAACATAAAACACGAGTCTTTTACAAGAAAGCCACAGGCCTTGCAGGAGGTTTCAAAAAGGGCACCCAGGCTCTTCGAAACTGCGAGTGTAATCTTGTCACCGACCCGCAGGGAATAGTGGATGTATTTAAGCAGCATTTCCAGCAGCTGCTTAACGAGCATGACCAAGAGAGAGTGGTAGGGACCGAGGAAACCCCAACTCCAGCCGCTGAAGTAGTCCTCCCACCCAGCATCGAAGAAGTCGGCACAGCTATTCAGAAGCTGAAGAATAACAAGGCCGCAGGCTCAGATGGCTTTCCATCAGAGCTCTTCAAGGCTGGCGGCGATGATCTGGTAGGAAGCATGCACCAGATCATCTGCAGAATTTGGAAGATGAAAGCATGTTTAAAAAAAACCGGGGATAATCTAGATGATAAACCGGGCAAAATAAAAGGCTTCCTTTGGTTAAATTTAATCTGCGTTTATTTTGAATCGATGTTTGCTAAGCGCGTCCTATTCTTTCTACTGACGAAGCACAACTAAACTCTTGAGAGTAATAAACGCCAAGTTACAATACATTGTGTGTGTGTGTATATGCAATTAAATCGGAACCCATACATGTGCGTCAAAGACTTCGAGGTGAATATTTATTAATATTCAACAGCATGCCTGACGACTGGAATACCAGCTCTATATGCCCCATCCACAAAAAAGGCGATCCTACCTCTTGCAAGAACTATAGAGGTATAACCCTGCTCAATGTCGCATACAAGATCCTATCCAGCGTATTGTGTGAACGTCTAAAACCATTTTGCACCGCACTAATCCGCAGCTAACAGTGCGGCTTCCGGCCCGGCAAATCAACTATAGACCAAATGTTCACACTTCGATAAGTCCTGGAAAAGACCAACGAGTTTCGAATCGATACACACCATCTTTTCATCGATTTCAAAGCCGCATACGACAGCATTCATCGCGAAGCACTGTTTGGGGCGATGGCCGAATTCGGGATCCCGGTAGAACTGATCCAGTTGTGTCGCGCCACGCTAAAAAATACGCGATGCGCCGTGCATCTCGGTTTCAGGACTTCGGAACCGTTTGAAACATGCACCGGATTTCAGCAAAGAGATGTGCTGTCATGTGACTTCTTCAACCTGGTACTGGAGCAGATAGTGCGACGGGCAGGCATCAACAGGGAAGGCACTATCTTCTACAAGTCAGGGGTACCTGGCGGTCTTTTGATCAATCGACCACCAACCAGATTGATCACATTGCGATCGACGCCAGACACTCCTCCTGTATTCTCGACGTACGAACCTTCCGAGGGGCCAACATCGACTCGGACCACTACCTTGTTGTAGCCAAGGTACGAATGAGGATATCAAGAATGCTTAGGAGTCGAGTAGGACAACGTAAGTTTGACGTCGAAAGGCTACAATCGAAAGAGACATCCAGAATCTTTGCCGATCGTGTCTCCTCCAAACTCTCTCAAAATCGTCCCACAGCAGCACAAACAATAGAACAGGAATGGGCCCATTGCCAGAGCGCCGTCAGAGACGCTGCATCAGAGGTGCTGGGTTTCAAACCGCCACCACCTAGAAACCCCTGGTTCGATGAACATTGCGAACAAGCCCATGCAGCCAAACAAGAGGCATTTATATGCCTACTACCAGTTCTCCATTTTCATCCCTGCAGGCCGCCGCTCTGGCTTTGTAGCCATGGCATGTTCGTTTTACCTTATTGTAAAACTTACGGGCGTTATTCCTGCGGAAGCATCTCTCCATCTCCTCGATCTCACGCTTTCCGTGCTCTCTCTTCTTTCTTCTGAAAAGCGTGTGTTCCTCTCGTCCGTCGTTGCAGCATGACAATGGAGAATTCTCGCTGCTCCATTAATGAGCAAACCGACACCTTTGATGTTAAAAATGGATTTAGGCAAGATGACGCGCTGTCCTGCAACTTTTTCAACATCGTGCTTGAAAAGATCGTGCAAGAGTCACTGGCCAACACAAGAGGTACGATTTATTTCAAGTCTACTCAATAGCTTGCGTACGCCGACGACATTGACGTGATTCGACGGACACAGCGAGACGTCAATGAGGCCTTCGTAAACATTGAGGTAGAAGCGACTAAGATGGGTCTCAACACCGACGTATTGGCCAGAACGTTACCATGGGCGGATATTACTTTGAAGTGGTCAAGGAATTCGTCTACCTTGGCTCACTGATGACCAGCGACAACAACACCAGCGCTGAGATAAAACGCAGAATCACTCCTGCCAACCGCTGTTTCTTTGGGCTCAAGAGGCAATTGAGAAGTAGAGCCCTCTCTCGGAAAACCAAGGTGACACTATATAAGACCTTAATCATCCCAGTCCTCCTTTACGGCGCAGAGGCTTGGACCTTAACAAAAGCGGATGAAGATGCCCTTGGTCGTTTCGAGAGGAAAATTCTGCGCACTATCTACGGTCCCGTTTGTTCAAACGGTGTATGGAGGAGAAGATATAACGAAGAACTGTACGGGTTGTACAGCGACATCGGCCTGGTACGACGTCTACGGATACAGCGTCTAAGGTGGCTAAGCCATGTAGAGCGCATAGAAAATACAGCTCCGACCCGAAGAGCCTTCGAATCCACTCCGGAAGGAAGGCGCGGCAGAGGACGGCCGCATCATCGGTGGCGCACGCAGGTGGAAGGGGACCTTAACCAACTGGGCGTGCGGCGCTGGAAACAGCTGGCAAAGACCGTGCCAGCTGGAGACGCTTGTTGGTTGAGGCCCAGGTTCACCACGGACTGTAGCGCCACCTAAGTAAGTAGTTATTGAGGAAGAATTGAGAAGCAATGATGCATTAACTCTAATCTGTGCCCTTTTGGTAATTAGAAATCAAACCTAATCGTCAGTTTTTAGGTGATGGTCAACATTTTTTTTGACAAGGTTCTGTATATTCTAATTAGTGTTCGACGTCGTTGTAGGTGACATAGAAAGCCATGGGTAAAGGCAGTGATGCTCTCCCTTCCAGTCTAAGGAAGTAGTTATTTAACCTCTCTGTTGGTAACTTTTCTATCAGATTTCCCATCATGATACGTTTCCCAGTATTATAGCCTTTTCCCCCGCCACTGAACATACCCCATTTACTGTGCAATTTACTGTCAACTCAAACATAAGCCATAAAATGAAAGTAAATCCCTCAAGCCAATCATGACATCTGACAACTGAATGGGAGTGTTTGCTGATTTATGCACTTTTAATTGACCTCCTCGTCAGGTGTGACAATCATTCCATTTGCAAATGACATCATCTATCACACCCACTAGAAAAGGTTGATACTCAAGATTAAGACCTTTCATCTATCGCTTGTCAAGCACTCCAGACAGTATAATCCTACATGGAAAAAACGAGGAGACATTCACCCGCTCATTTTTTCGTACCTTTTTACTCGAGGTTTAAGAAAATAATCTCAAACGTATCGGTTTACGATAGCACTGCACCCGGTCGCAGAGTAATCCTTTTTCAAACGGTTTTAGAAGCAACCAGACGGACATCGGTGCTATATATGGCTTCCCTGGTGCTGTAAACAAGTCTACGGTCTGGTGAAAGCAACGAGATGTTGTGTGTGCTGAAGGATACTCATGTGTGCTTAAGTCTAAGTTCGTCGAGCATAGGTGTCCGGTCACTATTTGCCATTTAAAATACGAGCATGGTGTACTGTCTTCTCTAGTAAAACTGTTCCCCTTCAACTTTGCATAACCGAATTTTAAGAGTAAAATCAATATGTAAGAAATACAGGCTCCAGATGTCAGAGGATATGATAATGATGCTCAAGCCATCTTGTTTTTGCGTCGGATACAAAGGAAAAATGCTGGGTGAGTCTCTGACCTATGACATTTCGAATAGAATAATATTCCCCAACATCCAGGTTGATATTGCTAATCGAAGATACACATGTTTCTCATTCTCAGCTTCCCATCTCATATAGCTCCCATCGATGACAAATAAGCAATTTCATTCACTTGTCACAAATGTCAAAAACTTGGCATGAATGGGAATCCTATTGTCATTCACCTACCTGGCATGGGATGGGACTAATGTGAAATTACAAGTAATTACAATAATGCTGAATCAATACGTAAAGTACATCTTCTTCTTCTTAGTGGGCGCTACAGTTCGGGGTGAACCTGGGCCTCAACCAGCATGCCCCTCCATCTAGCACGATCTTTCGCTAGCCTTTTCCACTGCCGCACACCCAGGTAGCTGAGGTCCCCTTCCATTTGTGTGCGCTATCTTAAGGGCGGCCGTCCTCTGCCTCTTCGTCCCTCGGGGTTGGATTCAAAGACTCTCCGGGCTGGAGCTGTGGTGTCCATTCGCTCTACATGACCCAGCCATCTTAGGCGTTGAATCCGTAGACGCCTGACTAGGCTCATGTCGCTGTACAGCCCGTAAAGTACGTGGCTGAATCTTCTCCTCCATCCCCCGTCTGCGTTTATAGGCCCAAAAATCACGCGCAAAATCTTTCTCTCGAACCGACCAAGGGCCTCCTCATCCGCTTTTGATAGTGTCCATGCTTCTGCGCCGTACAGCAGGACCGGGAGGATAAGGGTCTTATATAGAGTCAACTTTGTCGTTCGGGAGAGGGCTCTATTACTCAGTTGCCTCCTGAGCCCAAAGGAACAGCGATTGGCAAGAGTGATTCTGCGTGTGATTTCGGAACTGATGTCGTTGTTCCAGGTCACTGCGGAGCCAAGGTAGACGAAGTCATTAACTAACTCGAACTTATATCTGCCAATACAAACGTTCCAGCCAAGACGTCGGTGGTTAGCGTCTTTTTTTGATGACAGCATATATTTAGTTTTACCCTCGTTTACCGCCAGACCAACTTTCGCCGCCTCGAACTCAATACTCGCAAGCGCCTCATTGATATCTCGCTGTGATCTACCTATTATGTAAATATCAACGGCGTATGCAAGGAGTTGCGAGGATTTGAATCAGATTGTGCCTCTTGTATTGGCCAGTGATTTTTGCACAATAATTTCCAATATGATGTTGAAGAAATCACACGACAGCGCATCGCCCTGCCTAAATCCTTTTTTGACATCAAAACTATCGGTAAGGTGTTCACCGATTCGGATGGAGCAGCGAGCATTCTCCAAAGTCATCCTGCATAGTCTGACGAGTTTAGCAGATATGTCAAAGGTAGACATAGCGATGTATAGCTCGTCTCTAATTAGGCTGTCGTATGCAGCTTTGAAGTCGACAAATAGGTGATGAGTGTCGACTTGAAATTCATTGATTTTTTTCCAGAATCTGCCATAGTGTGAAGATTTGGTCGATGGTGGCCTTCCTTTGCCTGAATCCTTACTGATAAGGACCTATCAGCTTATCTACAAAAGGCTTCAGGCGTTCACACAAAACGGCAGAGAAGATTTTCTAGGCGATGTTAAGGAGACTTATTCCTCTATAGTTGGCGCAATCAGAGGGGTCTCCTTTCTTGTGGATCGGGCATACGATGCTGAGACTCCTTTCCTCGGGCATGCTTTCCTCTAACCATATCTTTCGGATGAGCTGGTGCATGCTCCCAACCAGGTCATCCCCAGCTGCCTTGAAGAGCTCAGCAGACAGTCCGTCTGCGCCAGCAGCTTTATTCGACTTGAGCTTCGATATGGCAATCTTAGCTTCGTCGAGGTCAGGGGGACAGAATTCTCTGCGATCTCCGTCGATTAGAAATGGATCCACGTAAAGTACATACTACAGTAAAATAGCGCTGTTTGCGCGAAACCATCGGTAGAAGAGGAATTAAGGAAACCCATTGAAAGGTGACGTCTGTCATTCAGGAAGAAATGCAATGACCCGTGATATGACGCCTATTGCTACATGGATTGGCAGGTGGCACATTTGCCATTTGAAGTAACTCCACTTGACATGTCTTACATATGAAGTAGAGAAAAGCTCCTCGAGAAAGTAAATACTTTAATAAATGATATAAAAACCAATCTCCATTGATTTTTCACTGTTTGAGTCAAATGCTCCTCGGGACGTCAGTCAAAAGAAAAATGAACACATCGACGAGGCGCCAAGCTGGCACAAAACGTGCAATATCTCTAATTACCCTATTTCTTTGAGTTTTACATACACCATCTATGCGAACTATTTATTCTTTTTTCGTAACTTTCCAGGTTGTCAAACGCCATAAAGCTCCACTTGTTGGGGATGACCTTCGAATGCCATAAACAATTTACAGCGTACCCTTAATCTTAAATGGTCGTCTTAGATTTTGATTGCTTAGCCGTTCTTTCCAGGACGTTTTGTTTTGGTCAAGCTTTACGCCGGATCTAATTATATCCCTATCACGACATACATGGCCAAACACGCAAGCCAAGCAGCTCACACGCACTCTGTCATTCAAGCTCGCTCATTCAACTCAAGTAACAACTTACCTGTAAATGATCCAATAGCGCCTCTAATCCTCGATCGCTAATCGACGAGCAGCGTAAGCTTAGCGAATTTATATGCTTCGAAGCAGATGGAAACGAATGTACAACATCCAGAGCGTCCTCGTCAGTCGCCCCGACTAATGCTAGCGCATGAAAACCACGCTGCACGAGTGAATTGTAGAGCTTCACCCGATTATGATTTGGAAACAAACGTAATTCGCGACATTGTATGGTCGGCAAAAGTCCAGACCAGTATCGCGCGCTTCGGTACAAAACTTCCCGCCATCGCGTGCACACTTGCGCCAATGTGCGTCGCTCATAGGAATTAAAGTACAACAAAAATTTGCCAAGGAAATCGTCGTCCTGCAGGAGCTCATCCATGGTTAGTGGCGTCGGTTTTTCCCGTTTGGATTTATGATGCTGCATCAATAATTGCTGCTGATGACTGTTGTATGGATGATGATGTAGATGTGGATTAGGAAGCTGTTTGCGCACTTGCTGTGGCGTGCCACTTTGACTCTTTTGTCCGCTCATGTGCTGCGCGATCGTCTGATTTATCGTTATGCTCTGCTGTTGGTATTTGATGTTTGTCATCATATTTGACGCCTGTGTCGATGTCATATTTGGATGGGCTGCCGTACCACCACCACTACTCGGCGAGGATAATTGCTGTTGTTGAGTTGTGTTCGCGGGTACACGGGATGGTTTATCGGGTTGATTTCCGCCTGACGAGGCCGCAGCAGCGGCGGCAGCAGCATTAGCATTGGCATTGTGCGCACTGCTACTGCCACCACAAAGCGCATTAGTGACACGTTCCATTACAGAAGTCTTACCGCTACTACTGCCACTTCCACTATTACTGCCATGATGGTGTTTCGAACGCAGCCCCAGGCCGTTAATTCGTTTTGACAGCTCAGCGGAGGCGCGTTCAACAACGCCCTGTGCCGAAATCGATGACATAATGCCCGGTTTCGAAGCACTCGAATACTGAATAGTCACTTAACCGATTCGATAACTCACTCATGCATAATTCACTCATTCGGCAAGATGGTTTCAAGCACAAAAAAACTGCCGCCTACGTGTTATTATACTTTCATTGCGTTCTATTGTTATTCACGCACTGTAGGCATTTCCTTGAACGAATAAATTTACGGTAAGTTGTCGGTATGTAGAACAAAGGACACCGGAGCAAAGAATCGGAATGAAAAACTCAATGACAAAGTCGTTCTTCCACCCTGGCCGTCTTTCATTTTTATGGTTTGCTCATTTCAATTACATTCGGAGTTATTATTCCAATAAAGGATATCAAGGCAACCACACTACTTAGAGGAGATTTTTGTTTAAGAAATCATCGAGAACTCCCACAACATGACTTTTAATTAAACTCTGATTACAATAAGGAAGTCATTTTTAAGAGTACCATGGTACCAAGCTTTCTGAACGATCCAATGTCAGTTGCGGAGATGAAGTCTATGGCTTAGGGATATAATATTCGATTTTAGGGAAGCATTTAATTAACTGTCCTGAATCAAGGAGCGGGAGGTAGTAAAATCTCGAGAAAGGTAATATACAGGGTAAACTGAATGATTCACATCGACAAAATGTATTTTCCATAAGTCAGACTAGCTTCTAAGATTTTGACATATTAAGGCGTTTTTTCGACAAAACCACTTTTTGGTAACGACATTATACTTTCCTCTTAGAAGGGGTATAGTTGGTGGACCTTTTTAGTGTTCCGTACCCAAAGGTAAAACGGAACCCTATTACTAAGACTTCGCTGTCCGTCCGTCTGTCAGCAAGCTGTTTCTCATGAACCGTGATAGTTAGACAGTTGAAATTTTCACAGATGATGTATATCTGTTGCCGCTATAACGACAAATACTAAAAACAGATTAAAATGAATATTTAAGGGGGGCTCTCATACAACAGACATATGCGCGAGTCCGACCGGCACTTGGCCGATTTTTTTTATAGTTCACACAGGTTCAAGAGTTGTACCTTTATGATGTTCGTCATATAACCTGAACGGGCTGCAGATAGTTTGTTCGTTAGCTACTCTCCAGGGGTGGTTCTTCTAGATAGGAAGAGAGGAATTCGACTGAATTTTCACGTTGGTTGTAGTTTCCAGCAAAAGTTCCATGCACAGACAAAGTATGAATTTGAATTGACCAGATATGGTGAGTCAGCCAGTACGCGCTTCCCGCACCTCGATATACACAAAGGTACCTGGCGGTCTTTTGATCAATCGACTACCAACCAGATTGATCACATCGCGATCGACGTCAGGCATTCCTCTACTATTCCTGATGTTCGAACTTTCCGAGGGGCTAACATCGACTCGGACCACTATCTTGTAGTAGCCAAGATGCGCTTACGGATATCACGAACGCAACGGAGTAGACTAAGAATACAAAGTTATGACGTCGGAAAGCTACTATCGCCAGAAACCGCTCGTGCTTTTACCGATCGCGTCTCCCTTAAGCTCCCCAAAACACCTGAATCCTCCACGCTATCAATAGAACAATAGTGGAGCCTTTGCAAACAAGCCCTGAAAAGCTCTGTATCCGAAGTTTTGGGTTTCAAGGCTCCATCACGAAGAAGCACCTGGTTAGATGACGAGTGCAGAAGGATTCATACAGGGAAGAAGGATGCATACAAGGCCTCGCTGCATAAAAGAACAAGAGCAGCTCGTGAGCTCTACGAGTTAAAAAGAAGGGAGGAGCATAAGCTTCTTAAAAGAAAGAAGAAAGAGCACGAGAAGGGCGCGATTGAGGATTTGAAGAGGTGTTACTGCAGACGTGACGTTCGAGAGTTTTATCGACAGATAAAGCGAACATGCCAAGTTTATAAAGCCAGAACGGAAGCCTGCAGGGATGAGAACGGACACCTAGTAGTAGAACCGCAGTCGATGCTGAGAATATGGAAAAACCACTTCTGCAGACTGTATAACGGCGATGTTAGCCAATATACCGCTGTCAGGCAGAGTGATCCATTTCTAATCGACGGAGACCGCAGAGAATTCTGTCCCCCTGACCTCGACGAAGTTAAGATTGCCATATCGAAGCTCAAGTCGAATAAATCTGCTGGCGCAGACGGACTGTCTGCTGAGGTTTCAAGGCAGCTGGGGATGACCTGGTTGGGAGCATGCACCAGCTCATCCGTAAGATATGGTTAGAGGAGATATCAATGAGGCGCTTGCGAGTATTGAGTTCGAGGCGGCGAAAGTTGGTCTGGCGGTAAACGAGGGCAAAACTAAATATATGCTGTCATACGCTCACCACCGACGTCTTGGCTGGAACGTTTGTATTGGCAGATATAAGTTCGAGGTAGTTAATGACCTCGAGAGCACCGTGGCGCAGTGGGTAGTGTGTTGGCCTCTGACGCCGATGACACGGGATCGAATCCCGACAAAGCCATGTCATCGAACGTGTTTTCACGGTGTTTCTCCTCAGCGGGGTTCTGACAAAAGCCCCTGTAGTAAAATTGTCACGAAAAGCTTCTCGAAATTCGCCGTTCGGAACCGGCAATAAAACTGTAGGTCCCTTTCACCTATGTGAAAATGAAATCACACACAACATGGGTGATTGAGAGAAGCTCGGCTCAGGTTCTTCATGGACTGTAACGCCAACATACATACATACAGTTAATGACTTCGTCTACCTTGGCTCCGCAGTGACCTGGAACAACGACATCAGTTCCGAAATCAAACGCAGAATCACTCTTGCCAATCGCTGTTTCTTTGGGCTCAGGAGGCAACTGAGTAATAGAGCCCTCTCCCGAACGACAAAGTCGACTCTATACAAGACCCTTATCATCCCGGTCCTGTTGTACGGCGCAGAAGCATGGACACTATCAAAAGCGGATGAGGAGGCCCTTGGTCGGTTCGAGAGAAAGATTTTGCGCGTGATTTTTGGGCCTATAAACGCAGACGATGGAGGAGAAGATTCGACCACGCACTTTACGGGCTGTACAGTGACATGAGCCTAGTCAGGCGTCTACGGATTCGACGCCTAAGATGGGACATGTAGAGCGAATGGACACCACAGCTCCAGCCCGGAGAGTCTTTGAATCCAACCCCGAGGGACAAAGAAGCAGAGGACGGCCGCACTTAAGATGGCGCACATAGGTGGAAGGGGACCTCAGCCAACTGGGTGTGCGGCAGTGGAAAAGGCTAGCAAAATATCGTGCTAGATGGAGGGGCATGTTGGTTGAGGCCCAGGTTCACCCCGAACTGTAGCTGTTATTCACAACAGCTGTGTTGCATAATTTTCCCGTATAGTAATTGTATTTCTTTAGCTTTGGACATACTTTGAACTACAGATCTTCCCGCTTGACAATCGGTGATGTTTACCATTGCACCACGGCCACCTCTTAACGGTTGTAACGTAAAATTGTTACCGAGATTTTACGGCAGATTTTAGCGACAAATCACGGTGTCTACTGTCAGATTATAAATAAAAGTCGATTTGAGTGAATCTGTGCAGGCGACCAGTCCAGCGTATTTGGAGCAAGTTTTTGCAATATTTTCAATTACAATTTTCTTCTGTATTCCCAGATATTAAAAGGCAAGAAGAGAGCTAAAAACTGTTCCTCCGAAAAGAAAATGGAAATGGAATGTCATCGTTTGACAGCAAATCTCAATAAGCTGTTCCTCTATTATTTGACGTTTCTCAACGGGGTTAGGCTATGTAAGCTGTTTCATCACGAAAGAATAAGTTTTAAACGCGGTCCAGCGAGATGGGATTACTCACTCTGTAACCAGCATAAACGTAGTCGAAGGCAGTGACAACTAAGTGTCAGAACGGACAAATGAAATCCAGCAATCAGAAGTTAGTTGAACGAGCCCTTAGTCGGTATCGACTCTCTTTTTTTTTTTTTGCTGTCATTCGACATTCTGAGCTACAACATCCAAGCGTCTGGAGGAAGTATCTCACTCTCTCAAGAAATTGGCAGGCTCAGATTTCTTCCTTAAAGAATACATAAGACGTGTAAGTATGAAAATGACAGATGAGGCAAAGCTTAGTGAAAGTAAGAATATGTCATTTTCTGACGCGATAGTTAGTTGTAGTGAACAGTGAAGATCATGTTATTGCCGAGTAGAAGTCAAGTTAGGGATTCAACTAATACGTAGTTTGCTACTTATATTTGACAGCACCAGTGTGGGTATTCCAAATCTGACATTGTCACCATAAAGTTTGACAGTTTTTTTATCCTAATCGTACGTTTTGTCATATGAGTGCCACTTGTGTTGTTTACAAGAGCTGAAAACATTCATCTTTGTCAGAAAATGGAATACCTTTGTCGTGGATTAAGCCGACGACAGTATGCCGATCAACTCACTTCATCTTTTGGAAACGAAGCACTATCTCCACCCACCAAGTTTCGCTGATTTGCCCAGGTCAATCGTGGTCGTACTTCGCTTAGAAGGAATTCCGTGGAGGTTGTTCAAAATCTTTTGTTGTGCCAGAAAAAAATCTGTACTGCGCGTGAACCGATATTGCGAGGTCGTAGAGTTACACACCGCGTGATTGGGGCATGCTCGGACATTAATTCCACTGGCATACATTCAATATTCATAGTCGATGCTGAGGATTTGGAAAGACCACTTCTGCAGACATTATAACGGCGATGACAGGCAAGATACCGCTGTCAGGCAGAACGATCCGTTCGTAATGGATGACGATGTAAGAGAATTCCGACCTAGGCGAAGTCAAAATAGCGAAATCGAGACTTAAGTCTAATAAAGCCGCGGGCGCAGACGGCCTATCTGCTGAACTTCTTAAGGCGGCTGTAGATGAGCTGGTAAGGTGCATGCACCATCTCATTTGCAAGGTATGGTCGGAGGAAAGCATGCCCGACGAATGCAATCTCAGCATCGTTTGCCCGGTCCATAAGAAAGGAGACCCCTCTCATTGCGCCAACTACAAGGAAATATGTCTCCTTAACATCGCATATAAGATCTTCTCTGCCGTATTGTGTGAACGCCTGAAACCGTTTGTGGATAACCTGATCAGCTCTTATCAGTGTGGTTTCAGGCCAGGTAAATCCACCACAATCCCTTCGAATTCAAGGCTGCATATGACAGCGTATATACAGATGAGCTATACAAAGCCATGTCTAGCTTTAACATCCCTGCCAAACTCGTCCGACTGTGCAGGATGACAATGGAGAATTCTCGCTGCTGCATTAAGGTCGGTAATGAGCAAACCGAGACCTTTGATGTTAAAAAAAAAGATTTAGGCAAGGTGACGCGCTGTCATGCAACTTTTTCAACATCGTTCTTGAACAGATCGTGCAAGAGTCACTGGGCAACACAAGGGGTACGATTTATTTCAAGTCTACGCAATTGCTTGGGTACGCCGACGACATTGACGTGATTGGACGGACACAGCGAGACGTCAATGAGGCCTTTGTAAGCATTGAGGTAGAAGCGGCTAAGATGGGTCTCAACACCGACGTATTGGCCAGAACGTCACCACGGGCAGATATTACTTTGAAGTGGTCAAGGAATTCGTCTACCTTGGCTCACTGATGACCAGCGACAACAACACCAGCGCTGAGATAAAACGCAGAATCACTCTTGCCAACCGCTGTTTCTTTGGGCTCAAGAGGCAATTGAGAAGTAGAGCCCTCTCTCGGAAAACCAAGGTGACACTATATAAGACCTTGATCATCCCAGTCTTCCTTTACGGCGCAGAGGCTTGGACCTTAACAAAAGCGGATGAAGATGCGCTTGGTCATTTCGAGAGCAAAATTCTGCGCACTATCTACGGTCCCGTTTATTCAAACGGTGTATGGCGGAGAAGATCTAACGAAGAACTGTACGGGTTGTACAACGACATCGGCCTGGTATTATGTCTACGAAAATAGCGTCTAAGGTAGCTAGGCCATGAAGAGCGCATGGAAAATACAGCTCCGACCCGAAAAGTCTTCGAATCCACCCCGGAAGGAAAGCGCGGCCGCATCTACGGTGGCGCACGCATGTGGAAGGGGACCTTAACCAACTGGGCCTTCAATATTGCCATTAAAAAGATTTGTTCGTGTGGTTCGTGGGTAAGTTAGTTTTCAAGCATTCGAAACATCGAGTTAATCGGTCTTCAGATCATGTCTTCTGACGCCCGAAAAAGCGTCACATATTTTGGAGGTACCTCAATCGGAGTGAATGAAGTGCCTTCCAAATCGGTTCAGACACATGCAAAAGTACATTGATCTTCATGAGAAATATTTGGAAAAACAGTTAATTCATTTTCGATAGCAAATTTTCACTGGTCTATGAAAAGACTTAAGTAGCAACTTTCGTACGTCCATTAGTGCTACTAGATGCTTAACCTTGGCGGGGAGAGAAAATGAGTTGACAGAGGCTTAGATCTGGTATAAAAAAGGACCAGAGTATGCCAAAACTGTGTACAGGACACCGATCGGATTCTCTTTGAAAACGATATAAAGCGCACTCCAATAGTATGTTTTGTGACTAAATTGGTATGGTATGAATGGACGTTTCTACCAGGGTTTATGGAATGTAATCCGTATTTGACTAAGGTCAAGTTAATAATTAGTTTCTCAAGTAGACCTCCTTTACTCTCAGACTGTTTCTTATCTGAATGATAGACTTTCGTTTTTCAAATGGCGCCCGACGGTGGAAAGGGACATCAATCAATATCAAATCCATCACTGGAACGCAACCAAGAGAGGGAGAGAGAGTGCCTCGACCAATTTCATAATCCCTCGTCTTGAGTAATATGCTCATACTTGCAGCGAATAATAAATATAACAAAAAGGACGGCCTAAGTAAAGGAATCCTAATAGATGAATAGAGTTAATGCAACTTGAAGAGTGCATTTGTAATCCGCACAATGATCCTGCCACTCATTCTCCTAACTGAAGGAAGCAACTTCATAAATTTGCGCAGTACATAAAAATCAACTTTTCACAAATTGTCCTGCAGAACATGAAGATAACAAAGCACAACGAATGGAAAGATAGTTGCTTATACCATACTGATACCTATGTACGATCCAGAGAGGCAAGCTGTACTCCATGTAATAAACATACTTAATGCAAGGAAAAGACAAGTTAAGATACATCATACTTTGGTTGATGATAGATTATAACTATGTTTGCGGTGGTTAAAGATCTTTCAATCTGAGAGAATTCCAAGTTTCAATCAAATGTGCCCTTCAACATACAATGGAAATGAGCACAGAACCTACATTATAGAGGAAAGAAGAAGAAAGTAGAAATAACAAAGGCCCGTCACCTGTCACCTGTCATTTAAAGAACTCGAGCACTTTGCAAAATATGCAAATACCTGGTCAGAATGATGCTTATCAAAAAAATTGAAATCAACGAAAACATCTATTCAAGGATAACCACAACCACACCGTTAAGTCCACCAGCAATTTGCGGGCGTCCCATCTATTCCAGGGACCTAATGCCACGAATCGAGTCGTCATTAGAATGGGAGAGATAGAAGAAGAGCATCGAATAATTTAGGTAAATAAATACGAGTGGGAATCCATTTACCCTGCTCATTTTGAATTTTCGATAAATCTGTAGATATAACGTGATTCATAGATACAATTGTTCGGATTCGAGAACCCCTTCTAGCGCGTGAATAGGCACTATAGTGTAGTCATAGAGAAATTATAAAAAAAAAAACACAATAAGGTCCTGTCGACAATGTCAAAGCAAGACGGAACCGAATGTATTGGAAATCCTCGCTAAAAAGGAAAAATCGATTTTTCCATTTAACCATTTTTATTTGAAGGAAAACAAGAACTAGACGAGTTTTGAGCAGAAAAGGATAACGCTAGAAAGGACGTACGATGACATCGTTCATTGTCGATGTTGTCAAACACCACTGGGGGTTGGTTAGATGGCTGGTTTGAACCAATTTTTTGTGTTCCTGTTTTAAACGTGGATAAACACTCCTCACAGAAACAAAGTCCTTCTACATAAATACATACATATGCACGTTATGTACGGGCAGACGTAATTACTGAGTCGTACATGTGTAAGCATGGAATGCCTGTGTATTAAATTTTCCTTTTGCCTTGTTACTTCTATTGTTTCTGGAAAAAAATCAGAATTTTGTTGTCCTTTGAATATGATGATCCCTAGTGCAAGCAATACCAACGAATAAGGAATTCATATTTGTCGTCCTGGTTTTTCAAAATCACTCTTCTTTGCTTGCTCACTTTGTCTCACATACCATTGACTTAACGATACATACACACGTTTTTGAAACCATTAAACTCCACCACTTAAAACTAGAAATTCAAAAACAAAAACAAAAAAAAAGCAAAAGAAAAGTTTAAGGATTGCAAGAAGGCAATTTGAACCGTTTGTGACCGATTCCCGAAACGGTAACGCGATGCTAACAGACAAAGTCTCGAAACGATACTGCAGTCTGCAGTAAATATTGACCAGAGTGACTGAGAGTGAATTTTTTTGAAAACACATCGTGGAAAAAGCTCGTCTGTTTTCAGCATTGTTCGAATGTGGGAAATGTGCTCGGCGCATGTTTTCGAGCTTTTTCGAAATGTCAGTTAACGACATGCGTCGTCGATATGGCGATGGTGGTTTATGTGTGACAACATTGGGGATGAAACGAACCGATGGAATGTCTCAAGCTCGATAATACGAGACGTGTTTCATCTTCATTGAGAAAAATGCTGTGCTCGACAAATATGTACAGAAGCTGTGGCGCCAAGACTGATTCGAAAAATGGTGCAAAGGAATAAGATGGATGGTTAGAGAAAGGATGTGTCGATGATAGCAGGGATAGGGGAGGGGTGAGTGCTTTTCTTTTTATTTTTTTTTTCGTTGCATTTTCTCGGTAAACAAGAGTTGAGACGAAGTGACGCTAAGTGGTTTTTGTTTTTTTCACATCAACAACGAATAACGATATTGAAAGGCAATAGGGACGACGACGACGTCGTGAGACTACTGTATATAGGACAAATGACCTTTCACTTTTGATTAAGAAGTCAGTAACTTGACGTGCAGAGGTACCTATTATTCGCCTTACGCGTATCGGAATACATTTACGAAGAATACAATGTTAAAGGGGTTAATGACATGACATGAATGGCGAATAGTGACCTGGACACGCGTGCGGATAACTGTCGCAGTTAGGTCGTTTTCGGATTAATAAGCATGCCCAAGGGACATGTTCACTTTTCGCTTTTCACTTTTCATCTGACTATCTGCTGTATCCTTTGGACGTACGTAGATATTGAATGACGTAATTAGTGTCACCGCTATTTTTAATACTCCGTATATAGCATGCCAGCGTGGAATACATACCAATGAGATGTTTCTATGGTAGCAAAGGCATCACCAGGGGTTACGGTGATGATGAACGTGGATCAGGACAGTTGGTAATCAGAATATCGATTGTATTCATCACTTTATGTTGAATGTCGCACATCATATTTCAGCAGGACCAACGTCAAACGCTCGGTGTATATGTATAATACGATTACGAGCATCTTTGGGTTACTCTTGGATACCACTCAGTCTGTTGGCATTTAAAAGGAAATATTCATTTTTTTCCACGTCTATCCACTTTGCTGCTCAGAGAGCACCGTGGCGCAGTGGGTAGTGTGTTGGCCTCTGACGCCGATGACACGGGATCGAATCCCGACACAGCCATTGTCATGAAAAGCTTCTCGAAATTCGCCGTTCGGAGTCAGCAATAAACTGTAGGTCCCTTTCACCTATGGGAAAATGAAATCATACACAACATGGGTGATTGAGAGAAGCTCGGCTCAGGTCCTTCATGGACTGTAACGCCAACATACATATAAACATCCACTTTGCTCTAGGTTAAGGTACTTACTTATCAGGCCAGCGATCCATGGAGGATCTGAGCCTGAGCTATAGCTGCCTTCCATCCTTGACGGTCCCGGGCACGCTGCTTCCAGTTATCAAGACCAAGATGTCTTACAGCCGCGATTACTTGGTCTTTATACCGGAGGTTCGGTCTTCCTCTTCTTCTCGAACCAGGAGACTCGGAGTCGAAGATCCTCTTACCTGGAGCGTTGATGTCCATGCGCTCGATGTGGCCGAGCCAGTGTAGTTGACGGATCCTTGCCTTCCGGACTACATCCACATCTTGGTACAGCTCGTAGAGTTCGCGGTTGTGTCTTCTTCTCCATTCACCTTCCTCACAGACAGGACCAAATATCCGGCGCAGAATTTTCCTTTCGAAAGAACCCAAAATCAGATCCGCTGTCCTGCTTATCGTCCAGCTTACGGCTCCGTACAGCAAGACTGGCAGTATGAGCGTTTTGTAAAGCATGACTTTGGTCTTTCGAGTGAGGAGTTTTGACCCCATTTGTTTGGACAAGCCGAAGTAGCAGCGGTTGCCAAGGGCGATTCTATGCCGGACCTCCACTGTGGCGTCATTTGTGGAACTTACGTTTGCCCCAAGGTAGAAAAACTCCATAACTACCTCGAAATTGTAGCTGTCAATTGTTATATTTTGTCCCAGGTGGTGAACGACGGCTTGGTTTTTGCTTGACAGCATGTACTTCGTTTTGTCCTCATTGACCTTAAGACCAACGCGTTTCGCCTGTTCTTCGATCGCGGTGAATGCTTCCACAATGCCACGGCGAGAACACGCGATGATGTCGATATCATCCGCGTATCCTAGCAGCTGGACGGACTTGTAGAAGATAGTGCCTTCCCTGTTGACGTCTGCCCGTCGCACTATGTGCTCCAGCACCAGGTTGAAGAAGTCACATTTCTCCTTGCCGAAATCCGGTGCATGTTTCAAACGGTTCCGAAGTCCTGGAACCGAGCTGCACGGTGTATCGCGTATTTTTTAGCGTGGCGCGACACAACGGGATCCCGAATTCGGCCATCGCACCAAACAGTCCTTCACGATGAATGCTATCGTATGCGCCTTTGAAATCGATGAAAAGATGGTGTGTATCGATTTGAAACTCGTTGATCATTTCCAGGATTTGTTGAAGTGTGAGCATTTGGTCTATAGTCGATTTGCCGGGCCGGAAGCCGCACTGGTAGCTGCCGATTAGTGTGTTGCAAAATGGCTTTAGACGTTCACACAATACGCTAGGCAGGATCTTGTATGCGACATTGAGCAGGAATATACCTCTATAGTTCTTGCAAGAGGTGGGACCGCCTTTTTTGTGGTCGGGCATGCCTTCATCTTCCCAAATCCTGTAGATGATCTGGTGCATGCTCCCTACCAGAACATCGCCGCCAGCCTTGAATAGCTCTGATGGCAAGCCATCTGAGCCTGCGGCCTTGTTATTCTTCAGCTTCTGAATAGCTGTGCCGACTTCTTCGATGCTGGGTGGGAGGACTACTTCAGCGGCTGGAGTTGGGATTTCCTCGGTCCCTACCACCCTCTCCTGGTCATGCTCGTTAAGCAGCTGTTGGAAGTGCTGCTTAAATACATCCACTATTCCCTGCGGGTCGGTGACAAGATTACCCCCGCAGTTTCGAAGAGCCTGGGTGCCCTTTTTGAAGCCTCCTGCAAGGCCTTTGGCTTTCTTGTAAAAGGCTCGTGTTTTATGTTTATGCCTAGACTCCTCGATATCCTTGAGCTGGGAGGCTGCGAAGATTCTTTTCTTTTGTCGCAGTAGTTTTTTTTCTCCCCCCTTCTTCTGGCTCGGTACTCTTCTTGCGCTGGCCTGGTTTTCTGCTCACACTCACCATCATACCACGGGTTTCTCGTCGGGGGTGGTAGGTACCCTAAGGTGTTTTCGGCTACTTCCTGAATGGCTGAGCGGCAATGCAGCCACATACTATTGGCATTTGTGTACGACGTAGGCATACCGTAGAGTCTTTCGCTTAGCTGCTCCCTGTAGACTCTGGTAACCTCGGGTGTGCTCAGGCGCCCAATGTAGAACCTCCTCCTGATGGGCTGGTGCAGCTTTCTGACATTAGACAGTCGAGCTCTGAATCTTGCTGCTACGAGGAAATGGTCAGAGTCGACATTTGCCCCTCTGAATGTTCACACATCCAGGATGTTTGACGAGTGCCTTGCGTCAATGAGCACACGGTCGATTTGGTTGGCGGTTCGACCGTCCGGAGATCGCCAGGTTGCTGTGTGGATTCGCTTGCGAGGGAATCTTGTGCTACTTATCACCGCATTACGAGCTGTCGCAAAGTCAGCGAGTCGGAAGCCGTTATCTGTTGTTGTATCGTCGAGGCTGTGCTTTCCGATCACTCCGCCAAGGAGTGGCGTTGAAGTCCCCGATTTTGGCGTTAAAGTCCCCGAGCACGATTTTTACATCGTACTCCGGACAAGCTCCGTAGGCGTTGTCCAGGAGGTCATAAAAGTCCTCCTTGATAGGGTCTTCAGCCTCGTCGGTAGGGGCGTGTGCACATATAAGGCTGATGTTATGTGATCCGCATCAGAGGCAGATTTTATAAAAACTAGTCTACTAGTCAATAAACCTAATGCTCCGTATAGTGGATACTTTTATTTCTAGATGATCGTTACCTCTAATAATGTAAGCTTTAAACAGGATGTACCCATTGACGGCTTGGAAAATTCTATCTAATGGACTACAAGCTTCACTATAATCTGACACGACAGTTCTTCTTCTTTGGTGGCTGTACAGCCCATGAAGGACCAGAGCCAAGCTTCTCTCAATCACCCATGTTGTGTGTGATTTAATTTTCACACAGGTGAAATGGACTTAGTTTAGTGCCGATTCCGAACGGCTTGGGTCGAGAAGCTTTTTCATGGCAAGTTTACTACGGGGGGTTTTGCCAGTACCTCGCCGAGGAAAGTCGCCAAATAAACATTCGATGGCGTTGGGGTTATCGGGATCCGAACTCGCTCATCGTGCGCCAGAGTCCAACACACTAACCACTGCGCCACGGCAGTAGATAAGGCCTATATGTATGTACAGCCCAAATGGTTTGCTGCTACATATGTAGGTTTTTAATCACCAGAATTCATCATCATTCAATGTAAAGCACAATGGTACTCAATTGACTTATGTCCAAGGAACCAGTGATTTTTTCCTTGATTTCCTCGGCAAGGGAGAAGAGCAAAGCTCACGCGAAGGTAGATAGAAAGCCTTTAACCACCTCGAAACAACATCACGCCCCAGCCAATTCATTAATGGAGTGTATACTTATTGGTAGGTAGATCACTTCTAGGTCTACTCATTACATTCGGATCATTACTAGCAGACGGTTTTTCACCACTGGTCTTTGCTGCGTCCATTAAGTATAAGAAGTTCTGGAGAGATTTCGAATAAAAGGTGAATGACAGCACGACCTGGAGAACAGAGCACTGCTTCAGCGCTTCTACCTTCGAAATGATATCGAACACTGGCGATCCGATAATCTTGGATTTACCAGGTTCAGTGACGATTTTATGCCGTCACCAATGTTGGGGCTAACGCTATTCATTTCGAAGAAAGAAAGATGTCCAGATGTCCAAATCTCTGGTCGACAAATCTTCTTCCGGGTGACAGCAAGGTTTTCGAGGACAAAATCTGGTATATCCAATGGAATAAATGTAACAACCAACGAACGGGTGCCTGTCTGGATGACTTGGAAAAAGCCTTCGATACCGTAAGGTTAGAAGCACTTTTCTACAAGCTCAAACACTTACAAGCTCAAACACCATCTGGATTCAAGGACTCTTTGGGTCCGAGTTGTATTTTCCATGCGCTCTACACGGTCTAGCCACCTTAGACGCTGTATCCGTAGACGTCGTACCAGGCCGATGTCGCTGTACAACCCGTACAGTTCTTCGTTAAATCTTCTCCTCCATACACCGTTTGAACAAACGGAACCATAGATAGTGCGCTTTTGTTAAGGTCCAAGCCTCTGCGCCGTAAAGAAGGACTGGGATGATCAAGGTCTTACATAGTGTTACACTGATTTTCCGAGAGAGGGCTCTACTTATCTCTACTTCATCTTGAGCCCAAAGAAACAGTGGTTGGCAAGAGTGATTCCGCGTTTTATCTCAGCGCTGGTGTTGTTGTCGCCGGCCATCAGTGAGCCAAGGTAGACGAATTCCTTGAGCGCTTCAAAGTTAAATCCGCCCATGGTGACGTTCTGGCCAATACGTCCGTGTTGATCGTCTCTTTTTGATGAAAGCAGATATTTGGTTTTACCCTCATTGACCTTGAGACCCATCTTAGCCGCTTCTACCTCAATGCTTACAAAGGCCTCATTGACGTCTCGCTGAGTCTGTCCAATCACGTCAATTGTCTTCGGCGTACGCAAGCAATTGCGTAAGCTTGAAATAAATGGTTCCTCTTGTGTGGGCAAGTGACTCTTGCACGATCTTTTCAAGCACGATGTTGAAAAAGTTGCATGACAGCGCGCCACCTTGCCTAAATCCTTTTTTAACATCAAAGGTCTCGGTTCGCCCATTACCGATCTTAATGGAGCAGCGAGAATTCTCCATTGTCACATTGTGAATGTGACTCTACTACCAGTTCTCCATTTTTATCCTTGCAGGCCGCCGCTCTGGCTGTGTAGCCATGGCATGTTCGTTTTATCTTATTGTAAAACTTCCGGGCGTCATTCCTGCGAAAGCATCTCTCCATCTCCTCGATCTCACGCTTTCCGTGCTCTTTTCTTTCTTCTGAGAAGCATGGGTTCAACTCTTCTCTTCTGCTCATAGATTTCGCGAGCAGCTTTGGTCCGTCGTTGCAGCGTGACTTTATATGCCTCTTGTTTTGCTGCATGGGCTTGTTCGCATTGTTCTAGGTGGTGGCGGTTTGAAACCCAGCACCGCTGAGGCAGCGTCTCTGATGGCGCTCTGGTAACGCCCCCATTCCTGCTCTATTGCTTGCACTGCTGTGGGCGGATTTTGAGAGAACTTGAGGAAGACACGATCGACAAAGATTCTGGCAGTTTCTTGCGATTGTAGCTTTCCGACGTCAAACTTACGTTGTCCTACTCGACTTCTAAGCATTCTTGATATCCTCATTCGTACCTTGGCTACAACAAGATAGTTGTCCGATTCGATGTTGGCGTTCGGAGTCTTCCTCGAATAACGAATCCACACCCGAATAAGCGCTGTTTGTTCTCCTTGTAGCAGTTCCCGTAGTAGATGTCGCAGTTTTTCATCTGTCTTTTGCCTGGTACATCCCTTCGCACTTCTTGGGAGTGCAGTTGTATCTCCTTTCGGAACAAGTGGTTTTTCCGTGATAGGGATGTTACCCCTAAGCACAAACCCCAACCTGGGGGCCAGGTTCCTTTTTCCCCAGGAACAAGGGGTTGGGTCGCTGCACACATTGGTTCACTACCTGGCGGGTGCCAGGGCAGCTATCCGAGGGATGCCACGCGGAGGTTGTGTGTCGGCTTCGATTGAGCAGGGACAGAGATCGAAGCTGGCGTTTGCCAAGTTAAACGCGATCAACTTTCTTGCTCTCTTTTTTCGCTCCCTCCCTCCCACAAACTCAAACAGCTGTGCAGAAAAATTTACTATAATAAGGCACAGTGAACTCAGCAAACCCTTTCAGCATTTACATTAGCGAGCTCTTCATCAATCGAAAGCGTACGCAGATAACTTAGTCTTGTACAGGTCAGGACCAACGATCTACGTCATCATTACCCTACTGCGGGGTAGCTTCGACAAGATTCAACATAACTGTGAGAACTGGAAGTTGAAAATAAACCTCTAGAACATAGGGACATTGGCAGACATTAGGTAAACATTGGCAAAAGTTCGCTATCATTCGACAGTACGAGCGGCCTTTGGCAGTTATAAGTGTAATCAAATCTCCCGGAATCTGAAAGTAGATTTTGCTCTGGAAAGAACCAGGGACACTTTCGCTTTAACAAGATGACGGTTTGATTGAAGCCAACTTGACTCCAGATTGAAGGTCATCTGCTATATGGCCTGAAGCAGGCAGGTTGCCAATGGATGTCCCGTTTAGTGTGAGTGCCAACTTGATGGAAGGGGTTCACGTGTTTGATAGACAATATTCAAGAACTTGTCTCAAATTAATCAGAACACCCGAATCCAAGTACACGAAGTTTTACTCCGACGAGGTTAGGGCCTGTAATTCCGTCGAGGTAGTTTTATACTTTCGTTGTCCAGCATAAGTTAAATAAAAACCGATTTATGTATGCAAAAAAAAAAAAGGAAAGTTCAAATGAGCTTAGCAGTGAAACCAAAAATGGACTTGGCAACCGAGCCAAAAATACTGAGCCTCCATTCGTCAAGTATATACTTTTTCGGGCCAGATTTTTTTAGAAAGATTTTCTTTGTCAGAAAGCTGTTTTTATCGTGATGGTCAAGTATGTGAAAGAATGATTCCTCTGTATTCTGAACATAGACCGCGATTTTTAGCTGAAGGCTTTACTACTGTGTCTAGAGGAGGCACATGCGTGTTACTCGATGGACTTTCGAGCACCAAACGACACCAATATAATTCTTATTCTACGACGTGGACGTCTTGCAAGCATCTCGCCCATCTATGCCAAGAGGAGGTGATTTTAACTAGCGGTCGCTGGAAACTCAGTATGGGACAACACACTGGAATTAGTTCGGGCTTAAAAGAATTTGGACGACTAAGGCAGCTCTTTCGATGTCAAATAGTTACGATCAACGTCTACCTTATGACAAGTAGGTCACCCGAATAAAAACTTGCACCACGATAAGTTGGAATATTGAATATGCTAGAGTGGTGTTTTGCTAGATCGCACTTTGGTTCACAGTTGGTCGACAGGTCAGGGATGTCCTTTTGAATATCGAGATCTCTTGATGCCAGCGAAATTCTTTCATCAAATAGTTTCACTGTTAATTACAACCTTTCAAAAGATTTAGATAGATTCCCCGTGCCTCTATACTTGTGCAGTTTCTTCCGAATATAATTTCAGCCAAAACCTCGAGTTGTAGTCAATCGATTCCTAAGAAAGGATTGGCGTTTTACAAACGCTATAATTCACATTCAAGACTAAGACTGAAGCGAATTGTTTCCAGTATATTCCCCGCCGTTTCCTCTTCAAAAGTTTTAAAATATTTTTTTTTGCAAGATATTGCAAAAAAAAGTAAAAATATTGAAAACACGATGTGAACGACACATAACGACTCAACAAGTAACCGACACCGTCCGCAAGTGCACCCTGTAATTTTTTCGTCTGTGATGGCGCATTCCGTGGAACGTCTCGCGAATTGTGCTGAACAATAAAACCTACATTTTACCAGCAAAAACCTCAAAATATATCCTAAAAACCATCCGCCCCCATACATTAAACTCCACGAAATCACATCCTTATATTATTTACGTAATTTTCACCATCAATATTGTGATAAAATTGCTGCGAAGATCTATCTTGAAACTTCATTCTCTAAACCCATCGCTGTAAGTGCACAGGTAAGTCGATGAAATTTTCACATTTGACAGTTGCCGCCACCATCGTGTTGTTGCCGTCGCTAGTCACCGTTCTCTCCGTATTTCACTCACCACTGTTCTATGGAAACTGAAAATTTGTTGTTTGCCGTCGTGTATCTGTGGTGAGTGATGGTGAATGTTGATGTTTTTTGCAACATTATCTATAGTGGTGGTGCGCAGAATCAATTCCATTGTAGGGTGTTGCGAAAATAATAGAATTTATTTTAAAAGGTAAATTGAAAAAATAATAAAAATGGCGAACACGACAACCGAAACGAAATATGTAACTGAAGTACCAAGTAGCCTTAAACAATTAGCTAGATTAGTAGTTAGAGGTTTCTATTCAATAGAAGATGCCCTTATAATTGACATGCTTGTACGGAATCCTTGTAAGTTTAAACTTGTTCATAAATCTCTTCTGTGAATGCGATTGATTTTCACATTGCCGTTGAAAGGTATGAAAGAAGACGACATAGCAGAGCTGTTGAAATTTGAAAAGAAGCAAATGCGAGCTCGAATATCGACATTGAGAAATGATAAATTCATACAAATTCGACTAAAAATGGAGACTGGCCCGGATGGGAAAGCCCAAAAGGTTAATTATTATTTTATCAATTACAAAACTTTTGTGAATGTGGTCAAGTATAAGTTGGATTTGATGCGAAAACGTATGGAAACAGAGGAGAGAGACGCAACTAGTCGTGCTAGCTTCAAATGTACCAGCTGCAACAAGACTTTTACCGATTTAGAGGTAAGCTCTCCAATTCTGATCATGATTATGGATCGCAATGTGTGTTCTTGTCCTATTAGGCCGATCAATTGTTCGACTTTGAGTCACAGGAATTTCGATGCACGTTTTGTGATAGTCCCGTGGAGGAAGACATGTCCGCTATGCCAAAGAAAGATTCCCGCCTACTATTAGCTAAATTTAACGAACAACTACAGCCACTCTATGATTTACTACGAGAGGTCGAGGGTATCAAACTAGCTCCGGAGATTTTAGAGCCCGAACCGGTTGACATCGACACCATTCGAGGGTATGTACCAAATTATTGCATTTGTTTTTACGATTTAACGATTTTTCATTATAGCATCAACAAACAAACCACGAATCGCCCTGATGGCCAGGCGTGGTCTGGTGAAGCAACCAGAAATCAAGGTTTCGCTGTCGAGGAAGCTCGTGTTGACATTAGTATCGGTGGTGATGATGCACCCGAAGTGAATGCCGAACGTAAATTGCGACCAGTTTGGATGACAGAGAGCACAATTATTAGTGAGGACAACACTGATAATACGGATGCAATTCTCGATCAAGCTGCGCAAACTTCCAGTCAACCGACAACAACCGCAACGGCTTCGAACAGTGGACGCAGTCGAAAGGAGAACGAAGATATCATGTCTGTACTGTTGCAGCATGAGAAGCAGCCAGGCAAAAATGATCCAAATTTGAAGGGATTGAAAAGTAATGCCAATTCAAGTGATTCTAGTGAGGATGAGAGGGAGATCGAAAATGCTACAATACGTAAGTTGGGAATGAACTCGAAAGGAAGAATTTTTATAAACTTTTGTATTTTAGCGAATATAGATCAAAATAACTATATCAATTCCGAGTCGGAAGATGACGATGCACCGGTGGTACATGTCGGCGGTCGACCATATCCGATCGATAGTATTACGGACGAGCTTATAGCGCAAATGAGTCAACACGAAAAAGAGAATTATATCTTAGTTTATCAGGAACACTACAGCCATATGTACGATTAAGAGAAACTGTATTTGTATAAAAATTTCAGATAATAAATATCTCTGCTGTTTTCTATGTAGTAGATTAGTGATTGTTTTAATCGATTTTAAAATTTTTATTATTGATAATTACAATCCAAACATCCTTACCACCCTACTCCTCAATTAATTCCCCCGTCAGTCAAAATTCATTGCAACATTGCCCAAAGGTTGCCCATCATTGCCCTGTGAAACATGTACCCATTCATGGTGAGTTTTAACCCCAAATGTCAACCACATCTCCCAACAGCTGATGCCTGTCAACAGAAATCAACGAAAACAATTTTTTTTCGTTTTTGTTTTGATTTTGTTTTCTTTTTCTCCATTGAATTTCTCACACCAGCGTAGCTGTAGGGACAATCAATTTTTTATTTCCTTATTCTCTGATAGAAATAATGTCGGCGACGGACAACAGCCCCAGTCAAAGGTAAATGAAATCCAAGAATAAAGCAGTTTACAAACCGGTTGGGATCGTTACCAATAACGAGTGGAATTTCTGATAACATTAATGAGAATTCTTGCATTTACAGCCAGTCGGAGAATGAAAATAGCCCAAATACGAGTTCCACACCAATTGGTGATGCTGAAAAATCGCTTGCCAGCGTTCAAATGGCCACTGGGCTTTTGCAAATCTATGAACCGCCACTATTTAAAGTCCGAAATCACTTAAAGGAATTGATGTAAGTTGGATCGATCGACAATGGGTGTGGTGCGAAGAGCATGTTTCTTTCTTTTTTCTGTCTTCAGAGGTAAACAAAATAAGATTTACATCGATCTATCGACGGAAAAGTACAAGTACGACAGCACGGAGATAGCTAGTTTGCAGGAAATAGTGAGAGAAAACTCTACCTCCAACAAGCAGAGTCTTTTTTAATTGTGTTTTTGCGTTTCTATTCAGATGAACGGAGTGAGGATCTACAGAGACAAACTGATGAAAATTAAGAAGCAGATGCAATCGGTATACCAGAAATCCAAAGACTTGAAGGTAAAGCATTAAAACAATGTACGTATGTAGCTGGACATTATGTAGGTGATAGGAAATCGATTGATTCCAGATAGACTAGTCAATTGTTGGTGTACCAGTGAACATTTTCCTTTAAGATACCATAATCCCATACCAAAGACATTATTTTTCGATCAGAATATACCTCGGATATTAGCTAGCCCTTAAATAAGTAGAATAATTTCATACATACTGTATACCTAGCCCAAATCTGAAGATTAGGACGGATACATCAACTCGTAGCGTAATTCAACCAGTTCTGTTGTTACGATTGCAAATGAGTGAGCTGGACTGATCGTTGCCATGGTGAAAGAGCACTTCACATATCCCAAAAAATTGTGCGCATGACTTTTCCATTCGCTGCAATCGTTTCGCTTTCTTCGGTTCGTCGAGTGAAGTCCACTGCTTTCACTATTCTTTCATTTCTGGCGGTCGACGATGAAACCATATTAAGTCAACAGCAGAAACTCGTTCAAATTGTGCTTAGACATGTCCAACAGGGATAAAGAATGAGATACCAAACTTTCGTACGTCTGCCCGTTGATCCCCGCAGGGGTTGGTTGTTGCTTTTGTAATTAAAGCGGCCCCTAGACGCCTAATAATATTGTGCAATATTTGATATTGCACAATATTATTGTTCGTCTGTAGATAATATTGCAAGATTGTGCGATATATTGCGGAAAATCAAAACGCTTTTGACTTTTAATACAAATATGAGCGGTCAACTAAATTATTGGGAAAAATATTGAACCGTCTGGGGCTGCAAGCCAATAAAATTGTGCAATATTTTGCACAATAATATTGAGCGTCTAGAGGCCGCTTTAAAAACAACGCTTTTGACTTAAGAGTCAAGACGTCGAATGACATAGTCAAGACGTCGAATGACATAGTCAAGACGCCGTCAAACCGCAACGCGTTTGATGCCTGTGTCACAATGCTACTACACGGCGCGGCGACAGCGCAACTACAAACGCTGGCGTTTGCTGTGGTTGTAAAGTAGTTCAGTCAACACACAATGTAGCGACTTTCATCGGCGTTTTTTTTGACAGCAGGGTACTTCTGTGAGTGAAGTTGGTGGTGAATTCTATAGAGTGAAGTTGCCATCAGTAAAAAATTCGAAGATTGAAACTGAATTTAGGTTATAAATGGATCAAAATAATTTGAAAAAAACATTATTGCTAACATGTGCGGCTGCTTTAGCCCATAAAAAGTCAAAAGCGAAAACAAAAGTCAGAAGAAGGTGGTGGGTTAGACCAAGTTATCAAACGTATTCCTCCACTGTCTAATTCGAAATGGCACAACGCCGTGTAGTAGCGACAGTTTTTCAAATTTTCGAAATTACAGCGCTGCGACACGACTACATACGTGCCTATGTGACTTACTCCATATAATTCCATTGAATGAATATGGATTTGACAGCTACGGCGTTTGTAGTTGCGCTGTCGCCGCGCCGTGTAGTAGCATTGTGGCATAGGCATGTAGGGGCTAGTTGTCAAAATGGCTGTCAAAGCCAAAAGATTGGTATCTCATTCTTTATCCCTGGTCTAGCATGTCCGCAATCTCTCTGATCTTTTTTTCTCGGCAATCTGTCAACACGACATCACGGATTTTGTTAATCATATCTTCAATCGAGCGTTCTGGGAGCTTTTCATTAAAAACAGATGTTCGGACATGCATGAATTCCTTAAACCAATATTTGATGGTATGGTAGTTATCAAACGTGCTTGGTCCTTTGTTTTTCACACACTTCTTCACCGTAATGGCTGAATCACAATTACCCCGTTTACATGCGTAGTCGAAAGCATAGATAAATTAACAAGATGGAAAACTTTCGTACGTCTGCCCTGTGATCCCCGCAAGGGTTGGTTGTTGCATTTGTAATTAAAGCGGCCCCTAGACGCCTAAAAACACTGTGCAATATTTGATATTGCACAATATTATTGTTCGTCTGTAGATAATATTGCAAGATTGTGCGATATGTTGCGGAAAATCACAACGCTTTTGACTTTTAATACAAATATGACCGGTCAACTAAATTATTGGGAAAAATATTGAACCGTCTGGGGCAGCAAGCCAATAAAATTGTGCAATATTTCGCACAATAATATTGAGCGTCTAGAGGCCGCTTTAAAAACGACGCTTTTGACTTAAAGTCAAGACGTCGGAACAAAGCAGAATGACATAGTCAAGACGCCGTCGAATCGAAACGAGTTTGTAGGGGCTAGCTGTCAAAATGCCTGTCAAAGCCATCGAGATTGCCATCTTGTTAATTTATCTATGGTTTACATGCACTTTTTCGACTCGATCCAGCTCTGCTAGTTGGATCGAGTCGAGTCGACTCTATTTCAACTCGATCCGCGTTTATATGGATTTCGATCCTAGTTGAATCCGGATTCAACTACGCATGTGAACGGGGTAAATGTCGCGTTCGAGCGGTCGCGCTTTTGACAGCATGGGAAGGAACAATTAATTCATACGGAGTAACACGGAATACGACCTCATGCGTTGCTTCGGCTAATATCGTAAAATCGAGCTCAACGCCAGGGTAGAGCCAGTGGCTACTCGGTCGTGCGTTTTGACAGCTGACAATGCTTGTCATATGTTTAATAATGATTTCTTCAAGAAATTTGCGCGTTAGGCACAAACTTATTCGATTTCAACGTCAAGGAATAAACACGCAATACATTTACATACTTATATGCATATATGTATGACATGTTCGATTTTTTTTTTGTTGCATGACGCAGACGCTTGGACGTCGTCTGAAGCCACATTCGTTATAGAAATTCCTAGGTCGCACGTGAGACATATGTTTATCGTAAGTCAGTACAACGCCTGTCAAAAGCCCGACCGTTCGAACGCGACATTGTGATTCGGCTATAATACTCTCTCCCGCTGGTTGTCAATTAATAGCTATTAACAAAACTACTCCGTAATGGCCGTATCACAATGTGGCGTTCGAGCGCTCGCACTTTTGACAGCATGTGTAGGAAGTTCCTACTAGAAACAATGAATTCATATGGAGTAACACGAAATGCAACCTCAGAAATTGCTTCGGCTAATATCGTATGATCGAGGTTGACGCCAGAATAGAGCCGGTGGCTACTCGGTCGTACGGTTTGACAGCTGACATTTCTCATTTGTTTAATGTTTTCTTCAAGAAATTTGCACGATATGCACAAACTTGTTCGATTTTAACATCAAGGAACAAGCGCGCAATACATTTACATACTTACATACATATGTATATGTATGGTATGTAAGAATGTTTTTTTTTTTTTTGTTGCATGGACGGCCAAGCGCCTGAAGCCACATTTCGTTGTAGAAATTCCTAGGTCGCGCGTTTGACATATGTTTATCGTAAGTCGGTACAACGCCTGTCAAAAGCCCGAGTGCTCGAACGCCACGTTGTGATAAGCGGGGTTCACACTACGATTTGTCTGTACCATATGCCTGATGACTTGGGTTTGAACAGCCAATCGTCATTCTGAACGCTCCATACTGCAAGTCGATGCGATGCAAGAGCGACAACAGAACGAGATCGCAGTTCCATTTTACGTAAAGCTTCAAATTCCGCTACGACCGCTTGCAAAATAAAGGAGAAAGTTGGAACTTCAGCCAGTGTCCGAACAGTTTAAAGGGTGATTCAACAGTGTCCACATCTCCGACGGCAAAAACTGAAGAAAAAACCAAGTTTACTTCAGCATCATAGAGATCAGAGATTGGAATTCTGCCGGGCTCACATAAGCTGGAAGAAAGAATGGGAAACCGTAAATTTTTCCGACGAAAAAAAACTTTAATTTGGATGGCCCTGATGGCTTTCAGTATTACTTCCACGATTTGAGAAAATCGGAGATGTTCCTGTCACGTCGTCACACTGCTGTTGGTTCTGTCATGGTGTGGGCTGCAATTTCATTTCATGGCCGAATAGATCTGGTTGTCTTAGATGGTCGGCAAAACTCAGAGGATTACATCGAGCTTCTAGAAACGCAGAACGTTTTTCGGCAAAAAACCGAAAATGGCGATTTCCTTTTTTTTATCCTTAATTTTTTACAGCTCAGTCATCGGGTAGCCGAGAGGAAGTGAAAATAAGAGTTGTAATAATAGATTCGAAGTAATATTACGCATACTTTATGATTTAGGTAGAAACTTTAAGTGAGGGTGATCAGGTGTCGCGGAGTGTATATGACGCTGTTGCTTGAAGACCAAATAATGCGTAGCGTTCACACTCAGATTTCATGTGGTTCGTAGGCTGCGTGGGAAGTGTGCAATAACAGTGCGGACGTATCTCGCACGATGTTCACTCTCTGAAATCAGAAAAGAAGTGAGAAATGTATCGAAGTTGGTCGACAAGCGTTCACACTCAACGATAAATCGTTCAAGCAAGCAATAAGTCGAAAATGTTCAACTGTAGCTAGGGCTACAGTCGTTAAACCACGGTCGTCAAGCAAATCTTAACGACAAATCGTTCAATGTGAACCCCACTTATGATGCTGAAGTATACGACGCCGAACTATACGATGCTGAAGTATATCACGCGGATGTATATGACGCTGATGTAGGTTAGTTGAGTGGGTGCCCTACTGACGAAAAGTCAAGGCTCACCTAGACTACGGGGAGTCCATTAAGCCCAATTAATCTTTAACCCGTAGAAACCTAGACATTTTTCGTTGAGCTGAACCATCCAGACAAGGATAAGAATCCTACTATTCTGTTCAGCCCAATGTGACTTACCTCTTCTCGCCCCGAAAGGAAGTGTCTTTCTAGGAATACGTTCCTTTTTTGGGCTAGCGCCGGGCATTCATACAGAAGGTAACGAATGGATTCAATTTCCTCTCCGTCCCCGCAGCTTCTGCAGAAGTCATTGTGGGGCTGGCCTAGTCTAGATGCGTGGTAAGATAGGATGCAGTGCCCAGTGAGGTCACCAACTGCCGGTCGAACATTCCCACGATTGAACTTCAGCAGATTTTCTGTCCTTTTCTTATTAAAGACGGGCCGAGTCGATCTCGCCGTTGCGCATGTATCTAAGTGACACCATCGCGTATGGGCTTTCATTAATAGCTCCGTCTGAGTGGCGTTTTGACTTCGGCTGCGATCTGCGCGAAGCTTGCACCTGATCCTAGCCTAGCTAGCTCGTCCGCCCTCTCGTACCCAGCAAAGGGTCACCTCGTTTACATTCAATATCTCTTCTAGCCTCTCTTTGCAGAGTTTGACGAGTTTAGATCTTATCCATGCTGCCTTCAGAGCATTAATGGCTGCCTGCCTGTCATCATAGATGTTGATCCTTTCTCCTGAGAGATTCTCTCTGCTAATCAGGTCTGCCGCCTGCTTGATCGCGAAAACCTCAGCTTGGAAAACACTGCAGCCATCATCAATTCTATAGGAGCGATGTATATCCCGAGACTCAAAATGGACCCCGGCACCTGTGACGACATCCATTTTGACACTGATGTATAGTTGAAGTATACGGCGCTGAAGTACATATTTATACGAGGCTAAAGTGGGGGTGACCCTGGTGCAGTGGTAATCATCACCGACTGTCGCAGGGTAGGTTTGTATTTCAAAGTTTTTCCATAGCCAAGAAACACAATTGCTATACGGAAAAATTATGCAACACAGCTGTTGTGAATGGAAAGTGATCAAAATACTGATGAGGGCATAACACTCACAGTATATGGTCACTTCAAATTCATAATCTGTGTGTGCAGTTCCAATATAACACCATAATGTCATGGAAAATTTGCTGAGAACTACAACCAACGTGAAAATTTAGTCGAGTTTCTCCCGGATCCTATCTAGGACAACCACCAATGGAAAGTAGTGGACGAACATCTACGACCCCAACCACCTGCACTCCGTTCAGGTTTTGTGACAAACATAATAAGAGTATGACTCTTGAACCTGCGCGGATTATAAGAAAAAAAATATGACGTTGAAAGATACGACGCTGAAGTTAATTACGCTTAAGTATATATCTAGCGTTGAAGTATACGACGCTGAGGTATATGACGACGGACTATATGACGCTTAAGTATATGGCACAGGGACTTGACCCAATGTAGTAAAAAATAAAAATAACTTATCGACATCGTTCATTGCCTGTTGTTCATCCTCAAATCCTTTTTTTAACTTTTAGAGACGGGCCAACAACATCCAAGCATGCAAACAGAAGGAGTTCGCTCGTAAAATGCAAAAACAGCAACAGGAAGAAGCACTCATTGCAAAACGAAATCAGACTGCATCAGCAACGTCCATCACTAGATAGTATTCACATTATGATGTCAACTACTACTGCTCTTCACGTTTTTATCCTTTTACTTATAACTTATCCACGTACACAAACTTGTACAAATTAATGGTTTCTCTTTTGTTTTTGTTTTTCTTTTGTAAATATTTGACAGAAATTTGAAACGAAACATATGTAAATTAATTAAAACATAAAAAACACGGAAAGACAGTTTACAGTAGCTAAACTGCCCTCTTTATTGTACCAATTTACCTGAATTATAATCACTGGAATAGAGATTATGACAAACTTTGCGACACTCTCCAGGACTTAGGGTCAATGGATATACTACTTGTTGGCGATTTTAACGCTAGGATTGGATTATCGCAAAACGATTTTGTAAGTGGAACCGTTCCAATAATGATGAATACAACACGTAGATCAAAAGACGAAGTGTGTGACAGAAAAGGCGCTAAATTACTGGAGGTTGCTGACGCTTTAGATGCAAGGATTTTGAATGGAAGCTGTAAAGGAGATCCGTATGGTGAATTTACGTTTATTCGAGGAAAGGCGTGCTCTGTCATTGACTACTGCCTTATGGCCGGGAAATGGAACTCTATGCTGAGTAACTTCAAGATAGCTGCACAACCTTTCTCTGACCACATGCCTTTGGAAATTTTTTGTACAGTTTCGGGAACTGAAGAAGCGCTGAACACAAAGCAAATGGGGCTTCCGCCAAAGTTGATATGGAGAGATCGATTTCAACCTATATATCAATATAATCTAAATCAGGAACTTGCTAAACGAAGGTTGTTGAATAGCCCGCTGCAAATGGAGGACCTAACTCGAGTAATGATTGAAGCTATTCCAATAAGCACCACAGGTAGGCGTAGGTTTACTCCAAAACAGAGCTGGTTTGATGCAGATTGCCATAAAGCCAGAAAAAAATCTTTTTCGCTTCTAAGACTCTTAAGGATTTACAATATTTCATTTTTTAAAAATATGTATGCATTAGCCAATAGGGAGTTTAAACGGATCTGTTCTGCCAAAAGGAAACATCTGGAGCAACAAACCGTAGCCGTTTTAAATTCATCGAGATCCTCTGCAGAATTTTGGAAAGCGGCCAAAGCTATCAACGGGAGACATAACATAATCTCAGCATCCTTACAAGCATCTGAACTCCGCGATTATTTTAAGAAACTGCTCAACACCCCTCAATTTTCACCTCTACCACAGTATGCACCACCATTTTTTGAAGATGAACTTCTAGATTGATGAGTATGTACCAGTCCAACTATACATACATACACTCTCTGGGCTACATACGTATACATCAACACGAAGACGTCCGGCAGTTCTTCACCGACCGTTCGATCGTGCAGTTGTCACTTTGCCTCTTACGTTCTCTTATCAATAATCGTTTGTCCTATACATATTGTAACCAACTGAATTAAATTAATTTTTTGTTATAAATGAATTTCTTAGAATCGCGTTGAGTTTTTTATTGGTTTTGTATTAAATACAACAATTGGCGACGAGAATTCTAATCATCTATAAAATAAATTCTTCTATTGTGCACATGCGTATGTATATATATGTATATATAAAACATTGGTAATCCACGTGTAGCTTGCATGCATTAAATTATTAATAATTCAATAACTATGAGTGAAGACTTAAATAAAGTACTAAGTTCGTTAATTACTAGTCAAAATAAGTTTTTGGAGGATTTGGTGAAACAATTAAACATTAAAACTGAGCCTAATTTAGCTGAAACTAGTCACCACATTCCACCATTCCATGCTTTCGATAAAGAAAAATGCTCTTGGGATACATACGAACAGCAATTACAACAACACTTTGCAGCCTATGAGGTGTCATGCCGAGAAAAAAAACGGGCATATTTTCTTTCGTGGATAGGTTCGGAGACTTTTGAACTTCTGGGCAAGTTATATGGATCATCTAAAGTTGCGTCACAGGACTTTGATGAATTAATTGAAAAATTATCTACATACTTTAAATCAAAAGTGCATGTTTGCACATCGCGTTATAATTTCTTTAAATGCCGCATGAAAAAAGACCAAATGTACTCCGAGTGGATTGCGGATCTTCGAGGCCTGGCTAGGAATTGTCAGTTTGCATGTGTGTCGGAGACGTGTAAAAAAGAGTACATAGATGAGGTGATAAGAGACGTCATAATATTATACACGCCGCATGAGGCTGTGCGCTCTGCAGCATTGCAAAAAACCAACCCAACTCTAGAAGAAGTAAAAGCTATCGCCGAAGCTTATGAAGCGACACAAAAGTCTATGTTATTATTAAAAAGCGAACGCACTAATTCAGTCGGTGAAATCAATCAGTTATCTTCTTCAGCAGATCCGAGCGGTAAATTTAAAGCGAGGGGGCGAAGCAAAGCCCGTTATAATAACAGAAGTCGACAACAGCAACATCAGCATGGAAGAAGCACTTTGCAAAAGTCGTGTTCTGGTTGTTTTAGCCATCATCCAAAAAAGAATTGCAAATTTCTTAATGCCACTTGTCATAAGTGCAGCAAAAAAGGTCACATTGCTGCAGTATGCCCTTTGGGGAACAATCGTGCTTCTACGTTACATAATCAACGAAATTCTTCCCTAAAAACTGATCACGTAAACAAGATAACGGAAGATGGTTTCGTTTCAGAGGACAGCATTTTTTCAGTTGATGAAGATATGCAAGTTATTGGCAATAAAATATTTCTTACACTGAGAGTGAATGATCATGAGGTCAAATTCTTGTTAGACACAGGTGCAAGCAAATCCATGATAGGATTACCTGGATTCAATGAAATAAATTGTCCGGCGTATTCAAAAACTGTGCGTAGAATGAAGTCCTATGGTGGGTTGGAAGTGCCGTTGCTGGGAGAGGTTGATGTTGATGTAACTTTTAATGGACGTTCCAAGAAGTTACCGTTACTGGTGACAAATATGGAGCATGGTGATAATATTTTTGGGTGGAATTGGGCAGAGGCATTCGGGCTAACAATCGATTTCGATAGAGGTAGAGAAAAAGACGCAATTGTTTTAGAGGGGGTATGTACAAGTGATGTGGAGGAGTTATGCGCTAGATTCCCGAATTTATTTGACACTTCCTTGGGGCATTGCAACTCCGTAAAGGCGAAGCTCTATTTAAAATCAACCGCAAGACCGAAATACTTTAAGGCGAGACCAATTCCGTATGCACAGATGGATGCTTTTAAAGTAGAAGCTAATCGTCTAGAGAAAGAGGGAATTTGGAAACACATTCGATTCAGCGAATGGGCTGCGCCCATTGTTATTGTGCCGAAGCGTAATCAGAAGCTACGCATATGCGGAGATTTTAAGGTTACTATAAACCCCCAGCTGGAAGTTGACCAGTTTCCAATTCCTCGACCCGAAGAATTATTCCAAAAGCTTTCTAAAGGCAAATATTTTACCAAATTGGATATGTCTGACGCATATTTACAAATTGAGTTAGACGAAGAATCCAAGAAATATGCAGTTGTTAATACGCCGTTGGGACTTTATCAATACCAGCGTTTACCTTTTGGCATAGCCAGTGCGCCTGCGATATTTCAGCGGACGTTAGAAGCTATCTTATCCGACATTAAATGCGCCGTATACTTAGATGATATACTGGTTACGGGTAAGAATGCGCAAGAACATTTGCAGAATTTGGAAGCAGTTTTTAAGCGATTATCTGACAATGGGCTGCGAGTGAATCTTCAGAAATGTGATTTCATGAAGACGAAAGTGGAGTATTTGGGCCACACTGTCAGTGCAGAAGGTCTGCGTCCAGCACCAAGCAAAGTAGAGGCAATCAGAAAACTGCCTCGTCCAACTAACCTCAAGGAATTGCAATCATTTATGGGAAAGATTAATTATTACAATAGCTTTGTCAAAGGTTTTTCGCAAATAGCAACCCCCCTCAATGAACTAAGGAAACGAAATGCCTTGTTTATATGGGAGGCTCCGCAAGAACGAGCTTTTCAAAAATTGAAAAAGCAGATTGAAGATGCCACATATCTAGCTCATTTCAAACCAGAACGTCCTATCATATTAGCAACCGACGCTTCTTACTACGGTATAGGCGCGGTGATATCTCATATAAACCCAGATGGTACAGAACAACCTATAGCTCATGCATCAAAAACATTAAGCGATTCACAACGTAATTACAGCCAAATAGAGAAAGAGGCGTTCTCAATAATATATGGCGTAACCAAATTTCGACAGTATTTATATGGCCGACGGTTTATTCTTTATACAGATCATAAACCATTGATTGCTCTATTTAATCCAAACAAAAAACTTCCATCGATTACAACAAGCCGTTTGACACGATGGGCATTAATTTTAATGAGTTTTTCATATGAGATCCGCTACAAGCCATCCAGCAGACATGCAAACGCTGATGCTCTTTCTCGCCTACCAGCTGGACCTGATGCGGAGTTCGACGCATTGGAAGAATCGTGCCATGAAATTACCTCTGATATTGACAACAAAATCATTGATTTTCCTGTAAATGTTAAGATTGTGGCTAAAGAAACGCACAATGATAGTGTATTAAATAAAGTCAGGCAGTACATACAAAGGGGGTGGCCTGAGAAGTTACCTGAATCTGAGAAAGATTTACTGCCCTTCTTTAATCGAAGGTTGTTGCTTACAACGCAACAGGATGTTGTTTTGTTGCACACCGATCATATACGTGTAGTGATTCCTCTCAAACTTCGAAACCGTGTTTTAAAAATGCTACATGAAGGCCACTGGGGAATAGTTCGCACAAAACAATTATCACGCCGCTATTGTTGGTGGCCACGAATCGATACAGAGATCGAGTCGAGTATAAAAAAATGCAGCATTTGCCAAACATCAGCTGTCGATCCTCCTAAAGTATTTCTGAACTGGCCAGTACCCAAAAAACCATGGGAACGCATACATATCGACTTTGCCGGTCCTTTTCTTAACCAAATGTGTTTAATTTGCGTAGATGCTCTTTCCAAATTTCCATTTGTGATATCTCTTAGATCTATAACTGCAACAAATACTATAAAAGCACTAACCACTATTTTCGGACTTGAGGGATTACCCGAAACAATCGTTAGCGATAATGGCACACAGTTTTCATCAAAAGAATTCGAATATTTTTGTGCGTCCAATGGAATAAAGCATCTCACAACTGCACCATTTCATCCATCCTCGAACGGCGAAGCCGAGCGTTTTGTTCGCACATTTAAAACAAACTTACGTAAAATCTACGAAGAAGAAAAGTGTATGGACACAGCTGTTTTTAAATATTTAATGACGTATAGAACTTCGCCGAATCCGGAAAGTGGGAAAAGCCCAGCTGAAATTTTACATGGACGTCCACATCGAACAATTCTATCACAAATAGTACCGAATGCCAAAGCCGCTCGGTACAGTTCATCAACTGGGAAGTTCGTAGACAACCAGCCAGTTTACGTTCGTAATTTTTCTAAAGGCCCTAAATGGTGCAACGGAACTGTCGCATCCCAACTTGGTTCCATGACATATTTAGTTCAAACCGACAGAGGCATTTGGAAACGTCACCAAAATCAATTAAGAGCCAGACCAGTTGACGGCACCGAAACTTTTACTACAGCTAGAATATTAGCTGAAAATAAGCAACTCAATGCTCAAATAGGTAACTTTGAAGTATTAAATAATAATCCTGTATTTCCTAGAGAGAATGAAATCCAAGAACCCAATCATCCCAGTGAAAGCAGAAGTCCTCCCACTGCAGCCTCACCTAGTCGGAGCCCAAACTCAGAAGTAATCACACCAAGGCGTTCGACCCGCATACGAAGACCAGTTATACGTTTTCAATATCAATAAACATCTTGAGGATGTCTTCTACGGATGGGGAGGAGTGATGAGTATGTACCAGTCCAACTATACATACATACACTCTCTGGGCTACATACGTATACATCAACACGAAGACGTCCGGCAGTTCTTCACCGACCGTTCGATCGTGCAGTTGTCACTTTGCCTCTTACGTTCTCTTATCAATAATCGTTTGTCCTATACATATTGTAACCAACTGAATTAAATTAATTTTTTGTTATAAATGAATTTCTTAGAATCGCGTTGAGTTTTTTATTGGTTTTGTATTAAATACAACATAGATGCTCCATTTTCAGTCTGTGAAGTAGAAAATGTCATCAAAAAATCTAAAGTTGGTAAAGCGCCAGGAGACGACCGAGTACCAGCAGAATTTTATAAAAACTGTTCAGTTCAGTTTCTGTCCGCATTAACCAACGAATTCAATAGAATATTTGAAACAGCGAGTGTTCCAGAAAGCTTTAAAAGGACAATCATTTTTCCTTTACACAAGAAAGGGTCATACGACAACCCTGAAAATTATCGAGGCATTTCTTTCCTGAATACATCAGTCAAGTTGTTTAGTACTTTAATCTTTAATAGACTTACGCAGTGGATCGAAAGCAAGAAAATACTGAACGAATTTCAAGCTGGATTTAGGAGAAACTATGCAACCATAGACCAAATATTCATCCTGACAAATATTGTCGAGAGCTTCAAAAGAAGGGGCAAGAAGTTGTACGCTTTCTTCGTCGACTTTCGTGCTGCCTTTGACTCTATTGCACGTGAAGCACTTTTTTATAAGCTGTATAAGATGGGAATCTCTAGCAAAATTGTCATTTTATTGAAAGCGATGTACAAAAGCAATATCGCGTATGTATGGGATGGAGAACTTGTATCTGAAGTCTTTGAAACGCAAATGGGCGTCAAACAAGGGTGTGTTCTGAGCACGCTACTTTTTATATTATTTATAAATGATATTGTAGAGGCAATTGGAGGAGGAATTCAGTATGGAAGTATGCAGGTACCAGGACTACTTTTCGCCGATGATATAGTTTTTCTTTCGGATTCAGTTGAAGGGTTGCAGAGAATGATCAATCGACTCGAGAGTTATTGTGAACTTTGGAATCTTTCTGTTAACTTAGAGAAATCCAAAATTATGATATTCAGAGCTGGCGGTAGTAGGTATGCTCGTAATGAAAAATGGACCTACAAAGGAGAGAGTGTTTCAATAGTTCGTGAGTATAAGTACCTAGGCGTATTAATTACGGCGAATCTTAATCTGAAAAAGCATTTCCAACTTAAACTTGCGGAGGCGAAAAGAGCTGTTTCTTCAGTATGGGGCCGATGCATCAATAGTAAATATGTTGAGCACTGCACTAAGTTCAAATTATTTCGTGCGACTGCAGCCTCTATATTACTATATGGCGCTCAAGTTTGGGGTCACAGCCAGTTTGAAGAGGTGGAAAGATTCCTCAGATATTTTCTCAAACGAATTTTTCGGTTACCAAGGTCCACTCCAAATTATATGCTTCATTTGGAAACGACAGTGCCACCCCTATTTTTAGATACCCTTAAACTTCACTTTGACTACATCATAAAAGTACTGGGAATGAATGAAGAACGGCTTCCTAGACTAGTGCTCAGGAGAGCTATTTCGACAAGGGGAAATCTCATCGAAAAGTGGGAGGAACTGGGAGATATCATCGGTGAAAATGTGCGCATTGCCACAGACATTAGTACTGCTGATTTAAGGAAGATTTTTACAAATATACTTAAGAGAGCAAGCTCGTTTTTGTACGATAAGTGTAAAACGGAAGCAGTAACTTCACAACATAGAATGCTTTACAGACAACTGAAGTATAATCTTCAAGAGCACACTTACTTCCTCAACCGCTTCCCGCTGAAGATGATTAATCTAATATTTAAAGTAAGAGGTGAAATAATTAATTTAAATTACATCCCTCATCGTCCTGATATGCCAATTCTATGTGACCTGTGTAACTTACGAGAAAGGGAGGATGTATTCCACTTTATTGCCAGATGTCCCATTTTAAGCGAGTTTCGTGTGAGGTACTTTGGTGTAAACAAAATGGATATGAACGATGTTCTGAAAATTTTAAATGGTGAACTTGGTTGGGAACCTTTGTTTAAATACGCTTCATGCGCACTTAATTATAGAACTCGTATTATTGAAGGAGACTTTTAATTAAACATATGTACTAAATTGTGAAATTTATGTAAAGAGTTGTTAATCTGGTAGACGGCCTTGGGCCAAGCCATATTAAACTTAAGTTTAAATTGTAATACTTACTTTAAGTACTTTTTTTCTTCTAAATAAAGTTTTCAATACATACATACATACAGTAGCTATTATAGACAGATTAGATAATCTCTGTTAAAGGTAGACATTTTTCGCCTTCTTGTTCCACGGATTCCATATTCGTGTTTACACTGAGATATGTATAAGAATGGTTTTGTACTTGGGCAGTCTGTCGTATCGTACAATATTCACGAGCATTGGTAGGCAGTTGCTTTTGTCTACTTTGCACTTTTGTTATTTGATACAAGGTGTGTTCCAAAGTAAACAGGACCTTTTACAACATGAGAACATAGCCACGTATTTATCCAACAAAACTCTGTTTATTCAAAATAGTCGGGGGTGGCCGTGGTGCAGTGGTTAACATCATCGACCGCCGAGCGGAAGGTCTATAGTTCAATTCGCTTCATAGCCAAGAAAAAGTAATTCATATACGGAAAAAAGTATGCAACGCAGTTGTGAATGGAAATTACCAGATGTACTGCTGCAGGCATAACACGCACAGTATATGGTCAACTGGAATTCATCCTGTGCGTATGCAATATTAAAAAGTGCTTGAACGAATTAGTACGGACTACAACCAAAAACGCGGAATTCGGTCGGCTCTCGTCCTATCTAGGACAACCACCCCTGAGAGTTAACGAACATCAACGACCCAAACCACTGCACTCCGTTCAGGTTGTGTGTATATGACACATTATAAGAAAAATATAAAACTCTTGAACCTGCGCGAGTTTCTAAAAAAAAAAAAAAGTCGCCTTGAGACTCCACACAACATTTGGCACGGTCATGAAGAATGTCGAACGAGTGTTTTAGGTCATTGGCAGAGAAATCTTGGAGAATGTCGGTGCAAGTCTTTTGTATGGCTTCCACGTCGGCATAACGCTTTCCTTTCATCCGCGAATACATTTATGTGAATAGATAGAAATCACACGGCGATAGATCAGGCGAATACGGCGACTGGTTAATAGTGAGAATGTGATTTTCAACCAAAAATTCGGTCACAAACATCGATCGATGAAATGGCTCGCTATCGCGCAACAAGTGCCAGCTTTCCTCTTCACGATATTGTGGCCCAATACAACGAATACGCTGCACCAAACGCTTCAAAACGTCAAGACAAAACTCAACATTAACTGTCTGGCCGGTTGGAACGAACTCCTTATGGATTATTCCCTTCAAATCGTGGAAACAAATCAGCATCGTCCTTACATTTGGCCGCTCCAAACGTCCTTTTTTCGGATTCAACTCATATGGCTGCTTCCACTCTGCACTTTGAAAGCACCACATTTCGCCACCAGTAACAACCACCACAAGCCACCGTTGGGAGGTGAACAAACGTATGCAGCGACTAAACCCCGACCAGTATGGCCGTTGTGCGGCGGGCTAACAATCCGCCCACGTAAAAAAAAAACAAAAGTTATGAATGAGCAAGATGCCTCGGATACACGGACGGATACTCGACGACGCAACGCACGTTCTGGAATGTCAGAACCATGTACACTCCCGGAGCTGCTCATAAACTAGAAGGAATCCTCACGCAGTACAAGGCGGATATTACTGCGGTCCAGGAAATACGCTGGATAGGAAACGGTATGATTACGAAGAAAAATTGCGACATATATTACAGCTGTCACAAAAGGTTGCACTTACTGGGATGCGGATTTGTCGTGGGAAAGCGGTTAAGTGATCGGCTGGCTGTGATCCGCATCAGAGACAGATTTTATAACATCAGCCTTATATGTGCACACGCCCCTACCGACGAGGCTGAAGACCCTATCAAGGAGGACTTCTATGACCTCCTGGACAACGCCTACGGAGCTTGTCCGGAGTACGATGTAAAAATCGTGCTCGGGGACTTCAACGCCAAAATCGGTAAGGAGAACACCCTTGGCGGAGTGATCGGAAAGCACAGCCTCCACGATACAACAACAGATAACGGCTTCCGACTCACGGACTTTGCGACAGCTCGTAATGCGCTGATAAGTAGCACAAGATTCCCTCGTAAGCGAATCCACACAGCAACCTGGGGATCTCCGGACGGTCGAACCGCCAACCAAATCGACCATGTGCTCATTGACGCAAGGCACTCGTCAAACATCCTGGATGTGCGAACATTCAGAGGGGCAAATGTCGACTCTGACCACTTCCTCGTAGCAGCAAGATTCAGAGCTCGACTGTCTAATGTCAGCTGCACCAGCCCACCAGGAGGAGGTTCGACATTGGGCGCCTGAGCACACCGGAGGTTACCAGAGTCTACAGGGAGCAGCTGAGCGAAAGACTCTACGGTATGCCTACGTTGAACACAAATGCCAATAATATGTGGCTGCATTGCCGCTCAGCCATTCAGGAAGTAGCTAAAACCACCTTAGGAAACCTACCACCCCCGACAAGAAACCCGTGGTATGATGGCGAGTGTGAGCAGAAAAAGGCAGAAACCGACGAGGCGTACCAAAAGGCGCTGCAGGAGAAAACCAGGGCAGCGCAAGAATAGTACACAGCCAGAAGAAGGGAGGATAAAAAACTACTGCGATAAAAGAAAAGAATCTTCGCAGCCTCCCAGCTCAGGGATATCGAGGAGTCTAGGGATAAGCATAAAACACGAGCCTTTTACAAGAAAGCCAAAGGCCTTGCAGGAGGCTTCAAAAAGGGCACCCAGGCTCTTCGAAACTGCGAGGGTAATATTGTCACCGACCCGCAGGGAATAGTGGATGTATTTAAGCAGCATTTCCAGCAGCTGCTTAACGAACATGACCAAGAGGGAGTGGTAGGGACCGAGGAAATCATCCCCCCAGCATCGAAGAAGTCGGCACAGCTATTCAGAAGCTGAAGAATAACAAGGCCGCAGGCTCAGATGGCTTGCCATCAGAGCTCTTCAAGGCTGGCGACGATGTTCTGGTAAGGAGCATGCACCAGAATTTGGGAAAATGAAAGCATGCCCGATGACTGGAATACCAGCTCTATTTGCCCCATCCACAAAAAAGGCGATCCTACCTCTTGCAAGAACTATAGAAGTATATCTCTGCTCAATGTCGCATACAAGATCCTGTCCAGCGTATTGTGTGAACCTTCCTCACAGACAGGACCAAATATCCGGCGCAGAATTTTTCTTTCGAAATAACCTAAAATCACTTATAGGTTTAAAGTCGATAGGTTTGTGACAGCTGTAATAAATGTCGCAATTTTTCTTCCTCATCATACAGTTTCCTATCCAGCGTATTTCTTGGACCGCAGTAATATCCGCCTTGTACTGCGTGAAGATTCCTTCTAGTTTATGAGCAGCTCCGGGAGTGTACAGGGTTCTGACATTCCAGGAGCATACTCGCAAATGGTGTTCCTTTTTCGTGCGTTGTCGTCGTCGAGTATCCGTCCGTGTATCCGAGGCATCTTGCTCGTTCATAACTTTTCTTTCTTTTTACGTGGGCGGATTGTTAGCCCGCCGCACAACCGCCATTCTGGTCGGGGTCTTGTCGCTGCATACGTTTGTTCACCTCCCAACGGTTGTTGAAGAGGCTATCCAGAGGGCGCCGCGAGGAGGCCGTATGTCAACTTGACCCGGGCATTTAAACAGGGATCGTTGCTGACATCTCGCCAGGTTGAGAGCGACCAACAACTTTACCCTGTATGTCCGGCCCCATGCCCTCTCTTATCTACTATAAGGGTCCTTTATTAACGGCGTGTTGCAAAACTGCAATAGTAAGAGAGAAAAAAAATTGTAAGGCTATTGATGACGAAGGAATATTTTTGCATCCTGATAGTTGGGAGATAATCGATATCGAAAAGGAACAAACTAAGAAAGATCCTTACCACCGTACTTCAGTGTCTCAGTTACTCCATGAGAGAGGATGGCCCGTGGGCATATTCCCACAAGGAATCGCTGAATCTGCCACTAGGCTCACACTTCCTTCCTTTGTCCTGCGTAACAAATGCTGAAATCCCACTGGACATAATCACCAAAACCAAACCAGCGCAATGCACGACTTTGAACCATACAACACACTAGGGTCGGACGGGATCCTACCAGCTGAACTTCAGCATGTGGCAGATCTTATCGGTCCGTGATTAATGGTGGTCTTTATGCCTATCTAAAATGATCCCATATTCTGACCGCGTCTGCAGAAAGCTTTCGGTACTCTTTCAAGATGGGCTGACACATATGACCTTGGTGATAACCTACAATAATAGAGGTAGTACTTTAGGAACCCTTAAGGAAATTAATCCGAAGTCAACAAAGGGGGGACTCAGACACTAAAAGGTGGCCAGCTGCAATTACATGTTGTCGCCCATTCCTCATGACCTGCGCGAAAGACAGCCCAAAACCGCAACCACGCTAGAAACTAGCAAAAGTTCTTGATATCGTGTTGAACGATAGGCGAATAGAGGTGAGTGAGAAGGAAAGGTGTGAAACATCTAGCACAAAGAATTAGGGATGCTCTACGTAAGATGGGTACCCCATCTGAATGCAAAAGGAAATTAACAATTTTCGCCACAATCTTTGGTCCGATTTAATAGGGATCCGATCGGTTTTACGTGGCGACTTGTCACCACGGTACAAACATGAATCCATAGCTTGCATGCTTACTTTGCTTTGGTAACGTTACAGCCCATGAAGGGCCAGAGCCAAGCTTCCCTCAATCACCCATGTTGTGTGTAATTTACTTTTTTTTTTATCACACAGATGAAAGGGACCTACAGTGTAACGCCGATTCCGAACGGCTTGAGTCGAGAAGCTTTTTCCATCATCGCTACATGCCAACAAAAAAAAAAAAAAAACAACAGCAGTCGGAACCTTTAGGTGGACGGCGGTGGTTCAGCGCCGAAGAAAGTGAAGTCGATTGCATTACTCAAACTTCTTGAAAAGGCATACATGTCAAAATTCGCAAGAAGGGGCCTGACTTAAAGAAGAAAAAAATCATCTTTTATCCGGACAACACACCAGTACACAGGGATGGGGCGGCGATAGGAAAATAGCGGGATTTGGAGAACCGTTTGCTCTGCTATATGTATAACCTTAAAGTGGTCAAGGAATTCGTCTACCTTGGCTCACTGATGACCAGCGACAACAACACCAGCGCTGAGATAAAACGCAGAATCACTCTTGCCAACCGCTGTTTCACTAGACTCAAGAGGCAATTGAGAAGTAGAGCCCTCTCTCGGAAAACCAAGGTGACACTATATAAGACCTTAATCATCCCAGTCCTCCTTTACGGCGCAGAGGCTTGGACCTTAACAAAAGCGGATGAGGATGCCCTTGGTCGTTTCGAGAGGAAAATTCTGCGCACTATCTATGGTTCCGTTTGTTCAAACGGTGTATGGAGGAGAAGATTTAACGAAGAACTGTACGGGTTGTACAGCGACATCGGCCTGGTACGACGTCTACGGATACAGCGTCTAAGGTGGCTAGGCCATGTAGAGCGCATGGAAAATACAGCTCCGACCCCAGGAGTCTTCGAATCCACCCCGGAAAGAAAGCGCGGCAGAGGACGGCCGCATCAACGGTGGCGCACACAGGTGGAAGGGGACCTTAACCAACTGGGCGTGCGGCGCTGGAAACAGCTAAGGCCCAGGTTCACCACGGACTGTAGCGCCACCTAAGTAAGTATTAGATTGTTCGGAAAGTAGTTTCATATTTCTCTCCCCCCATCCGAGGACCTAATTGCGTTTTTCACAGTCAACTTCACACTTAAGCCGCGTGATCAATATTATACAATATTTTGACAGGTGATACAAAAAGGTTTACTTGTAAAAATCTTAATTTTCGACTGAACTTTTGGCTATTGCTGATTCAAATATGGAAAGTAAAATTCAGCATTTTCACATTTTTACTATCGAAAGACAAAAATGCTGTTCAAGTCAAAAAAGCATTATCCATTGTTCAATGAGTTTGCTCCGAAGCTGTTCAGAACAGATTGGAGCAGGAGTTTCTGCATCTACTCTTGAGGTAGAACAGATATGTATGTACATATTGTTACGAAATATTCAGTCCCACACCGAATAGGGCTCGCACCACTGGATTGCAATAAACTACAATTGTCTTTTCATCCGAAGCCTATTGAACACTTTAAACTTTATTACAAACACATAACAACTTTTATTGAAAGCTTTTATTTTCCCACTGTTTTATCGATTGATCACACCGACTGTTCAACCCTGTTCAATTCCACAAGCTGAATGAATGCCGAGGGCGAGTGTTCGCGCTTATATAGCTCTCGGTCCACCTTCTCGAATGTTCGCCGTCGGAAGTTCCACTTCGGAAATCTCTAGAATGCTCTGACAATTATGCCCATATTATGCTCGTTGGTGCGAGCTTCCTTACGTATTACGAGAAATGCTTCGACGCATGCGCGAAAATGATAATTCAATTTTATCACCACAAACACAAGCCACAAAATACACAGATACAGCATACACATCAATACACAGCAACAGTTGTTCAAACGCATAGAAATTTCCGACGTGTTTGACTTTTGTCTGCTTTGGTTACGTGAGCCTACGTTTTCTCTCGCTCTCATTTTTTCTCATTTCCTCTCATTTTTTAATGAACGTAAGCGCGCCAACGCAAACGCAGTATTTCGGACTACCCCATTGAATTGCTTGGGTTGGATGTCTCAGCTAGCACTAACGCAGTATTGTGGATCAGGCATTAGCATTACGCCGTTGACAGTTGACATCATTGCAATCTCCGCTTCAAGAGAGCTTTCGAACTTCGACAGCGAAATTCGAACTTAACCGTCGGTTTGTGTCTCCACAACAACACTCGCGAACACTCGCCCTCGGCATTCATTCAGTTTGTGGTATTAAACAGAGCGTAACAAGTCAGTGTGATCAATCGGTAAAACAGTGGGAAAATAAAAGCTTTCAATAAAGGTATTGGATATTGGATAATAAATAAAAGTGGTGAAGCTGCACAGATAATTGATCTCTGGTGAAATAAAGAAAAGTGTGAGTGTTTTAATTCGGATAAAAAGACAATTGTAGTTTATCGCAATCCACTGGTGCGAACCCTATTCGGTGTGGTATTGAATATTTCGTAACAATATGTTCTTTTGACAGCATCTGCACCTGCAAATGACATCTGCTTTTTTGCTATTGTTTACTGCACATTTTTCATTTTTGGGTTCCACGCAAACTGTTGCCCAGGGATAATGATGATCCCTGCTGTTGCCTATGATCCCTGCTGTTGCCTGTGATCTCTGCTCTTGCTTATGATCCCTGTTGTTGCCTATGATTCCTGCGGTTGCCTATGATTCCTGCTATTGCCTATGATACCTGCTGTTGCCTATGATCCCTGCTGTTGCCTACTATCCCTGCTGCTACCTAAGATCCCTGCTGTTACCTATGCTCCCTGCTGTTGCCTATGATCCCTGCGGTTGCCTATGATCCCTGCTATTGCCTATGATCCCTGCTCTTGCTTATGATTCCTGTTGTTGCCTATGATCCCTGCTCTTGCTTATGATCCCTGCTCTTGCTTATGATCCCTGTTGTTGCCTATGATCCCTGCTCTTGCTTATGATCCCTGTTGTTGCCTATGATCCCTGCTGTTGCCTATGATCCCTGCGGTTGCCTATGATCCCTGCTATTGCCTATGATCCCTGCTGTTGCCTATGATCCCTGCGGTTGCCTATGATCCCTGCTATTGCCTATGATCCCTGCTCTTGCTTATGATCCCTGTTGTTGCCTATGATCCCTGCTCTTGATTATGATCCCTGTTGTTGCCTATGATCCCTGCTGTTTCCTATGATTCCTGCTCTTTCTTATGATCCCTGTTGTTGCCTATGATTCCTGCGGTTGCCTATGATCCCTGCTATTGCCTATGATCCCTGCCTTTGCTTATGATCCCTGTTGTTGCCTATGATCCCTGCTGTTGCCTATGATCCCTGCTTTTGCTTATGATTCCTGTTGTTGCCTATGATCCCTGCTCTTGCTTATGATCCGTGTTGTTGCCTATGGTCCCTGCTGTTGCCTTTGATTCCTGCTCTTGCTTATGATGCCTGTTGTTACCTATGATCCCTGCTCTTGCTTATGATTCTGTTGTTTTCTATGATCCCTGCTGTTGCCTTCGATCCCTGCTGTTGCTTATGATCCCCGCTGTTACCTATGACCCCTGCTGTTGCCTATGATCCCTGCTATTGCCTATGATCCTTGCTGTCACCTAAGATCGCTGCCGTTGCCCGATTCTGTTTTCTCCTTCACGCTATATAATCATGATTCTTGCTACGGTATTCACCAGGCAATTCTTCGGCATTAACCGACCATAGATATCACGAACTATGGAAGCATGTGGAACCAGTAACACATGACGAAGGAAAATTATAGTCGCCAGAAGATCACCAAGAAGAATCTGTCGTCAAGTACAACAAAGAAATAGAGAAAATTCCCGTAGGACACCTTGTTTGTGTACTTTATTTGAAAACTGACTGTACAGTCTACATTGTGTGCGAGAAGTTTGGTGATGTGTTGGGCCGGATTTCTACTTGAACAAGAAACTGCAATGGAAAGAAATGTATTTCTTGCTCTTGGAATTACCGAGTTGATTTAGTTACCTGTAGGGATAACCCTGTGCTTTCGATCGGAAAACCGACAACAGGAATGAGAAGAAAACTCCCACGAGAATCAAGCCGGCTATGGCCATAATTCGGCCCTTGCGCATGTCTGTCTGCCATCCAGACTCAGTCAAGAGTATCATTCCCAAAACAATCATGGCATCTAGGAAGACAGATGTTAGAAACGATCAACTTAATGTGAATGTCTATCTCACTCAAGAACATCACGATGTATGTTTCGATGACCAATTGTCCCTGCGACGAACCATGGATATAAGCCACCATGCCGTTTTGAGTCTTATGCACTAGCGGTGGGCTGCGAATGTGATTCCACATCTGTCCCGAAATCATGGCAAAGCAGAAGAGAACAGCCAATGATCCCCACAAATGTTTGTTGTAGAGAAACTCCAAGTTATTTCGTCGAAGATAGAGGAACGCGCCCAGCAAAGCGGCCAGAGTGATTACAGCGACGGTTCCCGAGTAGTTTGGCGGCCGGAATACACGGATCTGGATGTCAGTGCGTTCGTGAACGAACTTTGCAATTGATTCGGCCGCAAAACCAACGCGATGAATGTCCATCGTGTCTGGACCCTTTGGTTTGCCCTTTGCCGGGAAATGCATAAACACCGGAGCGGTATTCAACCCAAGCATTTGGAATACATCCGAACCTTCGTCGAAGTCGACCATTGCGAAGAATAATTTATTCGAATAGACTGGCGAGTAACGATAGGAGTTTGCAACGATCTGGAACTCATCGTGAGCATGCCGGCAGATCTGACATTGACGTGATGGCACCAGAGCGGTAAGCATCACGACAACCGAGTAGTTACGCGGCGATTGCTTAACATATTCACGGAATTTCTGTCCATTGAACCGAAGAAGCGACTTCTTCATGTTCATGTCCATGAGATTCTGCACCTTTGCCGAAAGCGAAAGGCCCACCTAAAAGCAATAAAATATTTAAAAAAAATTGTTATCGCGATGTGCTCCCGTCAATGGATCCCCGACTAGGCGGCTAGTGACGTGGCCCCGATTCCTCCACCCACCGGTCATTTAGTTTTCATTTACCTTTTGCTTGCTTTGTGCATCTGTAATCACGAGTAGAGCGATCACTACTACAATAGAACTTAACACCGTTCGCAAGAGTAACATTTTTCGTTATTTCTTTGTCGAAAATTGTGTAATTCTAGTTGGAAAATTTGGTAACCTGCTGAGTTCGAGAAAAACTAAACAATTAATCCCGGCGAACCAAGTGTCAAAGCTGACAAATTGAAATAGTAACCAGGAGTCGATAAGGTTGGCCGCGTTCAGCTATTCGGTGTACTTCTGTGAAGGTATGCACCCCTTAAAACACACATTAAACAGCAGTGAGATGTGTTGGTCCACCTGAGAAGTAAGCTTACCTTATTGATAGGCAATGATTTATCTATCCCCAGTAAAGACTGAGCATTAAAGGCTCAAAGAGACTCAGAGAGATTAGAGATTCTTCACACCTGTCTATTGGTATTTGGGATGGGACGCCTATAAGACAGAGATACCACAAGCTTCTCTGTTTTGTTGAATGAAGAGTTCTTTAATTCAAGCGTTATGGTTATGGTCAATGTTACCATGAGCTCAGTCGATTTTTTAAGGATACATTGGCCTTCCCTCGTTTAGGTTTTCCAGTCTGATACGACGACTTTGTTTATTTACAAACCCGTAGATCAATTTAAGCCACGCTCTAAAAACCTTCTCCTGATTGATTGGATACAAATTGGGGCAGGTTAGGTTAGGTAAAAGTGGTTGGCACGTGCCACACGTAGGCCGAGGTCGGCCCATTGGGATACCACATGGATCATATTACCTTGATCCGCTACCTGAGAACCAACCGGTGCTTCTGATGAAACGATGGAGTTGAGCTATTTTAGGTCTGCAATCTGTGGAAAACGTAATAGAACATTTAACCTTATACATAACCTGGCCGATCTTTGTACTTTCCCCAGAAGGTTTCGATAGACTGCCTTGTCCAGAGCAGTCCACCAGACTATGATGCTCTACAGGATGGTGGGCCTTATGACTGCTGTATCGAGCCCGTGCTTAATGCTTAGTTAGAGACCCCACTTTTTAGACACCACTTTCTTACAACTGTAGAGGGCAGTGGTTGCTTTCTTGACGCGATCAAGAATGTTTCGTTTCCAATTTAGCCTCCCGCCAAGGACTAGGCCTAAGTATTTAGCATGGTCTTTGATTACTAATTGGGTTCCTCCCAGCCTAGGCGGGTTGAAGGGCGGAATTTTATATTTATTTGTAAACAGTACTAGGTTAGTCTTCTTGGGATCCATAGTACTGTCACAGCGTTACCTTCCTGTTTTAGTTCCTCTTCTAGCAACAGTAGTAGTTCATTGTCCACCATCATTGGGGGGGCCGTGGTTAACATCATCGACCGCCGAGCGGAAGGTTTATAGTTCAAATTCGCTTCATAGCCAAGAAAAAGTATTTTCCATACGGACAAAAAATATGCAACGCAGTTGTGAATGGAAAGTGACCAGGCGTACTAACACTCACAGTATATGGTCAACTCAAATTCATCCTCTGCGTATGCAATACTAAAGTGCTCGAACGAATTACTGCGGACTGTAATCAACGCGGAATTTGGTCGGCTCTCGTCTTATCTAGGACAACCAGCCCTGAGAGTAGTGAACGAACATCAACAACGACCCAAACCACTGCACTCCGTTGAGGTTGTGTGTGTAAACACATCATGAGAGAATATAAAAACTCTTGAACCTGCGCGAGTCTCTAAAACACAAAAAAAAAAAAAAAAAACACGTTCCAGAGGAAGAGGAGAGAGTACTCCTCCTGTGGGGTGCCTCTGCTGACCATTGGGGCTTATAACTCATTTTTTTTATTCTTCAAAGAGGCAAAAATGATTTTTTTTTTTTACATGAGCTTAAGAGTTGCCGATTGAAGTCTAAAGTGGTTCCCACTAGTCTTCAAAATGCCCCTGGCTTATTGCATGCTCTAATAGAATTGTCAAGTTTTGTTTTCAAAAAATTCAAAGTCTTTTATAGAGTTAGTCCCCTTGCCTGTAGCTTCATAACTATAAAACAGTCTTTCCATGTACAATGCGTACTCATAGTGAACCACTAAACCTATTATAGCCTGCTCTCATACATTTATCATGCATACAACAGCAGTCGTAAGCTCTACGAGGCGCACCTTAACCATAGATAACCTGTACGTATCGTGTCTAAAGAAAACAGCAGTAAAGTATTGGCCAGTCCTTACAATATAAACTTGTAAGTGGCATATATTTAGTACTTACTTACTTATCAGGCCTGCGATCCTTGGAGGATCTGAGCCTGAGCTATAGCTGCCTTCCATCCTTGACGGTCCCGGGCACGCTGCTTCCAGTTGTCAAGACCAAGACGTCTTACATCCGCGATTACTTGGTCTTTATACCGGAGGTTCGGTCTTCCTCTTCTTCTCGAACCAGGAGGCTCGGAGTCGAAGACCCTCTTAGCTGGAGCGTTGATGTCCATGCGCTCGATGTGGCCGAGCCAGTGTAGTCGACGGGTCCTTGCTTTCCGGACTACATCCACATCTTGGTACAGCTCGTAGAGTTCGCGGTTGTGTCTTCTTCTCCATTCACCTTCCTCACAGACAGGACCAAATATCCGGCGCAGAATTTTTCTTTCGAAAGAACCCAAAATCAGCTCCGCTGTCCTGCTTATCGTCCAGCTTTCGGCTCCGTACAGCAAGACTGGCAGATTGAGCGTTTTGTAAAGCATGACTTTGGTCTTTCGAGTGAGGAGTTTTGACCCCAGTTGTTTGGACAAGCCGAAGTAGCAGCGGTTGCCAAGGGCGATTCTACGCCGGATCTCCACTGTGGTGTCATTTGTGGAGTTTACGTTTGCCCCGAGGTAGACAAACTCCTTAACTACCTCGAAATTGTAGCTGTCAATTGTTATGTTTTGTCCCAGGTGGTGAGCGACGGATTGGTTTTTGCTTGACAGCATGTATTTCGTTTTGTCCTCATTGATCTTAAGGCCAATTCGTTTCGCCTGTTCTTCAATCGCCGTGAATGCTTCCACAATGCCACGGCGAGAACACGCGATGATGTCGATATCATCCGCGTATCCTAGCAGCTGGATGGACTTGTAAAAGATAGTGCCTTCCCTGTTGACGCCTGCCCGTCGCACTATCTGCTCCAGCACCAGGTTGAAGAAGTCACATGACAGCGCATCTCCTTGCCGAAATCCGGTGCATGTTTCGAATGGTTCCGAGGTCCTAGAACCGAGTTGCACGGTGCATCGCGTGTTTTTTAGCGTGGCGCGACACAACTGGATCAGTTTTACCGGGATCCCGAATTCGGCCATCGCCCCAAACAGTGCATCACGATGAATGCTGTCGTATGCGGCTTTGAAATCGATGAAAAGATGGTGTGTATCGATTTGAAACTCGTTGGTCTTTTCCAGGATTTGTCGAAGTGTGAAAATTTGGTCTATAGTTGATTTGCCGGGCCGGAAGCCGCACTGGTAGCTGCCGATTAGTGCGGTGCAAAATGGTTTTAGACGTTCACACAATACGCTGGACAGGATCTTGTATGCGACATTGAGCAGGGATATACCTCTATAGTTCTTACAAGAGGTAGGATCGCCTTTTTTGTGGATGGGGCATATAGAGCTGGTATTCCAGTCGTCGGGCATGCTCTCATCTTCCCAAATTCTGCAGATGATCTGGTGCATGCTCCCTACCAGAACATCGCCGCCAGCCTTGAAGAGCTCTGATGGCAAGCCATCTGAGCCTGCGGCCTTGTTGTTCTTCAGCTTCTGAATAGCTGTGCCGACTTCTTCTATGCTGGGTGGGAGGACTACTTCAGCGGCTGGAGTTGGGATTTCCTCGGTCCCTACCACTCTCTCTTGGTCATGCTCGTTAAGCAGCTGCTGGAAGTGCTGCTTAAATACATCCACTATTCCCTGCGGGTCGGTGACAAGATTACCCTCGCAGTTTCGAAGAGCCAGGGTGCCCTTTTTGAAGCCTCCTGCAAGGCCTTTGGCTTTCTTGTAAAAGGCTCGTATTTTATGTCTATCCCTAGACTCCTCGATATCCTTGAGCTGGGAGGCTGCGAAGATTCTTTTCTTTTGTCGCAGCAGTTTCTTCTCCTCCCTTCTTCTGGCTCGGTACTCTTCTCGCGCTGCCCTGGTTTTCCTCTGCAGCGCCTTTTGGTACGCCTCGTCGGTTGCTGCCTTTTTCTGCTCACACTCGCCATCATACCACGGGTTTCTTGTCGGGGGTGGTAGGTATCCTAAGGTGGTTTCGGCTACTTCCTGAATGGCTGAGCGGCAATGCAGCCACATATTATTGGCATTTGTGTTCGACGTAGGCATACCGTAGAGTCTTTCGCTCAGCTGCTCCCTGTAGACTCTGGCAACCTCCGGTGTGCTCAGGTGCCCAATGTCGAACCTCCTCCTGATGGGCTGGTGCAGCTTTCTGACATTGGACAGTCGAGCTCTGAATCTTGCTGCTACGAGGAAGTGGTCAGAGTCGACATTTGCCCCTCTGAATGTTCGCACATCCAGGATGTTTGACGCGTGCCTTGCGTCAATGAGCACATGGTCGATTTGGTTGGCGGTTCGACCGTCCGGAGATCGCCAGGTTGCTGTGTGGATTCGCTTGCGAGGGAATCTTGTGCTACTTATCACCGCATTACGAGCTGTCGCAAAGTCAGCGAGTCGGAAGCCGTTATCTGTTGTTGTATCGTGGAGGCTGTGCTTTCCGATCACTCCGCCAAGGGTGTTTTCCTTTCCGATTTTGGCGTTGAAGTCCCCGAGCACGATTTTTACATCGTACTCCGGACAAGCTCCGTAGGCGTTGTCCAGGAGGTCATAGAAGTCCTCCTTGATAGGGTCTTCAGCCTCGTCGGTAGGGGCGTGTGCACATATAAGGCTGATGTTATAAAATCTGCCTTTGATGCGGATCACAGCCAGGCGATCACTTATAGGTTTAAAGTCGATGACCTTCGACCTTAACCGCTTTCCCACGACGAATCCGCATCCCAGTAAGTGCAACCTTTTGTGACAGCTTTAATAAATGTCGCAATTTTTCTTCCTAATCATACCGTTTCCTATCCAGCGTATTTCCTGGACCGCAGTAATATCCGCCTTGTACTGCGTGAGGATTCCTTCTAGTTTATGAGCAGCTCCGGGAGTGTACAGGGTTCTGACATTCCAGGAGCATACTCGCAAATCGTGTTCCTTTTTCGTGCGTTGTCGTCGTCGAGTATCCGTCCGTATATCCGAGGCATCTTGCTCATTCATAACTTTGGGTTTTTTTACGTGGGCGGATTGTTAGCCCGCCGCACAACCGCCATTCTGGTCGGGGTTTTCTTCGCTGCATACGTTTGTTCACCTCCCAACGGTTGTTGAAGAGGCTATCCAGAGGGCGCCGCGAGGAGGCCGTATGTCAACTTGACCCGGGCATTTAAACAGGGATCGTTGCTGGCATCTCGCCAAGTTGAGAGCAATCAACAACTTTACCCTGTATGTCCGAGCCCATGCCCTCCGGCATATATTTAGCCTCTCCCAAAACTACATACATATATCCTGTTAGGGTAGTATGGTCATTAACCGACCAAGTCCGTTGAAAATACTTCTGTAGCTCAAGAAGTGCTTTTGAATCTCTCTTGGGGCAATTAACTCTCCAATCCTATATAAAAGGTAAACGGAGGCTCAACGTATTAGCCTTTGAACTTACGGGTGCACCAACCATATTTGTGCCGAACGAGTCTGCGATGACTTGTCGAATTTTATTTCGACATTGCGAGCTCAATGATAGTCACAGACATCAGCGGCGTTCACACTGTACGATTTGCTTGATGACTCGTGTCTGTACTGCCAATCGTCAATGTGAACGCTCCAAACTGCAAGTCGATACGATTTGTAGTATGAAGTTTAGAATTTTCGACTTTTTGCCTTGCTTGGGTGGGTGGCCGTGTATGTGTAAAAGTCAGAAATTATACTTCCATACGTTTTTCACTTTTTTTGTGATTTCGAAGGGTGAACATCAGCGAACAAAGGCGATATGACGACGAATTTAGTGACAAGTTATGGCATTTCCAAGCTTGTAGATGTAATAATAGACTAATGTTGTGGACATAATCCCAAAAATATTTTCTACTACACGCCACCATGATACTTCCACTAGGGGACTGCCGGGACCGACGTCAGGCATCGAGATACCGACCGCCAGTTGCGGGGGCTCCTGTTACTCGTGGTACCAGATTATAGCTACCGGTATAGCTTCGCGACCGCAAGGTCACTTCCAGATGAGTCCCGCAAAGCTCGAGGTCTGGCACCTCACCCTAGAAAAACTCCCAACTTTCGAGCAAGGCAGTACTCCAGCGCCTCGCCTCTTACGACAGGCATGCCTTTCATTCTCCCCATTTTGTAACAACTCGGATGTACATTTAAAAAAAAACCAGGGGTAATGATATTCACGACACAAATTCTCTCTCACTAATGAAGTCTATCAAACATGCAGTATAGTGTGAACGCTACGTACTTTTGGTTGTCAAAAAAATCGTACAGACAAATCGTACAGTGTGAACGCCGCTATAGATAAATGAACAAGTATTGACTGCGCCCGCTGCGACGTAGGGGTTAGCCTCTGTTTTGCCCTAAGAGGGTGGAGCTATAGAAGGGGATGTTTTCTCCTGAGTCGTTGTCTGAGCGTTCTCTCATTACACTAATAGGGGATGGGTAAGGGGTATCGGACCATAGTGAGTTGTGATGTTCTCTGTACATGTCCTTGAGCAGTTCGTTTTCGGAGGAACTCATTTTTTTAACGTTTTTCTTCATGAGGCTCAAGGAATGTCTGATTAGGGGGACTATTTTCGCCTCGTTGTAAATGTATTGATTTGAAAATCTTTTGTTAGTGCTCTCGTAGTTTTTGTTTACACAAGTTCGGAGGACTTTTCTTTCAAAGATCTCAAGTTCTTTAGCTACCCCTGGGGATATGGAAAACCAGACCGGAAACGCGTAGGTAAGGATGGGTCTGATGATTGTTTTGTAGAACAGAGGTTTACATTTTTTGCTGAGTAAGGGAATTTTTATGAGTGGCATTAGCATGTTGGATATTTTCATGGCTTTTGCCTTTCCTTGTCTTGCGTGCTTGTTGAACTTAAGGAGGTTGCTAAAGTGGACTCCCAAGTATTTTATTTCGTTCTTAAATTGTACGTTGGTGTTTTCCATCGTCAGGCGGAGGTTTCGGCTTTCCAGAGCGACACCAATTCTGCCCTTACCGCTAGCGTTTCTAAAGCATATTTCTTCTGATTTTCCATGGTTCACTTGTATTCCCCATTTCTTGTAGTAGTCAGTTATGATTGAGAGGTGCCCCTTCAGATGCTCGAGCGCGAGTAAGGGGGAGTCGATTCTGTTACCTACGAAGTAAGTATGTGGAAAGTCATGGAGGAAAAGGTTGTAAAGCCTGGGACCCATAATTGAGCCTTGGGGTACTCCACTGGCTGTCGTTTGGCTGCTGGATCTTGTGCGTTGCACTTGTATGAAAAATGACCGGTTCGAAAGGAAGCTGTGGACCAAATTGATTAGACGAGGTGGGTAGTCTAGCTGGCTTATCTTGTACAGTAGGCCTTTTCTCCATACACTATCGAAGGCCTTTTCGATGTCTAGTGAACATACGAAATCCAAATTGATGTTCAGGGATAAACTCAATGTTTTCTTCCGTGTGTAGGTCGAGTTTGTTAAGAATAAGCCTCTCCAGGATTTTCCCTACGTTTGATAGGAGTGAAATGGGTCTGAAGTTATTAATGTTGTAATTTTCTGGCTTTTTCAGTATCGGAAGGATTTTGGCTAGTTTCCAAATGACGGGAAAGTAGCCATTGTTTATGCAGTTATTGAAGATAATTGATAAGAAGCGGATACCATGTGGTGAGATCTTTTTCAGGACGAAATTTGGGATGTTATCTGGGCCCGACGATTTCTTTCCATTGAGGCTTCTAATGATTTCCCTTACTTGGGAAGATGAGGTAAATAGGGAGCCTAGATTTGGGTTACTCGCTGGACTGTCTGTATCGAAGTTAACGATACGGATTGGTCTGGACCGATGTAGTCTTGATATGGTTGAATCGATTTCTTCAACTAGTTCTTGGTCTACGGACGGTGTCCGTTCCCTGTACAGTTCCGCGTAGTAATCTTTAAAAGCTTCTACTTTTTGTTTTTCGTTTGTGATGTTCTGTCCATTCACTATAACCTTTTCGCAAACAAATCTTTTTCCTTTTCCCATGAATTTCCTCACTTCTTGGATAAATTAACAAGATGGAAAACCTTCGTACGTCGGCACCTGTGGGGATGGTTGTTGCTTTTGTAATATAAAGCGGCCCCTAGACGCTTAATAATATTGTGCGATATTTGATATTGTAAATACTATTGTTCGTCTGTAGATAATATTGCAAGATTGTGCTATATACTGCGGAAAATCAAAACGCTTTTGACTTTTATTACAAATATGAGCGGTCAACTAAATTATTGGGGAAAATATTGAACCGTCTGTGGCAGCAAGCCAATAAGATTGTGCAATATTTTGCACAATAATATTGAGCGTCTAGGGCCGCCTTAAAAATGACGCATTTGACTTAAGCGCGGTTCACATTGAACGATTTATCCACCGATTTGCTTGACGACCAAATAGTGCGTAGCGTTCACACCAAACGACTTGTTGACCGACTTCACTTGCGATAGAAATTTCGAAGTATTAACATGGCGGCGCATGCTCTGGTTATAGGGATGATTATTGATGAAATACTCGAAAATGAAGAAAAAAAAAAGCGAATGTGGACTAAACCATGGGTCGGAAAACGTAATAATTTCTCATCGGTAACTGTTAAGAGAATTTCACCAAAATTTGCCAGAAGATTTTCGTAATTATTTGCGAATTGTTAGGAACGTATGATGAGTTACTGAGAGAAATAATTCCTCATATGAAAAAATCAAACCAAAATTATTTTTCTTTGTTTGAAGTCATATCGTTCATTCCGCTCAAAGTTGGTGTTGTTTCTCTGAACGCACAAGCGAAAGTGAAAAAATCCTCTGAAGTTGTATGACAACTGTTCACACTTAACGATAAATCGTTCAACCACGGCTGTCAAACAAAAAGTTGGAAATTTTCAACTTCCTGACTACAAATCGTACCGACTTGTAGCTAGAGCGTTCACATTGGTTTTGCATACACAATTTGTCGTCCAACCACGATTGTCAAGCAAATCGGTGGATAAATCGTTCAATGTGAACCGCGCTTTAGAGTCAAGACGTCGAAACAAGGCAGAATGACATAGTCAAGACGCCGTCAAACCGCAACGCGTTTGTAGGGGCTAGTTGTCCAAATGCCTGTCAAAAGCCATCAGATTGCCATCTGGTTCATTTATCTATGGTCACAGATAGACACCCTCGACAGGGTTATGTGGTCTCCTGATAGTGACAATTCTGTCGTTACCATCAGTTATAATACAACTTCTCAACTTGCTCTGGCATCAATCAAATTTCATTGCAACATTACTCAAATGTTGCCCATCATTGCCCTTTGAAACATGACCCATCCATGGTGAGTTTCAACCCCATTCATATGTCAACCGAATTTCCCAACAGCTGACGTCCGTCAACAAAAACCAACGCAAATTGTTTTTATTTTGATTTCCTTGTTCTCCATTGAATTTCTCACACCAGTATTAACAATCAATTTTTTATTTCTTTATTGTCTGATAGCAACAATGTCGGCGATGGATAACAGCGCCAATCCGAGGTAAAGGAAATCTTAATATAAAGCAATTTACAAACCGATTGGGATCATTACCGATAGCGAGTGGAATTTCTTAAAATATTAATAAGAATTCTTGCTTTTTCAGCCAGTCGGAGAATGGAAATAGCCCAAATACGAGTTCCGCATCAACTGACGATGCCGAGAAATCGCTTGCCAGCGTTCAAATGGCCACTGGGCTTCTGCAAATCTATGAACCGCCACTATTTAAAGTCCGAAATCACTTGAAGGAATTGATGTAAGTTGGATTGGTCTACAATGGGTGTGGTGCGAAGAGCATGTATCTTTTTTCTGTCTTCAGAGACAAACAGAATAAGATTTACATCGACCTATCGACGGAAAAGTACAAGTACGACAACACGGAGATAGCTAGTTTGCAGGAAATAGTGAGAGAAAACTCTACCTCCAACAAGCAGAGCCTTTTTCAATGGTGTTTTTGCGTTTCTATTCAGATGAGCGGAGTGAGGATCTATAGAGACAAACTGGCGAAAGTCAAAAAGCAGATGCAATCGATATACCAGAAATCCACAGACTTAAAAGTAAGAGATTAAAGCAATGTACGTATTTATGTAGCTAGACATTATGTAATTGATAAATCAATCGATTGATCGCAGAGAGAGTAGCCAATTATTGGCGTACCATACTCAAATTTGTTGATTTTTTCCTCAAGATATTGGAATTCATTGCTCTCTCATACCATACGTACGTATACCATTGACGTAATCTACCGATCGATATACACCTCCACTTACTGTCGTGATAATAATCACCAATTGTAGGGTTATTAGCTAAGCAATAATGGATCACAAGAAGTTAAGTTCGATTAAAGTAGATTATCAAAAGAACCTCTTTCACTTGCTTACTTAGGTCAAAGTCTGTTCCCTTAAACAAGTCTTCCAAATTAATATTTGCTTCTGTATAAGGGTGTAAAATCTTAAGAATAGGGTTTATGAGGTAGTAATTCGTAGAGTAATTCGACTAGCTTTGCTGTGACGATTGCGGATGAGTGATGGTGAAAGAGCACAAATTTTCGCCAACTAGACTGTTTTTTTTTTTTCATCAAATCACCACCGAAAATCAGTCTAGTAAACCAGCGTTATACTGCGTGATTGTCCTTTCCCTTCTTTAAATAACCCAAAACCTAGTGGTCATGACTTTTCGATCATTAGAATCATTTTCGCCTTTTTCGAAGTGCGTTCGCTTGCAGAAATCCAATGCTTTGATTGTTCTTTCATTTCTAGCGTGTTATGAAACGCCGTAAAAATTAACTTCAATTCCAACTCTTCAATTTCTGTTTTAATACAGTTTGTCAAGGAAATGTTTGCAAAACGTAGAAATGAAAAGCAAATGATGTTAAAAGCATATGTTTACTAAGTAAAATTAGATTTTTTTTAAAACCTTCTTCATAATTCCATTTTCGTATTAACTGGTTACCGTAATATACAAAAAGAAAAAACACAATCAACCAAACACTTGAGAAATTTAACAAAAATTGATCAATATCAGTTTATTTACTGTCAAACAATTCTTTGCAAAATGCTGTTTCTGAAGGTCATATTCATTGGGATTCTTAGGCCATTCTTCGTTGATAAACTTAATTAAATCATTTTTCGATTTCGGACTTCTTTTTGCCACCTTCCTTTTTAAATGGGCCCACGAATTCTCAATAGGGTTCAGATCGGGGCTTTGCGCAGGGGTGTCAATTGCTTTTTGGCAATTATAAAGCAACCACTCCTTGCACAAATATGATTTATGCTTTGGATCGTCGGCGTCCTGGTACAATTTAAAAAGTAATTTGTTTTCGTTTTCTGGGTCCACAAAGCCGAATTTCTGAACACTTCTTTTCAAATTTTGTCTTAAAATATCCAAATAAACTTCCTTTGTCACTATATCATCAATCATTTTTAACTCACCAACACCTTTGCTTGAGAAGCAGCCCCATATCATCACTGACAATTTCCCGAATTTTACTGTTGGAATGATATTCTTGTTGTCGAGGGCTGTAAGCGGTTTTCGCCATACTCTCGGCGGTCGTGCATGGTAGTACAGCTTTATACTAGACTCGTCACAAAACACAACATCGTTCCAATACTCTACCGGAAGACAAATGTGCTTTGTTGCAAAATTGACGCTTCTGCAAATATTCAACGGTGAGAGTCAACACCAACTCTTGATGTGTACTTGTACTTGAGTATAGTTTTTCTAACTGTCTCATGAGACACTTGAACTCCGTAACCGTTTCTTAAGTCCGTGGCTAATATTCTGATGCTGGTATGAGGGTTTTTTTCAATACGTCTTATCATTTTTCTTTCGTCCCTGCTTGTTAGTTTTTTTGGCCTGCCTGTTGACTGGTTCAGATCTAGTCTGCCTTCTTTTTCAGCACGGCTTATAACGTTGTACACAGTTCTTAATTTTATACAAAACATTTCAGCCAATTCCCTAGCGGATTTTCCTTTGTGGTAGTTATAATACACCAATTGTATTACATCATCACTTAACCGTTTGCCTGGCATATTCAAGATTACTTTTTTTAAATTTTCTGGACACTATGAAATCGTTAATGACTAACAAACTGACACACAACTCCAAAACGCAATGAAATTACAGCTAATGTGTATTATTAAAAAAACTTCTCGAACTCTATGCACTTTTGCAAAGAATTATTTGACAGTGAAAAAACAGCATTGGATATGTTTTGTTAAATTTCTGTTGGTTTTTGGGTTACATTTGCCATTTTTTTTCTATATTACGCCAAAGAGTTTATATGAAAATGGATTAGTTATAAAAAAAATAGCTCATTTGCTGTCTTCTTAATAAATATATGCTTTTAATCAGTTTTTTTCTATATTTACGTTTTGCAAACATTTTCTTGACAAACTGTATGTATCTTTACCCACATTTTGATTCACCGTGAGCAAACGCGGCACCCATATTTTCATGCCCAACTATTAATGTAGAATTCGAACGACGGCATCATTTGAAATTGTTACAATCTCAGCTATCTCACGAACCTTGTTTCGGCAATCGTTTAACACAATATCGTGCATTTTGGTCACCATTTCTTCCATTGTGACGTCATTTGCATATCCTAAGCACTCAGCCTTTTGTACTCATGCGACCACAACGAAATTCAGTAACTCACTTGTAGTCATGCACCTTTCCGTGCGAGAAAGTAAAATCTCCATAATATGTTTTGAGTCTATGTTAAAAGTTCCAAAGCATTTAATGTTCCGAACCATGGCAAGGAGGACCGTAAAAACGTCCACTAACCCGCACGCTAGGTCTTCCAGTGACACAGAAATTCATAAACAATGTGATCTAGAGCGATGGAGCGTCAAAAATGTCCGGATCGGGTTCGGTCGTTACGGGGCACGGACCTATTGAAACCCTTCTTTGGAGAAAAAAAATTTGATTTCAGTTTCTGCTAATCGTTTTTCTACCTATCACTATTGATTCTTATCGAGCTTCCCTCTGTTGTCGGTTGTGGGTAGAATCAAAGATTGTCATTAATTTGCTTAAGCCTAACCCTCACACGGGTAAGTGGTTTAAAAATCTTCTCTAAGTTCCTTAAATCGACCGGAGACAAATGACTCAAGTCAAATACTCAATCGTCAGTGAGTGTTGAGAGTCATTCTGCGCCAATGTAGTGGTTGTCGCCGAGAGTTGTAAATCTCCTTCGTATTCCCGTGAGTGCACACTCAATGTCATACAGTTGAACCTTATAATATCGGCGACTCAGCGCGGGCAGATATAAAGAAAGGAGACATCAATGGGCAAATGTCTTGAACATATCTACAACATCGACGAGAAGAGTCGTGAAGTGAGGGTCTTTCGCCGGTTTACAAAGCCACTAGCTACCGTAGGTGTCATGCCCTTACGATAGCATGGCTTTCTCCACCAACAAAGAGCAACACCCACGACTTACTTACTTACTTACTTATCAGGCCTGCGATCCATGGAGGATCTGAGCCTGAGCTATAGCTGCCTTCCATCCTTGACGGTCCCGGGCACGCTGCTTCCAGTTGTCAAGACCAAGATGTCCTAAATCCGCGATTACTTGGTCTTTATACCGGAGGTTCGGTCTTCCTCTTCTTCTCGAACCAGGAGGCTCGGAGTCGAAGACCCTCTTAGCTGGAGCGTTGATGTCCATGCGCTCGATGTGGCCGAACCAGTGTAGTCGACGGATCCTTACCTTCCGGACTACATCCACATCTTGGTACAGCTCGTAGAGTTCGCGGTTGTGTCTTCTTCTCCATTCACCTTCCTCACAGACAGGACCAAATATCCGGCGCAGAATTTTTCCTTCGAAAGAACCCAAAATCAGGTCCGCTGTCCTGCTTATCGTCCAGCTTTCGGCTGCGTACAGCAAGACTGGCAGAATGAGCGTTTTGTAAAGCATGACTTTGGTCTTTCGAGTGAGGAGTTTTGACCCCAGTTGTTTGGACAAGCCGAAGTAGCAGCGGTTGCCAAGGGCGATTCTACGCCGGATCTCCACTGTGGTGTCATTTGTGGAATTTACGTTTGCCCCGAGGTAGACAAACTCCTTAACTACCTCGAAATTGTCAATTGTTATATTTTGTCCCAGGTGGTGAGCGACGGATTGGTTTTTGCTTGACAGCACGTATTTCGTTTTGTCCTCATTGATCTTAAGACCAATTCGTTTCGCCTGTTCTTCAATCGCCGTGAATGCTTCCACGATGCCACGGCGAGAACACGCGATGATGTCGATATCATCCGCGTATCCTGCCAGCTGGATGGACTTGTAAAAGATAGTGCCTTCCCTGTTGACGCCTGCCCGTCGCACTATCTGCTCCAGCACCAGGTTGAAGGAGTCACACGACAGCGCATCTCCTTGCCGAAATCCAGTGCATGTTTCGAATGGTTCCGAGGTTCTAGAACCGAGTTGCACGGTGCATCGCGTGTTTTTTAGCGCGGCGCGACACAACTGGATCAGTTTCGGGATCCCGAATTCGGCCATCGCACCAAACAGTTCTTCACGATGAATGCTATCGTATGCGGCCTTGAAATCGATGAAAAGATGGCGTGTATCGATTCGAAACTCGTTTCCAGGATTTGTCGAAGTGTGAAAATTTGGTCTATAGTTGATTTGCCGGGCCGGAAGCCGCACTGGTAGCTGCCGATTAGTGCGGTGCAAAATGGTTTTAGACGTTCACACAATACGCTGGACAGGATCTTGTATGCGACATTGAGCAGGGATATACCTCTATAGTTCTTGCAAGAGGTAGGATCGCCTTTTTTGTGGATGGGGCATATAGAGCTGGTATTCCAGTCGTCGGGCATGCTCTCATCTTCCCAAATTCTGCAGATGATCTGGTGCATGCTCCCTACCAGAACATCGCCGCCAGCCTTGAAGAGCTCTGATGGCAAGCCATCTGAGCTTGCGGCCTTGTTGTTCTTCAGCTTCTGAATAGCTGTGCCGACTTCTTCTATGCTGGGTGGGAGGACTACTTCAGCGGCTGGAGTTGGGATTTCCTCGGTCCCTACCACTCTCTCTTGGTCATGCTCGTTAAGCAGCTGCTGGAAGTGCTGCTTAAATACATCCACTATTCCCTGCGGGTCGGGGACAAGATTACCCTCGCAGTTTCGAAGAGCCAGGGTGCCCTTTTTGAAGCCTCCTGCAAGGCCTTTGGCTTTCTTGTAAAAGGCTCGTATTTTATGTTTATCCCTAGACTCCTCGATATCCTTGAGCTGGGAGGCTGTGAAGATTCTTTTCTTTTGTCGCAGTAGTTTCTTCTCCTCCCTTCTTCTGGCTCGGTACTCTTCTCGCGCTGCCCTGGTTTTCCTCTGCAGCGCATTTTGGTACGCCTCGTCGGTTGCTGCCTTTTTCTGCTCACACTCGCCATCATACCACGGGTTTCTTGTCGCAACACCCACGACAGATTAGGTATATTTGCACTCGGTCAGTGTGAAAATTGTTGAAAACAGAACGCTAGAGGGGCAGCGACTTCGTACGCCTCTTACCAGCGCCTACATCGTGTATGGCACTTTCATTGAATATAAAAAAAATGGATAATTGCGATCGGGATAAACCTGACTCTAAACAACAAGCCTCATCAGCCGGCACGATTTTTAGCTGCTCGTACAGTTTGTTTTTGTTTTAAGTTCTCTCCTAGCGGGATTGTCCACGAACGATTTCAAGCGTTCACGCACCCTTCATAAACGCGTAGCTGGTGCAGTTATAGGGATCCGGTTTTCCGTGGACCGGCAAACTGCTCAGATTTCATTCATTGGACAATATGTTGAAATGAATTGAAGAAGTCGAGTCCATATGACGACACTAGTACTGCGGCCATAAAGTATTTCTTTGGTCAAGTATTTAAGTGCTGTCTTAAAAAATTGGACAACTTCTCTAGAAGGGATTTTTTGAGTCTTTCCATGTTACTGTTGCTTTGTCTGTCATTTTGAAGCTTTCTCGGGCAAGGCTTAGGCAGACAGTCAGTATGTGGTCCATCGTTTCTTTGGGCTGGCTACATTGCCTACAGATATCTGTCTTGTTTAGATCCAATTTGTAAAGGTGGTAATTGTGTGTCCCGTTAGTGCCTCACATAGCACTCTTACTTCGGCTTTATTAAGTTCTAGAGTTTCTTTGGCTCGTTTTGGATTGTAGTTGTTCCATACATTTTTTTTTTTCTTTTCATTGTCTAATACCCTCCTGGCTATTCTAAAACTAGTTCCTTTGTTTAATGATCCATTTGTGAAAGTGTTTCCATTGAGTGTGTGTCCGATTGTCCCTTGCGTTCTTAACTAAAACAGATCCGAAATCAGAACAGTTTTTGATACCATAAAGGGCGGAAGCCCTGTAAAAGGTACCTGAGCACCTTTCTTAGCTTGTATATCAGCCTTTCATTGCCTTCATGGTTTTCATGGCCTGGCACCCAAATCAGCTTTAGTCTTTTATTTTCTGCCAGTTTATTTAGTGTTTTGGGCAATTCCCAGATAGCCTCAGAGTTAGACTTGAATGCGTAACTCTTTAGCGCCTTAAGAACTTCTTGGCTGTCTGAGAATATAGATATCTTGATGCCGTTGCTTCTGTCACTTATACGATGTACTGCTTCATTAATTGCGGACAGCTCAGCTTGATATAAAAACTCACCACAGAGAGGAATATGTAGGCTGCATCTTGGTCCTATCACTCCAACTTTGTTTCCGGATTTCGACCCATCAGTATACCATTGCTGGGTCCCATCGTTTATCCATGAGGAGTTGTTGTTCCATTCTTCTCTGCTTGAGTACTTCGTAGTCTAATATAAAATTCAGCTCCCAAATATTGTCCACCCTTTTAAGAATCTCTAGATTTGTAGGTTCTCTGTAAAGTTAAGGCTTATTTTGCAGCCTCAGCCTGTATGGTAGATTCTTAATCTGTAAATTCTGTGTCCTGACCCCCGAGTTTTGTCTGTCGGTGAGCCGCCTGTTTAAGAGTTTTAGTCTTGACAGGTGTCAACTTTTCTGTCTGTGAAGTGCGTCTATGGTTGCGTTTCGGTACACGTCAGTGGTATCGTAATGCCGTTGGCTTGGCACCGTTCTGTTCTGTCCATCGTTTGTTTGATTATCGTCCATTTATTTTAGGTGCCTATCAATCCCATCATTTGATAGGTTCCTATTGTTCGGTGGGAGGAAGGCGCTCTCGTCAGGCAGTTGGCAAAGCGTGGTCAACGTGCCCAACTATAATCGCAGGGGTACATCTGGACATACTCTGCCATTTCTGCAAATTCGTCCGGTATTTGGACAGCGGCATCAAGTCCGTAATAGTCACTGTCATACTCAGCGGTATGCTAACAGTTCGTAGACCATTCGTTCCTGTAGGCCAGTCTCAGTCGCGAGTCAAGCAACATTAGATCCAGATATAGGCGTCGCTTCTAGGAAACGACAGACTATCGGTTGCGAGCAATTTGAGTTTATGCTTAATGCTGTGCAGGGCACACACACCAATGGCTTAGTGGGCTCTCTCAAGTGTTGGGTACATTATTTCCCCAATAATATAATCGCGAGATAAACATTCGATGGCGTTGGTGTTATCGGGATCCGAACTCGCTCATCGTGAATCAGAGTCCAACACGCTAACTACTGCGCCCTCTGTTTCGAGCTCTACAATGAAGATATTGGGCTGAGGTGCTTCAGGTGCATAGGCCGATACTACATTTGCATATCCTCCTTCCGTTTCGAAGGGGATACACAGAAGACATGCCTAGCACCTGAAACCTCCGCAGTTCACCGCTATATAGGATTTTGTGTTTAATATTTTTTTTTGATGAAGATTGCAACACCTCCGCCTTGAGTGGTATTGGGTCGGTCTCTTTTTATTAAATTATAGAAATTGTGCCGAATTTTGTGCCTCCGGTTTAGCTTAGTTTCGATAGCCAGAACCATCAGGGCTTTCTTCCTGCAACAATTTTTAACCTGTTGAACGGCGCGGCACTCGATCCCAATCAGTGAGTTCACATTCAAAGCCAGGATCTTTAAGAAACTCTCTACCGGCGTACCCATTACGACTGTTAAAGCGCTAAGTTCGGAGTAGATCCCGTCCAGTCGTCTCGCCTGCTCTGTGATCTGCTGCTGGAGCTGACCGATATGCCCTTGAATGGCAAGCAGAATCGTATGCAGGTCAGCCTCGGCCGTTGGTGCCTTAGGGACAGGCACTGGGAACAACCTTTGGCATTTGGTACGTAGGTCAGGTCTACTTCCGTCCTTTCATGTTCATGGCATCGATTAAGACCCTAGTGCAAGTTGCCCGTCCTTATTCCTATACGTTTCTTCTCTAGCTTTTAAACCTTGTTTACTTATTTATTGTCTTTTTTAGTAAAATCTGTTTCCCATTTGATTAATTCGATAGGCCGTTGTATTTTTGATACTGTCCCAGTACGACAAGCGATTTCGTGAGCTAGTTTTTCATGTAAGTAATGAGTTAGGGAGGGCTAATCGATTTCCTAGCGGGGCGTAACCTCCTTGTAGCAAGCACGCGATTCCCCCATCTCAACATCCACAAGGGTACCTGGCGGTCTTGTGATCAATCGACCACCAACCAGATTGATCACATTGCGATCGACGCCAGACACTCCTCCTGTATTCTCGACATACGAACCTTCCGAGGGGCCAACATCGACTCGGACCACTACCTTGTTGTAGCCAAGGTACGAATGAGGATATCAAGAATGCTTAGAATCGAGTAGGACAACGTAAGTTTGACGTCGGAAAGCTACAATCGCAAGAGACAGCCAGAATCTTTGCCGATCGTGTCTCCTCGAAGCTCTCTCAAAATCCGCCCACAGCAGCACAAACAATAGAACAGGAATGGGCGCATTGCCAGAGCGCCGTCAGAGACGCTGCCTCAGAGGTGCTGTGTTTCAAACCGCCACCACCTAGAAACCCCTGGTTCGATGAACAATGCGAACAAGCCCATGCAGCAAAACAAGAGGCGTATAAAGCCATGCTACAACGACGGACGAGAGCTGCTCGCGAAATCTATGAGCAGAAGAGAAGAGAGGAACACACACTTTTCAGAAGAAAAAAGAGAGAGCACGGAAAGCGTGAGATCGAGGAGATGGAGAGATGCTTCCGCAGGAATGACGCCCGTAAGTTTTACAATAAGGTAAAACAAACATGCCATGGCTACAAAGCCAGAGCGGCGGCCTGCAGGGATGAAAATGAAGAACTGGTAGTAGAGTCGCAGTCGATGCTGAGGATTTGGAAATACCACTTCTGCAGACTGTATAACGGCGATGATAGACAAGATACCGCTGTCAGGCAGAACGAGCTATTCGTAATGGATGACAATGAAACAGAATTCAGTCCACCCGACCTAGACGAAGTCAAAATAGCGATAGCAAGACTTAAGTCTAATAAAGCCGCAGGCGCAGACGGCCTGTCTGCTGAGCTTCTTAAGGCGGCTGGAGATGAGCTGATAAGGTGCATGCATCATCTCATTTGCAAGGTATGGTCGGAGGAAAGCATGCCCGACGAATGGAATCTCAGCATCGTTTGCCCGGTCCATAAGAAAGGAGACCCAATAACTGCGCCAACTATAGGGGAATAAGTCTCCTTAACATCGCATATAAGATCTTCTCTGCCGTATTGTGTAAGCGCCTGAAACTGTTGGTGGATAACCTGATCGGCTCTTATCAGTGTGGTTTCAGGCCAGGTAAATCCACAATAGACCAAATATTTACACTGCGGCAGATCTTGGAGAAGACCCAGGAATACCAAATCGACACTCACCACCTCTTCGTCGATTTCAAGGCTGCATATGACAGCGTGTATAGAGATGAGCTATACAAAGCCAAGTCTAGTTTTAACATCCCTGCCAAACTCGTCCGACTGTGCAGGATGACAATGGAGAATTCTCGCTGCTCCATTCAGGTCGGTAATGAGCAAACCGAGACCTTTGATGTTAAAAAAGGATTTAGACAAGGTGACGCGCTGTCATGCAACTTTTTCAACATCGTGTTTGAAAAGATCGTGCAAAAGTCACTGGCCAACACAAGAGGTACGATTTATTTCAAGTCTACTCAATTGCTTGCGTACGCAGACGACATTGACGTGATTGGACGGACACAGCGAGACGTCAATGAGGGTTTTGTAAGCATTGAGGTAGAAGCGGCTAAGATGGGTCTCAAGGTTAATAAGGGTAAAACCAAATATCTGCTTTCATCTAAAAGAGACGGGCAACACCGACGTATTGGCCAGAACGTCACCATGGGCGGATATAACTTTGAAGTGGTCAAGGAATTCGTCTACCTTGGCTCACTGATGACCAGCGACAACAACACCAGCGCTGAGATAAAACGCAGAATCACTCTTGCCAACCGCTGTTTCATTAGGCTCAAGGGGCAATTGAGAAGTAGAGCCCTCTCTCGGAAAACCAAGGTGACACTATGTAAGACCTTGATAAACCCAGTCCTCCTTTACGGCGCAGAGGTTTGGACCTTAACAAAAGCGGATGAATATGCCCTTGGTCGTTTCGAGAGGAAAATTCTGCGCACTATCTACGCTCCCGTTTGTTCAAACGGTGTATGGAGGAGAAGATATACAGAGAAGATACAGCGTCTAAGGTGGCTAGGCCATGTAGAACGCATGAACGAACGAAGAATCTTCGAGTTCACTCCGGAAGGAAGGCGCGGCAGAGGACGGCCGCATCATCGGTGGCGCACGCAGGTGGAAGGGGACCTTAATCAAGTGGGCATGCGGCGCTGGAAGCAACTGGCCAAAGACCGGGCCAGCTGGAGACGCTTGTTGGTTGAGGCCCAGGTTCACCACGGACTGTAGCGCCACCTAAGTAAGTAGTAATGAGTTAGGGAGAGTATCGTCTTCATTTCTTAACATAAGAACGACGGTTTTTATAGGAGTATTCCAAGAGCTAATAGTCAATGCAGATTGTCTACTAACCTTCAAGGCATTTCGTTACAAAATTAACAAAAAACAAAAACTAACTTATTGGCATCGCCTTTAACTCCTTCCTTAAACATTTGCTTTGACTAAACAACTCAAGACGTTCATATGTATCAACATTTTTGTTTTTTTTTTTTAGAGACGAGCCAACAACATTCAAGCATGCAAACAGAAGGAGCTCGCTCGTAAAATGCAAAAACAGCAACAGGAAGAAGCACTCATTGCAAAACGAAATCAAACTGCATCAGCAACGTCCATCACTAGATAGTATTCACATTATGAAGCCAGCTACTACTGCTCTTCGTAATTTCTCGTTTTTATTTTCTTACTTATAACTTATCCACATACACAAACTTGTACAAATCAATTCTCTTGTAAATGTTTAAAAGAAATGAAAGAAAACAGAAAACAAACAACTTTGGCATAAATTAAACTACGAAAACGCAAAGGAAAAAAAAAACATAGAAATACTTTTTGTCTTACAATAAACATAGCTAGGCGGTAGGGGTAAACAAAACAATGAATCATGCTTAAAAACAAAGCGACAAATAGGCTTAGAAAAACAGAATCTCAATAAAACATTTGTTTTATGTTTTACGGTTTTTTTCGTCAACTCTTTCGATGAATTGGTCTCATTTTTAAGATAAAAAGGCATGCAGATGGTTCCACGCATTGATAAGAACACACTCTACGATACAATAACGTACTCCTGCTCGTCAAGCATGTGCATTGCATCGTTTGGTGCTAAATACGTCGCCGTTGCTGCAAATAGAGTTTGTTTTCTTATATTATTCAATATACAAAGGCCAACTGAAACGATTAAATAGAAAAGTTGAATGGAATGATAAACACCGAGATGCATGGACGGGCACAGTTGTTTTTCAAAATATATTTTCAAGAACTTAATGCTATGACATACGTATGATGAATTGAATGAAATCCGGTACGCTCATGCATGCTGAAAAGGAAACATGTGCGACCGAGTTGATGGCATGCCAATAATGGAGATGAAACGTGTAAACTGACTAGGTGCAAGACTTATCACCGGCCGCAACCGAACAAGTGTAATTGAATAGCTCTAACTAATCAGCTCTTTTCGGTTTCGCTTTACTTCGTTTCTCTGTTTTTTGTGTGTTTAAAGCATCGTGTTTCCACCCATGTGACTTAGAATATGAGGTCATTAACAGCTGCACGGGTATTTACTTGTCTCAGCTAAAGTGTCGTTTTCACTGTACAAAACTGAAATGATCAACATTAACCGATGATGTGCAATCGAGGCATAACAAAGAGGGTACACCAAAAGGAAGGAAACGAAAAGTTCAATAACAAAGAAATTGATCGCTGCTGTACTACGATGTTTGTTTATCTAGAAATGTAAGTGCGAAGAATGTACTTGAGCACGGCTTCAAGCGAACTTGATGGAAGCAATTCCGTTGGACATATTGTGCATTGTTGTCGAGATGCTAAAAGTGCTGTTTTGCTTTTAAACCGGAGAACCTGTGCTCAGATGAAGGAAAATGTATATGCTACCTATGCAGACCCTTGCCAAACATGAGCCGAACCAAATACTGGTTCAATGAGTTTAAACGTGATGAGCAGCGTTCAGCCCACCCTACTGACATGGTTGCTTGGTTGCTTGCTTGCTTTGGATGCGTTACAGCCCGTGAAGGGCCAGAGCCAAGCTTCTCTCAATCAACCATGTTGTGTGATTTATTTATTTCTTTTTTTTTTTTTTGACACAGGTGAAAGGGACCTACAGTTTAACGCCGATTCCGAGCGGCTTAAGTCGAGAAGGTTTTTCTTGGCAAGTATACTATGGGGGGTTTTGCCAGTACCCCGCAGTACTGACATGGTAATCGAGGAAAATTAGGTAACCAAAATCGTCGCCACAGAAGAAACATGGCTTTCACGACACTAGATTTCTTCGGGTTACCCTGTTCTCAAAGAGGGAAAGACGGTCCCCTCGGTCGGAAAAATCATGGCCACGACATGGGCAGCAATGCAGTCAACTATTGGACCGATTCGATGAGCGAATTTAAGGAGCCCCCGCCTTATTTTGCAAAGAAAAAACCTATTTCACTGTAGCAAACTTGACTGAAACACCGTAGTTACTTGACTACGCTTTCAAGTAGTCAAGTACAAAGTACTACTTTCTACGACTTCCTATCACCAATCAGTAATTCCTTTGCCTATGTGTACTGAGCGAAAATGAAGAGTATAATATACCACAGCAAACTATATGGACCGTGTAGCGATTTTGGATACACGCACAGTAGAAGGGCAAAGCTCAATTGGCGCGATAAATTGAAACGAGACTTTAACTTATTTGATTTGATCAATACTGACGTAAAGTGATAAATTGTTTAGGGTACAGTTCCCACCAGAATGCCATCCAATTGGTCACTCTACTGTTCAGACCCTTAAAACTCGTAATCAATATGAAATTGCTCGTTAGCTGTATACCTTTCACAATACGTACTCTGGTCAACACTATTAAAAAATTAGCTAAAATAAAGCAACCGCAGCTCAGCTAAATTGATTCCTAACAAGGGACGCAAGTGTTTTATATGGTCACGTCTCCGAGGGCATATCTAATCTACTTATCCCTCGTCGCCGTATATCTTTACAAAAAGGGAATAAAGCTGAAATAAGAGACGTTTTATCGAAATACAATCAACATTCAAGCTATAAACACAAACGAAATCTATTTGTATAAGCTCCGTTGAAAGCAGCACATCGACCGAAGTGATCGTAAAAGCTGACTCCATGTCTGCCTCAATCATTAGACACAATGTGATATACTCTCCAGGTAAATTAAAAGCTACACCTACAACTTAGTGAGGGAAACAATCAACATCTAATTCAAGAACCATCCGCCTTATTACCCTAATTTAAAATGTATCCTCAACTCGATATCAGACGATAGACAAACACCCCGATTCACACGTATTACCAAGCGAGCACTGTAATAAACAAATGCATGCTTCACACTCCAATTACACCTACACCTATCGGCGCAATAAAATAATCAAAAGCGAGAAACCAGCTCGTAAAAACACGATAAGAAATTCTCTATGCGTGTACATGTCACCAATCTTCCATTATTCGTACTCGGTCTCCTTACGTCACACCTTGAATAGTACCCAAACAGTGTTTTAGTAACATCTCATTTATTAAGTAGAAAAATAGCTCACCATCATCCATCGATAGACAAAAAACAAAAATAAACAAATACCACCCCTTGACCACCTATGAATTCAAATCAATGTCTGTAAAGTGATTGGGATCCATATGTACAACACCGAAACTATTTTTCCCGTCACCCATAACCTTGTCCTTATTGTCTTGATCTGTTTGTGCATCCGTGTTATGCTTACCACTGTCCTGTGAGTACTTTGGCAATAGCCATTGTATGGCAACGTGTATGATAAAGGCAATTGTCGCGAGAATGCCAAATGCGAGGAATGTAGACGAGCTGCCGATTGCGCTAAATAATACGCCGCCGATAGCGCTGCCGACCGATACACCCACTCCTTCGAAGATTGCTCCAACGAGACCCTGTCAAAGGAACACACTCAACTCCGATATAGGCACTGTAAAGACGACAAAGCAAAGAACTTACTTGAAGTGTGGCTTCGGAACCAGCCGGAGCAAGAATGCTGGCGTATGACGCCATCGTCGAATAGAACATACCGAACGTTACGCCATTGAGCAATTCAACGGGCAACACAAACCACGGATTCTCGAGGAATGAGTATAAGACGAAGCGCACGCCGAAACCCAATAACACTAAGCTCATGGCATTCACGTGACCGATCTTCTTTAGGATCCATCCGGAGAGAAAGAAAAATGGTAATTCTCCTCCAAAACACTGAATGCCCATCACGAAACCCTCCAACGTCTTCATAGATGTACCATCACATCCGGCACGTTTGGCATTCAATTCCTCCAGATGCAGGAAGAGGAAATTCCATACAAGCGCTGTGCACAGGCCAATAACAATGCACCAAATGAAGAAGATCACAATGCGCAGCGAGAGAAACAATTGCCCGACGTCACGAAAGATATTCGGCGACAGGCTGGTCTGTGTATGCTGCAAAGAATCAACGATACAATACAGCTCTTAAGCTGCCCTAATGCATATGTACTTACTTGCAGCTTTGTCGAGGCGAACATGTCGAGAGCCATCATCACCGCTGTCATCCAGAACACAATTGTGTAATCCTTGTTCGCATTGTTTCCCGACATCGCGTCAACTAGTACTCCAGATAGTATGGCAAATGTACCAAAGCCCACAGCACCCCATAGCCTCTGCTTACCATATAAATGATGTCGCTCTCCCAATATTGCAAAGCAAATTGCATCTCCGATGCTAACAACTACGGCCATACCGATCCAACTGCTCACAAGCAGAAGGAAGAACAGCCAAAACTGATACAATCCCATCGCATCAGAGTTGTTAATCACCGGACTCTCGGCTAGTACGCTCGTCAAGTACTCCTGGCCGCAATCGAGATCGCATGTTGCGTTAAAGAACCTCTTGTCCCTCGGGCAGTTAAGTACCACTTCCTGGCCGTTTATGTGGGCCCGATCGTGTAGTACTTTGAAAAACAGACATTGTTCGCCCTCTTGTTCCACAGATTCCATATTCGTGTCAACACTGAGCTCTAAGAATGGATTTGTCCTCGGACAATCTGTTGTATTGTGCAACCAATCGCTACACACAATATCCCACATCCAGGGATCCGCCTGACAATGTAGCTGGCACGTGATAGTAGTATTGCCATAATGAGCCTCCAAATTTGAATAGGCGCACGAATCCGAAATAGAACAATGTTGCAGGAAGGAAGCACCTCCGTGACAGTGTAGCTCTACCACTGGTTCGGGCTGTGGAATCGCCGGGACGAACATGATGCAGAAAAACGAGATCGCTGTGATCAACTGGCCAATAAGAAACAGCATTCGATGCTTTCGAAATCTGCAATAAATCTGATTACATGTCGGGCGACAAACTCAGGTTTGTTTGCATGTACCGATCGGCGAGGAATCCAAACAGCGGTTTGGCGAGCATGCCAACAAACGGCAGGATAAAGTACATGGTCCCAACGACAACGGTGGAGTAACCCAATTGCCTGGCAAGTGTGGGCAGAAAAGGCATAACTGGTGCTGTTCCTGTTTAATCAAACACAACATTAAAGCCAAAAGGATGATGTTTGGTTACACTACAGCCGCGGGGGCGTATGAGCGACTCACCTGCATTGAAAAGGAAATAGTGCGCCTTCATAGGCAGTAGTTCCTTGTCTACTTTTGGTTGCATTTTCGTTCTTTGATAAAATGTGTAAAAAAACAAAAAAAAAAAAAACACTTAGGTACAACTGAGGTATGTATCACAAAGCTTGCAACCAGCAACTACGCAACTGGAATGAAGAGTGGCAAAGCACTAAAAGGGAATTATTTGGTCTTTCGATTTGTTTTATTTAATTTCTTCTTTTCAAAACTGGGACAAATGCTACTCGATCCTCCCCATTTTCAATCGCGTTCTGCACTTTGCTCAATGACAATTGGAACGGTTGACAAGTGTGTGACAGCTGGTGCGAGTCAGTCTTATTGGAATGACGCAACGAGTGAGACCGGCTGTTGGCGTTCAGTGGGACGAAAGTTTATGGAATCTGTCGAATACAAATATATCCCTTTCATTTTCAAGGATTTTTTTTTTTTTTTATTCAATTAAACTGCACTCAGAAGCATGTTTGGTGATAATGCAATGATTTTGAAATATTTCATGCTTGCATTACATCTTACTTACTTACTTACTTACTTATCAGGCCTGCGATCCATGGAGGATCTGAGCCTGAGCTATAGCTGCCTTCCATCCTTGACGGTCCCGGGCACGCTGCTTCCAGTTGTCAAGACCAAGATGTCCTACATCCGCGATTACTTGGTCTTTATACCGGAGGCTCGGTCTTCCTCTTCTTCTCGAACCAGGAGGCTCGGAGTCGAAGACCCTCTTAGCTGGAGCGTTGATGTCCATGCGCTCGATGTGGCCGAGCCAGTGTAGTCGACGGATCCTTGCCTTCCGGACTACATCCACATCTTGGTAAAGCTCGTAGAGTTCGCGGTTGTGTCTTCTTCTCCATTCACCTTCCTCACAGACAGGACCAAATATCCGGCGCAGAATTTTTCTTTCGAAAGAACCCAAAATCAGCTCCGCTGTCCTGCTTATCGTCCAGCTTTCGGCTCCGTACAGCAAGACTGGCAGAATGAGCGTTTTGTAAAGCATGACTTTGGTCTTTCGAGTGAGGAGTTTTGACCCCAGTTGTTTGGACAAGCCGAAGTAGCAGCGGTTGCCAAGGGCGATTCTACGCCGGATCTCCACTGTGGTGTCATTTGTGGAATTTACGTTTGCCCCGAGGTAGACAAACTCCTTAACTACCTCGAAATTGTAGCTGCCAATTGTTATGTTTTGTTCCAGGTGGTGAGCGACGGATTGGTTTTTGCTTGACAGCATGTATTTCGTTTTGTCCTCATTGATCTTAAGACCAATTCGTTTCGCCTGTTCTTCAATCGCAGTGAATTCTTCCACAATGCCACGGCGAGAACACGCGATGATGTCGATATCATCCGCGTATCCTAGCAGCTGGATGGACTTGTAAAAGATAGTGCCTTCCCTGTTGACGCCTGCCCGTCGCACTATCTGCTCCAGCACCAGGTTGAAGAAGTCACATGACAGCGCATCTCCTTGCCGAAATCCGGTGCATGTTTCGAATGGTTCCGAGGTCCTAGAACCGAGTTGCAAGGTGCATCGCGTGTTTTTTAGCGTGGCGCGACACAACTGGATCAGTTTTACCGGGATCCCGAATTCGGCCATCGCCCCAAACAGTGCTTCACGATGAATGCTGTCGTATGCGGCTTTGAAATCGATGAAAAGATGGTGTGTATCGATTCGAAACTCGTTGGTCTTTTCCAGGATTTGTCGAAGTGTGAAAATTTGGTCTATAGTTGATTTGCCGGGCCGGAAGCCGCACTGGTAGCTGCCGATTAGTGCGGTGCAAAACGGTTTTAGACGTTCACACAATACGCTGGACAGGATCTTGTATGCGACATTGAGCAGGGATATACCTCTATAGTTCTTGCAAGAGGTAGGATCGCCTTTTTTGTGGATGGGGCATATAGAGCTGGTATTCCAGTCGTCGGGCATGCTCTCATCTTCCCAAATTCTGCAGATGATCTGGTGCATGCTCCCTACCAGAACATCGCCGCCAGCCTTGAAGAGCTCTGATGGCAAGCCATCTGAACCTGCGGCCTTGTTGTTCTTCAGCTTCTGAATAGCTGTGCCGACTTCTTCGATGCTGGGTGGGAGGACTACTTCAGCAGCTGGAGTTGGGATTTCCTCGGTCCCTACCACTCTCTTTTGGTCATGCTCGTTAAGCAGCTGCTGGAAGTGCTGCTAAAATACATCCACTATTCCCTGCGGGTCGGTGACAAGATTACCCTCGCAGTTTCGAAGAGCCAGGGTGCCCTTTTTGAAGCCTCCTGCAAGGCCTTTGGCTTTCTTGTAAAAGGCTCGTATCTTATGTTTATCCCTAGACTCCTCGATCTCCTTGAGCCGGGAGGCTGCGAAGATTCTTTTCTTTTGTCGCAGTAGATTCTTCTCCTCCCTTCTTCTGGCTCGGTACTCTTCTCGCGCTGCCCTGGTTTTCCTCTGCAGCGCCTTTTGGTACACCTCGGCGGTTGCTGCCTTTTTCTGCTCACACTCGCCATCATACCACGGGTTTCTTGTCGGGGGTGGTAGGTATCCTAAGGTGGTTTCGGCTACTTCCTGAATGGCTGAGCGGCAATGCAGCCACATATTATTGGCATTTGTGTTCGACGTAGGCATACCGTAGAGTCTTTCGCTCAGCTGCTCGCTGTAGACTCTGGCAACCTCCGGTGTGCTCAGGCGCCCAATGTCGAACCTCCTCCTGATGGGCTGGTGCAGCTTTCTGACATTGGACAGTCGAGCTCTGAATCTTGCTGCTACGAGGAAGTGGTGAGAGTCGACATTTGCCCCTCTGAATGTTCGCACATCCAGGATGTTTGACGAGTGCCTTACGTCAATGAGCACATGGTCGATTTGGTTGGCGGTTCGACCGTCCGGAGATCGCCAGGTTGCTGTGTGGATTCGCTTGCGAGGGAATCTTGTGCTACTTATCACCGCATTACGAGCTGTCGCAAAGTCAGCGAGTCGGAAGCCGTTATCTGTTGTTGTATCGTGGAGGCTGTGCTTTCCGATCACTCCGCCAAGGGTGTTTTCCTTTCCGATTTTGGCGTTGAAGTCCCCGAGCACGATTTTTACATCGTACTCCGGACAAGCTCCGTAGGCGTTGTCCAGGAGGTCATAGAAGTCCTCCTTGATAGGGTCTTCAGCCTCTTCGGTAGGGGCGTGTGCACATATAAGGCTGATGTTATAATATCTGCCTCTGATGCGGATCACAGCCAGGCGATCACTTATAGGTTTAAAGTCGATGACCTTCGACCTTAACCGCTTTCCCACGACAAATCCGCATCCCAGTAAGTGCAACCTTTTGTGACAGCTGTAATAAATGTCGCAATTTTTCTTCCTAATCATACCGTTTCCTATCCAGCGTATTTCCTGGACCGCAGAAATATCCGCCTTGTACTGCGTGAGGATTCCTTCTAGTTTATGAGCAGCTCCGGGAGTGTACAGGGTTCTGACATTCCAGGAGCATACTCGCAAATCGTGTTCCTTTTTCGTGCGTTGTCGTCGTCGAGTATCCGTCCGATCCGAGGCATCTTGCTCATTCATAACTTTAGGTTTTTTACGTGGGCGGATTGTTAGCCCGCCGCACAACCGCCATTCTGGTCAGGGTTTTTTTCGCTGCATACGTTTGTTCACCTCCCAACGGTTGTTGAAGAGGCTATCCAGAGGGCGCCGCGAGGAGGCCGTATGTCAACTTGACCCGGGCATTTAAACAGGGATCGTTGCTGGCATCTCGCCAGGTTGAGAGCAATCAACAACTTTACCCTGTATGTCCGAGCCCATGCCCTCATTGCTTAGGGATTTCTTATTGGCGGCGGTTTGAAATCCAACACATCAGAGGCAGCGTCTCTGATGACGCGCTAGCTATGCTCCCACTGTGTTCTGTGCCGGTGTCATCGAAGTTCGCGAGAGGTTGAGGGAAACGCGATTGACGAAAATTCTAGCGGCCGCGATTATAGCTTTCCGACGTCAAACTTTCGTTGACCAGCTCGGCTCCGTGGCTTCTTTGATATCTTCATTCATACCTTGGCTACAACAAGGTAGTGATCCGAGCCGATGTACATCTAGGATGCTGGAGAAGTGTCTGCGGTCGATCGCAACGTGATCAATTTGATTAGTGGTAGACTGATCTGGTGATCGCCAGGTTCCTTTCTGAATGTTGATATGCGGCAATCGTGTGCTAGCCAGAAGGAGATTGCGCCCCTCCAGTAAATCGAGTAGCCAATGTTTGTTTTCGGACGTGGTGTCGTGTAGGCTATATTTCCCTGTGACCGACTCAAATATGTCCTCTTTACCCAATTTCGCAATAAAATCTCCTAGAACTATTTTTGTGTCGTAGCTGGGACATTGGGCATGGGTTCTGTCTAGGAGACCGTAGAATTGCTTCTTTGGGTCGATCACCCTTTTCTTCGGTTGGGGCGTGGGCGCATATGTGGCAATTCCCGTAGTAGATGTCGCAGTTTTTCATACGTCTTTTGCCTGATCCATCCGCATTTCTTCGAGTGCGGTTATATATGCTTTATAACAGTCGAGGGTTTGCTCCAATTGATTGCCTGCCGCGGTTTTGTAGGGGGATCTCATATTCCAAGTGCAAACTCGCAAGTCATTTAGTCGCTTGCAGCTTTGTATCCGTCCGTATCCAAGGCTTGTGGTTGCTTCGCAATATTTTATTTTCTCCATGATAGGGATGTTACCCCTAAGCACAACCACCAACCTGGAGGGCCAGGTTCATCTTTCCCTGGGGGTCAGGTCGGTGCACACATTGATTCACTACCTGGCGGATGACTGCGCAGCTCCGGGGGAGACTGTGTGTCAGCTGACGTTTGCCACGTTAAACGCGATCAACTTCTATGTTCTGATTGCTCACTCCCTATCCCTCTGTGTCGTCAGCATGCGGTACGTTTATTACGACGTTTCACAGTAAGTGGTTTCTTCATTCTTGCGACTTACTGGGACGTCAGAAAACTCGTTTTTTACCGTTTGGAACTTCCAGAAAACGAAGACTACAAGTTGGTAGAAATGGAATATGATAACAGTGCAGCAAGGTGCTCATCTACGGTGGCTCTTATCGCTGTTTAGTGGAGCAACGAGGTCTTGTTGGTTCTTTACGATACAAGTAGAGCTGGTTAGTACTAAACCCCCCAATTTGAATCTTCTCGGCTCTTAGACAGATTAGCTCTTTACTCTTTGAATTAATGGTCTTCATGTTGGTTTGTTTTCTCAGCGGACTGGAGTAAGTCCAATAACTGCCTCTAACCCGCCGTAGGAGAGGAAGTTATATAATACAAAAGCCACGCAAGATGCAATTTAATTAAAACTACTACTCTCTGAGCGGAAACTACTACAGTATGCCTACGTCGAGCACAAATGTCAGCAATATGTGGCTGCATTGCCGCTCAGCCATTCAGGAAGTAGCCGAAACCACCTTAGGCTACCTACCACACCCGACAAGAAATCCGTGGCATGATGGCGAGTGTGAGCAGAAAAAGGCAGCAACTGACGAGCGTAACAAAAAGGCGCTGCAGCGAACAACCAGGGTAGCGCGAGAAGAGCACCGAGCCAGAAGAAGGGTGGAGAAAAAACTGCTGCGACTAAGGTACCTTTACTGAGTCTAAAGCGGAAACTCTTAGTTTACTGTTTGAGACTCACTTCCCGGGAAATCAGATCGACATCGGCTCGTTGCCGTTTCCTTCAAGGGAAACTGCAACTGAAACGATGGAAACAACTCGGCGTAGCTGGTATATTGCGTCGCGCGTGGATACGACTGAAGCCATTGAATTTGTTGTGGCATCCTTCGATGGTTTCAAATCGCCGGGTACCGACGGAATATATCCTGTTATGCTGCAAAAAGGTATAAGGCAGCTGCTTCCTACTTTGAAAAGAATATTCACTGCTAGTCGAGCACTTGCTCACATACCCATTCCTTGGCGCACAGTGAAAGTGGTCTTCATTCCCAAAATAGGAAAAGAGGACTACTCACTTGCCAAGAGCTTCAGACCAATCAGTCTAACATCCTTCCTGCTGAAAAGCATGGAGAGACTGGTAGAGTTGCACGTGCGCAAGGTTGCCCTTCGAATGCACCCTCTTTCGGAGATGCAACATGCTTACCAGCGCGGAAAATCTTGCGAGACTGCGCTTCAGAACCTAGTTGGGCGAATTGAATGCGCGCTCGAAAGGAAAGAGTACGCGCTGGGCATTTTCATCGACATTGAGGGAGCTTTTGATAACGCAACTTTTGACAGCATGTGCAACGCTGCCAGACATCATGGCGTAGATGAAGCACTGGTCCTTTGGATCAAAGCTATGCTCATGCACAGGACATTGACAGCTGATGCAGGCCTCGACCAGTGTGTCAAATCCGGCGTAAACAGGGGCTGCCCTCAAGGTGGCGTCCTGTCTCCGCTGTTATGGTGCATGGTGGTCGATTCTCTGCTTGATGCTCTCAATGCCTCTGGAATCTATGCCCAGGCATATGCGGATGACGTCGCCATTCTTTCTGTCGGCTCATGTTTAGCGACTGTCCGTCTCAAAGCACAGGCGGCGCTAAGCGTGATCGATGATTGGTGTACCAGAAATGGGCTGTCAGTCAATCCTCTCATGACCGATGTCGTTCTATTTACGAGGAGAAGGAAAAATACTGACATGACTCAGCTGGTACTAAAAGGCACTTCCATCCCGATATCCAAGGAGGCTAAGTATCTAGGAGTCATCTTAGATAGTAAGCTTCTCTGGTCTAAGCATGTTGAGTCAAAGACCACCAAAGCGCTGTCAGCTTTCTGGCAATGCAAAGGAGCTTTTGGCAAAACATGGGGTTTATCGCCGGCAAAGGTCCTCTGGATCTACACGGCAATGATAAGACCTATAATCTCATATGCATCGGTTGTCTGGTGGAACAGACTAAAACGCAAACACGTCGTAGCCTCTTTCACCAAACTCCAAAGAACGGTTTGTCTCAGCTGCACGGGGGCTTTCCCCAGCACGCCGGGCGCTGCTCTAGATGCTATGATGAACCTTCCACCTCTTGATATATTTATCAGAGGGTGTGCTCTGAAAGCCATGTCTCGTCTGAAGAGAAATGGCTTTTGGTACAACTCGCATAGGAATAGCGGTGTCCTTGCGCAAGAATTGTCTCCGGAAAACGGAGAAAATACAGTAATGTAAGGTGTCTATCTGGAGTACAATGGACCAGTGTTTGCGTCTGAGTGCTCCAGCGGATAGCAGAAGCCTTCAACAAAAAAAAAAAAAAAAAAAAAAAAAAAAAGAATTTTCGCGGCCACTCAGTTCAAGGATATCGAGGAGTCTAGGGACAAGCATAAAATATGAGTCTTTTATAAGAGAGCAAGCAGCCTTGCAGGAGACTTCAAGAAAGGCTCCCAGGCTCTTCGGATGTGTTTAAGCAGCATTTCCAGCAGCTTTTTAACGAGCATGACTAAGAGGGAGTGGTAGGGACTGAAGAAATCCCAACTCCAGCCGCTGAAGTAGTCCAGCTATTCAAAAGCTGAAGATCAACAAGGCCGCGGGCTCAGATGGCTTGCCATCAGAGCTCTCCAAGGCTGGCGGCGATGTTCCGGTAGGGAGCATGCACCAGATCATCTGTAGAATTTGGGAAGATGAAAGCCTAACGATCGGAATATCAGCTCTATTTGCCCCATCCACAAAAAAGGCGATCCTACCTCCTGCAAGAACTATAGAGGTATATCCCTGCTCAATGTCCCATACAAGATCCTGTCCAGCGTACTGTGTGAACGTCTAAAGCCCTATTGCATCGCACTAATCGGCAGCTACCAGTGCGGCTTCCGGCCCGGTAAATCGTCTATAGACCAAATATTCACACTTCGACAAATCCTGGATCAGACCAACGAGTTTCAAATCGATACACACCATCTTTTTATCGATTTTAAAGCCGCATACGACAGCATTCATCGCAAAGAATTGCTCGATGCGATGGCCGAATTCGGGATCCCAGGAAAACTGATCCGGCTGTGTCGCGCCACGCTAAAAAATACACAATGCACCGTGCAGTTCAGTTCTAGGACATCTGAAGCATGCACCGGATTTCGGCAAGGAGATACGCTGTAGTGTGACTCCTTCAATTTGGTGCTGGAGCAACTAGTGCGACGAGCAGGCGTCAACAGGGAAGGCACTATCTTCTACAAGTCTGTCCAGCTACTAGGATACGCGGATGATATTTGACATCATCGCACGGTCTCAGCGTGATGTTGTAGAAGCTTTTACAGCCATTGAGGAGCGGGCGAAACGAGTTGGTCTTAAAGTCAACGAGGATAAGACAAAGTACATGTTGTCAAGCAAAAACCGATGAGTCGCTCACCACCTTGGACAAAATATAACGATTGACAGCTATAATTTCGAGGTGGTTAAGGAGTTTGTCTACCTCGGGGCAAACGTAAACTCCACAAACGACACCACAGTGGAGATCCGGCACAGAATCGCCCTTGTTAACCGCTGCTATTTCGATTTGTCCAAACAACTTTTTTCAAAACTTCTCACTCGAAGAACCAAAGTCATGCTTTACAAACCGCTTATACTGCTAGTCTTACGGTATGGAGCAGAAAGCTGTACGATAAGCAGGACGGCGAAGCTGATTTTGGGTTCTTTCGAAAGAAAAATTCTGCGCCGGATACTTGGTCCAGTCCAGTCGAACATCTTGCGGCATTGTTAGTAAGTCCCATCCCCACCTCCTCGTAGTGCCATCTGGGCTACGGCCTAGTAAGCCGTAACCGTAAAAAAACCACAAACTCCGAAACAGCTACAAGCCCCGGATATAACGGACCGGATTTATGTTGACGACCCTTGCAAAAAACGAAAAAAAGACAATGATCTTCGGCTTTGTACGTGGAATGTTAGGTCACGTGCAGCCGAAGAACTTGCGGATGCCCTAGATCGCTATAAAGCGGACATAACCGCCATCCAGGAAATGCGATGGAATGGACAGGGTATAAAGCGGATGAAAAACGGCGATATTTACTACGGCGACTGCTATAGGGAGAGAGGGCAACGATTGTTTGGATGCGGATTTGTTGTTCGAGGTGGACCCAATGTCATACGAACGAGTCATCGGCAAACATAGCCTACACGACACCACCTCCGATAAAGGACACAGGCTGATTGATCTTGCTACGGGGCGAAATCTCCTTCTAGCCAGTACGCGCTTCCCGCACCTCGATATACACAAAGGCACCTGGCGGTCTTTTGATCAATCGACTACCAACCAGATTGATCATTTCGCGATCGACGTCAGACATTCCTCCACTATTCTTGATGTTCGAACTTTCCGAGGGGCTAACATCGACTCGGACCACTATCTTGTAATAGCCAATATGCCCTTACGGATATCACGGACGCAGCGGAGTAGAGTAAGAATACAAAGTTATGACGTCGGAAAGCTACTATCGCCAGAAACCGCTCGTGCTTTTACCGATCGCGTCTCCCTTAAGCTCTCCAATACACCTCAATCCTCTACGCTGTCAATAGAACAGCAGTGGAGCCTTTGCAAACAAGCCCTGAAAAGCTCTGCATCCGAAGGTTTGGGTTTCAAGGCTCCACCACGAAGAAACACCTGGTTCGATGGCGAGTGCAGGAGGATTCACACATATACAGTATGTATATAAAGCCTCGCTGCATAAAGGAACAAGAGCAGCTCGTGAGCTCTACGAGTTAAAAAGAAGGGAGGAGCATAAGCTTCTTAGAAGAAAGAGCGCGAGAAGCGCGAAATATGGTAGGAAATCCACCGGAGCTTAAAAAAAAAAAAGGAACTGTTTGGTTTTAAGATCGTGTATTGAATGAATCTACATAGTCTTTTCCTTAAACATCTGACCTACGTTTTGTACAAGCGATACCATAGCTTGCAGTCTTGAATTTTGGGTCGGAAATCGGCCAGACGCTGATACTGCAGTTTACACTTTCGCCTGTACAATCACAATTGAGTTTGCTAATATCTCACGATCGCTGCGACGTCGTTGCATGGGGTCGCTGTCCGGAAGGTGTTGATGTCAGGTGTCTTCTGATGGTAGTATGGTGTGTAAAATGTTGAATACAGTGAAGAGCGGTGGGGTGTTTAGTAGGTACTGCAACTCAGCGTTTGGATGGATTGGTTAGGGGGCGATGCGGTGTGGGTAGAGGTCGGCAGACATCGTAACTCGCGCGATTGAGGATTTGGAGAGGTGTTACTGCAGGCGTGGCGTTCGAAAGTTTTATCAACAGATGAGAACAGACACCTAGTAGTAGAATCGCATTGGATGCTGAGAATATGGAAAAACCACTTCTGCAGACAAACTTACCGCTGTCAGGCAGAATGATCCATTTCTAATCGACGAAGACCGCAGAGAACTCCGTCCCCCTGACCTCGACGAAGTTAAGATTGCCATATCGAAGCTCAAGTCGAATAAAGCTGCTGGCGCAGACGGACTGTCTGCTGAGCTCTTCAAGGCAGCTGGGGATGACCTGGTTAGGGGCATGTACCAGCTCATCTGTAAGATATGGTCAGAGGAAAGCATGCCCGAGGAATGAAGTCTCAGCGTCGTATGCCCGATCCACAAGAAGGGATACCCCTACTGATTGCGCCTCCTTAACATCGCCTGAAGCCTGATAGGTCCTTATCAGAGCGGATAGTGCTGATAGGTCCTTATTAGTGCGGATTCAGGCCAGGGAAGTCCACCATCGACCAAATCTTCACACTACGGCAGATCCTGGAAAAATCCAATGAATTTCAAGTCGACACTCACCACCTATTTGTCGACTTAAACCCGCATACGACAGCGTAATTAGAGACGAGTTATACAACGCTATGTATGTCTACCTTTGAGATACCTGCTAAACTCGTCAGACTATGCAGGATGACTTTGGAGAATGATCGCTGCTCCATCCGAATCGGTGAATGCCTTACCGATAGTTTTGATGTCAAAAAAGTATTTAGGCAGGGCGATGCGCTGTCGTGTGATTTCTTCAACATCATATTGGAAATGATTGTGCAAAAATCACTGGTCAATACAAGAGGCACAATCTATTTCAAATCCTCGCAACTCCTTGCATACGCCGACGATATTGACATAATAGGCAGATCACAGCGAGATGTCAATGAGGCTTTTGCGAGTATTGAAATGGAGGCGGCGAAAACTGGTTTGGCGATAAACGTGGGCAAAACTAAATATATGCTGTCAACAAAAAAGGACGCTCACCACCGACGCCTTGGCCAGAACGTTTGTATTGGCAGATATAAGTTCGAGGTAGTTAAGGACTTCGTCTACCTTGGCTCCGCAGTGACCTGGAACAACGACATCAGTTCCGAAATCGAAAGCAGAATCACTCTTGCCAATCGTTGTTTCTTTGGGCTCAGGAGACAACTGAGTAATAGAGCCCTCTCCCGAACGACAAAGTTGACTTTATATAAGACCCTTATCATCCCGGTCCTGTTGTACGGCGCAGAAGCATGGACACTATCAAAAGCGGATGAGGAGGCCCTTGGTCGGTTCGAGAGAAAGATTTTGCGCGTGATTTTTGGGCCCATGAACGCAGACGGGGGATGGAGGGAAAGATTCAACCACGAACTTTATGGGCTGTACAGCGACATGAGCCTAGTCAGGCGTCTACGGATTCAACGCCTAAGATGGCTGGGCCATGTAGAGCGAATGGACACCACAGCTCCAGCCCGGAGAGTCTTTGAATCCAACCCCGAGGGACGAAGAAGCAGAGGACGGCCGCCCTTAAGATGGCGCACACAGGTGGAAGGGGACCTCAGCCAACTGGGTGTGCGGCAATGGAAAAGGCTAGTAAACGAGCGTGCTAGTTGGAGGGGCATGTTGGTTGAGGCACAGGTTCACCCCGAAATGTAGCACCCATTAAGAAGAAGAAGAAGAAGAAGAAGAAGGATACTTGGTCCTGCCTGTTAGGAAGGTGAATTGAGGAAAATACATAATCACGAACTCCACGAGCTGTACAAAGATGTGGATATAGTCCGGAAGGCGAAGTTATTCGACTACATCGAGCGCCTGAACACCAACGCTCCAGCGTCTTCGACTCCGAGCCTTCTAGTTCGAGAAGAAGAGGACGACCGAACCTCCGGTATAAAGACCAAGTAATTGCGGATGTAAGACAACTTGGTCTTGATAACTGGAAACAGCGTACGCGGAACCGTCACGGATGGAAGGCAGCTACAGCTCAGGCTCAGATCCTCCATGAATTGACGCTCTGATAAGTAAGTAAGTAAGTATGTACTCTCAGCAGAAGTTGTGATGGAAAGACAATACGATTCGCTTCCTTTGCACTATTTTATTCAATTCAACATCATCGCATTACTCTCTTTCTCCCCCTTGCATACTTTCAATCAATCAAAATAGTTCTCCAATTCATCCATATATATGTATATGTAAATATGAACGTAAATATACGCTTGTTGCAATAAAGCTACACATATGTATACGATTTAATTGGTATAAAATGTACATTCGTATGCCATGGTCAACGAAAAAGAAAATAAAAAACGACGAAGAAAAAAATTACAATTGTTCTACGCTTGCCGGTTTGTTTGTTCGCTTCTGCATCTTTACATACAAATTAATAAAATATTTTACAAAATATATACTTCATGTCCCGAGTAGGCACTACGCTTGTGGTTTTTCTGTTTAGCAAATTCGTAATCTTACATTCATCAAACTGTTATACGAGTATAGTATCGACATCGAAAAAACATACATATTTACAAATTTACAAGTTCTTTCCGTTTCATTTCAATATTTTCTTTCTGCTATTTCATATAAATTAAGGAAGCTGAATGCAATGAACCAAGGAAAACCTTTTTTTTTTTAAATAAACTAAAAACTTTACTTTACTCTTAGAGTATTATGTTTGAGAAAATAAAATGTACATCGAAGAAAAAAAGAGAAAAAAAAGTAATCGTATGTAAAATAACTAATGATTGTTATGTATGTATGTATATTGCCACAATTTGGGACGTTCTCGAAGTATCCACGCCGGTCCGGTTCAACCGAAAGCCATTGTATTCCTCGTGGATCACAGATTGTCGCTAATCATCACAATGGATTGTTCGTGGGCTATAGCGGCCAACTCTTTCAGCCATTCATCTAACAGAACAGCGCATAGAGAAAGATCTCTGGATCGTTCTGTTCCGCTGGAATTTACAATTGCCCCCATGGTCGAGGACATCGATGAGAGTGAATCGAGTGATGTTGGTTCGGTAGATCCGCCGATTGTCGTGGATGTGTTGCCTGTATTGGTATTGGTTATTCCTGTTGTGTTTGTCGATGAACCAGAATGTATGGTTCCAATACTTGAATTGATCGAACTTGGAGTTGATTCTCTCATCGGAATACTGTTCATTTGGACTGAAGAAGAAGAATTGGATTGTGATTGCATTAGCAACGAATGCGTTGTGGAACTTAACGATGCGGCTGCATTCGAAATGGACGATCCTGTAGATGATATCATTAAACATTAAACAATACAGATATATAGAGTTAAAAATTCTCCAAACATGCATACACAACACGAATACGGAAAAAGAAGAAGAAAAAGTAAGTGATAGAAAGCAAAAAAGTAAATTTAAATATCAAACAGCAAGCAAGCAAGTTCTTATCATCCAACTATCTAATAAGGAGCCGTTGAAAGCTCATGCGACTAAACAAACACATAATACTTCAGTAAATAGAGAGCAAGTAGCAAAGATATAATTGAATCAGCACTAGCTACACACAGAAAAACAGGTTTAACGATAAGATTTTCGATTCTGAAATATTTACCAGTGAAGAATGCATATATTTGTGATAAGCCAGATGAAGCTGATTAAAAAAGAGAATACAAAAAAACAAAATAAACGAATTTATTTATACTGCATTTCTCTGTTTAAGAGGGAAACAATTATGAGAAAAAAATATGCACAGACAACAGAAGAAAAAGTATTGTGTGTAAATTGTAATTCTCTTTTGATTCAACAGTCTACCAAAAATGTTTTGTGTATTGTCCCTCCACCATATGTATGAGAAGTAACCACGTGAGTTTGAAGTTTTAAATAAAACAAATAATGAATGTTTATGAACATAAGTATGTACGAGTATAGGACGGTATACCGATTGTAGTGGAATTGTAAACCATTTAACGCACCATTTGGTTTGCGGCTAAACATACTGGAGATCGATTTGCTTAGACTCTTGCGCTTGTTGTCATTTCGCCTGAATGGATCATAATTCGACGATGGTGTGACTTGTACTGGTGATGAAGATGATATATTTGCAAATGTCGACATTGGTTGCATACTGTTGCGTTGACCTGATCTTATCACTGTATCACTGGTCACCTTACGCGAGTTGATTAAACGAAATTCTCTATCGATTAGGTACGATCGTGCTATATCGATAATTTCCAATGAATCCTCGGTAACTGGAAGCTCTGCATCGATTTGTTGCTTTAATATACGAAGCACCTGATGAAAGGATGGTGTATCGGATGTCGTCACTATATCGGGACGTAACAAAACTGATTGAATTAATGGCAATGGATACCATGCCAAACGTGTGATAAGACCCGTCAAATGAAGATTCACATAGAGTGTGTTGCTCGTGAATGTTTGAAGTTTCCCCCAAATAGCATTCAGGAAAGGACCTAAAAGCCAGTATCACCAAACGTTGTATATATGTATGTATGTATATGGATGAAACTCACCTAAATTGACTGTCCCCTGTGCGAATAAATCTTCGGAAAAATCTAAATCTGTTATAATCAAATCACCACGGTTCGACGTTCGCCAATTGCATTTCGATTTCGTTGAATTCTCGCTTTCAACCTCCATCACCGCAGTGGTTGCGGTCACTTCTCCACTTTCGTGCTCATCATCTGGACGCCATTTGAATGATTCATATCCGCTTGATTCTCCGATCGATTGTAAACTATCGCATTTTCCCTTGTCGTTGTCCAGCAGCAAAGCATTTGATCCATCACTAACTAACTGCAGTGGACTGCAACTAAATTCATTGAAAAACTGTCTTACCATTTCATTGATACGCTCGACCGTTTGTCCATTTCCTCGATTTCGTGGCGGCCACTTTTGATATCTGTATGTATTTGCCCACTTAGCGCACGCAACACGTGATTGTGTGACTCTGTAATGAGCATCGAACAAATACGCATGATAGTTCGAATACAAGGTATCGCCCGTATGCAATCCATAGTAATTCCAGTTTGCACCAATTGTTTTACTCATTACATTTGGCGACTGATGCGACGGTGATGTGTTTACCGATTGCCCCTCCACAATTGTCGGTTTTTGCTTAAGCTCTTTAGCCCGTTTCATCACGTCGGGCGTGAGGTCCAGGAAATAGTCGGCTGTATTTGTGTACGGATCGATTTTATTGATTTTGTGACGATACGATATGGGAACATGTTTTCCAGGCAGTAAATATTTGAGCAATAACTCCAACATAATATCCTCACAATGCAGTCCGAGTAGAGTATCAAACAGCGACATCGCAACCATGCAAAGCTAACGACGAGATAATCAAAAAAGTATAGTCAACCAAAAAGGAAATTCAAATTACATTCGAATCACTGACGCTTAGTCGATCGATAAGAGTATCCAATATTCGTTGACCGTCAAATTTCTCCTCATCAAGTAGGAATTTAACGAAGGCTCTCAGTAAGCCTGGTTCCGTGACAGATCGGAGAATGAGGTCGAGGTAGGACATTGCTGAAATTTGTGACTCGACGTTTGTCTGCAAATGTTTGCCTTTCAATCTCTGTAATATGTAATTTTCGATTTTTTCTTGGTGTGGTTAGTGGCATCAACCATTTTTTGTTTTTGTAAGAGAAAATTAAGAAAAACAAGTAAAGAAAGAAAATAGAAGTGATTTTACGCAATTTTTGATTCCTACATTCCGTACAAGTGCAAGTGCTTTTTGCTTTTTGTCGAATGTCGTGAAGCGTACGTGTAAAAACAAAGAAGCGTATGTAGCTTGAATACCCCATTGTTCTATACCCAAAGTATGGGTAAACCCATATCCGTAATAATAACAAAAATAAAATAAAAAAAAAAAAAAACAATAAAACAAGACTCAGGACAAACAAAGAGCAAACTATCTAAAGGACTTCCCACACCACAGATTCATCGAAAGACATTTACTGAATTGAAAAAGCATTTACCTGGAGAATCGCTGGACCTAAAACGGGCACAATAAATCCCTGATACATAAAATCCAATAGCTGATTCTTAATTAAGTCATGAGCTACTTGAACGACTGCATTACAAAATTCCAGAGCGTTCATGAACAACGTTAGCTCGGGTATTTCGGTAACATCGTCTGGTGTTATACGATGCCAATCGACAGAATTGATTTCGATTGAGTTTGGCAACCGCGAGTAGAGACCTCCAAGACCCGTGACCAAGAGCGGGCACATGGAGGAATATTGTGCTATGTAGTTTCCGATATTGGAATTCTTCTGTGAGAGTGACATGCATAGGAGAAGGGCATCACGTGCCTGATGTCCGAGACTACCCTCTCGATGTACATACGGTATGAGAAGAGAGAATATAATAAAACTGCAAAAGAAAATAACAATAAATCAAAGATCATCGTTTGAATGGTGAGCAAATAATTCTTACTTTGTACTGCATTGACCCTGTTTGTGCTGCTCTGACGAAAAGAAGAACAAATCCAGCAAATGGACATTTTGCATTAATACCACGCACAATTGGTTCAGTAGAATGACCAATCTTTTCTCCAGATCAGGTGGAAATATTTCCCCTTGGCTGGATGCTAAAATCTTTAGAAGTGGCCTCAAAAACGGTTCGTGACATAGAAGCTGATGTCTCGAATGGCTGACCAACAGCTCGTAGAGTTTGAGTTGTTCCAAACGAACTGCATTCGAATATCGTCCGGTCGTTATGCCCCATTCGTATAGATGGTCGAGAAGATTTTCGCTCAACATATATTCCAAGCATGGTGCCGATGGATTCGAATTGGCACTGGGCAACGAGATTTTATTACAGTGATGCAATTCGACCAGCAAAAGTGTGACCATATAATCGAGATGCGAAACAACTCCGAGTACATCATCGTGTGTTGGTGGTTTCTGACCCTATAATGGCAAAACAATAACAATTTACAATCGAGAGGAAATGTTGCAAGTTGTTTCGTAGTAAACAACAGTAGATAACAATCTGAGTATACTCACATCCGCCCTCTGTATGATCTCGTATGCCTGTTGCCAGTGTTTACAGAAGCTGTCGTAACAAGCTTTCGGATCACAGTCTGTAGCCGTATCGATGGGTCGCTGCTTATTCAGAGCCGATAAAGAGGATAATCCACCACTGGATGCTGCTGATGCTGAACCCGATGTCGAAGTATTGCTCCCATTTCGAGTTAAACTTTGCCTCAAAGGGCTGGATCGCAGCCAACTCATTTCCCGTTGGTTGTCGTCCGTTCTGCTCTCTATGCTCTCGCCTCTATGTCTATTTCTATTTCGGATTGCACCTCATTAAATATGCACGAAGTAACGAATGGAATGGAATTCGTATGCGAGTCAATTTACAATTACACTTTACACTACTCGTCGGGCAACAATGATTATTTGATTGGGAAACCAAATGGACACCCAAGAACGCGGGGGCGAATGCGAATCAAAAAGAATAAAATCAAAAATGTTACGAAAATAAAACTGTAAAACAACTTTACGCCTTACGGGTACAACAAAGTAAGTTTATCGCATTTTTTGTGTTTGTGTTGCTCCTATTCCACCAAGACCGATTTTGTATGCGCACTTGTTATTAAACTGATAAAATAAAAAGGCGAAAATAAATTGGTAACAAAATTCTTTAGCTTTGGCTGTTTGCTAATACGTTACGCTACACTTTCAGCCACTTCCAGTCACAAAGCACAAATTGTTTTCCTAATATTCTACTCGATACTGACGGTATTTTTACACATTTTTGCACACCTTACATCCGAGTATTGGAGGAAACTAATCCCATACGCTTGATAAATTTTTTGGCAAATTGGTTTTTAGATTATTTTGTGAGCAACATATTCGATGACACAAAACCTAATTCATCTCTACTTATGCCTTCTTCTTCGTCTGTCTCTGTCAATTTTCTTGTTATGAACTCACTTCAAAAGTCACTTTCACTTCGCTATAAAACGGTTCACGGTGGTTCAAAATTGTCATAGATTCGGGGGGAACCACAATAAGTGAGAATACTATCAGGCGCCCTAATGTATATGAAACGATGGAGTAGAAAAGGAATCTATTTATATTAGTGAATTTCCTTAAAAATGAAATCTAATATGTAATTCAAGACGGCTAAATACGACTAATTTTATATTATTTCCCATAACACAATCAGTGTCTGAACGCACTCATTCAAATGTCAATCCAATTACCACAAAACACCACTTGACGTTTGCAATCGGCTCGGCAAAGAAGAATCTTTTTTTTGTTTTTTTGTAAACTTAATCGAAATCCAATTTCTGCGTAGTCGCTTTAACGCCTTAACTAAATTGATTTAAGTACTTGTCACAAATTAAATTAAAGTTCATCGTGTACGCTGAAAAATATGGATAAGAAGGATATCGACGATTTACAGAGTTCGGACATTGAAAAAGTTAAAACAATTCTCGACACATTCAACACAAAAGTACATAAATCTCGAATTAATAGAAAAATCTTGAACCTTGTACATATATTTATCCCAATTCTTTTGCAGTATGCCACATTGTTTGATTTCACCGAGTTCAATGCCAGCGGACAGTGGATAACAATTTGGAATGCAATTTTCGAGAATTTACGTGACCCGAAGAAGACTGCAATATATCCGCAGCTATTAAATAGCGTAAGGATTCTGACACGCGACGAACAATGCATAAAAGTTAACAACATTCAAGCCGATTTCAACTGCCTACTCGATTTAGCCGATTTGGGACCAGAAAAGTTAACAAACCCATGCACGCATAGCACGGAAACAAGTATCGAGGCACTCAAGTGCCTGTGCAATATAGTTTTTCTCAGCTCGGATTGTCGAAAGTTATGCATTAAAAATGCAGCGACAGATCGAATTCTGAAACGAGTTAGTAGTCCAATGAGTCATCCGTACGAGATTGAGTTCTTCGACATGAAATTATTGTTTTTGATCACGGCTCTGGAGCCGATCACGCGAACCAAAGTGCAAATCGATCTAAATGGCATACTCTTTCTCACCGAATGGTTGGACATGAAACGGAGCATGGAAAACAAATCGGAGAAGGATATCGATCTGATTTGTGAGATCCTAAAAGTCATGTTTAATATCACCTCGAATCCGGATCGAAGTCCGAATGAGAATGAAATTCAGAATAGGCGATTAACGGCTGTGATTCGGGAATTGCTCTATGAATTCGGCGGTATGGAAACGGAAAAACATCGAAATGCAATATCAAATTCAGTAAATTTGCTCACAAATATCTGTACGAGTTGCTTGTATGAGCTGATAACGAAACCAGTTGCAACAGATTCGCCGGAACATATATTCGAAGGCAAATGCATCCGGTCGTTGGATATTCTGTTGCGTTATCTCAAGTCTATACTTGACGAAAAGGATAAAAACCCTATATCAAATGAGTTCCTACCTCCGATACTTACTGTTCTCATCAATTGTGCTCGCTGTTGTCCAGTAATGCGTCATTATATTCGTCAAATAGTGCTTCCACCCTTGAAGGATGTAACACAGCGTCCCGAAGTGGGTAATGAGCTACGCAATCAATTGTGTCGTTTCCTAACCATTCCCGAAATGATTGTCCGTGACCTTTCGGCCGAATTACTATTTGTCTGTTGCAAAGAGAACGTCGGACGGATGATTAAGTACACTGGGTATGGTAATGCGGCTGGCTTGTTTGCAAATCGTGGTGTATTGGATTGTCGACGCATCGAACATACTGAATATTCGTCGGATAGCGAGGATAGTGACACAGATGAATATAAGCAAATGCAACATGGTATCAATCCGGTATTGGGTTGTTACGAAGAACCGAAAGCAAGCCCATTGGCGGGCATGAGCGAAGAGCAAAAAGAGTACGAAGCTATGCAGCTTGTTAACTTAATGGATAAATTACATCGAAGCGGAGTGATGCAACCGTGTCGTGTCGGAGAAGATGGTAAACCCCATCCGGTGGATCATATTCTTCAGCTTCAGGAAGAGTTACCACAGCAACAATTAGATCAGAAGAGAAAAACTTAAGAAATTAGTTTTGTAAACTACCCCCGCAATGAGGAAGTGCTTAATCCCCTGACAGAATGCGTACATTGGGCGTCGAAGGACCCTAAGAATGATGCAATTATTGTATAAGGAAGATTGTTCATTTCAATTTTATCCAATCTCCCCCCAAACCCTCGCATGTATATGCACTTTAGACAATTGATCAAATGTTGGAATTTAGTCCGAGAAAAGCATTTATTTTGTATTGTGGTATTTTATGGTTCAAAATAAGGCGAACACAATGCTTTAGCTTGATTTTCAATTCAATTTATTTATATTGATCTTTGTTGTTGTTCGTGTTCCAGAGTAACACACATAGAATGTATACTTAACTAGTTGCTTAAACCAAATACCTTAATGCACTACGTTCGAGAGAATAATTGCTTTTAGACAAAACCTATACACTTGTACACTTGTGTATTAATATTCCTTAATCAAAAGTCCACCAAAATTGGATGTAAAAATTGTGTTTCAAATTCGAAAACTGATTGTAAACCTTAGACTGTTTTTGTAAGTAAAAAACAAAACAATTACGAGATGAACAAAAGTATTAACTCATTTTACCACCAATTCGTTTAAATATCTAATATACATCATTAAGTATGATATATAGAGGTTCCTCAGTTAAAGGTTAAAAGCATAATTTGTTTCGATCATAGGTGAATTTAGAAATACGATATCATTTCAATAAAGTTACTCAGACAGCACTTGAATTATTTGTTTGTTTTTCTTTGCAACCAACACTAAAAAATGCTGCAACAAAAAAACTACGCGCCGTGGCGTAGTGGGTACGTAGTGATTCAGATCGCATCCCGACAACAGCCATTTCATCGAACGTGTTTTCACGGTGTTTCTCCTCAGCAGGGTTCTGATACTACCCCCTGTAGTTTAATTGTCATGAAAAGCTTTTCGAAATTCGCCATTCGGAATCGGCAATAAACTGTAGGTCCCTGTCACCTATGGGGAAATAAAATCACACAGCATGGGTGGTTGGGAGAAGCTCGCCTTTGGTCCTTCATGGACTGTAACGCCAACATACGACGAATCTTCACTTCACGACTTTGCTTAGTATGTTTGCATACTGTATTGATGGGGGAATTCTGCAATATTCGTGGGTTAAGAAAGAATTTCTTTGCCACGTATGCCCATGTCTCTCTCCACAAACCGGGTGTTTCCGTACTTTGTGAAACACAGGTTGATGAAAAGCGTGATCCTCCGGATTTTAGTCTTCCTGGATATGGCATAGTCCCATTATTCGTTTCTCACGGCGATCTCGCCATCCATGTTCGTAGTGATATTGCTTACCAGCTGCTTCCGTAGTCAAACATTCGCCTCGGAATTTAATTTCTTATGGCCAATTCACTACTGTTTTCTTTATAGAAGCCCAAACCTGGGCAGAGGCGTCACGTTCGACGCGTTTGATGCATAGATAAATAAATAGAGATGACAATCCGATGGCTTTGACAGGCACTTTGACAGATAGCCGCCCCTAGAAACGCGTTGCGGTTTGACGGCGTCTTGACTATGCCATTCTGCCTTGTTCCGACCTGACTCCGACGTCTTGATTCTACACATCGACGTCTTGAGACTATCATTGTGTTAGTCAAAAGCGCCGTTTTTAGGGTTCCGTACCCAAAGGGTAAAACGGGACTCTATTACTAAGACTCCGCTGTCCGTCCGTCCGTCTGTCACCAGGCTGTATCTCATGAGCCGTGATAGTTAGACAGTTGAAATTTTCACAGATAATGTATTTCTGTTGCCGCCATAGTAACAAATACTAAAAACAGAATAAAATGAAGGGGGGCTCCCATACAACAGACATGATTTTCATTCAAAAAGTCCCCTTGGTCACATAATGACCTAAGTTAGTCGACAATATCCCACAACCAGTAGCAAACTTCCCAGCTTTAATCCCTTTTGTGTCTTTGATGTATTAATCCTAGCTGCAACCCTTTTTTCTATAATTACGAACATAAGGCTTTGATGTTCCCTATTTTGTCAGTGCTAAGTTAATCCTTGCTGCAAACCCTTTCGTACAATTGCTATTCCCATTCTTTTCCATCCTTATAGGTCAAGATACATATCAAATCTTGCAACAAATTCAATTGTTGTGAAATTAACTTTCGATCATATCCCACAACCAATAAAACACTTCCAAGCATTAATCCCTACTGTGTCCTTGATATATTAATCCTAGCTGCAAACCTTTTTCCCATAATTATTGTAATTCACCTTTCAACTCCTTGTCCCTGTTAAGTAAGATAATTGATTTGAATTCAATGGACACTTTGATGATCAACTATCTCATAATGGAGATTTTTGATCATCAAAGTAATATGCCTATATCCAGCCTGCAACCGAGATCTGTCATCTTGCAAATAATCATTTGAAACGGATTAGCCGTTTTAATGTGATCACAGATGAGATAACATACAACGTCTAGTTCAAATTTTTATATACGGACAGTACGGAACCCTCCGTGCGCGAGTCCGACTCGCACTTGGCCATTTTTTTTTAAACGGAGAATAACACGTATAGCATCGGTGTGTATTACAAAAGCAACAACCAACCCCTACGGGGATCACAGGGCAGACGTATGAAGGTTTTCCATCTTGTTCATTTATCTATGGTTTGATGCACTGTACGTCTCCATCCAAAGAATTGTCTCCCTGTTTCCTCGCACTGAAATCGTTACACCGGGCGAGTTCAATGTTCACACACAACACCCGAAGGAAGGTATGTCGAAATTTTTGCTGAGTTGAACCAATTAACTCAGCTTGTGAATGAGCCATCCCGTATCCCGGATATTGCCAGTCATACCGCCAATACCCTGGACTTGTTTCTTACCTCTCAACCTGATAAATACACTTTGGATGTATTATCTCCTCTAGGCTCGTCTGATCACTGGGTCATATCAGCTAAATTCCCATACTCACTCCACTTAGTTAAAGAAAAAGCTCCCAAAAGAATAATATCGGAATATAAGAAAGCTAATTGGTGCGGCCTTAACAACTTCTTTCGGAGCTTTAACTGATCGTTCTGCTTCCTCGACAACGACGTGGACGCTGCGGCTGATATGATTACAAACATTATCAACACTGGCATAAGCAATTTTATCCCTACTAGGGTAAAAAGTCTAAAGCCGAAGACTAATGCGTGATTTGACTGGAGCTGCAAAGAGGTTATCAGGTTGAGAGAGATAAGCTTTCGGAATTATAAGGCAAACACCACAGAGGAAAACCGGAAAAGATACATATATACACACCAGAAATGACTGCAACTTCCACATTCGACGAGCCAAATTCTTACATGACCAAAAACTGAGGCGTAAAATCCTACAATGTCCCAAAGGTAGCAGAAGTTTTCTGTCTTTCGTTAAAATATCAAGAACTCCTTCTCGTCGTCTATACCCACGCTCATTCACAGTGACATTCCAGCTGTCAAGCCCTTAGACAAAGCTAATCTGCTTGCTGCCCACTTCGCAGCAAACTCGCAGCTCCCCAAATCTTCTTTGCCACCACCTGTTTTGGAGTACGTTAATTCTACCGTGGGACAAATTTACTTCCGTAGAACGTACTTTAAAGAACTTGACATGCACAAATCCGCTGGTCCAGATGGTATTTCCCCAATAATTCTTAAGAGGTGATCTTCTACGCTGGCAAAGCCACTGCGTAAGCTTTTCCACCTTTCCTACTCTACTGGGCTCTACCCGAGTAGGTGGAAAACAGCATTTGTCTAGCCCATTTCCAAAAAAGGCGAATCTTCTTCTCTTCTCTCTCGATTTCTTGCTAATAAATCGTCAGCTAATAAAATATCTCGAGTCGCAGAAACTCCTCAATGACCGGCAATACGGTTTCCGCAGCAACAGATCCACTGCTGATTTGATGATATACATATCTCACCGAGAAGTGGAATCGCTCCACCAGGCGGTTGAGAGCAAAGTACTTGCATTTGACATTTCGAAAGCATTTACCAGATTTGACATGAAGCTCTTTTGGAGAAAATGCATGCATTCGGGATCTATGACTCTCTTCTGCTATGGATTAGAAACTACCTTTCGACTCGTTCAATTCAAGTTGTCTTTGACGGATTCAAGTCTGACACTCACTTTGTAAACGCTGGTGTTCCCCAGGGTTCCGTTTTGTCTCCGACACTCTTTCTCATTTTTATAAATGATCTCTTGTCTGTTACTTCTAATCTAATCCACTCCTTCACTGACGACAGTACACCCAGCTTTTCATATTCGTCCACTTCTTTACGACCCTGCACTTCGGCTGTAAATAGTGAACGGCAGCGTATGTTAAATTCATTCAATTCCGATATCGACAGCATCATCCAATGGAGTAAAAACAATAGAGTGGAATTTAATACTTCCAAAACACAATGCTGTCTTCCGTCGTTAACGCGTAACACTGACCCAATGCTATTATCCACGAATGGCACTTGTATCACGGAAACCGAAAAGCTTCCTATCCTGGGTATGTGCATCAGTGACAACCTTTGTCGGAATGATCAGATATTTGGTGTCGCTAAGAATGCCGCGAAATGCCTAGATTTCCTACACAGATGCAAGAAATGGTTGGACATGAAACGGAGCATGGAAAACAAATCGGAGAAGGATATCGATCTGATTTGTGAGATCCTAAAAGTCATGTTTAATATCACCTCGAATCCGGATCGAAGTCCGAATGAGAATGAAATTCAGAATAGGCGATTAACGGCTGTGATTCGGGAATTGCTCTATGAATTCGGCGGTATGGAAACGGAAAAACATCGAAATGCAATATCAAATTCAGTAAATTTGCTCACAAATATCTGTACGAGTTGCTTGTATGAGCTGATAACGAAACCAGTTGCAACAGATTCGCCGGAACATATATTCGAAGGCAAATGCATCCGGTCGTTGGATATTCTGTTGCGTTATCTCAAGTCTATACTTGACGAAAAGGATAAAAACCCTATATCAAATGAGTTCCTACCTCCGATACTTACTGTTCTCATCAATTGTGCTCGCTGTTGTCCAGTAATGCGTCATTATATTCGTCAAATAGTGCTTCCACCCTTGAAGGATGTAACACAGCGTCCCGAAGTGGGTAATGAGCTACGCAATCAATTGTGTCGTTTCCTAACCATTCCCGAAATGATTGTCCGTGACCTTTCGGCCGAATTACTATTTGTCTGTTGCAAAGAGAACGTCGGACGGATGATTAAGTACACTGGGTATGGTAATGCGGCTGGCTTGTTTGCAAATCGTGGTGTATTGGATTGTCGACGCATCGAACATACTGAATATTCGTCGGATAGCGAGGATAGTGACACAGATGAATATAAGCAAATGCAACATGGTATCAATCCGGTATTGGGTTGTTACGAAGAACCGAAAGCAAGCCCATTGGCGGGCATGAGCGAAGAGCAAAAAGAGTACGAAGCTATGCAGCTTGTTAACTTAATGGATAAATTACATCGAAGCGGAGTGATGCAACCGTGTCGTGTCGGAGAAGATGGTAAACCCCATCCGGTGGATCATATTCTTCAGCTTCAGGAAGAGTTACCACAGCAACAATTAGATCAGAAGAGAAAAACTTAAGAAATTAGTTTTGTAAACTACCCCCGCAATGAGGAAGTGCTTAATCCCCTGACAGAATGCGTACATTGGGCGTCGAAGGACCCTAAGAATGATGCAATTATTGTATAAGGAAGATTGTTCATTTCAATTTTATCCAATCTCCCCCCAAACCCTCGCATGTATATGCACTTTAGACAATTGATCAAATGTTGGAATTTAGTCCGAGAAAAGCATTTATTTTGTATTGTGGTATTTTATGGTTCAAAATAAGGCGAACACAATGCTTTAGCTTGATTTTCAATTCAATTTATTTATATTGATCTTTGTTGTTGTTCGTGTTCCAGAGTAACACACATAGAATGTATACTTAACTAGTTGCTTAAACCAAATACCTTAATGCACTACGTTCGAGAGAATAATTGCTTTTAGACAAAACCTATACACTTGTACACTTGTGTATTAATATTCCTTAATCAAAAGTCCACCAAAATTGGATGTAAAAATTGTGTTTCAAATTCGAAAACTGATTGTAAACCTTAGACTGTTTTTGTAAGTAAAAAACAAAACAATTACGAGATGAACAAAAGTATTAACTCATTTTACCACCAATTCGTTTAAATATCTAATATACATCATTAAGTATGATATATAGAGGTTCCTCAGTTAAAGGTTAAAACCATAATTTGTTTCGATCATAGGTGAATTTAGAAATACGATATCATTTCAATAAAGTTACTCAGACAGCACTTGAATTATTTGTTTGTTTTTCTTTGCAGCCAACACTAAAAAATGCTGCAACAAAAAAACTACGCGCCGTGGCGTAATGGGTACGTAGTGATTCAGATCGCATCCCGACAACAGCCATTTCATCGAACGTGTTTTCACGGTGTTTCTCCTCAGCGGGGTTCTGATACTACCCCCTGTAGTTTAATTGTCATGAAAAGCTTTTCGGAATCGGCAATAAACTGTAGGTCCCTGTCACCTATGGGGAAAGAAAATCACACAACATGGGTGGTTGGGAGAAGCTCGCCTTTGGTCCTTCATGGACTGTAACTCCAACATACGACGAATCTTCACTTCACGACTTTGCTTAGTTGGTGTTGCGTCTGGTAATATTTGCATACTGTATTGATGGGGGAATTCTGCAATATTCGTGGGTTAAGAAAGAATTTCTTTGCCACGTATGCCCATATCTCTCTCCACAAACCGGGTGTTTCCGTACTTTGTGAAACACAGGTTGATGAAAAGCGTGATCCTCCGGCTTTTAGTCTTCCTGGATATGGCATTGTCCCATTATTCGTTTCTCACGGCGGTCTCGCCATCCATGTTCGTAGTGATATTGCTTACCAGCTGCTTCCGTAGTCAAACATCCGCCTCGGAATTTAATTTCTTATGGCCAATTCACTACTGTTTTCTTTATAGAAGGCGTCACGTTCGACACGTTTGATGCATAGATAAATAAATAGAGATGACAATCCGATGGCTTTGACAGGCACTTTGACAGATAGCCACCCCTGCAAACGCGTTGCGGTTTGACGGCGTCTTGACTATGCCATTCTGCCTTGTTCCGACCTGACTCCGACGTCTTGATTCTACACATCGACGTCTTGAGACTATCATTGTGTTAGTCAAAAGCGCCGTTTTTAGGGTTCCGTACCCAAAGGGTAAAACGGGACTCTATTACTAAGACTCCGCTGTCCGTCCGTCCGTCTGTCACCAGGCTGTATCTCATGAGCCGTGATAGTTAGACAGTTGAAATTTTCACAGATAATGTATTTCTGTTGCCGCCATAGTAACAAATACTAAAAACAGAATAAAATGAATATTTAAGGGGGGCTCCCATACAACAGACATGATTTTCATCCAAAAAATCCCCTTGGTCACATAATGACCTAAGGTTAGTCGACAATATCCCACAACCAGTAGCAAACTTCCCAGCTTTCATCCCTTTTGTGTCTTTGATGTATTAATCCTAGCTGCAACCCTTTTTTCTATAATTACGAACATAAAGCTTTGATGTTCCCTATTTTGTCAGTGCTAAGTTAGTCCTTGCTGCAAGCCCTTTCGTACAATTGCTATTCCCTCCTTTTCCATCCTTATAGGTAAAGATATCAAATGTTGCAACAAGTCCAATTGTTGTGAAATGAACTTTCGATCATATCGCACAACCAATAAAACACTTCCAAGCATTGATCCCTACTGTGTCCTTGATATATTAATCCTAGCTGCAAACCTTTTTCCCATAATTATTGTAATTCACCTTTCAACTCCTTGTCCCTGTCAAGTAAGATAATTGATTTGAATTCAATGGACACTTTGATGATCAACTATCTCATCATGGAGATTTTTTATCATCAAAGTAATATGCCTATATCCAGCCTGCAACCGAGATCTGTCATCATGCAAACAATCATTTGAAACGGATTGGCCGTTTTAATGAGATAACATACAACGTCTCGTTCATATTTTTATATACAGACAGTACGGAACCCTCCGTGCGCGAGTCCGACTCGCACTTGGCCGTTTTTTTTAAACGGAGAATAACACGTATAGTATCGGTGTGTATTACAAAAGCAACAACCAACCCCTACGGGGATCACAGGGCAGACGTATGAAGGTTTTCCATCTTGTTCATTTATCTATGGTTTGATGCACTGTACGTCTCCATCCAAAGAATTGTCTCCCTGTTTCCTCGCACTGAAATCGTTACACCGGGCGAGTTCAATGTTCACACACAACACCCGAAGGAAGGTATGTCGAAATTTTCGTTGAGTTGAACCAATTAACTCAGCTTGTGAATGAGCCATCCCTTCCCGGATATTGCCAGTCATACCGCCAATACCCTGGACTTGTTTCTTACCTCTCAACCTGATAAATACACTTTGGATGTATTATCTCCTCTAGGCTCGTCTGATCACTGGGTCATATCAGCTAAATTCCCATACTCACTCCACTTAGTTAAAGAAAAAGCTCCCAAAAGAATAATATCGGAATATAAGAAAGCTAATTGGTGCGGCCTTAACAACTTCTTTCGGAGCTTTAACTGATCGTTGTGCTTCCTCGACAGTGGACGCTGCGGCTGATATGATTACAAACATTATCAACACTGGCATAAGCAATTTTATCCCTACTAGGGTAAAAAGTCTAAAGCCGAAGACTAATGCGTGATTTGACTGGAGCTGCAAAGAGGTTATCAGGTTGAGAGAGATAAGCTTTCGGAATTATAAGGCAAACACCACAGAGGAAAACCGGAAAAGATACATATATACACACCAGAAATGACTGCAACTTCCACATTCGACGAGCCAAATTCTTACATGACCAAAAACTGAGGCGTAAAATCCTACAATGTCCCAAAGGTAGCAGAAGTTTTCTGTCTTTCGTTAAAATATCAAGAACTCCTTCTCGTCGTCTATACCCACGCTCATTCACAGTGACATTTCAGCTGTCAAGCCCTTAGACAAAGCTAATCTGCTTGCTGCCCACTTCGCAGCAAACTCGCAGCTCTCCAAATCTTCTTTGCCACCACCTGTTTTGGAGTACGTTAATTCTACCATGGGACAAATTTACTTCCGTAGAACGTACTTTAAAGAACTTGACATGCACAAATCCGCTGGTCCAGATGGTATTTCCCCAATAATTCTTAAGAGGTGTTCTTCTACGCTGGCAAAGCCACTGCGTAAGCTTTTCCACCTTTCCTACTATTCTGGGCTCTACCCGAGTAGGTGGAAAACAGCATTTGTCTAGCCCATTTCCAAAAAAGGCGAATCTTCTTCTCTTCTCTCTCGATTTCTTGCTAATAAATCGTCAGCTAATGAAATATCTCGAGTCGCAGAAACTCCTCAATGACCGGCAGTACGGTTTCCGCAGCAACAGATCCACTGGTGATTTGATGATATACATATCTCACCGAGAAGTGGAATCGCTCCACCAGGCGGTTGAGAGCAAAGTACTTGCATTTGACATTTCGAAAGCATTTACCAGATTTGACATGAAGCTCTTTTGGAGAAAATGCATGCATTCGGGATCTATGACTCTCTTCTGCTATGGATTAGAAGCTACCTTTCGACTCGTTCAATTCAAGTTGTCTTTGACGGATTCAAGTCTGACACTCACTTTGTAAACGCTGGTGTTCCCCAGGGTGCCGTTTTGTCTCCGACACTCTTTCTCATTTTTATAAATGATCTCTTGTCTGTTACTTCTAATCTAATCCACTCCTTCACTGACGACACTCAGCTTTTCATATTCGTCCACTTCTTTACGACCCTGCACTTCGGCTGTAAATAGTGAACGGCAGCGTATGTCAAACTCATTTAATTCCGATATCGACAACATCATCCAATGGAGTAAAAACAATAGAGCGGAATTTAATACTTCCAAAACACAATGCTGTCTTCCGTCGTTAACGCGTAACACTGACCCAATGCTATTATCCACGAATGGCACTTGTATCACGGAAACCGAAAAGCTTCCTATCCTGGGTATGTGCATCAGTGACAACCTTTGTCGGAATGATCAGATATTTGGTGTCGCTAAGAATGCCGCGAAATGCCTAGATTTCCTACACAGATGCAAGAAATTCTTCACATCCAGCGGTTTGCCTACAAGTTATAAGGTGTTCATTCGTCCTAAGTTGGAGTTCAACGCTCATGTCTGGTCTGGCGCATCTAAGATAGAATACAAAAACGCGTGATAAAACTGATAGGTGACCCCAGCATTACCAAAACATTAAACTCGCTGGAACATCGTAGGAATGTATTCTGCCTTTCATTGTTTTATCGTTACTTTCATTATAAATGTTCTGATTAAATAGCCAGTTACATTCCGCCCCTTCAAAACTTCTCCCGCGATACACGTCTCTCCCGGAATGCTTATGAATTCATTTTGAAGCCCGTTTTCGGTGGTACTGTCAAATGCAGAAATTCTTTCTTCAACCGAACGACACGAATGTGGAACGCGCTACGTCGTTCGGTCTTCCCCCCTCAATACAATATGCAGTTATTTAAGACCAATGTCAATATGCAGCTCCTCTCCTTCTCCCTATTACCCTCTGCTCGCACTACGTCTGACGTTATAAGACCTTAGCTTTGAGTGCGCGTGTGACTCTAAAAAAAAATACGTACTATACTTACAAACCGAAAGACCAAAAGGGTCTTAAATTAAACCTAAAAAACCTGCACCCCTCAGCCAACAAAGACGAAATTGAAAGAGAACTCGCTGAAAAGGGACACAGAGTTATGAACACCTACAATATGAGAAAAAGGATCACTAAAGAACCTCTTTGCATGGTAGAAAGCTAACAAAGACCTCGCAGCAGTAGCATCTGCTGACGGGTGCTGGCCCGCTAAAAAAAGGGAGTAAGAGCCTCTGCAGCTGAACACATTGCAGCTCTGTTAGCCAGGTCCTACTTCCACCTCCTCGTGTTACCATCTGGATATTTTCTGACCATGGAAATTACTAACGGAAGAGGACGAATGGCGAGTATCCTGCTCCACAAAACAGGATTAATTTTGGTTGCGTAATGGTCTAGCAAACCGTAACCGGAAAACCCAAAATGCTCAGAGAAAACAACAAGCCGGATTAATGTTGACGACCCTTGTAAAAAAGCAAAAAGGGACAATAACTTTCGTCTCTGTACGTGGAATGTTAGGTCCCTGAATGGACCACGTGCAGCCGAACAATATGCGGACGCCCTAAATCAAAATTATACTAGGAGACTTCAATAGTAAGCTGGATAAGGAAAGCATCTTTGAACGAATCATCGGCAAACACAGCCTTCACGACACAACATCCGATAACGGATACCGGCTGATTGATCTTGCTACGGGGTGAGATCTCCTTCTAGCCAGTACACGCTTCCCGTAGCTCAATATACACAAAGGCACCTGGCGGTCGCCAGATCAATAAATAAGTAACCAGATTGATCACATCGCGATCGACGTCAGACAATCCTCCACTATTCTTGATTTTCGAACTTTCCGAGGAGCTAACATCGACTCGGACCACTATCTTGTAGTAGCCAAGATGCGCCTATGGATATCACGAACGCAGCGGAGTAGAGTAAGAGTACAAAGTTATGACGTCGGAAAACTACTATAGCCAGAAACCGCTCGTGCCTTTACCGATCGCGTCTCCCTTAAGCTTTCCCATATAACTCAACTCTCCACGCAGTCAAAAGAACAACAGTGGAACCTTTGCAAACAAGCTCTGAAAACCACTGTATCTGAAGTTTTGGGCGTCAGGGCTCCACCACAAAGAAACACCTGGTTCGATGACGAGTACAGGAGGATTCACACAGCGAAGCAGGAGACATACAAGGTCTCGTTAAATAGAAGAAAAAAAGCAGCTCGTAAGGTCTTCTTCTTCTTCTTTGGTGGCATTACAGCCCATGAAGGACCAGAGCCAAGCTTCTCTCAATCACCCATGTTGTGTGTGATTTATTTTTCACACAGGTGAAAGGGACATACAGTTTAATGCCGACTCCGAACGGCGTGAGTAGAGAAGCTTTTTCATGGCAAGTTTACTACGAGGGGTTTTGCCAGTACCCCGCGGAGGAGGAACGTCGCGAAATAAACATTCGATAGCGTTGGTGTTATCGGGATCCGGAACTCGCTCATCGTGCGCGAGAGTCCAACACACTAACAACTGCGCCACGGCGCCCTCAGCTCGTGAGTTCTACGAGTGGAGGAGCATAAGCTTCTCAGGAGAAAGAAGAAAGAGCACGAGAAGCGCGCAATTGAGGACTTGGAGAGGTGTTACTGCAGGCGTGACGTTCGAAAGTTTTATCTACAGATAAAGCGAACATGCCAAGGTTATAAAGCCAGAACGGAAGCCTGTAGAGATGAGAACGGACATCTAGGAGTAGAATCGCAGTGGATGCTGAGAGTCCTGCAGACTGTATAACGGCAGTGATAGTCAATATACCGCTGTCAGGCAGAAAGATCCTTTTCTTAACATCGAAGATCGCAGAGAATTCTTTCCCCCCTGGACCCGACAAAGTTAAGATCGCCATATCGAAACTCAAGTCAAATAAAACCGCTGGCGCAGACAGACTGTCAGCTGAGCTCTTCAAAGCAGCTGGAGATGACCTGATTAGGAGCATGCACCAGCCCATTTGTAAGATATGGTCAGAGGAAACCATGGGCGAAGAATGGAGTCTCAGCATCGTTTGCGCGATCCACAAGAAAGAATACCCATTTGACTGCGCCAACTACAGAGGAATAAGTTTTCTTAGTATCGCTTACAGGCGCTGCAGAGGAAAACCAGGGCAGCGCGAGAAGAGTACCGAGCCAGAAGAAGGGAGGAGAAGAAACTACTGCGACAAAAGAAAAGAATCTTCGCAGCCTCCCAGCTCAAGGATATCGAGGAGTCTAGGGATAGACATAAAATACGAGCCTTTTACAAGAAAGCCAAAGGCCTTGCAGGAGGCTTCAAAAAGGGCACCCTGGCTCTTCGAAACTGCGAGGGTAATCTTGTCACCGACCCGCAGGGAATAGTGGATGTATTTAAGCAGCACTTCCAGCAGCTGCTTAACGAGCATGACCAAGAGAGAGTGGTAGGGACTGAGGAAATCCCAACTCCAGCCGCTGAAGTAGTCCTCCCACCCAGCATAGAAGAAGTCGGCACAGCTATTCAGAAGCTGAAGAACAACAAGGCCGCAGGCTCAGATAGCTTGCCATCAGAGCTCTTCAAGGCTGGCGGCGATGTTCTGGTAGGGAGCATGCACCAGATCATCTGCAGAATTTGGGAAGATGAGAGCATGCCCGACGACTGGAATACCAGCTCTATATGCCCCATCCACAAAAAAGGCGATCCTACCTCTTGTAAGAACTATAGAGGTATATCCCTGCTCAATGTCGCATACAAGATCCTGTCCAGCGTATTGTGTGAACGTCTAAAACCATTTTGCACCGCACTAATCGGCAGCTACCAGTGCGGCTTCCGGCCCGGCAAATCAACTATAGACCAAATTTTCACACCTCGACAAATCCTGGAAAAGACCAACGAGTTTCAAATCGATACACACCATCTTTTCATCGATTTCAAAGCCGCATACGACAGCATTCATCGTGAAGCACTGTTTGGGGCAATGGCCGAATTCGGGATTCCGGTAAAACTGATCCAGTTGTGTCGCGCCACGCTAAAAAACACGCGATGCACCGTGCAACTCGGTTCTAGGACCTCGGAACCATTCGAAACATGCACCGGATTTCGGCAAGGAGATGCGCTGTCATGTGACTTCTTCAACCTGGTGCTGGAGCAGATAGTGCGACGGGCAGGCGTCAACAGGGAAGGCACTATCTTTTACAAGTCCATCCAGCTGCTAGGATACGCGGATGATATCGACATCATCGCGTGTTCTCGCCGTGGCATTGTGGAAGCATTCACGGCGATTGAAGAACAGGCGAAACGAATTGGCCTTAAGATCAATGAGGACAAAACGAAATACATGCTGTCAAGCAAAAACCAATCCGTCGCTCACCACCTGGAACAAAACATAACAATTGGCAGCTACAATTTCGAGGTAGTTAAGGAGTTTGTCTACCTGGCGGCAAACGTAAATTCCACAAATGACACCACAGTGGAGATCCGGCGTAGAATCGCCCTTGGCAACCGCTGCTACTTCGGCTTGTCCAAACAACTGGGGTCAAAACTCCTCACTCGAAAGACCAAAGTCATGCTTTACAAAACGCTCATTCTGCCAGTCTTGCTGTACGGAGCCGAAAGCTGGACGATAAGCAGGACAGCGGAGCTGATTTTGGGTTCTTTCGAAAGAAAAATTCTGCGCCGGATATTTGGTCCTGTCTGTGAGGAAGGTGAATGGAGAAGAAGACACAACCGCGAACTCTACGAGCTGTACCAAGATGTGGATGTAGTCCGGAAAGCAAGGACCCGTCGACTACACTGGCTCGGCCACATCGAGCGCATGGACATCAACGCTCCAGCTAAGAGGGTCTTCGACTCCGAGCCTCCTGGTTCGAGAAGAAGAGGAAGACCGAACCTCCGGTATAAAGACCAAGTAATCGCGGATGTGCCTCTTGAGCCGAAAGAAGCAGCGGTTGGCAAGAGTGATTCTGCGTTTGATTTCGGAACTGATGTCGTTGTTCCAGGTCACTGCGGAGCCAAGGTAGACGAAGTCCTTAACTACCTCGAACTTATATCTGCCAATAAAAACGTTCTGGCCAAGTCGTCGGTGGTGAGCGTCCTTTTTTGATGACAGCATATATTTAGTTTTGCCCTCGTTTACCGCCAAAGCAATTTTCGCCGCCTCCATCTCAATACTCGCAAACGCCTCATTGACATCTCGCTATGATCTACCTATTATGTCAATGTCGTCGGCGTATGCAAGGAATTGCGAGGATTTGAAATAGATTGTGTCTCTTGTATTGGCCTGTGATTTTTGCACAATCATTTCTAATATGATGTTAAAAAAATCACACGACAGCGCATCGCCCTGTCTAAATCCTTTTTTGACTTCGAAGCTATCGGTCAGTTCTGCACCAATTCGGATGGAGCACCGAGCATTTTCCAGGGTCATCCTCCATAGTCTGACGAGCTTAGCAGGGATGTCAAAAGTAAACATTACGTTATATAGCTCGTCTCTAATTACGCTGTCGTATGCGGCCTTGAAGTCGACGAATAGATGGTGCGTGTCGACTTGAAATTCATTGGTTTTCTCCAGGATCTGCCGTGGTGTGAAGATTTGATCGATGGTGGACTTCCCTGGCCTGAAGCCACACTGATAAGGACCTATCAGCTTGTTTACGAATGGCGTCAGGCGTTCACACAAAACGGCAGCGAAGATCTTGTATGCGACATTAAAGAGACTTATTCCTCTATAGTTGGCGCAGTCCAAGGGGTCTCCTTTTTTGTGGATCGGGCAAACAATGCTGAGACTCCATTCCTCGGGCATACTTTCCTCTGACCATATCTTACAGATGAGCCGGTGCATGCTCCTAACCAGCTCATCCCCAGCCGCTTTGAAGAGCTCAGCAGACAGTCCATCTGCGCCAGCAGCTTTATTCGACTTGAGTTTCGACATGGCAATCTCAACTTCGTCGAGGTCAGGGAGACGGAATTCTCTGCGATCTTCGTCGTTAAAAAATGGATTATTCTGTCTGACGGCGGTATGTTGGCTGTCATCGCCGTTATACAGTCTGCAGAAGTGTTTTTTCCAAATTCTCAGCATCGACTGCGATTCTACTACTAGGTGTCCGTTCTCATCCTTACAGGCCTCCGTTCGGGCTTTATAGCCTTGAGACATTCGTTTTATCCGTTAATATAATCTTCGAACGTCGTATCTGCAATAGCACCTCTCCAAGTTTTCAATCGCCCGCTTCTCGTGCTCTTTCTTTCTTCTCTTGAGAAGCTTATGTTCCTCCCTTATTTTAAGCTCGTAGAGCTCACGAGCCGCTCTTGTTTTTTTGTGTTGTGAGGCTTTGTATGCCTCCTGCTTTTCTGCATGAATCCTTCTACACTCGTCATCGAACCAGGTGTTTCGTCGTGGTGGAGCTTTAAGGCTCAGCACTTCCGTTGCTGTACTCTTTACTGAAACTTTATTTGAGTTGTGAAGTGAATCATTGCAAAAGTGAGAAAATGGTAAAATTGGAAAAGTTGACAATTGAACAACTGAAAAGAGAGCTGGATGCTCGGGAATTATCCACAGTGGGAAGTAAAGCCAACCTGGTGGAGAGACTGCGATCAGCGTTGCAGGAAGAAGGTTTCGACTGGGAGAATCACGAGTTCGGGGTGGAGAAGCCGTCGACATCCAGTGAACCAGCATTCGATATGCAGCAAATTCTTGCAGCTATGAATGCTATGAGTGCTTCCATATCCCAGAAATTAGATCAAAAGCTGGAGGAAAATTCCGTTGCCGTAGGTAGAAAGTTGGAGGAAAATTCTACTTCCCTGGGCCAGAAGCTGGAGACGTTAGAAGGGATGCTAGAGAACAATCGAGAAAGCCTAAGAAACATCCAGCAGACAGTCAACGATCGATTCCAGGACGTCGAAGAGAGAATCGAGATTCGACAAGAAGGTTCTAGATCTCGACAATAATCAAGAAAAGAGAATCGAGTCACTGGAGTCAAGGTTCGACAAGAAGATTCTGGATCTTGAAAATAACCAGGAAAAGAGAGTCGAGACACTGGACAAGAAGGTTCTAGATCTCGAAAATAATCAGGAAAAGATAATCGAGACCTTGGAATCGAAGTTCGACAAGAAGGTTCTGGAACTCGAGAAAACTGTCCAGAACGTTCAGTGTCAAGGAATCGTTGTACCGACTGCAGCATCGAAATTCACAGCTCCCAACTTCGACGGCACGAGTGCGTTTAACATCTTTAAACTTCAGTTCGAGACAACGGCGGAACGGAATCAATGGGGAGAAGAAGATCGTGTGGTCGCTCTAGTAATTTCGCTTAAAGGCGAAGCAGCCGATGTACTACAGACCATCCCGGAAACCCTAAGAAAGAACTACACAGCCATATGGGAAGCTCTTCATCGAAGATACGGCAGTGAGCACATGCAGGAGATGCACAAGCTGGAACTTAAAGGACGTAAGCAGCGTGGAAACGAGACCATCCAGCAGTATGCTGCCGACATCGAGAGGCTATCCCATCTTGCCTACGCGGATGTTCCAGTTGATGTGGTGGAAAAACTTAAAACGGATTCTTTCATCCAAGGGCTAAGGGACCCCGATACGCAACGAAGTTTGATTCTCCTGCCGAAGACATCTTTCAAGGATATGCCGACCTTCCACCAAACTACGGCGCATATCTCAAGACCAGGATAGTTCGAGAACAACAACGGCGAGTAGGAGTGGTTCATTCCCGGGTAGATGCTACATCTGCGGCCAGCAGGGGCACATTGCGAGGAACTGTCGTCTGCAGCAAATTGCGACGTAGTTCCAAAGCAACGACAGTGAGTAGGATTCGCTCGTTCCCAGGTAGCTGCTATATCTGCGACCAGCAGGGGCACATTGCAAAAGACTGTCGTCTGCGGAGAAAGCGTTCTTCCAGCAAATTGTGGCGTAGTTCCAGTGCAACAACGGTGAGTAGGAGCCGCCCGTTCTCAGGTAGATGCTACATCTGCAACCAGCAAGGCCACATGGCGAGAAATTGCCGTCTGGGAGGAAGGCGTCCGAGGTCGGATTCGCCAAAAGGGGATCAAGTGAGAGCACGCGAATACCAGAAGGGAAGCAGTTATAGTAATGCGGATGCATTAACGAGGCGACCTCGCGATGTTGAATGCAAACATTGTCCACGAGCCGAAACCAAGGAACAGGTCGCCGACATGCGTTGTTTCCAGGTGCTGCCAGAAGATTCCTGGACTGTCGGGAAAGTCGGAAGGAAGCAGCGAGAAGATGCTGATCTGGCAGTCATCATCGACTACCAAGAACGAGGTTTTCGACCAAGTTGGCAGCAAATATCCAGTGAAAGCCCAATCGTGAAAGCTTACTGGGCTCAATGGCAGAGTTTGAAGCTGAAGAACGGTTGCCTCTACCGCAGTTGGGAAAGTGAGGACGGGAACATTGTAAACGATCTGCTGGTAATTCCAAAAGGGCAAATCGACGAGGTCATCCGAGAATACCACGAGGGACCAAGCGGGGGTCATCTTGGTGTTAACAAGACTGTAGAAAAGATCAAGAGACGTTTCTACTGGGTAGGATGCCATGAGTCGGTTACGCGTTTCATTCGCAGGTGTGAACAGTGTGCGAAGGCAAAGGGTCCAGTTAGGAAAACTCGAGAAAATATGCAGCAGTACAATGTTGGAGCACCGTTCGAACGTATCGCAATGGGCATCGCAGGTCCATTCCCAACGAACAACGCTGGAAACAAGTACGCGCTAGTGGTGATCGATTACTTCAGCAAGTGGCCTGAGGTGTTTTGCATCCCGAACCAGGAAGCCAAAACCATTTCGGATGCATTCGTGAATAACTGGGTTTCGCGTTATGGAGTACCAATGGAACTGCACGCAGACCAAGGGAGAAACTTCGAGTCGTCGGCGTTCAAAGAACTCTGTGACATGCTAGGTATCAGAAAGACGCGGACAACACCATTACATCCACAATCTGATGGCATGGTCGAAAGGTTCAACCGGACGATGGAGGAATACCTGAGAAAAGTCGTCGTCGGAGATCAGAAGGACTGGGATGAACATCTCCCCCTTTTCCTAATGGCATACCGTTCGGCACAGCACAATTCAACGGCAACAACACCCGCCGAAGCCATTTTTGGAACTGATCTCCGACTTCCATCGGACTTGAAGTTTGGCGTGGTACTACCGACAACTAGCGGCAGGGAAGACTTCGTAACCGAAAAGAAAGAACAGCTGAACTCTATCCATCAGTTCATCCGGGAGCGACTGAACTTGGTCAGCGATAAAATGAAGGCGCGATACGACTTGAAGGCGAATACTTCTGGATTCGAGACCGGACAATTGGTATTGCTGTACAACCCACAACGGAAAAAAGGCTTGTGCCCCAAATTGCAATCAGTCTGGGACGGACCATATGAGGTCATCAAGAAACTCAATGACGTGGTATACCGGATACAGCAGATGGGAAACAGACGGGCGAAGTAGAAAATTGTCCACGTAGAGAGGTTAGCACCATATTACGGAGAAGGATCCAATCGCTTGTTCGAGGACGAACAAGTTTAGGAGGAGGGCAGTGTTGCGGAGATGCAAACGGACGGTTAAGTTCGAATTTCGCTGTCGAAGTTCGAAAGCTCTCTGGAAGCGGGGATTGGAATGATGTCAACTTCCAATGGAATTGTCAGAGCGTCCTAGAGATTTCCGAAGGGGGACTTCCAACGGCGAACCTTCGAGAAGGTGGACCGAGAGCTATATAAGCGCGAACACTCGCCCTCGACAGATATTCAGTTTGTGGTATTAAACAGCGTGTGACAAGTCGGTGTGATCAAACAGTGTGAAACTATAAGCTCTCAATAAAGGTTTGTTTGTGTAATAAAGTTTAAAGTGGATAGTATTGGGCAATAAAGAAAAGTGGTGAAGCTACACAGATAATTGATCTGTGGTGATAGAAATAAAAGTGTGTGTGCTTTTAATTGTGATAAAAAGGACAATTGTAGTTTATCGCAATCCAGTGGTGCGAACCCTATTCGGTGTGGGAGCGAATAAATTCGTAACAATATTGTTTCCCCCGATAAATGTACTAGAATCGCATTAAAGTGGCAACCCTTCGCGCCCAGCTGTCAAGCTGAGGACTTTTCCACAACCTATCACACAGTTTTCCTCGCTAGTGGATTCGTGTATGAATTTTAATTGTACCACGGTGTGCGTGCTGTTGTTATTTTCCTTTGGTTCTTTTGTTTCCCTTAAATAAATAGAAAATAGAGGACAATTTAAGAATTTTCACCCCTTTTCCACCCGCAAAAGTCGTTGATCGTTTATCAAGGCGTATTGATACGAAATTAAATTCAATCTAATTTAAAAATACACAACTTTCAAACGAACGTACAAAGTAGAGAAATAAAATCAATAGACGACGACGAAGAAAGCAAAGCAGAAAAACTTCAAATTATCATCGAAAAAGTGCGAGTAATCAAAGCAAAGCAGAAGGTTGGTTAGTTGATTGATTGCTTACAACTGCTTACAATCCATCTGTAAGGCATTTGGAACGTGCAAATAAATCATTTCCATTCGATCGAATGCTTTCAGCATGTCGGAAAACGAAATGCAATACATTTTTTTCTATTATTTGAATAATTGTAGGAAGAATTTGAAAGACGCCATCCGAGACTGTCAGTACAATTCAATAACACTCGATGCGGATCTAAGTTGAGCTCCATGATTTGTAGTTGTCCCTTTGCAAGATTGTGACGGATAGTGATTTTAAGTACAGTTAATAATATAATTAAAAGGTTTTTTAATGAGCTCCGAGGGTAGGGACAAAGACGGCGAAACTTCAAGGTAAAAACTTGACTCTAACGTGGGACGAAACATGCACGTTTTTTGCGTTTTCTTCCATTCAAAATTGAAATTTACATTTGTTTTTCTATTTATAATACAAATCGGTACGTTGTTTGATCAAAGATAAAATACAGACATGTGTGGCTAAGGTCTGTTGTTCTAGTTTCTCGAAACACGCATTTGAATACTTCGGCGAAGCATCCAAACCTACATATGTACATATGTGAAAGCAGGACGCGCAATTCGCGGATTTCTTTGTTTATTCTTTTGCACTTTTCTTCATGAATACATTTCCACGCAGCATTACCTGCTACCTATGTCATTGCTCGTAGATGTGAACAACCTCTTTGTTGTTTTCATTGTCTCTATGAATATTTTCGGTCATTTACTTGTAATGTGAAGAGAACGCAAGATTCGTGTTGATATCCGATGATTTGTGGATAGCATTTACCTTAAGATTACATACTTGCAGGTTAAGTGAAGAATCGTCGTCTAGCAGTCTCGATCAGTCACAGCACATCAATTCGCCGGACACCACATCAATTTCATCGCAATCGAAGAGTAGCTTTACATCGGATCAAACAACAAACCTTAATACAGCTACGACGCCAACCTCTAGTAATAGCAACGGCACGCCGGACATGAAACGTACTGCTGTCAAGGAGTTGATCGAACGTTACTTCTATCAATTGCAAAAAGGTTGTGGTAATCCGAAATGCACAAACAAGTATTGTGCTTCCAGTGGTGAAGTTGAACAGATGACACCAAACCAAACAGCCGCACTTGCCATACAGTTGTTCTCACAGGACGCCAAACTGTGTGATTCATATAATCAACCATCGAAAATGCCTCGAACATCGGCTACCGCACCGGATACCAATGAAATACCATCGTCGAGTAAGCAGATAAGCACCACCTTATCACCGAGTGATAGTAGTAGCAGTACAAGTAATTCGACCTCGACAAGTAGTAGTAATACGAGTTTTTCCGCCAGCGAACCGACATCGGCACAAACTCCAACAAATCTTTTAGCCCAACCATCAACGTCTAGTCAATTCCAAAACTCAAACTCCGTATCACTGTCGGCTTTAAAGAGTCATAAGCGATCACTTGATACCCCATCGACTTCAAACAATCCCACTTATCTAGATGAAATAATTCTCGACGGCCTTATAGAGGAGTGCAAAACGTGTAACTCTCACGTTCAATTAATTAAAATACTGGATGAAGTGTTCTCGTATTTTGAACATCTTAGCAAAAGTTTTTTACGACAAGAGACTGAGCCGATTGATAGGATATTGGAAAAGGCTGGTAAATCTGATCTCAAGTCATTGAAGAAAGAAGACTTACGTACGCTCGAAGGCGAAACGGATAAAGACGAGGACAGTAGCGCTGAGAAGGAAGAGAAACCGAAAGATCCTAGCGATACAACTGTAGATTTAGTTAGCCTTAGGAGATCTCTAATCAAGTTGTTCAAGATAAACAATACAGTCATTGTTGAAACAATCAATGGTGCTATAGATGGACTGTTTATTGACCTATGCAGCGATTTGAGATTGAAGAGGATGACAAGTCACTATGAGGAGGATTTGCTGCATTGTTTTGTTATTGCATTCGAAATAACTCGTGTTGGTGGGTGATCTCCTTTTCTGGCTTGTACTGGTTATTCATTTTTTATTTTTATTTTTTTATTACAGCCGCACCAGACTATTTGGAACGTGCACTTCCAACTGTATGCAAAGCTGCATCAATATTACCGGTCCATTTAAGGGCACGACTAGCTCGTATCTGGGCAAAACACTGTAAAGATAATCTCCGGGGCCTCATTCAATCGCTGCAACAACTAATAACCTTAGAAGTAATAATGGACGATGGTTTGGTGCAAGGCAATACCTATATCACTGCTACAACAAAAACCCTAAAGGTATCTATCTTGACGAGCAATAGTATCGAAGAAACTAATGACGATATTTGTTTCCGTTTCCAGATAGCCTTCTTTGCCAATATCCTTGGTGGTGAAATGGAAACATTGAAACCAGGTGATTCAGGGCTCACTGAACCACCATGGTCGGCGGAGGATGATGACTATTTCTTCTATATACCGGCCACAAAGTCGACAAAGCCCAAGTTTCCAGAAGACAAACTAGAAAATGAACTTGGCGTGTCGGTATTGGATTCACGCGTTCCCCTGGTGCCGTTCGAAGAATTTTACAATGAACCATTAAGCGAAGAAATCCAAATGGATCGAGACTATTTGGCATACAAGAATCTGTTGCTAGACTCCAACGGAGAAGGTTTGCTTTCATATTATTCATATAGATCGTGTCTTTCAATTCGTATGTATCCATGTAGAATTGGATTTCACGTTTATGCTGTACTCCTTTATACTTACGCCAGCTAAAAAGGTCATAGCCCTTTATTATGACAGCCGAATCCGGATGTATAGCGAACGTGAACGTAATCTGTACACCCTCATGAATGATATGGGACCTAGACCCTATCTGAAGCTTAAAGTCCGTCGTGATCATATCATTCAGGACGCACTAGTGGAGGTATGGTCACATATTGTATACATTTCTTTTTATTTCGTATACATATCACTATTTGTCTTAGTTGGAAATGGTGGCGATGGCAAGACCGAAGGATTTTAAAAAACAACTTGTCGTTGAATTCGTCGGTGAGCAGGGTATCGACGAGGGTGGTGTTTCGAAAGAGTTTTTCCAATTGGTCGTTGAAGAGATATTTAATCCGGATTACGGAATGTTTACCTACCAGGAGGATACGAAGACTGTTTGGTAATATTCTGCAATACAATACAGATCGAGTCTAGATTCCTGTCCCTCTTTCTTTTTAGGTTTAACTCAACACCGTATGAGAATATGGCCCAATTTACACTCATAGGAATAGTATTAGGCTTAGCTATATATAACAATATCATTTTGGCTGTGAATTTCCCAATGGTTGTGTACCGGAAATTAATGGGCGGACGTGGTTCATTCTACGATCTAGCCGATTGGAATCCAACGCTGCATCGTAGCCTAAAATCCATGCTAGACTATGAGGAGAACGATTTCGAGGAAGTTTTCATGCAAACCTTCAAGATACAATACAACAATGTATTTGGCGAATCCGTGGATGAAGAGCTTAAACCAAATGGTGATGATATTCCTGTTAATCAAGAGAACAAACAAGAATTTGTCGATCTGTACAGTGAATTCTTGTTGAACAAGAGCATTGATCGGCAATTTCGAGCTTTCAAAAAGGGTTTCGAAATGGTCACTGACGAATCGCCACTCAAATTGCTCTTCCGTCCCGAAGAGATTGAACTGCTCGTCTGTGGCAGCAGAGTAAGTCATCCATACGACGCAGTCAACTTTAACATCATCATTCTAATTTTGCATTTTGTAGAAATTTGATTTTTTGGAATTGGAAAAATCAACCGAATACGAAGGTGGCTACACAAGCGATACGCAGATTATCAAAGATTTTTGGAGTATAGTTCACTCCCTGCCAGATGAATCGAAACGAAAACTGTTGGAGTTTACTACTGGTTCAGATCGAGTACCTGTCGGTGGATTAAGTCGTCTCAAGTTGCTTATCACTCGCCATGGATCGGATAGCGATCGATTGCCTACAAGTCATACCTGTTTCAATGTCTTACTCCTGCCGGAGTACAGTAGTCGACAGAAACTCGAGGAACGACTACTGAAAGCAATCAACTATTCGAAAGGTTTCGGAATGTTGTAATACTATGTGGTGGTGTAAAGAATTTGGAATAGTTGAGTGAATGATTTTGTTTTCATCTGATTTTATTTTTATATATGTAACTAGAAGCAAAACGCGCTGAATGTACATGATAATAATAAACGAACAAATATACCTTTATTCAATCGTGTGCTTCTTTAAGAGAGAGTGTGAGCTAGTCAGTCTATCCGCATTCGTCCCTAGTTTACTGCGTCCTGTTTAGTATCGCTGCCGCGATATTGTTATGGTGCATATTGGCTGTCAGACGGAGCCTTAGTTAAGTCTTTTTTTAAACATTCACCTCGTCCTTCATAAACTCTCTTGTGATTTAGATCTTGTTCCAGGTCTTTGGGACGTCCTCGCCCTAAGGTCATCGGTGTTGGATAAGGACATATGGACTAGGTACCGGAACCGAGCAGTCAGCAATCGAGAAAAAAGAGTAACCGTAGAGCGAAGTAAAAAAAGTAAAGTTAAAAAGTAGTCCGAGACAGGCAGTGAAGCCGAGGCAGTCAGTAAAGCCGAGGCAGTTAGTAAAGCCGAGGCAGTTAGTCTTAGTAGAGCCAAGTCAGGAGTCAGTAGCGCCGAGTCAGGCACTCAGACCGAATCATGCAGTCAGTAGAGTCGAGTCAGGCTGTCAGTGGAGCCGAGTCAGGCAGTCAGTAGAGCTGAGTCAGGAGTCAGTAGCGCCGAGTCAGGCACTCAGTAGGGCCGAGTGAGGCAGTCAGTAGAGCCGAGGCAGGCAGTCGGTGGAGCCGAGTCAGGCAGTCAGTAGGGCGGAGTCAAGCATTCAGTAGAGCCGAATCAGGCAGTCAGTAGAATCGAGTCAGGCAGTCAGTAGAGCTGAGTCACGCAGTCACTGGAGCTGAGTCAGGAGTCAGTAGCGCCGAGTCAGGCACTCAGTAGGGCCGAGTCAAGCAGTCAGTAGCGCCGAGTCAGGCACTCAGTAGGGCCGAGTGAGGCAGTCAGTAGAGCCGAGGCAGGCAGTCGGTGGAGCCGAGTCAGGCAGTCAGTAGGGCCGAGTCAAGCAGTCAGTAGAGTCGAATCAGGCAGTCAGTAGAGTCGAGCCAGGCAGTCAGTAGAGCCGAGTCAGGAGTCAGTAGCGCCGAGTCAAGCACTCAGGCCGAATCATGCAGTCAGTAGAGCCGAGTCAGGCAGTCAGTAGAGCAGAGTCACGCAGCCAGTAGAACCGAGTCAGGCAGTCAGTATAGCCGGGTCAGGCAGTCAGTAGAGCAGAGTCAGGCAGCCAGTAGAACCGAGTCAGGCGGTCAGTAGGGCCAAGTCAAGCAATCAGTAGAGCCGAGTCAGGCAGTCATTAAAGCCGAGTTAGGCCTTTAGTAGATCCGAGTCAACATTCAGTAGACCCGAGCCAGACAGTCAGTAGAGCCGAGTCAGGCAGTCAATAGAGCCGAGTCAGTCAGGCAGTCAGTAAAGCCGAGGCAGGAAGTGAAGACGAGGCAGTCAGCAAATCCGAGTCAGGACTCAGTAGAGCCGAATCAGGCAGTCAGTAGAGCCGAGTCCGGAGCCAGTAGCGCCGAGTCAGGAGTCCGTACCGCCGAGTCAGGCACTCAGTAGGGCCGAGTCAAGCAGTCAGTAGAGCCGAATCAGACAGTCAGTAGAATCGAGCCAGACATTCAGTAGAGCCGAGTCAGGCAGTCAGTGGAGCCGAGTCAGGCAGTCGTAGAGCCGAGTCAGGAGTCAGTAGCGCCGAGTCAGGAGTCAGTAGTGCCGAGTCAGGCACTCAGTAGGGCCGAGTTAAGTAGTCAGTAGAGTCGAATCAGACAGTAGAATCGAGCCAGGCAGTCAGTAGAGCCGGGTCAGGCAGTCAGTAGAGCAGAGTCAGGCAGCCAGTAGAACCGAGTCAGGCGGTCAGTAGAGCCAAGTCAAGCAATCAGTAGAGCCGAGTCAGGCAGTCAGTAAAGCCGAGTTAGGCCTTTAGTAGATCCGAGTCAGCATTCAGTAGACCCGAGCCAAACAATCAGTAGACCCGAGCCAAACAATCAGTAGAGCCTAGTCGGGCAGTCAGTAGAGCGGAGTCAGGCAGTCAATAGAGCCGAGTACGGCAGTCAGTAAAGCCGAGTCAGGCAGTCAGTGGAGCCGAGTCAGGCAGTCGTAGAGCCGAGTCTGGCAAACAATAGAGCCGATGTAGTCAGTAAAGCCGAGGCAGGCAGTAAAGCCAAGGCCGTCAGTAAAGCCAGGGCAGTCAGGAAAGCCGAGTCAGGAGTCAGTAGCGCTGAGTCAGGAGTCAGTAGTGCTGAGTCAGGCACTCAGTAGGGCCGAGTCAAGTAGTCAGTAGAGTCGAATCAGAAAGTAGAATCGAGCCAGGCAGTCAGTAGAGCCGGGTCAGGCAGTCAGTAGAGCAGAGTCAGGCAGCCAGTAGAACCGAGTCAGGCGGTCAGTAGAGCCAAGTCAAGCAATCAGTAGAGCCGAGTCAGGCAGTCAGTAAAGCCGAGTTAGGCCTTTAGTAGATACGAGTCAGCATTCAGTAGACCCGAGCCAGACAATCAGTAGAGCCTAGTCGGGCAGTCAGTAGAGCGGAGTCAGGCAGTCAATAGAGCCGAGTCAGGCAGTCAGTAAAGCCGAGTCAGGCAGTCAGTGGAGCCGAGTCAGGCAGTCGTAGAGCCGAGTCTGGCAAACAATAGAGCCGATGTAGTCAGTAAAGCCGGGGCAGTCAGTAAAGCTGAGTCAGGCTGTCAGTGGAGCCCAATCAGGCAATTAGTCAGTTAAGACGAGTAAGTCATTCAGTCAGTGAAGCCAATTTAAGCAAACAGTAGAGCCTAGTCTGGCCGTCAGTATAGCCGAGTCAGGCAATCAGTAGAGCCGAGTCACGCAGCCAGTAGAGCCGAGTCAGGCAGTCAGTATAGCCGAGTGAGGCTGTCAGTAGAGCCGAGGCAGGCAGTCGGTGGAGCCGAGTCAGGCAGTCAGTAGAGCCGAGTCAGGCAGTCAGTAGAGCCGAGTCAGGCAGACAGTGAGGCCGAGTCAGTCAATAGTGGTCAACAGTGGTAGGAAGGAAGACGTCAAGCCATGCATTTGGCCCTGTACTACCCGAGACAAATATGTGGACGGCTAGTTAAAGGCCCAGAGATAATAGAAGATAAAAAGACTCTGTGGGTGCTTTTTAAATATGACCTCTCCGGTCATCTGTTGCAAAAGCGATCAATAAAAAGCCAGATCAAGCCGATTTTAAAACAACTGCTTAGCATATCGACAAGCTATCAAGTTAATCTTTTATTTTCCCTCTTCTATCTCTTTTATTATTTACAAAATGTCTTTTTAGTTTAAAATAATTCGATTGTAACTTCTTCTTGACCTAGTTCTTACGATACCTAGTTCATCACAATAGGCCCACTCGTGGCCGCAGTGATCCGGCGACTTTGTACCACCCCCGTACCCTCTCTACTTCTTAGATTACTTTACAAAAGATATAAATATTTTGTAGTTAAAAAAGAACAAAAACTGATTTATAAATAGATTCTTCATAGCAATAATCTAAAGTCAAATTGTTTAGTCATCAGATGTTCAATAATACTATAAAGTCCAATACTAATGCGTTACTAAGAGCCCTCATTTCGAATAGTAACAAAATAAAACACAACTTGTAAGTCTTAAAACGTAGTTAGAGAAACGTGTTACATGTACTTAATAAAATGTCTTAACAATATGTTGTTAGGCTTTCGCTAACGAGATTAACAATCTAGGTTTTAAGCGTCTAAATATGTTCTTAAATTGGACATAAACGTTAAAAAATTTAAATTAAATTTGATTAGGTAAAAAAAGTATTTCCTTTTCACTATCTATAAAACGTATAACTCTCCTTTTCGTACCTAAAAAATTGTCCTTAATTGAAGCAATGCGTGTATAGTATAGAGTCTATGTACAGATTAAGAATGTGTATTAATCGTTTGGGAAATAAAAGAGAACTAAAGGTTTCTCAGGCCGCTATAAGTTCCCTTGGGACGGTGTTGTACATACTGGCGTCTTTTCGCCATCATCTTCGGTTGTTGACGATGTGGGCAGTTCTCCTTCTAGGGTTATGCCGGGGGCCGTACTGATCGATCGTGCTAATTTCAGTTTCTGCCGCTCGATTCGCTCTTTCTCGCGAGCTACCCGCAACTTTTCGAATTCGTCTTCATCCGAACCATCAATGTTGGACTTATTTTCAATATCTGCCACTGTATGGGGTAAAGTAATGAAATGTGTTATTAAAAATGACAAAGCAGACCAATTAGTACTAAATAAAATGAAACATTTCATGCTGCTTAACGTACGGATTGACTCAAACTACGTAAACGAATCTTTTGTCAAACAAACAAAATCTGCTTATGAATTCAACTGTTAGTTTCTCAACAAACTGACTCTAGCTACGCTACGAATTGATAGTTTGCTCTTATTTACCAGGTGAAATATACCAACGGAAGACGTTCGGTCCATCGAGATGTTCTGCTTCGACGAGGAAAATTTGGAAAATATGAAAATGCGTGTTTGTTAAAGTCTCTGACACTCATATACAGAAATATCTAATGCCTGAGATTAAGACACTTCCTATCATGAGGTGTTAAGGATATGACTAGGTATGTACATCTACTAGTCAACATAGTCTTACCTGTCTCTCTGCTACCAGCGTCCTTTTCGCTTCCATGAAACAAGCTTTTTGTACTATCACCCATCGGCGAACTTGGAACTGTTTGTGATGAAAATCCCAGCGATTTGCCACTCGGCGCTGAGGTGGACAACAAGGCATCGACTCCTCCTGGCGGGAAAAGACTTGGCTCGACTGTTGAATGCGCACGATTATAGGCAGGTTGTTTCGGTACATCGACCGGTTCTGATCGCGGCGGAATATCAGATCCGCTAAAAATATCCTTTACATTGGGTCGTGAGGTATCGCCACGTTGCGATGTGATTGTCATTTGCTCATCGACTTCTTCGATTACTTGATCTGATATTCGCATACTACCACTTGCCGGTACTTTTGCACCGGGTTGAGTGGTCAAGCTGGCTGAACTAACTGAGCCCGGAAAACGATAATTATTCTGATCAGGAGTTGGTGTTGAAGATCCTGGTCGTGCATCCTCACGACTAAGGAATCGTTTAAGTGCGGAAGCGACTGTATTCACCCGTGATATTGTGCCGCTGATGCTAACTAAACTTGGCGAAGAGCCTTGTCGTGCTGTTTTGCCATTGCCAGCAGTAAAGTGTATACCACTCGCTGCATCGTCCGCCTAGATAAAGAAATTTTATTAACTTTATTGGGTGATATCACCAATGGCGACAGGATTATTAGCTTAAACCACTCTATTCATAGTCCAGGTCACCACTAAACTATGTGCATACAGGTTAGACAGACAAAACGGTCGTTAAACCAACTTAGAGTGCATTAAAACAGATAGGAAATTAGAATCATAGGTGTTAGTTTAGAAAGATAGTAGCGACAAATATTTTAATTTTGTTGGTAAGTACTGGGTTACCTTTTTTGTTAAGACAAATCTACAATCTAGCGGTAAGCGAGAAGCCAATAAAGCATATGTTTCAGAATTCAACAGCAATTATCGCACTCGAAACTCACATACACGGATTTCTAGTGATTGTACCTTATCCGTATGGCCTAGTCAGGCTTGCTTTACGTCGCTCTTATCCTCTTTATCCATGGGCCGCTTCTAAAGCAAATATTTAAAACAATGTTAACCATGCTGAATTCTGAAACGTTTTCGTTTCGAACGGATTTCCATATACAGCAATTCTACAACGAACACTCGAGTCGAACATAATTCAAGACATTCAAGTGTCGCATTGCATTTCGAAACAAGTGTTCAAAGTTTGTGTTTTCTTATTTCTACTACAGATAGAAAGACAAATCACCATAGAAAGAGAAGTGTACAGATTACGATATTAATTTGAAGAAGCAAATTTGTTTCTCTTTTGATATCAGCCAATGTATTATAGGAGGATACGTAACGAGTTTGGGGTGGCCTAATCTGATTCTAACCTCCTCAGTGGTATCCGTTTCGGGGAATTTATAACTAACCGCTTGCGGTTGTTCAGTTTTACCAACCATTTCATCGATCTTCACAACAGACAGATTTGTGGGCATGGCAGCATTTTTCGAAACTTCAATTTTAGCCGTTGACGGTTCGGGATGCTCCTCGCGATACCGTTCCGAAGCCACCGTATATGGCAATTCATTCGGGAAGATATCATCCCAATATTGATCCTTGATTAGTTGCGGATGCTCATGATGCATTTCATCGACAATCATGTAAGACACCTGGAGATTACGATCGACCATCCAATTAACCTGGTATATTCAAAAAGCATCTACATAAGTTCGAAATGTTTATTTTAGCAATAGATTACCTCAAAATCATCATCATCCTCGCCAAATGGATTTATCAAAGACTCGGCCACTTTAAGCCATCCCATGTAGAAGAAAAACTGTAGCGTCGTAAACACTGGAAAATATAAATCAATTTTGTTTATATAACCATCCGACACCTCTTTGTTCTCCACCCATTGTTGTCCCATCACCGATGTGAGGAAGAACGAGTACACGGCCAGCGTCACTACCTGTGTATACACAAGCGGTACACTTATCGTATCGTATGAGATCAATAATCCGCATTGGCCACGAAATTTATTTAATTCATCGAGTATAGTTTTCACCGCGAAATCGTCACGTATCCGGCCTTCCTTACGAGCTCGGGTCACTATACTAGCCGCCCATACAATCGGCAACCAGTGTTTGGAATGTCGAGGAAATTTCATATTAAGACTATCGATAATCTCTTTTTCATTTTCAACTAAAAGACCAGCTTCGACGAGATTATCCAAATTTGGGAAACGTTTCTTCACCCGCGGTGATATATTAATTAGCACCATGGTGAGGCAAAGGCACACATAGCGCATAACTGTGCGTCGCATGACACGACCACGCTCATCCTGACCATGAATATTTGAGCTGACAAATACTGCAATCGGATCCGGCCACGGTATACTGGTATACTGATTCCACCATCGTGTCATCACAATTGACACGTAGAAGCCCAGCACAAAAGAAAGCGGAATGAGGTTGCTATAAGCCGCACAATATTGAACAACACTTTCGAAAACCCTAAACAAACATTGAATGAGTCATCTTGCCATTGTAATGTACCTGTTTATATGGCATACTTACTTCTTTTGACCTTCATCCAATCCTATTCTATAGGTGATGTTAAGTATATAGTACGCTAGGAGGAAAAATAACAAGTCCATCCAGACTAATTTGTAAATACTACCTCGCCATCTGAAAAGAAAAAGATGAAAGCACAGTCCATTACGTCAAATTAGTGTGGGCAATCAAGAGTACAAGTAAATCACTTTTACGACTACAACAACAACTGAGTTACATGGCTTGACTTGTGTAATTTCATTTCTCGGTCATGCAACGAACTTAATCGATTCCTCGAAAAGGCGGAGCATTTGATCTTTATCGATAGATCAGTAATTAAACGATTCGCATTCTATTCACGATTTGCAATAAAATGTTAAAATGCACAATGCACTTTACAATATGGCCTTAATGAATTCGAACAGCTCCATCATATGAAACTCTTTTCATTTAACTTCGATGACGCCGATGGAATGTGTTTAATTGCCTGTTTACTCCTAACTTGAAATTATTAACACAAACAGGCGACAAATGTTGCGCTCGTGAGGTGTTCACTTGCTTTCGACTGTCATTCTAACTTACTTACTTAGACTGCGCTACAGTTCGGGGTGAACCAGGGACTCAACCAACAATCCTCTCCAGCCGGCCCAATCTTTGGCCAGCCGCTTCCAGTGTCGCACGCCCAGTTGGTTGACCACCTGTGCGCACCAACCTAGATGCGGTCGTCCTCTGCTGCGTCGTCCCTCGGGGTTGGCGTCGAAGACTATTCGGGCCGGAGCAGTAATGTCCATTCACTATACATGGCCCAGCCATCTTAGACGTCTAACTAGGCTGATGTCCTTGGTTGACCCTCCTCCTCCACTCTCCGTTTACATAAACGGGACCAAAGATTGCACGCAGAATTTTCCTCTCGAAACGCCCAAAAGCCTCTTCATCTGCTTTTGATAACGTCCAAGCCTCAGCGCCGTAGAGGAGGACCGGGATGATTAAGGTTTTGTAGAGGGATATCTTAGTTTTTTTTCGAGAGCACCGTGGCGCAGTGGGTAGTGTGTTGGCCTCTGAGGCCAATGACACGGGGTCGAATCTCGACACAGCCATGTCATCGAACGTGTTTTTCACGGTGTTTCTCCTCAGCGGGGTTCTGACAAAACCCCTTGTAGTAAAATTGTCTGAAAAGCTTCTCGAAATTCGCCGTTCGGAACTGGCGATAAACTGTAGGTCCCTTTCACCTATGGGAAAATGAAATCACACACAACATGGGTGATTGAGAGAAGCTCGGCTAAGGTTCTTCATGGACTGTAACGCCAACATACATACACCTTAGTTTTTCGAAGAGGGCTCTACTACTCAGTTGCCTCTTGGGCCCAAAGAAGCAGCGGTTGGCAAGAGTTATTCTGCATTTTATCTCAGCGCTGGTGTCGTTGCTGCTTATCACTACCGAGCCAACGTAGACAAAGTTCTTGACTACTTCAAAAATATAGCTGCCGAACGTGACGTTCTGACCAAGACGTCGGTGTAACGCGTCTTTCTTTGATGACAGCATATATTTGGTCTTATCCCCATTTACCCTTAAACCCACTTTAGTCGCTTTTGCTTTAATGCTTGCGAACGCCTCATTGACGTCCCGCTTTGTCCGTCCGATAACGTTAATGTCATCTGCGTAGGCAGCAATTGTGTAGACTTGAAGTCGATCGTGTCTAAAACCTTTTTTAACATCGAAGGTCTCGGTAAGTTCACCTCCGACCTTAATGGAGCGACCGGAATTCTCCATAGTCATCCTGCACAGTTTGAAAAGTTTGGCAGGAATGTTAAAACATGACATGGCTCTGTATAGCTCGTCTCTATAAACACTGTCATATGCGGCTTTAAAGCCGACAAAAAGACGGTGCGTGTCGACCTGGAATTCATTCTTCTCCAGGATCTGCCGTAGTATAAATATTTGGTCTATCGTGGATTTTCCTGGCCTGAAACCACACTGGTAGGAACCTACCAGATTGTCCACGAATGATTTCAGGCACTTACATAGTACGGCAGAGAGGATCTTGTACGCAATGTTCAGGATACTTATCCCTCTGTAATTGGCGCAGTCATAGGGGTCTCCTTTCTTATGGACCGGGCAAACGATGCTGAGATTCCATTCATCGGGCATGCATTTTTTCGACCATATCTTGCCGGTGAGTTGGTGCATGTTCCTGACCAGCTCATCGCCAGCTGCTTTAAACAGTTCCGCTGGAAGTCCGTCTGCTTCAGCAGCTTTATAGGACTAAAGTTTCGATATCGCTATCTTAACATAATCTAGGTCGGGTGGACGGGATTCTCCTTCGCCTTCGTTCACTGTGAATGGTTCGTTCTGCCTGGCGGCGGCATTTTGACTATCATCGCCGTTATACAGTCTGCAGAAGTGGTCCTTCCACTGTAAGGCCACCTTCTTCGATCCCGAAAAACCACAGAGTGCCATCACCGATCAATTGATCGGACAAGCAATTATTATCTTTTGAGACGTTGAGCATTTGCAGAGCGAGAGGGTAAATAATACACCCTGTAGTTCTGCAGTCCATGTAATTACACTATCAAGTTGATAAGTGCCATATTTGTCATTATATTAGGGAATTTTGTCTGCCTTAAGCACCACCTCGGCCAAATGCTGACACTTTACAAGTCAGGCAAAGCCCTTATGGTATTACATGTGATAGATTGTTTAAGAAGTTATCATAGCGTAATACTGAGATTGCAGACATTCAGTTGTCTCCTAGTGGACGCCAACAGACGGTCAGTGCAATCAACAATCTTCAAGGACTGCTCTACAGAGCCATTAATCAAAATAAGCATCTTTCCAATCCATTCCACAATAGAAATCTGATTTCGCTCGCATCCCTTCAATTTCCACTGACGCGTCTCACCATCGCCTCCTAATGAGCATAGCCAATTACAGGCTCTCGACAAAGACCACATACACCCTCATCAGATAGAATGCAGCAATAGTTAAAGGAATAAATGACATGAGGACACTAAGTACGTTTTCAGTATCACACTTTTGCTCGCTCAAAGATTATTATTTATAATGACCCAATGGTATGCGATGATAAGCCATTGATAGCTTGATTAGAAAATGTTATTAAACAACTGTTAGACATCAATTCAGTAATCAAGATAATCTACGACGGCGTGTCTATCACGTCGACTTATCATATTCACAGTTTTAGGTAATGTGTCATCAATCACAACTTATGTACGACAAAGCGCATATAGAGTAGAAACTAATAGTACTCAAGCGTCCCGTCGACTGATACTAGACATGACAGACATATGTGTGTTCATGTATAATGGTAATCAAGTAGCAAAATGTTTTGCGAAATTTTACTCAAAGTTCAAATCAATTACCATTCAACCGACATCAAATCATGAGAAAATCAATTAATCAATTCGATACTTCAGCATGACAGTTCTTGCGTTGAATTAAACCGTATGTCAAAATGCTATATCTATACACTTGTTCACTTAATTTGTCCATGAAAGACTAGTCGACTTTGAGTAGTCCAGTCCATAATACATAGTAAGACTGCCTGTACTTATGAGGGAGGGAGGGGCATAGACTTCTAAAAACAAAAATAAGAGACCATGAGAAGCTCGTGATCGAAGAGATGGAGATATGCTATCGCAGGAATGACGTTCGGAGGTTCCATCAACGAGTAAAACAAATATGCCAGGGATATAAGCCCAGAACAGAAGCCTGCAGGGACCTAGTAGTGGATCCACAGTCGGTGCTAAGAATCTGGAAGAACTACTTCCGCAGACTGTATAACGGCGATGACGAAACAGATCCTGTTGTCAGCCAGAGTGACCGATTCACAACGGACGATGAGAGAAGAGAACTGCGTCCTCCTGATCTGGACGAACTTAGGAGTGCATTATCTAAGCTTAGGTCCAACAAAGCTGTTGGAGCAGACGGACTACCCGCCGAGCTCTTTAAGGCAGCTGGAGATGACCTGGTTGGGAGTATGCACCAGCTCATCTGTAAGATATGGTCAGAGGACTGCATGCTCGATGAATGGAATCTTAGTATCGTTTGCCCGATCCACAAGAAAGGTGACCCCTTTGTCTGCGCCAATTACATCGCCTATATCTTGTCTGCTGCACTGTGTGCCTGAAACCGTTCGTTAATAAACTGATTGGTACATATCAGTGCGATTTCAGGCCTGGGAAGTCCACTATTGATCAAGTATTCACACTGCGGCAGATCCTGAAAAAACCAACGAGATCCAAGTCGGCACCCACCATCTATTTGTCCACTTTAAGGCCGCATACGATGCCGAAAGCAAAAACAGAATAACTCTTACCAACCCCTGTTTCTTTGGGCTCGGAAGGCAATTGAAAAGCAGAACCCTCTTTCGGAAAACCAAGATATACAGATACAAGACCCTAATTATCTCGGTCCTGCTTTATGGCGTAGAAACATGGACCTTATCGAACTATAATCGACGTGATAATTCAGTCGAGTTCCTCTCGAATCCTGTCAAGGACAACAACCCCTGGAGAATAGTGAACAAACATCTACGACCCAAACGATCTGCACTCCGACCAGCCTCGGAAACGGATGGATACCAAGCTGACGACCGCTGCAAACAATTAAATGACATGCGAGTCTGCACCTGGAATATGAGGTCCCTTAACAGACACTGTGCCGGCAATCAATTGGAGCAAACCTTCAGCTGCAATAAAACAGATATAGCCGCACTTCAAGAAGTACGATGGGATGGACCATGCAAAAGACGTATGAAAAATTGCCACTTCTACTACGGGAATTGCTACAAAGAGAACAAACAAGGCTTATTCGGATGCGGATTCGTTATTCGAGGAAGACTCCGACAAAAAGTCTCAAGCTTTTGGGATGTAAGCGAACGCCTCATAACAATCCGTATCAAAGCTAATTTTGGAAACATTAGTCTGATATGCGCTCACGCCCTAACCGAAGAAAAGGACGATCGACTCGAAGAAGAATTATACGATCTCCTAGACAGAACATATGCCCAATGTCCCAGCTACGATACAAAAATAGTTCTAGGAGATTTTAATGTGGAGCTAGGCAAAGAGGACATATTTGAGTCGATCACGGGAAAATATAGCCTACGCGACACCACGAGCGAAAACAGACATCCGCGACTCAACATTCACAAAGGAACCTTGCGATCATCTGATCAGTCTCCCGCCAATCAGATTGATCACATTGCGATCGACGCCACACACATCTCCAGGCATGAACGAACCTTTCGAGGAGCCAACATCGACTCGGATCACTACCTTGTTGTAGCCAAGGTACGAATGAAGATATCAAGGATGCCACGGAGTCGAGTTGGACAACGAAAGTTTGACGTCGGAAAGCTACAATCGCAGGAGACCGATAGGACCTTTGCCTATCGCGTTTTCCTCAACCTCTCGCAAGCTCCGATGACCCCGGAACAATCCACAGAACAACAGTGGGAGCATTGTCAGCGCGCACCATCAGAGACGCTGCCTCTGATGTGTTGGGTTTCAAACAACCGGCAACTAAAAACCCCTGGTTTGATTAACTATGGGGGCAAGCCCATGTAGCAAGGTAAAACGCCTACAAAGCCATGCTACATAGACGGTTGAGACCTGCTCGAGAACATTACAAAGTACAAAAGCGTGAGATCGAGGAGATGGAGAGATGCTACCGCAGGAATGATGCTCGCAGATTTTACGTTAAGGTAAAACGAGCATGCCAGGGCTATAACGCCATAGCGGAAGCCTGTAGGAATGAAGACGGACAGCTAGTAGAAGAGTCGCAGTCGATGGTGAGAATGTGGAAGGAACACTTCTGTAGACTGTTTAACGGCGATGAAAGAGCTAATACCGCTGCTAGGCAGAAAGATCCATTCGCAACGGAGCATTTCGTCCACTCGACCTAGATGAAATTAAGCTAGTAATTTGAAAGCTCAAGAATAATAAAGCCGCGGGCGCAGAGCTATTTAAAGCGGCTGGATATGATCTGGTAGGGCGCATGCACCAGCTCATCTGTAAAATATGGTCGGATGAAAGCATGCCCGACGAATGGAATCTCAGCATTGTTTGCCCAGACCACCAAAAAGGAGACCCCTATCGACACTCATCACATTTTCGTCGATTTCAAAGCCGCGTATGAGAGTGTGCACATCCTCTAATGCGCAGAGGCCTGGACTTTAACGAAAGCGGATGAGGAGGCCCTTGGTCGTTTCGAGAGGAAAATTCTGTCTTCAACGTAGTTATTGTCCCGTTTGTATAAACGATGAGTGGAGGAGAAGATACAATGACGAACTATACGGGCTGTACAGCGACATCAGCCTAGTACGGATCCAACGTCTAAGATGGCTAGGCCATGTAGAGCGAATGGATGACACAGCTTCAGCCAGAGGAGTCTTCGAGTCCAAGCCCAAGTCTAAGGTGGTGCACACAGGTGGAAAGGGATCTTAACCAACTGGGGGGTGCGACACTGGAAACAGCTAGCAAAAGATCGTGCTAACTGCAAATGAATGTTGGTTGAGGCCCAGGTCCACCTCGAACTGTAGCGTCGCCTAAGTAAGAAACTTAGTGTGTATACATATTGGAGCCACAATGTATGTACAGGTATATTCCATTTTATGGAGCTCAGATTTGGATGTTATCAAAGGCTTCATCAAGCAACTGCGCATCAAACCTCAGAAGTGACTTTAGTAGAATCAAAGGTCCCGACTCGGACGCTCCTCGAATTCATCTTAAAGAAACAATGCAGCTGGGGACATGTGCATCTAGCCTACTTGGTATCAAAGGACACCATGGTCCCGACTTGGCCGCTCTTCAATTTCATCTTAGAGAATCAATGCCTGAGGACATGTGCATCTAATCTACTTGGAATCAGGTAGATGGTAGAGATTATAACGACTGGAGAATCTGGTTGGTTCATGCACAGACTCACGTCGATGATTCATTATTGAAACAACCCTTAATGTAATGGTAATGGAATGAGAAGAGAATTCCATCCCCCTGACCTCGACGAAGTTAAGATTGCCATATCGAAGCTCAAGTCGAATAAGGCTGCTGGCGCAGACGGACTGTCTGTTGAGCTCTTCAAGGCAGCTGGGAATAGCCTGGCTGGGAGCATACACCAGCTCATCTGTAAGATATGGTCAGAGGAAAGCATGCCCGAGGAATGGACTCTCAGCATAGTATGCCCGATCCACAAGAAAGGAGACCCCTCTGATTGCGCCAACTATAGAGGAGTAAGTCTCCTTAACATCGCTTACAAAATCGTCTCTCTCTGCCGTTTTTTGTGAACGCTTAAAGCCTTTTCTAAATAAGCTGATAGATCCTTATCAGTGCGGACTCAGGACTGGGAAGTCCACCATCGTTCAAATCTTCACACTAAGGCAGATCCTGGAAAAAAACCAATGAATTCCAAGTCGACACTGACCACCTATTTGTCGACTTCAAAGCCGCATACGACAACGTAATTAGAGACGAGCTATACAACGCTATGTCTGTGGGGGACACTGCTAAACTTGTCACAAAACACGCTTGTATTTTAATCAATTCAGGTTTATTTAGTACATATTTTAAAATCCAAGGAAAATAGGAAAAAATGGGAAAAAGGAGAGAACGTGGAAAAACGCCGTCCTGTCGTGACCGTGACCGTACTCCTGTTCTTCTCGTCCGTACTCTTCTCGTTTCTTATTCTCGCCGTTTCCGCTGTTCCGCTGGTCCGCTGCTTGGTGTACGGATTTGGGGGTCGTTTGGTAGCAGTGGCCTACATGTCTACCTTTGACATACCGATCAGACTATGCAGGATGAATTTGGAGAATGCTCGCTGCTCCATCCGAATCGGTGAACACCTTACCGATAGTTTTGATGTCAAAAAAGGATTTAGGCAGGGCGATGCGATGTCGTGTGATTTCTTCAACATCATATTGGAAATGATTGTGCAAAAATCACTGGCCAATACAAGAGGCACAATCTATTTCAAATCCTCGCAGCTCCTTGCATACGCCGACAATATTGACATAACAGGTAGATCACAGCGAGATGTCAATGAGGCGTTTGCGAGTATAGAAATGGAGGCGGCGAAAATTGGTTTGGCGGTAAACGAGAGCAAAACTAAATATATCTTCTTCTTTGGTGGCGTTACAGCCTATGAAGGACTAGAGCCAAGCTTCTCTCAATCACCCATGTTGTGTGTGATTTATTTTTCGCACAGGTGAAAGGGACCTACAGTTTAATGCCGATTACGAACGGCGTGAGTCGAGAAGCTTTTTCATGGCAAGTTTACTACGGGGGGGTTTGCCAGTACCCCGCCGAGGAGGAACGTCGCGAAATAAACATTCGATGGCGTTGGTGTTATCGGGATTCGAACTCGCTCATCGTGCGCCAGAGTCCAACACACTAACCACTGCGCCACGGCGCCCTCAAACTAAATATATGCTGTCATCAAAAAAGCACGCTCACCACCGACGTCTTGGCCAGAACGTTTGTATTAGCAGATATAAGTTCGAGGTAGTTAAGGACTTCGTCTAACTTGGCTCCGCAGTGACCTGGAACAACGACATCAGTTCCGAAATCAAACGCGGGATCACTCTTGCCAATGGCTGTTTCCTTCGATTCAGGAGGCAATTGAGTAATAGAACCCTCTCCCAAACGACCAAGTTGACCCTTACCATGCCGGTCCTGCTGTACGGCGTAGAAGCATAGACACTATCAAAAGCGGATGAGGAAGTCCTTAGTCGTTTCGAGAAAAAGATTTTGCGCGTGATTTGTGGTCCTATAAAAGCAGACGGGCTGTACAGCGACATGAGCCTAGTCAGGCGTCTACGGATTCAACGCCTAAGATGGTTGGGCCATGTAGAGCGAATGGACACCACAGCACCAGCCCGGAGAGTTTTTGAATCCAACCCCGAGGGACGAAGAAGCAGAGGACGGCCGCACTTACGATGGCGCACACATGTGAAAGGGAACCTCAGACAACTGGGTGTCGGCAATGGAAAAGGCTAGCAAATGATCGTGCTAGTTGGAGGGGCATGTTGGTTGAGGCCCAGGTTCACCCCGAACAGTAGCGCCCGTTAAGAAGAAGAAGAATGGAATGAGTTAAGATATGAAGGATGATTCATTATAATAAAATGCATTTGAACTACAACTATATATATACGAGTGTGTACATATATAAATAATCAAAAAATCATATTCATATGCTGGCGTTACAGTCCATGAAGGACCAGAGCCGAGCTTCTCTCAATCACCCATGTTGTGTGTGATTTCATTTTCACATAGATGAAAGGGGCCTACAGTTTATTGCCGGTTCCGAACGGCGAATTTCGAGAAGCTTTTTCATGACAATTTTACTACAGAGGGTTTTGTCAGAACCCCGCTGACGAGAAACACCGTGAAAAACACGTTCGATGACATGGCTGCGTCGGGATTCGATCCCGTGTCATCGGCGTCAGAGGCCAACACACTACCCACTGCGCCATGGAGTACAAAAAACAAAAAATACTCCTCGCTCTGGATGATTCATTGCATATCAAGATGACAAGCAAATCAATAATAATTGCTGGACAGAGTACACAGCTTGAAAGCTTTCATTCGCTGAAACAAATCTAAACACAGAGTTCAAGGATACTCTAAACAAACAACGATTTGATTTACTTGTATGTTCATTAGTTCAATTACGTAAAAAGAATAAGCAGATAGGCGCATCGAGTATGCATACACATTTACTCAATTAACTATGTTCTCTTCAGACAGCGTTCCCACAGTAAAATGTTCACTTCATTGAGAAGTGATAAGAAATGCAACTCTGCTATCCATTATGTAATAGGAGTACATGTGAAATCAGAACAAATATAATATCGTAATACCGTTATGCTACCTACTAGATAAGAGGATTAATGAGGACGACTACCTACCTGTCTGGTGTCAAGTGGCGCTCATGAATTAGTAATTGCCGGTCATGGGAATTTGTATTAGTGAATCTTACTCACTATGGGACGTTTATAGCATATACACACATGTTGGCGTGCTATCGTGTATTTTTATTTTTTTTAAATACTAATACGAGAAGAAATAAAGCAATTGAGTTTGTTTACAAACAAACTAAAACGAAAAAAAAAAAAAAAGCACAACATTTCGATAAAACCATTGTATCATAGAAACAAAGCCTTTACATACATACATACGTTCACCTTATCAGATTTGTAAATCGTCAATTTTGAATTTATCTTTCACACATTGATAAGTCAAAGTGGGACGTCCTTGACAGTACACTTATGACAGCAAATAAAGCAGAATCACACTCTTAGTTCCCGACAGTGACATTCACCCGCAATCACTTAAGAAAATAATCAGGTGACGTGCAAGAACGTTACCGCTCACATTTTCCACGCTCGTAAGATCATTTGAAATATGATTCATTACATTTGTCACAAATGTACATGTACTATCTGTGCACTAAAGTTAATTATCGTTTGTACTCAAAAGTCAGCGGAAGTTCGACGTACATACATATTTTATTTATTTTTTACTTTCATGCCTGATTCGCGGCCGATTCCCGAACAAAGCCAAGATCACAAAGATGAGATCATAGCCCCGACAACGTGGATGATGTATAGGTTTTTTCACAAGAACTTGACGTCATTACTTCAAACAAAACAAATATAATAGAAACAAAAAAAAAAATCGACTACTCACCTGAGAAGTAGTTTGAGAAAACATCCAAATCCTCTGCACGTTGCAACTTCGGCAGTATATGTCACAGTCATCTTGTTTGTGTAATCTGTTGCTTGATAAGAATTTTACTTAAGTCCCTATGCACAAACATACATATACAAAAGTATGTTTAATTTACTATATTAAAAATAGCAATATATCACAAATTTGCAGCACAACACATCGGTCAAGTTGGAAGCTTATAGCACGACAAGGTCTGAAACGAAAAAGAGTAATGAACCGAACATTAAATCGCTCCCAACGTATGTATTCTCCTGCGAATGAGGTAGAATGGGTAGAAGTAAATAAATTTGTTAGACCGCGGTTGAATGCGAAAAAAGTCACGAAATCATCATCAGCATTTATGTATAAAGTACATAATAGACAGCTAAGGGGGTCTCCATCACATGATGTGGGGCTTTGTTTTTGAAAACGCAGAATTAGCGTACAGGTCATAAATAACGCAGTTCTGGAGTTGTAGTTTTCCCTTTTTAGGGTTCCGTACCCAAAGGTAAAACGGAACCCTATTACTAAGACTTCGCTGTCCGTCCGTCCGTCTGTCACCAGGCTGTATCTTATGAACCGTAATAGTTAGACAGTTGAAATTTTCACAGATGATGTATTTCTGTTGGTCCCTTATTCCACGGCGCGTCTCTTTGACTTGCAGGTCTCGGTGATTTCCTTTTGGACTGATATTCCGAGCAGAAAGAGTTATTCCATTGAGCTTTTTTTCATTTCGCAGCAGTGTGCGTTTTTTTTGACATTTCGTTTCACATATCATTATCGTCAGCCTGTGGTGAAAAGTAAGAATGGTATCCAAACGTACACTTTCAAATCTGAAACAGGAGTGAAGCGACATCGCAAAACAAAGAAAAGAAGATAAGGAAATGTCAAAGAGCCGCACGAAGTAGCTACCCGCGCGTGACTGTTCCAATGTATTTCTGTTTCACTGACCATCTCTTTCGCACTTATTTCAAGCTGTACTTAAAAAGCGCCGTGGAATAAGGGACTAGCTACCCACGCGTTACTGTGCCAGTGTATTTCTGTTTCACTGACCATCTCTTTCGTACTTATTTCAATCTGTACTAAAAACGCGCCGTGGAATAAGGGACTTGCCGCTACCACGACAAATACTAAAAACAGAACAAAATGAATATTTAAGGGGGCTCCCATACAACAGACATGATTTTCATCCAAAAAATCCTGCCTGCAACCAAGATCTGTCATTTAATGAGGTAACATACATAGTATCTTTCATATTTATGTATACAGATGGTACGGAACTCTTCGTGCGTGAGTCCGACTCGCACTTGGCCGGTTTTTTATTATTAGTATGTTTTAGAATTTAGTACAAGTGAAGAGGATTGCTGTGCACCCGTAGACGCACTCGCATAGCGATAGTAAACAAAGGACTTCAACTTTAAAAAAAACATTATTTGCTGTAATCAGATCACATTCACGCACTTGCTAGTTTCCTTATCTCTATGAAGAACATACTCACTCAATCATGTTTTACGAACAAGATGAATGGCACTATTACACATTTTGATACGCTGATAATGCCTACGTGCATATTCATCTAAGCGCCGATTTAGGTTAGGTTAGTTGGGTGCCCTGAGGGCGCTGTGGCGCAGTAGTTAGTGTGTTGAACTCTGACGCACGATGAGCGAGTTCGGATCCCGATAACACCAACGCCATCGAATGTTTATTTCGCGGCGTCCCTCCTCGGCGGGGTACTGGCAAAACCCCCCGTAGTATAATTTGCCTGGAAAAATCTTCTCGAATCACGCCGTTCGGAATCGGCACTAAACTGTAGGTCCCTCTCACCTGTGGGAAAAATAAATCACACACACCATGGGTGATTGAAGAGAAGCTTGGCTTCGGTCCTTCATGGACTGTAACGCCACCAAAAGAAAGAAGTTGGGTGCCCTATTGACATGAAGTCAAGGCTCACTTATAAAGGGTCCGCCAAATAACTTTTTTTTTTTTGAAAATGCTATAAAAAAAAAAATACTGAATATTTTCTCAATTTTTTTATTTTATTTGAAAGTACAATCCCTCCGGGTAATAAAGGAAAATAATTTCATTTAAATGGCTGCCTCGGCTGGCCATGCAGTAGCCTACACGATCGGTCCAATTTTTAAGCACATTATCGATTGTGTGCAGCTGTATTTCACCAATGGCTTCACGAATATTGTCCTTTAAAGCGTCAATTGTCTCTGGCTTGTCGGCGCAACACTTATCTTTGACGGCACCCCGCAAATAATAGCCCAGCGGTGTCAAATCGCAGCTCCGAGGTGGCCAAACGACATCAGCTCTGCGGGTGATAATGCGATCTTCAAAAACAGGGCGCCAAACATCGAGTGTAGCTTCGGCTGTGTGGCACGTAGCGCCGTCCTGTTGAAACCAAATGTTGCCAATATCCTCCTCTTCAACTTTTGTGAACAAAAATTCGTTCAATATGGCCCGATAACGATCGCCATTGACTGTAACGGCCACTCCTTGCTCATTTTCGAAGAAAAATGGCCCAATTATGCTCCTGGACCAAAATCCGCACCAAACAGTGGCTCGTATTGGATGCACCGGCTTTTCAATGTATGCGTGCGGGTTTTCTGTGCCCCAAATGCGACAATTTTGCTTGTTTACATACCCGCCGAGAACACCGTGGCGCAGTGGGTAGTGTGTTGCCCTCTGACGCCGATGACACAGGATCGAATCCCGACACAACCATGTCATCGGACGTGTTTTTCACGGCGTTTCTCCTCAACGGGGTTCCGACAAAACCCCCCGTAGTAAAATTGTCATGAAAAGCTTCTCGAAATTTGCCGTTCGGAACCGGCAATAAACTGTAGGTCTACATGGGCAACATGGGTGATTGAGAGAAGCTCGGCTCAGGTTCTTCATGGACTGTAACGCCAAAATACAGACATACATACCCGCCAAGCTTCATCTGAAAAGATGATTTTTTTGGCAAAATCGGCATCTTCTGTAAGTCGATCGCAGGCCCACTTAGCGAAGCGAAAACGCATTGAATGTTCAGTTGGCTTTAACTCCTGAACCAATTGGACTTTGTATGGCGTCATACCAAGGTCTTTATGCAAAATTCGTCTCAATGATGTCTCCGAAATGTTCAATTGTTGAGAACGACGGTGAATTGATGTTGATGGCGCTTCACGCACACTTTCTGCCGCAGAAGCAATATTCTCGGGTGTACGCACTGTTTTTGGCTTTTCACGCTTTGGTTTATCGATGAGGATGCCAGTTTCTTTCACTTTTTTCACAAGATAACGAACATACGGAGCTGACGGTGCTTCTCTTCTTCCAAAATCCGTACGCAATTTTCGCACACATTCTGCAACATTACCATGATTTTCAAATTAATGTCGCAATATTTCCCAGCGTTGTTCAAGCGTATACACAACCATATTCGTTCAGCGGAAGGATAAAACTAATTATCTGTCAGATCAGACATGAGCTAAGTGTTACCATTCACGAAATAAGCACTACTGAAAAAAAAAACGTTAGATGGCGGAGCCTTTACTACGAGGAATCCAATGTGCCCATTTTGAAAAACTAACCCGAGGGGAACCTGTTAGTTGCCCGCTGAGCTGAACCACCCAGATTCAATTAAGAATCTTAGCAGTTTGTTCAGCTTAATGTCTCTTACCTCCTCTAAGCCCGAGAAGAAGTAGTTCCCGAAGAACGTAAATCTTTTTCAGGCCAGTGCAGGGCATTCTCACGAATGGATTCTATTTCCTCTTCGTCCCTACAGCTTCTGCAGAAATCGTTGTAGAGCTGGCCTAGTCTAGCTGCATGATATGATATAATGCAGTGCCCAGTGAGGGCGTTGACTACCAGTCGTATATTCCCTCTACTAAGATTTAGCAGATTTTCCGTCCTTTTTTTGTTATAGACAGGCCATGTTAGTCTTGCCGTAGCGCATGTGTCTAATTGACACCATCGCTTGTTGACCTTTCCTAGTAGTTCCACCCCTATTTCTCTGAATAGTGTGCTGAGTGGCGTTCTAGCCTCAGTTGACTGATCCCAGCCTGGCTAGTTCGTCCGCCTTCTCATTTCCGGAAATATTCACATGCCCTGGTACCCAGCAGATGGTTACCTCATTGACATCCGATATTTCTTCTTCTTCTTCTTCTCTTTATAGAGTTTTACGAGTTTGGATCTTATCCATGTTGCTTGCAGAGCCTTAATGACTGCCTGACTCTCAACACAGATTTTGATTCTCTTACCTGAGAAATTCTCCCTAAGAATCAGATCCGCACCTTTTTTGATTGCAAAGATCTCAGCCTGGAAGACGCTACAGCCATCATCAAGTCTGTAGGAGTGACATGCTTCCTGAGGTTCGAAGTAGACTCCGGCTCTTGTACCGGTATCCGTTTTGGATCCGTCAGTATAGATTGCCAGTTCCTCTTCCGTGTTTACCATACCACTGGCTCATTCCTCCCTGGAAGGAATCCTAATAGAGAATCTCCTCTCACAGCAAGAAAGTGGGGTGGTATAGTCCGTTTCGGTTGCGGACACCAGGGTAGCCCATCGATCCAGGATTGATGCGTGGCCATGAGGACATCTTTTCCAAAGACTGGATTCCTGCATCCTTAGCGCAGCCCTGGCTGCAATGCTTTTACAGTATGTATATGTCTAGTGGTGGAAGGTTCAGCATCGCTTCAAGGGCCGCCGTTGGTGTGGATTGCATGGATCCGGTCACCGCCAGACAGCCAGCCCTCTGAATCCTTGTAAGACTTTGAAGGTTGCATTTCTTCTCAAGTGCTTTCCACCAGACAATTGATCCATAGACTAAAATAGGTCGTACCACCGCGGTGTACAGCCAGTATACCACCTTTGGTTTAAAGCCCCATGTCTTCCCGAAAGCTACTCTGCACGAATATAATGCCACACAAGCTTTCTTGGTTCTTTCATTTATGTTGTCCTTCCAGCTAAGCTTGGAATCTAGGATTATGCCATGATACCTAGCGGATTTCTTCGGAATCAGGTCGATACCATTTATAGGTGGATATGTATACCTTGGTATTGATCTTTTTCTTGTGAAGAGGACTATCTCAGTTTTGGTTGGATTTACCCCTTGGCCCTGTTCCTTGACCCAGTTATTCACCAATAGCAGCGCATAACTTAGTCTTTCACTGAGGACCTGAGGAAATTTCCCAGGTACCAGGACGGTAATGTCATCGGCATAAGCCGTGACATTGAAACCCTATGTCTCCGGGAGCTTTAACAATTCGTCGACTACGAGGAGCCATAGGAGAGGCAATAGAACACCCCCCTGTGGCGTGCCTCTATTGACTCTCACTCTTCCCTTTGCTCCTCCTATCGATGAGTTTACTATACGAGTACTTAGCATTTGTTCAACCCATCTACAGATTCCCGAGTTTATGTGGGCCATCCGTTAGCTGGACATTATTGCCTCGGTACTGACGTTATTGAAGGCACCCTCAACATCTAGAAAGGCCCCCAGGGCATATTCTTTGTCATTGAGTGCCTTTTCTATCGTATAGACCACCCTGTGAAGAGCAGTATCTACCGATCTACCTTTTATGTAAGCGTTATGTGATTGTCATAAGTAGCTATCACCAATCTCATCTCTTATGTATTTGTCGATTAGTCGTTCCAGTGTTTTTATACGGAAGGAGGATAGGCTGATAGGTCTATACTCCTTTGCCGTGGCATGGTTGTCCTTCCCTGACTTGGGTATAAACACCACCCTAACCTCCCTTCATGCTTGTGGGACATAACCCATCCTGAGGCACCAGCAGTTTATGCTGGTTATTGCAGCATTTTCGGGTATATACCGTCTATTCCTGGCTCCTTGTAGGGGTCAAATGATTTTACCGCCCACAGAATTTTTTCTTTGGTAACGATCTTATCGATTATTTCAGGCCCAGTCTATTCCCTTATCAGTGTATTTGCCGCCTCGAATGTTCCCGCGCTTACACAGTTAGGAAAGTGACATTTTAGTAGGGCGTCAAGCATGCTTTCGTTTGAGTCTGTCCAGCTACCATCAAGTTTCCTGATAGAAGAAAACTGCATGAAAACCTTGGCAAGGACCTTTCTCAGACGAGCCGCATCCATACATGACTCGATAGACCCGCAGAAATTTCTTCACGAGTTCTTTTTAGCGAATCTAATTTCCTTTTTGAGCCGGTAAACATTATCTCTGTAAGTTGACCATTCGATGGAACCTTCTTTAGCGAGGTTCCAACTATGTCTGGAGATACGTAGGCGCTCTGCTATTTTAGCGTTCCACCACGGCGAGTGGTTCTTTTTACTTGGTTTTCTAATGGGCCAAGATCTCTCGAAGGACAGGTTTAGCTTATCGGTTAGGTTCAATATCATCTTGTCGATGCCTTTTGTGGAGTTGGGATTTCCATTCGGAGATCGAGTTAGGGTTTTTCCCAATTCCATATTGAACTTTTGCCAATTCGCCTTCCGCGGATTCCGTAAGACGTTGCCATCAGTTACGCACAGATTGAGATCAAATTGATTGAGATCATCCACCAATGGTCAGAGAGTGACGCTTTGTCGGACACTCTCCAGCTTGAGAACTTTGCGTTACCGTTTCCATTTACTAAGGTTACGTCTATAACTTCCCTTCTATTTTTGTAATGAAAGTTGGTGAATTACCACGATTACATATAATAAGGTCGATTTAAATGTATAATAACTAAACAGCAAGCACGCATAGTGCAATCTACCTTGTCTCCTCCTACACTATTATAGATCATTCCATGGATACTTTGTAACTATAAATTCTTACATTCGAATTTCAGTATGTTTGTATGCTCACAGTCAGAGGGAACTGCGGGTACTCAAGTATTTATTGCCACCCAAACAAACACGTTCAGCCTGTGGCTGAATATGATCTGTTTGTGACTATCTGGTTCCAAATGGCCGGTCATACTTGAAGGAATCAACAAATATGTACTCTTAGGTACATGCTACTAAAAGAATGACGTAAAACCTCTGAAGCAACTTTTGAATTCCATAGAAAACGTTAAACACTACATTAAGTCGAGTATTTAATCGAAATAGTAATGTAACACATAAAGTAAATGGAGCGGCAGTATTTAAAAGTGTACATTGACCGAAGCCTTGGCCTAAGAACATGCTTGATTCAATAGGTTCATTTTTGGACGATAATAAGGGTGGCGAAATAGAATGGATCTGGCGATGAACAAATACGCTTTTCGACAAGCCCATGATCTTGGTCGTTATATTTTATTGAACGTTGCCACAAAGTATCTATTTGAGCTCAGTGTTGACGCTTGGTCTTGACTTTTTACACATCTATAACGGTATCAAATATCCGGTAGAGTTTCTACTGTGCGAACTTTGCTTTTGGAAATAGAGATTTGAACTAGATTGCTACTTAAATCTCGAGACCCCACAACAACAGTCTAAATACAGCTGTTGTCAACAAATTAGAAACGATACTATGTTTGCTAGACGAAGACCTAGACGAAGTCAAAATAGCGATATCAAGACTTAAGTCTAATAAAGCCGAGGGTAAAACCAAATATCTGCTTTCATCCAAAAGAGACGGACAACACCGACGTATTGGCCAGAACGTCACCATGGGCGGATATAACTTTGAAGTGGTCAAGCAATTCGTCTACCTTGGCTCACTGATGACCAGCGACAACAACACCAGCGCTGAGATAAAACGCAGAATCACTCTTGCCAACCGCTGTTTCTTTGGGCTCAAAAGGCAATTGAGACTATATAAGACTTTAATCGTCCCAGTCCTCATTTACGGCGCAGAGGCTTCGACCTTAAAAAAACCGCATGAAGATGCCCTTGGTCGTTTCGAGAGGAAAATTCTGCGCACTATCTACGGTCCCGTTTGTTCAAACGGTGTATGGAGGAGAAGATATAACGAAGAACTGTACGGGTTGTACAGCGACATCGGCCTGGTACGACGTCTACGGATACAGCGTCTAAGGTGGCTAGGCCATGCAGGGCGCATGGAAAATACAGCTCCGACCCGAAGAGTCTTCGAATCCACTCCGGAAGGAAGGCGCGGCAGAGGACGGCCGTGTCATCGGTGGCGCACGCAGGTGGAAGGGGACCTTAACCAACTGGGCGTGCGACGCTGGAAACAGCTCGCCAAAGACCGTGCCAGCTGGAGACGCTTGTTGTTGAGGTCCAGGTTCACCACGGACTGTAGCGCCACCTAAGTAAGACTATGTTTGCTATTCGCACGCTTCGTTCAGTAACTGTTTCCATTATTACGGTACATTTTTCTTCTCAGTTTTTTCTCCATTTGTCATTGTTTGTCTTAAAATAACAAAAAAGTAATAATAGGTAAGGAGATTTCAGCAGCCCTATCTACTTAAAAATCTTAACATTAGTAAATCAAATTATGGGAAAATCGAAGAGTTGTACTCCAGCTGAACGAAAGGCAATTGTAGAGTTGCATTCAATTGGCCTTGGACAAAAAGTACGCAATATTAGATTGCTTGAACGAATTGCTACGGACTATAACCAATGCGGAATTTGGTCGGCTCTCGTCCTGTCTAGGACAACCACCCCTGAGAGTTAACGAACATCAACGACCCAAACCACTGCACTCAGTTCAGGTTGTGTGTCTATAGCACATCATAAGAAAATATATAAATAAAACCTCGTGAACCTGCGCGAGTTTCTAAAAAAAAGAAAAAAAAATCCAAAAATCCCACGTAAAAAACGACATCGAAAAACATCACAAAAAATGGACCGTAAGATCGTTCGACTGGCAAAAGCAGATCCGAGGAAAAGTACTGCTGACGTTATGCATGAAGTTTGTACTGGAGTCGATTAAGCAATATCCAGTCGCACGATTGCACATCGTTTAGTTGAGGCTGGACTCCATGGCCGAATTTCGCGCAAGAAGCCTTTTGTAACAAAAAGGCAAAGAAAACGACGAGTCGAATTCGCCAAAGCACATGCTTGATGGATTACGAAACAAAGATCAATCGTATAGGTCCGGATGGCAGAAAGTATGCAAGGCATCCAAAAAATGCTGCTACTGATCGAAAGTATGTTTTAACAGTTGTCAAGCACGGCGGAGGATCGATTATGCCCGTATTACAATTCTGCGTTAGCGCAAGCGTTTAACATCCAACACAGGCAATTCAATGGGACACTCTACAATACTGCGTTTACGTTGGCGAGCTTAAGGGCCAGTCACATAGATTCCGTCCGTCCGTTTGACAAACGACATCTAGTAGTAGAATCGCAGTTGATGTTGAGAATAGGAAAAACCACTTCTGCAGACTGTATAACACCGATGATAGTCAATATACCGCTGTCAGGCAGAATGATCCATTTCTTAACGACGAAGATCGCAGAGAATTCCGTCCCCCTGACCGCGAAGTTAGAATTCACCATATCGAAATTCAAGTCAAACAAAGCTGCTGGCGCAAGCGGACTGTCTGCTGGGCTCTTCAAAGCCATGGGAGCATGAACCAGCTCATCTATAAGATATGGTGAGAGGAAAGCATGCTCGAGGAATTAAGTCTCAGCATCGTTTGCCCGGTCCATAAGAAAGGAGACCCCTATGACTGCGCCAATTACAGAGGGATAAGTCTCCTGAACATTGCGTACAAGATCCTCTCTGCCGTACTGTGTAAGCGCCTGAAATCATCCTTGGACAATCTAGTAGGTTCCTACCAGTTCGGTTTCAGGCCAGGAAACTCAACGATAGACCAAATATTTATACTACGGCAGATCTTGGAGAAGACCCATGAATTCCAGGTCGACACACACCATCTTTTTGTCGGCTTTAAAGCCGCATATGACAGTGTTTATAGAGACGAGCTATACAGAGCCATGCCATGTTTTAACATTCCTGCCAAACTCGTCAGACTGTGCAGGATGACTGTGGAGAATTCCGGTTGCACCATTAAGGTCGGAGGTGAACTAACCGAGACCTTTCATGTTAAAAAAGGTATTAGTTAGGGTGACGCACTGTCATGTGGTTTCTTTCACATCATAGTTGAAAATATCGTGCGGGACTTTGCGGCCAACACAAGAGATACGATCTACTTCAAGTCTACACAATTGCTGTCTACGTAGATGACATTGACGTTATCAGACGTTACAAAGCGGACGTCAATGAGGCGTTCGCAAGCACTGAAGCAGAAGCGGCTAAAGTGGTTCTAACGGTAAATGGGGATAAGACCAAATATATGCTGTCATCAAAGAAAGACGCGTAACACCGACGTCTTGGTCAGAACGTCACCTTCGGCAGCTATATTTTTGAAGTAGTCAAGGACTTTGTCTACCTTGGCTCGATAGTGACAAGCAGCAACGACACCAGCGCTGAGATAAATTGCACAATAAATCTTGCCAACCGCTGCTTCTTTGGGCTCAAGAGGCAACTGAGTAGTAGAGCCCTCACTCGAAGAACTAAGGTATCCCTCTGCAAAACCTTAATCATCCCGGTCCTCCTCTACGGCGCTGAGGCTTGGACGTTATCAAAAGAAGATGAAGAGAGTTTCGAGAGGAAAATTCTGCGTGCAATCCTTGGTCCCGCTTGTGTAAACGGAGATCGAAGGAGGAGATTCAACCAAGGACTGTACGGGCTGTACAGCGACATCGGCCTAGTTAAACGTCTTCGGATCCAACGTCTACGATGGCTAGGCCATGTAGAGTGAATGGACATCAACGCTCCGGCCCGAAGAGTCTTCGACTCCAACCCCGAGGGACGACACAGCAGAGGACGAGCGCATTTAAGGTGGCGCGCACAGATGGAAAGGGACCTCAACCAACTGGGCGTGCGGCACTGGAAGCGGCTGGCCGAAGATCGGGCCGGCTGGAGAGGCTTGTTGGTTGAGGCCCTGGTTCACCCCGAACTGTAGCGCCATCAAAGTAAGTAAGTAAGTTAGCACAGTTAGAGGGGTCTCCTTTCTTGTGGATCGGGCATACGACGCTGAGACTCCATTCCTCGGGCATGCTTTCCTCTGACCATATCTTACAGATGAGCTGGTGCATGCTCCTAACCAAGTCGTCCCCAGCTGCCTTGAAGAGCTCAGCAGACAGTCCGTCTGCGCTAGCAGCTTTATTCGGCTTGAGTTTCGATATGACAATCTTAGCTTCGTCGTGGTCAGGGGTCGCAATTCTCTGCGGTCTTCGTCGATTAGAAATGGATCATTCTGCCTGATATCGGTATATTGACTAACATAGCCGTTTGCACTCTGCAGCAGTGGTTTTTCCATCTTCTCAGCATCGACTGCGATTCTATACTAGGTGTCCGTTCTCATCCCTACAGGCTTCCATTCTGGCTTTGTAACCTTAGCATGTTCGCTTTATCTGTTGATAAAACTTTCGAACGTCACGCCTGTAGTAACACCTCTCCAAATCCACAATCGCGCGCTTCTCGTGCTCTTTCTTCTTTCTTCTGAGAAGCTTATGCTCCTGCTCTTTTTATTTTATGCAGCGAGGCTTTATATGCATAATGCTTCGCTGTGTGAATCCTCCTGCACTCGTCATTGAACCACGTGATCCTTCGTGGTGGAGTCTTGAAGCCCAAAACTTCGGATGTAGAGCTTTTCAGGGCTTGTTTGCAAAGGTTCCACTGCTGTTCTATTGATAGCGTGGAGGGTTAAGGTGTATTGGAGAACTTAAGGGAGACGCGATCGGTAAAAGCACGAGCAGTTTCTGGCGATAGTAGCTTTCCGACGTCATAACTTTGTATTCTTACTCTACTCCGCTGCGTTTGTGATATCCGTAGGCGCATCTTGACTAATACAAGATAGTGATCCAAGTCGATATTAGCCCCTCGGAAAGTTCGAAAATCAAGAATAGTGTAGGAGTGTGTGACGTCGATCGCGATGTGATCAATCTGGTTGGTGGTCGATTGATCTAAAGACCGCCAGGTGCCTTTGTTTTTATCGAGGTGCGGGAAGCGCGTATTGACTAGAAGGAGATTTCGCCCCGTAGCAAGATCAATCAGCCTGTGTCCGTTATCGGATGTGGTGTCGTGTAGGCTGTGTTTGCCGATGACTCGTTCAAAGATGCTTTCCTTACCCAGCTTAGCATTGAAGTCTCCTAGTACAATTTTGATGTCATAGCTGGGACATTGGGCATACGTTCTGTCTAGGAGATCGTCGAACTCATCTTTGGCGGAGTCATCCTTGTCTTCCGTGGGGGTGTGGAGGCAGATCAGGCTGATGTTAAAAAATTTAGCCTTGGTACGGATCGTTATGAGGCATTCGCTCACATGCCGAAAGCTTAGGACTTTTTGCCTTAGTCCACCTCGAACAGCAAATCCGCATCCGAACAATCGTTGTCCTCTCTCCCTATAGCAGTCGCCGTAGTAAATATCGCAGTTTTTCTAGGGCGTCCGCAATTTGTTCGGCTGCACGTGGCCTGTTTAGGGACCTAACATTCCACATACAGAGCCGAAGATCATTGTCCTTTTTTCGTTTTTGGCAAGGGTCGTCAACATATCCGAGGCTTGTAGTTGTTTCGGAGTTTGTGGTTTTTTTACGGTTACGGCTTACTAGGCTGTCGCCCAACCGACTCTCCCCTTTTTTGTTGAAGGTACATATGAAGCTACCAAAAACTGAATCAGTTTATGGATGGCCTCAATAGATACAAAGTATCCAAATGGTTACAGAAATGTGGGAAACAGTGGTGGATAGTGATGCACCCTGCTTCTAAGCATAGTGAACCGTTCTTTCACACTAAATTCATAATTTTTAATAAAAAACGGTAGAAATGTATTAGCGCCTTTAACATTATTTTGGCCATAAGTGTATGTACATACAGTAGACTCGCGTTAACAAAAACCCCGCCTTACGTGAACATAATTTTTTTATCATTGACTACTCTGTAACGTGAACACTGTGAGAAAGCCCTATAACGTGAACAAATTTAAAATGCATTTCATAGAAAACTTTGTTTTTTCCAACGTTATTTTTTTCTGCGTTTGTCCGTTATTCGAATCGTTTTTATAAAACGGGGAATTCCCGTAAATGATTGCTCGTTTGTCCTGGCATTTTCGCTGTGGCTTGACATTTAGTTTAGTGCGCGGTGCTGATTTGGAATGATCTAATTTACAATTTTCGTCAAAAATGTCGCAAAAAGTACCAAAATTCTTATCTCTAAAGGAAAAGATGGATGTAATTGAAGAATTAAAAGGACGATCAAGCGTAACTAGCTTTGCAAAGTCAACAATTTGCGCTATCAACAAAAAAACTGATAAAATTTCAAAATGTGTTAACAATACATACATTTTCTGGGCCTGGAAGACTTTTTTCATTTAAAAATTAAAGAAACTCAAAGCGATTTTAATGCGAGTGACGAATGGTTGCAACGATTTAAGAAGCGTTATGGTGTACGTTTTATTAAAATTAGTGGTGAAAAGTTATCTTCTAGGCCTGAACTTGTGGATCCTTTCAAGAACAAGCTGCAAGCCAAGTTTAAAGAGCTAGGTCTGTTTCACGATCAAATTTATAATGCAGACGAATCGGGATTATTTTGGAAGCTGCAATTTTTTTTTTTTTTTTTAACTTACATAGAATCATCGATTCCGGCACCATAAAGTACCTGCTGCGGCAATATCCAGGGCAACTAAATAGAGTTGCCCTTGAATTGTAAAGGAAAGTGGGAAAGGCCGACCAACAAAAGCCATGCAGCAGCTTCCGTATACCTACGAAGCGCTGGCGGTTCAATGACGTGGCCTGATTGGCGGAACTTCCGAAGAGTCTATCTCTTAGAATTTTACTCGGATCGATTTGAAATTTTAGGAGAATATTTTTAACACATTGTACTATTTAATAAGACAGAAACAAAAAAATCGATTTTTTTTAAATTTTCAAACCCACCTAACCCCTTAAGACGTGTATTCCTTATCACATACATATTCTAGATCAAACAATTTTTAAAAGAACAAGGATTGCCCAATAAATCTCTGCTGCTGATTGATAATGTTCCATCCCATCCTCCCGAAAATGAATTGAGATCAGACGACGAGTTAATAATTGCAATGTTTATGCCACCAAACGTCACGCCGCTCATACAGCCAATGGATCAAAATGCCATAAGACTTACAAAACTTTTCTACAGAAACAGTCTTTTGGCATCAATTGTAGCCACGGAGACTAATGTTATTGAAGCCCTAAAGAAACTGACTGAGAGCACCGTGGCGCAGTGGGTAGTGTGTTGGCCTCTGACGCCGATGACACGGGATCGATTCCCGACACAGCCATGTCATCGAACGTGTTTTTCACGGTGTTTCTCCTCAGCGGGGTTCTGACAAAACCCCCTGTAGTAAAATTGTCATGAAAAGCTTCTCGAAATTCGCCGTTCGGAACCGGCAATAAACTGTGGGTCCCTTTCACCTATGGGAAAATGAAATCACACACAACATGGGTGATTGAGAGAAGCTCGGCTCAGGTTTTTCATGGACTGTAACGCCAACATACATACATACATACAAAGAAACTGACGTTAAGGGACGCAGTTTGCTATTTAAATCCAGCTTGGAAATGTCTTGAAAAGGAAACAATAGCAAAATGCTGGACGAACATTTTAAGCTCTATAGGAGATGAAGAAGACTGCGAAGAGGATATTCCATTAGCTATTTTGAGAGAAAGGATGTGTTTACCAATTAAATCGCAACAAGAACGCACACTAGAACTTCTTCATGCCATTAATCCAGAGGTTTGAACCTGTTTTTCCGTCAAATAACTCATTTAATTCAAATTGTGTGTTTGCAGGTTAGTTTCTCATTTGCTGATATCCATGAATGGACTGAAGATCTTCCAAACGCAGCCGAAACGAACGAGGTTTTGACCAGTGATGAAAGTGAAAATGAGGACAGTATTTTGGAAAGAGCACATATCAGAATAGAGCCTAGTGAAGCAATCAACATATTCAATAAGGCCTTGGAATGGGCGGAAAATGAAAACATAAGTCCAACAGATATCAGCGTACTTAAACGTCTCCGAGAAAAGGCCGTGTTCAGCAATTGCAAAAAAAGAAAATCCAGAGAAGGATAGCCCATTTTTAGGGTTCCGTACCCAAAGGTAAAACGGAACCCTATTACTAAGACTTCGCTGTTCGTCCGTCCGTCTGTCATCAGGCTGTATCTCATAAACCGTGATAGTTAGACAGTTGAAATTTTCACAGATGATGTATTTCTGTTGCCGCTACCACGACCAATACTAAAAACAGAACAAAATTAATATTTAAGGGGGGCTCCCACGCAACAGACATGATTTTCATCCAAAAAATCCCCTTGGTCACATAATGACCTAAGGTTAGTCGACTATATCCCACAACCAGTAGAAAACTACCCAGTTTTGATCTCTTTTGTGTCTTTGATGAATTAATCCTAGCTGCAAACCTTTTGCCCATTATTGTTATTCACCTTTTCACATCGTTGCTATCAAGTAAGATAATTGATTTGAATTCAATGGACACTTTGAAGATCAATTATATCTCATCATGAAGATTTTTGATTATCAAAGTAATATGTCGATAACATAGCAACCAAGATCTGTCATCATACAAAAAATGTGATTTAATGTGATGACTGATGAGGTAACATGCATACATACATAGTCTCTTTCATATTTATATATACAGATGGTACGGAACCCTTTGTGGACGAGTCCGACTCGCACTTGGCCATTTTTTTTTTTTCATTAATTTCAACGTAAAGTTATTTTTTTCTTAACAAAACATAATGGATTAGGTACTTACAAACCGAAACATAAAAAAAATAAATGAATTTGAGTTAAGATACATGTGTAATTTCTTTGGAAAATTTAAAGAATTGCACCTTCGCAAACGTGAACACGCTCGGTTTTTAATAGTTCACGTTACCGCGAGCCTACTGTACTTTCGTAGAAAAGAGTAGGTAGGTAGGTAGGGTCGCAGCCTTCCCAAAGTTGAGAAGAATGCACAGAAAAGAGTAGAAAAGAGTGTAAAGCAGGGAAAAAGAATGAGATACCAATCTATTGACTTTGACAGGCACTTTGAAAGTTTGCACCCACAAGCGTGTTGAGGTTTGACGGCGTCTTGACTATGTCATTCTGCCTTGTTCCGACGTCTTGACTCTAAGTCAAAAGCGTCGTTTTTAAAGCGGCCCCTAATAAAATATTACACAATTTTATTGGCTTGCTGTCCCAGACGGTTCAATATTTTTCCCAATAATTTAGTTGACCGCTCATATTTGTAATAAAAATCGAAAGCGTTTTGATTTTCCGCAATATATCGCACAATCTTGCAATATTATCTACAGACGAACAATAATATTGTGCAATATCAAATATTGTGCAATATCAAATATTGCACAATATTATTAGGCGTCTAGGGGCCGCTTTAATTACAAAAGCAACAACCAACCCCTTCGGGGATCAACGGGCAGACGTACGAAAGATTGGTATCTCATTCTTTATCCCTGGTGTAAAGCTTAAAGTGGCCCTTACACGATCAATCAGTCGACATCATGCATCGTGTCTATGTGGATTGACTCTATCCCTTACGCGGCTCAATCGATTAAAGCAAATTTCTAGTGAAATTTAGTAAATTTCGGTCGTGTACGGACGTGCGATGAGTGATTCGGACAACTGTATCTGGTACTTTGTGTAAAGAAGAAGAATAGAATGGCAAAAAAGAAGAGAATTTGGATGAAACAGTGGTTAAAAAAAAACCGGCCAAGTGCGAGTCGGACTCGCGCACGAAGGGTTCCGTACCATCTGTATATATAAATATGAAAGAGACTATGTATGTTACCTCATCAGTCATCACATTAAATCACATTTTTTTGTATGATGACAGATCTTGGCTGCAGGCAGGTTATCGGCATATTACTTTGATAATCAAAAATGTTCATGATGAGATATAGTTGATCATCAAAGTATCCATTGAATACAAATCTGACAGCAACGATGTGAAAAGGTGAATAACAATAATGAGAAATATGGGAAAAAGGTTTGCAGCTAGGATTAATTCATCAAAGATACAAAAGAGATCAAAACTGGGATGTTTGCTACTTGTTGTGGGATAATGTCGACTAACCTTAGTGCAGTATGTGACCAAGGGGATTTTTTGGATGAAAATCATGTCTGTTGTGTGGGAGCCCCCCCTTAAATTTTAATTTTGTTCTGTTTTTAGTATTTGTCGTGGCAACAGAAATACATCAACTGTGAAAATTTCAACTGTCTAACTATCACGGTTTATGAGATACACCCTGGTGACCCTAGTAATAGGGTTCCGTTTTACCTTTGGGTACCAAACCCTTAAAAGGAATCAGTTCACTCATGAAAATCTTTTAAGTGAATTAAAAATATCTGCATCTCCCGTTCTTCATCCTCCTTCGATTTAAATTTTCCGCTCCCGACAGACATCACATTCCACGCTCGCGACACCACACCTGGACGACACACAATAAGCTTATTCGGTCAATCTAACCTTTACACACATCAATCAGCATGATAATGGTCATGCAATATCAAAAATGTTTTGTGTGTGACGCACACAGACGCATTTTCACAAACACACGTAAATATTTGATGTCATTCGATTGATCGTGTAAGGGTACCTTAGCTTATTTTGGTAAAAACATTTCCAGCGACGTGGTTCGTGCTTTGTTTGCTGTGGCTTTTTATTAAAAACAATAAAAAAAATAAATCATATAATCAGAAAATATCGACATCCAAAAGTCATTTGGCGTCTTTAAGATCTAAGGACGCTCTAGGGATGGTGTCATCTTTAAAAATGATGTCAATTTATTTTTGTGCACAAAATCGGTAGACCAGATAGGTAAAAAGAAGAAAAATCAGCAATTTCGAGTGTCGTTTGGTCGGTCACCATGAAGTATTATATAAATAAATTCTAGATCACTGCAGTTCATTGGATAGTGTATTGGATCCACAGTAAAGAGCTATGTCTGTGAAAGGTTTTCGCGATTCAGTCCTAGCAAATACCATATTATGATGTATTCTAAAAATGCATTCATGGCTAGAAAACCGATGACAGAAACGCTTTCTGTTATGAAGTTAATAACACTAATTAACCTCATGGGGAGTGATCACACTATGTACATATGCAGTTCCGCTTGGGAACTGCATAGTTCGGATTGCAATAGTATTCGCCAGTATACAAGCGATCACAACACTCGCGTTCTCGCTTCAGATAATTGCATTTGATTATTTACTTTTCACGTGAAGAACTAATTAATTCGAATGAAAAATATCGTCAACCATTTAATTTGATTAGTACAAAGCGACTATTTTCCCATTCCCACTGAGATAAAATGGCAAACAAATGAACTGTCCTTATGATATTCTTATCGTTACTGAGGCATCAGACATTAGTACATTGTGGCTGCCATTAGCAAATAGAGAACATTCATGTGCCTATATGTAAAAAAATAAACAAATAACCATTCGCATGGAACATAGTGCATGAGTGCAGTTTGGTTGGCAATGTCAGCCCAATCCACAGGCCCTTGGTCAAAACGTTGATGACTTTTTTCAGTGAGTTGCTTGAAGCATGCAACAAAGAGCTTATTACTCATCTAACTATACACGTTCCTAGTAAGTTAGTTTTTATTAACAAGAAAAATTCCACCTTTACACGGAAGTCTGTGCGGCTGTAGACCAACCAAATCAAGTCATATACAGTACACTCTCGATAGAGTGAACTAATAAAGACCAGACCTGTTCATACGAGCGAGATTGTTCACATTATTGAGTTTTCAAATTTTAAGGCATTTTTTGTCCCGAAACACCTTGAATTTTGTTTTTATTTTTTTGTGGAATTCGAATGGATCATGGCAAGGACTTTATCTCATCTGCATACAACTTCTTTAAAACTCCAATTTTTTCTATTAAAGTTAAATGATTGCGATTAATTTTTGGCAACAAAATATCACTTCCTATACTGTCCAGACCAAACCAATCAAATGAATGAAACTTCAAGAGACTATTTATCCAATCTAGAGGGCAAAATGTAGACAACTTCGACTGCGCCAACTACCAAAGGATCAGTGTCTTTGACATCGCGAACAGGATCCTCTCTGCCGTTTGGTGTGAATGTGATCCATGTCAGTATGGTTTCGGCCACGGAAGTCCACAATAAACCAGACACACTGTGGCAGATCGTGGAGAGGACCCAACAAATTCAAATCGACACTCACTACGTATTTGTCGACTTAAAGGCCGCATCTGGCAGCGTGCACAGAGACGAGCTATACAGTGCCATGTCTGGTTTTGACATTGCCACCAAGTTCATCAGAGAACTCTTGCTGCTCGATCGAGGTCGGTAACGAACTCACTGACCCCTTTAATGTCAAAAATGGTTTTTAGGCATGGCGACACGCTCGACATTTTACTTGAGAAGATCGTGGGAAACACAGGTTAACATTAGAGACACGACCTTCCAAAAGTTCGTTCAAATGCTAGCTTACGCTGGTGATATTGGCGTGATTGGTAGGACGCGGCGAGATGTCAATGAAACGTTTGTTGACATTGAAGTGGAAGCGGCCAAAATAGGTCTGGTGGTAAACGAGGGCACAACAAACTATATGCTGTCATCAAAAGAGGACTTTCAACATCGACATATTGGACAGAGCGTCACTGTGAGCAGCAAAAACGTTGAGACAATTCCTCGGCTCCGCAATAAATAGCCAATCGCTGTTTCTTTGCGCTCAAGAGGCAATTGTGTAATGGATCCCTGTCTTGAGGGATCAAGTTAGCTTTATATAACACTTTAATCACCTGTCCTGCTCCATGGCGCAGAAGCATGGACGCTATTGAAAGCTGATGAGGAAGATCTTGGTCTTTTCGAGAAAAAAGTTTAAAAGTTCTGCATGCGATTTTTCGTCCTGTTTGCATTGATGGCATTTGGAGAAGAAGATTTAACAACGAACTGTATGGGTTGTAGAGCAACGCTTAAGATGGCTAGACCTTGAAGAGTGTATGGACAACACAACTCTGGCCCGAATAGTCTTTGAATCTGTGCCAATGGGGACAATGAAACAGAGGACCCCCTCGATTGAGATGGCGCACAAAAGTAAGGAGGGACCTCAACAAGCTTAGTGTGCGCAATTGGAGGCAACTGGCCAAAGATCGTGTTGGCTGGAGAGGTTTGTTGGTTGACGCCCAGGTCCACCCCAGACTTTGTATGACATATTACAAAGTATGCAAAACAAACGGTAAATTTGGTCGATAGATTGTGCACTCTTTGTAGCTGGCTTATTGGCGTTTAACTGAGTTAAAAATATAGGTTTACTCTAAAGATGTTTACTTGTTCGCTCTGTAGATTAGTCTGTATTGTGTGTTCGCTCTATTGGATTGTTCACTCAACCGATGTTCACTCTACCGAGAGTGTACTGTAGTTACATAAGTCGATAAAGCAACTAACTGTTGAAGAAGTAAACAAAAGCCACGTCATATTTTTATAATTATTTCCGCACAATAGACATTGTATTAATCATCTCTGATAGGGCCAGTCAATTTAAACAATGTCAGTATCAACTGTCGCTTTTAAACAAATCTCTTTTCTTATTTGAAATACATAGATAAGAATGGATAGGCCAATTTGATAATGAATTATGTAGTTATCCGCGAGAGCTTGGAAATTCTAAACCAAAATAGAAATTTGTCATTTGTAGAAAACGAGTTCTACATACATATTTATTATAGAGACTACATGCCGAATGATCATGTGACACATTAATCTTTACTTCAGACTTTTGTGTGGCCTCCTAGGTATCGTAATATAGCAAAACTAGGTCTCACACAATTTGCATAGAACAGCAAATCAGCGGCAAAAAAATAATAAACCGTCACTAGCTACGCCATGACGCAACCCTCGATTCGATCATGCTATAGATCTGCCCAGCTCGACGCCCCAACATACTTATGTACAACTAACAACTTGAAAACCAAACCTTTTTAACGTGCTGCCACTATAAATGTAAATTCCGACCTTGTGTCCACTTCCGGGCCAATTTATGGTTAATCAGCGAATGTGTCAGTGCGCGATATATCAATTTGTGCTGGACATTGCTTCATACTCAACAAAGGCCGGCCTGCAGACTTGTGGACGCTCATCAATCTAATGCATTCCATTCACAATTCGACTATTGTTTTCATTTTTTCCTTTTAACATGCACTTAACTCACTACACCCAAACAAATGTCGCCACACATATGAAACTGCAAGTAAATATTGTACTCCACTCTGCACTCTGTTGGCTGATGAATAATCGATTGTTTTAATGTTGGTTTGCTGATTTTCCCTCTTTAAAAAGAAACTAATTTGAATAAGTACGATCATAAAATATTTGCAAAATGCAATGACAATGTACACGGGGAGGAAAAAATTACATGCGACACCGAACACACCTGAGAAGACAACTCACGCACGAAATCGACGGTCCAAACGCGACAAAAAACAGGCAAGATATAGGGCAAAAGGAGTAAAATCTCGCAACACGATGTCAAGGAACTCGCCGAAGAAATGCACAAATAAATAGTTTGCCCCCTATGCTGTCGTTTTTTGTAGTCACACTGACAAGCTGAGCAAACTATTCCAACCGGAGACGACAACCAACGCGAGCGGACTGAACCAGGCGAAACTACAACGAGTTTCACATTGAGATAGAAGTGCTTCTCGCAGGAAAAATAACTTTTACGTTTCTCTGCGAAAAATAAAAAGCTCCACGGCGGCGGGAGGGAAACTTTATTGGCAGAACTTTATGCAACAAAGATTCGCAGCCGGCGCCGGTACAAATTGTTAGAGCGGGAAAATGCTTCGCTATTTTCACCCAAGCAACAGGTTACTGTCAACTGAGAACTGGCAACTGAGTCGTTCCAAGCGCCTTTCAACTGTATTGAATGAAATACAGCAGGTCAAAGTGAAACTCGTACATAGGTGAATAATTTCATATTTTGGGTGAAACTATTTTTTTTTTTTGTTTTTGAAAACATAACTACCACTATTTATCTCAAAATATGTAAAACAGATTTCAGAATTGGAATAAAATATAACATCAAAAAGTTAAATTTCAAAAGTTTTTCTCTTAATCTATATGAATACTCTCTCTGGGGGTGACCGTGGTGCAATGGTAAACATCACCGACTGTCGAGCGGAAGGTCTATAGTTCAAAGTACGTCCATAGCCAAAGAAATGCAACTCCTATAGGAAAAAATTGTGCAACGCAGCTGTTGTAAATGGGAAATGATCAAAAATAGTGATGAAGGCATTCATACTCTGTGCGTGCATTTCAAATATAACACCATGATAGCTTGGTATATTTGCTGGGAACTACAACCAACGTGAAATTCTGTCGAGTTTCTCTCGAATCCTATCTAAGACAACCACTCATGGAGAGTAGTGAACGAGCATCTACGACCCAAACCATCTGCTCTCCGTCCCGGTTGTGTGACAAACATCATAAGAGCATGACTCTTGAACCTGGGCGAACTAACAAAAAACAACACACAACCCAAACTAAGAACGAACCAAAACGAAGCAAGGTTAAATATAACCCAAAGATTAGTGCTCCTAAACTTGCGCAAGATGTAAAAAAGTACCTTCAGAAAAAACCTTCTCCAGAAACCATATGAATTATTCTAAGGAAAAATGAATATCGTGGCCGAACAGCAAGAAGGAAACCAAAGGAATACGTTTTGCAAATACAAATATACCAAGACATTTCGAGTACTGGAAAACAGTTATATATATTTCGTGATAAAAGTAAGTTTAACATCTTTGGGTCGGATGGTAAAGTTATTGTCTGGAGAAAACCAAACGAAAAGCTGAAGGAGAACAATCTACTAGCAACTGTAAAACATGGTTGGGGATAGGTCATGGTGTGGGGCTGTATATCGGCAGCCGGAACGGTGAATCTACATTTCACTCAGGGAATCATGGACCAGCATATGTACTTAGATATTTTAAAAACAAATGTGCGGGCTAGTGTAGAAAAACTAGGGCTGAAAGATTGCTTTCAGTTTTATCAGGACGACGACCCTAAACATTAAGGCATGAGAGTATGACTATGGTTGCAGTATAATTGCCCAAAAGTGGTTGAAACACCTATTTAATAAAGGTGAACTTAATAAACTCGCATCGACAAAATACATACATATGGCCTTTCTTGAATAACTTTTCTCGTAAAATTGGTTCGACCAAAATGTGAGAACAAAAATTACGAATCACAGTTTTAGAAGCTCAAGTGAAGTTTTTTTATATAGAAGTTGCACTGCCCAGCTGAAGTTTAGAATGCGGTAGCAGATCTGCTTGTTTATAGCTGTGTTCAATGAACACAATAGACGAGATCAACTCTTATTTGTGAGAAATGTCACATCAAGAGTACAACCCTATTGGAATCGCCAAATATCGAAACGTGTGTTACAAATACAACTATTGTTGACACTTTTCACAAATTTGTTCTACCTAACGACTAGGTACAGAACATCCTGTTCCGATCTGTTCGGAACAGGCTCACTGAACACAACGTAGAACTCTTTAGGACAGAAAACGTTCTCAATGAACACAATAACTTGTACTTTTCTGCTCTGAAATACTTAGAATATTTTCATTGAACACAGTGTGTATACGAATTATTTTGAGTTGTATATGTACATATATTCTTACATTGATTTTATTGGGATGGAGGTTAATCCTTGTAAGATTCTACTTACTTACTTACTTATCAGGCCGGAAATCCATGGAGGATCTGAGCCTAAGCTAGTGCTGCCTTCCATCCTTTACGGTCCGCGATTACTTGATCTCTATACCGGAGGTTCGGTCATCTGTTTCTTTTCGAACAGGGAGGTTCGAAGGCCCTCTTAGCTGGAGCTTTGATGTCCATGCGCTCGATGTGGCCGAGCCAGTGTAATCGACGGATTTTTACCTTTTGGACTACATCCACATCTTTGTACAGCTCGTAGATTTCGCGGTTGTGTCTTCTTCTCCATCCACCTTCCTCACAGACAGGACCAAATATCCAGCGCAGAATTTTTCTTTCGAAAGAACCCAACATCAGCTCCACCGTTTTGTTTATCGTCCAGCTTTCGGCTCCGTACAGCAAGACTAGCAGTATAAGCCTTTTGTAAAGCATGACTTTGGTTCTTCGAATGAGGAGTTTTGACCCAAGTTGTTTGGACAAACCGAAGTAGCAGCGGTTGCCAAGAGCGAACGTCTTTGGGGCTAATTGAGCGGGATGACAACGACGTCTAGGCATGTTAGCAGTGGTCCAGGTTTACCTTAACCAGGGGTGGCAGATAAGCAAATTACTATTAACTTAGATTTTCTTCTTTGATGGCATTACAGCCCATGAACGACCTGAGCCAAGCTTCTTTCAATCACCCATGTTGTGTGTGATTTATTTCTCTCAGGTGAAATTGTCCTAGTAAGTATACTACGGGAGTTTTGCCAGTACCCCGCTGAAGAGGAACACTGGAAAGTAATCATTCGATGGCGTTGATGTTATCGGGATCCAAGCTCCCTCAACGTGCGTCAGAGTGCAATACACTAACCATTGCAACACAACGCCCTCAAGTTTTGTCGAGGTATTTCAACAGCACGTACGCTCAGTTTTTCTTCGTTATTTTTCTTCCGAATTCTATCGCGATCGGCCAAGCACATAGTATGTATTTTAGAAACAATAGAAAGGTTTAGTAATGATAAGCAACCCACATTAGATATACCATACACTTGCTTCAGTGCTTTTTCTGATCCTTGAAGAAGATCTGATATGCGCTTCATGGTTTGGTCTTGATCACTTCCAGCGCCACGGTCTTTATCTCCTCAAATGTGGCAAATCTCCATTCTTTCATACGTTTCTTCAGTTTTAGGAAAAGAAAAAAGTCGCAGAGGTCAAGGCCTGTGAATACGGTAACTGAAGCATTATGATATTGTTTTTGGTCAAATCATTTTTGATTTTTATTCCAAAAAGTTGCCAAGCACACCCAAAACACGTCTTACCTTTATGCATATGTCAAAAACGAACTAAATATCCGAAATGGCTGACAGTGTCAACAAGGGGCATGTGTACCAACATGATAAAAAGAAAAAAATAGAAAAATGAATGTACCTACCTCATTCGCGATTCCTTATTTTTTGAACAGACCACGTGTGTAGATATCCGTATGCGTGTGCATATGTATGTATATACGTTGGGCTTGGTTGGAATTACGGCAGATTGTCGTATTCTGCCCTCAAAGCGTATTTACAGAGGGGCATTGTGCCCGTGATGTTTACCCAATTATCGGATATATTTTTCTTCCGGTTTTTATTGCACTTTAGGCTGTTTAAGTATATTCGCCATCTTAAACTATTTTTAACTGCGAGAAATAAAGTTCCTTGTCCAAAATTAGTAGTTTGAGCAGACCTTTTATGTAGCTCAATACATTAAGGCCAGTCCATTGCCTTGAATATCCTTTTATTACTACATATCACGCCCATTTTTGTTACAGGGCGGAACCAGTCTAAGCCAATCACTCGCATTGCCAACCCACGGCGAAAAAAAAAAAGTAAATTTCCATTTTCCCCCCCTACCCGCCATTTCCCGCAGTCGATGAAAGTGAAAATCATTCTTGAATATTCTCGAATCTTCCATGCCGAAACAACAACGCCATCTGCAGTCACAATTATTATTACAAACACAGATAAGTCAAAACACAATACATCTCACACCGCATATTCGTATACACAACCCACACATACCAACATGTATAAAACCAGAACTCAACCTCGTATTCCGGCTGCTCAACCCTACCATCATCGTCGTATGTTGAGTCTCTTCTACTTGCGTTTCTTCCTCTACAGCATTTTGTTATTTCTGTCGTCTGAGGCGCCATTGTCAATTCAATGCATGTGACTGAGAGAGATACTAGACCGATTGCTCACTGTTTATCTCTCTCATGCATTAGGGGAAAATCTCGCATAGTGTCGAGAGAATATTTTTGGCATAATTTAAAAATTAAATTCGTAGCCTGTAACCGGGTCGAAATATGATGGAAATCCATTTGATTTCCATGATCCTTTGGGGATCCGTCACCTAATTTTCACACCACTTTCGATCTTTTACCTTATCGATCATGGAAACATGTATGTACATATGTACGTATATATGTATATGCATGCCAAAGACGTACATAGAGTGGCAAAGATATGGATATATCATGGCCATAGAAAACGTTTTAGAAAGGCTAGAAATGCCTTAAAAATGTGACATCTACTTATCGTATAGTAGATAGGTAGTTTCGGATTACAAATCCTAATCAACCTCCATGCGTACTTATTTACATACATACATATGTACGTAATGTAGATGGCTTGCCACAGTACACTTATGTATGTACATATGTATGTATCTTCTCAACTTGAATAGGTACTTTTCAGATTTACACTGCCTATAGAGAGGTGCCAAGCATAAGAAGCTGTTACCGCTTGTAAGCCTTGAGAATGAGTATGAGAAGCGCTGAATATATGCTGAATATGGTTAGGTATGATTTTTTGGAGTAACAGACCCTTAAGATTCCTTTTACTCTCTATACTAAGCAGGTTTATAAGATATCCAAACTGAAGAATCGACACACCCTCAAAAAATGTTTGCTTCCAACCATTTTACCTATTTTCTGTGGCCTTAACAGACTAGAAATTTGACAGCTACCTTGATTTTGATCTATTTGGATTTCGTCTATGCGAAACCCAAAGTTTTCAACACCGTTAAGTAAAGACCTGCTTACATTAAAAACTTTTATTCCCTCCAACCCCCCGGGTAATGACTGATATATGCAGGAAAATTCTAGAAAAAGAAAAATATGTATGTATCTGCCAACGAACATATACACATACATATGTCAGTTTTGTGGCATAAGAAATATTGGTGGCGCTAGTAGTCACAGCGTCATCTTTAATATTTTCTTATTACTTCTCGCCTTAAACCATCTCTTTCACAATACTCTGCCAATTAGTTGGAAGAGTTCCGATAGTCAATTCTTATGGCAATAATCACTCTATCCGACTTCGTCACACACGTGACACTTCGGTCCCGAGTGCGCCATTGAAAACGACAGCGGCCATAGTGAATTCGACACGAGGCGAGTTCGGTTGTGTTCGTGGATAGTGCTTGGTACTGTCAATTTGCCTGGTTATATCTCTTCTTCTTCGTTTTTTTTTTTCTTTCTTTCTTTGCCGTATGAAAGCTATTGCACTACACCTTATGTGTATGTATGCATATCTGTGTGTGCGTGTGTGTCGATGAAAGAAGTCGTTCTTTCGCAGTGGAAAAGAAATGAGAATTTGCTTAAAGAAAACTTGATCAGTCGGTGAAATAGTTTTGAATTGATTTTATTGTTAAATTGTAATTTATTGATATAAATTGAATTAGAACTGTTTTAACTGAATTCATATACTAAGGGAGTAGTTATAGGCAAGTGAGAGTTGTAGGTGACGACCTTAGTGTGCAAAAACTCATTAATTTGTTCGGTTTGACGTTGTTGACGTGAAGGAAGTTTGCCGTTCGATTGATTGGTGGTTTGTTAGATGAGCGGCTCCAGTATGGTCAGTAAAGGTAGGTGTGGATGCAAATTTTTGATCAAATGTATGTACATTTTTCTTGCGTAAAAAAAAAAAAAAAAAAAGTCGCAAGATTCTCATGCTTCGTGTCTGATGCAGTTGGGTTTGGAGCAAGTAACAAGCGGCGGCTACCCGCATATAGATGGCGCTACATGGTCCCAACAAAAGTTTGAACCTAGTTGAAAGCTCATATGTTAGCGCCTTGAATGCCGCTTGGGCCGATATTTTTTTAAATTTAATTTTCTTTTAAATTCTCAAGTGATTAATCGTTTTCATTTCATTTTTCTCTTTATAAATTTGAATTTTTTCTCTCTCTCTAATCGGTAATGTCTTTAACAGATCGTCTAGATTTTGATCCTGCCGTTCCCGAGGAAGAGAGGCGTTTTTACCAAAAAGCCTATCCGAATGTGAACTTTGTATGCGAGCGTAAGGTCCATTGTACGGTGTGTAAAATGCACATCGGGACCGCACCATCGAATGAGAGCATTATACGTATGCATCCGATCCTTCGTGTGACCCATTGCAAGAAATGCCATGAATTCTACAACAGTGGTGAATTCAGTAAAGGCGAAGACGGCAGTGAATTGTATTGCCGCTGGTGCGGTCAAGGTGGTGAGGTGTATTGCTGTTCGAGTTGTCCGTTTGTGTTCTGCAAATCTTGCATTATTTCGAATTTATCTCGTGGTGTCGTTGCCGATATTGAGCAGAACGAGAACTGGAGTTGTTTTAATTGTGCACCGAAAATGTTGTGGCCATTGCGAGCGCAACATTGGGCCCTCATTCGATTCATCGATAAGCAGAAGAAGTGAGATTCATCTTGTGATTATTATCGTATCTCTTACATCACCTCATCTTTTATTTACAGAGCCATCATCAACTCAAGTTTGTCGGATGCCGAGATTAAGGTCCAAATGACCAAAGACCGTAGCTTGTGTTGCAAAGCAAAGAAGACCACAAACTATGCCTCGGATTCCTCCGATTCTAGTAATATCTCATTATCGAAATTAAAACAAAAATCAAGCGAGAAAAGGAGCCGCAAATCTACATCGAAAGAAGACATATCCCGCACGTCTTCACCCTCGATGGCAAAGAAAGCAAAACCGAACGATGAGGTCGTTTGCACACCAGATGTTTTGAGTATGCTCGAGCCAGAATGCCAACTAACAGTGTCATCGAATTCTAAAACGCCTTCACAGCCGGTTGCCTCGAGCCCCAAAATAATGTCCATACCCCAGGCGATTAAGAATACTCCTCCACCGCCAGCCGTACAAGCACGTCCGGCACCGATTGCCCAAGTGCGCCCACAAACTTCGACGCCAATTCTAAAGAAGACTGTTGTCGGACCGCGTTTACCAAATGCAAATTCTGATTTTACCACTCCTGTTTATCACACTATCAATGGCTATCGTATCGATTTGAATTCAGCAGCCCAACAGGAGACAGTCCGTCTTCCGAATGGAAAATTGATTCAAGTTAAAAGGCAAGGAACTGGACCACAAACTGTAACCACAGTTCAGAGTGCACCGACACCAACAGTCACGCCAGCTAGGATAATACATAATAATAATTCAGTGTCTCAACCTATTACTCCAGTTTCGAGCTTGCCAACTCAACAGATTGTACATTCAAGTGGCGGTCATGTAATTAGAGCGCAATTACCAACACCACGTTCCATCACAGTTCAGAATCCATCGATTATACCACAATACCAACAGCATCAAACACCGCAACAGTATCAACAGATAACGATTCGTCAACCGAATCAACATATTGCCACTATTCGCTATCAAGGTGCTGCAAACCAACAAGTGACTAACATCATCCAGAATGGAGCTGTTCAGCTACTGAACGGTGCAACAGTGACTGCTGTTCGACCGATGCCAACACTCGTCAAGCAGTTTTTCCCAAACACTCCATTGGGATTCTCACGCACTCAATTGCAGAATCAAATTTGCAATGCACTAGATATTTGCCAACATCTTATGGGCAAAGTTCAAACACTTACCAACTCGAATGCTTACAAGACAGCGAAGAGTCTGGTCGATGTCAAGGAGCTATACATTCATCTTTCCTATTTACTCACGTATGCGATTGGACGCTTCAAGGGGCTGCAAGACAATTGTTTGTCTGACATGCGACAATTGGGCTTCACAGCGGATGCCAATAGTTTGGAGAATGGACAACTGGCTGCCGGTAAGTTTTCCTTTTGTTTTTGTTTCTTTGCTTTATGCTAACACATGAGTCATGAGTTCGTTTTGTGAATGCGCTTCTATGGCCGTAAGGATATCATTCACATGGAAAGACGTTTTGCTTTTTTTTTTTTGTTTTGTTTCGTGTTTCAAAGTACGTACAATGCGTACAAGTGATATTGGTAAAAAAGTGAACTATATTCCAAGTGTTTATGGCTGCAGTAAGAGTGGTAGTAGTAAGTACAGGAAATTGATATTGAATTTTATGCTGAATTCGAGGAAGGTCCATCATTTAGCTTAAAGTATCTTTCATTATGGACTGTGTTGAGTGCGATCGCCCTTCGGTTCAATATCGTTTGGTTTTAAGTTTTTTTTTTTTGTGTAACTATAATCGATTCGTTTCATTCTGATACTGTTTATACGTTGGTCCACGTGAATGATACCTTAGGCTAAAACACCATCATCATTCTTCCTCATTTCCTACCCGAACACATACACACATCCACACTCACTTTCCTTCTGTCCTCCTCTTCCTCGAATTGGGCATAAGACTTTACATTAGAAGTGGTTAAATGTTTTTTGTTTTTTTGTGTGCTATAGGAATGGATATGGTGCGATCGGGGAAGATTACTGATTTCCCGTGCATCGATTTGGATCAGTTCCACAACTTGATTGTTCAAAATATGAATATTATGATAACAGCAGCGGACTCCTCAACAACAGAGGAACAGCAAACAATTGAAAATACCGGTGGAATGGAGGATCTAAGTAGAAATGATCATTATAGAGAACAACCGCAGCTTGTGGAAATCTTCGATGATGACGAAGAACAAGCAAACACTACTGGTAATACGTACGAGCATGTGGAGCAAGAAAAACGCTATGTAATCGAGGATAGTGATGATGATTGCCTCCTTGTTCAGTGTGGTGAACGAAAGTCGGATGACGAATTCAATTCGCAATCGAATTACGAAATTGATTCTGATGAGGACGATGTGGAGGAGGAGGAGGGAGGGCAATCCGACAAAGAAGAAACTAATAATCGAAATACCCAGCGATCAGTGTTTTCAACATCATACGAAAATGACGATGATTACAGGGCTCCTTTCGTTTGCGGTTTCACCTTCGAACAGGACATGAAGTTAATCGAATTCGTTAAGAATTCACCAGAGTTATGGGACCCAGATAAGCGTAATGTTAACGGCAGTGTTCAGCATCAGTTGTGGGAGACAATATCACGACAGTTGCCCGGTTAGTAGATGATTATTTTCCCTAGGTAGCCGTCTATATCTTTTTTTTTTTTTTTGTTTTAACCAGGATGTAATTGTCGCATGAGGTGGAAGAATCTCCGCTATCGCTATTTGGTATACAAGAATCGTATGGATAATCGGGCACCGGGAGAGCATATTACCGTTGCTAGACATGCCGAGTATTTGACATTCCTAGACAAGGTCAAACTAAAACAGGTTGGAAGTGTGAAAACAAATCAGAAAGTTTTTGCCCAAAATGCTGAAGGAAGCCTAGAAGAAACTACAATCCCGAGAGCAAGGAACACAACTGAAGCAATGAGTCCGATTAGTGTCAAGGAATATCGCTTTATAACAAAATTAATTAGCGCAATTGAGAAGCATCCAACGTTATGGCATCCAAATTCCAAAGCACTTCAACGACATGCAGCTCAGCCTGAAATCTGGGACAAAGTCTATGAAGAACTAAAAGACGAGGGCTGTAAGTGCTCAACTAACATACGAATTTTCGTCTACAATCATTTAATTGCTTGATTTTTCAGATACCCTTGGTTTTATCAAAACACAATGGAAGGCCGTGAGATGTCGGTACACCAAACAGTCCCGTAGCTGTGAACCATACAGGCATCTATTGGATTTTCTCCGATAATTTCATTCCATTTACAATAAGCACATACGTATTATTCGAATATTTTGTTAAATTTTATTTTGTACAACGTTTTTTCTCCAATTATACAAATATACAACACTTAAGATGGCGTTTCCCTTAGCGAGACCTAGGTTGCTTATAGAAAATAACAATTTTGCTCTAAAACCGCTCAATTAATAATCGATAATTTGATTCTCTCTTTTCAGATAAACAAGCCAGTGACGCTGAAGAGGATGAAATCAGTATAGTTGAGCCGAAAACCGATACAATAACTCTCGATTCTGATAACGAAGATGATTCACCCGTGCAGAATAAGTCGAACGATAATGCTCAGCAATCGGGGATGGTGAGCGATAATAATCCTCCCGAAAAGGAGGTTGTAACCCCAGATCATACGGTTAACAGTGGTGCTGACCACATAACCGGCTGCAATGCAAATTTAGCTATTAATCATCCACAAGTCACGCCTACTGATCAGAATGAAATCCAACTCCAACAGGAATTCGATTTTTCTAATATGACACAATTTCTAGCCGGTGTGCTAGAGGTGGATCTGAACGAGTGTGGCTCAAACTCCGCTCAGGTGCCAAAAAAACCACGAAAGAAAACTACAAACAAACCGAATCCGACACTGATCAAGCAGAAGGAGATGCAAGAACGCGAACGTTTAGAGAATTTAAAGAAGAACGATGCCAAATTGAAGATGCAAGTGCGAATTCCACTCAATAAAGTTGAAGATATCTACGAGTTTGCCAAGCCGTTGATTAAGGATCTAAAAGAGAAAGTTGATAACCTTGACATCGAGCAAGTGGACGAAAAGAAGGAAGTTGAAAAGACCGAGCATGTGGAAACTGAAGAGAAAGAGGAAAAAGTCGAAGAAAACCCAATAAAGGAAAAGCAAGAAGAAGAAAAAGATAATAAACTTCTAAGAAAAGAATCAAAAAGCGACGAGGAAGCTAAAGATGAGTCTGAGGACGTGGTAGTAGTGTTTGTGGAGGATTTTGATAGTCCAAAGGATGAAATAACGAAGAATAACACAGAAGACGTCGACGATTCAGTCGAAATCATCGAACAAGAGCGGATCGATGATGAAAATCAATCGCAAAAAGGCGATACAATAATGGATTCGCCCGAAAGAGGAGAAAAAGACGAAAGTCTAGACTCTGTAGGCTCGCCAAACCAGCCACTGGTCGAGAAAGAAATATTAATCGATGAAGATGAACCAATAAACGAAGCACAGATTACAGTCGAATTAAAAGAAACACTTCCCGATCGCAGAAGTTCAGCGAAAGAAGAACCAATCGTCATGGATGTTGACACCGATCCATTGCAAGATGATAACGTTGCAGATCTACTTGTACCCATGGAATCGCACAGCACTAAAGAGAATATAGACACTAGCATCGATGATGATCTATCCGCGCACAGCATTAATTTTGAGGAAATTTTAGCCCGAGCTGAAGTGGCCTAAAATCAGCAAAACATTAAAACGTTCTATGTGAATTAGTGGAAGAATGTTATTACTTTTTTGGTCAAAAAAAACATTAGTTTGTAAATAGGATAAATCTGTAGTTATTTTGTATGTTATCTATAAGTTAGTGATCTGATCTGATATTCGAAAAAAGTACTTGGAAGAAACGGATGGTGAACTGTTTGAAATAAACAAGAGAAAACGAAATTTGTGTTGCGAGCTGGGCTTTGCGAATGTCTGGCTTTTATTTTTTGAGTATATGTTATCTTGTATCCTTTAGTCTATAAACATTTAAGAATGCTATAAATGGGATTATCTTTATTTGTATGGTTTATAAGTTGCGGAAAAAAATAAAGAAAATAAAAGGAACTGCTGGCAATACTGTCTAACAACTCACTTGACGTTTTCATCTGTCAGTTCGACAGGCGATTACCTGATCCACCATGGGTGGCAAATGATTCTTGTTTGTTACGAAATAAAGTATTATTAAAAATAAGAATGAACCGAACAAGTAAATTGTTTTGGCCCGTGGTTGTGACGCCCAAAGATGCCGTCGTAAAATCGTTGGATGTAACGTCACGTAGTCAGAAGGTAAGTAATTGAATGAGCTAGGAAGACAGCCGCGTGATGCATTTTGGATACATTTCAGCTGATGCACGAACTGGGTTTGGTAAAGTCTTCGAATAATGGCACATTTCAAATACTGCCCTTAGCACAGAGAGCGCTGGACAAGTGCGTGGCGCTGGTGAACAGGCACATGGCAGCGGTGGATGCTCAAAAGATATCGTTACCTGTCCTGACGTCAAGTAGTCTTTGGAAGAAAACGGGTAATTAGTGGTATTTACTGTCCTGAAGCGTGTTCTAATCCTTAAATAGGTAGATTGGAAGATGGTGTGGGCGAGTTTTATCTGGTGAGGGACAGACATGGTAAGGAACATCTTCTCAGTCCGGTAAGAAACAACATTTTTCAAACGTCTAAAAGTACATACAACGCAGTCTTCTTGTTCATAGACTCATGAGGAAGCCGTGACATCAATGCTGGCTAGCGTAGCTCCGATTTCATACAAGCAACTGCCACTACGGCTGTACCAAGTATGTGAATCTATTCCGATACCAAACCTTCGATAACTACCAATCCATTCACAGATTGGCCCGAAATTTCGTGACGAATTGAAAGTCCGATTTGGTCTAATGCGAGCCAAGGAATTCATCATGAAAGACTTGTACACCTTCGATATTAACCTAGAAGAAGCCCAAAAGACCTATGCCCAAGTTAACGATGCTTATTTGTCGTTCTTCAACAAATTGGAGGTGCCCTTCGTAAAAGGTAGGAGACAAGTAGTAGATGATGAGAAAGAACCAAACACTCACATGTCCATTTAGTCCTTGCAAGTACCGGAATGATGGGAGGCAGTGCCTCCCACGAATATCACTTCATTTCGAAGACCGGAGAGGATAGTATCCTTAAGTGTTCAATGTGTGACTACGCCTCGAACGAGGAGGTCTCTGGCCACATAATGAAGTGTCCAAAGTGTAAGACAGCCATTGAAGCATCACGGGGCATTGAGATCGGCCATACATTCCTGCTGCAGGACAAGTATTCGAAGCCGCTCAATGCAACCTACCTGCAATCGAATGGTAAACCAAATCATCTCTATATGGGATGCTACGGCATTGGAATCAGCAGACTTTTGGCGGCTGCCATCGAAGTTCTTTCCACAGAAAACGACCTGAGGTGGCCCAAGTTGCTTGCTCCCTTTGACATCTGTATTATCTCTTCGAAGGTATAGTCGTAGTCGCAATTGCCTTCCCAAACTGTAGAAAATCTATATTTCGTTTCAGGAGGGAAGCAAGGAAGAAACAACTTCGCTACACTACGAAACAGAATTGTACAACGCTCTAACTCAGTTCTGTGAACCAGACGACATTATTCTCGACGACCGACGACATTTAACCATCGGCAAAAGACTAATGGACTCCAATCGGATGGGTTATCCACTCATAGTAGTGCTTGGATCAAAACTCACCCGTGATCCAGCGAAACTGGAAGTATACATCAATGGCATCGGCAAGGATTTAGACTTTAACGAAGCTCTGAGGAGCATCGCGGACTACATGAAAACCAAAACGTCACTATTCAATGAAAAACAAGTGAGTGGAGGCTTTAATCACATTTTGTCTTACAAGCAATAAAAGAAAACGTTTTTGATCTTATTCCAATGGATTGTGTCCTTTGAGTAGTAGCTGATCGGAGATGTGCTTCTGAAGTGCCGCGTCCATAGCTTGTATAAAACTCTCGACTTCGATGGGATGGCCCGAATTGGACATGAACATAGCGTGAGCGAGAAACGGAAGCTTTCGTAATGTTCGCCCGCTTACTCCGACACTTTTTTCGGCAAATGAACGTAAACTGTTTTGATGGGTCGCGTTTGACCCGTCAAGTGGCTCTGTTTTTATAATTCTCACTCTCATGAGCTCGTCCAGCATGGAGAGGTAGATCATATAAATCGCTTCTGACGATGGAAGACCGATATGTTGTTTAATGTCGGCGCGGTCGAGGAACGCCAGATCGATGTTCGACGCAAGATTTGATGTAGCCAGAATGAGAACGTTTGAGAACTCTTTTATCCCGTCTAGTTGTGTGAGCAGAGCATTCACAACACGCATAGCGTCTTTAGGCTCCTGACTTGACATGGAATCTCTGGCGTAGGCAATGGATTCGACCTCATCGATGAGGACACACACTAGTGACTTCGGTTGGGCGATAATTTCACGAACTTTTGTGAATAATTTCATCACAAGTTTACCGCTCTCGGAGAACCACTTCGAGAACAAACTGTGGCTGTTGATCTCAATCAGATGCGTGTACTTATATCTGTAAGAATAGATATATTAGACGTCGAAAACGTGCATAATGTGAAGGTATTTCTTACATTGACATAAGGCGGACTGATAGCTTCTGTGCAATGGCCTTACAGAGGCTTGTTTTACCTGTACCAGGCGGACCATGAAGCAAGATGATTCGGTTACACGAGATTACATTCTGATTGACGTTGTGTCGCGCAAATATCAGGGAAGATTGAGCGAATTTTAACAATTTTTCCTTCAGTCCCTCCTCGTAGATCAAATTCTCCCAGAGACCAACGAAACTATTAGATGGCAAAAGCCAGTGATTCGAGGCGGAAATCTCTTCGCCGTTCCCATCGCCACCGTCCTGTAAAATCAATCAAATAGAAAAGAGAAAATTACCCTACAAGCGTTCACTTACTTCAAACACTTCGATTTCTGCGTTTCGTATATGGGGGCGGTAGATGTGATACAGGATTCGGAAGTCGGACTGAAAATTTCCACGGAAATTAAATGATTTCAACAACATTCCTTGGAATTCTTACTTTCGAACTTTTGTGGTCAAGCTCTTGATCTATGGTAATGCTTTCCACATGTGTCTGCACGAGAGTGCCATGTTCCTCGTTTATTTCTATACTCCCTGAAAAGAGCTGCTGTTTGAAGCGTTCGAAATACACGTCCAATTCGCTTTGTAACTGACTTTCGATTGTCTCTGTGCGGCTTTTGGGGGGAAATACCTGGTCAGTTGTTGATAAAATGCTGATTTGTACTCACGTATTTCCGCTCTTCAGTTTAACTTCGACGTGAATTTTATTCTGAAAATTTAAAATTTCCATTTTTGCGAGAAAAGTCGTTAATTTGTCGGTTAAGATTTGTGAAATCCAAAATTTGCAAATTAGAAGACGTCAAAATAGAATTGTATGCTTCGCTTCAAGTTACCAAGAAATGTCATTGGATCTGGGGTATGTTCGCATGCTTGCTTCTTTTTAATTTATACAAATGCGATTGCGGATGTTTGACATAATTATTAAAAACTAAATATGTGAACTAAACATGCAGCAAAGGTAGGCGTCTCACTGATGCCAAGGACGCAGAGATGCTTAGCAAAAGTGTAATGGCCCGTAATGACTCCCACAATTCTTCTGTAGCCGATTCTCCTTAAAGACAGGAGGAATGCTGCGAATTTTTTTGTAGACATCAGGGCATACGCGCTTAGTCATCCTGCAACCTGGACAATCCCTCTATCTACGATTGTGTGTACTAAACACCCAATCGTTAATGTGGGAATTAACCGTGGTCACAGGTAGACCTAGAGCGGGTTCAGGTCCTGAGAAGCTCTCCTCTGAACCCATTCTGGCGAGTTCATCACAGATCTCATTTCCTGGGATCCCAGAGTGGCCTGGAACCCATACAAGCCTTAATGAATTTAGTCTACCGACTCTGTCCAAGAAGGACTTGAGTTCAAGCACTAATTTGGAGCTAGTTAAGGGGTTGCACACAGCTTAGGCTGTCACTGCAGACGCATATGCTTTATCCCCTCCACCTATGCTTCACAACATAATGCATGGCCATTAGGAATGCGTATATCTCTGATTGGAAGACAGATGCATATTTTCCTAACGAGAAGTGCGGTCGGATGTTTTCGCGCTCAAAGAAGACCCTAGCTCCGGACCCCCTCCTAGACCTGGAGTCATCCGTAAAATGGCATGTCCATGAGACGGGGGTCGGAGGACAATTCTTGCGCAAGCACACTGTTATTCCTATGCGAGTTGTACCAAAAGCCATTTCTCTTCAGACGGGACATGGCTTTCGGAGCACATGCTTTCTTGCTTTGGTGGCGTTACAGCCTATGAAGGGCAAGAGCCAAGCTTCTCTCAAGCACCCATGTTGTGTGTGATTTCTTTTTTTTACACAGGTGAAAGGGACCTACGGTTTAATGCCGATTTCGAACGTCTCGAGGCGAGAAGCTTTTTCTTGGCAAGTATACTACGGGGGGTTTAACCAGTACCCCGCCGAGGAAGGACGCCGCGAAATAAACATTCGATGGCGTTGGTGTTATCGGATTCTGAACTCGCTCATCGTGCGCCAGAGTCCAACACACTATCCACTGCACCACGACGCCCTCTTTTGGAGCACATCCTCTGATAAATATATTAAGAGGTGGAAGGTTCATCATGGCATCTAAGGCAGCACCCGGCGTGCTGGGGACAGCCCCCGTGCAACTGAGACAAACCGTTCCTTGGAGTTTGGTGAAAGAGGCTACGACGTGTTTGCGTGTTAGTCTGTTCCACCACACAACCGATGCATATGAGATTATAGGTCTTATCATGGCCGTGTAGATCCAAAGGACCTTTGCCGGGGATAAACCCAATGTTTTGCCAAAAGCTCCTTTGCATTGCCAGAAAGCTGACAGCACTTTGGTGGTTTTTGACTCAACATGTTTTGACCAGAGAAGCTTGCTATCTAAGATTACTCCTAGATACTTAGTCTCCTTGGATATCGGGATGGAAGTGCCCTTTAGTACCAGCTGAGTCATATCAGTATTTTTCCTCCTTCTCGTGAAGAGAACAATATCGGTCTTAAGAGGATTGACCGACAGCCCATTCCCGATACACCAATCATCGATCACATTTACGGCCGCCTGTGCTTTAACCAAAACAATTGGTGATGACGCTATTCAGGTTATGAGCCGCGTTCTCTACCAATTGTTCCGTTCTAAGTTTAGGTAGAACCTGAGTGGATTTCTCAAGCTCCTCTCTAAGCCGTACCCAGTCCATCTTTCTCGGATACCGTCTATGTTGCAAGGAAGAAATTCCACAACTGAATGACCGCATGCAATCGGCATTGCCATTTCTGTGCAAATGGGCGCATAGCAACGGGCTCAGGATTAATCCCCAGAAAACGGAGCTCATGCTATTTACCAAAAAGCATAAAATTACAGAAAACTGCCCTATCACTTTGCTCGATACCAGGTTGACCTATTCCTCTAGTGCCAAATTCCTTGGCATTATACTCGATAGGAAATTAACTTGGAAGAGCAATACAATTGAAAGAGCAAAAAAGCAACAATAGCTCTCTACACATGTAAGAAAGCCCTAGGAAAAAAATGGGGATTCAACCCCAAGATCACCCAAGACCCATACTAATGTATGGAGTGATAGTCTGGTGGACTGCACTGGACAAGACAACATACCACAAACAACTCGAGAAGGTACAAAGGATGGCATGTATGTGCATTACCGGGGCCCTCAGGTCCACACCAACGGCTGCGCTCAACATGATACTAGACCTTACACCACTCGATATTTTTGGCAAGCAAATTGCCATATACACGGCCATAAGACTAAAAGCCAACTCGAAATGGACGAGCTATGTCACTGGCCACCCCTCCATCCTGCAAAACAGGATAACTATGGGAGAAAACTTGGACCACATAGAACCCACCACAGTCTTGGACAAAAACTTTACGACGATATATCCGAACAGACCAAACTCGACTCGCCAAACTCAACCCCGCAGCAAATGCGTGGATTTTTACACTGACGGGTCTAAAACCAAAGACGAGGTGGGCAGCGGAGTATTCTGCAAACAACTTAAGCTGTATAAAGCTCTAGAATTACCAGATCACTGCAGCGTTTTCCAGGCGGAACTGTTGGCAATAAAAGAGGCCTTGTCTTGGCTGAAGTGGAACGTAATAGCCACCACGGATATTCGCATTCTCACGGACAGTCAAGCAGCCTTAAAGTCGTTGGAGACCTATGTGTAAACATCAAAATCTAGTCTCGACTGTCGCCTATCTCTTAAGGAGATGGCAGAACAGTTCAACATACAGCTTACCTGGGTACCGGGATACAGCGACATTACAGGAAATGAAAAAGCTGACACACTCGCCAATCAAGGAACGACGCTACAATCAATCGTGGCTTATGAGGGAGTACCCCTTACAACCATTAAACATAATCTGACCAATCTCGCCAGGGCCGAGACGAACCTGAGATGGACCCTGGGACATACCTGCGTCATCACCACACCAGGCAAATCTGGCCTCGGCTTGACAGTCAACGAACAAGGAGTATAATCTCCCTAAAAAGAACTGACATCTACAAAGTCAGCGATGTCATCACAGGACACTGCCTCATTGGCAGTCACGCACAAAAACTAGGAATAGTTCCGAACGATTTCTGCAGAAGCTGTCAGGACGAGGAGGAGGTCGAATCCATTCACCAACTTCTCTGTGCCTGTCCAGCATTTTGCAATATCAGGAAACGTTACCTAGGCTCTTACTTTCTTAACGGTCTGACAGATGTTCAGAAAGTAGGGATACCTGATCTTCTTAACTTCCTAAGAAGCACAAAATGGTTCCACGAATAGGGGGGCAGATCCCCTCGTAGCTGCACAACGGGCCTCCCTGGCCTATGCGTATTCTTCTCAATTCTGGGAAGGCTACGATCCTACCTACCTACCTACCTAATCGGAATTCGATATATCTACGGTCCGACAGCGTAGCATCAAGCAAGATTGATGTCCTTCACATATCTCTGTTGGATAGGGTCAGGTCAAATCACCTCCTGTCGTCCTGCCGTAACAAACGTTGGTTGAGAGCCAGTATTGTTGATGGTAAGGTTAGGCGAAAGAGTGAAGTCTAAAAGACCGGCGCGCGAGTTTGTTGCCATCGCTTCCGCACTTCCCGTTTTTCATTCACCATTTTCACCATATTTCAGGCGGGTAGGATACCTTTTGATTGACTGATGACTGACTGATTGAATTTGATATTGGTGTGGAGTACTTTTAGACGCCGCATATTGCACTGCTTGGACAAAACGATCAGCTTCGACTTCTAATTCATAGGATGTTCTTAGCGGTAATCTGAGTTCAGTGCTTTCCTCAACGTAGTTTCTGAATCTATCCCAGTTAGTTAATGTAGGTGGTCTTTAGATTTTAATTAGAGCTGCGCTCATCGTTTGTATAACTGGAGAATGGTCTGAGGAAAGGTCAAAGCTCTCATCGACTTTTAGGTAGTTTGAAAGTGTCAAGGTCATTCATTTTGTTTATAATTCCATCTGTGTTCGAAGATAGAATTTTTAACATTTTAGTCATATTTTAAGATTATGTTGGTGACCGTTAGGTCTTTCGAGGTTAAGTAGTCGCTCGAAAATAAGTCGATTCGTTTGGCTTTGTTCTTCAAGCTTCGCAAGAAAAATTGACAAAATGATTGCCATGAGGTCTAATTTTCGGCACTAAGGAATGCATTCATTTTTGGAACTTGACGTTTCCTTATAAAAAACTGTAATTATCAAGTTATTTGGAAAACAAATTTCTTTTTTGTTTGTTTGTCTTTTGAACCACTTTTTAAATAGTATTTTATATTTTATCAACACACCCTTTGCGAACGCCTTATCGATAGCAGCGCCTCTATCATTTCACCATGCATTTCTCAATTTGAAGTCGTCAAATCGTACGAGCCGCTCTCGACCAGCGCTAACTTCAACTTGTTCTTTCTTTCAAAAAACTTCAATATGGTGAGTGGATGCTGCTCTCGAAACTAAGAAATAAAATCAACGTTTTGCAAAAACATCACAACGTAATCAAATGTGCCTTTTTATTTTTTACGTGCCGGGAATAATGTGAAATTCGAATTTGCCATTCTTTATTACTTATGGTGCCGTTGATCTGTTTGATGTTTTTGAAAATACCGAATGTCAACATTCGTCGAGTGACTTAGGTGAGCCGCCACTAATTCGTATTCTATTCTTACAGTCCAATCAAAAGAGGAAGAAGACCAGAAAGCTCCGTGGTCATGTCAGTCATGGACATGGTCGTATCGGTGAGTTACCAGGTGACTAACATCGCCGAGATCAACACTGAATTTGGATTTATGTATTTAGGTAAGCACCGTAAGCATCCTGGTGGTCGCGGTAATGCTGGTGGTATGCACCATCACCGTATTAACTTTGATAAATACCATCCCGGTTACTTCGGTAAGGTCGGTATGAGGAACTTCCACTTGAGACGACAACATAAATTCTGCCCGTCGATCAATCTGGACAAGCTGTGGTCACTGGTTGGACCGGAAAAGTATGCCGAACTCGTTAAGGAGAAGAGCACCAAAGCTCCAGTCATTGACTTGGTTGAATTCGTAAGTTTCTTTCCGTTTATGTGTGGTCGTATGCGTGGAGTTCTTGTTTAGAATGAAGATAACCCTTAAGGCGTCGGGCGGACTGAATGCGACCGTACAATTGCTTTTCACCATGTTGAGATAGCCTTTCAGATTAAACAAGAATTTCAATTCCGCTCCACATGATTAGTGTCCAGTAACCACATAGTATTGATTGATTGTGCTTTCTTGTTAGGGCTACTACAAACTCTTGGGCCGCGGTCACCTGCCTAAACGACCAATTATTGTCAAAGCTAAACACTTCTCCAAGAAGGCGGAAGATAAGATCAAGAAGGCTGGCGGAGCTTGCCTGTTGCGGGCTTAATTTAAGGTAAATTCAATCGTTTCTATACCAGATTAGTGGTCTCGGAGGGACAGTGATGTTTCGACTATCGCGTCAGACTTCTGCTGAGTGAATTACTGTCGACCATAACTGAACTGAGTTCATACTCGTTTCTTATCGAAGATGAGAATCTACTCCATGTAGGGTACTAACTATTCCTCTTCGTTTTCAGGTTATTTTCCATTGAAAGGCGCTGTACCGTACATTGAACATCTGGAGTGTACAAATGTGACTTTTTTAAGAAATAAAAATTTAAAAAAACGATACAAATGCATGTGTTTAAGTTCTATGGTTATGTTGGCCACTTTGCAGAGTATTTATGCGGGAAAAAGGGTTTCTGTATCCGAATTACCTTACAATACACTTCGAACCTGTCAAATCGAAGGCAGGCGGCGACTGGTTCGTCATCCCAAGTCACAGAAACAATCGAAAATTCAATCTGGCTTGTGCGTGCGACACGTAACTGCGTGTACATTATTGTGCTGGTTTTCCAGAAACCATTCAATCGATTTCCCATAAATCGGAACATTAGTTGTATTCCTCTTGTTCTAGGGTTCAGTTTTGCGCTATGATGAACCGCGGCAGATGTGCTATCGGGGGCACACGAGTCGACGAAACCCTTTGCTTTGGGTCTCGTATCGAAAGAGAACGTACTATGAGATTACCAAAGCACATCCGATCTTATCCGGGACCATTTGAACATTCTCAATTCCGTGGACTCATTAAAAAGGTACATATGTCCAGCGGGCTCAACTCAATGTTTTCATTTACATTCCACCCCCTTTTAGCTTCCTAACAAAAAAGGCTATACACTTCTGGCAGGTCGCACGCCGAGGGACAAGGACTTTCGTGCAATCCACCCTTTTGGTCCTGGTATTGGAGCATATGAAATCAATCCGTTAAAACCTGTCAAGCAGTCTCCCAAGCCGTTTGGACAGGGCGCCGTTGACTTGAAAGTACCCTTCGTCACTCCAGCGTAAATACTTATATTTCTTTTTCTATACTGCGAACATGATAACATGTGATTTGAATACAGGCCTGGAACATACAGCTTCTTCAAGCGAGAGGTGAAGGTTTGTACATCATTTTTACACGACAGGATCATGGTGCCAATTGTCAAGATTGTTTGTAATCCCTTTAATATGGCTTTTTGCCACGTGTGCGAAGAGACACCTGTCGGGGATTATTGGCACAAGGAATCCACCAATCAGGACATGTGTAGACCGTGTATGGAGGCAGAAATACGGAATTCGAAAAGATGCTCGGAAAAGATTCTCGTGCGACTACGTCGTATGAATGAATTGAAGGCATATAAACTGTATCGCTACTGTGAGTTCTATCATCTTCATCACAATACGAAGGCTGCCGTACAGTTTATGCCTACGAAGGAGTTAGTGTTTAAGTGTCGCAAAGAGAATTATTTGGCTTCGTATGGATTGTAAATTTCAAATGATCAAATGAATAAATGAAATTACATTTACCGGAAGTTGTGAAGTCGCCATTTAGCAGAGTCTTTAACCGGACCGAGTTTGGGTATTTGAATACTGGGTGGCGCTGTTGTTTTAGATGGATATGTAGTCTAAGTGGATAATTCCTTCCAGAGCGGTTATTAATTGGCTATAAGACCGAAGGTAGCATTTATTGGTCAAGATTTCAGCGTCTCGGGTGATGGTAAAGGCTTATGTCCACCTGAGTGCAGCACATTAAATTATTACGTCGTACCTCAGGGCTGGATTTAAAGTTAGGAGCGGTGTTGTCCATACAATCACCTGAGACCTTAGCGGTCTCAGGCGTTGGATTTGTGGACGCCTGACTAACCTGTAACTGCAACTGAAACGCTGAAAACAGTTCGGCGTAGCTCGTATAATGCGTCGCGCGTGGTAACTGACTAAAGCCATTGAATTTGCTGTGGCATCCTTCGATGGCTTTAAACCGACAGGTACCCAACTTTCAGAGAGTTTTTGGGAGACTCGGTCGGCAAAGTTCTTAGCGGTCAGATGCAATTGTAGCTTTTCGACGTCGATGTTGGCTTCACGAAAGGCTCGGACATCAAGAATACTGGAGGATTGTCTGACGTCGATCGCAATGTGATCAATCTGCCAGATCCGCCAGATATCTTTATGGATGTTGAGGTGTGAGAACCGCGTACTCATTACAGCGAGGTTCCGCCCCGAGGCGAAATCCACTAGCCTGAGTCCGTTCCCGAATGTGTTGTTGTATAGGCTGTGTTTTCCGATGACTCTGGCAAAGACTTTTTCCTTTCCCAGCTGTGCATTGAAGTCTTCTAGAATGATCTTGGTGTCGTAGCTGGGGCATTTATCGTAGTCCGTTCTAGGAGATCACAGAAGTCATCCTTGTTATTATCATCCTTGTCCTCTGTCGGGGCGAGGGCGCAAATCAGTATATTTAAGGCTTAAGACTTTTTGCCATTAGTCTATCTCGAACAACAAATCCAACTTCAAAATAAGCACTGTCTTCCCCCTTTGTAGCAATCGCCGTAATGGAGGTTGCAGTTTTCATCCTCTTTTTGCCCGGCCCATTCCACCGCACTTCCTGCATTGCGGTAAAGACTCATTCAAAGACTAAGTTATGCGCTGCTATTTGTGAATAACGGGGTCAAGGAAGGGCCTCGGGGTAAATCGAACTAAAACTGAGATAGTCCTCTTCACAAGAAAAAGATTAATACCAAGGTATACATATCCACGTATAAATGGTACCTTGGCATCATTTTAGATTCCAAGCTTAGCTGGAAGGACAATATAAATGAACGAACCAAGAAAGCTTGCGTGGCACTATATTCGTGCAAAGTAGCTCTCGGAAAGACATGGGGCTTTAAATCAAAGGTGGTATACTGGCTGTACACCGCGGTGGTAAGACCTATTTTAGTCTATGGATCCATTGTCTGGTGGAAAGCACTTGAGAAGAAATGCAACCTTCAAACTCTTACAAGGATTCAGAGGGCTGGCTGTCTGGCGGTGACCGGATCTATGAAATCCACACCAACGGCGGCCCTTGAAGCGATGCTGAACCTTCCACCACTAGGCATGTACTGTGAAATCATTGCAGCCAGGGCTGCGCTAAGGATGCAAGAATCCAGTCCAGTCCAGAAACGGACTATACCACCCCACTTTTTTGCTGCGAGAGGAGATTCTCTATTAGGATTCCTTCCAGGGAGAAATGGGCCAGTGGTATGGTAAACACGGAAGAGGAAGTGGCAATCTATACCGACGTATCCAAATCGGATACCGGTACATGAGCCGGAGTCTACTTCGAACCTCAGGAAGTGTGTCACTCCTACAGACTTAATGATGGCTGTAGCGTCTTCCAGGCTGAGACATTCGCAATCAAAAAGGGCGCCGATCTGATTCTTAGGGAGAATTTCTCAGGTAAGAGAATCAAAATCTATGTTGACAGTCAGGCAGCCATTAAGGCTCTACAAGCAACATGGATAAGATTCAAACTCGTAAAACTCTGTAAAGAGAAACTGGAAGAAATATCGGATGCCAATGAGGTAACCATCTGCTGAGTACCAGGGCATGTGAATATTTCCGGAAATGAGAAGGCGGACGAATTAGTCAGACTGGGATCAGGTGCAGATACTTCGCAGATCACAACTGAGGCTAGAACGCCACTCAGCACACTGTTTAGAGAAATAGGCGTGGAACTACTAGGAAAGGCCAACAAGCGATGGTGTCAATTAGACACATGCGCTACGGCAAGGCTAACATGGCCTGTCTATAACAAAAAAAGGACGGAAAGTCTGCTAATTCTTGGTAGAGGGAATATAAGACTGGTAGTCGGTGCCCTCAATGGGCACTGCATGGTATCATATCATGCAGCTAGACTAGGCCAGCCCTACAACGATTTTTGCAGAAGCTGTCGGGACGAAGAGGAAATAGAATCCATTCGTCACCTACCGAAAATATTAACGTTCCTCGGGAACTACTTCTCCTCGGGTTTAGAGGAGGTAAGAGACATTAAGCTGAACAAACTGCTAAGATTCTTAATTGAATCTGGGTGGTTCAGCTCAGCGGGCAACTAACAGGTTCCCCTCGGGTTAGTTTTTCAAAATGCTCGCAATGGACTCCTTGTAGTCTAAGTGAGCCTTGACCTCATGTCAATAGGGCACGCAACTAACGTAACCTAACAACGAAAAACCTACAATGAATCCCAACTAGAGAAGTTGTCAAATTTTTAAAGATAGCACTTAAATTCTACACCAAAGAAGGGGGTAAAATAGATCTTTATGGTCGCAGTACTAGTATATTCATATGACACATCCCGATACGCCGGTAGTGCGATTCATTTCATGCTTGCAAATGCTCCCTTGACGTTTCACTGTGTTCTTACAATAACGTCAATGTCATTTTTTGCCAATTGACTTGAAACGTGTATGTACATATGTATATCGTGCGTCTTGTATTGACAGGCGAATTTTACATGCTATTTTCAAGCGCAATATTAAATAAGTCACACGAGAACGCGTCACCTTGTCTCAGAGCTTTTCTAACGTTGAAGTCGTGTGTCAGATCACTCCCAACTGTTATGGAGGATTGAGGGTTTGTTAATGATTTCACACAGAGTCTGACAAGTTTGGCAAGTGTTATACGAATATCGAATTCCGAGGGTACGGAGTAGGCAAAGAGGGGCTACAACCCAGTGTTGCTCCCAAGGGTGTTTTTTTTTTTTCTTTTTATAGTTCGCACAGGTTCAAGGGTTATACTCTTATATGATGTTTGTCACACAACCTGGACGGAGTGCAGATGGTTTGAGTCGTAGATGTTCGTTCACTACTCTCCAGGGGTGGTTGTCCTAGATAGAAGGAGAGGAACTCGAATGAATTTTCACGTTGGTTGTAGTTCCCAGCAAATGTTCCATGCCATTATGGTGTTATGATGTTGTATTAGAACTGCACACGGAGAGTATGAATTTGAAGTGGCCATATACTCTGAGTGCTACGCCTTCATCGGGACCTCTACAAGGAGGCACTAAAGTCTTTCAAAGCAGCAACCAGGAAGGCAAAGAGACAATCCTGGAGGGACTACTGCGATAATATAAGGACGGTTTCCGAGGACTGAAGAATAAGGAAGATTCTGGCCTCGGTTCCGTATAATCAAAGCCACCTGATGCGTAATGACGGCTCCTGGACAACCTCCAGAGAGGAAGCCCTGGAACTTCTCCTAAGCGCACACTTCCCAGGCAGTGGTGACTCGGATATGACACCTCCTCGGGTCAATCAGCCAACGCCACCCTCCCTCGAGCGTGCTCCTGACCTGGTCAACTACAACAACGTCCTTTGGGCCATAAAGAGCTTTGAACCCTACAAGTCTCCGGGACCGGATGGGATCATACCAGCTGAGCTCCAGCAGGTAGCAGATATCATCCTCCAGATATATATCCCCAGCAAGTGGAAGGTAGCCAAAGTCATTTTCATACCCAAGGCAGGCAAAAGCCCCCACACGTATCTAAATGACCTAAGGCCTATTAGTCTCACTTCTTTTCTATTAAAAACTCTAGAGAAGATTTTGGACGTACACATCCGGTACAGCTGCATCTCAGCAAGGCTGTCGGATAACCAACATGCCTACAACAAAGGCAAATCGGTGGAAACAGCACTCCACTCATTGGTCAGTAAAATAGAAAGGTCTCTGGAAAATAAACAATACGCTCTAGTCGCCTTTCTCGACATTGAGGGCGCCTTTAACAATGTTGAACCATGGGCCGTCATCAAGGCGCTGTCTGAACTGGGTGTTAGAAAGTGATAGATAGATAGTGATAGTTAGATCAGTGATAGAACTGGTACGACAGCTGCTAATACAAGGAGTTGTCAAAGCCAACTTCGCTGGTTCCGTCTCAACTAGAATGGTCAGCAGAGTAACACCATAGGGTGGAGAACTCTCCCCTCTCCTCTGGAACGTGGTGGTCAACGAACTACTGCTGTTGCTTCAACAGGAAGGGTACGCTGTGATCGCCTATGCGGATGACATTGCTATTGTCGTCACAGGAAAATTTCCCAGCACTCTATGCGACCTTATGCAGAGTGCACTACATACAGTAGAAACCTGGACACGGTACTGTGGACTTGGGGTGAACCCAAAGAAGACCGATCTAGTACTGTTCACTAACAAATATAAAATTCCGCCCCTCAACCCACCGAGGCTGGGTGGAACTCAACTAACAATCAAAGAACAGGCTAAATATCTAGGCCTAGTCCTTGACAGGAGGCTGAATTGGAAACCCAACAATCTTGATCGGGTCAAGAAAGCAACTGTTGCCCTCTACAGCTGTAAGATTGTAGTGGGCAGGAGGTGGGGTCTCCAACCAAGCATTATGTACTGGCTTTACACAGCAGTCATAAGGCTTATCCTCCTGTATGGCGTCGTAGTCTGGTGGACTGCTCTGGACAAAGCAGTCAATCGAAACCTTCTGGGGAAGGTACAAAGATCGGCCAGCTTATATATAAGCGGAGCGATCAGATCAACCCCCACGGAGGCCTTAAATGTTCTACTACATCTTCCACCATTAAACCTTTCCAGCAAGCAAGTTGCTGCATGCGCGGCCCTAAGGATGAGGAGCATAAGAAAATGGCCCACATCTCAAAAAGGCCACACCTCTATTCTAAAACACTTCAAAGTACCCATGGACACTGACTACATCAACCCGCAGAATGTGTTCACCAGGAACTTCGAAGTTGTCTTTCCATCCAGGGAGGAATGGGCTGAAGGGAAAGTCATACCAAAGGACTCGATCTCCCTCTATACCGATGGCTCTAAGATGGAGTAGGGTGTAGGCAGTGGGGTCTACTCCAAGGAACTTAACCTCAACCTATCATTTAGACTCCCAAATTACTGTAGTGTGTTTCAGGCAGAAATAACTGCGATAACGGAGGCCCTGGCATGGCTCAGGATCAATGTAATATCCACAAAGGATATTATCATTCGCACGGATAGCCAATCTGCGATAAAATTCCTGGCAGCGGTAACCCACAAATCAAAAACATCCATTAACTGTCGCCTATCTCTAGATGAGATGGCTGAACAGTTCAACATTAAAATACTGTGGGTTCACGGGCATAGGGATATTCCAGGAAACTGCGCGGCCGACGAACTCGCAAGGTTAGGGTCAAGCACACTCAGCCTACCTACCCTCGGGTACCTAGAAATACCAATAAGTACGGTAAAGCACATGATAAAGTTTCAAACCATAGAGGAGACCAATCTCCAATGGAATGAGAGCAATATCGGCTTTATCACCAAACAATTGTGGCCTAAGTTAAATTTAGGACGAACCAGGGACCTGGTGGCAACCAAAAGGGCAACCTTAAGCACCCTAGTGGGTGTCATTACAGGTCACTGCACCATTGGAAAACACGCCGCCAGACTGGGGCTACCCTACAATGACTTCTGTCGCGGCTTCATGGACGAGGAGGAGGAGGAATCAATACACCATCTCCTCTGCTCATGTCCCTCTTTTGCGAATCGCAGGAGGATTTACCTCGGCGCGCCCTTCTTCGACAATCTGAGTGAGCTAGCAAACCAAAAAATAGCTCAACTCCACCGCTTTATTAGAAGCACCGGTTGGTTCCCGGGAAGCGGATCAGGGTAACCTGATCTAGGTGGTATCACAATGGGCCGGTTTCGGCCTAAGTGTGGCTTAAGCCTACCACGTCAACCTAACCTAACCTACGCCTTCATCAGTATTTTTGATTACTTCCCATCCACAACAGCTGTGCTGCACTATTTTTCCGTATAGCAGTTGCATTTATTTGGCTATGGACATACTTTGAAATACAGATCTACCGCTTGACAGTCGGTGATGTTTACCATTGCACCACGAGTACAATAGACGGCAGTCCGACAGTTTTTCGGGCTTACGGGCTTTTTCCGCAAGTTTGTGACGAGCACTGAGCAACGCCGCTGACAGACCTGGCCAAAACAGACCATCATCGCTTTATTGTTCCCATTTCTGCTTAAATGGGTGGGTTAAACAAAAGTACAAGAGTTGTCAATGGTCTGGCGGGATCTTTCCACAGTATATTTCAAAGATGACCATGCGAGCAACGTTATCGTCGATGGCGCCTGCTGTTTTTCAATGGATTCGATTTGTTTTTTGTCTAAAATGTATGTAAATGTTCCTCATATGCCTCCATGGATGAATTGAGAAATCAGTTGAGTGAGCGATTTATCTTTCATTTTGGACGGGTAAATTGGTTGGCTAGGTCATACGATTTGACACCTTCAAGTCTATTTTTATTAGAATACATCGAATCACTCCTCCGTGCCGAAGGACAACATTGCACGTGCTATTAGTGAGATATCAGCCAATATGCTCGAATGTTGACTCAAATTTGGACTCCCTGTGTGGACCACAAAGAACTGATGCTTGCTTCGAGAATTCGTCACCACTCTTTGTTAGAGTTCAAATATAGAAAAAAAATCTGCTTAGTGCTTCAAAGTTAGTGTGTGGGCTGACTACGCTTTCGTTGGCCTAAGCTTCAGGATGTCTATCTCTAGCTGGTACCAAAAGATGAGGCTCGTTTTTAAACCAGTTGAGCAAATTTTACCTTTTTTTGCATTATGATTATAACCAGCTCTAGGAAATGGCAAGCTTCCTCATCAATATTCTCATAATATGCTCGAACCATCCTATGTTTTTTAACGATACATACAGCGTCGCCTTAGGTCAACGTGTCTTAGTACCATCGACTCAGCAATTCGTTTCACATATTTGAATTTAAAATTTAATTTCCAAATTACCGTTAATAATGAGATGCACATGCTTGTCCTCGTACATATGTAACTCAGCAAAAATTTAATATTCCAAGAAGGACGATCAAGGCCCTTATCCTCAATAAAACACATACCACATCCCATCGAACTCTACCAATTCCGGGGCCTTAGAAATACTGATACCGACATGGCATTGGTCGGTCACTGGCGCTGGTTGCATCGTTGCATAGATACATAGATTGAAAACTGCACACGAAGCCGAATATAATTTTCGATTATCATTATCGTCCATGTGCGGCGCCGGAAAGTTTGGCCAAAGCACAAGCGCATACATCCTCGTACACATGTCAGGATGAAAATACATATGCACTTAAACTATTGACGTGACCAAATGACTTAAGGGCACACACACAACTCATCCTTGGAGTTGCTGATAAATAATTAGGGAAATTCGCTATTTTGCTCGTGGAGGTGTCGCTTTGTTATCCTGACAATGCTAAAGTGTTGAAGAAGATAAGCATTGTAATAACCATAAACAAAGTGAGCAAGGTGCGAAGGAACTAAACAAGCAGTGGTCTGGGTGCTATACCTAGGTCCTCGGGAGCAGGAGTTTTTCTCATTATGTTTCGGGAGCTGAAGCAGAGAGTGTGGCATTATTAAAAAGCAAAGGAGATAACACTATGGAAGCATTCCTTCGGGAAAATAATTTTCCTTGCACGATAAGCGAATGGAATTTTGTGTTTGTTCTTGCCATCATGTAGCAGGACCAAACTACAACATAATGTCGACTACAGAAGGGGCACCTATAACTATCGTACACATGTACATACGAGTATCTGGTGCGGTATCCTGGGTATCGAAGACAGAACGACAAGGGATGGGAGTTAATGTTAATAAAATCCACACCAGAGTGCTTATACGAAAGTTAATTGCACAATTTCACAGGACGAATTTATTAAGCAAACTTTGCGCAGTGCTTCCGTTTCGCATTTAAGCCGTAATGAGCTAGTGAATTAATTGTAGGCGAATGCAGTCGGGTATTGTGCGATTGTGTTGTGGGATCATAAAATCAAAGAGTAAATCGTCCCGGAACTTTCAGCGAGACGCATTCATATATTCTATGCCTGGTATGTACTTGTACTCGTATGCATGCAAACTGGTGTGGAGCACATCAGATACTTCTAGTTTCAAGAAGTACTGACATATTTGGAGTAACCTTAGTCAGTCTTTTCAGTTTGAAATCATTTTTAATAATCTATTCTTATAACTGGATAGTAAAAGACTAACAAAGACCTCGTAGGAGTTGTTTTTTTTTTTTGGTTGCGCCAAACGGATGTGGAATCTTCAAAAGATACCAGTAGCTCAGGCTACTGGCATGTACGATTCGCAAGCCTGAGTAATCTATTCCAGTAATACGCTTACGTACTAAACCACACCCTGCACCCTTCCTGCTCCAAGGGAGCTGCCGTTTGGTTTTGGTTGCTCTCCCTGTTTCTCTCCTGACGCCGGAGTTGCTTCATGATTCCCGCTGCGGTTTCTTTTACAGCGTCCCATATTTCGCTCGATGTAAGCATATGCTTTATGATGTTCTCGGGAGTCGGTGTTTCTCCAATTTTATCTTCGAGATATTTATTTTCTGCCTCGAAATGTGAGCATTGAAAAAATACGTGTTCTTCTCTAGCCTCTCCACAGTTTGCACAGAAAGGAGATTCATCAAGGCCAAACCTGTAAAGATAGGCTCGGAAGCAGCCATGCCCGGTTACGAACTGGGTGAGATAAAAATCTACTTCTCCGTGATACCGGCTTATCCAACTTTGTATGTCCGGTATAAGTCGATGGGTCCATCTTCCCTTTGTTGACAGATTCCATCTCTCCTGCCATATTCCAATGCTACGCCGTCTTTCTTCCAGTTTAATATTTCTGACTGAGGCAAGGGGTTCCTGAATTTTGTCATTGTAGGACTTTTGCAACTCGATGGCCAAGATATCGGCTGGTAGCATTCCAGCAATTACACATATAGCATCATCCGATACCGTCCGAAAAGCGCTGCACACTCTTCTTACTCTTCTTGAGTGGGACTTAGTTTTCATCGCCTTTGCCCATATTGGTGCCGCGTACATAATTATTGACTGCGCCACTCTTGACAAAACTAGTCTTATTTGCTGCCTGGGTCCTCCGATATTTGTCATTATTCTGGCTAAGGCAGCACACACCTGAGCTGCTTTATCGCACTATATTTCAAGTTACAAGCTACAAGTTCCTTGTAGCTGAGCCTAGCGAGAATCATCACACCTAAGTATCTGATAGACGGTTTCGACGTTATATTTTGATCGACTACCCTGATGGTAATTGTTTCCCTTTTCTTGCGGCTGCTTACTAGTACTGCTTCTGTTTTGTGATCGGCGAGCTCTAACCCGACTGTTGACATCCAGCGTCCCACTTTTCTGATACATTCGTTCCCTATGTCCTCTATTTCGGTGTTCCAGGTGTTTCGCTGCTACTACGATTGCAATATCATCAGCGAAGCCTATGATTTTTGCCTCGTTGGGAATTTCTAGCCTCAGAACTCCATCATACATAAGGTGCCACAGAATATGACCTAGCACCGATCCTTGTGGTACTCCGCCAGATATGTGGTACTGGCACCATCTTTTCTCTAAGTGAGTGTACAATTTGTCCCCAGTTTCTAGAGTTGAACGCGTTTTTGATGTCCAGTGTTATTATGGCACCGTATTTCTTTGCGCCTCCTGCTCATCTCTTGCCCTGAATAGCTTCTTCCAAAACTGTGGCTACCCTCCGTATAGCATCGATTGTAGAACGGGCTTGCCTGAATCCGTACTGTTCGTTTGAAGGCCCTCGGCTTCATTTATTGCCACCTCGAGTCTGTTGGCTATCATTTTCTCCAGTATATTACCCATTGTATCTAATAGGCAAATCGGACGGTATGACGACGGCTCCTCTGGTTGTTTTTTCCCTTTAGGCAGCTGCACCAAGCGTTGTTTCTTCCATTGGTCTGGAAAGACTCCTTTGATTAGGCACTTATTGTACATTTCGAGGAATGGTCCCGTGTTTTTTTTAATGGCTAGTTTAAGGGCCCTATTTGGAATGCCATCCAGCCCAGGTGACTTATTGTCCTCGAAATGTTTGCACACCTTTAGGAGTTCAGTTTCCGTGATAGTTGCGACTTCTTGTTCATCCTGGGGTGCTTCTATACGCTCCATCGTTCTTTGCGGAGACCTCGTAGGAGTAGCATCTGCCGACGAGTGCTGGTCCACTAAAAAAAGCGAGTATGAGCCTCTACAGTTGAACACCTTACAGTTCTGCTAGCCTTGTCCTACTTCCACTTTCTCGTGGTGCCATCTAGAAAATTCCTGATTATAGAAATTACTAATGGGAGAGGACGAATGGCGAGCATCCTCCGCCACAAACAGGATTAATGTCGGTTGATCTATGGTCTAGAAAACCGTAATCCGAAAACCTCACAATGCTCAGAGACGACAAGCCTCGGAGAAAACGGACTGTATTAATGTTGACGACCATTGCAAGAAACGAAAAAAGAACAATGATCTTCGACTGTGTTCATGGAATGTTCGGTCCCAGAACAGACCACTTGCTGCCAACCAACTTGCGGACGTCCTAGACCGCTATAAAGCGGACTGAAGACCGGACAAAAAGCGGATGAAAGACTGCGATATCTACTACGCATACTGCTGTAGGGAGAGAGGACAACGATTGTTCGGATGCTTTCGGTATGTGAGCGAACGCCTCGTAACGATCCGTATCGTGGCGAAATTTTCTTCCAATATCAGCCTGATCTGCGTCTACGCCCCCATGGAAGACAAGGATGACTCCAAGAGAGATGAGTACTACAATATCCCAGACAGCACGTGCACCCAATGTCCAAGCTATGACATCAAATCTATACTAGGAGAGTTCATTGCTTAGCTGGGTAAGAAAAGCATCTTTGAGCGAGTCATCGGCAAACACAGCCTACACGACACCACATCCAATAACATACACATGCTGATTGATCTTGCTACGGGGCGAAATCTCCTTCTAGCCAGTACGCGCTTCCCGCACATCGATATACATCCCTATGTACACAAAGGCACCTGGCAGTCAATCAATCACTATCCAGATTGATCACATCACGATCGACGTCAGACAATCCTCCATTATTCGATGGCGTTGTTTGCCGTAAAATCGTCACCTTGGTGAAACCAACGCTCTTGGATCGCCAATGTTCGATAGCATTTCGAAGTCGGGAAGTAGTGCTCTATTCTCTAAGTCGTGGTATGGACGAATGCTTTCATTCAACTTGTACACTTCCTGGAAGACAGGTCCCCCTAACGCCACTTTCTCCTGAGGATACTCAATCACCAAGAAATCGTCGTCTAGGGCGGCGTTCTCTGGATCGATGCTAACTGTAAGTAGTAGACGTTCGTTTTCTGATGATCTCGAAAGCTCTAGATCCTGAATGTCATTCTGATATTTTCTCTGAATTATTTTATTTATTTGTTCCAGTGCAGACTTATGGATATTTAAAATTTTTTTTTGTTTGATTGTTGGAGACTTAATCAGTGACTTCAGTGTCCTGACTTCCGAGATTTGTCTGCCGTTAAACTGCCTGTGAACGAGCTTGAGTCATGACAAGAGTCCATTTTTTCTGTCTGCGAAGTGCGTCTATGGTCGTGTTGCGGCACACGTCCGTGGTATCGTAATTCCGTTGGTATTTGAATTACTGTCATAATCAAGGGTACGTAAACAGGTCGTAGATCATTCATTCGTGTCGGTCAGACTCAGTCGCAGGTCAAGCAACACTAGATCCAAATAGGTGCCGCTTCAAGGAAACGACGGATTACCTGTTCCAAGCAACTTGAATTTATACTTCATGTTGTGCGGGGCCCACAATTGGCTGGCATTTAGATCTCCGCCTAAAACATACCAGTCTTTTGCCGAGTCTAAACGGAGAAATCGAAAGAGTATTTCGAGCTCTGCAACCAAGACATTGGGCTGAGGTGCTTCAGATACATAGGCCGATACTATGTTCATCCTCCTTCCGATCGGAAGGGGGCTACACACAACACATGCCTCTGGAACCTCCGTATTTCACCGCTATATAGGATTTTGTATTTAATATTTTTTTAATGAAGATTGCGACATCTTCGCCTTGGTTGGCGTTGGGTCGGTCTTTTCTTATTATAATATAGGAATTGTACCGAATTTTGTGCCTCTGGTTAAGCTTAGTTTCGCTAGCCAGAGCCACATCAGGGCTTTCATCCTGAAACAGATTAAGAAGAACAGCGCGTCGCTCGATCCTAATCAGTGATTTCACATCCACAGCCGCAATCTTTAAGAAAATCTCTACCGGCGTACCCATTATGACTATAGAAGCGCTAAGTTGGGCAGAAATGAGTAAATCCTGTCCACTCGTCTTGCCTGTTCTGTGATCTGCTTCTGGAGCTGACCTATCTGCACTTGGATACCGAGCAGAATCGAACAGGCACTGTGGCTTTGGGAGCAGCCTTCCGTACTTGTACTGCTCTTCCCTGACCTGCCCTCAATTGGGCCTAGGTCGATTGGCATGAATGGGCAAAAGTGTGCATACCCCACGAGGAAGGCATCTTCTCGACTTTCTGTCGAGCTTCTTTGATATTATTTACTTACTTACTTACCAGGCCAGCGATCCATGGAGGATCTGAGCCTGAGCTATAGCTGCCTTTCATCCTTGACGGTCCCGGGGACGCTGCTTCCAGTTGTCAAGACTAATGTTGAAAAGAGACGAAGCTACCACCGTACCAACGTGCATGACACATTTAATAGTATTAGTAGCATGTAAGAGTCTTTACGTATCTGCCAATTTACTTTTTGTATTCATTCCTTTTTCCAAACGTGAAAGTGTAACATCCTTTTTCTTTTTCTCTGTGAATAAAGTGGTTTAACTAATATAAAACTCAACAGCTAAGATGTCTTACATCCGCGATTACTTGGTCTTTATACCGGAGGTTCGGTCTACCTATTCTTCTCGAACCAGGAGGCTCGGAGTCGAAGACCCTCTTAGCTGGAGCGTTGATGTCCATGCGCTCGATGTGGCCGAGCCAGTGTACTCAACGGATCCTTGCCTTCCGGACTCATCCACATCTTGGTAGAGCTCGTAGAGTTCGCGGTTGTGTCTTCGTCTCCATTCACCTTCCTCACAGACAGGACCAAATATCCGGCGCAGAATTTTTCTTTGGAAAGAACCCAAAATCAGCTCCGCTGTCCTCCTTATCGTCCAGCTTTCGGCTCCGTACAACAGGACTGGCAGTATAAGCGTTTTGTAAAGCATGACTTTGGTCTTTCGAGTGAGGGGTTTTGACCCCAGTTGTTTGGACAAGCCGAAGTAGCAGCAGTTGTCAAGGGCGATTCTATGCCGGATCTCCACTGTGGTGTCATTTGTGGAATTTACGTTTGCCCCGAGTAAGACAAACTCCTTAACTACCTCGAAATTGTAGCTGTCAATTGTTATATTTTGTCCCAGGTGGTGAGCGATGGATTGTATTTCGTTTTGTCCTCATTGATCTTAAGACCAACTCATTTCGCCTCTTCTTCAATCGCCGTGAATGCTTCCACAATGGATGGACTTGTAGAAGATAGTGCCTTCCCTGTTAACGCCTGCCTGGCGCACTATCTGCTCCAGCACCAGGTTGAAGAAGTCACATGACAGCGCATCTCCTTGCCGAAATCCGGTGCATGTTTCGAATGGTTCCGAGGTCCTAGAACCGAGTTGCATGGTGCATCGCGTATTTTTTAGCGTGACGCGACACAACTGGATCAGTTTTCCCGGGATCCCGAATTCGGCCATCGCACCAAACAGTTTTTCACGATGAATGCTGTCGTATGCGGCTTTGAAATCGATGAAAAGATGGTGTGTATCGATTCGGAACTCGTTGGTCTTTTCCAGGATTTGTCGAAGTGTGAAAATTTGGTCTATAGTTGATTTGCCAGGCCGGAAGCCGCACTGGTAGCTGCCGATTAGTGCGGTGCAAAATGGTTTTAGACGTTCACACAATACGCTGGACAGGATCTTGTATGCGACATTGAGCAGGGATATACCTCTATAGTTCTTGCAAGAAGTAGGATCGCCTTTTTTGTGGATGGGGCATATAGAGTTGGTAATCCAGTCGTCGGGCATGCTTTCATCTTCCCAAATTCTGCAGATGATCTGGTGCATGCTCCCTACCAGAACATCGCCACCAGCCTCGAAGAGCTCTGATGGCAAGCCATCTGAGCCCGCGGCCTTGTTGTTCTTCACCTTCTGAATAGCTGTGCCGACTTCTTCGATGCTGGGTGGGAGGACTACTTCAGCGGCTGGAGTTGGGATTTCTTCGATCACTACCATTCTCTCTTGGTCATGCTCGTTAAGTAGCTGCTGGAAATGCTGCTTAAATACATTCACTATTCCCTGCGGGTCGGTGCCAAGATTACCCTCGCAGTTTCGAAGAGCCTGGGTGCCCTTTTTGAAGCCTCCTGCAAGGCCTTTGGCTTTCTTGTAAAAGGCTCGTATTTTATGTTTATCCCTAGACTCCTCGATATCCTTGAGCTCGGAGGCTGCGAAGATTCTTTTCTTTTGTCGCAGTAGCTTTTTCTCCTCCCTTCTTCTGGCTCGGTACTCTTCTTGCGCTGCCCTGGTTTTCCTCAGCAGCGCCTTTTGGTACGCCTCGTCGGTTGCTGCCTTTTTCTGCTCACACTCGCCATCATACCACGGGTTTCTTGTCGGGGGTGGTAGGTATCATAAGGTGGTTGGCTGAGCGGCAATGCAGCCACATATCATTGGCATTTGTGTTCGACGTAGGCATACCGTAGAGTCTTTCGCTCAGCTGCTCCCTGTAGACTCTGGCAACCTCCGGTGTGCTCAGGCGCCCAATGCCGAACCTCCTCCTGATGGGCTGGTGCAGCTTTCTGACATTGAACAGTCGAGCTCTGAATCTTGCTGCTACGAGGAAGTGGTCAGAGACGACATTTGCCCCTCTGAATGTTCGCACATCCAGGATGTTTAACGAGAGTCTTGCGTCAATGAGCACATGGACGATTTGATTGGCGGTTCGACCGTCCGGAGATCGCCAGGTTGCTGTGTGGATTCGCTTGCGAGGGAATTTTGTGCTACTTATCACCGTATTACGAGTTGTCGCAAAGTCCGTGAGTCGGAAGCCGTTATCTGTTGTGAAGGCTGTGCTTTCCGATCATTCCGCCAAGGGAGTTCTCCTTACCGATTTTGGCGTTGAAGTCCCCGAGCACGATTTTTACATCATACTCCGGACAAGCTCCGTAGGCGTTGTCCAGGAGGTCATAGAAGTCCTCCTTGATAGGGTCTTCAGCCTCGTCGGTAGGGGCGTGTGCACATATAAGGCTGAGGTTATAAAATCTGCCTCTGATGCGGATCACAGCCAGGCGATCACTTATAGGTTTAAAGTCGATGACCTTCGACCTTAACCGCTTTCCCACGACAAATCCGCATCCCAGTAAGTGCAACCTTTTGTGACAGCTGTAATAAATGTCGCAATTTTTCTTCCTAATCATACCGTTTCCTATCCAGCGTATTTCCTGGACCGCAGTAATGTCCGCCTTGTACTGCGTGTAGATTCCTTCTAGTTTATGAGCAGCTCCGGGAGTGTACAAGTTCTGACATTCCAGGAGCATACTCGCAAATCGTGTTCCTTTTTCGTGCGTTGTCGTCGTCGAGTATCCGTCCGTGTATCCGAGGCATCTTGCTCATTCATAATTTGTGTTTTTTTTTTTACGTGGGCGGATTGTTAGCCCGCCGCACAACCGCCATTCTGGTCGAGGTTTTGTCGCTGCATACGTTTGTTCACCTCCCAACGGTTGTTGAAGAGGCCATCCAGAGGGCGTCGCGAGGAGGCCGTATGTCAATTTGACCCGGGCATTTAAACAGGGATCGTTGCTGGCATCTCGCCAGGTTGAGAGCAATCAACAACTTTACCCTGTATGTCCGAGCCTATGCCCTCCATTATTTATCTGTTGGAATTAATCACAGCTCCGATAGTTTGCGGGGTGCTTCGTGTTCACGACATTCTCTCTCCTTCTATGACATTTTTTGGACCCCGGTCGCGTCTGATTTTCTATGCACGCTTCACGCATCAATGCCTCATTTCGCAATTCGATGCGACGTGTTCGAACCTTTGTCAACGGATACATCGAATTATGCTTCAGCACCTTTTTAATTTCTCCCACTGCACAACCTGGGCGACTACGGTTATCTGGACACCGCTTCTCCCGTTTGGCCCATAATGTGGTAAAGGGCTTAACCCCTACAAAATTGAGGTCATCGCTCTCGAACTTATTGAGCTCTGAGAGCAACTCCTCGGTTATGGCCTCCACGTCTTTAAGGAGCGATGTCAGCAACCCTTCGACTTTTGGGGATCCCCTAAAAAAGTCCACCTCAAAATGTTTTTTCTAAGAACCAAAGTGGGAGTAGGTGGGCGGCACCTTCTCCCTCTTCTTGGAGTGGCGCTTTCGTTTCCGCTGCTATTGTTGTTGTTGCTGCTGTTGTCGCAGCTACTGTAGTCGCTGCTGTTGTTGTTGCTGCCTTTGTGGTTGCTGCTGCTTTTTCTTCGGCTGTTGTTGTTGCTGTTTCATTTGCTGCGGCTGTTGTTATTGCTGCTTCTGCTGCTGGGGCTGCGGTAGTTTTTCTTGTGGCTGCTTTTGGTGCGGCTGCTTCTGTTGAAGCTGACTTGGTTGCGCGAGCTTGGCTGTCTGTTGTTCTCGTTGCAACTTATGCTGCTTTTCTTTTTCCTCCTTTTGCCGGATTTCGGCCAATTTGTCCACCAGGGCTTGGAGCTTTTATTTTAGAATATTGTCCTCGACCTCAAGTCCAAGGTGTTCTTACTCCGTCTCCGAACTTGAGATAAGAGCGAGGCATTGCTCTCAAACGTGTACCAAGACGTCGGAACAAGGCAGAATGACATACTCAAGACGCCGTCAAACCGCAAAGCGTTTGTAGGTGCAATCTGTCGAAAGTGCCTGTCAGAGCCAGTGGTTTGGTATTTCATTCATTATCCCTGCTTCTTAGTGAGAAAAAGTTTCCGAAGAAAGCTTGCTTTCCATCAATTTCTTCAAAATCATCCGTGAGGTTAGGTTAGGTTAACGTGGTAGGCATAAGCCGCACGTAGGCCGAAGTCGGCCCATTGTGATACCACCTGGATCAAGTTACCCTGATCCGCTACCTAAGAACCAAGCGGTGCTTCTAATGAAGCGATGGAGTTGAGCTATCTTTTGGTTTGCTAGCTCACTTAGATTGTCAAAGAAAGGCGCGTCGAGGTAGATCCTCCTGCTATTCGCAAAAGAGGGACATGAGCAGAGGAGGTGGTGTATTGATTCCTCCTCCTCCTCGTCCATGCAGCCGCGACAGAAGTCATTGGGGGTAGCCCTAATTTCGCAGCGTGTTTTCCAATGATGCAGTGACCTGTAATGACACCCTCTAGAGTACTCAAGGTTGCCCTTTTGGTTGCCACTAGGTCCCTGGTTCGTCCTAGGTTTAACTTATGCCACAATAGTTTGGTGATAAAGCCGATATTACTCTCATTCCATTGGAAGTTGGTCTCCATTGCTTTACCGTACTTATTGGTGTATCTAGGTACCCGAGGGTAGGTAGGCTGAGTGTGCTTGACCCTAACCTTGCGAGTTCGTCGGCCGCGCAGTTTCTGGAATATCCCTATGCCCGGGAACCCACAGTATTTTAATGTTGAACTGTTTAGCTATCTCATCTAGAGATAGGCGACAGTTAAGGGATGTCTTTGATTTGTGGGTTACCGCTGCCAGGGACTTTATCGAAGCTTGGCTGTTCGTGCGAATGATAATATGTATGTATGTATGTTGGCGTTACAGTCCATGAAGGACCTGAGCCAAGCTTCTCTCAATCACCCATGTTGTGTCTGATTTCATTTTCCCACAGGTGAAAGGGACCTACAGTTTATTGCCGGTTCCGAACGGCGAATTTCGAGACAATTTCATGACAATTTTACTACAGGGGGTTTTGTCAGAACCCCGCTGAGGAGAAACACCGTGAAAAACACGTTCGATGACATGGCTGTGTCGGGATTCGATCCCGTGTCATCGGCTTCAGAGGCCAACACACTACAAACTGCGCCACGGTGCAGTGATAATATACTTAGCGGATATTACGTTGATCCTGAGCCACGCAAGGGCCTCGCTGTTATTTCTTCATGTTACACACTGCAGTGATTTGGGAGTCGGAAAGATAGGTTGAGGTTAAGTTCCTTGGAGAACACCCTACTACCAATACCCGATTCCATCTTAGAGCCATCGGTATAGAAGGAGATCGAGTCCTTTGGTATGGCTTTTCCTTCAGCCCATTCCTCCCTGGATGACAAGACAACTACGAAGTTCCTAGTGAACACATTCTGCGGGATGATGTAGTCCGTGTCCATGGGTACTTTGAAGTGGCTTAGAATGGGCCATTTTCTTAAGCTCCTCATCCTTAGGGCTGCGCAGGCAGCAACTTGTTTGCTGGAAGATGTAATAGAATGTTTAGGGCCTTCGTGGGCGTTGATCTGATCGCTCCGCTTATGTATAAGCTGGTAGATCTTTGTACCTTTCCCAGAAGGCTTCGATTGACTTCCTTGTCCAGAGCAGTCCACCAGACTACAACGCCATACAAGGGGATGGGCCTTATGACTGCTGTGTAGATCCAGTGCATAATGATTGGTTGGGGATCCCACTTCCTGCCCACCACTTTCTTACAGCTGTAGAGGGCAGTAGTTGCTTTCTGGACGCGATCAAGAATGTTGGGTTTCCAATTCAGCCTCCTGTGAAGAACTAGGCCTAGATATTTAGCCTGCTCTTTAATTGTTAGTTGGGTTCCACCCAGCCTCGGTGGGTTGAGGGGCGGAATTTTACATTTGTAAGTAAACAGTACTAGATCGGCGTTCACCCCAAGTCCACAGTACTGCGTCCAGGTTTCTACTGTATGTAATGCACTCTGCATAAGGTCGCATAGAGCGCTGAGAAATTTACCTGTGGCGGCAATAGCAATGTCATCTGCATAGTCGGTCACAGCGTACCCTTCCTGTTGAAGCAACAGCAGTAGTTCGTTGACCACCACGTTCCAGAGGAGAGGGGAGAGTTCTCCACCCTATGGTGTTACTCTGCTGACCGTTCTAGTTGAGACGGCACCAGCGAAGTTGGCTTTGACGATTCTTTGTGTTAGCAGTTGTCGTACCAATTCTATTCCTGATTCCGTTACACCCAGATCAGACAGCGCTTTGATGATGGCCCATGGTTCAACATGGTTCAAATCATCCGTTACACAGCCAGGAACTTCATCATGGCCAGGAACTTCATCTTCACTCTCTGCATAATAAAAAAAAAATTTACTTCTCTACTTCTTCTCGATTTTCCAAACTTTGTAAATAAATATTGGATTTAAAAAAGGCGGCCTATGAGGTGTAGGCTATACTAAACATTGAAGCGCGATACTATCTTATAATAGGACAAATCATTTGTTCTAGAATGTTCCAGTAGTGCCTCACGGTGATATAAATAGTCAACAAGGTTTATAAAAACTGAGTATTTACTAACTTAATCGTTCATTAATTGTCTCCCTGCTTGACTGCGATCCCATCCCATGAACACTTACACATTTAAGCACTTTGATGAAGCAAAACAGCTACTTCAATGAATTTGGCTGACAACATCGTAAAGTGTCCTAAGGCCTTACCTGAAGGGGCAACTCCTAATTACTGAAAATCTGTTTAAAAAATCAGTCCAACATAATTAAAATCCTGAATTACGTTCGCGCGTTAAGCAAATGGTGATATGCTCAGAGCATCCTATATTTCGGGTCCTAGAACGGCCGGTTTACTACAGGGTTAGGGCATGTTATCGCTTTAATGAACCATTTCCAGTGCTTTCAAGTTCGTTAGCGATGTCCTTGGGGGTGGTATGGCAAACACGAACATGAGCATTCAGTTTCGATGGCATAGTAGGGCACACCATTCCTCTATCCGGCAATTGGTCCGTGGTGTAAACGAGACATCACCTGAAGCGCTCTTAATTTCTTCATCGAACTGGAAGTTCAACCCGAAAGCGAAAAAAGATTGGATGAGTATACAAGCACATAGGACGTAGAGACATATGTACATGTGTACGTACTCTGGACTTTCCGCACTTTTAAAACAGTTGAAAGGAAGGAAATATTAAATAAAAAAAAAGTCTTAATTGTAGGACTTTACCAGACTGACAGTGGCAGCACACAAATAACATAATTAAGATTTACTGAGACCCTGCCTACCAGGGTAGGGGCTTGGCAATAAAAAAAAAAAAAAAAGAAAAGCATGGAGGCAACACAGACATGAAGGTGTTCTAACGACTTGGATGCCGCAGAAGTTGTGTCCTTTTAATTTTATTTGAAATACGGGGTGGTGGGTGTTTTATTATTATCTCTTCTTCCTTTTCTCTGTTCCCTTTGCCCTTTTGTAGTTCTTTAATTACTACCCAGAGTGATGCGGGACGGAAGATGCTTTGAACCTGTTTTTGTCATAGTGTTAATCGCTCTTATGTTTACGGGAGACACTTCAATGCTTTGGCAAAGACCGCCCGTCAGACTACATGTCAAAGTTCTCAAGCGATACAGGATAAAATCTGAAATGTCGGAGTAAAGTTTGAAGCAAGAAAAGAGCGTAGCTCTGCAGATATCAAACCTCTATAATCGCCATATCGTACAATTTGATACACATGCTCACTCGCAGCAAATCATTGTTTATGATTTTCCCATCTCACACGTGTTATCAACCCGAACGCCTGGGCCCATAAACACAGCATTCTATGACAGCAATGAGAATCCCATGAGGACACCGTCGAATTTATTCCATTCTTCTTCCTCTAACTCCTGGGATCTAAAATAACAAGCCTGGGAAATAACAGCCGGAAAAAGATACTGAATTAATTAGGAGCAATTTAAAATCCATTCATGCCTTGATGATCATCAAAAAATCAAAATAGCCAACCAGCTGAACGAGGGAAGGCACGGACAATAGAAGGTACAATCGGTCTATAGTCTCCAACCAATCAATGGGTCTCTTGGGAGTGAATTAAGTGAAGCTGGCCACACCATATCCCACCCACATTTGTTCGTCTTATGCCCGCTATTAGGTCTTATATTGCATTTTGCGGACTTTATTCTCTGCATGCATCATATCGGTTGCTTTTTGCCTTTCTTGGCACGAACGCTACCACCCTTCGAAAAAGGCGAGAATGAGATTGGGGCAAGAAAAAGAGTGAATCTATGGTAAAATCCGGAGAAGTCCATTTGTGAGCGACATGACGAGATGACGGACATCAATATCGGCCATGCATGTCACGTTTAATGGCACAAAAAACAAAAGTTCCTACACTCCCACAACGAGCATCTGAGCAGCAATACTCGGGACTCGGTAACACATTCTCAAACACCAAGATTCTTGTGATGCCAACCATATGTAGAATGTACGACTTTGGATTCCCTCGTTGTCCTCCACCCACAGACAGTGCCAATACTCTAGAATACATTACATTAGGATCATTGAAAATTCTCATGATAGCCTCTGGACTTCGTCCACGATTTGGGCTAACGGCCATGCGAATGTACCCGGATCCGAACACATGGACGAATATGTGTGCATACATACGCGAGTAGATGGTTGAGTAGAGTGCTTCATGCGGATACGAACGAGGCATGGGCGACGGTCTTTTTTTTTTTCGACGAAACATCAATATACTGAGGTTGATCTGGGAGCATGGATGCCGGTCATTGAAGAGAATGATTTTCACCCAGAATAATCAATGAGCACACGAGCTTACGAGTCGAGTGATGTTCGGATGGCGGATGGTGTGGATAGCCAGAGGGTAAGAACGAGCAATGAGTTTCGGGGGTTATATCAACTCTACGGATGTCCATCTTCTTAGATTTCCGAGCGATACTCTTGTGTCAAATTTAAATTTGACGTACGTGGTCGTATCAGTAGTCACGCAAAAACACTTGAGATATTCAATAACAGGATCTTGGGCAAGGGATAGAGGAAAACTTTGACGATTTATTGAACTAGATGTCTATCGGTCTGCACACTGTTTGTCATGCATTTAAGGCAGATACTCGATTTTATTTTGCTCGAATAGAGTTCCGTTTCAGGCCGATGTTGAGTGTTAGAGGAGCAATTAAGAATTGTTTTCTTCCATTTGGATTCGAAGCCGTAAACGGATGGATATGTCTGCGTCAGATGCTCGACGAGAATTGCATTTCAAATGTTAATTCCTTTGTCATGCCCCATGGTTGTCGGGAGGATTCTATAATTGGTAACGATAAGGCCTCATCTGCAGAGGATTAAAGTGAAGTCGGACTAAAGAAATAAGGAGATTTTCTAGTGAACTTTAGCCTTAGGCAACATGCTCCGCTGTGTGATTTGATTTTGAATCGGTATTGACACAAACCGCATTTCATAGCATGCAACTTTTCAGTCGAATTCTCAACAAGCAAGGTGTTTGATCGAGAGTTCTTCTTCATTTGTTTTGTATCGGGCGCATGGAAGTCCAATTTTTTATCACTTTTTCTAGGGGCATCAATCGGATATGATCTTGTCTTGAAATCTGTGAAATGATCTGTGATCATGAATCTAAAACATTCTTTAGTCAAATCTTCTGGTTGTTAACTAATGAATTATTCAACCCGCCTTTGTGTCAGTTCCACTTGCTATTTAAGTCTTGAGATGGACAAGTTGGAAGTTATAATCGAAAATGGCCTTGACGATTAATACATTTTGGCCTGCGTTTAAGCCAATTTTCGAAGCACGTTTTCCACCTTTAGAATAGGTCTTCAAAGTTTCTTTGCACCAATTAACATTAACCAAATTATATGGGGTAGCCAATATAAACAATTCTTTTTGACGCCCAGATAGTAATGCAATATTGAATATATGCGAGTGAAACTAATGCCCTAAGCATTCTTCACTCGCAGGTAGGTCAAAAGATGACCTGCATAGTAGCATAGTGTGACTATAAGGTTGCTTGAGAAGCGGCTTCATTACCTAAAGTCGAATCGAGGCTCACTGCTGCTGGTTTAGTCCAGGTCGAAAGTCATTACGTCGCATACAAACATAAACAGTTTAATGCCATTTATTGGCTAATATAAAGGTTTCAAGACATAATGTTCTGAGTACGAGTACGATACGACAATGTCAGATCTCACATGTTCAAGACTTGCATACGTGACAATCTAAATTTCATGCTGATGTATGTATCCTGCAGGGGTGTAGACCACTAATCAGTGGATTAGGGCGATGCTAAACAGCCGTATTATATCGGCCACATGCGAAGAGGTCTCAGTGACAATATCGGCGGCTAAGGCGTGTCCACAAGGAGGATCTGGGGGCATTTAGCGTATGCTGTTGTCATCCTTGTCCTCTGTCGGGATGTGGGACGCAAATCAGGATAGTGTTGCCGAATAAAGCCTTGCGGATGGTTATGAGGCGCTCGCTTATAAACTTAAAGCTTAAGACTTTTTGCCTGGGTCTGCCTCGAACAGCAAATCCACATCCACATAAGCGCTGCCTTCCCCCTTCCTCTTTTTGCCCGGCCCATTCCACCGCACTTCCTTGATTACGGTAATGTCTGCTTTGTAGCAATCAAGGGCTTCCGCGAGTTCATCGGCTGCACGTAGTCTGTTAAGCTACCTCACATTCTACGTGCAGAGCTTAAATGTATTGTCATCAATAGTAAATCCGTCCTTGTCTGAGGCTTGTGGTTGTTTCTGAACCATTGTTTTTTTTTTACTTGTTGAGAGAGTTAACTCCGCGCACAACCCCGAACTGGAAGGCCAGGTCCTTCTTTTTATCCTCGGGCAGAGGGTCCGGGTGGATCCGATTTCGGTAATCTCGCTAAGGTTGTGAGCACCACCGTTGGCTGTACTATGTAGGCCCATCCATCGCCCCTCTGTCCCAGGGTCCCGCCCCGATCTTGGAGATCACCTTTTGGACCTGGTCGTCGAAATATGTTCGAGCAGGTCCAAATGGGGTGTTGTCCTGCTGGCTCTCACTAACCCGAGCTGTGAAGGCCGCCGTTGACCGATCGATTGATTAGCTCGTCCGCCGCCGTGCTGAAGAAAAGTTGCTGGAATCGACTTACACTCTTACACTTCCTTCTCTCTTAATAGCAGCCAAAAACGACTTTCCACGGAGGTCGGCCCCAACTTCGGTCGAAGATACCAGGCTCCCAAGTTTCACCACGTGGAGATGAGAGTAGGAGTTCGTTGGCAGAGGCTAGGTGTAAAGGCTTGTGTCCGCATGAGTCGCTTATCGGCACTTAGAAACTCCGTCAACAAATCCAACAACAAAAAATAAGAAATAAGCACAGAACGTCATACGATCGGACACGGTGATCATATTCAAAACCAGCATATCGAGGATTAAATACATTTAAAGGGATTTTTTGGATAACACTTGGAAAAATAAGTATTTTTAAAGTTAATGGTATTTTTCTACGTTAGACTTCCATTGGAGAGGGCGCCGTGGCGCAGTGGTTAGTGTGTTGGACTCTGACGCACGATGAGCGGCGTCCCTCCTCGGCGGGGTACTGGCAAAATCCCCCATAGTATAGTTGCCATGAAAAAGCTTCTCAACTCACGCCGTTCGGAATCGGCATTGAGCTGTAGGTCCCTTTCACCTATGTGGAAAATAAATCACACACAACATGGGTGATTGAGAGAAGCTTGGCTCTGGTCCTTCATGGGCTGTAACGCCACCAAAAGAAAGAAAGAAAGATTTCCATTGGAACACCGTGTATATTAGCATACAGTTGTCGCTGTCAAACCTATTTTTATCGGCGGAAATAGTGCTACCAAGATGAGGGTCTAGGCCCTGAAAAGTGTAGTAGCGGTGTTAGATTGCGACATCTTACTAACACCTCTAGATAACGATGTTGAGAATATCCGCAAGAGGTGAACCATTTATTCCACAATACACTTACTTCCTTGTTATCTTAAAATGTCACAACGAGTAGGAATAATTTAGTAGTGTACCCACTTGCATGTCAATACATCACTTAATAGATAAGGACACGTGTGAAATACCAGAGAACAGAACCCCACTGGCTGGAAACCCGTGTCTACGCAAAGTGTCACAGTTTGGCAGAAAAGAATTTCATGAGTTTGACTACACAGTTGTAATCTGCGGCTTGTAATCTGTGATTTATTCCCAAGGATCAGATAAAGCGTCAAGTCTGAACAACTTCGGGATCGAGGATATGTGCCTCTTTGTATTAAGTGACCTTCACTCTGGCATGAACTCTATAAGAGGCATTCTCTAAACCGTTTCAATCCGACTGAAAGGGCATTCAGAGATTTATAGTAAATACTATTTGACAGATCGGATTTTAAATCGTACTTGACATATCCTTTTTTTAGGGATATTATACGGTTTTTTCCACAACTACTTATGTGCGATGGTAGACAAAGGCGTAATCCCACTGACATTTTAAATAGAGTGTTCTTGGAAGCATTTCGGCTCTGTTTTCATTGCCACAAATTATAGCTACGATTTTAAGCTTTTTTTAAGCTCTACCTCATTCGACTGAAGGATTAGATGATAAGTACTGTTTGTATGAGTTCGTTTGTATTTGGGAAGCCTTTTGAAAAATACATACATGTACATATCTATGGAAAAGCAACCTGGCGTTAGACAGCTCTTGATCCCAGGATGACGCAGAAACGCAGAAACTGACTACGAGGGAAAAGCAAAAAAAAAAAAAAACAAAGCAACATTCAAAATGTTAATCTCTTGTCCACCGCACCATTTTTTTCCCTCTAGCCCAACTCCATTTGGCGAAATTGTAATCCGACGGATTTAATGACATTACTCTGTAACGTTTTTGTTTTGGTTTTTTTTTTTTTGGTGCTTTTTTCCATTTTCGTCGTACTCCTGGCTCGGCGTATACGCCCGTCGCTCGTAGTTTTGTAAAACTTCGGGCTCCACACGAAATTGGCAAACAAACAACACAAAATCACCCTTTTGAACGGCAGAGTATAGCATTCAAGGACTATAAAAGCCGGCAACAAAGTGTACATAAAGACGAAGCAGCAAAACCGAAAAAAAAAAAAAAAAAAACAAAAATGTCGTTCTGAATCAAAGAGACGACCGAAGCGACCAGAGTCGTCATTAGGGATGAGGTAAGTAGGACAGTCCAAAAGGGTAGTTTGGGTTTTAAAATCCCATTTCACAACATCAGTATATCGTCTCGTCCTGCCAGGGATCAACGAATCTAGATTTGAATTTCGTATCGTGAACAAATGACAACACGATACGACTAATCGAGGGGTGAGCCTGAGCTGATGATGAAAGGTGTCCGATAGGCACACAGTAATCTCAACGATGCCATTGAAAACACGCCGTAAAAGCATAATGAAAATGCTTGAGCACTTTTTTAACTTCTATTTTTCGGGCTTGATGATGGCATGAAAGACGTGGATATGGAGTAGAGGAATTCCCCTTGAGGGTATTACTCAACATTGTGGCTTGTCCTGGTCGGTGGCAACAGGCGAACGGCAGAAAGAGACATTTTTTTGAGATTAAAATCTCGGTTTGATGTTTTTTTTTTTTTGTTTTTGAAAAATAGAAGGGGGAAAGGTGTTGCGTTCGGGGAATTGTAGGTAATCTCGTGAAATATAAAATTCATTAATTTTTACACCAGGCTTGGAGGGGATCTAGCGAATGGTTGATATTTTCCTTAGATTAGGCTAGGTGGAGAGAAGCATCCCAAGAGGCGGTTTGACTAGAAAAGCTACGCACTGGACTTTGGCAGGGATTTAATGGTGATCATAAAATCATTTAGGTCCGCAAATTAAGGTGGGGAGAATGCATATATTTTTGAGAGGACTTCTAAAATCTGGTTGGGGGTTGGCTTCAACATAAATCTCAGAAGTCCCCTTAAGTTTTCAATTAGCTTCATCATGTACGGAATAAGGTAAGGGTGGGGTAGAATCTGGTTTAGCTATTCAGTTTGCCTAATAAATCAGCGGTTTATATGGTAGACATTAGTTAAGGACATATTTGAGTCGATCATAGGAAAGCATAGCCTCCATAACACCACATCCGACAACGGACTAAGGCTAATTGATTTCCTAGCGGGGCGTAGCCTCCTTGTAGCAAGCACGCGATTCCCCCATCTCAACATCCACAAGGGTAACTGGCGGTCTTTTGATCAATCGACCACCAACCAGATTGATCACATTGCGATCGACGCCAGACACTCCTCCTGTATACTTGACGTACGAACCTTCCGAGGGGCCAACATCGACTCGGACCACTACCTTGTTGTAACCAAGGTACGAATGAGGATATCAAGAATGCTTAGGAGTCGAGTAGCACAACGTAAGTTTGAAGTCGGAAAGCTACAATCGCAAGAGACTTCCAGAATCTTTGCCGATCATGTCTCCTCCAAGCTCTCTCAAGATCCGCCCACAGCACTACAAACAATAGAGCAGGAATGGGCGCATTGCCAGAGCGCCTTCAGAGATGCTGCCCCAGAGGTGCTGGATTTCAAACCGCCACCACCTAGAAACCTCTGGTTCGATGAACAATGCGAACAAGCCCATGCAGCAAAACAAGAGGCATATAAAGATATGCTGCAACGACGGACGAGAGCTGCTCGAGAAATCTATGAACAGAAGAGAAGAGAGGAACACATGCTTTTCAGAAGAAAGAAGAGAGAGCACGGAAAGCGTGAGATCGAGGAGATGGAGAGATGCTTCCGCAGGAATGACGCCCGTAAGTTTTACAATAATGTAAAACGAACATGACCCGGCCTGCAGGGATGAAAATGGAGAACTGGTAGTAGAGTCGCAGTCGATGCTGAGGATTTGGAAAGACTGCTCTGCTGTCAGGCAGAGCGAGCCATTCGTAACGGACGACATTGCAACAGAATTCAGTCCACCCGAACCTAGACAAATTCAAAATAGCGATATCAAGACTTAAGTCTAATAAAGCCGCGGGCGCAGACGGCCTGTCTGCTGAGCTTCTTAAGGCGGCTGGAGATGAGCTGGTAAGGTGCATGCATCATCTCATTTGCAAGGTATGGTCGGACGAAAGCATGCCCGTGGAATGGAATCTCAGCATCGTTTGCCCGGTCCATAAGAAAGGAGACCCCTATAACTGCGCCAACTATAGGGGAATAGGTCTCCTTAACATCGAATATAAGATCTTCTCTGCCGTATTGTGTGAACGACTGAAACCTTTTGTGGATAACCTGATTGGCACTTTTCAGTGTGGTTTTAGGCCAGGTAAATCCACGATAGACCAAATATTTACGCTACGGGAGATCTTGGAGAAGACCCAGGAATACCAAATCGACACTCACCACCTATTCGTCGATTTCAAGGCTGCATATGACAGCGTGATGAGCTATATAAAGCCATGTCTAGTTTTAACATCCCTGCCAAACTCGTCCGACTGTGCAGGATGACAGTGGAGAATCCTGGCTGCTCCATTAAGGTCGGTAATGAGCAAACCGAGACCTTTGGTGTTAAAAAAGGATTTAGGCAAGGTGACGCGCTGTCATGCAACTTTTTCAACATCGTGCTTGAAAAGATCTTGCAAGAGTCACTGGCCAACACAAGAGGTACGATTTATTCCAAGTCTACGCAATTGCTTGCGTATGCCGACGACATTGACGTGATTGGGCGAACACAGCGAGACGTCAATGAGGCCTTTGTAAGCATTGAGGTAGAAGCGGCTAAGATGGGTCTCAAGGTTAATGAGGGTAAAACCAAATATCTGCTTTCATCTAAAAGAGACGGACAACACCGACGTATTGGCCAGAACGTCACCATGGGCGGATATAACTTTGAAGTGGTCAAGGAATTCGTCTACCTTGGCTCACTGATGACCAGCGACAACACACCAGCGCTTTGATAAAGCGCAGAATCACTCTTGCCAACCGCTGTTCCTTTAGGCTCAAGAGGCAATTGAGAAGTAGAGCCGTCTCTCGGAAAACCAAGGTGACATTATATAAGACCTTGATCATCCCAGTCCTCCTTTACGACGCAGAGGCTTGGACCTTAACAAAAGCGGATAAAGATGCCCTTGGTCGTTTCGAGAGGAAAATTCTGCGCACTATCTACGGTCCCGTTTGTTCAAACGGTGTATGGAGGAGAAGATATAACGAACAACTGTACGGGTTGTACAGCGACATCGGCCTGGTACGACGTCTACGGATACAGCGTCTAAGGTGGCTAGGCCATGTAGAGCGCATGGAAAATATAGCTCCGACCCGAAGAGTCTTCGAATCCACTCCGGAAGGAAGGCGCGGCAGAGGACGGCCGCATTAACGGTGGCGCACGCAGGTGGAAGGGGACCTTAACCCACTGGGCGTGCGGCGCTGGAAACAGCTGGCCAAAGACCGTGCTAGCTGGAGACGCCTGTTGGTTGAGGCCCAGATTCACCACGGACTGTAGCGCCACCTAAGTAAGTAGGTGAGTAAGTTAAGGTTAAAGTCTATATCAACATCCCACTTGCGTGCTTCCAAATACGTTTTGGCCAGTTTTGCAACGTGCAGACCAGCATTACATATCATGTTGCATAATTGCTTTGTCGTTTTCTTCAAAGCACGGCTCATTCAATGCTTATACATGGTCTTTCATTAGGCGCTTCCTATCTTTAAATTAAAATAAAACAAAGTGTATGTGAGGCATAATCGAACTTCGGAAATGACCAATTTTCTATGACTCTGGTGCATAAATCAGCTGAGGGAAGCTGTGGTTTGTGGCTTATTCGCACAGACCTGCGACTTCAGAACACCCCATAAGGCTTCGATCTCGGTGGCCAGTTTACATCACCTCTACGTGAGATGACCATGGCCTCGAATAGCTCGTGCAGAATTTCCAATGTGGCGTGAGCTGTGTGAAACCACATATCGCTGGTATCCATATCATCCAATTCAGGCCAAAAGAAATTGGTAATCATCGACCTATAGCGCTCGTCGATGGCCGTGATAGCCTGGCCAACATCATTCTCAAAGCAGTATGGATCGATGACACCATCAGCCCAAAATCCACACCAAACAGTGACTTTTCCGGGATGCATTGGACGCTCTTGGACGCTCATGTGGATTGGTATCGTCCCAAATTCGACAATTATGTTTGTTGGCGTACATATTCATCGCAAGGCTGCTACTGCTCTTTTAAGTAGCAGAATTGCATGCAGTAGTACAAATCATAACGTTGTGTCCATTCGAGAACTGTGGGTATGGAATAAATGCCTATGTAGCCTTGGTGGTATACGTGATGCTACGATTCTTTATGATGAGCGATCCGAAAGGCCTAGGGTCGGCCTCATCATATCGAACGCATTATCGGCAATCAAACTTGGACACTTCTGTGGAAAAGATCTGGTGGCTGCTAGAGTAAGCTACAAAACGCTTCGTCTCGGACGACTCGATACTACTTCCACCACCGAAGGAAGTTTCTGAACTCGTGGAGTACTGTGAAGCCAGAAAGATTGGGCTCATCTTGTGTTGCGATGCTAATGCCCAAAACACTGCTTGGGGCAGCAGCAAATGTAATACAAGGGGGAACCGTCTTCTAGACTTCACTCCCTTGTCTTCGTCTGACTTTACCATCAACAAAGGTGGTTCTCAACTAACTTTTGTTACGACAAGACGACAGGTGGTGATTGACCCTACCCAATCCAAGAGATATGTGAAAGACATCACTAACTGGCGAGTCTTGCCTGATGGTATGCTGTCGGACCATAAATATATCGAATTCCGATTAAGTTGTGGGATCTCTTCCTTGTAACCTAGATGGAACCCGGGAAAGACGGACTGGGTACGGTTTAGAGAGTAGCTTGAGAAATCCACTCAGGCCCTACCTAAACTTAGAACGAAACAATTGGTAGAGAACGCTCTTAATAACCTGAATAGCGGCATCACCAGTTGTTTTGAGCTCGCATGTCCTGTCAGCAAACCTCCCTGCAGGAAATTGGTTCCCTGGTGGAATGCCGAGCCCCAAAGTCTTCGCAGGGAAGCCAGAAGTCTTCTGAATAGACCGCTCAACTCGAATTCGGAAGATGACTTGAATAAGTATCGGTCGAAGCAGAAAGAATACAAAAACCTTATTCGTAAATCGAAGAACGATTCTTATAGGACCTTCTGCGAAGAGATCAAGTCTCTGTGTGCGACTAGCAAGTTGGTTAAAGTCCTCAAACGGGGAAAACCGACAAAGCTAGATGCACTCAGAAAATCTGGTGGAACCTTTACTGAGTCTAAAGCAGAAACTCTTAGTTTACTGATTCAGACTCATTTCCCGGAAAATCAGATGGCCATCGGCTCGTTGCACACTCCTTCAAGGAAAACTGCAACTGAAATGATGAAACCAACTCGGCGTGGTTGCCACCGAAGCTAATGAATTTGCTCTAGTAGTCTTTATTCCCAAAATAGGAAATGAGGACTACTCACTTGCCAAGAGTTTTAGACCAATTAGTCTAACATCCTTACTGCTGAAAAGCATGGAGAGACTGGTGGAGTTGCATTTGCACAAAGTTGCCCTTGGAATGCATCCTCTTTCGGAGATGCAACATGCTTAACAGCGCGGAAAATCCTGCGCTGCTATTCCTGGAGAATAGAATGCGTGTCGAAAGGAAAGAGTACGCGCTGGGCATCTTCATCGACATTGAGGGAGCTTTTGATAACGCAACATTCGACAGCATGTGCGACAGCCAGACATCATGGCGTAGATGAGGCACTGGTCTTGTGGATCAAAGCAATGCTTGTGCACAGGACATTGACCGCTGATGCAGGCCTAGACCAATGTGTCAAATCCGGCGTAAGCAGGGGCTGCCCGCAAGGTGGCGTCCGTTATGGTGCATGGCGGTCGACTCTCTGCTTGATGCTTTCAATGACTCTGGAATCTATGCCCATGCCTATGCGGATGATGTTCGTTCCAAAGCACTGGCGGCGCTAAATGTGATCGATGGTTGGCGTACCAGAAATGGGCTGTCGGTCAATCCGATGTCGGTAAGACCGATGTCGTTCTCTTCACGAGAAAGAGGAAAATATTCATATGACTCAGCTGGTACTAAAAGGCATTTCCATCCCGATATCCAAGGAGGCTAAGTATCTAGGAGTCATCTTACATAGCAGGCTTCTTTGGTCGAAACTCAAGTCGAATAATGCTGCTGGCGCAGATGGATTGCCTGCTGAGCTCTTCAAAACAGCTGGGGGTGAGCTGGTTAGGAGTATGCACCGGCTCATCTGTAAGATATGGTCAGAAGAAAGCATGCCCAAGGAATGGAGTCTCAGCATTGTTTGCCCGATCCACAAAAAGGAAACCCCTTTGACTGCGCCAACTACAGAGGAATAACATCGCCTACAAAATCTTCTCTGCCGTTTTGTGTGAACGCATGAAGCCGTTCGTAAATAAGCTGATAGGTCCTTATCAGTGTGGCTTCTGGCCAGGGAAGTCCACCATAGATCAAATCTTCACACTACGGCATATCCTGGAGAAAACCAATGAATTTCAAGTCGACACCCACCATTTATTCGTCGATTTCAAGGCCGCATACGACAGCGTAATTAGAGGCGAGCTATATAATGCCATGTTTACTTTTGAGATTCCTGCTAAGCTCGTCAGACTTTGCAGGATGACTCTGGAGAACGCTCCATTCGAATCGGTGCAGACCTGATCGATAGTTTTGAAGTCAAGAAAGGATTTAGACAGGGCGATGCGTTTCCGTGTGATTTCTTCAACATCATACTAGAAATGATTGTGCAAAAATCACTGGCCAATGCAGAAGGCACAATCTATTTCAAATCCTCGCAACTCCGTGCATACGCCGACGATATGACATAATAGGTAGATCACAGCGAGATGTCAATGAGGCGTTTGCGAGTAATAGATGGAGCCGGCAAAAATTGGTTTGGCAGTTAATGAGAGCAAGACTAACTATCTGCTGTCATCGGAAAAGGACATTTACAACCGACTTCTTGGCCAGAACGTGCATATTGGCAAATATAAGCTTGAGGCAATTAAGGACTTCATATACATACCTCGCCTCCGCAGTGACCTGGAACAACGACGCCAGTTTTGAAATCAAGCGCAGAATTACTCTTGCCAACCGCTGCTTCTTTGGGCTCAAGAGGCAACTGAGAAGTAGAGCCCTCTCTCGTACGACCAAGTTGACCTTGTATAAGACCTTAATTATCCCGGTCCTGTTATACGGCGCAGAAACATGGACTTTACCTAAAGCGGATGGGGAAATTCTTGGTCGTTTCGAGAGAAAGATGCTGCGTGCGACTTTCGGTCCTATAAACACAGAGAGGGGTTGGAGGAGAATCATGGACTGGACGAGTTGTACAGCGACATGAGTCTAGTCAGGCGTCTATGGATCCAACGCCTAAGATGGCTAGGCCATATAGAGCGAATAGACACCACAGCTCGAGCCCGTAGAGTATTTGAATCCAACCCCGGGGGTCGAAGAAATTGAGGGCGGCCGCATCTAAGGTGGCGCGCACAGGTGGAAAGGGACCTCAACCAACTGAGCGTGCGGCACTGGAAAAGACTAGTGACGTGCTAAGTGGAGAGGCATGTTGGTTGAGGTCCAGGTTTACCCCGAACTGTAGCGCCCGCTAAGTAAGTAAGTAAGTTCTTTAGTCAAAGCATGTTGAGTCAAAAACCACCAAAGCGCTGTCAGCTTTCTGGCAATGCAAAGGAACTTTTGGCAAAACATGGGGTTTATCGCCGGTAAAAGTCATCTGGATCTACACGGCAATGATAAGACCTATCATCTCATATGCATCGGTTGTCTGGTGGAACTGACTAAAACGCAAACACGTAAAACGGAGCACTTTCACCAAGCTCCAAACAACGGTTTGTCTCAGCTGCACGGGGGCTTTCCCCAGCACGCCGGGCGCTGTTCTAGATGCTATGATGAACCTTCCCCCTCTTGATATATTTATCAGAGGGCGTGCTCTGAAAGACATATCTCGTCTGAAGAGAAATGGCTTTTGGTACAACTCGCATAGGAATAACAATTAGCTTGCGCAAGCATTGTCCTGCGACTCCTGTCTCATGGACATGCCTTCTGACGCACTGACGCCCGTTATCCTACTGCGCCGTAATTTCACAGACGAGTTTTCATGGCGTCATACTGAACCTGGAAAGCATAGTCTTCGCATTTTCACGGATGGCTCCAGGTCTGGGCGGGGGTCCGGTGCTGGGGTCTTCTTTGGGCGCAAAAACATCCGACCGCACTTCTCGTTAGGAAAATATGCATCTGTCTTCCAATCAGAGATATAAGCAATCCTAATGGTCATGCACTATGTTGGAAAGCACAGGTTGAGGTGGAGAAGCATATGCGTCTGCAGTGACTGCCAAGCTGCACTCAAAGCTGTATGAAATTCCTTAACTAACTCCAAATTAGTGCTTTAACTCAACTCCTTCTTAAACAGAGTCGGTAGACTAAATTCATTAAGGCTAGTATGGGTAGCAGGCCACTCTGAGATCCCAGGAAATGAGATCTATGATGAACTCGCCAGAATGGGTTCAGAGGAGAGCTTCTCAGGACCTGAACCCGCTCTAGGTCTACCTGCGTCCACGGTTAATTCCCACATTAACGACTGGGTGTTTAATATACACAACCGTAGATAGAGGGATTGTCCAGGTTGCAGGATGACTAAGCGCGTATGCCCTGATGTCTACAAGAAATTCGCAGCATTCCTCCTGTCTTTACGGAGAATCGACTGCAGAGGACTTGTGGGAGTTATTACGGGCAATTACCCTTTTTTTAAGCATCTCTGCGTGCTTGGCGTCAGTGAGACGCCTACCTGTGCTGCATGTCGCGAGGAGGATGACACGAAGAGCATTTCCTCTGTGACTGTCCCGCCTTTGCTCCAGCACGGTGGCGCACCCTTAGGGCCGACGTGGTGTGTGCCGAATCTCTTAGCTCTACATCACTAAAGCTTTTTCTCCGGAAACCGGGGAAAATACAGTAATGTAAGCTGACTGTCTGGAGTACAATGGACCAGTGTTTGCGCTTGAGTGCTCCAATAGAAAAAAGCAATTCATCCGGAAATTAGGGTCAGTTTCCAACTGCCCCAAAGCCAATTCAACGAGCATACGTTGTTGTTTATGGTCGTTTACCTCAGTTGAATTTTGTACGGGTGCATACCCAAGTCACGATGCAAAATTCGTCAAGTGGTCCGCAAAGGCCGAGTTTACAATCTCACGGACAGTGGAAATGTTTTTGGCAGATCTTGCCTTTCGACGACGTATGGGTGTTGCTTTATCGTTTATTGAACCCGTGGACTTAAATGTATTCACCACACTGCGATTAGTCCTCTCTGTAGGACCATTATGGCAACTGTAAGATGGGCGAAGCGCGTGGAACGTTACCTGAACAGAACACAGATTTTATAAAACATGTTATTGAAAGCCGTGTCCATCCACGGAGATTTGGCAAAACAGACTGAAATGACGGCCAATTTAACAGATGAAGCTTCAACTATATGGCTGCTATCAAATGTCAAAGTTCGGAAGATCCTATTGGAAGGCCCATTACTATTGCATCTTTGCCAAGTTTTTGGGTTCACGACAGAGCAGCTTCATGGAGCTACAACATCTTGGCCAAAATGGCATAGGCATCAGCTATATCTTCACGATAGAGTAAAGATCAATTGCAAACTATTTGTTTCACTTTTTCAGGCTAAAGGCCCAATATAATATTTCACTATAGCTGATTTTACAGGTGTCGATTCGATGGTCGACAGTTTTGAAGACATCTTTCAACAGACACATTATAAAGCTGGTATGGATTGCGGTTGCAACTTTTACTCAACTGGCAATGTACTGGTCTACAGACACTGCGAAAACACCTGACCTTATCGATCGCTACATTAAAGTTAAACAGAACTTTGATCTTTCCTCAGACCATTCTCCATTTATGTTGACGATGAGTGAAACTCTCGTTAAAAAGCCCAAATTGTAGGCACCACCACTAAGAAAAAATCAAAATGAATCAAAAGGCTGAAGTGTTTGCCGAATATCTTGCTGAAACCTTCAAGCCATTCAAAGGACAACCGCTACCTGACAATAGCAATACTCTGGGAATGACCGGGGAATACAGAATGACGCGAGCCACGCCTTTCGAACTGGAAAATATCATGAAATTTCTCAATCCAAATAAAGCACCCGGCTACGACTTATGTATGTAATTACAGGAGATGCCCTTAAAAATTTTCTCGAGAAATGCTCTGCTCAAACTTTTATCTCTTGTGCTTAGCTTAGAACCTGTACCGAGCCAATGGAAGGTCGCCGAAGTTATAATGGTTCTAAAGCCCGGAGACTCCCGACGGATAAAAAATCTTACCGCCCAATATCATTGTTGCCGATCATTTCGAAAGTCTTGGAAATGATTATAATCAATCGCTAAAGCCCGATTACCGAAGAAAGGCGTATTTAGCCGGATCATCAGTTTGGGTTCAGAAGCAAGCATTCGTCTTTAGACTAAGTACATCGAATAACCGATGTGATCGAAAAGGCACTCTAACATGAGCTAATATATACATATGTTCGAGTGTATTTCTTGACGTCTCCCAAGCTTTTGACAAAGTGTGGCACGAAGGTTTGGGATATAAACTGAGACAAGTTTTCCCGAACAACTATTGAACGTTCTGGAAAACTCATTATCTAATAGACTCTTTCGTGTTGAACACGGGAGCGAATAAGCAGGGAAGCGTATTAGGTCCGCTGCTTTACCTGCTGTATACCAGAGACATACCACAAATGGATGGCACTCTGCTGGCCACTAGGGAATGCAATCCAGCACCCAAAATATAATCTTGCAAATCCGAAAGATCGAGACCATCAGTCCCGCGGATCCGCAAGATTTGCAGGAGTGTACAATATTTATTTTAATCCCGACACAGCCATGTCATCGAACGTGTTTCTCACGGTGTTTCTCCTCAGCGGGGTTCTGACAAAATCCCCTGTAGTAAAATTGTCATGAAAAGCTTCTCGAAATTCGCCGTTCGGAACCGGCAATAAACTGTAGGTCCCTTTCACCTATGGGAAAATGAAACCACACACAACATGGGTGATTGAGAGAAGCTCGGCTCAGGTCCTTCATGGACTGTAACGCCAACATACATACCTACAAGCAGTATAATTAAATGTTGGTCAGAAATAATAACAAAAAAAATGCCAGATTCAACGCCAGTAGGTGGAACGGACTTAACAAAGTTGTGAGTTGCTTCCAGATACTTCCCTCTGTTTCCTCCACATTCAAAAAGAGTGATTTCTCGTTTTATTATAAGATTAAGTGAAGATGGTGTTTGTATCCACTTTGTACGAATTATGTGCTCTAATTCCTCTTCTAATGGCAGTTCGCACAAGGTTGCATTAGCAGTTGACGTGGAACGAGATAAAGGTATCAAAAATGGCCTGAAATGGTTCGAGAAAAGGCTGGTACTTCCGTGCCCCCAGATATCGTCGTCTTCATCTTCGTCATTAACTTGCTGGATTTGTGATTGTGAGCGAGAACTTGAAGCATAAGTCTCATGGCTGATGTTTCAAAACTATCTATTAGAAATTTTTCTAGTAAGCTCACAATTTCCTTTCTCAACTGCGCTCTGCTTGGTAAAGAGAACGTGTCTTCATCTCCAGCCGACAAAGCGACATACTTTCAAGATACTTTATCGGGTTTTCCAAATAAAGCAGCACTCCGGGTAATGTTGTGCGACGTTCTTTTATTCGTCGATGTAATGACGATGTCCAGAGACAACCAATAGCCTCGGACACGGACGGATTACATGTTGACGACCTCCGCAAAAGTCAAAAAGGAAACAAATTTCGGATCTGCACCTGGAACGTTAGGTCCCTCAACAGACCAGGTGCAGCCGAACAACTGGTCAACTCTTTGGACTGCTATAAGGCAGACATTACAGCGCTCAAATAAGTGCGATGGGATGGGCCAGGCAAAAAGCGGATGATAAACTGTGATGTATACTACGAAAACTGCTACAGAGAAAATAAACAACGCTTATTCGGATGCGGATTTGTTGTTCGAGGCCGACTCAGGAAAAAAGTCTTAAGCTTCCAGTATGTAAGCGAACGCCTCATAACTATCCGCATCAAGACCAATCTCGGCAATATAAGCTTACTATGTGCTTACGCCCCCACAGAGGAGAAAGATGATCGACATAAAGACGACTTCTATGATCTCCTAGGCAGAACGTATGCGCAATGTCCCAGCTATGACACCAAAATCGTTCTAGGAGATTTCAATGCGAAGCTGGGTAAGGAAGCTATCTTTGAACGGGTCATTGGAAAGCACAGCCTACACAACACCACGTCAGAAAACGGACTAAGGCTATTAGACTTTATGGAGGGGACATAACCTGGTAGTAGCAAGTACACGATTCCCACACCACAACATCCATAAGGGGACCTGGCGGTCTTTCGATCAGCCGACAACCAACCAAATTGATCATATTGCGATCGACGGCAGACACTCCTCCAGTATCCTAGATGTCCGAACCTTTCGAGGAGCCAACATCGACTCGGATCATTACCTTGTTGCAGCCAAGGTACGATGGGAATTTCTCGGAATCAACGGAGTCGAGTAAGGACACCAAAATTTAGCGTCGGAAAGCTGCAATCGCAGGAGACCGCCAGGACCTTCGCCGATCAAGTCTCCCTCAAGCTCTCTCAGGTCCCGATGCAATCTGCAGAAACCATAGAACAGCAATGGAGTCGTTGTCAGAAAGCCATTAGAGATGCCGCCTCAGATATACTCGGTTTCGAGCCACCACCGTTGAGAAGCCCCTGGTTTGATGAGTGCAGACAGGTCCATGTAGAGAAACAGAATGCATACATGGCCACATTGCATCGACGGTCGAGAGCATCCCGCGAGCTCTATGAACAGAAAAGGAGGGAGGAGCATGCGCTTCTGAGAAGGAAAAAGAAGGAGCACGAGAAGCGCGAGATCGAGGAGATGGAGAGATGTTACTGCAGGAACGACGTTCGAAAATTTTACTAGAAAGTAAAACGAACATGCCAAAGCTATAGAGCCAGAGCAGAAGCCTGCAGGCATGAGCACGGACAACTAGTAGTGGAGTCACAGTCGGTGCTGTATAATGGCGATGATAGTCAAAATGCCGCCGTCAGGCAGAGCGAACCATTCACAATGGACGAAGACGAAGGAGAATCCCGTCCACCCGACCTAGACGATGTTAAGATAGCGATATCGAAACTTAAGTCTTATAAAGCTGCTGGAGCAGACGGACTCCCCGCGGAGCTGTTTAAAGCAGCTGGCGATGAGTTGGTTAGGAACATGCACCAACTCATTTGCAAGATATGGTCGGAAGAACGCATGCCCGATGAATGGAATCTCAGTATCGTTTGCCCGGTCCATCAGAAAGGAGACCCCTATGACTGCGTCAATTTTTTTTTTTTTTTTTTCAGGTTCAAGAGTTTTTTTATATTCTCTTATGATGTGTTGACACACGCAACCTGAACGGAGTGCAGTAGTTGGGGTCGTTGATGTTCGTTTACTACTCTCAGGGGTGGTTGTCCTAGACCTTAATAGGACGAGAGCCGAGCAAATTCCGCGTTGGTTATAGTCCGTAGTAATTCGTTCAAGCACTTTTTAGTATTGCATACGCAGAGGATGAGGGATAAGCCTCCTGAACATCGCGTACAAGATCCTCTCTGCCGTACTGTGTAAGTGCCTGAAGCCGTTCGTGGACAATCTGATAGGTTCCTACCAGTGTGGTTTCAGGCCAGGAAAATCCACGATAGACCAAATATTTGCACTACGGCAGATCTTGGAGAAGATCCATGAATTCCAGGTCGACACGCACCATCTTTTCGTCGACTTTAAAGCCGCGTATGACAGTGTTTATAGAGACGAGCTATACAGAGCCATGTCATGTTTTAACATTCCTGCCAAACTCGTCAGACTGTGCAGGATGACTATGGCGAACTCTCGCTGCTCCATTAAGGTCGGAGGTAAACTAACCGACCCCTTTGATGTTAAAACAGGTTATAGACAGGGTGACGCACTGTCATGTGATTTCTTCAACATTATTCTTGAAAAGATCGTGCGGGACTCTGCGGCCAATACGGGAGGTACGATGACATTGACGTTATTGGACGAACAAAGCGAGACGTCAATGAGGCGTTCACAAGCATTGAAGCAGAAGCGGCTAAAGTGGCTCTAGGAGTAAATGGGGACAAGACCAAATATATGCTGTCACCCAAGAAAGACGCGCAACACCGACGTCTTGGTCAGAACGTCACCTTCGGCAGCTATATTTTTTAAGTAGTCAAGGACTTCGTCTACCTTGGCTCGATAGTGACAAGCAGCAACGACACCAGCGCTGAGATAAAACGCAGAATAACTCTTGCCAATCGCTGTTTCTTCGCGCTCAAGAGGCAATTGAGTAGTAGAGCCCTCTCTCGAAAAACTAAGGTTTCCCTCTACAAAACCTTAATCATCCCGGTTCTCCTCTACGGCGCTGAGGCTTGGACGTTATCAAAAGCGGATGAAGAGGCTCTTGGGCGTTTCGAGAGGAAAATTCTGCGTGCAATCTTTGGTCCCGTTTGTGTAAACCGAGAGTGGAGGAGGAGATTCAACCAGGAACTGTACGGGCTGTACAGCAACATCGGCCTAGTTAGACGTCTTCGGATCCAACGTCTAAGATGGCTGGGCCATGTAGAGCGAATGGACATCAACGCTCAGGCCCGAAGAGTCTCCGACTCCAACCCCGAGGGACAACGCAGCAGAGGACGACCGCATTTAAGGTGGCGCGCACAGGTGGAAAGGGACCTCAACCAACTAGGCGTGCGGCACTGGAAGCGGCTGGCCAAAGATCGTGCCGGCTGGAGAGGCACGATGGAAGCTTGCAAAGTCATTTTCCTTTGGAGATGATTTAAAACAATTACCAATAGTGCACACTTTTTGAACTACTGCCCTGAAATTGTAATAAATGTACAGATACGTACTTCGATTTGGGGATCGCCCTGTCATCATGATGTTATGCGAATTCAGGCTGGAAAAAAATAAATCTTGCGTATCCCACACGTGTTATCCCGCATTTGTAACCCCCCTTATTTCATGCGGGATCCCGCATTTGCGGGATTGCTGATCCGCGGGATTGCATTCCCTACTGGCCACATTCGCCGATGATACTGCAATTTTGGCCACAGGAAAATCAGTCGAAGAATCAGCGACTAAATTCAATATGCCCCAAACCGTATATGCGACTGGACAAAGATTTAGCGGGTCGCGCTTAACGAAACCAAAAGTAAGTGCACTACCTCTCTTTGTTAATGAAGTTCGGATTCCATTCTCAAACGAGGCAATATACCCAGGCATGACTTTCGACGCGAAACTCAGACGGAAAGCTCACGTTAAAAGAGCTTGAATTGAATTGTCGGAAAATGTACTGGCTACTAGGAAAACATTCCCCGCTTAGTACTGAAAACAAGCTGCTTCTCTACAAGCAAATGCTTAGACCTACTTTGGCTTACAGTATACAACTCTGCGGTTGTACCAAGAAGAGTAATTCTCCTATTATACAAACGTTTCAAAATAAAGTATTGCGAGCCGTTGTTAACGCACTGCGGTACATTCGAAACGACTATATTCGACATGATATAAACGTTGAAGATGTCGGAAATGAATCCAAATTTTTCGCCCGAAAATAGAGAGATCTACTAGGAGGTCATATCAATAATTCGGCTCTTCAAATACTAGAGGAACGAAACCTGTTGCGCCGTCTTCAAAGACCGCACGCACTCTGCGGATTGCAGGAACTATCACTGGAAAGCTGCCTGCTAATTGTGTTTTTAGCGAGTCAAATATTTCACTACTACGAGCACGCGCTATCGGTCCTCATAGCGTCTTTTTGAGGTTTCCACCAACGTCAATGACGTTGTTTTTCAGGCGATGGCTTGCCTATCAACGTACACTTTGCTTTTAAAAAAAATCTCCACAGAAAGAGGTCAAGTAGTGTCAAATCGTATGATCTTGTAGGCCAGTCCACATCCCTGCTAAGCGAAACTAAGCGATTTCTGAGAAACTCTGCAATTTATTGATATGTTCACGAGTAAAATAGCAAGTTGTACCATCTTGTTGAAAATACACATCGCCAAGTCGATTTTGTCAAGCTGTGAAGTCATCATTTCGCTTAGAATAGACCACAAAGCCACAAAGTATCGTTGACCTAAAGGAGCAGGTCTACTCGCTCACGCTCCATTCTACGTGAAATACGCATAATCACTGAAGACAATCTTTGATAAAAATTATGTAATTGTACGGTACTGTAAGAGTCAATCAGTAAACATGCGTCGCGAATGATGGTCAGTTTGCTTAAGCTTTTATTTGTCTTTCACACTTTGCTTCACAACAGCGATGTTGTCTGGTGTGCGAACAGTTTTTGGCCTAATAGACTCGGGTATCTACATATGTACATCTCCCACAGAACCCATAACCTATGGTTGTTTCGCTTAAGAATTTTTGTAGTGCTCTTCAATCGAACGACCTTACTTACTTACTTAACGGGTGCTACAGTTTGGGGGTGAACCTGGGCCTCAACCAACATGCCTCTCCACCTAGCACGATCTTTCGCTAGTCTTTTCCAATGCCGCACGCCCAGTTGGTTGAGGTCCCTTTCCACCTGTGCGCGCCACCTTAGGGAGAGGGGAGCCATCTTAGGCATTGGATCCGTAGACGACTGACTGGACTCACATCGCTGTACAACCCGTATAGTTCGTGATTGAATCTTCTCCTCCAACCCCCCTCTGTGTTTATGGGACCGAAAATCGCACGCAGAATCTTTCTCTCGAAACGACCAAGGATTTCCTCATCCGCTTTAGATAAATTCCATGTTTCTGCGCCGCATGACATGACCGGGATAATTAAGGTCTTATAAAATGTCAACTTGGTCGTACGGGAGAGGGCTCTACTTCTCAGTTGCCTCTTGAGCCCAAAGAAACGGCGGTTGGCAAGAGTAATTTTGCGCTTGATTTCGAAACTGGTGTCGTTGTTTCAAGTCACTGCGGAGTCGAGGTATGTGTATGAAGTCCTTAACTGCCTCAAACTTATATCTGCCAATATGCACGTTCTGTCCAAGACGCAGCAGATATTTAGTCTTGCCCTCTTTAACTGCGAAACCAATTTTTGCCGCCTCCATCTCAATACTCGCAAACGCCTCATTGACATCTCGCTGCGATCTACCTATTATGTCAATGTCGTCGGCGTATGCAAGGAGTTGCGAGGATTTGAAATAGATTGTGCCTCTTGTATTGGCCAGTGTTTTTTGCACAATCATTTCTAATATGATGTTAAAAAAATCCACGACAGCGCATCCGTTCTCATCCTTATAGGCCTCCGTTCGAGCTTTATAGCCTTGAGACATTCGTTTTATCCGTTGATTAAAATCTTCGAACGTCGTGCTTGCAATAGCACCTCTCCAAGTTTTCAATCGCCCGCTTCTCGTGTTCTTATGTGCCTCTCTTCTTTTAAGCTCGTAGAGCTCACGAGCCGCTCTTGTTTTTTTGTGTAGTGAGGCTTTGTATGCCTCCTGCTTTTCCGCATGAATCCTTCTACACTCGTCATCGAACCAGCTTTAAGGCCCAGCACTTCCGTTGCTGTGCTCTTCAGGGCTTGTTTGCACTGGCTCCATTGTTGCTCTACTGGCTGAGTGGAGGATTGAGATGTATCGGAGAGCTTAAGAGAGACGCGGTTGGTAAAGGCACTGGCGATCTCTGGCGATAGTATCTTTCCGACGTCGTAGCTTGGTGTTCTAACTCTACTCCGCGGTGTTCGTGTTATGCGTTGACGTATCTTGGCTACTATAAGATAGTGGTCTGAGTCGATGTTCGCTCCCCGGAAAGTGCGAACATCAAGAATAGTGGAGGAGTGTCTGACGTCAATCGCGATGTGATCAACCTGGTTGGTGACTGATTGATCTGACGACCGCCAAGTGCCTTTGTGTATATCGAGGTGGGGAAATCGTGTGCTGGCTAAAAGAAGATTTCGCACCGTGGCATGGTTGGTCAGGTTTCATGTAGGCTATGTTTGCCGATGACCCGTTTAAAGATGCTTTCTTAACCCAGCTAAGCGTTAAAATCTCCTAGTATGGTTTTGGTAACATAGCTGGGGCATTTGGTATACCTATGTTCTGTCTAGGAGATCGAAGAAATCATCTTTGATAGAGTCATCCTTGTCTTCTGTGGGGGCATGGACCGCCCATCGATAAATGAAATGACATGCAGGTGAAGGAAACCGAAATCGACATTTGCTTTCCTGCACCTCACTTGGGTTACTCTTTACAGATACTTCTATTACTCGTAATTCGGAGTACTATAGAGTAGCCCTGGTCTATGGACTTTCAGATGGACGCTAACAATTAGATATCACATTGAGTTGGTTTACTCGACAAACACCTCACATCGAGGCATGACTAAGATTTCTATAAGACGGTGATCAAATTAAAGATAATTTCCTATGAGAAAGAGCATTCCACACGCTTAAAAGTCTACACTGTACTAGTATGAAGCTCATTTGATTCGATGTGATCAGTGATCGAGCTGGACGAGTATATTCTATGCACGTTGCTTGTTGCACCTTAAAATAGCTTGTTGATGGCATGTGTGATTTTTGTACATACATACATATATAAGATCTTTATTACTTTTTAAAAATACGTCACAAGATGAGAAAACTTTTAAGGGGACATGCAACGGACCCCCGGTTTAACTAAAACGAAAGCTCAACTAGCCGACTACACAACGCTGATGACAAAAATCAGGTTAAGGAAATAATCAAGCTCGTACACGGCTCCACCACGAACCAAACATTATCTCCGCGATGATTTTGGTTGACATCATACTCTAACATTCCTCCTCCTCCTCCGCCGCACCTTGCTATACCACGGCTAACTAATGTGTGTTGCATACAGTCTTAATTGTGCTGAGTAAACAAAAAATTTGCCGCAAAAATAACGACATTAACAGCAAAACAACCAAAAAAAAAGAAAAAAAAAAGCGTCACTGACTGGAAGCTTCAAAAACAAAAATGATGAAGCTTCACCTTTTTACCTACGACTATGTACCATTACTGGGCCATTACTAGTAGGTGAAAAACAACAACTGACAAAATTGCCACTCGATCGTACACCGTTCCTGCCGCAATGCTACTGATACTCTCCTTATCGCACCAGCTCGGTTACATAGGCAACTTCACACGTCAGCCTAATGCAAAGTTGAGCGATTGAAATCGGAAACAATAACAACAATAGTACAAGCAGCAGCAGCAGCAAGAACAACAACAACAACAAGAATAACAACAGCAGCAACAGTAACAACAGCGAGTCAGCTAGCAGCAAGAAGCGGCTAATTGCGTCGCGTGAATCTCTCGCCGCCAGCTTCATCGCCCATCACCAGTAGCAGCAAGCAAACCGAAACGGCGGCGCGGCCAGTCTATCGTGTATTGGTGTTGTTGCCACATTATTATTGCGACGATCGCGTGTCACCGCCACCGCATCGGTACACATTATAGCCACTTGCCACATACAATCACAACACTACCACCGGTATCCGCAACAACAAAAAATTAGTACAAATCGTGATTTCAACGGGGAATGTTGCGCTGATCTTTAGACGCTTATTGTTGTGATCTACCCATTTTCGGTTTGGCCACGTGATAAGCGATCGCGTTCGTTGTTGCTGGAATATTGTTACAATTGGTTTTTGGTTTTTTTTTTTTTTTCAATTTTTGTTTTGGCCACGGTCGAGGACAAGTGATGACAAACAGTGGACACAACCATATACCAGATGCGAGTGAAGGTGAAATAACGTCCGGAACATTACCAAACGATCGTGTTGAATGGTCGCGCAGCACAATCCTGGCATTTATCGAAGACTACCGCGAACATCGAGTCCTTTGGGATCCAAATACCAAGGGCTACCACATCAAGCAGATCAAGTATGAGGCGTTGAAAAAGTTAAGTCGCAAATATAGCACAGAAGTGCGTACCATACGTAGCAAGATCAAGAGCTTACGATCGTCATTCCACCGTGAGCATGGCAAGGTGATCAGCGGCAAGCGCAGGGGCATCAACTACCAGCCGATGTGGTTTGCATATGAAGCGATTCGCTTCATTTTGGATGGGGAGCGCGACGACGAGACGAGTGGGAACACGAGCGGCTCAACTGGTGCTAGTGGTTGTGGCGGTAGTGGTGGTGGTGGTGCTATTAGTAATTGTGGTACTGCCTTTGCCACTGCTGTATTTGCTGCCGCTGCTGCTGCTACCGTTACAAGTGGTGGTGCTAGTACGAGTACGATCGCATCTGGCATTGATGCGAAATACGAGCTGATGACATTGGTACGTTTGATTTTAAAATTCAAGTTTACTTAGCATATCAAAGCTTTCCACTGGCCAATTTGCTTTCTTACCTCACGAGCACTTGTCAAGCGTCAGGTGCGATTGGTGTTATCATTCTTTGGACTAATCAATTGCAGTGGGTGTGCTTTCTACTAGATATGACTTACGTCATTCACCGATGACATAAACTAATATCCAAGATAACATCTCACGACAAATTCGCCTATCTCTGACGTGGTTTTCGTTTTGTTTTTTTTTTGAAAAATGCTACCAATACAGTACCGAATCCGATACGAACAATTAAGCTCTCACTGCCGCTCAGCCCTGGGCTCGTGACGTGATTTGAATTTTGGTGCTTAGAGCAGAGAGTCAAGTCGTTGTTTGTTTTTCTCAAAGCTCAAGGTCGACCACGTGAAAGAGAAGTAACGATTGCATTCATTGCTGAATGTCAGATACACCTAAGCCAGAGGAGTGTCATTGAAACTTGTTTACACAAGGTGTTTTGACCAACGCTTTTATCACTTTTACTCATCGTCGAAAAGCTTACTGAACTGTGCTAGAATACTTACTGGGTCTCACTAGATGGATGTGAGATATACTCGTATAATAGAATGTCAAGTGCTCGTTGCATCTAATGATAATGTTCCATAAGGGCTCATTTCAACCTGTTTTGTTTTTCTCCTTCTATTGCAGGGCAATCTATCGGATGATCTGCATTATACGAACATCTCGGCCGACGATGTGAAGACAGAAATCGTAAGTGTGCTCTTAAATATACAGTAAAATCCACTAATGCGCCTTTTTGTTTAAAGGTCGAGGGGTCTAATGGTGAAATCGAAGAACAAAAATCGTTCATACAACGTGGTATTATCGAAAGATGTGCCAAACGTAAACGTACTACGTCCAAGGAAAGTTTACTTCATAATGCCCAAAATGGAATAAACCATGAGCAACAGCGTGGTGACAGTGATAGCGATGAACTACCAAGAGGTACATTAAAAAATCGCCGAACAACTGCACCCGATGAGTTTGGAGTATTTGGCGAATATGTCGGTATAACCATTCGTAGGTTGAAAACGACCAAGGCTCAAATCGTTATCAAGCATTTAATCAACAATTTACTGTATGATGCTGAAATGGGACGATATGACTATGGAATCCCGACGTCCAGAGAACCGCCACATTTATATGCGACATCAGATTGAGCATTAGTGCTCGTAATAGTCATTGGAATGGGTTGTATTGTAGTAATTTAATTCAGGGAACTATACATAAATGTAAATGGAATTCAATCTCAGGTATTTTAAGTTAGTCAAGTTCTAAGGGACCTTTATACATATGTACATACATACATACGCGTTTTTGTTTTTTTTCTATTAAAGTTTTCTAAGTTAGGAAATATGTTTTAATTAAAATCTTAACATCCTGTTATCTTTGTCTAAATTGTATAGAATGAAGATTTATGAAGTATTTTCTATGAAGCAAAACTTACTTATTTTACTTTGATGGCGCTATAGTTCGGGGTGAACCAGGGCCTCAACCAACAAGCCTCTCCAGCCGGCCCGATCTATACATTTTGGTACAACTCGCATTGGAATAAGGGTGTGCTTGCGCAAGAATTGTCCTGCGACCCCTGTCTCATGGACATGCCTTCTGACGCACTGACGCCCGTTATCCTATTGCGTCGTAATTTCACAGTCGAGTTTCCATGGCGTCAGGATTGGCTATGGCTGGATACTGAACCTGGAAAAGATAGTCTTCGCATTTTCACGCATTTCCGACTACACTTCTCCTTAATCCTAATGGCCATGCACTATGTTGTGAAGCACAGGTGGAAGGGGAAAAGCATATGCGTATGTAGTGACAGCCAAGCTGCACTAAAAGCTGTGTGTAACCCTTAACTAGCTCCAAATTAGTGCTTGAACTCAAGTCCTTCTTGAACAGAGTCGGCAGACTAAGTTCATTAAGGCTTGTATGGGTTCCAGGCCACTCTGGGATCCCAGGAAATGAGACCTCTGATGAACTCGCTAGAATGGGTTCAGAGGAGAGCTTCTCAGGACCTGAACCCGCTCTAGGTCTACCTGCGTTCACGGTAAATTCCTACATTAACGATTGTGTATTTAACACACACAACCGTAGATGGAGGGATTGTACGGGTTGCAGGATGACTAAACGCATATGCCCTGATGTCTGCAAAAAATCTGCAGCATTCCTCCTGTCTTTAAGGAGAATCGACTGCAGAAGGCTTGTGGGAGTTATCACGGGCCATTACACTTTTGCCAAGCATCTCTACGTGCTCGGCATCAGTGAGACGCCTACCTGTGCTGCATGTGGCGAAGAGGAGGATGATGCTGCAAAGCATTTCCTCCGTGATTGTCCCGCCTTTGCTCGCATACGGTGGCGCGCCCTTGGAGCCGACGTGGTGTGTGCCGAATCCCTTAGCTCTACATCACTGAAGCTCCATCAAATTTTTCTCCGGAAAACGGAGAAAATACAGTAATGTAAGGTGTCTGTCTGGAGTACAATGGACCAGTGATTGCGTCTGAGTGCTCCAGCGGATAGCAGAAGCCTTCAAAAAAAAAAAAAAAAAAAAAAAAATGGTTTCAGGCCAGGAAAATCCACGATAGACCAAAAATTTACACTGCGACTGATCTTGGAGAAGACCCATGAATTCCAGGTCGACACGCACCATCTTTTTGTCGACTTTAAAGCCGCGTATGACAGCGTTTATAGAGACTAGCTATACAGAGCCATGTCGTGTTTTAACATTCCTGTCAAACTCGTCAGACTGTGCAGGATGACTATGGAGAACTCTTGGTGCTCCATTAAGGTCGGAGGTGAACTAACCGACCCCTTTGATGGTAAAAAAGGTTTTAGACAGGGTGACGCACTGTCATGTGATTTCATTAACATCATACTTGAAAAGATCGTGCGCGACTCTGCGGCCAACGCAAGAGATACGATCAACTTCAAGTCTACACAATTGCTGCCTACGCAGATGACATTGACATTATCGGACGGACAAAGCGGGACGTCAACGAGGCATTCGCAAGCATTGAAGCAGAAGCGGCTAAAGTGGGTCTAAAGGTAAATGGGGACAAGACCAAATATATGCTGTCTTGGTCAGAACGTCACCTTCGGCAGCTATATTTTTGAAGTGGTCATGGACTTCGTCTAACTTGGCTCGATAGTGACAGGCAGCAACGACACCATCGCTGAGATAAAACGCAAAATAACTCTTGCCAACCGCTGCTTCTTTGGGCTCAAGAGGCAACTGAGTAGTAGAGCCCTTTCTCGAAAAACTGAGGTATCCCTCTACAAAACCTCAATCATCATCAAAACCATATCATTATCCAATCAGGTTCATGGACCCATGGCTGGGCCATGTAGAGCGAATGGACATCACCGCTCCGGCCCGAAGAGTCTTCGACTCCAACCCCGAGGGACGACGCAGGAGAGGACGACTGCATCTAAGGTGGCGCGCACAGGTAGAAAGGGACCTCAACCAACTGGGCGTTCGGCACTGGAAGCGGCGGGCTAAAGATCCTGCCGGCTGGAGAGGCTTGTTGGTTGAGGCCCTGGTTTACCCCGAACTGTAGCGCCATCTAAATAAATAAACTATCAGCTTTAGCCTTCATAGCTTATGGAAGCAAATTCAGGAGATCTACTGTTCGTGTCAGAAACTATAATTGAGGCAGTCAAATATCATTAAAAGGCTAGGATTGACCGATTGTTTCTAGGAACTGTGGAATATATTTTAGACATGTCTTCAATTTGCCAGTAAAGAAAGGGATTAGTATGATAGCTCGCTCCTTGCGGTGACACAGTGGACGAATGTCAATCAGACGTTTTGATCTTCTTAAATGTCTTGTTCTTTATCAACTTGGGGTCTATCGAATGATAAGTTGAACTAATTTAAGAATAGCTTAATTTGATGGGAGGGTCGTTTATCAAATTTTTAGCAAATTCAAGAGACAGCGCTTGTAGCATGGAAAATGGTTTGTTTTTAGTAAGCAGGATGATTCACTAGGCAGCTGCAAACATCTCAGGTATATCCACCACAGGTTCTTGTATTGCCGATTAAATTTTATTTTGATAAACTGGGAAAAAGTCAGTGTCGAGTGGTGACCAAATGCTTATATTTAAAAGTTATAAAGCCGAAAGAAATCAAAAGCGATTCAGGCGGAGTTCATATTGCGTCTGATAAACTATAGATCACTTAGGACAATCAAGGACAATAGAGGTAAAAATGCTCGTTTGACGGCTTGCAAGGCCGCGTTCAAGATATTCAAGGCACAGACCATTAAAGATAAGAGGCAGTTCTGGAAACTACTCTGTGGCAAGATCAAGATTAAATTTTAATTTTAATTTTCGTGGGGACCAATACCCCCATTTATTAAGCTTAATTCAAGCTAACATTCTTAATTCTAACTTAACTAACTAACATTCTTAATTAGTCTACCTTAACTGACTAACAAGAACGGGAGAGGGGGGCGTGATTAGGGAACTATGGAAGTGAGAAGGGGGGGGATACCGAGAAGACGGAGTTTTAGGCATGGAGTGCTGAGGTTGAAATCGAAGTTAGTGTTCGAATTAACACTTCCCAGCATACGGGAGATGGGTTCATTGGAGCCATAAGAGGTGCGGGGGGTGGGTAGGTAGAAGAGACGAGGATTGCGGGTATTACGAGGGTTAGTGTTAAGGGATATAGAGTTGTAGAGGTTGGCACAGTCAACGGTACCTGTTAGGAGTTTATGAATGAAGAGGATGTCAGCTACCCTTCTTCTATCCTCCAACGTACTCAGATTTATTAGTTTGAGTCGGTCTTGATAGGGTGGTAAGAGCAAAGGATTTTGCCAGTGCAGACCTCAAAGAGCGAAGCGTAGGAATCGACGCTGGATGCTCTCGATTCTAGAAATGTGGGTTTGTTGATAAGGGGACCACGCTTGCGATGCGTATTCAAGAAGGGGGCGAACGAAGGTAATATAGAGGGATCGAGTCACGTAGGGATTGGAGAATTCTTTAGACCAGCGCTTCACGAAACCGAGTGCAGAGCTTGCTTTAAGAATTATATCATCGATATGTGCGCGGAAATTGAGCTCTTGGTCACGCCGGAACGCCTGGGGAACGCCGGAAGAGGCTAAGAAAGGGTTAGAAAAGGCAGATCTGAAGCGAACACTGTAGAAACGGTTTTTTAAATATGAAGATATCCACTTCAGCGCAGTGGGTTCAAAGCCTAGGGCAGACAGTTTGAAGAGTATTAGATTGTGAGATATGTTGTCAAACGCTTTACTGAAGTCGGTTGTAATGACGTCGACTTCGTTTCCATTCTCTAATGCTGATAGGGTGAAGGACACGAATTCGACAAGGTTTGTGGTTGTAGACCTGGATTTGAGGAATCCATGTTGATTTGAGGAGATTAGAGACTTGCAATGGAAACTTAGAGTGTCATACAAGATGCTTTCGAAAAGTTTGGGTATATGTGAGAGTTTTGCGATGGGGCGGTAGTTGTTAACATCACTCTTTGGACCTTTTTTGTGAATAGGAGTTATGAAGGCGGTTTTCCATACCTGGGGAAATTCTCCAAGGGACAGGGATAAGTTGAATAATTTTGCGAGCGGGACGGAGAGAATGAAGGAACATTTTTTTAATAATATGGCGGGGACACCATCGGGCCCAGGAGTAAACTCATCATTAAGTTGATTCAGTTTAAGTTCAATGATATGGGGTTCAACAGAACGTGGAAGAAATGGACTGAGGGAGAAATTTGGTAGGTAGTCGAAATAGGAAGTGTCCGGCACAAAGGAGTCATCGGCAAAAGATTGTTTGAAAAGGTTGGCAAAAAAGTTGGCGATAGTGTTGGGATCATTCGAGGTTTCGCCATTGAAAGAGAGTGAGGTTGGGTAGCCATCAGATTTCCTTTTGTAGTTGACAAACTGAAAGAAGGACTTAGGATTGTTGATAAGATTGGCTTGTGTTATGATCAAGTGCTGTTCGTAGAGAGAAGCTCGGTAAATTGTAGATACGTACCAATATAGTTGGAAAAGTCATAGGGGGACTGAGTACGAAGAAAGATAGCCCACAGTTTGTGTCTTTTGTTTCTTAGAGAACGGAGCCTGCGATTATACCAAGGAGGAGAAGATAAGTGATTGGATCGTGAAATGGGAACGTAGAGAGAAATAGAATTAAATATTTCTCTATAGAATAAGGATATGGCGTCATTTATTGTAAGGCCGTCAAAATTGAAGGGGGCGCTATTGAGGTATTCATTGATTAGGTTGAAATTTGCTTTATGGAAGTCGTAAGACTTGAGCGCTGGAGGGGAAGAGGTCAGTGGTGGAGAGTCGAGAAAAAACGAGAGAAGAAGGGGAGGATGGTAATTGTCGATGGTTGATAAGGAATGGGGACAAAGTGAAACAGAGGAATTAATAGGGTCGGTTGTGAAAATCAGATCTAGCTGTCTACCCATGTAATTTGAGATGCCACTCACTTGGCTAAGGTTTGAATCGGCTAGGCTATCTAAGAAGAGACATTCCTTGGCAGAAGATGGATTAGTGGCAGTGTAAAATGATTGATCTTCTGATGGTTCCCATTGGAGAAAAGGAAGATTAAAATCGCCGAAGAGAAGGATTTCATCGCGGGCATCCCGTAAGTCATTTATGTGATCAATCGCATTAATAGCGAGTTCATAGGACTTAATAGGTTGAGATGGTAAGGTATAAAAACAGATGATGTAGAGCGACTTACGGGGCAGTACGATCTTGATTGAAACAAAGTCGAGATAGGGGGAAGAGGATATTGCAATAAGGGACGAGTCGATCGTGTTTAGGGCGGCTATTAAAACGCCACGACACGGGCGGCTATCGGTAGGTTGGTTGAGAAGGTCGTCGCGGTAGACGTTAAAATTTGATGGGAATAGTTCTTCGTTGTTAATAGCGGGGATCAGGTTGGTTTCAGTCAGAACGAAGATTTCGAATGGTAAAGCGTGAGACTGTTGGAAGACTGCTTGGGTTTTTGAACGGAGACCTCTGACGTTCTGGTAATAAAAGGTGAGAGGAAGGTAGATTAAAAGGATCCTCACCACAATTTCACATCCACCTTGTGCGGTGGGACGAATCCTGGAAGTGGTCCAGTACTGAGTCGTTCTTAGACTCGCACTTTCTGAGTAGTAGTTTTCCCATACACTTACATAGCCGCGTACGCTTAATGCGAACGACTTTTTGATAGGGCGCCGTGGCGCAGTAGTTAGTGTGTTGGACTCTGGTGCACGATGAGCGAGTTCGGATCACGATAACACCAACACCATCGGATGTTTATTTCGCGGCTTCCCTCCTCGGTGGGGTACTGGCAACCCCCCCGTAGAATCGGCATTAAACTGTAGGTCCCTTTCACCTGTGGGAAAAATAAATCATACACACCATGGCTGATTGAAGAGAAGCTTGGCTCTGGTCCTTCATGGGCTGTAACGCCACCAATAGAAAAAAGAGAGTTATCCCATACCGAGCAACTACGTAGAACCCCCTATGAAACCCCATAAGACAGCAGTACACTTGCATCATCGAGAATTCGTTGGAACTTAAGAAATGTATTCTTGTGGTTTTCATCGATAGCAAAGGCGCATCTAAAATGTCAAATGTTAGCAGGGCCAGATATATTGGAGAATAGTGGCACACGTCAAGGCGGGATACTATTCCCTTTTCTGTGTGACACGGTAGTGCTGTCTCTGACAAGATTCCTAACACAAAGTGCAATCTCGTGCAGGGTATTGTAGGCAGTAATCTGAGGCCTTGATGTTAACCCAAGCAGACAGGACTGGTACTTTCACTAGGAGAAACGATATTCTAGAATGTACCTAATTGGCTATCACGGGAAATCCAACTCTGAGGTTCAACCAAAAAAGACCAGACAAGTCTGGCCTAGGATGCCGGAGGAGTGTCTGGCGTCGATCGCAATGTGATCAATCTGGTCGACTGATCAGGTGATCGCCAGGTTCCTTTGTAGATGCTGAGATGCGGGATTCGTGTGCTACCGAGAAGGAGATTACACTCCACCAGAAAGTCAAGTAGCCGATGTCCGTTTCGGACGTGGTGTCGTGTAGGCATATTTCCCCGTGATCGACTCAAATATGTCCTTCTTGCCAAAATTCGCATTAAGATCTCCTAGTCCAATTATCTTATCGTAGCTGGGACGTTGGGCATAGGTTCTGTCTAGAAGATCGTAGAAGTCGTCTTTGAGTCGATCATCCTTTTCTTGGGTTGGTGCGTTAGCGCATATCAAGCTAACGTTCCCGAAATTTGCTTTGATGTGGATCATTATGAAGCGTCGCTTACATCCCGAAAGCTTAATACTTTTTGTTGGAGTGTTCTTCAAATAACGAATCCACATCCGAATAAGCGTTGTTTCTTCTCCTTGTAGCAATTCCCGTAGTAGATGTCGCAGTTTTCCATCCATCTTTTGACTGGTCCAACTATCGCACTTCTTGGAGCGCGGTTATATGTGCCTTGTAGCCGTTGAGAGTTTGCTCCATTTGATTGGGAGTCGTTTGCAGGGGTCGTCAGCTTTGTATCCATCAGTTTCCGAGGCTTGTGGTTGCTTCGTAACAACTTATTTTTTCCATGATAGGGATGTTACCGCTAAGCGCAGCCCCCAATCTGGGAGGCCAGGTTCCTTTTTCCCCAGGAGCAGGGGATCGGATCGCTGCACACATTGATTCACTACCTTTTGGATGCCAGACAGCTATCCAGGGGAGGCCACGTGGAGGACGGTTTAGTGACCTGTAATGACACCCATTAAAGTACATAAAGTTTCTCTTTTGGTTGCCACAAGGTCCCTGGCCTGTCCTAAGCTTAGCTTAGGACGGATTTGTTTAGTAATAAAGCCGATGTTACTTTCCTTCCATTGAGGGTAAGCCATCTTCTTTTTGCAGATGACTTAGTTGTACTCACATCCTCCCAGACGGAACTCCAGCGCGCACTAGAAGGGTTTGTGGTCGTATGTGCTGATGCTGAAATGAGGGTTAACGTGGAGAAATCCGAGGTTATGGTTATTTCCAGAACACCCGTCCAATGCACTCTACATGTTAGTAGAGTCCCATTGAAGCAGGTGGAGAAATTTAAGTATCTAGGGATCTTCTTCACGAGTGATGGGAGGAGTAATACTGAGCTTTCCTGCAGGACTGGCCAAGCTGGGTAAATTTTGAAACAGCTTGGAAGATCTGTAATCAGGAAGACCGAGCTTGGTGTCAAAGCCAAGTTAGCGGTTTTTAGCTCGAAATTTGGGTATTGAGCTAAAGAATAAGACCGCGAATACAAGCTGCCGAAATGGGTTGTGCTGTTGTGGGAGTTACACTCACCGGGATACGGTGAGAAACACGGCAGTGCGCGGGGAGTTCAATGTTGAGCAGCTGCTTGAATGCAATACCATCAGGCAGCGACCGCTTGGCAGACCCAGGACGAGGTGGTTGGACCTAGTCCAAAAACTCGCCTGGGTGCGCTTGGGCATAGCCCCTGATTAGTTGGAGTCGATGGCGGAGGATCGAGTGGCCTGGAGATCTCGCGTGCCCCCCGCGACCCTTTTAGTGGAACATGCAGGTTTCTGAAAATGATGATGAGCAAAAGTAGTAGTTCATTGACTACCGCGTTACAGAGAAGAGGGGAAAGTATTCCACGCTGTAGTATTCGCAGTAGTTCCTTCAAAATTGCCTTTTGGCCTTCCTGGACACTGCTTTGAAGGCTTGAAGTGCTGACCTACATAGTGCCATTATTAACGCCTGAGACAAGGCGACGTGTTGTCGTGTGGTTTATGTAATATCACGTTGGAAAATATCGAGCAGAAGTTAAGTCAGTTCAATTGCTCGCCTCTGCGGATGACATTGATATTATTGGGAGAACACCGCAAGACGTCATGGAAGCATTTGCGAGGGCGAGGGCATCAAGAAAGGAATGTAAAATAACGTATTTAGCGGCAGAAGCAAACTTAAGGTAGTCAAGGATTTCGTCTAACTTGGCTCCATAGTTTAACCTGGACGGAGTGCAGATGATAAGATGCCAACGACTTCTTCTTCTTATCGGGCGCTACAGTTCGGGGTGAACCTGGGCACCAACCAGCATGTTCCTTCAACTAGCACGATCTTTTCTAGCCTTTTCCATTTTGGCAGACCAAGTTGGCTGAGGTCCCCTCCCACCAGTGTGCGCCATCTTAGGTGCGGCTAGCCTCTGTTTCTTCATTCCTCGAGGTTGAATTCAAAGACTTTCCGGGCTGGAGCTCTGGTGTCCAGTCGCTCTACATGGCCTAGCTATCTTAGGTGTTGAATCCGTAGAGGCCTGACTAGACTCATGTTGCTGTACAGCCCGTAAAGCTCGTGGTTGAATCTTTTCCTCCATCCCCCGTCTGCGTTTATAGGACCGAAAATCACACGCAAAATCTTTCCTTCGAACCGACAAAGGACCTGCTCATCCGCTTTTGATAGTGTCCGTGCTTTTGCGCCGTACAGCAGGACCGGAAGAGAAGATTTTATGGGCGATGTTAAGGAGACTTATTCCTCTGTAGTTGGCGCAGTGAGAGGGGTCGCCTTCCTTGTGGATCCTTGTGGATCGGATCACACCAACTACACTAACCCAACTGCTGAAATGGCTGGACCAAAAGGAACGATATAAGAGAGTAGGACCAAATGTACGATGGCACACACAGGTGGAGAAGGACCTCAACCAAATAGGAGTGTAACATTAGAGTCGGGCTGGCTGGAGAGGTATGTTAGCTGAGGACTGAGACTGTAGCGCCATTCAAGAAGAAGAAGAATTTATTAATGGCAATAATTGTTGCCTTAGGACATGTTTTCTAGAAACTCATAAATATGAATAACCAAATATCGTTGCTTCCTTACGTACTTCCTTCTATACTAAGTTTAAAGCCCCTTCCGATAAATTCATTTTACCCTTACGAACAAACGTGTAAGTCGTGTTAAGGTTTCAAGGGAAATACCTAGTTCTCAGGCCAAAGTAGCGGAAAAATGCTTCGTCAATTGATCCTTCCCTGATATCGCTCGTTGCATTACATATTATAAAGTCCTTAACTATGTACCCTGAAAATGATTATGCTCGTTATTGGAGAAGTTCAAAGATCTGTCACTTTTCATAACTTTCCAAAGAAGAGGAACTTGCTCCACGTAAGACTTTTCATTTCTTCTTCCTTTTTGTTTTTTTTTTTTTTTTTTTGCCTTCATTTTTGCAATATCCTTTAAGGAGATTGAGATTGTTTCCCTACATGTCTTCACTTCCAACCGATCCTAGTGCCTGTCTCTTACCCTCTGATTCTTGTTATTTTTATTATTATTATCGTTCTCGTAATCATCATCTTCGTCGTTCTCGTTGTAGTCGATTTCAATGAGCACAAAGTAGAGTTTAGAATGATGATGTTGAAGTTAAACCGATTTCAAAAATTACTTTTCTCAATTAAATTTGAAATATCTGTGCTGCGAAAAGTCCTGACGAAAAAAGAACAAGAAAACTGAAAAAAAAAAACGAAGGAAACCGGGAAAGAAATCTTGGAAAAAAAAAATATTGATCGGGAGTGTGCAGGAGTGCGATTGCGAGTATAATAATATGCGACTTCATCTTCGGTCTTAATTTAGTGGAGGATAAAAGGTAGCGTCAACGCTGAAAGTAAAATTTAAAAACTCAATAGAAAAGTTGTAAATTGATTTGGGGCTTATCGGAGATATGTACACACACATACATACAGAGAGACTGATACTTATAGATAGCAATTGGATTAATATTAAATTAGCTTCTTTCCAGATACCGTGACATTAAAGCTAATTTAAAAATAAAAATGTCAAACTTGAAAATAAATCGATAATCCTGTCAAACATCACACGTGTCAGCTTAATCGTCCTCAATTATAGAGGAAGAGAAAAGGAAACAACGAAATCCAAAATCCAAGGGAACTAATTTGAATATTGCCCACAGTATAGCTCAAACACCATCTCGAGCAGGAGACAGGGATCGGATTCCTCTTTGACAATGGAGGGAAAGCCCAAAAAGTCAAGCTTTTTCACACCACCTGCAATCCCTAAAAAGCTCTATCAGACAGCTCCACTGTCAAACTGTCATTACACCCTCGCAAAAGTGAGGAGGAAAACAAAAATAGGAAAAAAAAATTAAAATAAATTGCAAATTTGCCTGAACCCTTACAAAGTTTTCAATTCCTTAGCACAAACACGACAACAGCATAGAGAAAATCCGGCCAACAACCAAAACAGCTGATGAGCACGTTCCTTGCCTCCATTCTAACCCTGCATTTATACATACATACATATATCTCTAAGTCGAAAGAGCAGGGTAAGTGCCGGTTTCATTGTCTATCTATCTATCTAACTTGGGGGAAGGGTGCTGTTTGTGCAAAAGTAACTTGGAAGAGGGTTACGTAAAGGTATTACTATTCGGTCGGTGCTTACCACCACCTCAGCTGGCCGCAAACAGTAACACGTCACACAATTAAGCGCATTCATAAAAGTTCTGAGCACTATCTCCCTAGTCGGCTCCCACCCGAAACCGGTACCGGAGGGGGGTACACAAGGTGGTAGAACTGGCATTAGCAGTGTTGGGCTGCTATTTCCTTTCAATTGCCTTCAGTCATCTCTCCTTTATTTCTCGTGAATTGCTTCATGTAACGATTGCCTTGTAAATACAATCTTTGACCGACTCATGGTGAGAGGTGTTTCCACCCCCCACCAACAATAACCCATAGTTACAGGTGTGTGTGTGTGTGTGTGTATGTGTGCTAGTGCGACGACACAGCCGGTGTTCGTTTACATAAGCGCCATAAATTCGTTGCTATGCTTGGTGTCTGTGCAGCGGTTAGTATTGCAATTGCACAAATAGAGACACCGGGTCTGCCCGGGCCGAGCCGAATGTATTTGCTAATCTTCTATACATCTATCTGTGAAGGTACGTATGTATGGTATACCCGAGTGCATATGTATGTAGTGAACGTGGCAATGAAAAATCGCCTGACAAGTATGAGATTTAGCTGAAACTTCGTACTGAAATTGCATTGGATCCTGTTTCGATTCCATGTGGTTCACTGTAACACTAAGGCTTCTAAATCGTATTTCTTTTCACCCGAAATGTACCTCAACCCCTAGAAGTATAACGAGCAAAACCATCCCTGTAATGCTGCTCCATCTAGGGATTCGGTATTGGTCGTTAAACAGCTGATTCCTTCCCCCTTGCAATCCATATACTATATTGGGGAGACCAGGAGGTCTTATGCACCTACCTAGGTAGGTATATAGCTCAAGCAAGCACAGATAACCATATGATTGCTATATAACCGGCTTTTTGCAATCTATTTCTTACATGATGTGCCGCTTACAGCAGACGTCACGAGAAATGCCCAGAATAAAGAGTAATTGTGGTTATTTACGTGTAATTCTCTCAGTGGCCCGTGCTCTTCGGTCACAATCATATGATTTGGATTGTCAAACGGGGGGCTCGTACGTTCTATGTACGAGTACATAGGTTTGGGGCGCATAGTCCGAGAGAGCGACCGGGTTAGAGAGAAACCTTTGAAATTCATCTATATACTTTTTCTGGCTCTCACTTTCTATCTAAACAGTTTTGGGGGCGACGATGGTGATGTTCCACCGTTCTCGTGCATCAGCCTTACAACATACTTTATCACATTTTCCGTCTATTTTCATGGCTGATTTTAGCTTTTTTATTTTTTCATGTGTCTATTAGACATGTACTATTGAATGCCTTTATCCCCGCTCCCTTTCCTTGCTCGGGCAGTGACAAATCTATCATAAATTTTCGTTACTTTGGTCAGTCACCGCAGCAGCTACTAGGCCGGACGCAGGCAGATAAATGGTTCTAGTGATTTTCGTATTTTTGAAATATTATGTTTGTTGGGTTTTTCCCAAATCTAATTTCAAAAATACACAAAAAACAAAAATAAAGAGGAAAATCACAAATATGATTTGCACCGCGAGACAGCTACGAGGCCCGACGAAGTGATGTGCGAGCAGCGAGCAGCGAGCAATGAGCAGTAGTCCGAATGCACGTAGTATGTGATAAAATGTTTATGTTTGACGTCATTTTTGATGCAGAGCCAATGTTGAGTCGTTGGTGTTTGGGGCTTGATAGTCGGTCGGTACTACTGTTCTTTTTCGAGCTATTCGCCTCCTAAAGGTCCAACGCTTTCCTTTTTGGCTTCTGAATTTTTATTTCGTGGCTGGCGTTGGACTGGCCGCTTGCTGGCATTTTTGTTGAATTTTTCGATTGATCTGAGCGTGGGATGGGATAAAAATATAATATGCGGGTATACCTTTGTGTGGTGATTATATATATGAAGAGGCGTTTTGCTTGTAATTTAATTTAATTGACATTCGTTTAAGTCCTCGTAGATGCAATTTAGAAAGAAAGGGGAAATGCAACACTTGGATGAGGCAAACGAGAGGAGAGTGACACTTTTTAATGAGGTTGTAATCATTTCTGATCAACCAAGAATTGTTTCTAATCTACACTTAGATAAGGCAAATTTAAATTCCTCCTCTGTGTATGCAATATCAACACTAAAAGTGCATGAACGAATTACTGTGAATTATAACCAACGCGAAATTTGGTCGGTTCTCGTGTAGGACAAACCACCCCTGAGAGTATGAGAATAGTGAACGAACATCTACGATACAAATCCACTGCACTCCACCATACCACATGGATCAATACCCTGATCCGCTACCTGAAAACCAACCGGTGCTTCTGATGAAGCGATGGAGTTGAGCTATTTTTAGGTTTGCTAGCTCACTTAGATTTTCGTGGAAGGGCGCGCCGAGGTAGATCCATCTGCGGTTCGCAAAAGAGGGGCATGAGCAGAGAAGGTGATGTATTGATTCCTCTTCTTTCCTCGTCCATGCAGCCGCAGCAAAAGTCATTGGAGGGCAGCCCTAGTCTGGCGGCGTGTTTTCCAATGATGCAATGACCTGCAATGACACCCACTAGAATGCTCAAAGTAGCCCTTTTGGTTGCTACTAGGTCCTTTGTTTGTCCTAGGTTTAACTTAGACCAGATTTGTTTAGTTATAAAGTCGATATTACTTTAATTTCATTGGAGGTTGGTCGTTTCTATGGTTCGTAGTTTTATCATGTGCTTTACCGTACTTATTGGTGTTTCAAGGTACCCGAGGGTAGGAAAACTGAGTGTGCCTGACCCTAACTTTGCGAGTTCGTCGCCCGCGCACAATAAAGATCTAAGTACTCTCCGTAATTTTAGAAACAAGTTATGGAAAAGTATTTAATCTCCGATTCTCCCTCTGATTATGTGAAGTACCAACAAGCCTTCCAACGCTTCCCTACTTTCAGTGAATCTATCTATGACTCATATTTAGAATGAATGCAAATGTCTCTAATTACTGATCCCAGACGTTTCTACCAATTCATTAACTTAAAAAAAAAGTGAGACGGGTTCCCTTCCATCCTCAAACGACCCCAAAATCATTGCGAACCCTTCTGCGTCAATTTGCAGCCAGTCATTCAATAAGTCATTGAGAGTGGCCGTGATGCAGTGGTTAACATCATTGACCGCTGAGCGAAAGGTCTATGGTTCAAATTCGCTTCGTAGCAAAGAAAAAAGTAATTCCTATACGGACCGAGATAAGCCATCTCAAAGATGACTTCTCTCCCGGTCCCGACGGTCTCCCAGCCATGTTCCTCAAGAAATGTGTGAAATCTCTATACAAACCTCTATCTACCCTCTTTCGCCTTTCACTTTGCCAAGCTTCGTTCCCAACAATTTGGAAAAAAAACATTTCATCGTCCCCACGCACAAGAAAGGCTCTAAGATTGATATTGATGATATGATGACCGATTGCCAAATTGTCTTCTATTCCTAAACTCACCGAATCCATTGTGTATGATATAATGTCCTTCCACAGCAAACCCATCTTTTTCACTCGGCAGCATAGTTTTCCAAAAAGTAGATCTACCACAACCAACGTTATCGTATTTGCCTCCAAAACGCTTTTGACCTTAGAGCAAGGCAATCAAGTAGATGCTATTATTATCGACTTCAGCATAGCTCTCGATAAGTTGAACCATGCATTTATTTTTTTCAAACTCGAGGCTTTAGGCTTTCCGCCCTTAATTCTCGCATGGCTTAAATCGTATCCTGAGAATCGCCATTACAGAGCACTTTACAGAAGGTACTCATGATTGCCTCTTGCGGTGTCCTACAAGGCAGCCATCTAGGTCCTCTAATTTTTGCTCTAACCGTTTATGTTTATGATGTGGTCTTTATCATAAAAAACTACAGCCTGTCTATTTATGATGATGATATGAAAATCAGTAGGACAATATCAACACCGGCTGACTCGCTCGCACTCCAAAATGATTTTAATTACTTCGGTACTTGGTGTGATAATAACTTCCTGGAACTCAACGTCGATAAATACCAGTCTGTAAACTTTTCTCAAACACGCTCCTTATCATCTCCCAGAACTTACTACCTTCTCAACGAGCTCGTACCGCAAGTCTCTTTCATACGGGACCTGGGAATCATTTGTGATAGATACAAGAAGCTAATTCTGTCCTCGGCTTTATAAAACGATGGTCTCAAGAATTCTCGAACCCTTATGTTGCCAAATCCCTCTACAGCACTTACGTCAGACCTCTACTTGAATACGCCAGCCAAGACTGGTCTCGTTATCACACCAACCACTCAGCAAGAATTGAAGCTGTGCAACGCCGTTTTGTACGCTTTGCTCCTTGGTTTGACAGAATTGAATTACCACCCTACGAAGATCGGTTGCAGTGGATAGGCTTACAAACTCTGAAAGCACGTCGGGAAGTAGCAGACGTCCTTTTCGTATACCAGATACTAGCTGGAACTATTGATTCCCTTGCACCTTTGGAGTCAATCTCACTTAATACTAATCCCCGCTCTACCCGCCTCCATAGATTATACCCTTGTCCCGCTACCTTATTTTCCCCTAGGTTAAGTTCCCTTAGTTTAAGTTTGGATTGTTTAAGTTTGGTTTTAATAGCTTGTAATAAGCTTAGTAAATAAAAATAAAATAATAATTAGAGCCTCAAACACTTACAAACTTACGAACACTTCCTGAACCCGGAAACACAGACTGGAACAGTGCTCTGGCTAAAGCTGCGCAAATTAGGTAATGGGAACCAGCGATCAGGTGCTACCGCTGATATTGACTGTAACATTCTGTAACATAACGTTGTTGAAGCATTGCTTAAATCGAATGCGATAGGTTTGGATGAAATAAATCCCAAAATTGTAGAGCTTATTCTCCCTTTCCTTCTTAAACATATCACTCATATTTTTAATCAAATATGAACGACTTGTGATTACCCCTCCTCGTGGAGAAAGGCTAAGATAATTCCTATACCTAAGTCGCAAAACAGGACTAGCTCTGAATACAGACCTATCGCAATATTACAATTCTTATCTAAAGCATTTGAGAAGACGATCCTAAAACAAATGCAAATACATCTTATCAACAATACCCTTCTGAGTTCCGCTCAATACGCTCTCGCGCAAAAAGAAGTTGTAAGACTGCACTGCTACTTGTTGTCGATGACATTCGCGTGGTTGGACTTCTCAAAAGCTTTCGATACGATGGACCATTCTCTTCTCTGTCAGAAGCTGTTGTATACGTTTCGATTTTCTTATCAGTCAGTCAAGCTCTTGCATTCCTACTTAACGGACCCGTCAGCAGTGCGTAATCGTAGGAAACACAAGGTCATCATTTTTTGGGGTACCGGGTACCGGAGTTCCACAGGGCTCTATTCTCGGCCCCATATTGTTTTCTATTTATGTGAATGAACTCCCACATCTTACACTAAATTCTACGCTCCACATGTTTGCTGATGATGTCCAATTATTCATGCGCTGCCCGTTGGATATGATTAGTAGTTCCATTCAGCTAATAAATGAAGATCTAGAGGTCATTCAGCAGTCAAAGACTCATTGTATCTATAAACACCAATTGGATACATCCAATTTTCCGCCGATTTTGTTAGGACAGTCAACAATTGAATATGTCCGCAAGGCTAGAAATCTGGGGATAGTCTTCAACGACACACTCACCTGGACCGATCATGTTGCAGCTATAATCGAAAAGGTATACAATGGTATCCGTCCTCTACGGTCCACACAAGCTTCCTTACCTACTAAAACTAGGATGTTACTTATTAAATCCCTTTTATTACCTATCCTATTGCATGGTTGCGAGGTATTTTGTCATGTCGACTACAACACTAAGCGTAAATTAAATGCCATCTATAATAGCCTAGCGAGATATGTCTTTAAAAAGCATTTTACTGACCACATATCTCCTTATTCCCTGCAGATAATGGGCCTTACCTTCGATAATGTCATTAAGTTCAGAACACTTATCCTTCTGCAAAGCACAGCCATATTGATAAGGCCCAGATTCAACTGCTTGCAATCTGAGCGTACATTTTTCGCCTATGGCACTCGGGGGTGGGACAAAGTCGCCCCAACTTACAGTTCACTCAAAAATCCTGAGTTCGTGATATAACTTTTGAGTGAGCTAGCAGCGATTTCTTCTGCTTCAAGATAATACTTGCCTGAGTGACGATAACGTGTACTGACAAGGCAGTTACAGTGGCATAGTATGTGCTCTGCTGTTTCTTCATCTTCATAACCCATTCTGCAAGTGTCATCTTGTAGAATGGCATGTTCGTTTTACTTTCTGGTAAAATTTTCGAACGTCGTTCCTGCCGTAACATCTCTCGATTTCCTCGATCTCGCGCTTCTCGTGCTCCTTCTTTTTCCCTCTCAGAAGCGCGTGCTCCTCCCTCCTTTTCGGTTCATAGAGCTCGCGGGCAGCCCTCGTCCGTCGATGCAATGTGGCCAAGTATGCATTCTGTTTCTCTACATGGGCCTGTGTGCTCTCATCATCAAACCAGTGGTTTCTCGATGGTGGTGGCTCGAAACCGAGTACATCTGAGGCGGCCTCTCTGATGGCGTTTTGACGACGACTCCATTGCTGTTCTATGGTTTCTGCAGATTGCATCGAGACTTGAGGGAGCTTGAGGGAGACTTGATCGGCGAAGTTCCTAGCGGTCTCCTGCGATTGCAGCTTTCCGACAGAAAAGTCACTGTATGATATGAAATTTGGTCCGGTGTAACTGCATGCAACTGCTGTCGTCATACGGAATAAGAACATGTGTGTGTACATGCGATTTCAATGAGAAGGTGCTACTGCTCACTCAACAATACTTATTTTGACCTTAATCCATTCCGAAAAAAAGTGCCGAACAATTTGTTCATAAATTATCCACCAGAAATTAAAGGAGAAACGAAAAGATTGTAGACGAGGGCAACAATTTCGAGCGCTGCATCATAAAACATATTTAAACCGACTGTGTCACCTGCTTCGAAAATCTCTCAGAGAATTTAAAAATCATGGGACTCGTTCGTAATTAGAAAGCCTAACCGCAGAGAAGGAATCAAATTACTCCCTTTGGAAGGCTACAAGGGCATTAAAAAGCCTAAACTGCCAATAATGAAAGGAAAAGCCTGAAGCTTGGCCCACCCTGCCTTATCAATTCAACTTCGTTCTCTTAAACTAATAACAATTCATTTTATTTTCTCACATTCTGCTTGTATTCATTCGAAGAAATAAATTACTCATACGCCATGGTGTTCTCATTATACCCATTTTTCGTCTAATTCCCATTTCAAACCTAAGTTCACCTCCAGTGATTGACCTCACTCCCAAATCCCATATGGTATGCATATAGAAAATCCAAAGACGCGCGACTCTTACGTGACTTTATTCAACATTCATTCATTCATTTCCGTTCAGCTTCCTGGGATCTCTGCCTCAATTGGTCGTCGCATGAATAAGTCAGTGTCATTCTTTCTCGTTCCTCACTCATTCCCGCTTTCCTATTCCAATCCGGCTGTCAATCCCAATCTGTCTGAATTCAGAGAAACGTTGACCGACGTTAACATTTCTCTCTTTAAAATACAGTTCCTTGCACTTCTCCATAGCCTGGTAGTAAAGCAGATTCATCAAAGAATATATTAGGCTTTTGGCCAGCTCTAATGCTCGCATCTCATATGTGGCCAAAAACCGCTGAGATGGTGTTATGCAATTTCTGTTTTCCTTCATTTCGTTTTTATCACTTATGCAATGCCAGCTTTTCAATAGGATGCTCCTAAGCCTGAATCTTATATGTTTTCGATATTTATTTATAACTTTCCATCTGTACGATGGCAGTCAGGCGAGAACGTGATGTAAAGGCGTGTATTAATAAAACATCAGGCAGATGACAACGAATAAAATGAATAAAAGAATTGTACATCGTGGATATGGATACACTCTGAAGTGTCCCTTGGTATCTGTCGACGGATCATTAAATTTCACGATGATATTCGTTAAAATAACAAAGCAGCGTTTGCTGACTTCAGTGACGTTCTTTGTATGCGGCCAATATCAAACGCGACGAGCGTGCAATATATTATACGAGCACGGACTGTTGCTGTAGTGGCGGCACTGTTGCTCTAGACTGCTTGGTGCCAACAAATCGTTAAAACGTAAACTTAGAGTAGAGGAAAACGAAAAACTATAAAGCATGCTGACATGGAGCAAGAGGGAGTGCAGAGCGTCTTAGATGGTCGCAATCAAAAAATAAATCGTGTTCTAACGTTCTAGCTCACCTCACCTTAACCTCATGTTCCGCCTGCTTCCGTTCTTATGCCGCATTCATTGTAGCTCATTTAATTTAATTAATTTGATTTGTTATTGATTTCGAAAGACTTAATGTTGATGGTGGCAAGGGCCGGTGCAGTGCCAGTGGGTGATGTAAGACAATTTCTACTGCAAATTACATGCTCCTGCCGGCGAATGACGGCTACTTACACTAGGGGGGTTGAAAGCGCTTAAAAGACCAAGCAGAACAATAACATTAACATGAGGTAAGCGGCAAAAATAGAATTGTTGGTTGTTGTTCTTAGTCGCACTTTGTTCCTTTTGTTTCTGCGGTTATATCTAAAAGCACTCGACACTACGGTATGTGGGGTGATTATACATATTCTATCGGGAGGGTTGCTTCAGGCGATTGATGTGTGATGGGGCACAAAGAATGATGTAATTTTTAAATTCTGTTTTTGCTGTACCGCGTCATGTGTGTTACGTTGGTGACAAATTGATCGCTCGTATGATTTCCGATTAGGGGAAACATGGTGTTCGATGGTCGGACAGCATTGACCCCTTTCCGGGCACAGCCATACGTACATTATTCCATCATGCACATTTAAACGAACATGTCACCGTCTGAATTACTGATTCACAAAGTGCCGTACTTATGTCGAGTAGTAGTTATAGTCTGCTCCTCGGCAAGGGAATAAATTTGAATTTGAAATTAACTTTTCAATCCCAACCCCTCCTCGAACCGCCCATGAATACCGTGAACAATCTCGTCATCCCCATGGACAGCAATGAAGTGCAGAAATAGCGAACGAAGCAAAAGTGGAATAGGGAGAGGCAGATGCAGAAGCAGAAGCAACAAAAACAGTGGCTGCAGTCGTAGCAGAAGCGACAGATTAGGGTTATTGTTCCATGTTGCCATGTGCTCTAAATATTCGAGAAGAAGGCCGCTCAACTCAAAAGTTTCTAAGCCTCGAATTCCTTCTTTTTCTTTTTCTGTCTTTTTTTTTTTTTTTTTTATTCGAGTTGCTTTTTTCTTTTTATTAAGCGAGTGTTTTGATATAGATACATATATGGATGTATCCGTCTCCATCTAGATACTCACCTATGCTCGGGAATAAAACAGCCAGCAAGCAACTCCACCAGACAGAGAGACAGAAGTGAATAAACATTTTGCATTTATAAATAATTTTTGCTTATTCCCTCTGTCCCGTACCCAGTCTGCGATTCATCACGTGCATATGAAGTGCATGTTCCGAAGGGATTGGAAGGCTCGGAGCTGGAGGTGAATTTAAATCAATGCTCACCAATGTACTCGTACTCGTACTCGAACTGTATGCAGAAGTGCCAGGTTTCGGCTTGATATGAAATGCACGATATCCTTAAAGGATACAAAACAGCAGTAGATCGAGCACGGAGTGCCTTCCTTGTGTGTTTGAAGTTAAACAGTCAACGATGTGAAGCGGATCGGTTGGGCCCCCCTCTTGCTCGCTTCGTACGAGTCTTCAGATTTCAATATCAATTCAGAGGAAATTCTCTCTGACATATTGCATAAAATGTTTTTTAAATGGAACAAATCCTCGGAGGAGCTTTCATCACGTTTAATGTATTATGAGTGTGAAAGACAGTTGTGCTCGTTGGCGTTGGTAGGTGGGAGAATGGTCAAATGGGAATAGGATGTGTATTGCGGGTATGTACATTTCCCAAGGATAAGTGTCAGTTCAGTTGCTTTTCTATTTCGCTACGTTTCTACCTATGCACTTGCTTGTGGGCGGGTGGGCACTTGACTGTAGTGTACGAAAGTATTCCTACGTTTTGTAAAATTTCGTTTTGTTTTTAACTTCCCAGTGGGAAGCTATTGTAATGAGACCGATTGTGCGGATCCCAAATTTTGACATACATATCTCCACGTTACATGGTCACCAGAATCCAAATCCCACGTTTTTATGCGTATGTGCGTTCGAAATTATTTTTCGGCTCGATTATCTTGAGAACGAAAGATGATACTGACATGGGACTGGGTTCATTCACCGCATTATTACGTAACGTAGAACTGATTAAGGAATAGTAAAACACTAACAAAAGTCTCGTAGCAGTAGCAACTACCGACGAATGCTTCTTCTATGATGGCGTTACAGCCCATGAAGGACCAGAGCCAAGCTTCTCTAAATCACCCATGTTGTGTGTGATTTATTTTTCACATAGGTGAAAGGGATCTACAGTTTAATGCCGATTCCGAACGGCGTGAGTCGGGAAGCACCGACGGGTGCTGGTCCGCTGAAAAAAACGAGTTAGAGCCTCTGCAGCCGAACACCTTGCAGCTCTGTTAGTCAGGTCCTACTTCCACCTCCTCGTGGTACCATCTGAAAATTTCCTGACCATGGAAATTACTAACGGGGCAGAAAGATTGGTGAGCATCCTGCGTCACAAAACAGGATTAATGTCGGTTGGGCTAAGGTCTGGCAAACCGTAACCGGAAAACCCCACGATTGCTCAGAAGCAACCACAAGCCTCGGATAAAACGGACCAGACTAATGTTGCTGACCCTTGCAAAAAAAGAAAAAAGGACAATGATCTTCGGCTCTGTACGTAGAATGCTAGGCTCCTAAACATACCACGTGCAGCCGAACAACTCAACACCCATCCAGAAAATGTGATGGAATGGACCGGGTATAAAGCGGATGAAATACTGCGACATTTACTACGACGACTGCTATAGGGAGAGACAATTGTTCGGATGCGGATTTGTTGTTCGAGGTGGATTAAGGCAAATAGTCCTATGCATTCGACATGTGAGCGAACGCCTCATAACGATCCGTATCAAGGCTACATTTTCTACAATCAGTCTACACCCCCATTGATGACAAGGATGACTCCACCAAAGATGAATTTTACGATCTCCTAGACAGAACGTATGCCCAATGCCCCAGCTATGACATCAAAATTGTACTAGGAGACTTCAATGCTAAGCTGGGTAAGGAAAGCATCTTTGAACGAGTCATCAACAAACATAGCCTACACGACACCACCACGAATATAAGCTGATTAATCTTGCTACGGGGCGAAATCTCCTTCTAGATATTATGCACTTTCCTCGATATACACAAAGACACTTGGCGGTCGCCAGATCAATCAATCGCCAACCAGATTGATCACATCGCGATCGACGTCAGACACTCCTCCACTGTTCTTGATGTTCGAACTTTCCGAGGAGCTAACATCGACTCGGACCACTATCTTGTAGTAGTCAAGGTACGCCTACGGATATCACGAACGCAGCGGAGTAGAGCAAGAATACGAAGCTATGACGTCTGAAAGCTACTATCGCCAGAAACCGCTCGTGCTTTTACCGATGGCGTCTCCCTTAAGCTCTCCCTTACAACTCAACCCCCCACGCAGTCAGTAGAACAGCAGTGTAACCTTTGTAAACAAGCTCTGAAAAACACTGCTTCTGAAGTTTTGGGCTTCAAGGCTCCATCATGAAGAAACCCCTGGTTCGCCGAGGAGGAACGTCGCGAAATAAACAGTCGATGGCGTTGGTGTTATCGGGATCCGAACTCGCTCATCGTGCGCCAGAGTCCAACACACTAACCACTACGCCACGGCGCCCTCGCGCCAACTACAGAGGAATAAGTCTCCTTAATATCGCTAACAAAATCTTCTCTGCCGTTTTGTGTGAACGCCTGAAGCCTTTTGTAAATAAGCTGATGGTTCCTTGTCAGAGTGGCATCAGGCCAGGGAAGTCCACCATTGATCAAATGTTCACACTACGGCAGATCCTGAAAAACCAATGAATTTCAAGTCGACACTCAATACTTATTTGTCGACTTTAAAGCCGCTTACGAAAGCATAATTAGAGACGTGCTGTACAACGCCATGTCAACCTTTGACTTCACTGCTAAACTCGTCAGACTATGCAGGATGACTTTGAAGAATGCCCGCTGTTCCATCCGAATCGGTAAAGACTTGACCGATAGTTTTCATGCAAAAAAAGGATTTAGGCAGGGCCATGCGCTGTCGTGTGATTTATTTAACATCGTTTTGGAAGTGATTGTGCAGAAATCACTGGCCGACACAGGAGGCACAATTTATTTCAAGTCCTGATAACTCCTCGCATACGCGGATAACATTGACATAATCGGAGGCGGCGAAAATTGTTTTGGCAATAAGCGAGAGCAAAACTAAATATATGCTTTCATCAAAAAAGGACGCCCACCACCGACGTCTTGGCCAAAACGTTTGTATTGACAGTTATAAGTTTGAGGTAGTTAAGGAATTCCTCTACCTTGGCTCCTCAGTGACCTGGAACAACAACATTAGTTCCGAAAGCAAACGCCGAATCACTCTTGCCAATCGTCCTTGGTCGGTTATAAAGAAAGATTTTGCGTGTGATTTTCAGTCCTATAAACGCAGACGGGGGATGGAGGAAAAGATACAACCACGAGCTTTACGGGTTGTACAGCGACATGAGTCTAGTCAGGCGTCTACGGATTGAACGCCTAAGATGGCTAGGCCATGTAGAGCGAACGGACACTACAGCTTCAGCCCGAAGAGCCTTTGAATCCAACCCCGAGGGACGAAGAAACAAAGGACGGCCGCACTTAAGATGGCGCACACAGGTGGTCAGCTAACTAGGTGTGCGGCAATCGAGAAGGCTAGAAAAGAACGAGCTAGTTTGTTGGTTGAGACCCAGATTCACCCCGAACTGTAGCGCCCGATAAGAAGAAGAAGAGAATAACACTTGAGGGTTTGGATGAAATATGAACTGAATTTGATTAGCTGATTTTACGCTCGTGATGGCAAGGAGTTATACTATAAAGCTGGTCTGGTGACAGGGTACTATATTTGCGCACGAAGTATTTACCATCATTCAATCGTTATCTCAAGTATTGCAATAGCCCGCCGACAACTGAGCAGAACAATTTTAATTTCAACCTCATTCCCACTTCATCATACCCAGATTAGTCAATTAATTGAAGAGTATCAATTCAGTCAATTCCAACGTTGACTTAACCACCCGTACACAGCATTTCCGGCAAAAAGTCAGTCTACCCCATTTGACAGCCCTATCTCTAGCGCCCAAACTTAAGGCCAACTCCAAATGGAATATGAAATCTCGGATACTATTCATCATCAGTAGAGAAAACTGGTTGAGCAAGAAGTGTAGAAAGTTCACTAGACACGAGTGGAAATGAAAAAAAAAAAAAGTGCAAGAAACACAGAAAAACTAGAAACCAACCCTTGGTCTGATGGTAGAGGAGAGGGGTTGAAATGCTTAGTTCCACTTATTCATGATATTTTTAGTTTATATGCCCGCTAAGTGATGTGGCGTCAGGTATATGATGAAGAGAAATAGAAAGCGCCTAGCAACAGTGAATCTATCATCATCCAGCAACAGGGAGCAATACCACCCTGACTGGTAGTGGCATGTACCACCGGCAAACTGCTAGACCGGCAAAAATGGGTTTTTTCTCTTTAACCCACACTGTGACTATCTGGCATGATACGTGTCCGGGTGCCTTTCTACAGTTCACTCTTTGGATGCATCTCATCTCTCATACCATCATTCAGTTGCCATGCAAGATGTCATTTAAGCCGCATGCGGTCGTGTGACGAATTTATTTAGTGCACCACATCTAGATACTCTACCACTCAGAGATAGTACGGTGGAAGAGAAAAAGAGTGGAATCAGCGAGAGAGTGAAGGAATTAAGGATATAGGGGTGGCTACTATTAGCGGCAGGGGTGTAGAACGTTTTAAATAGTTATCCGTCGTTAGGCGCCAGCTCAGTAAACTGCAAAAAACGAATGCACCAGATAGGAAGGTAGGAAGGACGAAGGAATAGTTTTTAATGCAGGAAGGATGCCATCAAAGCAGAACTGGAACTTTTCGATGTTTTTTTTTTCCCTTCTCTGTGCCTTTTTTGGATATATGTACATCAAAATTTTGTAGCCATGCTCCTTCCATTTGTTTACAGATTTTTTTTTCTGTTTTTCTTTTTTCGTAGCTTAAGATGAATGCATCTCATTCCGTGTGCAGCATGAGATTTGTTTCAGTTTTTCTTCTTTTTGTTTTTGCTGTTTTGCCTCATGAAGTACGAGTAAAATGGATGAGAAATGGAAATTTTGTGGCTCACTGTTGCTGGGCAGAAGTAGAGAAATGAAGAACAGAAAAAAAGAAAATGGTCCCTTCCTTGTTGCGATGGAAATTAGTCCAAGCAAGGTGGAGGAGCACGCCCACAGATAGCATGATGGTATGGCAAATGAAGGTACGCAAAGTACGAGTACTTTAGAGCCGGAAGGGAATGAGAGAAAGACACACAAAAGCTTAATCCTTGCGTTGAATGGCGGTCACTCGACGACAGATAAAGTCGCAGCACAACACTATCATTTGATTATCATGGCCTTCTGTGCTCTTCTCTTCGCCAAGTTTGACCGGTGCTGTGGAAGGGGCAAGGCTGGTTTTGGATTGAGCTGGATGCTTAAGTAAAGTTAATAAGCGTTGAGATGTTGCATTGTTGCAATATCGCAACACAGAGAAATGTAAGGCTAGTAACGGCAGCACGGTCATGGAGCTCAGTGAGCAATGACGATAGTTGGAAGAAAAAATACAAACATAAGTAGCTGAAGTGCTTTTGTTTCACTTGTAGTTGGCAAGGAATTCTCCTGTAGAATGAAGTTTCTAATTAGGAACTCATTAGTTGCCCTCGCCGAGGAATGGGCGTGTAAAAGTTTGCTCAACCGGGGAGGATACACAAATGTTGCTTACTGGTAGTAATGACAATTAAATTGGCGGTAGCACAGTGGGTGGGCTGTATATAGTTTCAAAAAAGAACTCTTAATTATCCAGAACATGGACCCAGGCTATAATATGGGCCAAACTGCACGGGGACAAAACATCAAGAAAAAACCAAACAACAAAACAAAGTAAGGAAACGCCACAAGTCATCGGGACACTAATTCTTCTCTTCCATCATTTTACAAAAGCAAAATAAAAAAAGATTGAAGGTACATTACTTGAATTTGCATTATTCCCCCGACGGAATAACAATTCTAAATGCAAATCGGAGCAATGAAAATTCCATTCCTTTGTCGGGAAATGGATGCATTCCAGTCGGGTGAAATGTGGCCAACGATAAGGTCATTTTCCTAGCCCACTTGAAGGGTTTCCTTCTCTCGGTTTTCTACCACTCGTAAAGTTGTACAACCTTGTCCATTTTTAGCGCGAAAAAAGGGTTACATTTTCCGAACGTTGGCCTTCCTTAAACGGCTTTGACCATTATTCATAATTACCGGGACGATTTTTTGTGTTATTCTTCATGTTTCGAGGCGAGGACGTGGGTATTGCTAGCGAGAAGCCAGGGCAACATGTGCTCACCGGTGATTTACTTCAGAAATTTTTATTTATATGACAGGAACAAAACAACGATGCAGGTGTTTCGGAACAGTTTTTTTTTGATTTTCGGTTCGTGTTAAACGAATGTTGATAGAGATCGCCAAGGAAACGAAAAAGGGATAAGTAAGAAAATACCACTAAGCATCTAGCAAACAGCTTTATCCAGGACATGGAAGGATAAATTACATGATGCTCGCCACATATTCGCGCTATGGGGTTAAAGAGAATACGATATTAGTGCAGCGGTACGGTGCAGGATTTATGGGCAAATGTCAGAGGGAAATTGCACAATGGTGCCGTTGCCATACCACAACGTTGTGGGTTATCCCGAGAGAGCAACGTTTTGGTTTTTAATATATTTGTTCGTTTTTTGGTGTTTTACGAAATGTGGTATTGGCCACTTGTGGGCGAGACGTTCTGACGAAAATATGGTTTTGAAACTGCTAGAAATTGTTGGAAACTGTATACTGTGAGTTTTGATTATCTATTGCTAAGCGACTGTAAGTGGCGTAAGCCATGCATTGCTTGCCTTTGGATATTGCCCGTATCACAATACTGCGTTGGTGCTAGCTTCCTAACGCAGTATTGCCCGTATCACAATACTGCGTTGGTGGTAGCTTCACTACCTGGCATCCGCCAGGTAGTGAACCAGTGCGTGTAGCGACCCGATCCCCTTGTTCCTAGGAAAAGAGGAACCTGACCATCCAAGTTGAGGGTTGTGCTAAGGGGTAACATCCCTATCACCGAATAAACAAATTGGTGCGAAGCAACCACAAGCCTCGGATACGGACGGATACAAAACTGACAACCCCTGCAAACGACTTAATAACTTGTGAGTGTGTAAATGGAACACAAGGTCCCTTAACAGACCGGGTGCTATAAAACAGATTTAACCGCACTCCAAGAAGTGCTATAGTTGGACCAGGCAAAAGACGGATGAAAAACTAAGACATCAACTACGGGAATTGCTACAAGGAGAAAAAGTCTTAAGCTTTTGGGATGTAAGCGAACGCCTCGTAGCCATCCGCATCAAAGCTATTTTCGGAAACTTTAGCTTGATATGCTTTCACGCCCGAACCGAAGAAAAGGACGATCAACTGAAAGAAGAATTCTATGATTTCCTTGACAGAACCTATGCCCAATGTCCCAGCTACGATACAAAATTAGTTCTAGGAGATCTTAGTGCGAAACTGGACAAAAAGGACATATTTGAGTCGATCACGGGGAATTATAGCTTACACGACACCACGTCCGAAAACCTCAGGAACCTTGCGATCACCTGATCAGTCTACCACCAACTAGATTGACCACGTTGTGATCGACTTCAGCATCCTAGACGTAAGAACCCTCCGAGAGGCCAACATCAACTCGGATCTCTACCTTATTGTAGCCTAGGCACGAATGAAGCTATCAAGGATGCCACGGAGCCGAGCTGGTTTGACGTCGGAAAGTTACAATCGCAGGAGACCGCTAGGATTCTTGCCGATCGACTTTCCGTCAACCTCACGTTAACTCCGATAATATCGGAACAATAGTGGGAGCATTGTCAGCCTCTGATGTGTTGAGTATCAAGCCACAACTAGAAGCCCCTGGTTTAATGAGCAATGCCAGTAAGCCCATGTAGCAAATCAAAACGTCTACAAAGCCATGCTAAATAGACGGACGAGAGCCGCTCGTGAACATTACGGAGAGAGGAACACACGCTTTTAAGGAAGCAAAAGAACAGCCTGACAAGCGTGAGATCGAGGAGATGGAGAGATGCTATCACTGGAATAAAGCTCGCAAGTTTTTCGAAAAAGTAAAACGAACATGCAAGGGCTATAAATGCAGAGCGGAAGCCTGTAGGGATGAAGACGGACAACTAGTAGAAGAGTCACTAGTTGGAAGGAACACTTTTGTAGACTGCTTAATGGCGATGAAAACTCTAATACCGCTGTCAGGCAGAATAATCCATTCACAATGGACGAAGATGAGTCTACCCGACCTGGATGAAATTAAGCTGATATTTTCGAAGCTAAAGGCTAATAAGGCGTCTGAAAAATATGGTCGGAGCAAAGCATGTCCGACGAATGGAATCTCAGCATCGTTTGCTCAGTCCACAAGAAGGGAGATCCCTATAACTGCGCAAACTGCAGGGGAATAAGTCTCCTTAACATCGCATACAAGGTCTTCTCGGCATTACTGTGTGAACGCCTGGAAGCCTTTGTGGTTAATCTCTTCTTAATCGGTTCTTATCAGTGTGGTTTCAGGCCACGAAAATCCACGATAGACCAAATATTCACACTGCGACAGATCCTGGAGAAGACCCAAGAATAATAGATCGACACCTAGCACCTTTTCGCAGCGTATGATAGTGTGCATAGAGACGAGCTATACGGAGCATTGTCTAGTTTTAATATCCCTGCCAAACTCGTCAGATTCTGCAGGATGGAAATGGAGAATTCTTGCTGCTCCATTAAGGTCGGTAGCCAATTAACCGAGACTTTTGATATTAAGAAAAGATCTAGATAATATGATTCGCTGTCATGTAATTTTTTCAACATCGTGCTTGAAAAGGTCATAGCCAGTACAAGAGATACAGTCTATTTAAAGTCCTCTGCTCCTTTAGGCTCAAGAGGCAATTGAGAAGTAGAGCCGTCTCTCGAAAGAAGCAGGTTGCACTATTCAAAACCTTAAACATCGCGGTCTTCCTATATGGCGCAAAGGCCGGGACATAACACTCACAGTATATGCATGTATGTATGTATGTATGTAAGTTGGCGTTACAGTCCATGAAGGACCTACGCCGAGCTTCTCTAAATCACTCATGTTGTGTGTGATTTCATTTTCCCATAGGTGAAAGGGACCTACAGTTTATTGCCGGTTCTGAACGGCGAATTTCGAGAAGCATTTCATGACAATTTTACTACACGGGGTTTTGTCAGAACCCCGCTGAGGAGAAACACCGTGAAAAACATGTTCGATGACATGGCTGTGTCGGAATTCGACCCCGTGTCATCGGCGTCAGTGGCCAACACACTACCCACAGTGCCACGGTGCTCTCACTCACAGTATATGGTCACTTGAAATTCATACTCTGTCTGTGCAGTTCTAATACAACACCGCAATGGCATGGAAAATTTGCCGGGAACCAACGAGAGCACCGTGGCGCAGTGGGTAGTGTGTTGGCCTCTGACGCCAATGACACGGGATCGAAGCCATGTCATCGAACGTGTTTTTCACGGTGTTTCTCCTCAGCGGGGTTCTGACAAAACCCCCTGTAGTAAAATTGTCATGAAAAAGCTTCTCGAAATTCGCCGTTCGGAACCGGCAATAAACTGTAGGTCCCTTTCACCTATGGGAAAATTAAATCACACACAACATGGGTGATTGAGAGAAGCTCGGCTCAGGTTCTTCATGGACTGTAACGCCAACATACAACGTGAGATTCAGTCGAGTTCCTCTTGAATCCTATCTAGGACAACAGCCCCTGGAGAGTAGTGAACGAACATCGACGATCCAAACCATTTGCACTCCGTCTAGATTATGGGACAAACATCATAAGAGTGTGACTCTTGAACCTGTGCGAACTATAAAAAATGGATGCCATTATATACGGAATGGCGAGTTCGGATCCTGGTAACACCAACGCCTTCGAATGTTTATTTCGCGACGTCCCTCCTCGGCGTAGAACTGGCAAAACCCCCCGTAGCATACTTCACATGAATAAGCTCCTGTAGGTCCCTTTCACTTGTGTGAAAAATAAATCACACACAACATGGGTGATTGAAGAGAAGCTTGGTATTGGTCCTTCATCGGCTGTAACGCCATCAAGAACATCATTTAAGTGTCCCTCGCCGCTTTTTGGGTGGTGCGCATCCGAAATATCAAATTTTCCATGACCCTGACGCATACATAAGTCAGGCTGAATTTGACCGATGGCATGGGTTATGTTGGCTTTGAGGGCCGCTGTGGTTTGTGGCTTATTTGCATAGTGCAGTTGCTTCAGAAAATCCCACAAGGAAAAGTCTAACGGGTTCAAATCTCAGTGGCCAGTTCACATCACCTCCACATGAAGTGACCATGCCCTCGAATCGTTCGTGCAAAATTTCCATTGTGGCGTGAGCTGTGTGCCACGTAGCGCCGTCATTGGTGTCCATATCATCAAATTCAGGCCAAAAGAAATTCGTAATCATCGATCTATAGCGCTCGCTGTTGACGGCGATGGCCTGGCCAACGTCGTTCTCAAAGAAATATGGATCCATGAGCCCGCCAACCCAAGATCCACAACAAACAGTGACTTTATCGGCATGCATTGGACGTTCTGGGATTCTATGTATGTGGATTGGTATCGTCTCAAATTCGGCAATTTAGTTTGTTGACGTACCCATTCATCCAAAAATGGGCATCATCGTTGAACATAATTTTTCGATGAAAATTAGGGTCATTCTTCAACTGCTCCAGAGCCCATTCAGCGAACAAAGTCACGACGCAAAATTCGCCAAGTTCAAGTTCAAGATTTTATACTCTTATGATGTTTATCACACAACCTGAACGGACTACAGTTGTGTGGGTCGTAGATAATCGTTCACTACTCTCCGGGGTGGTTGTCCTAGATAGGATTCCCAAGTCAGGGAAGGTCAACCATGCCACGGCAAAGGAGTATAGACCTATCAGCCTATCCTCCTTCCTTATGAAATCATTGGAACGACTAATCGACAAATACATAAGAGATGAGATTTGTGATAACTACTTATCACAATCACACAACGCATACATAAAGGGTAGATCGGTAGAGGCCGCTCTTCACAGGGTGGTCTATACGATAGAAAAGGCACTCAATGCTAAGGAATATGCCCTAGGGGCTTTTCTAGATGTTGAGGGTGCCTTCAATAACGTCGGTACCGAGCCAACAATGTCCAGCCCACGGATGGCCCACATAAATTCGGGAATCTGTAGATGGGTTGAACAAATGCTAAGTACTCGTATAGTAAACTTGTCGATAGGAGGAGCAAATGGAAGGGTGAGAGTCAACCGAGGCACACCACAGGGGGGTGTTTTATCGCCTCTTCTGTGGCTCCTCGTAGTCGACGAATTGCTAAAACTCCTAGAGACACAGGGTTTCAACGTCACGGCCTATGCCGATGACATTACCATCCTGGTACCTGGGAAATTTTCTCAGGTCCTCAGTGAAAGACTAAGTTATGCGCTGCTATTGGTGAATAACTGGGTCCAGGAACGGGGCCTAGGGGTAAATCCAACTTAAACTGAGATTGTCCTCTTCACACGAAAAAGATCAATACCTAAGTACACACATCCACGTATAAATGGTATCGACCTGATTCCGAAGAAATCCGGATTCCAAGCTTAGCAGGAAGGACAACATAAATGAAAGAGCCAAGAAGGCTTACGTGGCACTATATTCGTGCAGGGTAGCTTTCGGAAGGACATGGGGCTTTAACCCAAAGGTGGTATACTGGCTATACACCGCGGTGGTAAGACCTATTTTAGTCTATGGATCAATTGTCTGGTGGAAAGCACTTGAGAAGAAATGCAACCTTCAAAGTCTTACAAGGATTCAGAGGACTGGCTGTCTGGCGGTGACCGGATCTATGAAATCCACACAAGCGGCGGCCCTTGAAGCAATGCTGAACCTTCCACCACTAGACATGTATTCTGAAAGCATTGCAGCCAGGGCTGCGCTAAGGATGCAAGAATCCAGTCTTTGGAAAAGATGTCCTTATGGCCACCCATCAATCCTGGATCGATGGTCTATCCTGAGGTCCGCAACCGAAACGGACTATACCACCCCACTTTCTTGCTGTGAGAGGAGATTCAATATTAGGATTCCCTCCAGGGAGGAATGGGCCATTGGTATGGTAAACACGGAAGAGGAACTGGCAATCTATACCGACGGATCCAAGTCGGATACCGGTACAGGAGCCGCAGTCTACTTCGAATCTCAGGAAACGTGTCACTCCTACAGACTTGATGATGGCTGTAGCGTCTTCCAGGCTGAGATCTTCGCAATCAAAAAGGGCGCGGATCTGATTCTTAGGGAGAATTTCTCAGGTAAGAGAATCAAAATCTAGGTTGACAGTCAGGCAGCCATTAAGGCTCTGCAAGCAACATGAGAAACTAGAAGAAATATCGGATGTCAATGTGGTAACCATCTGCTGGGTACCAGGGCATGTGAATATTTCCGGAAATGATAAGGCTGACGAACTAGCCAGACTGGGATCAGGCGCAGATACTTCGCCGATCACAACTTAGGCTAGATCGCCACTCAGCACATTATTCAGGAAAATAGGGGTGGTACTACTAGGAAAGGCCAACAAGCGATGGTGTCAATTAGATACATGCGCCACGGCAAGGCTAACCTGGCCTGTCTATGACAAAAAAAGGACGGAAAGTCTGCTAAATCTTGGTAGAGGGAATATACGACTGGTAGTCGGTGCCCTCGATTTTTGCAGAAGCTGTAGGGGCGAAGAGGAAATAGAATCCATTCGTCACCTGCTGTGTGAATGCCCGAAAAAGATTTACGTACCTCGGGAACTATTTCTTTTCTGGTTTAGAGGAGGCAAGAGACATTAAGCTGAACAAACTGCTAAGGTTCTTAATTGAATGTGGATGGTTCAGCTCAGTGGGAAACTAACAGGTTCCCCTCGGGTTAGCTTTCAAAAATGGGCACAATGGACTCTTAGTAGTCTAAGTGAGCCGTGACCTCATGTCAATAGGGCACCCAACTAACCTAACCTAACCTAGGATTCGAGAAGAACCGACCGAATTTTCACGTTGGTTTTTTAATCATGTTTTTTAATCATACGTGTAGTGTTATCTTCAAGCGCTGCAATTGGCGTCAGCTTATCGCCACAGACGATAGATTTTGTAGGAAAGCATAGCCTCCATAATACCACATCCGAGAAAGGACTTAGACTAATCGATTTCCTAACGGGGCGTAACCTCCTTGTAGCAAGCAAACGATTCACCCATCTCAACATCCACAAGGGCACCTGGCGGTCGACCAGATTGATCACATTACGATCGACGGGCGCGGCTTAAGCTTCTTAAGGCGGCTGGAGAAGAGCTGGTAATGTGCACGCACCATCTCATTTGCAAGATATGGTTGGAGAAAAGCATGCCCGACGAATGGAATCTCAGCATCGTCTGCCCGGTCCATAAGAAAGGAGACCCCTATAACTGCGCCAACTATAGGGGACTAAGTCTCCTTAACATCGAATATAAGATCTTCTCTGCCGTATTGTGTGAAGGCCTGAAACCGTTTGTGGATAACCTGATCGGCACTTTTCAGTGTGGTTTTAGGCCAGGTAAATCCACGATAGACCGAATATTTACGCTACGGCAGATCTTGGAGAAGACCCAGGAATACCAAATCGACACTCACCACCTTTTTCGTCGATTTCAAGGCTGCATATGACATCGTGTATAGAGATGAGCTATACAAAGCCATGTCTAGTCTTAGCATCCCTGCCTAACTCATCCGACTGTGCAGGATAACAATGGAGAACTCTCGCTGCTCCATTAAGGTCGATAATAACCAAACCGAGACCTTTGATGTTAAAAAAGGATTTAGGCAAGGCGACGCACTGTCTTGCAACTTTTTCAACATCGTGCTTGATTGACGTGATTGGACAGACACAGCGAGACGTCAATGAGGCCTTTGTAAGCATTGAGGTAGAAGCGGCTAAGATGGGTCTCAAGGTTAATGAGAGTAAAACTAAATATCTGCTTTCATCTAAAAGAGACGGACAACACCGACGTATTGACCAGAACGTCACCATGGGCGGATATAACTTTGAAGTGGTCAAGGAATTCATCTACCTTGGCTCACTGATGACCAGCGACAACAACACCAGCGCTGAGATAAAACGCAGAACCACTCTTACCAACCGCTATTTCTTTGGGCTCAAGAGGCAATTGAGAAGTAGAGCCCTCTCTCGGAAAACCAAGGTGACACTATGTATGTATGTATGTATATTGGCGTTACAGTCCATGAAGGACCTGAGCCGAGCTTCTCTCAACCATCCATGTTGTGTGTGATTTCATTTTCCCATAGGTAAAAGGGACCTATAGTTTATTGCCGGTTCCGAACGGCGAATTTCGAGAAGGTTATATGACAATTTTACTACAGGGGGTTTTGTCAGAACCCCGCCGAGGAGAAACACCATGAAAAACACGTTCGATGACATGGCTGTGTCGGGATTCGATCCCGTGCCATCGACGTTAGAGACCAACACACTACCCACTGCGCCACGCTGACACTATATAAGACCTTAATAATCCCAGACCTCCTTTACGGCGCAGAGGCTTGGACCTTAACAAAAGCGGATGAAGATGCCCTTGGTCGTTTCGAGAGGAAAATTCTGCGCACTATCTACGGTCCCGTTTGTTCAAACGATGTATGGAGGAGAAGATATAACGAAGAACTGTATGGGTTGTACAGCGACATCGGCCTGGTACGACGTCTACGGATACAGCGTCTAAGGTGGCTAGGCCATGTAGAGCGCATGGAAAATAGAGCTCCAACCCGAAGAGTCTTCGAATCCACCCCGGAAGGAAGGCGTGGCAGAGAACGGCCGCATCAACGGTGGCGCACGCAGGTGGAAGGGGACCTTAACCAACTGGACGTGCGGCGCTGGAAACAGCTGGCCAAAGACCGTGCCGGCTGGAGATGCTTGTTGGTTGAGGCCCAGGTTCACCACGGACTGTAGTGCCACCTAAGTAAGTAAGAGGGCAGTGGTTGCTTTCTTGACACGATCAGAAATGTTGGGTTTCCAATTCACCCTCCTGTCAGGGACTAGGTATTAGGACTAGGTACTAGGTACTAAGGTATTTGCCTGATTTCGGATTGTTAATTGGGTTCCACCCAGCCTCGGTGGGTTGAAGGGCGGACTTTTATATTTATTAGTAAACAGTACTAGATCAGTCTTATTGGGGTTCACCCCAATCCAGTCCACAGTACTGCATCCAGTTTACTAGTGTTTGTAATGCTCCCTGCATTTGATCACTTAGAATGCTGGAAAATTTTCTTGAGACGGCTATAGCAATATCGTCCGCATAGGCGGTCATAGCGTACCCTTTCTGTTCTATCAACAGCAGTAGCTAATTGACTACCACTTTCCAAAGGAGACGGGAAAGTACTTCACCCTGTGGTGTACTTCTGCTGATCATTCTATTTGAAACGGCACCTGTGAGGTTGGCTTTGACGACTGTTTGTGTTAGCAGTCGTCGTACCAGTTTTTATCACTTATCCCATTACACCCAGATCAGTCAGCCCCTTGGTGATGGCCCATTGTTCAATAATGATAAAGGCGCCCTTAATATCGAGAAAGCCCATTAGCGTGTATTCCTTGTATAACAATTACCTTTCTGTGGTACTAAATAGTGAGTAGAGTGCTGTTTTCACCGATTTGCCTTTGCTGTAGTCATGTTGGTTCCCCGGCAGCCTTCCTAAGCTATAGCTGTGTCGAATGTGGGCATCTTAAATCTTCTCTAGAGTTTTTAGTAGAAAAGAGGTAAGACTAATAGGCCTCAAGCCATTTGCATACGTGTGGGAGTTTTTGCCTGCCTTGGGTATGAAAACGACTTTGGTTACCTTCCACTTGCTTGGGATATAGGATAAGGAGAGGCAGTTTTTAAAGATGAGAACAAGCCAGGGAAGGGTGAGATCTGCATCCTGCTGGAGCTTCGCTGGTATGATCCCATCCGGTCCTGGACATTTCTATGGTTCAAAGCGTCTTAGGGCGTTTCGAGTTCGCTCATAGGAGGATACTCCCGGCTGGACAACTTGCCGAGGCACTACTGCCTACTAATGTGTGTGTTCAGAAGGAGTTCCAGGACTTTCGTGGAGGAGGTCGTCCAGGAACCGTAATTTCGCATTAAGTTACTTGGATGATAAGGGACCTTATTCTTGAAGTTTCGGAGGCCGCATTGATGTTCTCGCAATAGTTCCTCCAAGATTGCCTTTTGGCCTTCCGGTTCGCTGCTTTGAAGGATTTAAGTGCTTCCTTATAGGAGTCCCAGTCCTCTTGCAAGCGAGTAGACCTCGCTTCGCTGAAGAGCTTTCTGCTCTAAACAAATAACAATTTTGAAAGTGTAGATTTCGGCAGGAGTCCAGAAGTCTAGAGGTCATAAGAGACTAAGCCGGAATTATTGAAACACTACGCCAATTGGGAAATGTAAAGTCACAGTCGTCCTAATCAAACTTTCCAGTTTTGCAAATTAAATTTTGAAAAAAGGAAAAGTTGTATCACACGCTAGATAGTCAGACGTATGATGTGGATATTCATAGTAGACAATCGTTTAGAAAGCAACATTTGTTGTCACTTGCTTTGTTTTTGTTTTCAGTTTTGGAGAAAAAAATTAATTTCCTACCCGCGCAAAAGTCTCGACGGATTAAATTTAATCCACCACTGATTAGAAAAGTTTCACTCTCAAACTTCTGTGGATAGTGCACGTATATAGGTAGATAAACATGTTTGCATAGATACGAGTTTATATTATATAAATTTTGTGGTCGTCCGAAAAAAGGAACTTACCCATTTTCTCAAGTTTAATCTGTTTTGGTTAAAATTTTCCTCTTGGGATTGGAGCCAGGACGAGCGTATCCTACCACTACCTTACCGTTGGTCTATGACTCCAGAGTTAAGTGACTGGCGTTGTTAGTACGTACATATAGGAGTATGGATGTATGGTTATGTGTTAAATTCAAGTGGTCGGCGATAACGTGCGGTTGGTTGAAAAATATGTAACGAGAGACATACGTAGCTTGGTGTGCATGCTTGTCACCCAGAAGCTGAGAGCTAAAGGCTGGAAGGTATGCAAATGTGAAACCTAAATACCTGAAAACCTAAGCTACCATAAAGTGGCATTCAGTGTGCATATGTACATGTGACAGAAAAGAGAAGAACGAAGAAAAATGTGGTAGAGATCATTATAATCTGTCGTCATTGTGGTTGTAGTGTCGTACATGAAGCGTATCACAGCGGTAGTAGCGATATGCAAGAGTCACATAAGAGGCCAACTTGAAAATGACCGATTGGTGGATGCCATTCAAGGTTTTCTCCGGTTGTTGTCGGTTTCTTTTTTGTCTTTGGTTTTACTCCATCCTTTCTAGTGTATTGTCCGTGTCTATTCCCTGCTAGACAATGTGGAGCCATTGGTCATGTATGGTCAAAGATATACCCAGTCAGCCTGTGTCAGCCAGTCACTCAGCCCAGACCTTGCAGATCAATAGCTCTAAAACAAAAAATAAATAAATTACTGTAGAGAAAATGGCAAAGGTTTCTTTAGCTTCTTAAACAAAAAACAAAAGTATCAGTTAATGACACTCGACTTTCATTCTGCTCGTTCATCCATCCATCCATTCGGCCGTTCCTTCGTTCATTTTTTCATTTCCATTTTGCACGGATTTGCAGTCAAATTGGATTTATGTATGAGGGAATGAGATTAGACAAAACGGTAGCAAGAGCGGAGGATATCGGGTTTCCAATTGATGTTTTTAACATTGGCCGAACCCACTGTTTGCCTTTGTAGACAGCCACTAATGCAGCAGCTTTGGGATGACTGGGTGTATGTGTGTGTGTGTGTGTGAAAGCAATCCGAGGCAACAAACAATCGTCTGTAAATCCGACTGTTTATCTTCGCAATATTCGTTCGAGAAAGGCAAGACTTTTCGACAGAAATTATTACCATCCCATCGTCAGGATAGCAGCGCTTTAGTAATGCAGTAGAATGCAATTTTCCGATTACCATCTTTTGCTGCAGTGTGCTTCTCTCGCCTCGGCAGGATTGCCGATTTCGATTGTCTTTTACCGGGTGGCTTTGCCTCGCTTGCCTATTGAGCGCATTTAAATTTAGACATATCAGGCCAATCGTGACTTTTATGCTTCTCCATTAGTGCTTGGTAGATCAGGCCATAAGTACACAGACGACGCCCGGGGACGGTCAATGTTCACTGAAGCGTAAGTAAATCCACCTGGAAATGAGCTAAGGATAACCCGGATGAAGGTTCGATCTGTATATCATCGAGCACTTTGTGTTCATGCCTTTGGAGACCAATCGACCATTGAAGATGATTATCCTATTCACCTCCGGCAGAGGGCGAAGACGACTCGCATCACATTCCTGTAAGAGTGTTGCCTGAGATTTGAATGGAATCTGTGTAGCGACAAATATGAGACTATATTTACGAAATGAGGTTCTTTAGCTTGGATTGTACGGGTATCGTGACGCAAAGGGAATTGAGAGGCAAGCAAATTGCGAGGCACTCGTTCGACAATGACGACGGCAGCGTGAAACAAAGCAGCGCCCAAGGATTTTTTTTTTGTCGTTTTACATCTCTGCTTGGGAGCACGGATGCAGGATAGAGGTTTTAAGGTGAGCATACCCCATCGCCGGCGCACAACCAACCATTTAGGATTTGCAATCAGGATAAGAGCTTTTGTCACTTTGTGTACGAGGGTTTCCATTTTTTTTTCTTGTTTTCTTTCAACCAAGGATGGATACATAATGGCAAGACTTTAATGGCTCTAACAGCTGATACGTGGGGGAGATGCATTCGAGCATACAAGAGCATTCGGCTAAACGAGTTCGTGCATTATATCCAGAGCCAAGCAGTAACACGAAATGAGGGATGGAAATGGAGTACTGCCAGGCGACGAAGCGAAATGTACTTTCATCATTATTGTCGGCTCTGACTGGTGCTGTTATTGATGTTGCTCCCGTAGGCGGTAGTGTTGTCAAATTAGGTGGTTGTGGAGTGCTATATACAAAAGGGGTAGTACGGATTGATGAAAAGTGTCTACGCGTCGAGTTTGATATAATGATTTAAGAGAGATTCGTGCACAACCGAATTGAGGTTGAACAATGCCGGAAAGTTAAAAGAAAAAACTTACTTACTTATCAGGTCCATGGAGGATCTGAGGCTGAGCTAAAGCTGCCTTCCATTCTTGAGTTGGATGTAGTCGACGTATCTTAGCCTTCCGGACTATGTCCACATCTTTGTGCAGCTCGTAGAGTTCGCGGTTATGTTTTCTCCTCCACTCACTTTCCTCACAGACAATACCAAATATCCAGCGCAGAATTTTTATTTCGAAAGAACCCAAGAACAGCAAGACTGGCAGTCTAAGCGTTTTGACTTTGGTTCGTCGAGTGAGGAGTTTTGACCCAAGTTGATTGGATAAACCGAAGTATAAAAGATAGTGCCCTTCCTGTTGACGCCTGCCCGTCGCACTATCTGCACCAGCACTGAATATAAGAAGTCGCATGACAGCGCACCTCCTTGCCGAAATCCGGTGCATGTTTCAAACGATTCATATGTCCTAGAACCGAACTGCACGGTGCATCGCGTATCAGTTTCCCTAGGATCCCGAATTCGGCCATCGCGTCAAACAATTCTTTGCGATGAATGCCGTCGTAGGCGGCTTTAAAATCGATAAAGAGATAGTTTGTATCGATTTAAAACTCACTGGTCTTTTCCAGGATTTGTCGAAGTGTGAATATTTGGTCTATAATCGATTTGCCGTTCCGGAAACTACACTGGTAACTGCCGACTAGTGCAGTGCAAAAGGGTTTTCGACGTTCATACAGTACGCCGGACAGGATCTTGTATGCGACATTGAGTAGCAATATACATACATACCTCTACAGCTCTTGCAAGAGGTAGTATCGCCTTTTTTGTAGATGGGGCATTTAGAGCTGATATTTCAGTCGTAGGGCATGAGGGAGCGAGCAAACAGAGCAAAGAAGTTGATCGCGATTAACATGGCCAACGCCAGCTTCGATCTCTGTCCCAGCTCAATCCAAGTTGACAACAACCTCCAGCAGCACAAACAATAGAGCAGGAATGGGCGCATTGCCAGAGCGCCGTCAAAGGTGCTGGGTTTCAAACTGCTGGTTCGATGAACAATGCCAACAAGCCCATGCAGCAAAACAGGAGGCATATAAAGCCATGCTGCAACGACGGACGAGAGCTGCTCACGATATCTATGAGCAGACGAGAAGAGAGGAGCACACGCTTTTCAGAAGAAAGAAGAGAGAGCACGGAAAGCGTGAGATCGAGGAGATGGAGAGATGCTTCCGCAGGAATGGCACCCGAAAGTTTTACAATAATGTAAAACGAACATGACATGACTACAAAGCCAGAGCGGCGGCCTGCAGGGATGAAAATGGAGAACTGGTAGTAGAGTCGCAGTCGATGCTGAGGATTTGGAAAGACCACTTCTGCAGACTGTATAACGGCGATGATAGGCAAGATACCGCTGTCAGGCAGAGCGAGCCATTCGTAACGGACGACATTGCAACAGAATTCACTCCACCCGACCTAGACAAATTCAAAATAGCGGTATCAAGACTTAAGTCTAATAAAGCCGCGGGCACAGACAGCCTGTCTGCTGAGCTTCTTAAGGCGGCTGGAGGTGAGCTGGTAAGGTGCATGCACCATCTCATTTGCAAGGTATGGTCGGAGGAATGGAATCTCAGCATCGTTTGCCCGGTCCATAAGAAAGGAGACCCCTATAACTGCGCCAACTATTGGGGAATAAGTCTCCTTAACATCGAATATAAGATCTTCTCTGCCGTATTGTGTGAACGCCTGAAACCGTTTGTGGATAACCTGATCGGCTCTTATCAGTTTGGTTTCAGGCCAGGTAAATCCATAATAGGCCAAGTATTTACGCTATTGATATTGGAGAAGATATTGGGGAAGACCCTGGAATACCAAATCGACACACACCACCTCTTCGTCGATTTCAAGGCTGCATATGACAGCGTGTATAGAGATGAGCTATACAAATCCATGTCTAGTTTTAACATCCCTGCCAAACTCGTCCGACTGTGCAGGATGGCAATTGAGAATTCTCGCTGCTACATTAAGGTCGTTTCGAGAGGAAAATTCTGCGCACTATCTACGGTCCCGTTTGTTCAAACGGTGTATGGAGGAGAAGATATAACGAAGAACTGTACGGGTTGTACAGCGACATCGGCCTGGTACGACGTCTACGGATACAGCGTCTAAGGTGGCTAGGCCATGCAGAGCGCATGGAAAATACAGCTCCGACCCGAAGAGTCTTCAAATCCACCCCGGAAGGAAGGCGCGGCAAAGGACAGCCGCATCAACGGTGGCGCACGCAGGTGGAAGGGGGCCTTAACCAACTGGGCGTGCGGCGCTGGAAACAGCTGGCCAAAGACCGTGTCAGCTAGAGACGCTTGTTGGTTGAGGGCTAGGTTCAACACGGACTGTAGCGCCACCTAAGTAAGTAAGTAAGTAAGGGCATGATTTTACCATTCCAAATTCTACAGATGATCTGGTGCATGCTCCCTATCAGAACATCGCCGCCAGTCTTGAAGAGATCTGATAACAGGCCATCTTTTGAATAGCTGAGCCGAATTCTTCGATGCTGGGTGGGAGGACTACTTCAGCGGCTAGAGTTGGGATTTCTTCAGTCCGTAACACTCTTTCTTGGTCATGCTCGTTGAGTAGCTGCTGGAAACCCTCCAAATTTCAAAGAGAATGGGTGTCTTTCTTGAAGAGTCCTTAAAGAGTTACAATTTATTCCGTCTCAATGAACATTTGTCAATATAACTCAGCGATAACTCACCATCCACAGCGCCTATCTCTTCATTGGTCTCTCGATCCACAACAATCAGCTTCATGGTTGTGCTCGAAACCTACCATTTGTTACACAACAGAAACCATTCATTACTTCCTGAACTTAATTATAATTAATAATCATAAAGACAAAACACCACGAGCATAACCCGAACAAGTAGTATCCGTTCGGCGAACGAACTACCCCGCGTATGTTCTCTGCTCTGTGCTCGGTGTCCTGTCCTCTGCTCGTCTGCCACCATCCGAGTTGCTTTCTTTCTAGGGACGCGCTTCAAGGTCTACATACATATATATACATACATATATACGTAGCTGCCGAATAATTATAGCTCTAGACGTGATTGCATGTTGGCTGGCATAGAAGCTCGGAGGACTGCTGGCTTGTTTGGTGGAATGGTGATTGTTTGAGGCAAAATCGATTCGTTGCCTGCCTGTTCAACGTTCATCATTTGCTGCACCGTCACTCAATCGTCTTGCTTCATTTTCAATTCTTTTCTTTTCTGTTTTGTATCCATCGTTCTAAAGAACATGTAACTTTGCCCAAACAGAGTGAAGAACATTCCATAGTGTTAGTGTTGTAGAACTGGTGTAATGTTACGTTCTCGCGATGGAAAAAGATCAAGTTTCCTGTTGTCGTGCACTGGAAAATTGCATAAATATCAAATTGCCATCATTACGTAAAATGCCAGGCCTAAAGGAAGCACATCATCATGTAAAGCACAAGGACTTGCATCCTACAATTGAGCGACCAGTAGTCTTTTCTTCTCTTTGACCAGACCTTTTACTTTTTACACTCTAGCTCTGTTACAATGTCCTTATATCTATTTGTGTATACGTTTATGTGTGTTGTCACTGCTCTTTCATAAAAGAAAGAAAGAAGAAAAACGAAACGAGAAGGACATCAGCCCGACGATACCATAGTAGTAGGCTGGTAGGCAGCGTGAGCAAATACTACTCGTATACTGCTACTGCTGCTGGCAGCTTCTCCTGGATATTAGATGGGCAAAACTTAAGGATAAATTGCTACACTTGAAGCTTTTGTGAATTGGTAAGCGTGTAAGAAATTGTGCATTGTTATCGGTAGCAGTGGCGGCAACAACGGCAAAGTAATAGCGGTTGACGTTGCTAGTCGTGAGGGTGGTGATGGTGGAGGGAATTGCATGCACATGGAAGCGAGCCAAGTTAGGATGGTGACGAGCACGACGCCTATAACAGAACGGGATAGTAATCCAGAGCAGGCGGTTCGGGTGGTTTGGTGTAACTATGCTAAACCGTCGTCACTATCGTTGTCGGTGTCATCAGCAATGATTACAGCGATGATGACGAGGATAATGTGTGTGACCACTCGGTCGGATTGAAGTACTCATACATAAGCACTCATGTCCGTGTGTGAACCCGGCTAAGATTGAGGACTATATACATATTTTTTAGGGGACATGTACATAGGTGAAGGAGTGTAATGTCACTGACCACTTCACATGTGACCATATGAAGTTTACATCGGACTCGAAAGGGTGTGCAAGTTGATGTTGTGTCAATTTAAAGTTTTCCTCGTCTCATTAGGAATTCAAATTGAAGTTGACTAGCAATTTTGTGGCGATGGTGATTGGCTTTTGTTTTCCCAGTACCCAATGAATTGTTAAAACCAGGTGAATCGGTAGCAAGACTCTGTGTTTCGGAAAATCACTTTGTCAGTAATTTACTAAAATTGCCATGAATACCCATAAATGTACATAGATACATATATAGTCCTAGTGATGAGGAAAATTGCTCTTGTAATGGTAAAATAATTTCAATAGTTGTTGGCAAAGTTTTGCGAAAATGTTCGCACTTTACCGGAGAATCCGATGAAATTTTGTAAGCAGTTGTAATGCGACTCAATGTTTGCTTGGCACGGGATCAATTCCCTTACTAAATGGCGTAAAGTGTCCAATAAAATTTATGACTTGGACCTTTTTTTTCTAACAGGTTTTTGCGTTATTTGTAGCTTATGGCGCATATAAATCTACATTTTTCAGTAAAAAGCCCATCATTCTTCTGTGCCAACTTTACATTGTAATTCATCTGCTTGCATTTGGTCTTAAGTGAATGTTAGAATTGTTTGCCGGATTGCTGGTAGGATCAGTGTCTATATGCATTGGTGTGGCCGCATTTTTGTTGTCTGTAATAAATTGCTGGTCGGATGAGCAGAATGAGACCATATCCTGCATTTGTTCCTTGAACAATAGATCCAATAAATCATCTTTCGAGCATTTGTCATATATGTGAAGAAACCAGGGTGTTCCAGTTAAACTGTACCACGGAAAAATGTTTTGACTTTAATAGCACTGAATACTTTTTATTTGTTACTTTTAAATGCCAAAGATCCCGGCGGGATAGCAATTTCAATAAAAAAGATCTCGCAGACTACAAGTCTGAGTACTTCCCAGGGACGGTCATACAAATGGAATTTGCCTACAATCTTGATACTTACTGCCCCTCTGAGTTTAATATATCAAGGATACAACACAAACACAATATCAACACACTAAGAAAAAGATTGATGGCAGGAGGTGACATGAAAAATACAGATTGGAGCTCTAGAATAACAGACAGGAGTGATAGTGCCCTTGTGAGTACTCTTAAATCACTTAATATAGCGGATAACCAACACACTAGCTGACAGACGAAATTAAGAAACCTGACCTTATAGTCTTCCGCACATACAAACGTACGGAAGCCTGAGCTATAGCTGTCTTCCATGCTTGACGGTCATACATCCAGAGAGCGCCGCCGTGGCGCAGTGGGTAGTGTGTTGGCCTCTTTCGTCGATGGCAGGGGATCGAATCCCGACAACAGCCATGTCATCAAACGTGTTTTTCACGGTGCTTCTCCTCAGCAGGGTTCTGACATAACTCCCTGTAGTATAATTGCCATAAAAAGCTTCTCGAAAGTCGCCGTTCGGTATCGACGATAAACTGTAGGTGCCTTTCACCTACACAATATGGGTGATTGAGCGAACCTCGGTTTCGGTCCTTCATGGACTGTAACGCCAACATGCATACATATATACATACAGTTGTCTTACATCAGCGATTACTTAGTCTTTATCCCAGAGGTTCGGTCTTCCTGTTCTTCTCGAACCAAGATGTTCCTAGTCGCTCCCTAAGTTGGAGCGTTGGGGTTCATGCGTTGGATGTGGCCCAGCCAATGTAGTCGACGGATCTTTGCCTTCCGGACTATATCCATATCTTTGTACAGCTCTTAGTGTTCACGGTTATGTATTCTCATCCATTCACCTTCCACACAGCCAGGAGCAAATATCCGGCGCAGAATTTTTCTGTCGAGAGAACCCAAAATCAGCTCTGGCATCTTGCTTATTATCCAGATTTCGACTCCGTACAGCAAGACTGGCAGTATAAACATTAGAGAGCATGACAAGCGGATGATGTCGCCGATTTTTCTGTCGGCTCATGCTTAACGACTGTCTGTCTCAATGCACAGGCGGCGCTAAGTGTGATCGATGATCGATGAGATGGTGTACCAGAAATGGGCTATCGGTCAATCCTCTTAAGACTGAAGTTGTTCTCTTCACAAGAAGGAGGAAAAATACTGACATGACTCAGCTGGTACTAAAAGGCACTTCCATCCCGATATTCAAGGAGGCTAAGTATCTAGGAGTCATCTTAGATTCAGGTTAATAGACTTTGTGACGGGGCGTAATCTCCTAGTAGCTAGCATACGATTCCCACATCTCAATATCCATAAGGATACCTGGCGGTCTCCTGATCAACTATATGTTCAAACTTTCAGAAGAGCCAGTGTGGACTCGCATCACACACCACCTTTTCGTCGATCAAGTCCGCATACGAATGTGTGTATAGGGACGAGCTATATAAAGCCATTCTATGTTTTGACATCCCTGCCAAGCTCGTCAGGCTGTGCAGTATAACAGTGGAGAATTCTCGCTGCTCCATTAAGGTCGTTAAGGAGTTAACCGAGACCTTCGATGTCAAAAATAGGACTCAAACAGGACAACGCACCGTCGTGTGATTTTTTCAACATCATCCTTAAAAAGATCGTGCCGAATTCAACGGCCAATACAAGAGGCACGATCTACTTCAAGTTTGCACAATTGCTCGCATACGCTGATAACATTGACGTAATAGGGAGAGCGCAGCGAGACGTCAGTGAGGCGTTCGCAAGCATTGAAGCAAAAGCGGCTAAAGTGGGTCTAATGGTAAAGGGGGCAAGACCAAATATATGCTGTCATCCAAGAAAGACGCGCAACACCGACGTCTTGGTCACTTCGGCAGCTATATTCTTGAAGTAGTCAAGGACTTCGTCTACCTTGGCTCGGTAACGCTCGATAAAACGCAGAATAACTCTTGCCAACCACTGCTTCTTCGGGCTCAAGAGGCAATTGAGTAGTAGAGCCGTCTCTCGGAAGACTAAGGTGACACACTGTAAAACTTTAATCATCCCGGTCCTCCTCTACGGCGCAGAGGCTTGAACCCTGTGAAAAGTAAATGAAGAGACTGGTCCTTTCTGCGTACAATCTTCGGTCCCGTTTGTATTGTCGGAGAGTGGAGGAGCAGATTCAACCACGAACTGTATGTGTTGTACAGCCACCTAGGCCTAGTACGAGGTCTATGGATCCAACATCTTAGACGACTAGGCCATATAGAGCGAATGGACAGCACAGCTTCGGCTCGAAAAGCTTTTGATTCCAACCCGGAAGGACGACGTTGCAGAGGCATCTAAAGTGGCGCACACAGGTGGAAAGGAACCTTAACCAACTGGGCGTGCGGCACTGGACACAGCTAGTAAAAATCGTGCTAGCTAGAAAGGCGTGCTGGTTGTGCTGGTTGTGGCCCAGGTTCACCCCAAACTGTAGCGCCACTTAAGTATGTAACTAAGAGGTGCGGTGAATATATTATGATCACTGGCCAAATAGTTATGTATGTAGTTCGGTTTTAAATTGCTCTGATTCTTCTCAATGCAATGGAGAGAGAGTTCCAAAGGCGTGTGGAATGAACAAAAAAATTTCTTTTAGATGTTAATCACTTTGATCTAGGTTGAATGAGTGTGTTCGTTCGTTCGTAGTGGGAAAGTCAACTTATTGTAGTGTTAATTACCGCTGCCGGATATGCTGGATCTTATGAAGACAAGTCAGGGTGTGGTAGACGAGAATGTTGTCAAATGTACAGCCAAAAGTCGTCTTTGAATAGCTGGAGATATGCTCGTGCCTATTGATGTTGAAAATGAAGCGTGCAATGCTGTTAAAAGCCACAATAAGTTTTCGTTTAAAATTTCGCAACCGTTTGTAAGACTTGAAAGCAGCAGGGTCTTAGCAATTATCATTAGGAATGTAGTACTGTAATGTCCAGAGAGTACGCAGTATGCCATACACCTTTCCGATGCTGGCATTGATGTGATACTCCCATGGGAGAGTCCGATTAAGGACTTATCCTAGATTCCGTGCGCTCTCAACAAAATCAATATTGTACTGACCTAGTTTGATAGCCGGGAAAGTAGAGGTGTCCACCAGATTTCGGTATATAACGAGTGACTTTAATTTCTTGGGATTGAAGGAAAGAGTATTGGCCGGGGCCCAGTCAAGGATACCTTGGAGATTTTCATTATTTAACATTTAGCAGAAATAAAACCTGACATAGAATAGAACCTTGTGGCACACCGGCATGCGTGAAAAGGAGGTCCGACATTTTGTCGCCAATTACTACTTTCCGCTGTCTATCAACCAAGTAGGACTGGAAGAGTCTTGGGGTATGCCTTGAAAATTTAAAATTTTTCAGAAGCTTGCTACACAGGATAGTGTGGTTCACTGTGTCAAGGACCTTGGAGAAGGCAAGTGACGTAAGGATGATCAACTCTTTTTTATCTGAACCTTTCCTGATCTCACCAAAGACAAACAATAGAGCAGTTTTACAGCTGCGCTGGGAGCGGAAACCTGATTGGCTATCTTGCAGTAATCTTTCAGCGGTGAGATCTCTAAGTACTTGGGGTAAGACTGTTTTTTCAAAAACCTTAGATAAATATGGAACGATCGCTATCGGTCGATAATAGGTGAGTTTACAGTTTGATTTCTTAGGTGGGGGGACTATTTTAGCCTGGTTCCATTCGCTGGCAAAGCAGCAAGTAGTGATGATGATGTGATAACACTTGATTTAAGACAGTAGGGGAGGAGGCTGAGGTAAATGAAGAATTAAGAGTGTCACAGTCAAGGTCATCCATAGGCTTGAGCTGAGACTTAATCACACCTATTTGGCGCAAGTTCTTCCATAGTTTTTGTCCGGACACAGTGGGGTCAAGATGATTTGCGTAAAATGCCCCTTTTTGCCTTTCGTACCTCAAGGGTCACTTTACTCCCGAGTCCTTGGTATTCCCAACGCAAAGTTTCCACCCTATGCCTCTTCCAACGGTGATACGCTAAGTCCCTGCCCCTTATCACCCTGTGGTTTCAATAAGTTCCTCTCACGAAACCGAAACAGACTAACCTAAATACTGATGTAAGCAACCGAGACCGAGAAGCTCCTTCGCTCGTCTTAATCACCCCTCTTGCTTTTATGTCACCGGCCACATGGGTTTGCATGTCAGTCTGACAATCTTACGCAACGTAATCGAATACAACATGTCGAACGTGTTATTTTCCCACATTCTCCATCCGCTGTTGCGCTTTGTTTCACTTGTATTGTCATTTTTTTTTTTTTGTTTTCTTTCCTTTTACCTTTTGTTCAGTTTTATTGTTCATTGTTTGCCTCGAAAGTGGAAATAAAAATTTCAGTGTCATGGATTGTGGTAATGGCGGTGATTCAATGCACACAATGCCAGCATAGCAACACACGATATGCCGTAACGTAGGTACGCCCGGCTCGATGAATAATCACCAATGCAACCCTTCAACAGCAAAAGTGGCACCACATTTTCACCTCCTTCATCTCCGCACTAATTCATCCCAGCAATTTCTAGTTAGAATCACGTTACCCGCGTAGCCAATTCACTTGGCGACTTATTGTCTGTCTAGGTATGAACCGGCTGACCGGTTGGTTGTCGGTCGGTCTACCACTTACCTACGACTTCCCCCGTGCATCCCCTACGATAGAGATCTATTACCATTCGAATCACCAGTACAATTACCGCTGCAGCGGCGTACAATCGAGCTTGTGTGAAATCTCATTGTAATTAGAACAGACAAGCGGTCGCCAGTAGAAACGCCTGATTCAGTGCTCAACACTCGAGGCTTAATGTTGCTGCCTGTCAACAAAGACCGACGCGACGCTTTGAAGTCGATACTTCGAAACTGAACTCGGCTTGTTGGTTGTTGGTTTGTACACAGTCATGGTGCCTCTTCGTTCAGTGCTCAAGGCAAATCTAGAACGAACCATATTTTAATTTGTATCTGAGCGAGAGGATCGCACAAAACCTGGGCATGAGTAATTACTGGACAATTATTGTCAACGGACGGACCTTATTCTGTGGTAGAATAAGAAGAAAACTTAATTATTCCAGTGTTACCGCTGTGGTGACTGGAAAAGGTCAAAGAGATTAAAGCTGTTTTGCGGACTGTCAGGGGTTATTATGGTATCTATCACTGGTTGTTGGATTGGAAATGTGCTCTATATACATGTGTATACCGGGATTGTTCGTATGTAATGTCATGTAATGAAAAATCAATGATCATTGCTGACGACGTTCCGTCCAGCGGGTGACTGTTCGCTATTTTCATAACTTATGCAATGCCCAGGGAAAAATTGAAACTTACAGCAAACTGGGTGGGAGATAGTAACTTTACCGCATTCAATCGAATAAATAAATTAACCTAAGCCCTGTTGATAAGATCACGACTATTGTTTTGTACTGAAGCTGATTAATTGTAATGACTACTCAAGAAGAAAGATCATATGAAGGTGAGAAATTACTTGGAAATAATGGTATCCCGTAGTTTAGATAATATAATCAAAGATGTGGCCCTCCAGGTTGGGGGTTTTGCTTAGGGGTAACATCCCTTTCACGTAAAAACCTACTTGTTCCGAGACGACAACAAGCCTCGGATACGGATGGATACAAAGCTGACGACCCCTGCGATTAACGACTAACGGACTTGAGAGTCTGCACCTGGAATGTGAGGTCCCTTTACAGACCGGTTGCAGGCGATCAATTGGAGCAAACCCTCAACTGCTATAAAGCAGATATAACCGCACTCCAAGAAGTGCGATGGGATGGACCAGGCAAAAGACGGATGAAAAACTGCGACATCTACTACGGGAGCTGCTACAAGATTGATCACATTGCGATCGACGCCAGACACTCCCCCTGTATTCTCGACGTACGAGCCTTCCGAGGGGCCAACATCGACTCGGATGTTGTAGCCAAGGCACGAATGAGGATATCAAGAATGCTTAGGAGTCGAGTAGAACTACGTAAGTTTGACGTCGGAAAGCTACAATCGCAAGAGACTGCCAGAATCTTTGCCGATCATGTCTCCTTCAAGCTCTCTCAAAATCCGCCCACAGCAGCACAAATAATAGAGCAGGAATGGGCGCATTGCCAGAGCGCCGTCAGAGACACTGATTCAGAGGTGCTGGGTTTCAAACCGCCACCGCCTAGAAACTCCTGGTTCGATGAACAATACGAACAAGCCCATGCAGTAAAACAAGAGGCATGTAAAGCCATGCTGCAACGACGGACGAGAGCTGCTCGCGAAATCTATGAGCAGAAGAGAAGAGAGGAACACACGCTTTTCAGAAGAAAGAAGAGAGAGCACGGAAAGCGTGAGATCGAGCAGATGGAGAGATGCTTCCGCAGGAATGACGCCCGTAAGTTGGTAAGATGGCTACAAAGCCAGAGCGGTGGCCTTCAGGGATGAAAATGGAGAACTGGTAGTAGAGTCGCAGTCGATGCTGAGTTGGAAAGACTACTTCTGCAGACTGTACAACGGCCATGATAGGCAAGATACCGCTGTCAGGCAGAGCGAGCCATTCGTAACGGACGACTATGTAACAGAATTCAGTCCACCCGACCTAGACAAATTCAAAATAGCGATATCAAGACTTAAGTCTAATAAAGCCGCGGGCGCAGACGGTCTGTCTGCTGAGCTTCTTAAGGCGGCTGGAGATGAGCTGGTAAGGTGCACGCATCATCTCATTTGCAAGGTATGGTCGGACGAAAGCATGCCCGACGAATGGAATCTCAGCATCGTTTGCCCGGTCCCTAAGAAAGGAGACCCCTATAACTACGCCAACTATAGGGGAATAAGTCTTCTTAACATCGAATATAAGATCTACTCTGCCGTATTGTGTGAACGCCTGAACCGTTTGTGGATAACCTGATCGGCTCTTATCAGTGTGGTTTCAGGCCAGGTAAATCCACGATAGACCAAATATTTGCGCTACGGCAGATCTTGGAGAAGACCCAGGAATACCAAATCGACACTCACCACTTCTTCGTCGATTTCAAGGCTGCATATGACAGCGTGTATAGAGATGAGCTATACTAACATCCCTGCCAAATTCGTCCGACTGTGCAGTATGCACAATGGAGAATTCTCGCTGCTCCATTAAGGTCGGTAATGAGCAAACCGAGACGTTTGATGTTAAAAAAGGATTTAGGCAAGGTGACGCGCTGTCACGCAACTTTTTCAACATCGTGCTTGAAAAGATCGTGCAAGAGTCACTGGCAAACACAAGAGGTACGATTTATTTCAAGTCAACGCAATTGCTTGCGTACGCCGACGACATTGACGTGATTGGACGGACACAGCGAGACGTCAATGAGGCCCTTGTAAGCATTGAGGTAGAAGCGGCTAAGATGGGTCTCAAGGTTAATGAGGGTGAAACCAAATATCTGCTTTCATCTAAGAGAGACGGACAACACCGACGTATTGGCCAGAGTGTCACCATGGGCGGATATAACTTTGAAGTGGTCAAGGAATTCGTCTACCTTGGCTCACTGATGACTAGCGACAACAACACCAGCGCTGAGATAAAACGCAGAATCACTCTTGCCAACCGCTGTTTCTTTGGGCTCAAGAGACAATTGAGGAGTAGAGCCCTCTCTCGGGAAACCAAGGTGACACTATATTAGAAGTTAATCATCCAAATCCTCCTTTACGGCGCAGAGGCTTGGACCTTAACAAAAGCGGGCGAAGATGCCCTTGGTCATTTCGAGAGGAAAATTCTGCGCACTATCTACGGTCCCGTTTGTTGAAACGGTGTATGGAGGAGAAGATATGACAAAGAACTGTACGGGTTGTACAGCGACATCGGCCTGGTATGACGTCTACAGATACAGCGGCCCGAAGAGTCTTCAACCCAACCCCTAGGGACGACGTTGCGGAGGACGGCCGGATGTAAGGTGGCACACACAGGTGGAAGGGAATCTCAGCCAAGTGGGTGTGCGGCAATGGAAACAGCTGGCAGCGTGCTAGATAGAAAGACTTGTTGGTTGAGGCCCAGGTCCACCCCGAACTGTAGCGTTACCTATGTAAGTAAATCGTATTCGCAATGAGCACGAGTGATACACAAATGCGACAGCTCAACAAAATCAAAAGTCAGCACATGAGGGAATAATAGACAAAAAGGTTCAAGAGGTTCATATACTCTTATGATGTTTGGCACACAACCTGAACGGAGTGCAGTGGTTTGGGTCGTTGATGTTCGTTCACTACTCTCAGGGGTGGTTGTCCTACATAGGACGAGAGCCGACCAAATTCCGCGTTTTTGGCTATAGTCTGTAGTAATTCGTTCGAGCACTTTTAATATTGCATACGCAGAGGACGAATTTCTGTTGACCATATACTGTGGGTGTTATGCCTGCAGCAGTACGTCTGGTCACTTTCCATTAACAACTGGGTAAAAAGGAACCTGGCCTTCCAGGTTGGGCGTTGTGCTTAGGGGTAACATGCCTATCACGTAAGTAATAAATTGTTGCAAACCAACCACAAGCCACAAAGCTGGTGACCCCTGCAAACGATTAAATGGCTTGCGAGTCTGCACCTGGAATGTGAGGTTCCTTAACAGACCGGGTGCAGGCAATTAATTGGAGCAAGCCGTCAACTACTAAAAAGCAGATGCAACCGCACTCCAAGAAGTGCAATGGGATGGACCAGGCAAAAGGAGGATGAAAAACTGCCACATCTACTATGGGAATTGCTACAAGGAGAACAAACAATGCTTATTCGAATGCGGATTCGTTGTCGGAGGAAGACTCCGATAAAAAGTCTCAAGCTTTCGTGATGTAAGTGTACGCCTGATAACGATCCACTTAAAGACTAATTTCAGAAACGTTGTCTTAATATGCGCTCACGCCCCAATCGTAGAAAAGGATGGTAGACTCAAAGACGCCTTCTACGATCTCTTAGATAGAACCTATGCCCAATGCCGCAGCTACGGTATAAAAATAGTACTCGGAGATTTTCATGCGAATCTGGCAAAGAGGACATATTTGAGTCGATCACGGGGAAATATAGCCTACACGACACCAAGTCCGAAAGCGGACATCCGCTACTCGACTTCTGGGCGGGGCGTAATCTCCTTCTAGCTAGCACATAATTCCGGCATCTGAAAATCCCCAAAGGAACCTGGCTACCACCTGATCTGTCGACCATCAATCAGATCGATCACGTTGCTTTCGACGCCAGCCATTCCTCCAGCATCCTAGCTGTACATAGGGTGCCACGGAGTAGAACTGGACAACGAAAGTTTGATGTTGGAAATCTACAATAGCAGGGAACCGCTAGGACCTTTGCCGATCGAGTTTCCCTCAGCATGGAAAGCTTGAAATCTAGGAGATGGAGAGATGCTACCACAGCAATAACAGCAATAACGCTCGCTAGATATGAACATGCCAGGGCTATAGGGCCAGAACAGAGACCTGTAGGGATGAAGAAGGACAATTAGTAGTAGAGTCACAGTCGCTGCTGAGAATATGGAAGGAACACTTCTGTAGACTGTTCAACGGCGATGAAACCTCTAATACCGCTGTCGATTTCATTGACAAGCATGTTGAAATGAAATAATATCTATAAGTCTATAACAATGCCTGTAAGTCTTCTGTTCTATTATCAGTCGACTGAGATCAGACTGTAGACTGTAAAGACCGACTGCAGATGTAGGCACGTCTTATATGCCCCTTTTGGCGGTCTCATCGAAAATTTAATTATTTGGGATCCTGGCCTGATCCCAGACTCAGATAAGCTTTAGTGAAGTCAGTCTACTGTCTTTGTTCAGAGAGGCTTCAGAAGTGGTAAAAAGGTTACCTTCCACCTGTACTTCACTCCAATTGACAGATAGACACATATTTAATAGATAAAAACATCAGTCGAATGCTTTCTTCTTCTGCGAAGAATCCAATCTAGGCTATCAGCCAGAGGTGTAGGATAATTCTCGCTCAAGTTCGTCACCAATACAATGTGAGTCGGTTCCTTGACGACATACATATGATGCTACTGGTATGCAAGTAATGTAGGGGGAGCTTGAAAGATTGATGCCAGGACATGCGTTATTCCTTAAACTGGTGCACATCAGAGGATCACATGGCAAACAACGTGTTCTACGAATAGCACTTAAAAAAACACAAGTGCCACCAACATTTAACAAACCAAGTTATAGAAGTTGTCCAAACCTTTTACTTTGGAATAACTATTGACAGTAACCTTATTTGAAGTCCGTGTATCGAGTAATTCCGTTCCGACTTTACATTAAATCGTGTAACCACTGCCCTCTAGAGTGGCCAGAAAGTGGTGGAAAAAAATGGGTTTCAAACACAGCATTATGCACTGGCTCTATAGAGCAGTCATAAGACTTATCCTTATTTAAGGCATCGTAGTTTGGTGGACTGCTCTGGACAAGGCAGTCTATCGAAACCTTCTGGGGAAAATGCAAAGATCGGCCAGCATTTGTATAAGTGGTGGGATCAAATTGACCCCCACGGAGGCCCTAAAAATTCTACTACGTCTCCCATCACTGGACCTTTTCAGCAAACAAGTTGCTGCCTGAGCGGTCCTACGGATTAGGGGCATAGGAAAATGGCCCACATTACACAATGGCCATACTAGCATTCTTACCACTTCGAAGTACCCACGGACTCCGAAGAGGAATGGGTTGAAGGAAAAGTCATACCGAAGGACTCGATATCCCTCTATACCGATGGCTCTAATATGGAAACGGGTGCAGGTAGTGGAGTCTTCTTCAAGGAGCTTAACCTCAACCTAACGTTTAGACTCCCAAACCACTGCAGTGTGTACAAGCAGAAACAATAGCGATAACGGAGGCCCTTGCATGGCTTAGCAAGAATGTAATATCCGTTAAGGGCACATGTTGCACGGAATGCCAATCTGCGATAAAATCCCCAGCCGCGGTAACCCAAAAAATTAACGACATCTCTTAACTGCCGCCTATTTCTAAACGAGATGGTTGAACAGTTCAATGTAAAACTACAGTAGGTTCTAGGGCATAGGGATATTCCAGGAAACTGCACGGCCGGTGAAATCGCATGGTTAGGCTCAAGCACACTTAGTCTTTCAACCCTCGGGAATTTAAAAAATTCCAAAAACATCGGTAAAGCGCATGATAAAACTTGAAAACATGGAGTCTACCAACCTTCAATGGAACGAAAGTAACATCGGCTATATCACTAAACGAATCTGGCCTAGGCTAAGCTTAGGACAGACCAGGGACCTTGTGGCAACCAAAAGGGAAACCTTCAGCACAGTAGTGGGTGGGTGAAGTCACTGCACCATTGGAAAACATGCCGTCAAACTAGGGCTAACTTCCAGTGACTTCTGCCGCGGCTGCATGGATGAGGAGGAAGAGGAATCAATTCACCAACTCCTCTGCTCATGTCCCTCTTTTGCGAATCGCATGAGGATCTACCTCGGCGCACCCTGCTACGATAACTTAAGTGAGGTAGCAGATATTAATATAGCTCAAACCCATCGCTTCATCAGAAGCACTGATTGGTTTACAGGTACGGCCTACCTGGTGGCGTATGCCAACTACTACCACCTAGCCTAACCTAACCTTACATAAGTTCTTTATGTCGTTTTGTATTTTATATAATACTCGACGTTTCAATACAATTTAATTCAGAAAATGATAAAAAACTAGGACAGGAGTTGTAAGGGCCTAGGTGTAGTACTTAATATCCGATAAAAGAATTCAATCAAGTATCGGCAAAATACAATAGGTACAGTCCAAGATAAACTTAAAATCTCATGAAGAACCCTGCATAACCGCATCCCGAACAAATTTTTATTTAGTTACCTATAGTATACCTTCTTAGTGTTTCTTTAAGTGCAATATCTCAACTATTGAATAAGTCCATAGTCCGGAAATGATCAATGGAAAACAACTATCTTCATCAATAATTACTTGTAATTTACGCAGTTGTTTTCATGAAACAACTGGGTTCCATGATATTTTGACGAATCATTGAAGCCGAGTCCTTTTCCTAATCAAAGATTTTTTTTCATATACGAGTATTAAACTGCAGTATGGGTCTTCACGATTTTCCTCTTTGCACTTTTTGTTCTGAACCAAAGACTAGTCTTAAGGCTCTTCTTCGGTAAGAATATCATATACCAGCACAGTATGAGTCATTGACAGGCTGGTATCCCATCAGTTTAAAGTCATAATAGCTTGCAATCAGTACTTTTCATTGAAAGTGTTGTAGAAACTTCATTTCCTGGTTGTAGCCAGTGCTTCCGGAACACATTCTCATTTCAAAGCCAATGGCACCACTCACAGGCCATTGTTAACCATCACCGGTTGCCAAGAAGAAAAACTCGAATTTCCCACCTTGAGGCACGAATGAAAACAATTCAATTGTTTATTGATAATTGCTGATTGTTATTACTGCTTCATTTCACTTCGCTTCACCATTTCGATCTTTACAATCATTCCACATCCATTAACTTTGTTCCTAAATTAAATGCAATTAACACTAATTAGCCGGTGATTGCAATGACGATAGCAACTCGATGACCAGGTTTACTAATTAAAACAATAAACATGTTACCGACCATTACCCCCAAGTTGATATACGATTACAAGCCAACGGTATAGTAAACAAGCATGTATCTGGGTTGATAAGATAGCTATTTCAGTTGCCAAGCAAGGGGAAGATAAAATAAGCAAAATAGGGTTACCCCATATGAACACCACTTCAAGTTTTGACCGCACAAAAGTTGAACTTATCCACATCAGCATCAGCGTTAACGTCAGCACCGCATAGGATCGTCGTCAACCCTATATCATAAGCGCCTGGAGTACCCTGAACACCCTCTCGTTGTGATGTGTAGATACGGATAGAGAGTAAAGTCATGCATCTCGAAAGTAATTTGGAAAAAGTTTTTAGTCATGAGGCAATGCGAATTTCAGGACCCTTCTTGCCACAGTACTTCAGTCTTTAAGTAATTTTCGATGTGTAGAGTAATGGCATCCGCCCGCATGGAGTTGTATAAATATTTTATTAGATTTCAAACTTCTTGCTCTATCTGCCTTTTGTTTTGCAAAACCCTCAACTTTCCAATAACGTTCGAGTACGAGTATTCCTTCTCATCTCCGGAGAATTTCAATTGAAATTAATTTCCAATTTATCCGTTTCGATGAAAAGGAGCAAAGTAGCGTTTGAGTTCGATCAGACTTAGTGTGGTGGTCCGAGGAAGTTGTGCAATCAATTTTCTACTTCACAAGCACTAGTGTTCGCTCCTCGATTGATTAATCAAGTAGTTCTTCTCCTATTTGAGATGGAATTTGATGTTGTTTATTTGGTGACTGGACGCGTTTAAGTCCAACCCCATACAGTCTTGATCTGTGCTGCAGGTAGCACGGATTACACCATATTCGCATTTAACTTCTGCGGGATAGGTCGAAAGATCGACATGGGGAAGGGTAGCGTAGCGACTTTAGATAGGATTTGCATCCCAACAAATTCTCCTCATCTCTATGCACTGGGTGACATCATTCCGTGGCATGAACACACACACTTTAATTACACTCGCATTCAAGACATAAGTGGATGGTGGAAACGTGCATGCATCTCAGGTAACTAAATCCTTATCTGCATAAATACTCCCGTCGAGATGCTTACTTTTCGCTCAGGGTGACACATGCTGAAGCTTACATACTCGTGCTCTACACTACACTTTGCATGTCCTCGATGGAGGGACGATGAATGCGCGACTAAATGTATATATGTACACATGTGTGTACGAGCTACATATGTATATTCTCTGCCTTGTTTGGTTTCGCTATGATGACACCAAAGCGCCGAGATGCATGCAGAACTGACAGTAGCTGTAGCTATGATAGTAGCAGTGCTTACGTCGGCATGCATCAGCATTAGCATCTCACTCGCACAATAACATAACACAACCTCTTACTGGGATACTGCCACTATACTTTAACCATATACATATGTAAATATGTATACCAAGGAACACATATGACGGGTTCATTCTCCCACTGGAACGGCACGGCTACTGTGCAAGTGGGTGTCGCTCTTAGGAGGTCTTCTATCATCGGCTTTTCAAAACATCGGCATTGTAAATGGAAGGATAAGTTGGATGGTGGCAATTTCGGTTTGACTAGAGTAGTTTATGTGGACATTTTTATCTGCTCTAAGGATACCATCTCACTTACCTACCATATGTATGCATGTACGTATACTGCATCCTTGGATCGCTTGCATCGGATTTCCAGCACACAAGCTGCTTGTTTCAGTTTTTTGACCTGGCCGCTTTCCTTTCAAAACACACGACTCACTCAAGTGGATATGTAGATGTGGGCGGTATGATTTTTGTTCATCTCATCTTTCGTCCGTTTCATGCTAGTAACGCTTAAAAGGAGGCTTTGTGTTGTGTGTCTGTCACTGAAAGATCCTTCACTGTCGATATGACAAGTGGGCACTTAGAGGGCTCCTACTTCCGGGATTTGCTCGTAGGTCACTTTGATCTTATTCACATGTTCGTACATATTGCATTCATGCGCCTCCGAACTACTTGAGAGGTAAGTGCTAATTCTGACAGAGAAGCACCATTGAGCAGTGTATGTTGTCATGTGGGCAAAGGGGTGCCTCTCTTTGTATTGCTAACAACAAAAATATAAATACTTAATTATGGCTTTCACTTGCTGTCCATAAATCCTCTTCATGTGACAGCTGACCACATCAAAACTTTTCCATATACCCAAAACTTTACTTCAACTTCATAGTGGTATGGTGTACGACTGCATATACGTACTTACATCTTTACACATCCAACTAGTATAGACAGTGTTACTGTCAGCTCATATGCAAATGATTTGTAGCCTTAACTTGCTGTGTGGACATGTTTGTGTGGAGAAAATGCTCGGTGACCATCGGTCGGCGGTCGGCGTTCGGGTCTGTAGTGGTTTAAGGCCATTGTGACAGTTGCAATATTGCTTGCATCCATCTAGCTTATAACGATCGTTACTGTCAGTCGGACATTTTTATTTCCTTTCACAAAAAAAAAAAAAAAAAAAAAAAAAAAACAGAAACAGACAACAGGAAGGACCAAGAAGTCAGGAGTTTGAAAGTCACCAACTATGGTGACGGTCGATTTTGGATGACAAGTAATGGCAATGATGGTTGTAACGTAACGGTGTAAAACGATTGCAACGGCAGTAACATTGAAAAGAGAAAATAAAAATAAAAAAAACAAAACGACTAAAATGGCTTGGATTATCGCATATGTCAGATGCACCTACAGCCATAATTTGCCTGCGTAATGTCTCGTAGTCTACGTCGAAAACAAATGCCAATAATATGTGGCTGCATTGCCGCTCAGCCATTCAGGAAGTGGCCGAAACCACCTTAGGGTACCTACCACCCCCGACAAGAAACCCGTGGTATGATGGCGAGTGTGAGCAGAAAAAGGCATCAACCGACGAGGCGTACCAAAAGGCGCTGCAGAGGAAAACCAGGGCAGGGAAACCCTGGAGACTTTGCTCGAGGTGCACTTCCCTGGTTCTACTCCCCACTCGATGTGATCTGACGACCACACGAACGTCATAAATAGCATCGACAGTAGAACAAATAGCCTTTCCGGCAGACTGTTCAGCCCTGATAGGGTTAAATGGGCAATTGGTTCATTTAATCCCTATGAGGCTCCAGGCAAAGACGGTGAGACGGTGTCTTTCCTGGGATCTTACAGAAAGGCTTGAAGACAATTTTATCACCTATCTTTTTAGGTCTTGCTTCAACCTGGGATACATACCCCAAATCTGGAGAGAGGTCAAACCTGTCTTCATCCCCAAGATTTGGAAGCTAACTGAGCAACCTAAATCCTATCGCCCTATCAGTTTGACTTCGTTCTTTCTTAAAACAATGGAGAAACTGATAGAGCTCCACATTAGAGTTATCTTGGAGAATCAGATACCTCTGAGCGATCTACTGAGAATGCGCTACACCATCTGGAGACGTTTACTGAAAACAGCGTCACACACAAGGAGATTGCAATTCGTGCCTTCCTCGATATTGAGGGCGCTTTTGACATTGACTCGATTGCCACTGCACTATCCTAAGACAATCTTAGTTCCGTTTACAAGGAGGAGAAGGTTGCAGCTCTGCTTCGTCTTTATAAATAGTACAAACATGGGATTTTCAGAAGAAGTTGAGTATCTAGGTATTGACTCATTTGGATGTCCAACATTTAAAACAAACTTACAAAGGCGACTAAGGGCTTGTGGGCTTGTCAACTCACTTACGGTAAAACCTGGGAGTTTAAACCTAAGAGAACTCACTGGCTATATACCACTTATGCGTCCACGATATGGTTAACAAAAGTTGAGCAAAAAACGATTATCGTTAAACTTCAACACCTCCGGAGACTAGTGTGTCTCGGCATTACAGGCGCTGTGCCAACTTGCCTTACAGCAGCTCAAGAAGCACTGATTGGACTCACTGCACTGTACCTTTTTATTAAAATGGTTGCATTACGTAGTGCAATCAGAATTTTTCGGTCGGAACCAGGCTTGCCATGTAGACTTTTGGTCAGCTATCTATCCTGCAACATCTTGCTCGGACGCATTACAACCTACACAACTTAAGTTTTGACAAGAGATTTGAGATATTGATCCCAAACCAGACAGCTTGGGATACCAGTGATGCCTTCCCCAACGTCAAAGGTCTTAGGTGGTACACTGATGGCTACAATATGGCTTGTGGCGTTTACGCCGGCATCTTTGGACCAAATCGGAAAATTTCGAAGGCCCTAGGAATGAGTCGTAGGATCTTCTAAACTTAAGGACTGGCATAAGAGGAGTAACTATCAGAACAAACTTTTATAGCCAAGCAGCGCTTAAAGCGCTGAGATCGTATAGCACGAACTCAAAATCCGTTAAAGAATGCCATGATGCCCTACAAAACCTTGCCAAGAGAAACAAAGTCAAACTCTGGTGGGTGCCAAGGCAAAAAGGCATTGAGGACAATGAAATCGCCGATCAACACGTTAGGAAAGGGTCCAGTGAAAGGTACATAGGTGCCGAACGTTTCTGCGGCATTACCAAGTCTAAGATTAACTTCTTCTTAGACAAGTGGAAAAAATTGCAAGAACTGTCCTTTTAAAGCAGCGTTCAAGGACTTGGCCAATCGAAACGGTTTATACGGCCCCTGAACAAACACTCCATTAATATACCCAAACTGAATAGAGTAGATATCAAAAGACAAGTCAGCCACCTTACGAGACACTGTGGTCATCTCAATAAAAGGAATCTCTCGCCTGAAACTGAGTCTCGACTCTGTTTTGAGGACGAAGAACCGACAAGCCACATACTGTGTGAGTGTGCTGCTCTTTGCCATCTCAGGAAGCGTATACTTCTCAGTTAAATTATGACTCCTGAGGGGATTATCTTAGCTCTTACGAGAGACATTCTCAACTTCATTAAGCAAGTGGAAAAGCTCCTCGTCTAATCGGCTAGTAGGCACAATAGATATGTAAAGGTCGCAGCTATCTGTTAGCACTAGCCCCTTAAATAATAAAAAAAATCGTTATAGTGGGCGATTTGGAATTTCTTATGACTTGTTTCTCCAACACGAGAAGCTTGACATCCGTAAGAAATTTTACTAACAAGAGAATTTTTCGAGTTTCTAGATTGATTTTGAGGGAGTATGCAACCTTCTGGGTACCTCCCCGTCTATAATTCATTTACTCGTGGATTTTGATGTCACTCGCACAACCATTTTTTGACGTTTGTATTTGACGTTTTGTATTGTTTCCGACTACGTATATGTCACAGTAACAGAAAACTCCCTTGTCACATTCCCGTTGTACGTAATTTATTCGCCCCAATCTGTGTGACACAACACATCATCCACAGACTCAACCCCATCCATAATCTCGACATCCCATCACTGTCATCAGTGTCAGCACCAAAGTCATCATCATAGTCCGCATTGCTGCCGACATCAGCATGTTCCAACGTACTCGTCAATGAAAAATTTATGTTAATTTCACTATATTACCGTTGAGTCAGATATCTCTCGCAAAACCACCTGCAAGCCACTAACCTATCAATCATTTTACTCCAACCAACCAAACACTCATGCATATCCACACGAGCATACTGCCATTTCCATCTACTGTTGCACGATTTTTCATCTCCCAATGTGCCATGTTATTTGTCTATTTGTTTGTTACCAACAAACAACACACTGAACCAATAATAATGGCAGAAATTGAGGTACGGAAAGAACGTACGTACAGACGGCAATATGTATAATTCGGTGGTAATTGCGGTACGCGTGGGAAACACGGTTACGCTCCGCATTGTTCCGCAACTGAATGCATAGAGCCATGCATTCGAGGAGACCTCAACAACTTCAGTATAAAAACTGAATATGAAATACAAAATCAGATTACAGCAGAACCGAGTCGTATTAACTTTTTTGTTAACTCACGGCGCATACGAACCACGGATGGTAGACGCTGCAGCGAAATATCCTCCCTAGCTCTCACGTATGGCATGAATACTCACATCTCCACGCAATGAATTTGTATACTAACGATAGAGTGGTATAGTGGAAAGCAATGAAACGCCGACGGACGATGAATATGCCTGAAGCTGGAGCTGTAATTCAATTCAGATGCCCCGCTGACGCTGTTTCGTTTACTTCTGTTGGCCCGCTCTGTTTGTCTGTCAGCCCTGCCAACTCTATCCACGCCATACCATTCCGTCTTTTTTGCGTTAATGATAATTTGCTGCCGCATTTCAACGCTTTGTTCCGTCGAGCGTGCGATCTGCTTTTGCATATATCCGCGGACATTCCCAATGTACACTTTTTGTTTATTCTTGCAACTTACCTATATACGCGGGCACTTGAAGATACATCTACGAAAGTGTCACGATTAATTGCTTTTAAGATGGACCACAGACCAATTCGACATGGAGATTTCGTACAATCTTTGCCCCACGATAACCAGTATGAAAGGATGTCTCTCACATGTAAAGCTTGTGCCATGATGCAGTGACACGGCAAGTACATTTAATTCACTTAATGGCTTCCTAATGCCATTCTTGTGGCAGAGCTAAAGGATACGCTCTGACAGCTGCTGTTACTGACACTTCCGCATGCTCCGGAACGAAACAAAGAACTTGTCATATCATTGTGCAACAATTATGTATCTCCCTACTTTACAAGTATGATGCTGCAAACTGTCAGCTAGTCTGCCAACCATATGCTCCATACCGCTCTCGAAGTAAACGTTTCCATTGCGTTTCCACCCTAAACATCCTATGGCAATGGCATACAAAAGCGCAGCAATGTTGCACGATATGGGAGAATTTTTTTTTGATGTGTCACTGTCATGCCATTAATCAAAGAGTAATTTTGCATTCTTCACGTCAGAATTGAATGGCATCGGATCTTAAGCAAGCAGTACTCCAGTCGAACATTAGGGATTCAAGAGCTAAACAAAAAAAACTTTTCAAAATGCCTTCTCTAGAGATTTTTACTGATGTGGCACTTTTTCTTCTATTCCATGCTCCTCCATAACGAAAGCTCGTGTATCCATTTGCTTTTCGGTAATAATTGATGAAGAACCGAACCCGTTCGCGTGTAGGTACAATGTATTTTATAGTACAATAACCGAAGGATGTATTCATCAATCTCATAAATGGTTTCACCCCCAAACTGTCACATTTGAAAACATTCCTTTTGACATATTCACGTCAATTACGAAGATAGAGTGCATGTTGCTGTTGCACAACAATTTTATCACGCTTGCCAGATTATGAATACGTCGCAATACGTCCCGGTTGGTTGGTGCAAGTGCAACGAGCCTCGTGCTGATACACAGGTTACTTACTCATATATCCTGCCGTGTAACACAACTAAGTTTATGATGATGAATATTGCTTTTTTACCAGCCCCGTCCGATTCATTTACACACGCCCAGTCGACCCGGTGATACATCACGCAAATAGCCCATTCGCCTATTTCATTTCCTTTCACCCGGTCAGTCATTTGCTTCATCGATCGGAATGGTAATGGCTATGTTGGCCTGGAACTATATGTGCACCGCTTCCTTTGGCATGTGATCAGTTTTGTCACCTAGTTTGTGTTATCGGAATTATATCGTTGTGTCGCATGTTTTTACACATATCGGGCCCTGGGGAAAGATTATGGGTCAACTTGCATCGCTAAGCAAACGTGGTCATTAATAATTCACGAGAATGGAAGGTGGCCGACCACCAGGATATGGTCGTAGGACATGCTTGTGGAGGATTATTGTAAAATGCTGCATATTACTATCCCTCGACAATAGAGCTGATAATTATTATTAATTAGCAATAAAAAGCTGTCATTAGAGCGTAACAGCAGCGATAGCCTAGGAGACAATCGTAAACTTAATGTTATTGTTTCTATCGTGTCCAAGAGACGGGTGATTAGGTTTTATGGCAAATTGCTGGCAAAACTTAAATATAACGCCACTGGCCAAGGAGAATCTTGCTATTGAATATGCCCCGGAGTGTGTGTGTGCCTATGATGCGCGTATGTTGAAAGCGACATGTTTAGAAATGCTTGTCGGCGAAAATCGACTGGCCATGGGGGCTAGAACGATCTGAGTTGAGTGGATAGTATAAAAACGTCGTTGGATTTTATTGAAATTGAAATACGCATCCAAAATAGACAATAATCAGGGCGATTCTGCTTCCGCTCAAGGATGGAGTCTCTTGAACAATATGATCCGGAACATGAAATTGGACACAGTCTGGTTCTTCTTCTATTGTGTTTGGCTGCTCGAATTAAATGACTGACTTTGGCGTCTACATTACTATTTCATCGGCGTTGGTGCCACCCAAGTGCACATTTTGACATATCTTATATCTGTCAAGGCCTGATGATTCAAAGATGTGTTGAAAATCTCGGTTTAAAAACGAAGTCATGTATACACTGTGATTCGTCGCAGACATACCGGGAAATATCCTAATCATGCAACTCGTTTGCTACTGTGTTAGTTTGAGATATGACAGCCACAGTGTGGATGTACCAATTCTAATTTTGTCATCGTAAAACTTGGCGTCGTGGTGCAGTAGTTAGTGTGTTGGACTCTGACGCACGATGAGGGAGTTCGGATCCCGATAACACTAACGCCATCGAATATTTATTTCGCGGCGTCCCTCCTCGGCAGGGTACTGGTAAATCCCCCCGTAGTATAACTGGCCACGAAAAGCTTCTCGACTCACGCCGTTTGGAATCAGCATTAAACTGTTAGGTCCCTTTCACTTGTGTGAACAATGGAATCACATACAACATGGGTGATTGAAGAGAAGCTTGGCTCTGGTCCTTCGTGGGCTGTAGCGCCACCAAAGAAGAAGAAAACTTGACTATTTCATTGCTAAGCTGGGTAAGGAAAGCGTCTTTGAACGGGTAATCGGCAAACACAGCCTACCCATGACGGACACAGGCCGATTGATCCTGCTACGGGGCGAAATCAACTTCCAGCAAGTATGCGCTTCCCGCACCTCGATATAAACAAAGGTACCTCGCGGTCGCCAGATCAATCAATCACGAACCGGATTGATCACATCGCGACCGACGTCAGACACTCCTCCATTATTTTTTATGTTCGAACTTTCCGAGGAGCTAGCATCGACTCGCAGCACTATCCTGTAGACGCAAAGATGCGCCTAAAGACATCACGAACGCAGCGGGGTAGAGTAAAAATACAAAGTTATGACATCGGAAAGCTAATATCGCCAGAAACCGCTCGTGCTTTTACCGATTGCGTCTCCCTTAAGCTCTGTCATATACCTCAATCCTCTACGCAGTCAATAGAACAACAGTGAAACCTTTGCAAACAAGCCCTGAAAAGCACTGCATCTGAATTCTTGGACTTCGAGGCTCCACCACGAAAAAACATCTGGTTCGATAACGAGTTCAGGAGGATTCACACAGCGAAGCAGGAGGTATATAAGGCCTCGCTGCATAGAAGAACAAGATCAGCTCGTGAGCTCTATGGGTTCAAAAGATGGGAGGAGCATAAGCTTCTCGCAAGATAGAAGAAAGAGCACGAAAAGCGCGCGATTGAGGACGTCCGAAAGTTTTGTCAACATCTAAAGCGAACAAGCTAGAACGGAAGCCTATAGCGGTAAGAGTCGCAGTCGATGCTGAGAATATGGAAAAACCACTTCTGCAGACTGTATAACAGCGATGTTAGTTTTTATACAGCTGTCAGGCAGATTGATCCATTTCTTAATGAAGAAGATTGTAGAGAATTCCGTTCCCCTGACCTTGACGAAATTAAGATCACCACATCAAAACACAAGACGAATAAAGCTGCTGGCGCAGAAGGACTGCCTGCTGAGCTCTTCAAAGCAGCTAGAGATGACCTGGTTAGGAGCATGCACCAGTTAATCAGTAAGAAAGCACGCCCGAGGAATGAAGTCTCAGCATTGTTTGCCCGATCCTCAAGAAAAGATACCCCTTTTCCTGCGCCAACTACGGAGCAATGGAATAAGTTCCCTTAACACTGCCTTCAAAATCTTCTCTGCCATTTTGTGTGAACGCCTGAAGCTTTTTATAAAAAAGCTAGTGGGTCCTTATCAGTGTGGCTTCAGGCCAGGGAAGGGGTGGCTGTTGTGCAGTGGTTAACATCATCGACCGCCGATCGGAAGGTCTATATTTCAAATTCGCATCGTAGCCAAGAAAAATTAATTCCTATACGGACAAAAAGTATGCAACGCAGTTGTGAATGGAAAGTGACCAGACGTACTGCTGCATGCATAACACTCACAGGATATGGTCAACTGAAATTCATCCTTTGCGTACGCAGTACTAAAGTGCTTCAACGAATTACTACGGACTACAACCAACCCGGAATTGGTCGGCTCTCGTCCTATCTAGGACAACCACCCCTGAGAGTAGTGAACGAACATCAACGACCCAAACCACTGCACTCCGTTCAGAAAAAAAAACTCGTGAGCCTGCCCGAGTCTCTAAAAAAAAAGTCCACCATCGACCATTGGGAAAAAGCCAATGAATTTCAAGTCGACACTCACCACCTACATATTTGTCGACTTCAAAGCCGCATACGACAGCGTATTTAGTGACGAGCTATACAACGTCATGTCTATTTTTGACATCCCTGCTAAACTCGTCAGACTATGCATGCTCGTTGCTCCATCCGAATCGGGGAAGCCCTGACTGATAGCTTGGATGTCAAACAACAACATCGTATTAGAAATGATTGTGCAAAAATCACTGGCCAACACAAGAGGCACAACTTATTTCAAATCCTCATAACTCCTCGCATACGCGAATGACATTGACATAGTCGGAAGAACACAGCGAGATGTCAATGAGGCGTTTACGAGTATTAAGGCGAAGATGGCGAAAATTGATTTGGTAGTAAACGAGGACAAAACTGAATATATGCTTTCATCAAAAAAGGACACTCACCACCGACGTCTTGGCCAGAACGTTTGTTTGGTAGGTATAACTTGAGGTAGTTAAGGACTTCGTCTACCTTGGCTCTAAAGTGACCTGGGACAACGATATTATTTTCGAAATCAAACGCAGAACCACTCTTGCCAATCGCTGTTTCGTTGGGCTGAGGAGGTAATTGTGTAATAGAGCGCTCTCCCGAACGACAATGTTGACTCTATACAAGGCCCTTATTATCCCGGTCTTGCCGTACGGCACAGAAGCATGGACATTGTCAAAAGCGGATGAGGAAGTCCTTGGCCGAGGGAAAGATTTTGCGTGTGATTTTCGGAACTATAAACGCAGACGGGGGATGGAGGAAAAGATTCAACTACGAGCTTTGTGGGCTGTAAGTGACATGAGTCTAGTCAGTTGTCTTCAGATTCAACGCCTAGGATGGCTAGGTCATGTAGAGCGAATGAATACCATAGCTCCAGCTCGGAGAATATTTGAATCCAATCCCGAAGAACAAAGAAACGGAGGACGGCCGTACCTAAGATAGCGCACACAGGTGGAAGGGGACCTCAGCCAACTGTGTGTGTGGCAATGGAAAAGGCTAGCAGAATATCGTGCTAGTTGGAGAGGCATATTGGTTGAGGCCCAGAGAAGTATCTCGAAACTTATGCAGAAATCTCATGGAGGTAACATATGTATGTCATGATGACTTTCTCCTTTATAAGCAGGCCTCGTATGATATCGTGCGTCATGAGAAAAGATGGACGTCAGGTTATAGGTCAGCGTATATTTCTCAAGCTCGCCTGCCTCCCACCCACCCAGCCAGTTCAGTTATTTTTCCATAACACTTTAATTTCTGGTGTTGAAGTAGCTCCAGTTCTTATTTAAATTTATATTGTAATTATATGTGTATGCACTCACTCTTTATCAATGGATTCGAAATTAATGGACAAAGTTTCGTTGGCAGAACACAGTAATTAAGCTCCTATAGCTATTGGAATTGAATAGATTATATGTAATTATCTCCGTCGCAAGGATAGTAATTTCTACGTATTCATATGTATATATTTAACCATATATAAATATCCATAGTACGTTCGCATCCTATGTATTGATTGATAGACACGACCACGACAACGGACAACGATGTCGTCGGCGACACAATGACAATCATGGGCTATGGTCTGACGACGAGCTACAGGTCTATCGTTAACCATACAAATCTCCACATAAAAACTTGTACAGACGAATGTAGTCAGGCGACAGAAGTGACACGACGCGACAACTCGTACAAACGTATCGTTTCTATTATGAGGGGCAGCAAATTAAAAGGGTGTAGTCGGGTAATTAAAAATGAAATAAAAATCAACCATCAATGGGCGGGTTATGTTTGCAGAGCTAGCTAGCAAACCGATACTGGTTCGCCTCATCGTTTGCACAAAAGGATAACGTCTGGTTAGATTGGTTAAAACTCCTTCCTAGTTCCGGCCGGATTATTGATTGAGCAAATTGTTATGTCACATTCCTGACGTGGCTCAAGGCACTTGTCACCTGCTGCTCTGCAACCACCACAACTATATTTAAATTTATGTCATATGCCATGAATATATTAATAAGTACCTTTTCATTGAGCAATCTGCATGTCAACTTAATATCTCATTTTGAACAGACACGTAAATACGTTTCCGATAATGATGGTGACGGTGTGGAGGTTATCGCTGCTGTCCAAAAGGATCTTGCATCAGCTGCTGACACAGCATGGCGCAGCTGATGGCACTCATGCAGGCATTACTCATATGTTAAGTGTGGAGTCGTATGCAAATGACTGCTCTATGTAGTCTTTTTCCGTTTAATGCGAATAAATATGTTATACATGTGTACTCAATGGTCAGTTGGGTACTTCCCATTCAGCTACCTAACCAGATAATATCTGGAGCTTAATGGGTATCAATAAATCGGATGTTTGCCTCATGTAACATTTATGCGATTTGCTCGTGACCAATGACCAGCACACTCCCCTGTGTTAGTGTTTAGGTCAATTGTTCTGCCAGTCGGTGGGATGACAAAACAATCACTATAAAGCTCTTGACAACACACCTGAATCACTACCTTCTGGCACAGTGTTCGGTTACAATATAGGCCAATGAGGTCAGGTAGTACGTTGTATGTACGTTGTCGTCCCATTGGTAAAAGCAAAAATGGATACCGTCTCCTTGTTATCTTTGACGACATCACCGACGTAAATGGTATCAACGAACGAATTCAGTATCGACTGTGTACTCCTACATCTTTAAGTTGTTCATGGGTATGAGTACTCGTACTCGTACTTGTCGATACGAGTATTCGTATCTGTATCTAAAGTGCTATTGTCCGTATCACTGTCAGTACCGTCGTCGTATCGTTATCATTGCTGCTCTATTCTATTTAAGGAAAAATCTCATTAAGGTGAATCGAATGGATATGAAGATGGAAGTCACAGAAAGAGGAATAGATAGAAGCAAGACGTTGAACCAGAAGCTTATTATTCCTTTCGTATCCATCTAACCATTCATCTATGCATCTAGTATGTGTTCCATTTTCAGCCAGCCAGTCCTTCACGATAAGAGAGAAATGTATTATCCGCATCCTTGTCGACTTAGTTTCTTTTCTATATCCCTTTTTGTATTTCGATATACTACATATACATACGACTAGCCATACCGTCAAATGTCCGCTCGGAATAGAAATGATAATAGTTTGGATAGGATAACTCATTTTTGATGATGATGGATTATATAAACTGATGAATGGTATATTCGAAGCGGGTAAGAAGTGATTGAAGGATGGAAAAAGATACATTTGCTTCTGCATTGAATAACCCGACACAATAGGCGGCTAATTATTTATTAATGATGTTTAACAAGTTCCGGACAGAACGGTAGCCGTTCACATGGGCAGGTATAGTGAAAGATCACTGCAGACCGTTTTGTGTAGTCAACTCTCACGGCCATTCATTATTATGGTATCTTATCCAGTAAATCGTTAAGCATTTTAAATGCAAAATTTCACATTAAAAGAATTATAGCACGACCAGGAGTACTTAACGACCAGACGTCATGTAAAGCGCGCAATAACTACGAAGCCCAACTAAACATTTGTTGTTCAAGTGCATCAGAAGGCAACAAACAACAAAGGCGACCACGAACGACTCAAGCTAATAATAATTAATTAAAGCGAAAAAAGAATTTATTGTTAGTGCGACTATTCACGCAGTGGGAGTCCCTAGTTTCCGCACATATATGTATATATTTTGATGTGTTCCTTTTGCATATACTATTCGATATACAAGCGTACATCAAGCTGCTTGTAGCGTGTGTTAACGACGCCTTCCTGTTCACACAAGGGCTCCATGGGTTCCATATACTCGAGCAATAGTTTTAATGATTACTAGCACACATGTGCAATAGATCTAATGCTCCAGTCCACTCTCGAACGGATTCCTTAATTTAATTAAATATTTAAAATGAAGAAAAAAGAATAACAAAGGAAGAAAGTCCCCTTCACGACACGCAAAGTCGACTTCCTCAACTGCCTTGTCTACGGGAAGGCCAATACGGGGCCTTCCTGCTCCATCCATCAAAATTCAGCTATTTGAAATGCGAAAACTTTGTATTCTCCAGATTCAATTGGAGAAAATTGACACGAACAAATATAAAAGTGTACGGTAAGGGAAAGGGAGAAGAACGCAGAGCAGAACGAAATTAATAATAAAAAAAAGAAAACGAACATCGAAAGAAACTCTCCTCCTCAGTTGTTGAGAAAATTCAATTCCTTCTTTTTCGTTCGCTCGCACTCATAAAATTGATCCCGGATCTAAATCGTTTTTCCATTCAATCAAATTTATACCACGTACACACCCTGCAGTGTCGACGATTTCGTCTATCTCGGTCCTGGTTATCGTCCTCGTTTTGCCTTTCCGTAGTTCTGCGCACAGTGCGGCCGGTTGGTGGTTAGTGTTTAATTCGTCAAGTAATGTAGCTGTTTATATTGAAGGGGTATAATCCATCAATGCATGTCGCAGTCATGCTGTCGAAAGAAACAGAAGAAAAGTATAATATGTTGTGCTTGTCTATAAGAATAAATCCCGTAATTTCATTCAAATTGAAGATATTAGCATTGTTATACTTAATTATGTGGCGCTACAGTCCGTGGTAAACCTGGGCCTCAACCAATAAGCGTCTCCAGCTGGCACGGTCTTTGGCCAGCCGCTTCCAGTGCCACATACACAGTTGGCTGAGGTCCCCTTCCATCTGCGTGCGCCACCGTATATGCGGCCGTCCTCTGCCGCGCCTTCCTTCCGGAGACGATGCGAAGACTCTTCGGGTCGGAGCTGTATTTTCCATACCATCTACATGGCCTGTCCACCTTAGACGCTGTATCCGTAGACATCGTACCAGGCCAATGTCGCTGTAAAACCCATGCAGTTCTTCGTTAAATCTTCTCCTCCATACACTGTTTGAACAAACGGGATCGTAAATAGTGCGCAGAATTTTCCTCTCGAATCGACCAAGGGCATCTTCATCCGTTTTTGTGAAGGTCGAAGCCTCAGCGCCGTAAAGGAGGACTGGGATGATCAAGGTCTTATATAGTGTCACCTTGGTTTTCCGAGAGAGGGCTCTACTCCTCAATTGCCTCTTGAGCCCAATGAAACAGCGGTTGGCAAGAGTGATTCTGCGTTTTATCTCAGCTCTGGTGTTGTTGTCGCTGGTCACTATCGAGCAATGGTAGACGAAGTCCGTGACTACTTCAAAAATATAGCTGCCACAGGTGACGTTCTGAGCAAGACGTCGGTGTTGGGCGTCTTTCTTGGATGACAGCATATATTTGAGTTGAACTAATTCACTCAACTTGTGAAGGATCCCTCCCGCATCCCGGATGTGTTGTTGGACTTGTTTCTCCACCTCACGAGGACGCCGCAACTGATATCTATACTGGAATAACCAGTGTACCAACAGGATAGAATGTTTCAAGCCGGAGGACAATGTGTGGTTTGACTTGAGCTGCAAAGAGGTTATCAGGTTGAGAAAAATAAGTTTTCGGAATTATGTATAAGGTAAACACCACCGAGAAAAACTGAAGAATATATATCCAAGCCAGAAATGAATGCAACTCCCACATTCGACGAGCCAATTTTTTACACGACCGAAAATTGACGCGTAAAATCCTACAATGTCACAAAGGTAGCGGAAGTTTTTGGTCTTTCGTGTCGTCGTCTATAATCACGCTCATTCATAATTACATTCCAGCTGTCAAACCCTCAAACAAAACCAACCTGCTTGCCGGCCAAATTGCAGCAAGCTCGCAGCGACTCCCAAAAACATCTTTGTCACCGACTATTCTTACTTACTTTGATGACGCTACAGTTCGGGGTGAACCAGGGCCTCAACCAACAAGCCTCTCCAGCCGGCCCGATCTTTGGCCAGCCGCTTCCATTGCCGCACGCCCAGTTGGTTGAGGTCCCTTTCCACCCTTGCGCGCCACCTTAAATGCGGTCGTCCTCTGCTGCGTCGTCCCTCGGGGTTGGAGTCGAAGACTCTTCGGGCCGGAACGTTGGTGTTCATTCGCTCTACATGGCCTAGCCATCTTAGACGTTGGATCCGAAGACGTCTAACCAGGCCGATGTCGCTGTACAGGCCGTACAGTTCTTAGTTGAATATCCTCTTCCACTCTTCGTTTACACAAACGGGACCAAAGATTTCACGCATAATTTTCCTCTCGAAACTCCCAAGAGCCTTTTGATAACGTCCAAGCCTCAGCGCCCTAGAGGAGGACCGGTATGATTAAGGTTTCGTAGAGGGATACCTCAGTTTTTCGAGAGAGGGCTCTACTACTCAGTTGCCTCTTGAGTATGAGCCCAAAGAAGCAGCGGTTGGCAAGAGTTATTCTGCGTTTTATCTCAGCGCTGGTGTCGTTGCTGTCACTATCGAGCCAAGGTAGACGAAGTCATTAACTACTTCAAAAATATAGCTGCCGAAGGTGACGTTCTGACCAAGACTTTCTTGGATGACAGCATTTATTTGGTATTGTCCCCATTTACCCTTAGACCCACTTTAGCCGCTTCTGCTTCAATACTTGCGAACGCCTCATTGACGTCTCGCTTTGTCCGTCCAATAACGTCAATGTCATCTGCGTAGGCAAGCAATTGTGTGGACTTGCAGTAGATCGTACCTCTTTTATTGGCCGTAGAGTCCCGCACGATATTTTCAAGAATAATGTTAAAGAAATCACATGACAATGCGTCACCATGTCTAAGCCCTTTTTTAACATCAAAGGGGTCCGTTAGTTCACCTCCGTCCTTAATGGAGCAGCGAGAGTTCTCCATAGTCTTCCTGCACAGTCTGACGAGTTTGGCAGGAATGTTAAAACATTACATGGCTCTGTACAGCTCGTCTCTATAAACACTGTCATACGCGGCTTTAAAGTCGACAAAAAGATGGTACGTGTCGACCTAGAATTCATGGGTCTTCTCCAAGATCTGACGTAGTGTAAATATTTGGTTTATCGTGGATTTTCCTTGCCTGAAACCTTACTGTTAGGAACCTATCAGATTGTCCACGAACGGTTTCAGGCGCTTACACAGTACGGCAGAGAGGATCTTGTACGCGATGTTCAGGAGGCTTATCCCTCTGTAATTGGCGCAGTCATAGGGGTCTCCCTTCTTATGGACCGGGCAAACGATACTGAGATTCTATTCATCGGGCATGCGTTCTTCCGACCATAACCGACTATTCTGGAGTACGTTGATTCCATCATCGGACACATTTCTTTCCATACTCGTACAGTTCTTAAAGGGTACTTAAAGAACTTGACATACACAAATCCGCTGGTCCAGATGGTATTTTCGCAATAATTCTGAAGAGGTGGTTTTCTATGCTTTTTCACCTTTCATACTCCTCTGGGCTCTATCCGAGTCTTCGTTCTCAAGACATCAGCAACAACAGCCGCGATATTCTCGGGTAAACGACCACTTCCAGTTCGTATCGAGTAGCTAAGCGCCGGTATGTTTGCCCAGTTGGCGCGACACTATTAGGAAACCGACGTCCAAAATCACGCTGCGCTAGTACTACCAAACGATTATTATAGCGCTCCATTGCTTGTCTGTTTATATACTGCAGCTGTCAAGTTCACATACATATGTCAAATATGATTGATGTACAACGCCATTTGCAAAAATTATAACATCTTTCTTGTGGCGTAAAGACTTGCATACACACATTCAAGTTTTTATTAACACGAAAAAAAATGCCACTGAGGGACACCACTGTACCATCCCATCTTAAGGTTTCCTCATCAGTCAGCCACCGAAAACCTTTTGCACAGCACTAGAACGCCTAGACACTGAGTTCGGTTGTTGGTTTTTCGATTTAATGGAAAATGCAAATCCATTTACTCCAAGAAATTGATGTTGCAACATTTCTCTTCAACTACCGCCCCTGAGCTCCATAGATACTTATATGAATATTGCTCCGTGCTGCGTATCCTTCCTCAAATCATGAATTCCAAACGACACTGATTAAGAATCGAATACCACATGCACATTCTTTGTCTATCCGTGAAAGTAATTAAATGGCTAGGCTTTAATGGATATAATCTCTTGGATTGCAGACTTTCTCAAGGTTCTGGCAATTAGTTGACGACGGGTTTCGTTTGTCTTCGTATGTATAGGGTGCGTGTTTAATTGCCTCATTCTATACTTCATTGGACGTTTAGTATAGATCGCAATGTGCTGCTCATGAAACAACGGTGTAGTGAATGTGCATTTGTCAGAGAATAAAGAAAAAAATATATTTGTAATTAATAATGTGAAACCGAAGAGCTCTTTAGGCACACAATTAGCGCGATGATAAATGTGTTTTCTGTATTGTTTGTTTTTAAGATGCTTATCGAGCGGTGCATCGTATTAGAACCAAGCTTAGAGGCACCTGTGGTGGCTACTTATATCGCCCTTTGGTTCGCACTCTACTCAATTAGGTATTATTTTCGTTTTTGTTCTGCTTTTATTTGGATAGTGATAAATTGATTTTGAACGTAATGTGGGTTAGGTCGAGAGGAGAGAAGGCTAAGGGCTAACGAGTATCCGAGACACGTACGCGTTGCTTTGGACTTATTGATTGTAGGGCTAGTTAAGTTTAGCTCATTAGTAGGCGGTGAAAATGGAAGTGGAACTGTGTAATGGGCTTTTGATTATGACACGAAATGATGATGAGGCGGTATGTAGGTAGGTATCGGTGGACGTGTACCACAATTGAGTGCGTGGGCGAGGGTGGATAAACTATGAGACGGTTGATTGATGATATTAAATGACTTTTGTAAGGTTGTCATATCGGCGGTAAGATTAATTTAATTTAATCTGGACAGTTAGGTATAGGACAACTGGAGATAACAGTTTCGGTTCTTGCCCATTTGAGTAACTTCCGAATTGTTAAGGTTTCTGCTTTATTTTCATCTTTTACAAATGTTTCCATTGTTTGGGAACTAAGTAGGGGGTAATTAGATGTGTTTTTTTGGTACTCAGGGAAGTAGGCCTTGAAGAGTTAACTTGTTATACTTGTAGTTGTCTTTAGAGCTGGTCTAAGAATTTGTTAAATATCAAGTTTTGATTTAATTACAGGCTTTTTTACGTTTTTAAATTTTTTTATTCAAATCAATCTTATGACTCTCTTGCGCTAGAAAAAATAACATAAGCTAGCTTAAATACGTAATTATATTATAAATACCTTACTGACCCCATGCGGGCATTCTAGCATAGACAATACTTACATATATACCTAACTAATGCATTTCGGCTACTTAATATTTAATTGCGTGTAAATTTATCACGGTGCTTCTCCTCAGCCGGGTATTGACTAAAACCCCTGTAGTATAGTTGTCAAGAAAGCTTCTCGAATTTAGCCGTTCGGAGCCGGAAATAAACTCTAGGTCCCTTTCACCTATAGGAAAGTACAATCACACACACAACATGGGTGATTGAGATAAGCTCGGCTTTGGTCCTTCATGGACTGCAACGCCAACATACATACATACATACATACATACAAAAGGTCACATTTACTAATTTTCTAAAAAGTTTGGACTTATTGAGTAAGTTTTGCATATTGGAATTTTACAAGATGATCAAACACTGTTCGTTTTGCGATCATTTTTATAGGGGCAATTGCTGTAGCGCTTTCTTTTGGATGCAACATTAGATACTGCTGGAACAGATCTTTCAGGCATTGGCAGTTTGAACACCCTTGATGTTATCATACGCAATTGCCGGGATATCTTTCCATTGTAAATACGCTGTCAAACATAGGGTAGGCATAACTTTATGCCAAGCTTGCGAAAGTATTTAGGTCGATTTTTCGATTTTCCACTGATATAACTATATTATTTCTTCTTCTTAACGGACGCTACAGTTCGGGGTTAAGCTGGGCCTCAACCAACATGCCCCTCCAACTTGCACGACCTTTTACTAGCCTTTCCCATTGCCGCACAGCCAGTCGGCTAAGGTCCCCTTTCACCTGCGTGCGCCACCGTTGATGCGGCCGTCCTCTGCCGCGCCTTCCTTCCGGGGTGGATTCGAAGACTCTTCGGGTCGGAGCTGTATTTTCCATGCGCTCTACATGGCCTAGCTACCTTAGACGCTGTATCCGTAGACGTCGTACCAGGCCGATGTCGCTGTAGAACCCGTACAGTTCTTCGTTATATCTTCTCCTTCATACACCGTTTAAACAAGCGGGACCGTAGATAGTGCGCAGAATTTTCCTCTCGAAACGACCAAGGGCATCTTCATCCGCTTTTGTTCAGGTCCAAGCCTCTGCGCCGTAATGGAGGACTGGGATGATTAAGGTCTTATATAGTATCACCTTGGGTTTCCGAGAGAGGGCTCTACTTCTTAATTGCCTCTTGAGCCCAAAGGAACAGCGGTTGGCAAGAGTGATTCTGCGTTTTATCTCAGCGCTGGTGTTGTTATCGCTGGTCATCCGTGAGCCAAGGTAGACGAATTCCTTGACCACTTCAAAGTTATATCTGCCCATGGTGACGTTCTCGCCGATACGTCGGTGTTGACCGTCTCTTTTAGATGAAAGCAGATATTTGGTTTTACCCTCATTAACCTTGAGACCCATCTTAGCCGCTTCTACCTCAATGCTCACAAAGGCCTCATTGAAATCTCGCTGTGTCCGTCCAATCACGTCAATGTCGTCGGCGTACGCAAGCAATTGCGTAGACTTGGAATAAATCGTACCTCTTGTGTTGGCCAGTGGCTCTTGCACGATCTTTTCAAGCACGATGTTGAAAAAGTTGCATGACAGCGCGTCACCTTGCGTCTCTGTTTGCTCATTACCGACCTTAATGGAGCAGCGAGAATTCTCCATTGTCATACTGCACGGTCGGACGAGTTTGGCAGGGATGTTAAAACTAGACAGGGCTTTGTATGGCTCATCTCTAAACACGCTGTCATATGCAGCCTTCAAATCAACGAAGAGGTGGTAGTGTCTCCTCCAAGATCTGCCGTAGCGTAAATATTTGGTCTATTGTGGATTTACCTGGCCTGAAACCACACTGATAAGAGCCGATTTATCAACAAATGGTTTCAGGCGTTTACACAATACGGCAGAGAAGATCTTATATGCGATGTTAAGGAGTCTTATTCCCCTATAGTTGGCGCAGTTATAGGGGTCTCCTTCCTTATGGACCGGGCAAACGATGCTGAGATTTCATTCGTCGGGCATGCTTTCCTCCGATCATACCTTGCAAATGAGATGGCGCATGCACCTTACCAGCTCATCTCCAGCCACCTTAAGAAGCTCAGCAGACAGGCCGTCTGCGCCCGCGGCTTTACTAGACTTAAGCCATGATATCGTTATTTTGACTTCGTCTAGGTCGGGTGGACTGAATTCTATTACATCGTCGTCCATTACGAATGGCTCGTTCTGCCCGACAGCGGTATCTTGTCTATCATCGCCGTTATATAGTCTGCAGAAGTGGTCTTGCCAAATCCTCAGCATAGGCTGTGATTCGACTACCAGTTCTCTATTTTCATCCCTGCAGGCCCCCGATCTGACTTTGTAGCCATGGCATGTTCGTTTTACCGTGTTTTCTCCATCTCCTCGATCCCACGCTTTCCGTGCTCTCTCTTCTTTCCTCTGAAGAGCGTGTGTTCCTCTCTTCTCTTCTGTTTCTAGGTGGTGGCGGTTTGAAACCCAACACCTCTGAGGCAGCGTCTCTGACGGCGCTCTGGCAATGCACTCATTCCTGCTCTATTGTTTGTGCTGCTGTGGGCGGATTTTGAGAGAGCTTGGAGGAGACACGATCGGCAAAGATTCTGTCAGTACCCCTTGCGATTGTAGCTTTCCGACGTCAAACTTACGTACTCCTACTCGACTCCTAAGCATTCTTAGTATCCTCATTCGTACCTTGGCTACAGGAGGAGTGTCTGGCGTCCATTGCAATGTGATCAATCTGGTTGGTGGTCGATTGATCAAAAGACCGCCAGGTACCCTTGTGGATGTTGAGATGGGGGATTCGCGTGCTTGCTACAAGGAGGTTACGCCCCGCTAGAAAATCGATTAGCCTAAGTCCGTTGTCGGATGTGGTGTTATGGAGGTTATGCTTTCCTATGATCGACTCAAATATGTCCTCTTTGCCCAGTTTGACATTAAAATCTCCTAGGCATTGGGCACATGTTCTGTCTAGGAGATCGTAGAATTCTTCTTTGAGTCGATCGTCCTTTTCTTCCGTTGGGGCGTGAGCGCATATTAAGCTAATGTTTCCAAATGTAGCTTTGATGCGGATTGTTATAAGGCGTTCGCTTATGTCTCGGAAGCTTAAGACTTTTTGTCGGGGTCTTCCGCACCCGAATAGGCGCTGTTTGTTCTCCTTGTAGCACTTCCCGTAGTAGATGTCGCAGGTTTTTCATCCATTTTTCGCCTGGTCCATCCCATCGCACTTCTTGGAGTGCGGTTATATCTGCTTTATAGCTGTTGAGGGTTCGCTCCAATTGATCGCCTGCACCCGGTCTGTTAAGGGACCTAACATTCCAGGTGCAGACTCTCAAGTCCGTTAGTCGTTTACAGGGGTCGTCAGCTTTGTATCCGTCCGTATCCGAGGCTTGTTGTTGTTTTGGAACAAGTAGGAACAAGTAGGTTTTTACGTGATAGGGATGTTACCCCTAAGCACAACCCCCAACCTGGAGGGCCAGGTTCCTGCACACATTGATTCACTACCTGGCGCGTACCAGGGTAGCTATCCAAGGGGGCCGCGCGGAGGCTATGTGTCACACATACCCGCGGCAAACAAAAGCCAAAATGCAAAAAATCAACATACGGATATTTTAACCAAAGAAAATAGTAAAATAGAAAATGACCAATAGTTTTCACTTACCGCTAGGTCGTTGCTATTCAAGGGTCAACTTGACCCTGTCACTGCTGTTATGGCCCGAAATAAGCACAGAGCGGCTAAACACACCCACTACGCACAAGCGCGAGAGCAATACTGAGAATACATGAGAACATCTCATGAATCATATAGAGCAATGGTATACTTATGCCCAACTGTTTGAGCTTGTAGTAGAGTCCTTCTAACCATAGGGTGTAGCAAGCTTTTTCCAAGTCAACCAGGTAGGCACCCATACATTGATTCTTGCATTTATTCATTGGATATCCGAAACGAGTTTCGACGCGGCATATACATATGTATAGTATCATGCCCCGCCCTGAAACCGAATTGGTTATCCGGAATTATAGCTTTGTCCTCAGCCCATTTAAACAGGGCTCTGTGGATTACCTTCTCGAAGACCTTCTCATAGATTTGCCGGATTAGAGGAGTCTTTGCCACTCTTAGGAATTGGTTGCACGACAGCGGTTTTCCAACGCATCGGATGATATGCATTATTCAATGCGTTGTTAAACAGGATGGTGTACCTCTCTATAGCCTCTGATGGAAGATGCCTAAGTTCAATATTGGATATACCGTCAATACCGGCGGACTTTTTCTTTTTTAGTGACTCGAAGATCAACTAGAGATCCCCCGTCGAAATGAACATGGTATTAGCACCCTCATTGGTGATGGCGTTGTTTGCCGTAAAATTGTCATTGAACCAGGTGAATCCATGGCTCTCGGATCACCAATGTTCGATATCATTTCGAAGGTAGAACTCGTGAAGCAGGAGTCTATTTTCCAGATCGTGGTTCGGGCGAATGCTTTCATTCACCTTGCACACTTCCTGGAAGACAGATCCCACTGTCGCCACTTCCTGCTTTAGGTGCAGAGGCTGATACTAGGTATATCCTCCTTCCGTTCCGAAGGGGGATACACACAACACATGCCTCTAGCACCTGGAACCTCCGTACTTCATCGCTATATATGATTTTCTGTATAACATTTTTTTTTTATGAATATTGCGACACCTCCGCCTTGAATGGAATTTTGTCGGTCACTTCTTGTTATATTATAGGAATTGTTTCGGTAGCTGACACACATCAAGGTTTTCTTTCTGCTCACGTCGCTCGATCCTAATCAATGAATTCAGATTCACAGCCAGGATCTTTAAGAAAATCTCTACCGGCATACCCATTACGACTGTAAAAGTGCTAAGTTGCGCAGAAACGAATAATTCCTGTCCACTCGTCTCGCCTGCTGCACTTGAATGGCGAGCAGAATAGATAGCAGGTCCGCTTCGGCCCCCGGTGCCTTAGGGACAGGCACTGCGGCTTTAGGACCAGCCTATGGTGCTTGTACCGCTATTTGTGCGTAGGTCAATTAGGATGCGATGGAGGGAGGTATCCTCTCGACTTTCTGTCAAGCTTCTCTTATTTGTTTTATGTGCTGGAATTTAGAACAGCCACGATCGTTTGCGGGGTGCCCACAGTTCCCATAGAATGCGCATAAAAGTTGTTCTTTTTCAACAACCGTCTCTGCACACCGGCCGCATTCGTCGTGTCTGTGGTTCTGTGCACACTTGACGCATCGATGCTTAATTTCACAATTCTATGCGGCGTGTCCGAACCTTTGGCAACGGATATATTGTAAAATTTTTCCCATCACACGACCAGGACGTGTATGATGGTGATTTTCCTTAGACGCTCCAGACTGCTGTTGGGTGTCAGCTGGACCAGGAAGAAGTGTAATGACTGCTTCTCCCGTTTGGCCCGTATTGTGGAAAAGGGCTTGACCCCCATGAATTTGAAGCCATCGTTCTCGAACTTTTTGAGCTCTGAGAGCAGTTTCTTGGGGCCAGTTATGCACTCCGTGCTTTTGAGGAGCATTGTCTGCAACCTCTCAGCTTTTAGAGTGAACGTGTAGAACTCCGGAGTGGAATCCTTCAGCAAGGACCTCATTTGTTTATGTTTATCCACTGGGTGATATAGCGTCCTCCTAAACAATGTACTCTGAAACTATCTGGACCAATAGCGTACTTACACATATCGACAGTTTGCTTAAGAGCTAAGGTATGGGCGTAGATGGGTGGTGGTGCCTTCCCCTTCTTCTTGGAGCGGCGGCTCTGTTTTCGTTTCAGCTATTGTTGCTGTTGTTGTTGCTGCTGCTGCTGTTGTCATTGCTACTGTTGTTGTTGTTTTTGTTTTTTGTTGTTGCATTTTCTGTGGGGTGTCGTTGTTGCGCCTGTTTCTGTTGTTGCTGACTTGATTGCATCAGCTTAGTTGTCTGCTGCTTTTATTGCGACTTATGTTACAACTTCTACTGCTTCTCCTCTATCTCCTATTGCCGGATTTTGGACAATTTGTCACACGGCTTGGATCTTTTCCTCGATTTCGAGTCCGTGGCGTACCTCCTCCGTCTCCGAATTTAAGAGGAGAGCAAATGAGATATTCTCCCCCGTGTAGTGATAGCGACCCTCCCTTCGTTCGGAGAGTTAGGCCAAGTCCACTTCAACGGAGACATCTGATTGCTGTTGTGGTTGTAGCTGCTGGGCTGCTCTCGGAAGTGACGACACGCAGCTTCTCTGCCGAAGTCGAAAGGGAGGTGCGCTTCACCAAGTTAGGAGTGATTTCATCTGGCTCATTTATGGACAGGCCTCAATTATCAACACTTTACCCTAGGAATTGACTGATACAGGCGACTACTCGAAACCGAATTTGAAAATTGTATACGCTCACTATTATGGCTCATAATTCACAAGCACACGTAGCCCAATGGAAAATCCAATCTTAGTCCCCTGCATTCTAAACCAATTCTCTCCTCTTCCATTTCGTTTGCTGCCACGATGGGCAGTCATTGGCTTTTGCACCACAGGCCACACATGTGATCCGTACTTTAGTTAACAGTCACAACAAGGACAATTCCATGCCCACAATTCTATTTGAACATGTACAGATACTCATATTCGTATGCATGTACATATGTACAAGTTTATTGGGATTGAGGAATGGGGAAACATTCATTTTAAATGGCATGAATAAATGTGTGGAAGTAATTGAACAAAATTATAGGACATCTGCGTCTGGAGTGCTTAGTTGCCACTGCACTATTGCCGAGAACCCCAACTCTGTCACACATGTATGTACATCTGTATCCTAGCGCCAGAGGCTATTCTTGTTGTCATCCCCAAATGGGGGTCAGTTTTCATACTTTATGTACGTACGAGTGGAAGGACACGTATTATGATGATTCTCTGCTCTATAGCAGGACACGTACAGGATGAGCATTTGTAGCAGGCACATATGTATGTGATACGCATTTTCATTTCCTCTTTTGGGTACAAAATCAAATTGTAGTCGATGTAATTGCCTAAATTGCTCCCACATACGTACACTAGTATGGGTCCAATGTCGGCATATATGTAAATACATGGCACAGGGTGAGGCTTAAAGATTGATGAGTAAAACGTAAATATGAAACACATTCGAGGGATGGCAATTAAGGAAAAAGGCTACCGATTCGCGGAAAAAGGACCATTTACTATAGGCTTGCGCCATAACACGTTCGTCTTTAGACGAATAAGGATCGGATGGTAACATGTTTCTATGATAAACGCACGTGATGTAGAATAAATTGCTTGAGTCACCCTGTTTGAACCACAAGGTACTTGAAAAACAGTAGAAAAATGGTCTGCTCTTGCCAATAGGTGTGCTGGAAACGACCGAAATTCGATCTCAAAATAGATGAATCCAAACATGGTCCCTCCTCTAAACTAATGCTCATCTACTGTAGTTGGATATGTTGTGTCTTGTGCCTATGTACATATACGGCTGTGCAATGCAAGGATAACTGAATTGAATCCTGCATTTGCAATGTCCTCCAGCTGCTTTATATGTGTCTGAATGTCGTCGCACTCCACCTCCACCAGTATTGTACAATATTTACTAGGTATGTGCATGCAAAGTAGATACGAGAGTGGTACTAAACTCGTTTAATTTTGGAAATCCATACCTGGGGGTTATTCAATACAAAATCCGAGTTTAGGTCTACGTAATGGAGGTAGCAACAGAAATACAGTATTTGCCAAAGGGCTTTTCCCTTTTTCTATCTCTCCTTGCCTAAAATTCTTCGTCATTTGCACTCACACTCGTGTTGTGTGGTGTTTATGTTCAGTTTGCATAATCACTGGCAGATTTGAACCGGGCACAAGGACGGGCATGTCTTCTTCGTCCTTTACTTGTCTGTATATTGTTTTTTTGTTTCTCGAAAGCCTTGAATGTCCAGAGGACTCAATTAAGTGAATTCGCATGTACGAATGCTTCAGAAAGTACAAAAAAGGATTTCACTTGGCTCAGGGTTTCTAATTTCGTACGTACAAGACATACAAATCTGGGTATGAGTCGGTCGTCCCCCGGTCCGGTCATGTGAGTTATATGTCTGTATATGCCTCGAGCATGTAATACTCTCTTGCGGAGATGTAAACGATTTCCAGGTTCGACATTAATTTTATGAAATATTCCGAAAATCCCTTCCGAATGTGATTACTTGTCCAGCGGGCTGCTCGACGAGCATACGGAATATACACACTTGTATTTCGAGTGCAATTCATTTGCAATTATTGAATTTTAATGGCTACCAGCTGGACAGCATAACTCGTATATAACACAGACGTGATCGGTCGTTACTCATGTTCGTACATCGAGCAAACGATCCCACTGAGGTCGATGCATGCATGTTAAGCAAGACATCTGGAGCATGGAGCAATGTCTGATAAGCCTCGAAGTACATACTACATATGTACATACATATGTATGTACTTGTAACCATGCTGCACGTTCATCGCTCATTGTAAGCTGAATCAAAAGAGATGTGTGAAGCAGAAAAAAATTAATAGTTTCCCTCTTACGCTCCAACAACACAATACTCCCAACCGACCAAGAAGCAAATTTAACACCTTCCGCTTCGTCTTCGTTATTGTTCAACAACAAAATGTTCAACTTTATTAGCCCATTAAAGCAAGCTATACAAGGGCTTATCTGGACACGACTCATACCCTGCCCAGTTGACTAAGTCTAGTACTTAGTCATAGGATTCATACGCCATACTCACGACCATGCATTGCGAGAGTTGACTCGAAATTCAGGTGAAAATGCAATATTTTAATGAAAAGTGCGTGCACATCATGACAGTTATGGCTTCCACCTGCTCGGTGTCTTTGCACTTTTTCTATGATCCAAATGAAAATGCAAAGTCCCCATCAACGAGCCACTGAGTTACGTGATCGTAAACATGTACTCCACTCCCTGTGGGCACGCATGCAAGGCGACGATATGTTAATTTCGGAATTTATTACAATTTTTTTGCTCCTTCTTCGAGGCTTTTTTATCCTTTCGTTTCGGTGCGACAGACTGCACTGCACCTAGGGGTTCATATCGACTTTAGGAGGCTACACTTACATACGAGTACATATATCGGCCAAACATACGTATACATGTATGTGTACACCTAGAATATGTCCGTTAAATTGGACACCGGCTGCGCGTGACCGTAGTTGAATACGTGACAATTTGAAGCGATATGCTCGTCGTTTCACTAAAGCCGACGGTAAATCACATAAATATGCAAATTGACTACGAACCGGGCGACAGAAAAGGGAAAGTCTCGAAACGAATGGAACGAAATGAGGACCAGGATATGTGCTGCATTCAGGCTTTAGTCAATTAAATTCGTTTGACTATCAATTGTTGCGAATTTATGGAGATTTTTCCGCGTTAAATCATTTCTCGTGCGAAAAAAATGAAATGAGGATACAACGCAAAGCGATTTGCATATCAATGGTGAATGGTTCGTTATGACTATGGTGATGGTGTTTATTGCAAACTTTATGACACAGTTTGACGTGAAGAAGGAAAAAATTCTAAATAGATTAAAATGAAAACGTTTGGTCGAAACTCTAAATATCTATGTGCATCTAGCGGTAAGCGCTAACCCCGTCCAGAATGGCGGTTGTGCGGCGGGCTAACAATCCGCCACGTAAAAGAAAAACAATTTTATGAATGAGCAAGATGCCTCGGATACACGGAACGAATACTCGACGACGACAACGCACGAAAAAGGAACACGATTTGCGAGTATGCTCCTGGAATTTCAGGACCATGTACACTCCCGGAGCTGCTCATAAAGTAGAAGGAATCCTCACGCGGTACAAGGCGGATATTACTGCTGTCCAGAAAATACGTGGGGTAGGAAACGGTATGATGAGGAAGAAAAATTGCGACATTTATTACAGCTGTCACAAAAGACTGCACTAACTGGGATGCGGTTTTGTCGTGGGAAAGCGGTTAAGGTCGAAGGTTATCGACTTTAAACCTATAAGTGATTGCCTGGCTGTGATCCGCATCAGAGGCAGCTTTTATAACATCAGCTTTATATGTGCACACGCCCCTACCGACGAGGCTGAAGACCCTATCAAGGAGGACTTCTATGACCTCCTGGATAACGCCTACGGAGCTTGACCGGAGTACAAGAAAGCCATAAGCATAAAACACGAGCCACTTACAAGAAAGCCAAAGGCCTTGCAGGAGGCTTCAAAAAGGGCATCCAGGCCCTTCGAAACTGTGAGGGTAATCTTGTCACCGACCCGCAGGGAATAGTGGATGTATTTAAGCAGCATTTCCAACATCTGTTTAACGAGCATGACCAAGAGAGAGTGCTAGCGACCGAGGAAATCCCAACTCCAGCCGCTGAAGCAGTCCTCCCACCCAGCATCGAAGAAGTTGGCACAGCTATTCAGAAGCTGAAGAATAACAAGGCCGCAGGCTCAGATGGCCTGCCATCAGAGCTCTTCAAGGCTGGCGGCGATGTTCTGGTAGGGAGCATGCACCAGATCATCTGCAGACGAATTTGGGAAGACGAAAGCATGCCCGACGACTGGAATACCAGCTCTATTTGCCCCATCTACAAAAAAGGCGATCCTACTGTTTGCAAGAACTATAGAGGTATATCCCTGCTCAATGTCGCATACAAGATCCTGTCCAGCGTATTGTGTGAACGTCTATAGCCATTTTGCACCGCACTAATCGGCAGCTACCAGTGCGGCTTCCGGCCCGGCAAATCGACTATAGACCAAATTTTCACACTTCGACAAATCCTGGAAAAGACCAGCGAGTTTCGAATCGATACGCACCATCTTTTCACCGATTTCAAAGCCCCATACGACAGCATTCATCGTGAAGCAGTGTTTGGGGCGATGGCCGAATTCGGGATCCCGTTAAAACTGATCCAGTTGTGTCGCGCCACGCTAAAAAACACGCGATGCACCGTGCAACTCGGTTCTAGGACCTCGGAACCATTCGAAACATGCACCGGATTTCGGCAAGGAGATGCGCTGTCATGTGACTTCTTCAACCTGGTGCTGGAGCAGATAGTGCGACGGGCAGGCGTCAACAGGGATGGCACTATCTTTTACAAGTCCATCCAGCTGCTAGGATACGCGGATGATATCGACATCATCGCGTGTTCTCGCCGTGGCATTGTGGAAGCATTCACGGCGATTGAAGAACAGGCGAAACGAATTGGCCTTAAGATCAATGAGGACAAAACGAAATACATGCTGTCAAGCAAAAACCAATCCGTCGCTCACCACGTGGGACAAAACATAACAATTGACAGCTATAATTTCGAGGTAGTTAAGGAGTTTGTCTACCTCGGGGCAAACGTAAATTCCACAAATGACACCACAGTGGAGATCCGGCGTAGAATCGCCCTTGGCAACCGCTGCTACTTCGGCTTGTCCAAACAACTGGGGTCAAAACTCCTCACTCGAAAGACCAAAGTCATGCTTTACAAAACGCTCATTCTGCCAGTCTTGCTGTACGGAGCCGAAAGCTGGACGATAAGCAGGAAAGCGGAGTTGATTTTGGGTTCCTTCGAGAGAAAAATTCTGCGCCGGATATTTGGTCCTCTCTGTGAGGAAGGTGAATGGAGAAGAAGACACAACCGCGAACTCTACGCGCTGTACAAAGATGTGGATGTAGTCCGGAAGGCAAAGATCCGTCGACTACACTGGCTCGGCCACATCGAGCGCATGGACATCAACGTTCCAGCTAAGAGGGTCTTCGACTCCGAGCCTCCTGGTTCAAGAAGAAGAGGAAGACCGAACCTGCTGTATAAAGACCAAGTAATCGCGGATGTAAGACATCTTGGTCTTGATAACTGGAAGCAGCTTGCCCGGGACTGTCAAGGATGGAAGGCAGCTTAAGCTCAGGCTCAGATCCTCCATGGATCGCTGGCCTGATAAGTAAGTAAGTAAGTAAGTATCTAGCGGTAAGCAACCCAGCAATAAGCGCAGCCGCACCTTAAGAGTTTTCATTCTCTACATGTCAGTCTCACAAAGAATACATATAAAGATAACAAAGAAGGATAAAGGCAGCTGTCAAAATAGATAATACAAATCTGTCATTCTAAAGGAATGTCGTTTTGCTTCATGTCATCGCTCACACAATTCTTCTACACGACAAACGTCACCTTGTATACCACTTTGTTGACGACTTGTGTATTGATCCCTTATTACCAACTTGTTTCCAGTCCGATTAGAAGCCTTTTTCGCGTCATTAAATTCTTTCGGGCATAGGCAGCATACAGTAACAATACAATGCACGCTGCCGTGACTGCATACCCCACTCGACGATGTCGAGATACTCTCGGGCTTATAGAGCTAGCAGAAATAAGCCAACTAATCCAATTAAAATAATTTAAGTTTAATTATGCCAATTCTACAACTGGCGAGCGTAAGCGCAACAGCCGTTAACATTCTATCGCACATCGAATACGAGAATAGTGACAGCGACCCAACGCAACGGTCACAGTCGGCGGGATCTCATCATAATATGTACGAGTACGAGTATGTGTACTAAAGGGAAGCCGTATTGTCGAAAGAAGCAATGACCACGTTGGGGTTTTCGTATTCATTGATCGTCCGTAAATATTGGAGCACAAAGAAAAAGGAATGTATGTAGCTAATAAATAGCGGACCATTCAATAGCACCGGGTGGTTCGTGGTTTAATTAAAATTTCAGTAAGACTGTGCGGCTGATTCTATTGATCCAGCTAATTCAGCAACACCAATTGGGTGGCCATGCACTATTGAATGGTGATGAATAGCATGGATTCAATGAATCGAATGAAACTCAAAAGATTTTCCTTTACGCGAGTGATTCTGGGTTTTTTGATCACAAAACTTTACTATGCCCGTGGTAGAAGGGAGACAGAAGTAATATATACATGTGTACATATTTCTACAGATTATTTCAGTGTCCATTTAAGGGACTTGGCTTGTTAACCATAATTCCTTGGCAAGCCAAAGATGCCGCGGGATAAGCACTTCAGTCATATCTCGCAACCGAACTACCAATTAAATCCGAATCAATGTCAAGAAATGTAGAGAAGGACAGCACCGCACCGTCTAGACTAGCCTCATCATTTTGCGAGTATTTGATCAAGTGAGGATAGTCCATCTCTGGTGCCATTCATATATGCCTTCCTTCAACTTGTGTTTTAATTATGTTTCTCTCTTTCTACCATATCCGTACCATGTTGGAAGGTACACATCTCTAGCCGTGGTATGGTACTTGTCTGCCGAAGCTGTCAGCGGTTTTTCATCCGGCAAAACCATTACTCTTGCCACATATGGCAACACAACTACGACTTCGATAGGGTGGAATATTATTTTCTAAATTGGCAGAAAAGGCTTCTATGTTGTTCATCATACGAGTACGTACAACTCAGTAAGGCTAAGGAGTAGCCCGAGGAGTAGAACAGAAGAACGAAAAGAAAAATATTAAAATATTTCCCATGACGATCACTTCAAGCGTCTATAGAGAGTGGGGCATAAGGCAGGAAATATGTAGTGTCAATCAAAGACACTATTTTCTGTGTAAATAAAAATTTTTTGTTATTCTGTACTGTCATTCGAAAACTAAGAGTTTTCGTACTAAATGCTGGAAGGACGAACAGGGTACGATGTACTCAACTGCAGGTTTTCCTTCTTCATTATTGTAGCCTCATTGTAAGGCGACAGAGTAGTATGAGTCAGCGATGGCAGTCGTGGCAGCCAAGGCAGTTGTGGTAGCAATGGCAGCTATTGTGCGGATCTATTGTATGAAACTTTGAAGGCTATTTTGGTGGAAAGCATGACAGCCGGAATACAATAGAGACTAGGTACAAAAAAGAAAAAAAGACAACAAACCTGAATACAAAGCGGAATAGTGTATACAATCAGGTGTTTTGAATGTTGCCATTGTCCTGTGCAATTCGAATTCACCTTCATCTAGTTCTTTATTTCTTTTTTTTTTTTTTTTTTTCAATTTCTGCATTCAATGGTTTATTCCTTTTGACATTGAGATGCACAATGGGATAATGTTAATCAGTGGTATACAGGTGCAGTGGGCCCAAAATGTGAGAAATCGAAGATTCAACAGTTCACTTTGACCTTTACATGTCATCAACTATGTCATCAAAGGGTTGTTGGAAAGTAAACATCGATACGAAGGACAGTACCTATATTTTCGTCCATCCGTTTGGTATTTTGTTATATGAATACTTACCGTTTATCGCTAGGTGTAAGAAAGTTATTCAAGAGACCACGAAAGTAAAAATAATATAATACACATTTCGATTTCGCGTATTTTGTTAACATTTTGGTTGCCATGACTCAATCATAGGTCATTTGGTCAAAATTAGAGGTTCCTTCCGCGTTACGTGAGTGATGCACTTAATTTTTCTTTTTTCGGCAAACTGCTCATAACGAGCATGAGCCTCCTTCAAAAAGTTTCTCCAACTGTCGCGATCTTTCGCCAGCAGTGTAGAGCACCGCATACCTTGTTGTTAGAGGGTTGGATTCAAAGACCTTTCGGGCCGGAGCTGAGATGTCCATACGCTCCATATGAATTAGTCATTTTAGGCGTTGTATCCGTAGACGTCGTGCTACGTTCATGTCGTTGTACAGGCCGTACAGTTCACGGTTAAGTCTTCCCCTCCATTCACCATTTATGCAGGTCGGGCCGGAAATCGTACTAAGAATTGTTTTTTCCAAACGATCAACGGTCTCCTCATCCGCTTTTGATAAGATCCATGTTTCGGAGGAGAGCCACCGCAGTCGAACATCTTGCGGCACTGTTAGTAAGTCCTATCTCCACCCCCTCGCGGTGCCATCTGGAGATTTCCTATGGAAATTGCAGACGGGGAAGGGCGAATGGCGAGACTCCTGCACCAAAAAACAATATTAGTCGGTTGGGCTGCGGCCTAGTAAGCCGTAACCGTAAAAAAAACCACAAACTCCGAAACAACCACAAGTCAGGGATATAACGGACCGGATTAATGTTGACGACCCTTGCAAAAAACGAAAAAAGGACAATGATCTTCGGCTCTGTACGTGGAATGTTAGGTTAAACAGGCCACGTGCAGCCGAACAACTCGCGGACTCTCTAGACCGCTATAAAGCGGACATAACCGCCATCCAGGAAATGCGATGGAATGGACCGGGTATAAAGCGGATGAAAAACTGCGATATTTACTACGGCGACTGCTATAGGGAGAGAGGATAACGTATGTTCGGATGCGGATTTGTTGTTCGAGGTGGACTAAGGTAGAAAGTCCTCAGCTTGATCTGCGTCCACGGCCCCACGGAAGACAAGGATGACTCCGTGAAAGATAAGTTCTACGATCTCCTAGACAGAACGTATGCCCAATGTCCCAGCTATGACATCAAAATTATACTACGAGACTTCAATGCTAAGTTGGGTAAGGAAAGAATCTTGAACGAGTCAACGGTAAACATAGCCTACACGACACGGAAAGCTACTATCGCCAGAAACCGCTCGCGCTTTTACCGATCGCGTCTCCCTTAAGCTCTCCAATACACCTCAATCCTCCAGGCTATCAATAGAACAGCAGTGGATCCTTTGCAGACAAGCCCTGAAAAGCTCTGCATCCGAAGTTTTGGGTTTCAAGGCCCCACCACAAAGAAACACCTGGTTCGGTGACGAGTGCAGGAGGATTCACACAGCGAAGCAGAATGCATATAAGGCCTCGCTGCATAAAAGAACAAGAGCAGCTCGTGAGTTAAAAAGAAGGGAGAGGCATAAGGTTCTCGGAAGATAGAAGAAGAAAGAGCACGAGAAGCGCGCGATTGAGGATTTGGAGAGGTGTTACTGCAGGCGTGACGTTCGAAAATTTTATCAACAGATAGAGCGAACATGCCAAGGTTATAAAGCCAGAACGGCTGGAGGGATGAGAGCGGACACCTAGTAGTAGAATCGCAGTCAATGCTGAGAATATGGAAAAACCACTTCTGCAGACAGTATAACGGCGATGTTAGTCAATATACCGCTGTCAGGCAGAATCCATTTCTAATCGACGAAGACCGCAGAGAATTTCGTTAAGATTTCCATATCGAAACTCAAGTCGAATAAAGCTGCTGGCGCAGACGGACTGTCTGCTGAGATCTTCAAGGCAGATGGGGATGACCTGGTTAGGAGCGTGCACCAGTTCTTCTGTAAGATATGGTCGGAGGAAAGCATGCCCGAGGAATGGAGTCTCAGCATCGTATGCCCGATCCACAAGAAAGGAGACCCCTCTGATTGCGCCAACTACAGAGGAATAAGTCTCCCTAACATCGCCTACAAAATCTTCTCTGCCGTTTTGTGTGAACTCCTCAAGCCTTTTGTAAATAAACTGATAGGTCCTTATCAGTGCAGATTCAGGCCAGGGAAGTCCACGATCGACCAAATCTTCACACGACGGCAGATCCCGGAAAAAGCCAAAGAATTTTAAGTCGACACTCACCATCTATTTGTCGAGTTCAAAGCCGCATAGGACAGCGTAATTAAGGATGAGCTATACAACGCTATGTCTACCTTTGACCTACCTCCTAAACTCGTCAGACTACGCCGGATGACCTTGGAGAATGCTCGCTGCTCCGTCCGAATCGGTGAACATCTTACCAAAATAAAGGATTTAGGCAGGGCGATGCGCTGGCGTGTGATTTCTTCAACATCATATTAGAAATGATTGTGCAAAAATCACTGGCCAATACAAGATGCACAAGCTATTTCAAATCTTCGCAACTCCTTGCATACGCCGACGACATTGACATAACAGCTAGATCACAGCGAGATGGCAATGAGGCGTTTGCGAGCATTGAGATGGAGGCGGCGAAAATTGGTTTGGCAGTAAACGAGGGCAAAACTAAATATATGCTATCAACAAAAAAGGACGTTCACCACCGCCTTCTTGGCCAGAACGTTTGTATTGGCAGATATAAGTTCGAGGTAGTTAAGAACTTCGTCTACCTTGACTCCGCAGTGACCCGGAACAACGACATCAGTTCCGAAATCAAACACAGAATCACTCTTGCCAATCGCTGTTTCTTTAGGCTCAGGAGGTAATTGAGTAATAGAGCCCTTTCCCGAACAACAAAATTGATATAAGACTCTTATCATCCCGGTCCTGTTGTACGGCGCAGAAGCATGGACACACTCAAAAGCGGATGAGGAGGCTCTTGGTCGGTTCGAGAGAAAGATTTTGCGCGTGATTTTTGGGCCTATAAACGCAGACGGGTGATGGAGGAGAAGATTCAACCACGAACTTTACGGGCTGTACAGCGACATGAGTCTAGTCAGGCGTCTACGGATTCAACGCCTAAGATGGCTGGGCCATATAGAGTGAATGGATACCACAGCTCCAGCCCGGAGTGTCCTTGAATCCAACCCCGAGGGACGAAGAAGCAGAAGACGGCCGCACTTAAGATGGCGCACACAGGTGAAAGGGGACCTCAGCCAACTGGGTGTGCGGCAATGGAGGCAAAAATGGTTCGGTCAACGGAAAAGTCATGGCCAACTTTTTGGAATTAGAAAGGCATCATCTTCGCCGACAACTATATTTGGAGAAGGTAATACAGTACGATGTTGATTTATTGAACCGATATGATGCTGAATTGAAATGCTAAAAATAGAACCAAGTGCCAAGAACCAAGTTGTCTTTATACTGGATGTTCAGTCTTCTTTCCCTTATCGAGCCAGGAGGCTGGGATTCGAAGACTCTTTTAGCTGGAGCGCTGGTGTTTCTTCGCTCGATGTGGCCGAGCAAGTGTAGACGTCTCCTGCATTCGCCTTCCTCGCAGACAGGACCAAATATGCGACGTAGACTTTATCTTTCGAAAGAACCCAACATCAGTTTTACCGTCCTGCCTATCGTCCAGCTTTCGGCTCCACCCAGCAGGGCTGACCATTTGTAGGGCATGTAAGTTTTTTGAGTAAGGAGTTTTGACACAAGTTGTTTGGACATCCGAAATAGCAGAGGTTGCTAAAGGCGATTTCTTGTCGGATCTCCACTGTAGACTGTTAAGTCTTTAAGTACCTAGGAATTATAGCGGTCGATTGTAATGTTTTGCCCTACGTGGTTCGGTGGTGTATGTTGTCTTATCCTCATTAACTTTAAGATCAACTCGTTTCGCCTGTTCTTCAATTGCTGTAAATGCTTCTACAACGGCATGCTAATACAGCGTGATGATAACGATTTCGTCTGCATATACCATGACAATAAAAACATTTTTTCGATTGTACTTTCGAAGCGCCTAGATACCCTTACAATGTCCCTAACAACTCTTTCAGTCTTTGTTTCTAAACCTGGAGAACCCAATGAGATGCTTAAATCTTATCATCCTGTCAGCATGACATCCCTTCTTCTATAGTCGATGGAAACGTTTTTTGAACTTCACATCAGGAGTGCACCAGTATGCTACAGCACCCTAACTTTGTACGATCTACCGATAATGCCCTTCAATGACTGTTGGTTCATATAGAAGCTAGTACCTATAAACTTAAGTAACTTCACACTTAAAGTCTTTTGACATATAAATTTGGCATTCGAGAGTACGACTTCATTACGAATGCTTAGGTTCGTACGACTGCCGACCATAACACTAACCATATCTGAGGAGGACTCAGTGACAGTATCTGTAGCAAAGGGATTACTGTCACCATATTTGTGGTCGATGATCACAAACGGCGTACTCTATTTCTTAACTGATCTCGGCTTTGATGTTTTTGGATAGGCCGCCGGCCTATTGGTTGTAATATCAGACTAGTGTCAGCCACTAACCTGCGTACGCAAGCAACATGCTCTCTAAACCATCCTTGACGTAAGACGCTCTTAGTATCATCTACTGAATTCTGAATTCTTGCTTAGATGAGCTAAATAGTTTCTGCGAAAAAGCCAAATACCTGGGTATTAACTCTGAAATACCAAGCTTTCTAAGGTGACCAAAGTACCTATATTGTGGAGTTATCGTTCCTTTTACTGAAAAACTTGAGGACTAAAACCGGAAAGCATATTTTGTATTTATGTATGCCGAAATAGTTCGAAGCCAACTAGCAAAAATCTTACACAACTAGCATACAACGCTTTCACAAGCTGACTTATCAGGGTACCACAGGTGCCATGCAATACAGTAAACGTGGAGGCGTAGGCCTTTGCTATCCATCTAATAGGACTTGCTCCACTTCTCACAATCATTATAAGAAAACAGTACCCTAGTCCATTTGACCATAAAAGAACTTTCTGAATTGAATATGTTAGGGTGCCTGATACATTGGCTTACACGTACACCCTTGACAGAAAATTTGACGTCAGATTACCATGATGATCAAAACCAGTGCAAGAAGAGTTAAGTGGTGGACCCGGGTCATATTGGCATTCTCCAAAATGAAACAGACTATCGGGCAAGGAATGGTTCATCTAAAAAGTACATTGTCTCCGAAGCTTGCCGAAGTATTCTGAAACTAACATAGAATCACCATTCTTCCGGAAATCTCTGAAAAAATACAATATCTGTACTACTTGCACTAAACTGAGAGTCTGTGCCAACCGAAAAGAATTGTAAGCCTTATATCCTTAACTTAAACAGAGACAGCGTGAAAAAAAAAACTCGTTAAATACCTTGCGAGTCACTGCAAATTTCCTCTTTAAGGAGTGGTGCCTCTTGATGAGGTCGTTGGTATTTCAACAAGGTCAATTATCAACTTCATCAGGACCTTCATGCCTACCTCGACACAATAGATTCGCGCGAGTTGCAAATGAGGTTATCTGCATTATAGCATACTAAGTTGTTCGTCCCATATCCATATTGCAACTAATTAACTTAGGTTTTTGAGATAGTTCAGAGCATACCTACAAGCTGTAATTGACACTCTGACGTCCATCATTCGTGTGACGGTTGATTGATCCGCAAATGGAATGAGTCAACCACAGATTACCAGAAACTTCCGAAAAGCCATGGAACCTAATTGACCTCGCCCTACGTACATCAAATATCTCAAATTAACTCCTATAATATTAATCACGTCCTTGTGAAAGGAAACTCATCGAGCAATCATCCGTCGAAGTCATTTCCCGAAATCTCGCGTTCTCAAAATCCATTTGATCTCGCAAATTAGTTCCCGCACTTCAGGCGAGTAGGCAAACTTTCAACAACAAATTGATCTCCTAAACGGGATAATAAGGTTTTTTCTTAAACAAGGACGATGCTGATGCTGAGATGATACAAACAAACTTCATCCAAATTCTCATTTTCATGATACGGGTATGGGGGCGGAGGCCGACGTCTGCCTTGTCGCTCGTAACTTTTGCCCATCTTCATCCGCTCGCGTTTCTTCTTCCTTTTGCATTGTTTATTATGTTCATCTTCATCACGTAGATTTATTATTATTATTACTTTTTGTCCAGATACGAGAAAGCAAGCCGAATTATATAATTCCCTTTGTTCCGAGTATACTCGTAAGATTCCACTTGTGCTCTTTCTCGCTTTGATAGGATCTCGATTTATAAACCGATTATAAGCACCGTCGTTCGTCCTGCAGCCCCCTAGTGCTTCTTAATTTTTTTTTTTCTTTGCTGGTTTCTGCGTATTCTTCCCAATATCCATCCTACCGGGGAGGGACTTTTTGTGCTCATCCACTGTCGTTACTCAAAATCTAATTTTTCGCTTTATATTCACATAAGACTTGCCTTCCATCAAGGCGCGCAGCATAACCGAACTCAGTATGTTACATGGTGTAGATGTATCTGGTTTTTTATTTGCACTCCATTCCATTGTTTTCTTTATGTTTATTTTTTAATGTTTTTATGCTATCCCTGCCACTCATAATTCCTTAGCCGAACACTGACAAGAGGCATGTGGGAGGTGGTGGAGAAGAAAGAAAATCACTTCAGAAAGAAAGAAAGGACTAATGTAGAAGTGGCAACATGGAAAAAGAGAGGAAGTATGAAAAAGAACTTGTTATCCTTGCATTTCAGTGAATGATTTTACGCAGGAGTTGCAGGCGGAACGAGCAATGGTGTCCGACATTCACCACGGATAGTTGTGTACCTTCTAGGAGCGCATATACCCCAATCTAACCCAGTGTACAATATTTATTTTTATTTTCTGTGTGCGACGCGCTAGATCCTTTCGCCGACGAATACAATACACAATACACTCTCGCATATTTCTATTTATGGACGTCTATGGCATTATGAAATAAAAACGTTAGGAAATCCATTAGAGATTTTAAACGCGCCGAACGGACCTGGGAATATGGGAAGCTGCTCTTTCTCTATTTTTGTACTGTGATGTACTTCAAAAGGATATCATTGTTGGTTGTGTATTTTTGCTTCGATTCAACACAATAAAATAAAAATAAGCACCGGCGCGAACAGAACGACGATGTAGACGGCAAAGTTGCCGTTGGATCTAGGATACCCATTATTTCTGTACTTTATTTCTTCATCTTGAATTCACTTCAGTCTTAAAAGCTTTCTAATACCCGATTCCCGATGGCACACAGTGCGGGACGGGCGGAAAAATCAGAAAATGAAAAGCAGAAGACCGAGCACGAACACGAGCAGAAGCCTTTACAGGATGAAGGCGGTAGCGGAAATTCTCTGCAATTGCTTTCGCGCATATTTTAACAAAGCGAATGTTCATAATGGTTGCGTATTGAATTTTAACGAGGAGATTACGCTGTTGCTATTGCTGCCAGCCCACAACCGATGCTCTATATGTAGATACGTATTTTTTTGATTCCCAGACTTATCACAGCGATAGTATGAAAGTGCTTGTACGAGGACGACGCCGACAAATGTGACAGGCAACTGAGGGTGATGGTGCTGAAACGCCACCAATGAAATGAAACAAATTTCGTTGTTATTCCGCGTACGCAAGGCAGGATTATTCCTTCAGGGAAGATGCTACTACTGCTCTTGACATCCACAGTCGTAATCTCTGATTTGATAAGCAAATATACATACAATCCAATGAGATAGGGGTTTAGGGCAATCATTTTAAGCAAGATCACGCAATTGAAACGAAAGGGTGTATAAAGCAAAACTAAGGCAATGAAAAAAAACAGAAATACTGAACAAACATTCTCCGATGAATTTTAAATCCAGTTCCCAAGGCGTTTTCAGTCTCCCCAATTATTTTTATTGCCTTGACTTTCCATAAATCTGTTAGCACAGCACCCCTTCATTAGAGCCGGCAGCGACTACGCGATCTTCTACGACAAATTCCCCATCGTAACACCTAATAACTACTCGCATACGTATGTATCTATATATGTATGTGTACGTCGTATCGTCCACCCTGCTCGTAATTCAAGATCCGGACACATGTGTCCAACGACTATTAACTACCCGAACTGGGTTGACTCAAAACAAAAACCAATTTTCCAGATTACATTTATGTGCACCGAATAGCAAGTGTGAGAAAATTGTAATGAAAGGTCAGGCGAAGGGGAGCATGGAAATAGAGTGAAAACGAGGAGGACAGTTTAGGTCGGGGGATGATTTATATGAGAGCGTTTCAATTGTCCCTTAGTCTCATAGGGCTGATGAGATTGATGAGGTTTTATTTCACTTTCGCTGTTTCGTTTGTCATGGATTCATCCTTTCCTCTATTCTTGGGATTTTCTATTTTCTGTTATTGCCTGTTAGCCAAAAATTGTATAAGCGAAAAGAAATGCATCGCCCATTGCTTTGCTATACAAAGTTGGACACCTTGTTTGATCCAATTAGAGGTCGAATTCTTGAGGTAAATACCTGGATCGCTTATCGGTATCTGAGAATAGAATATGTGGAAATTGTAGGGTAATGGTTTGATTTTGTATACAAAGCTGTACACCCTGTCTCACATTTCTGTTTGCTTCTGTTCTTGAGTAGAGTTTGCAGACAACGAATTTACGTTTATCTTTGTTTCCACAAAAAGACAAACACTATCTGGCTTAAGGCTTGGTACTTGGTACTTTCTTATCAAGTCAGCAATCCCTGGAGGATCTGAGCCTGAACTATTGAACTATAGCTGCCTTCCATCCTTGACGGTCAATCCTTGACGCTGTTTCCAGTTATCAATATCAAGTTAGTCTTAGATCCGCTATTACTTGGTCTTTGTACCAGCGGTTCGACCTTCCTCTTCTTCTGGAACCAGGAGGCTCGGAGTCGATGACCCCCTTAACTGGAGTGTTGGTGTTTATGCGCTCGATGTGGCCGAGCCAACGTAGTCGACGGATCTTTGCCTTCCGGGCTATATCTACATCTTTGTACAGCTCGTAGAGTTCGCGGTTATATCTCCTCCCCAATTCAACTTCCTCACAGACAGAGCCAAATATCCGGCGCAGAATTTTTCTTTCAAAAAAACCCAAAATAAGGTCCGCCGTTCTGCTTATTGTCAGGCTTTCGGCTCGGTTGTGTAAAGCATGATTTTGGTTCTTCGAGTGAGGAGTTTTGATACAAGTTGTTTGGAGGTAGCAGCGGTTGCGAATTGCTATTCTATGTCGGATCTGCCCCCAGGCTGATAAACTCCTTAACCACCACGAAATTATAGCTGTCAATCATTGTATGTTGTCCGGATCGATTTTTGCTTGAAAGCATGTACTTTGTCTTATCCTCGTTGGCTTCTACAACGTCATTCTGAGACCGCCCGATGATGTCAACATCGCGTGTCCTAGCAGCTGGACAGACTTGTAGTAGATAGTGCCTTCCCTGTTAACGCCTGTCGCACTATGGGCTCCAGCATCAAATTGAAGAAGTCGCACGACAGTGCATCTCAGCCTGCACATTATTTAAACGGTTCGGGGGTACTAGAACCGAACTGCACGATGCATCGCTTATTTTTAAGCGTAGCACGACACAGGCAGATCAGTTTTCCCGGGATCCTGAATTCGACCATTGCATCATACAATTCTTTGCTATGAATGCCGTCCTATGCGGCTTTAAAATCGATAAAGAGATGTGTATCGATTTGAAACTCGCTGGTCTTTATCAGGATCTATCGAAGTGTGGATATTTGGTCTATAGTCGATTTGTCGGGACGGAAGCCGCACTGGTAGCTATCGATTAGTGCGGTTCAAAAGGGACTTAGGCGTTCACACAGTATGCTGGACGAGATCTCGTATGCGACACTGAACAGGGATATACCTCTATAGTTCTTGTAAGAGGAAGGATCTCCTTTTTTGTCGTTCGGCATGCTTTCATCTTCCCAAATTCTATAGATGACCTGCTACCTGCACCCTACCAGAACATCGCCATCAGCTTTGAAGAACTCTGATCGCTGTGCCAACTTCTACGATGCTAGGTGGGAGGACTAATTTAGCAGCTGGAGTTAGGATTTCCTTAGTCCTTACCACTCTCTCTTGGTCATTCTCGTTAAGCAGCTGCTGGAAATGCAGCTTAAATACATCCGCTATTCCATTCGAGTCGGTGACAAGATTACCCTCAAAGAGCCTGGATGACTTTCTTGAGGCCTCCTGCAAGGCTTTTTGCTTTCTTATAAAAGGCCCATATTTTAAGTTTGTCCGTAGACTCCTCGATATCCTTCAGCTGGGAGGCCGCGAAGATTCTTTTCTTTAGACACAGCAGTTTTTTCTGTTCCCTTCTTCTGACTCGGTACTCCTCTCGTGCTGCCCTAGTTTTTCGCTGTAGCGCCTTTTGGTAAGCCTCGTCGTTTGCTGCCTTTTTCTGCTTACACTCGCCATCACACTACAGGTTTCTTGTCGGGGTGATAGATAGCCTAACGCGTTCTCGGCTTCTTCCTGAATGTCCGCTTATTCGAGGCATTTTGCTCATTCATAACTTGATTTTTTAGGGTTCCGTACCCAAAGGGTAAAACGGGACCCTATTACTAAGACTTATCTGTCCGTCCGTCCGTCTGTCACCAGGCTGTATCTCATGAACCGTGATAGGTAGACATTTGAAATTTTCACAAATGATGTATTTCTGTTGCCGCACAAAAAATACTAAAAGTAGAATAAAATAAATATTTAAGGGGGGTTCCTATACAACAGACATGATTTTCATCCAAAAAATCCCCTTGGTCACATACTGACCTAAGGTTATTCGACTATATCCCACAACCAGTAGCAAACTTCCGAGGTTTGATCCCTATTATACCAATTATAAATACCCTTTGATGATCCCTATTGTGTCACTGCTAAGTTAATCTTTGCTGCAAACCCTTTCGTACAATTGCTATTCCCCTCCTTTTCCATCCTGATAGGTTAAGATATTAAATGTGGCAACAAATTCAATTGTTGTGAAATTATCTTTCGATCATATCCCATAACCAATAACACACTTCCAAGTTTTGATCCCTATTGTGTCCTGGATATATTGATCCTTGCTGCAAGCCTTTTTCCCATAATTATTGTTATTCCTTGCTGTCAAGTATGATAATTGATTTGATTTCAATGGACACTTTGATGATCAACTATCTCATCATGGAGATTTTTGATTATCAAAGTAATATGCCTATAACCTGCCTGCAACCAAGATCTGTCATCATGCAAAAAATAATTTTAAACAGATAAGCCATTTTAATGTGATGACTGATGAGGTAACATACAACGTCTCTTTCATTTGTAAATACACAGACGGTACGGAACTCTTCGTGCGCGAGTCCGACTCGCACTTGGCCGGTGGGGGGCTTCTCACTAAAGGATAAGCAGCCCCGTCACTCTCCTACACCATCCCCTAACCCACCCCGGCACTCCCCTACACCACCCCCAAGTTCCAGTCATTCTCCATGATTCCTGCTCCACGATCTCGCTGATCTTTTAGATTCAAGTAAAGTATATGTAATAAAGCCTCAACGAGGTACTAGACATAACTCTAGCATCTCTCTCGCTCATTTTGGCAGGATCAGCGAGTGAAGGGTCTCTGAAGAACACTCCTTCTCAGACGATCGCTATCTGGTATACAACCTAATAACCAAAGTTCAAACCTCAGCCGGCTGTCCTCCAAAATCAAGAAAGAACTACTGGAAACGCTATAAAGCCTTTATAGGCAACTCTGTAGGAAAAAGGACCCACGATATTTCGCGATCTCCGTCAGATATAGACATGCTGGTCGATATCCTGATACATACACTGGGCGACGCATGGGCAAATAGCTGTGTAATCCACAAGATTAGGAAGCAATCGTATCCACCCTGATGGAACGCAATTCTAAACAAACTCCGTAAGGATTGTAGTAACCTCTTCAACAAAGCAAAGAACACTAAAAACGACACGAACTAGAGCCTGTACAAGAATGACTCAGGGCTTACGAGAAAGCTCTGAGAAAGAAACAAAGAAAATCATCGAGACCTTTCTGCAGCAATGTGGAGAGAATCTCAGACGCCTCTAGTTTAAGAAAAGTCTTCTCGAAATATCCATTAACTCCGAGATGCCTCTTATTCAATAGAGTATGAACCACATCCGAAAATGAAACACTCGATCTTCTCCTCGATGCCCACTTCCCAAGCTTCAAGCTCTTCAAATCGCCAGGATTAGGCGCTAGGATTAAAAATCGTAGAAAGTGGTCCTCTCTCTTCTCTGAATGGTAGTTGCAAATGAACTACTGACCAGGCTGGAGAAAGAAGGCCTCGACGATACTGCCTACGCTGACGACGTTGCAAAATATCTACACTGAATGACTGGACTGTATCTCTACGCCATTCTTTATACTATGCAAATGAGTACAACATAAGGGCTCGGGGTAAACCCCCAGAAAACGGAGATTGTGCCGTTCACCAGAAAGCATAAGTTCCCGGAAACTTGCTCAATCACTCTACTTGGCACCACGTTTACCTACTTTTCTAGTGCCAAATACCTTGGCATTGTACTAGATAGGAAACTAACTTGGAAGGACAATACAATCGAGTATGCAAAAAAAGCAACTGTAGCTCTCTACACTTGTAAGGAAGAATAAGGGACAAAATGAGGATTCAACGCTAAGCTTATCCTATGGCTATACTTTACAGTCGTTAAACCTATTCTAATGTATGGAGGTGTAGTCTGATGGACTGCACTGAAAAATTAAACATAACGTAAGTATATCGAAGAGGTACAAAGGCTGGCATGCATGTGGACGGCCGGGGCTCTAAGGTCCACTCCGATGGCAGGGCTTAACATAATACTCCACCTAACTCTACTCGATATGATTTTCAAGCAAATGGCCACATACACGGCTACCAGATTAAGAGTCAGCTCAAAGTGGACGAACTACATTACGACTACTGGCCACTCCTCCATCCTGAACAACAGGATAACCTTGGCGGAAATCTCTGACTACATTGAGCCCACCGGTCTTTGAGAAGAAATTTAAAATAGCATACTCGGACAGACGGAACTGGTCCCGCCAGGCACAATCTTGTAAGGGATGCGTGGAGTATTTTGCAGACAATTAAACCTGAGCCAGGCTCTGAGACTACCGGATCATTGCAGCGTCTTTCAGGCGATGTTGTTGGCAATAAAGGAGGCACTATCTTGGCACGGATATTCGAATGCTCACAGACATTCAAGCAACATTGAAATCACTGGAGTCCTATGTGTACACTTCAAAACTAAGACTTGACCACCGCTTACCTCTTAACGAGATGGCCGAACAGTTTAACATACATCTCCTATGGGTACCAGGAGACAGAGCCGACGTGCTCACCATACAAGGAACGACGCAACAATCAAAAATAGCATGCGCAGGTAATCCCTTTAGCAGCCATTAAACTCAAAGTTACAAGCGTCACCATGGCTCAGATGAACCTTAGATGGACCTAGGGACATACCTGCCTCTCCACCAGACAAATCTGGCCTCGGCTTGACAGTCAACGGACCAAGAGACTAATTTCCCTGAAACGAACTGACATCTACAAGATTATTGATGTCATCACCGGTCACTGTCTCATTGGCAGTCATGCTCAAAAACTAGGGTAAGTTTCGAATGACTTCTACAGAAGCTGCTTAGGCGAAAAGGAGATCGAATCCATTCATCACTTACTCTGCGCCTGTCCGGCGCTCTTTTCAATCAGGAAGCGTTACCTAGGATCCTACTTCCTCAACGTCTTGGATGATGTTAAACTGGTAAGGACAACTGACCTTCTTAATTATTTAAGAAGCACTTAGTGATTCCTTAAATAGGGGAACAACCCCCCTCGTAGCAACACAATGGACCTCTCTGGCCTAAGTATATTCTCTCCCCTGGGGAGGCTACGGACAACGTAACTTAACTTAACTTAACGTAACTTAACGAGGGTTTTTTTTTTTTTTTTGTTTTTTTGGTTGCGCCAAACGGATGTGGAATCTTCAAAAGATACCAGTACCCCGGACTACTGGCATGTACGATTCGCAAGCCTGAATATTCGATGCCAGGAATACGCCTACGTACTAAACCACACCCTGCACCCTTCAACCACTCTCCCCGCGGGACTGACGTTAGGTATTACTTCGCGGGGCTGGTTTGCACTTTATGCCCTTCTTTCTCTAATTGGAGTTTCCTGTTCCAAGGGAGCTGCCGTTTGATTTTGGTTGCTCTCCCTGTTTTTCTCCAGACGCCGGAGTTCCTTCATGATTCTTGCTGCGGTTTCTTTCACAGCGTCCCATATTTCTCTCGATGACAGCATATGCTTTATGATGTTCTCGGGAGCCGGCGTTTCTCCAATTTTATCTTCAAGATATTTATTTTCTGCCTCGAAATGTGAGCATTGAAAAAATACGTGTTCTGCATCTTCTCTAGCCTCTCCACAGTTTGCACAGATAGAAGATTCATCAAGGCCAAACCTGTAAAGATAGGCTCGGAAGCAGCCATGTCCGGTTAGGAACTGGGTGAGACAAAAATCTACTTCTCCGTGATGCCGGTTTATCCAACTTTGTATATCCGGTATAAGTCGATGGGTCCATCTTCCCTTTGTTGACTGATTCCATCTCTCCTGCCATATTTCAATGCTACGCCGTCTTTCTTCCAGTTTAATATCTCTGCCTGAGGCAAGGGGTTCCTGAATTTTGGCGTCGTAGGACCTTTGCAACTCGATGGCCAAGATATCGGCTGGTAGCATTCCAGCAATTACAGATATAGCATCATCCGATACCGTCCGAAAAGCGCTGCACACTCTTAGTGCGGATAGTCGGTTGGTGGAATTTACTCTTCTTGCGTGGGACTTAATTTTCATCGCCTTTGCCCATATTGGTGCTGCGTACATAATAATTGACTGCGCCACTCTTGACAATACTAATCTTTTTTGCTGCCTGGGTCCTCCGATATTTGTCATTATTCTGGCTAAGGCAGCACATACCTGAGCTGCTTTATTGCACTTTATTTCAAGGTGTTCCTTGTAGCTGAGCCTAGCGTCAATCATCACACCTAAGTATCTTATAAACGGTTTCGACGTTATATTTTGATCGCCATCTACCTGATGGTGATTGTTTCCCTTTTCTTGCGGCTGCTTACTAGTACTGCTTCTGTTTTGTGATCGCGAGCTCTAACCCGACTGCTGACATCCAGCGTCTCATTTTCCTGATACATTCGTTCCCTATGTCCTCTATTTCTTCCAGGTGTTTCGCTGCTACTACGATTGCAATATCATCAGCGAAGCCTATGATTTTTGCCTCATTGGGAATTTCTAGCCTCAGAACTCCGTCATACATAAGGTTCCACAGAATAGGACCTAGCACCGATCCTTGTGGTACTCGGCCAGATATGTGGTACTGCACTACCCCGTCGTCGGTATCGTAGAAAAGATACCGTTTCTCGAAATAGCTTCCAATTATTTTACTGAGAAATCCTGGCACCATCTTTTCTCTAAGTGAGCGTACAATTTGTCCCCAATTTGCAGAGTTGAACGCATTTTTGACGTCATCTCTTGCCCTGAATAGCTTCTTCCAGAACTGTGGTTACCCTCCGTATAGCATCGATTGTAGAACGGGCTTGCCTGAATCCGTACTGTTCGTCTGAAAGCCCCCCGGCTTCATTTATTGCCACCTCGAGTCTGTTGGCTATCATTTTCTCCAGTATCTTGCCCATTGTATCTAATAGGCAAATCGGCCGGTATGACGACGGCTCATCTGGTTGTTTTTTCCCTTTAGGCAGCAGCACCAAGCGTTGTTTCTTCCATTGGTCTGGAAAGACCCCTTCGATTAGGCACCTATTGTACATTTCTAGGAATGGTCCCGTGTTTGTTTTAATGGCTAGTTTGAGGGCCTTATTTGGGATGCCACACCTTTAGAAGTTCGTTTTCCGTAATAGTTGTCACTTCCTGTTCATCATAGGGTGCTTCTATACGCTCTATCGTTCTTTGCGGTGGAAATAGTCCCGACACTATTTTTTTCATTAGGAGAGGGCATGAGGGCGAGGGGGCCCTGGTGGTGCCTTTGAGTTTTGCCATGACAGTCCTGTAAGCGGTACCCCAAGGATTTACATCTGCTTGCTCGCAGAGCTCCTTAAATTTGTTATTTTTGCTTCTCCAAATGGCCAGTTTCAGATCCCTACGTCTATCTCTGTATTGCGCCTGTAGGTTCTGATGAGAGGGCAAACCTCTGGATCGCTGGGACAGTCTTCTCGCCCTATGACACTTGCTGCGTAGCTCTGCTATCTCCTGGTTCCACCAGTATACTGGTGGCCGGCGATTCGATGACGTTTTCCGGACCATGGATGCATGGCAAGCCCTCATTACTTGCTTAGTAATATCAGTGGCCATAGCATTTGCTGTCCCTGACCTTATTGTAGACTCTCTAAAGGTGAGGATAAAAGAGTCTTCATCCAGTGTTTCTATTTTCCAACCCTTTCAAAAAGGATAGCCAGGTGGTCACTGTGGGTGTACTGATTACTTACTCTCCAATTTGCGCCTCTCGTTAGAGAACTCGATACAAATGTGATGTCAACTATGGAACCTATGCCGTTTCTGCTAAAGGTGTGCTCGCATCCTATATTGAGCTGTATTACGTCTAGTGATGACATAGCCTCTAGTAGAGCTTCGCCTCTTGGATTGGTTCGCGTACTGCCCCAATCAGTGGCCCATGCGTTGAAATCTCCAGCTATGATTTTTGGAGTACGGCCTCTAGCATCATCCACGAGTCTATCCAGCATACCCCGAAATTCCTCTAAAGTGCTGGATGGATGTGCATAACAGCTGTAGACGTGTACACCTTTTATCTTTGCTCGAACGAAGCCGGATTGTCCTGTCGTCATTTTTTCTTCAAAGGCGTGTTTTCCGCAGGTCCAAATAGCCGCTCTTTTTGAGTTGTCAGCTATCCAAACTTTATTGTCGAGATTCTTGTACTGTTCACATAGAATGGCAGTGTCTATTTTGGACTCTCGGACTTAACGAGAGGTGGCCGTGGGGCAGTGGTTAACATCATCGACCGCCGAGCGGAAGGTTTATGGTTCGAATTCGCTTCATAGCCAAGAAAAAGTAATTCCTATGCGGACAAAAAGTAAACGCAGTTGTGAATGTAAAGTGACCAGACGTACTGCTGCATGTAAAGTGACCAGACGTACTGCTGCAGGCATAACACTCACAGTATATGGTCAACCGAAATTCATCCTCTGCGTATGCAATACCAAAGTGCTTGAACGAATTACTACGGACCATAACCAACGCAGAATTTGGTCGGCTCTCGTCCTATCTAGGTCTAGGACAACCACCCCTGAGAGTAGTGAACGAACATAACATCAACGACCCCAACCACTGCTATCCGTTCAGGTTGTGTGTGTCAACACATCATAAGAGAATATAAAAACTCTTGAACCTGCGCAAGTCTCTAAAAAAAAAAGAAAAAAAAAACCCTGACCCAGATAAACGTACAACAGTCTGAAAGAACATCCAGCAAATTGTATAATAATTATGTATGTAATGAGTATTTGTACATGGCTTAGGAGCATTGTCCACACATACTATAGATACTATGTGCTATGAGATACGTGATGTTCTTTTACTATAAGAAAGGTAAAAACGCTGCTAAGACATGCCGAAAAATATGTGAAGTGTACGCTGAAAATTTCTGTCTGAATGATGCACTATGCTCTAGTTGGCCAATCACTGAATATTGTTTTGGGGCTGGTTGAGTAGGAGCGACACTCAAGCCGGAAGGAAGTAGCAGAGACACCGAACATCGGTCACGTGGCAGTTTAGTATAATCTGAAAAGGGCAGGCGACTCAAAGAAGCTCGATGTTTGGGCAAAGAAATTTGGTTGACCGAATTATCATCAGTGAAATATTGCTGAAAGGCAACAGATGGCCGTGGTGCAGTGGTAAACATCACTGACTATCGAGCGGACTATAGTTGAAAATCTGTCCATAACCACAAGAAACACAATTCCTACGCGGAAAAATTGTGCAATACCTGTCGTGAATGGGAAGTGATCAAAATACTGATGAAGGCATAATACTCACAGTATATGGTAACTTCAACGAACAACGAATGTGAAAATTTAGTCAAGTTCCTCTCTAGTTATATCTAGGACAACCACCTCTGGAGTGTAGTGAACAAACATCTACGACACAAGCCATCTGCAATCCGCCCAGGTTGTGTGGCAAACATATTAAGAGTATGACTCTTGAACCTGAGCGAATTATAAAAAAACGCAAACGGTCATGCTCCAAGGATGGTTGCCGCAACAAATGACTTCGAAACCTGGATTGACGTCGAACAAGGTGTGCTGAGTGGTTGGATTGGAGAGGAATTGTCCATTATGCGCTGCTACAACCTGTTGAAGTTGTACTTCGGCCTAGGAGTACTCGAAAAATGCCAAAATGTAGTTTTTGAATAAGGGACAATTTTGTTATTGGAAGAGGTCCAATAGTGCTTCCTTGAGGCACACCAGAATTGATTGGATGAGCTTGAGAGCATTTGTCTTGTATTGAACATGGAAGCATCGGCTTGTTAGATAACTTTTTAGTAGTTTAAGGTAGTCAATCGAAAGGTTTGTGTATGAGTCCGTTGCACTAATCAGAGTTAAATGCCCTTGTAATCTTTGTATTTGTTCAGTAGTGGTTTATCGAACCCAGCGTTACATTGGCTTAATATCAGTTAAAGTCGTTTTTGCAGCAGGTTTCAAATATTTTGCAAATGAGGAACCAGGCTGATTTTAGTGGCTTCTTTGCCTGGCTTTGTGAACTCAGCAACTTTACACAATTTTAGGAAACATTTGAACGTTACTATTATATTAAGAAGGTTCCGTTATCGCCATCTTAAGCGTTGTATCCGTAGACGCTTAACAAGGCTCATGTTGTCGTACTGTTCGTAGTTGAACCTCTTCCTCCAGATGCCATCAACGCGAAGTGGACCAAAAATCGCACGCAGCACTTTTGTCTCGAAAAGACCAAGATCTTCCACATCCGCTTTCAATAGCGTCCATGCCTCTGCACCATAAAGCAGGACTGGGATGATAAGAGTATTACCAACCAGCCAGCTTGGTTTTTGAGAGATGGCTCTGTTACTCAATTGCTTTATGAGCCCAAAAAAAAAAAAAAAAAAACCGGCGATTGGCAAGAGTTTAATCTCGGTACTGATGTTGTTCGTACTAGTTACTGCGGATGCGAGGTAGACGAAGTCCTTAACTACCTCTAAGTTCCTGCTGCCCATTGTGACGCTCTATCTGAGACGTCGATGTTGTGCGTCCTCTCTTGATGACAGCATATGCTTCGTTTTGCTCTCATTTACCACCAGACCTGTTCTAGCTGCCTCCGCTTCAATGCCAGCAAACGCGTCATTGATGGCCTCATTTGGGAAGATCGTGCTCCTAGTACTGACTTGTGAATTTCGCACGATCTTTTCAATTATGATGTTAAAAAAGACACAAACAGCGCGTCGCCTGGCCTAAAACCTTTTTTGACATTGAAGGTCTCAGTAAGTACGTTACCGACCTTGATGGAGCAGCGAGAATCGTCCACCATTATCCTACACAGTCCGATAAGTTTGGTAGGGGTGCCAAAACTAGGCATGGCTCTGAAAGAGACGAGGTCTCTATGCACGCTATGATGTGCGGTCTTAAAATCGACAAATAGGTGGTGAGTGTCGATCTGCATTTGTGCAGTGTGAAGATTCGATCTATTGTGGACTTCCCCGACCTAAAACTACACTGTTAATGACCTATCCGGTTGTTGACGAACGGTTTCAGGCGTTCACACAAAACAGCAAAGAGGACTTTGTATGCGATGTTAAGGACACTGATCCCTCTGTAATTTGCGCAGCCAAAGGGGCCTCATTTTTTGTGGATGGGGCAAAGGACAGTCAGATCCGCTCGTCGGGCATGTTTTCCTCCGACCACTTCCCACAGATGAGCTGGTGCATGCCGCCTGCCAAATCGGTGCGAAATTTATATCCACGGGATATCTGTTTTATTTCTGGTAAAACTTCCAGACCGCCCGCTTCTCATGCTACTTCTTTTTCTTTCTGAGAAGCCAGTTCTCTTCTACAAGGCAGCATTGCCTTGTAGGCGTCTTGCTTAGCTGTATGGGCCTGCATGCACTCGTCGTCAAACCACGGGTTTTTCCTGGGCGGTGGGGTCGTAAGACCCAGCACATCGGGTGCAGCTTCTTTAATAGCATTTTGACAATGCTTCCATTCTTCTTCAGCGAAATTACCAACACCGGATCCACCCGAACCCTCCGGCCATGGGTAAAAAAAGGGGCGTGACCTCCCAGTTGGGGGTTGTGCGTGGGGCCAACTCCCTCGCCACTTAAAAAAAATAAGGGTTCAGAGACAACTACAAGCCTGAGGCAAGGAACGGATTGAAAAGGTTCCGCAGAAAGATAAAGGTCAATGGGGCGGTTCTTTCAGAATTTTGCCCCTAATAAGATTGGGAGCTTATTTTGCTCTGTGGTCGGCCTCTAAGTGCGTTTTTTATCTGCAGTCTCAAAGAGCTCTGCTAGGTTAGGTTAGGTTAATGTGGTTGGCATAAGCCACACGTACGCCCATTGTGATACCACATGGGTCGTGTTACCCAGATCCGCTACCAGAGAACCAACCGGTGCTTCTGATGAAGCGATGGAGTTGTGCTATTTTTTGGCCTGCTAGCTCACTTAGATTATCATAGAAGCGCGCGCCGAAGTAGAGCCTCCTGCGATTCGCAAAAGAGGGGCATGAGCAGAGGAGGTGATGTATTGATTCGTCTTCCACCTCGTCCACGCAGCCGCGACAGAAGTCTTTGAAGGATAGTCCTAGTCTGGCGGCGTGTTTCCCAATGATGCAGTGACCTGTAATGACACCCACCAGAGTACTTAAGGAGTACGTAAGGTTGCCCTTTTGGTTGCCACTAGGTCCCTGGTTCGTGCTAGGTTTAATTTAGGCCAGAGTTGTTTGGTGATAAAGCCGATATTACTCTCATTCCATTGGAGGTTGGTCGCCTCAATGGTTTGGAGTTTTATCATGTGCTTTACCGTACTTATTGGTGTTTCTAGGTACCCGAGGGTAGGTAGGCTGAGTGTGCTAGACCCTAACCTTGCGAGTTCGTCGGCCGCGCAGTTTCCTGGAATGTCCCTATGCCCGGGAACCCACAATACTTTAATATTGAACTGCTCAGCCATCTCATCTAGAAATAGGCGACCAGGGACTTTATCGCATATTGGCTGTCCGTGCAAATGATAATATCCTTGGCGGATATTACATTGATCCTGAGCCATGCAAGCGCCTGCGTTATCACTGTTATTTCTGCCTGATACACACTGCAGTAATTTGGGAGTCTAAAGGATAGGCTGAGGTTAAGCTGCTTGGAGAAGACTCCACTGCGTACACCCAACTCCATCTTAGAGCCATCGGTATAGAGGGAGATCGAGTCCTTTGGTATGACTTTCCCTTCAGCCCATTCCTCCCTGGATGGTAAGACAACTTCAAAGTTCCTAGTGAACACGTTCTGCGGGATGATATACATAGTCTGTGTCCATGGGTACTTTGAAGTGTTTTAAAATGGTTGTGTGGCCTCTTTGTGATGTGGGCCATTTTATAATGCTCTTCATCCTCAGGGCCGCGCAGGCCACAATTTGTTTGCTGAAAAGGTTCAATGGTGGAAGGTGTAACAGAATGTTTAGGGCCTTCGTGGGGGTTGATCTGGTCGCTCCGCTTATGTATAAGCTGGCCGATCTCTGTACTTTCCCCAGAAGGTTTCGATTAACTGCCTTGTCCAGAGCAGTCCACCAGACTACGACGCCATACAGGAGGATTGGCTTGGTTGGAGACCCCACTTCCTGCGTACCACTTTTTTTCAGCTGTAGAGGGCAACAGTTGCTTCTCGACGCGGTCAAGAATGTTGGGTTTCCAATTCAGCCTCTTGTCAAGGACTAGGCCTATATATTTGCTCTTTTTTTATTAGTTGGGTTCTTTTTTTATTAGTTGGGTTCCACCCAGCCTCGGTGGGTTGGGGGGCGAAATTTTATATTTGTTAGTAAACAGTACTAGGTCGGTCTTCTTAGGGTTTACCCCAAGTCCACAGTACTGCGTCCATGTTTCTACCGTATGTAATGCACACTGTATAAGGTCGCATAGAGTGCTGCGAAATATTCCTGTGGCGGCAATAGCAATGTCATCTGCATAGGCGGTCACAGCGTATATTCAAGCCGTAGCTCGTTGACCACCACCTTCCACAGGAGAGGGGAGAGTACTCCACCCTGTGGTGTACCTCTGCTAACCATTCTAGTCGAGACGGCACCAGCAAAGTTGGCTTTGATAACTCTTTTTGTTAGCAGTTGTCGTACCAGTTCTATCACTGATCCCGTAATACCCAGATCAGTCAGCGTTTTGGTGACGGCCCATGGCTCAACATTGTTAAAGGCACCCTCAATGTCGAGAAAGGCGACTAGAGTATATTCCTTACGTTCCAGTTACCTTTCTATTTTGCTGACCAGTGAGTGAAGTCCTGTTTCCATCGATTTGCCTTTGTTGTAGGCATGTTGATTATCTAACAGACTTTCTGAGAAGCAGCTGTAACGAATGTGTGCGTCCAGAATCTTCTCTAGAGTTTTTAATAGAAAAAAAGTAAGACTAATAGGCCTCAAGCCATTTGCATACGTGTGGGATCTTTTGCCCGCCTTGGGCATGAAAATGACTTTGGTTACCTTCCACTTGCTAGGGATATATGATAGGAGAGGAAAGGGGAGGATGATATCTGCTATTTGCTGGAGCTCAGCTGATATGATACCATCCGGTCCTGGGGACTTGTAGGGTTCAAAGCTTTTTATGGCCCGTAGGACAATGTTGTTGTTGACCAGGCTGGGAGCACGCTCGAAGGAGAATGTCGTCGGCTGGATGACCTGAGGAGGTGTCAAGAGCTCTGCTAACGTTTCTGCCTTGTTCATTGTCGTATTTGTAACTTGCTTTCTGGCTTTCCATGTTGTCAATTTTTTTGTTTCAGAATTTTTTCAATTTCGGTCTCTCATTAGACGATCGTGTTAGCAGCGGTAATACTAGCGTATTGTAATAAGGGTGTAGCCCTTTCAATATCGTCTTGACTTTCGAGGGGAATGTTGGTAGATAGGGTATAAGCTATATGATGTCTATAATTGTCCTAATCAGTTTGTGAGTTTTACAGTTTGGTGAGAATTGTTGTCCTCTTGGGTTGGTTGGAGTTTTTTTATTATTATGTCATTCCAGTTATGTATATCATTCGTAAGATTAGAGACCAGTTTGTGGAATTGATTAAAATTCCTTCATAAAGTGTTTGTCTTTACCCAACCCCAGTGTCACCACGTTGTGTACCATATAAAACGATGGCTTTAACTTTGGAACTTGTTTACCACATGACACATTGTGCCTGACTTATAATTGATGATCGTGGAGTGCCTGAATGTCTGCAACTTAAAATGAAGTCATCATCTCTCCATCACTGCCTTCAGAATCCATTTAAGGTGATTCACTTAAAGGGAGATGAAGCACAAAACAGCAAAAAAAAAAAACCAAAAAAGAAAAACAAAGAGAAAAACTTTTGTCAGAAAATTAATCAATCATGTCCGGGCTGGCCTTATGGCATAAGGCAAGTAAACACATCTATCGCGTGTCATTAATGTCGTGGGCTCCAATTGGCGACAGTTTTTGTTGTTCTTCTCAATGTGAAAAATGGATTTAAAAATGCGTGCGCACAAACCTAGGCCTAATGAATTGCGCAATATTTTTCTAATTGAATCCACCCCTCGTGGCCACTTGTTGATGGGGTCATTACCATTTTTTACAACGTTTTTGAGTTAGCGTATCTTCGACCGACAAAAAACAGTGAAGGAAAAAGCAAAATGTGGGGAACATGCTACAGAAATTTATATGATGGGACATTGATTGATGGACACCCATCAATAAGAAGGGCTGTCCAGCGTGTCGTGAAATGATATGTAGTACGTACGTACGTACTAACTAAAGTGGGCAACGTATTTTTTGGTTTTTCGGGTTGTTGATTGTCCGCCCTGATGAGTCTAACAGGATGAATGTTGGCTGATAGAGCGATCTATGCCTTAGGAGATGAGATCATCATTATCAGACCATCAGTAAACTGTGTCATATCTTGAGACGATAAGTCCTCAAGCTGCAAATTTATATACATACAATTCAAGGCACCTTAAAGTGTCGTTTAGTCGACAATGTGCCACATTGTGATAGAACTCTTCAATTTGGAGCTGACGCATGCCAAGTGGCACAGATTGAATACGAGTATACGAGTATAGCGTATTCCATCCGGCTCGGATCCAACACGAATCGCATATTCGAAATTACTGTTCGATGGGCGCCATGTGTATGGTTCTATAAATTTACTTCCCTCCCTAAGGATGATATTAATCTTGTGGTTTATATCAAATATTCCCCCAATGTATCCTTAGATTGTATCGAATGTGCCATTCATTCTGGGAGTCTATACCGTGTGCCATGTACATATGGACCTATACCATACGACGAGTACTTTGCATAATCAAAATGATGTGCAAAATAGAATGGAGACCACGAAAAGCAAAGCCATTTTCCACACCTGACGCGTCACCGCCGCCCAACCAACAATTTTATTACTGCACTTTGTATTGAAATATTGTCGAAGAATTCTACCCATTGATGCGGGTGATCCCGGTACCAACCCACTTGCGTCTATGTCTACGTAAAACCCAATCGCATCCAGAGGGATATGTGTGAAAAATTCAATACTCCTTCCAGGCAGCATATTATTACAAATTGAATTCGCGAATGTGTCGTTTGGGTTCGATTTGGCTGGAGACGGCCGGGTTGGATGGGCTCCCATCGCACATATCGTTCGTCGGTCGGGTTGAGTTGAAACTGATTCAGTTAGAGTTGAGTGTCAGGCTAGTGCTCGAGGCCGGGCGGATGGGGACGAGCTTGTGATGTGGATAACATGGAATGGAAGCTGGGAAATTTACGATCACGTTTGCGTAAATCATGCCAAAAGGATTGATGGGAAATGGCGTATCAGATAAAAATCCGCTCCAATGCGGGGACAGAGGCAGCTGACATACGAAAAAGAAGAAGAAGAGGAAGAAGATGTATTTGCAGTTTATTTGTATGAAATTGATGGTGGCGGCATGGTGGTGGCAATACAAATTGATTGTGGCAAGAGTTTGTGAAAAGTGCGTGAAGGATTGGATTAGAGATTTATTTATTTCGTTTTCTTCTGCCATATTTTCTGTTTTCGGCGTTTTGTTTCCGTGCCAGTGGAAAGGGATACATTTTCATGGATGCAAAGTGTTTAAATTAAGTTTTGTAAACTTATCGTGTGATGTTAGGGAGACAAGTCATGAATGTGGAACGAAACAGTGGGATTCCTTTAGTGCTTGTTGTTCTTCTTATCGGGCGCCACTGTTCGGGGTGGACATGGGCCTCAACCAACACGCCCCTCCAACTAGCACGATCTTTTGCTAACCTTTTCCGTCGCCGCACACCCACTTGGCTGAGATCCTCTTCCACTTGTGTGCGCCTTCTTAGGGGCGGCTATCCTCTATTTCTTCGTCCCTTGGGGTTGGATTCAAAGCCTCTCCGGGTTGGAGCTGTGGTGTCCATTCGTTTATATGGCCTAGCCTTCTTATATGTGGAAACCGTAAACGCCTGACTAGACTCATGTCGCTGTATAGCCTGTAAAGCTCGTGATTGAATCTTTTCCTCACTCCACTGTCTGCGTTTGTAGGTCCGAAAATTACTTGCAAAATCTTTCTCTCAAAACGGCCAAGGACTTCCTCATCCGCTTTTGATAATGTCCATGTTTCTGCACAGTACAGCATGACCGGGATAATAAGGGTCTTCTATAGAGTCAACTTTGTCGTTTGGGAGAGGGCTCTACTACACAATTGCCTCCTGAGCCCAAAGTAACAGCGATTGGCAAGAGTGACTTTGCGTTTGATTTCGGAACTGATATCGTTGTTCCGGGTCACTGCAGAGCCAAGGTCGACGAAGCTATTAACTCCCTCAAAATTATTACTGCCAATACAAACGTTCTGGCCAAGATGTCAGTGGTGAGCGTCCTTTTTTGGTGATAGCATATATTTGGTTTTGCCCTTGTTTAAAGCTAAACCAATTTTCGCTAAAATCTCGCTGTATCCTTCCGATTATGTCAATGTCATCCGCGTATGCAAGGATTTGTAAGGATTTGAATTAAGTTGTGCCTCTTGTGTTTTGCACAATCATTTCTAGTAATATGTCGAAGAAATCACACGACCGCGCATCGTCCTGCCTAGATTCTCCTTTGACATCAAAACTATAAGTCAGGTCTTCATCGATTCGGATGGAGCAGCGAGCATTCTCCAAAGTCATCCTGCATAGTCTGATGAGTTTAGCAGGTATGGCAAAGGTAGACATAGCGTTGTATAGCTCGTTTCTAATTATGCGGCCTTGAAGTCGACAAATAGGTGGTGAGTGTCGACTTGAAATTCATTGGGTTTTTCCAGGATCTGCCGTAGTGTGAAGATTTGGTCGATGATGGACTTCCCTGGCCTGAATTCACGCTGATAAGGACCTATCAGCTTATTTACAAAAAGCTTCTGGTGTTCACATAAAACGGCAGAGAAGGTTTTGAAGGCGATGTTAAGGAGACTTATTCCTCTGAAGTTGGCGCAATCAGAGGGGTCTCCTTTCTGGTGGATCGGGCATACGATGCTGAGACTCCATTCCTTGGGCATGCTTTCCTCTGACCATATTTTACAGATGAGCTGGTATATGCTCCTAACCAGATCATCCCCAGCTGCCTTAAAGAGCTCAGCAGACAGTCCGTCTGCGCCAGCAGCTTTATTCGACTTGAGTTTCGATATGGCAATCTTAACTTCGTCGAGGTCAGGGGGACGGAGTTGTCTGCGGTCTTCGTCGATTAGAAATGGATCATTCTACCTGACAGGGGTATATTGACTAACATAGCTGTTATACAGCCTGCAGAAGTGGTTTTTCCATATTCTCAGCATCGACTGCGATTCTACTACTAGGTGTCCGTTCTCATTCCTGCAGGCTTCCGTTCTGGCTTTATATCCTTGGCATGTTCGCTTTATATGTTGATAAAACTTTCGAGCGTCACGCCTGCAGTAACACCTCTCCAAATCCTCAATCGCGCGCTTATCGTGCTCTTTCTTCTTTCTCCTGAGAAGCTTATGTTCCTCCCTTCTTTTTAACTCGTAGAGTTCACGAGGTGCTCTTGTTGTTCCCTGCAGCGAGGCTTTATATGCTCCCCCTGCATTTGTCATCGAACCAGGTATTTATTCGTGGCGGAGTCTTGAAGCCCAAAACTACAGATGCAGTGCTTTTCAGGGCTTGTTTACAAAGATTCCACTGTTGTTCTATTGACTGCGTAGAGGGTTGAGGTTGAGGTTAAGACACGATCGGCAGAAGCACTAGCGGGCTTCTGGCGATAGCAGCTTTCCAACGTCATAACTCTGTATTCATACTCTATTCCGCTGCCTTCGTGATATCTATAGGCCCATCTTGGCTACTGCAAAATAGTGGTCCGAGTCGATGTTAGCTTCTCGGAAAGTTCAAACATCAAGTGTAGTGGAGGAGTGTCTGACGTCGTTCGCGATGTGATCAATATGGTTAGTAATAGGTTGATATGACGGCCGCCATATGCCTTTGTGTATATCGATGTGCGGGAAGCGCTTACTGGCATAAAAGAGACTTCGCTCCATAGCAAGATCAATCAGCCTGTGTCCTCCTCAGTGAGGCAATGGCAACACCCCCCGTAGTATAACTTGCCTCGAAAAAGCTTCTCAATTCACGCCTTTCAGAATCGTCATTAAAGCTGTAGGTCCCTTTCACCTGTGTGAAAAATAAATCACGCACAACATGGGTGATTGAAGAGTAGCTTGACTTTGGTCCTTCATGGGCTGTAACGCCACAAAAGAAAAAGAAGAAGGAGCTGTAACATTGGGCATACGTTCTGTCTAAGAGAGCGTATGACTCATCTTTGATGGAGTTATCCTTGTCTTCCGTGGGGCGTGCATGCAGATCAGGCAGATGTTAGAAAATTTAACTTTGACACGGATCGTTATGAGGCGTTCGTTCACATGCCGAAAGCTTGGGACTTTTTGTCTTAGTCCACCTCGAACAACAAATCCGCATCCGAACAATCGTTGGCAGTTAAGTCCACTTAATAGCGGTCTAGGTCCGCAAGTTATCCTCTCTCCCGGTCCATTCAATCGCATTTCCTGGATGGCGATAAAGTCCGCTTTTTAGCGGTCTAGGACGTCCGCAATTTGTTCGGTTGCACGTGATCTGTACAGAGATCTAACATTTCACGTACAGAGCTGAATATCATTGTCCTGTTTTCGTTTTTTGCAAAGGTCGTCAACATTAATCCGGTCCATTTTATCCGAGGCTTGTGGTTGTTTCTGAGCAATTGTGCGGTTTTCCGATCACAGTTTGCTAGACATTTTCCCAACCGACATTAATCGCACGATGCTCGCTATTTGTCCTCTTCCGTTAGTAACTTCCATGGTCAAGAAATTTCCAGATGGTACCGCGATTAGGGGGAAGTAGGACCTAACCAACAGAGCTGCAATGTGTTCTGCTGCAGAGGCTCATTCTCGCTTTTTTCTTGCCGACCAGCCCCCGTCGGCAGATACTATTGCTATGAAGCCTTTGTTAGTCTTTTTTTCAGCCATCAATGATCATTTGACACCTTGTATATAACTAGATCAGATGATTACAATATTATTTGCCAGATTACTCATATATACATGCATATTGCTTCCGTAGTAGAAAATAATGTATGGCGAACAATATTCGTTTGAAGTCCTTGAATAGATAGCAACAGACGGAGCGAACTTTGTTCATTTAAAGCTTTTTAATCTGCGTATCAAAACCCTTAACCCCAAACAAGGACTCTTCTATCACTAAATTCCCCAAACACTTGGTTTTACTCCTCACGCATCCTTGGCTTCAATTGCGTTACCCGGAAATTTGTTAAAAATTTATTATCCACACCCCCAGAGTTCGTTCGCCTAATGGGGATAAGGCTGAAATGGAAGTTGTTCATGCGATCATAGAAGAGTTTTATTGCGAAACTTTTCCAACACCGAACTGGCAAGTTTCAAGACAAAGGGATTGGAAATGGATGGAGTTCCTTTTTATTTAAATTTTTTTTTTCTTTCCTTTTCTGTACCTCGATAGGTACACAGTGTTATCCTTGAGTCGATGAACATACGTTGTTGGTGATTTATCATGTTTAGAAAGGGCTTTCGAGTATGTTGGTTTTTGTGTTTTCGAGAAAAGGCTACCGGCAGAGTTTGCTTCTAAAAGTTTAGATTAGGAGCTAGGGAAGTAGGTTTAGCCACGAAACAGCAAGGATGGTGCGATTTTATGACAGGTTATAGGGTCGTTAAATGACGTGGTTACATTCAATCAAATTTATTGAAAATGGAAGACCTTCTTACAATGCCTTTCGTGGTGATGTAGATATGGATTTTTCGGTTTATTTGATTGCTCAGTGAACTTGAAAAGAAAAGAGGAAAAATGCTCGTCTAACATAGTAACAGATTCACGAATGTGTTCGACAGTGTCTACTCATAAGCGAGTATCTCAGAAACTCGTTTCGAACACAAAAAACAATCAATTTCCTCTGCAGCTGCAAGATCTACGATGAATCAACTCTATTGCAAGATACTATTTAATTTCTCATAGCACATCACCTCTCCCAGATACTCGGTTAACAGACTATCAAAACGAACCACGCACTCATCACTCACAACATAGAACGAAAGGCGATCAGGAGGGCAAATAAATGGGCAGAATACAAAATGCGAATCCATTTGAAAGCAATTTCTACTGCCCTCCTTGGTATCGATATGGCAAAAACGATAACTTATTGCATCAGCAGCAGGTCGGTGTGCTTAAGGCTTCAGCATCTTCCCAATCAATATGGCGAAAGGAAGAACAGAAGAAGAAAAAAAAAAACATGAAGACAAAAAACAAAAGGGTTGCGAGCAAAGGAGGCCCCCATAATTATTAATTGCGGCATGAATCAGAAATAAATATCGCCAATTGCTATTCCGAGCCATGACCATGATAAATCGATTTGCCCGAGCAGATACACAACAAGAACGAGATTCGATGCGAGCAAACACCAAGGTATGTATGGCGTGCTGTGGAACCGGTTCAGATTTAAGAGGCCACCAGACATCGACAACAAAGTTAATGCAGCAAAATGTCGTCGTTGCCATACACTCTATGTCCACTGCAATTGCTATTGCTATCCCTATTGTCGTCCTCCTTTGGAACAGAAGAAGCCCATCGCACGTCAAGGTTGGATTCATTTATGTGATGACATTAAAATCCTGAGATTGTATGTCACCATTTTGGTCTGTTTGGATTTGGAAATGTGCTCGTAAATCCTTCCAATATGGTTATTTGGTATTCAGATTACCGTTGCACTATAGACAGACGAGGAGCTTTTTTAGTGTCCCATCACAAGTCCTATGTCCATATTGCACGATAAGCCCATTTGTTTTTGCTTACAACCACGACGTTATGACTTATGGCCACTTACAATGAAATGACCTATGCTAAAAGAGGAAGAAGAAATTCAACACATCAAGCGGCACAAGAGCTCCAGATGGTGTATGTGCTCAGGTACACAAGGTACATACATTGTTGTTTGCATACTTACGACCAGTAATTTGTATCTTTTTATGTTCCACTAGAACGCTTCCGAGTGTAAGGAAAACATTTAATCTCTAATCTTAGATTCAAATTAAAAATCCATTAACATCCCACACATATGGCAGACAGGCATGACATACTACGGACTACGAAAGCAGGTGGACCTAATTTCCTCCACCTACACGCTCTACACGGGGGAGGACTTATCTTTACAGTTCTTGCATTTTTAATAGTCACACTATACGTCGTTATACATGTAGTATGCATCATCAAGATCCAGCTCGAAGCTATTGTTCATTTCACGTACCCGTACGGCATACTGTCGAGCATGGACGTTAATCGCTGATTCATCCATTGGGGGCCTGAAACCAAAAAACCAACAACTGGAAACCAAACCCCATACAGTTCCTCCTTCTCCTTCTCCTCCTTCTCTGTGCATGCGACTGAGAAAAATAAAATGAAAAACACGAGAAAGATCTGGTTTTGTTTACCTGGCGAGGAGACCCTCTTACAGTGACCTGGGCTCAATGCTCGACCGTTGCGTGGGCCGCCGGTTGGGGCCATTCGACTTGAATTAGAGTTGGAGATAGACCCATATGTAAATATTGTCCAACTTTGGAAATAAGTTTGTTTGCTCTAATTTTTTCTTTATTTGTTACTTTTTCGATGACTATAGAGCTAAGTGACCGGCTCGGAAACCACTCAGTGACTCAACGGTATATAGGTAGAGAGGAAGGCGATGATGAGGCAAGCGCTTTCATGGCTACCGGTCTTGGTCGGGAGCTTTTGCATTTGTTTAATTATTATTGTATTATTGGTGAATGTATTTCTGTGGCGTTGATATTATGAGTCTGATTGCTTTTGAATTGGTGTTTGAGGGTCATGGTGAGGTTATCAGTGAAAGTTGAGACTTTATTTACGATTATATCGGGTAATTGGGGAAGAAGGAAAATTTTAAATCTAATGCTTAGCTTTCTAATATTAAAGATCACTGTCGGTATGCTCGTTAAGCATTTTGTCGATATTCCTCAGGGTAGCGTTCTTGGGCTAATACTCTTCACATGAAAAGAAAAGCACAATTTTAACAAATTTCTGTTAATGAAATAAGCGTCTGACATTGATGTTCGGATAACTTTGAAAAGTAGGAAAAAGGGTCAGAAAAAGAAAAATAAAAAAGGAGGCATCTAAAAACACCGATATTTCCAAGATAAGGCATTTGTTAAACATTTTCTACGAAAATCTAATTTGTGTACAGGTTGAATTTGCTAATTATTTAAATTCAATTCCTCCTTGACCTTTCTACATTAAAAGAGATTTTCCAGAAAGGAAAAACCCCATTTACTGCCTAATGAGCTAATTTAAGCATCATTCAAAGGACTAACCCTTTTACATCAACCTTGTGTGTCATCTGGTACCTCGTCAGCTGCCAAGCTCATGCGTAGTTTAGATAAAGGTTTGTATAATTTGCAATCCGATTTGTTACCTCTCGACCTAGATTTGAAAATTGCTTGCCATGTTGTACATGAATAATCCGATTTAAACAGACTCCACAGTAGGTTTACAAACCCAAACGTCAGCATCATGAACACAAAGGACGTGACATTCTCAGAATTGTGTCCTCTATCAAATGTACTGGATGTAACAAGGAATCCCTTAAATTCATTGCAATTAATTATGAAATACTGCTTTACACAAAGCATCCCTTATTATAAACCATCGAATGGAAGTGATGTCGTCCCTTTCACATGGTGGTCACCTCTATCAGTTAGCCAGTCACCAATGGTCGCTGAAAGATACCCAATTGAGATGAATATTTCATTAAACGAGGCAAAATCTCAGCGAAATTTATTGCATTTTCTGCTGATGGCTTACACCTGTGGTGACGGTGGTAGTACCAGAATAACAGTGACAGTATGACAGACAGAAAGAGACTAGCGAGCCACCGGAAGTCCTCTGGAGAGGCTATAATACTTTGTGTTTTATATTGCAAAAGTTTAATTAAATTGTTTTCTCTTCCGTTGTAGTTGTTTTGTTAAAAGAGAGAATGTTGTACTTTATGATTTAATTTATTTATATTTCGTTTGTTCTTGTTTCTTTGTTAATTAAGGATTTGACAGCCGACAGAGGTGCCCTGGACTATGAGTGTCGTAACTTTAATGTGATTGAGCGAATCGAGGGTCGTTGAGGCGATTTCTTAGCTGAGGCGTTGAGTAATGTATCTAAGTGTGGTTCCATGCTCGAATCATAATCTTTAAGGACATAAAGTCCATGATTTTTAATTCAGCGTCAGAGTATGAACATTTTGTACTTTCCCGCGAACTTCAATCGTAAGAAAATATAGTATTTCTTCGTCCAGAGTAAAGAACACATCAGTGGATTTTGATGGGATTTAGAATGAAGGTGCGAACGTTCAAGCGACATCATTTTGTCGTACTTTTGAATTATTAACTTAAAAATTACGATACCTCTCGAACATTACGATACCTTTGAAGTACAGAAATGGTATATTTAGACATTCGAATCTTTTAATCAGAAACAATACAAAGATGGCGAAGTACAAACATTCTGGGGCCAATTGCAGATAACTGGCTGGACCGATTGCAGATGTATGTATATATGTATGACCAAAGCCGAGCTTCTCTCAATCACCCATGTTGTGTAAGATTTTATTTTCCTATAGGTGAAAAGGACCTACAGTTTATTGCCGGTTCCGAACGGCGAGATTCGAAAGGTTTTCTGACAATTATTGGAGCGAAGCTCCTTACACCCCAAAATATATTTGGTTGACAGATTACTCCTCTTAAACGCTTTGACGGATCTTGACCAAAAAAGACATGTTAATAGAAGGCATCGGGGGGAAGGTTTTAAAAAAATAAAATCAAAAATCGGACATACCATCGAGGAATAATCACCGAAAACGTGTCCCATAGACTTAACATTAGAAATCACGTTCTAACCTTGGTCGTCAAACAGCTCTGTCAACGAAATACGACGACTTCTTTGCCTGTTTAGGGGTCAAAGTGGTAGAAGTCTGTTTTTGCAGGCGCCCCTTTTTTGAACACTATCAACTCTGCTATCCAAATGGAATAGCCGCGGACCGTAAGGATATAGACTAAAGTATCACAAACATAAATTCATATGAATACTCACTGATACGATCGTCCTTCCGCACCTGCACAATACCTGAACGAAACCATACAGGGAAAATTTTAAACATATGCCGATGGTCTGTTTTCGATGACCACCAGCTAGCGTAGGCCAAATGGGCGAATTAACTTTGAACCTCAATTCTTTTTACACTCGATAAAGAAACTCAGTTACCATCTTTTAAGTGTCCGCCAAACATCTAAGTTTTTGTAATGCATTACTGTCATCGTATTCGTATCAGAAGATACTTCTTTGCTTAGATTATGATTGCTTACGTGCACTGATAGAATAATAAACAGAGTTTTAAAATGGATCGCTTCGCTCCAACTTGTATGCCCTGCGACCCACCTAGTACTATAGGGGGTTTTGTCAGTACCCCGCTGAGGAGTAGCACCGTGAAAAACACGTTCGATGACATGGCTGATATCGGGATTCGATCCCGTGCCATCGGCGTCAGAGGCCAACAACCTACCTCGCCACGGCGCTCTCAGGACCGATTGCAGATGCTTTGATTAATCTTCACACGTTACGTTACGTGCTCGCCAGAAATAATTACTTTAAATTTGAGAAAAACCACGGATTGAGATTAACGAAAAAGATTTTATTTACTGCACGCTGTCCACTCAGCAGTTCGACAAAATCAGAAGAAAAAGTGTCAGAAAAATTGACATAAGATTGGGATGTTAAAGGAGCACTGCTTTGCCGACACTAATGTGCCTAACACATTAGCATTGATGTAGCTTTGGGATTCCGTAACACCACCCCCTTTTTAAAAACTGGCTGTCCCTAGCCACTAGTATAATCTTTGTGATTTGCACAATGCAAGGCGATCTCGATGTACCACTAAAGGTCTCCTGCCTCCTGCTTTGGTAATTCTGTAGAGTACGTCACCCAGTCGCTCCAGTATATCGTACGGGCCCTGCCAGTCGTTTTGAAGTTTTGGACAAAATCCTTTCCTCTTCTTAGGGGCATACAGCCAAATCTTGTCCCCTTCTGCAAAAGGCGGCGCCTTGGCACTGATGTCATAACGATCTTTCATCCTTCGATTGTATCGCAATAGCTGGTCCCGGTTAAAAGAGTACACCGTATCAAGTCTTTTGGTTAGGTCCTCGATGTAGTTTGAAACGTTGGTTGATCGGTTGGGTGCGGAACCAGTCCAGAGCTCAGATGGTAAGCGAAGCTCCCGGCCAAATGTTAAAAACGCCGGAGTTTCTTTGGTAGCTTCATGGACTGCTGTCCTATAGGCCAATAGAAGAAAAGGTAGATGAACGTCCCAGTCCCTTTGGTTTTTATCGACGTACTTCGCGAGGTAGTTGAGAAGTGTGCGATTAAAACGCTCCACCAAGCCGTCCGATTGTGGATGCAAGGCAGTCGTGCGTGTTTTGTCGACTCCAAATCTCTTCATCACGTTCGCGAACACTGCCGACTCAAAATTTCTTCCTTGGTCCGAATGAAGTTGGTGAGGTATTCCAAATCGAGAAAAAACGTGAACTATAAGAGCTTCCGCCACAGTCTCTGCCGTCTGATTTGGTACAGGGATGGCCTCTGGCCACTTTGTGAAGTAGTCACAAAACACCAAAATGAATCGGTTACGCTGCTCCGTTATTGGCAACGGCCCCAGGATGTCTATCGCCACCCGCTCGAAGGGTGCTCCTACATGAACTGATTGGAGAGGGGCTCGAGATTTTGCACTCCTTCGTCTTTGGCAAGTAGCGCATTCAGTGCAGAACCGCTCAACGTCTCTGGAACATCCAACCCAGTAGTAACGCTGCTTGAGTTTAGCCAGAGTCTTACGCACACCAAAGTGGCCACCTGTTGGACTGTCATGCATTGCCTTCATTATATCGACCTGCAACGAAACGGGGATTATTATTTGATAAGTCTCACCACGGGTTGTGCTTAAGCGACGGCGTAATGTTCCCTCCCGGCACTCCAACACGTCGAACATGCCCCAGTATGCTTTAAGATTGGGGCTGAGGCCGCGGACTTCTTCCGGCTTTGGTCGTTGACGCCGTTGCACCCACTCCCTGACCATGTACAGCTCCCGATCGGCCAACTGTTGTGCAGACATATCACCCACGACAACTGTAGCCCGAATCAGTACTCGTTCCTTCTCCTCTACTCTGGAACAATGGTGACACTGAAGTTCTTCGCAAGGACGGCGGGAAAGGGCATCCGCATTTTGGTGTTTGATTCCCGGTCGGTGTTCGACAGAGAAATCAAATTGCTGCAAACGCTCCAGCCAACGAGCCATCTGACCCTCAGGTTCCCGAAAATTGATAAGCCATCGCAGCGAACTATGATCTGTCCTTAGTAAAAAATGTCTCCCCAACAGATATGACTGGAAATGGTTGGTGCCCTTGACAACGGCCAAAAGCTCTTTCTGGTCACACAATAGTTCCTTTCGGGCTTGGTGAATGTTTTGCTGTAATACTCGATGACTTTCTCCTCTCCGTCCTGAAGCTGCGACAAGACTGCTCCATAAGCAAAGTAACTCGCATCAGTGTCCAAAATAAATTTGTCGTCTTCCGTCGGTTGTACCAAAATTGGCGCGTGGACCAACTTGTGTTTCAATTGGGCAAATGATTGTTCACATGCTGCAGTCCATTCGAAGTGGCTTCGTTTCTCGGTTAACGCGGTTAGCGGTCTCGTTATGGCGGAGAAGCTTTGAATAAGGCGGCGGTAATAAGCACAGAGTCCCAAAAAGGACTGAACTTCTGTTTTATTACGTGGTGCCGGCCACTCCTGCACAGCAGATACTTTCTCAGGATCAACAGCAATGCCAGCGCCGGACACGATGTGTCCCAAGAATCTGACTTCTCGTTTCCCCAGGCAACACTTTTCAGGATGCAGGCGAAGATTAGCTTCTTGTAGACGTTGAAACACGGTTTCCAAATGGTGTAGTAGTTCGCCGAATGTTTTGCCATGAACAATCACGTCATCCAGATATACTAGGCACACCGTATGCGGAAGTCCTTCTAGTACCACATCCATCAGCCGCTGGAAGGTGGCGGGGGCGTTGGTCAACCCAAAGGGCATGACATTGAATTCGTACAGGCCCGTGCCAATAGAAAAAGCTGTCTTTTCTTTATCTTGTGGGTCCATCTCAACTTGCCAGTATCCGGAGCGCAAGTCCAACGTAGCAAACCAGGATGATCCTCCAAGTGCCTCCAGTGTCAGATCGATTCGGGGTAAAGGGTACGAATCTTTCTTTGTTGCCTCGTTAAGTCTTCTATAATCGATACAGAAGCGAAGTGACCCATCCTTTTTTTGTACAAGAACCACCGGCGAACACCAAGGACTTCGGGAGCGCTGGATGATGTTTTGCGCTTTCATGTCCTCCAAAATTCGGTAAGCTTCTTCTCTTCTACTGATGGGTAATTTTCTGGGAGGTTGTTTAATCGGCGCAGCGTTAAGTGTATCGATTTGGTGTCGGCTGACCGTAGTCCTTCCTAGCGATTTTGAGAAGAGTTTAATATTTCGAGAAACCAGGGATGTCAAGCTCGTCTTTTCTTCTGCTGTTAAGTGGGGTGAAGTTTTCTTTATCATCTCCTGCAGGTCGTTTGATAATTCTGTATCTTCTGCATTTTCAACTGGGCGGCAGCAGAACAGCTTCGGTTGAGTCTCGAACTGAATAATGAGGTCGTCTTTCTTAAACACGATCTCTTGCTCCGATGTGTTGGTGATCCGCACGGAAATCTCGCCTGTGGATACTTGGCAGATAGAGTCGGCCATCGAAGATTGTTGGTTAGGAAACAACACCTTAACGTACAGAATTTCGTTTTCGGGAGCCAAAGTTGATAGGTGCAGCCAACTGTCGGAAAGTGGGGCAATATGGACTTCGTTCTGCCTGGTAGAGCCTTTTAACGGAATAATTTCATCATCCAGTTGTAAGGTCCCGTTTTGGAGATCAATTTTGGTAGGACATTTTTGCAGCACATCTAAACCCACGATACAGTCATCCGAAATTGCTGCTACGTATACGGGTTGACAAAATCGCCGCTGGCCAATTTGAAGGGTAGCCTGTAGGATTCCTGTCACTGGTGTCGTCTCTTCGGTGGCCGTCTGGATGATGGCATGCGAAGAGGATATCGCCGGGCTGGTGGCCATCTGCCGGATAAGACGAGGATGTATGATAGTACGGGTGGCACCTGTATCAAGAATACCTAGACAAAAGACATTATTGATACTGACTGGTAAAAACAAATTGCTAGGATTGTTGGTCGAGCGGATGTATAACATTTCTGATGGAGAGGCTGCTGAATCTGCCCCTAACCTTGCCTCTCTAGAGTTAGGGGTCGTTGGTTTTCCGGAGACCCCGTAAGGTGAGGTCTTAAGTTAATAGCACGAGGACCCAAACAAGCGCCCTCGATGTCAAAGATCACGGACAAACCTTCCTGTCGTAGGTTAGGGGCTCGTCGTAATTCACTGCGTGGCACATACGCCACGTCACCACTATCATCACGTTTCACGAAACCGTATCCAGTCCGATGAATGAACTTGATCTTTCCGAGGATATTCCTCTCCTTGGCTTGTTTAACTTCCGTAGGAGCATTGGGTGGGTTTCTTTGCGGCAGCTTACGCTCCCTTAAACTGCCGGAGCCCCGTTTCCCGGTACCAGAGCATCATCAACAGCCTTTGTCTGGTAAACGTCAACTTCTGCGACGCGTACTTGTCGACGACTTTGCCGTGTTGCCGCTAAATTAGCTTCCGCACGTACTGCCAATGACAATGCCATTTCCAAGGATTCGGGAGCCGAATCACGCACACGTTGTTGGATTACGACATCAAAAATCCCGTCTACAAACTGGCCTAATGCAATTCGATTCTTAGCGTGCTCCGGGCAATCTGGAAACGCGAGATCCGCTAAACGTTGGAGATCCGTCGCTAATTCGCTGAATGTTTCCTTGGTTTTTGGACTCTTCCTCGAAGTTGCGAGTGTGATGTCGCTTGTTCGAACTCATCACCGAATCGCCGTCTCAGCGCAGCCTCTAAGCGGGTGAAGTCGTCCCTGACCTCTGTGGGCAGCGTTTCAAAATAGACTAAAGCCGTTCCTCGCAGGTATGGAGCCAAATAGAGCGCTTTCAAGTTTCCGGTCCATCCATTGACTCTGGCTACGGTCTCGAAATGTAGATAAAAAGTGCGCCATGGTGTCTTCCCATCGAATTCTCGTGGCTTCACCGCCACGTGAGGTAACGAGGGTATACTCAAAATAGCTGGTTCCTGAGGCTTCGTACTAGGTGTTTGGGCGGTGGTAATAGACTTCGGATTTGTACTGACGTGTGTAGAGTGCAAGACAGGTGCCGTAGTTGGGTCAATTTCTACGGAAGCATTGGTGGTTAGAGGATATACGTCGACGTCAGGTCCTGTAGGAGAAGAGAGGTTAGCGAGTTGTTCTAGGCGTGAATCAAGAAATTCCTGCTGGGTTATCTCAAGTTTTCCCATCCGAGATGTTACGTCGGCGACTGACTGCTGTAAATTCTCAATTCTTGATGTTTGATCAGTCAGAAGCTTGGACTGGGCGGCCAATTTCTCTAAAACTAATTTCATCTGTTCTGCGTCCATGGTCACGTGCAAATTAATTTAAAACTCGGTTGTGGAGTTGATCGAGACCCCACATCTGACACCAATTGTTACGTGCTCGCCAGAAATAATTACTTTAAATTTGAGAAAAACCACGGATTGAGATTAACGAAAAAGATTTTATTTACTGCACGCTGTCCACTCAGCAGTTCGACAAAATCAGAAGAAAAAGTGTCAGAAAAATTGACATAAGATTGGGATGTTAAAGGAGCACTGCTTTGCCGACACTAATGTGCCTAACACATTAGCATTGATGTAGCTTTGGGATTCCGTAACAGTATGTATACATACCTCCCTGGGAATTATCAATTGTGAGTTTTCTAGAATATTGAAGTAGATTTTTTGGAAAACCGCAGGGTCAGTTGATTCTTTCTCAAAAAACGCCTTCTTTCATTTATATTTCTACCCAACGGATAGCATTACTTTCAAAAAATGCGGTTTTTGACAGATTTGCCTTCGAATATGGCACAATGGGTATCTACGAATTTTTGTTTACGTAGCGTTGACAAAACAGCCGAATGTGTTAGGTTGTGCAGGACGACAATGGACAATTCTCGCTGATCCACTAAGGTCGGTAAGAAGTTAACAGAGACCTTCGATGTCAAAAACAGGATTCAGACAGGGCGATGCACTGTTATGTGATTTTTTTAACGTTATCCTTGAAAATACCGTGCGGGATTCAATTCAAGAGGCACGATCTACTTCGAGTCTGCACAATAAGCTGATGACATTGACGTAATTGGGAGAAAGCAGTGAGACGTCAATGAAGCTTTTGTGAGCATTGAAGCGGAAGCGGCTAAGGTGGGTTTAATGGTAGACGAGGGCAAAACTAAATATATGCTGTTCTTAAAGAAAGACGCACAACCCCGACGTCTTGGCCAGAACGTCACTATTGGCAGCTATAACTTTGAGGTAGGATGCACGATGAGCGAGTTCGGATCGCGATAATACCACCGCCATCGAATGTTTATTTCTGTATTTATTGCACGCGGATTTGTTGTTAGAGGTGGACTAAGACATAAAGTCCTAAGTCTCCAGTATGTAAGTGAACGCCTCATAACGATCCACAACAAGGCAAATGTCTGTAACATCAGCCTCATATGCGTCCATGCCCCCACGGAAGACAAGGATGACTCCATCAAAGATGATTGCTATGATCTCCTAGACAGAATACATACCAAATGCCCCAGCTATGATACCAAAATCATATAAGGAGATTTTAACGCTAAACTGGGTAAAGAAAGCATTTTTGAACGGCTCATCGGCAAACACAGCCTACATGACACCACTTCTGATAACGGACACAGGCTGATCAACCTTGCCACGGGGCGAAATCTTATTTTAGCCAGCACACGATTTCCCCACCTTGATATACACAAAGGCACCTGGCGGTCGCCAGATCAATCAGTCATCAACTGGATTGATCATATCGCGATTGACGTCAGACACTCCTCCACTATTCTTGATGTTCGCACTTTCCGAGGAGCGAACATCGACTCAGACCACCATCTTATAGTAGCGAAGATACGCCAGCGCATAACATGAACACCGCGGAGTAGAGTTAGAACACCAAGCTATGACGTCGGAAAGCTACTATCGCCGGAGATCGCCAGTGTCTTTGCCGACCGCGTCTCCCTTAAGCTCTCCGATACACCTCAATCCTCCACTCAGTCAGTAGAGCAACAATGGAGCCTGTGCAAACAAGCCCTGAAGAGCACAGCAAGTGTTTGGCCTTAAAGCTCCACCACGACGAAACATCTGGTTCAAGGACGAGTGTAAAAGGATTTATGCAGATAAGCAGGAGGCATACAAAGCCTCACTACACAAAAAAACACGGCTCATGAGCTCTACGAGCTTAAAAGAAGGGAGAAACAAAAGCTTCTCAAGAGAAAAAAGAAAGAGCACGAGAATCGGGCCATTAAAAACTTGGAGAGGTGCTATTGCAGGCACGACGTTCGAAGATTTTATAAACGGATAAAACGAATGTCTCAAGGCTATAAAGCCCAAACAGAGGCCTGTAAGGATGAGAGCGGACACCTAGTAGTATAATCGCAGTCGATGCGGAGAATTTGGGAAAACCACTTCTGCAGACTGTATAACGGTGATGACAGCAAACATACCGCCGTCGGGTAGAATGATCCATTTCCTAACGACGAAGATCGTAGAGATTTCCGTTTCCCTGACCTCGACGAAGTTGAGATTGCCATGTCGAAACTCAAGTCGAATAAAGCTGCTGGCGCAGATGGACTGTCTGCTGAGCTCTTTAAAGCGGCTGCGGGTGAGCTGGTTAGGAGCATGCACCGGCTCATCTCTAAGATATGGTAAGAGGAAAGCATGCCCGAGGAATGGAGTCTCAGCATTGCCCGATCCACAAAAAAGGACACCCCTTGAACTGCGCCAACTACATAGGAATAAGTCTCCTTAATGTCGAATACAAGATCTTCGCTGCCGTTTTTTGCGAACGCTTGAAGCCATTCGTAAATAAGCTGATAGGTCCTTATCAGTGTGGCTTCAGGCCAGGGAAGTCCACCATCGATCAAATCATCACAATACGGCAGATCCTGGAGAAAACCAATGAATTTCAAGTCGACACTCACCATCTATTCGTCGACTTCAAGACCGCATACGACAGCGTTATTAGAGATGAGCTATATAACGCCATGTTTACTTTTGACATCTCTGCTAGACTATGCAGGATGACTCTGGAAAATGCTCGCTGCTCCATCCAATCGGTGCGGAACTGACCGATAGCTTCGAAATCAAAAAAGGATTTAGACAGGGCGATGCGCTGTCGTGTGATTTTTTTAACATCATATTAGAAATGATTGTGCAAGAATCACTGGCCAATACCAGAGGCACAATCTGTTTCAAATCCTCGCAACTCCTTGCGTACACCGACGACATTGACATAATAGGCAGATCGCAGCGAGATGTCAATGAGGCGTTTGAGAGTATTGAGATGGAGGCGGCAAAAATTGGTTTGGCAGTTAATGAGGGCAAGACGAAAAAAGGACAATTACCACCGACGTCTTGGACAGAACGTGCATATTGACAGATATAAGTTTGAGGTAGTTAAGGACTTCATATACCTCGGCTCCGCAGTGACTTGGAACAACGACAACAGTTTCGAAATCAAGCGCAGAATTACTCTTGCCAAGCGCTGCTTCTTTGGGCTCAAGAGGCAACTGAGAAGTAGAGCCCTCTCTCGTGCGACCAAGTTGACCTTATATAAGACCTTAATCATCCCGGTCCTGTTATACGGGGCAGAAACATGGATTTTATCTAAAGCGAATGAGGAAATCCTTGGTCGTTTCGAGAGACAGATTCTGCGTGCGGTTTTCGGTCCTATAAACACAGAGGCGGGTTGGAGGAGTAGATTCAATCAAGAACTGTACGGGTTGAACAGCGACATGAGTCTAGTCAGGCGTCTACGGATCCAATGCCTAAAATGGCTAGGCCATGTAGAGCGAATGGGCACCACAGCTCCAACCCGTAGAGTCTTTGAATCCGACCCCGAGGGACGAAGAAATAGAGGACGGCCGCACCTAAGGTGGCGCTCACAGGTGGAAAGGGACCTCAACCAATTGGGCGTGCGGCATTGGAAAAGACTTGCGAAAGAACTTGCTAGGTTCACCCCGAACTGTAGCGCCCGTTAAGTAACTAAGTATGTCGTTGAAGAGAATGATCCATCTGTAGTTGGTGCATTTCTAGTGCATCGAACAAACGAGCTTCTATTTATCGGACATGCTTTCCTCTGACCATAGCTTACAGATGAGCTGTCTGGAAAAGCTCAGGTGACAGACCGTCTGCACCAGAAGCGTTTTTGGTCTTAAGTAGATTTCTTTTCTGTCATCGTACGCCATCAGCAGCGGATTTTTGTCTATCTTCGCCATTGTACAGTATATAGAATTAATTGTTCCGTCCTCTTAGTGACAGCTGCTCTTTGACAGAGTAGGTTTATTGTTAAAGGTTGATCATTTTCATAATAGTGGCACGAGGGCAGTCTACTTGACAAAAAAGTGAACGTTCAGAAGTTATTCACTACCAAGATCTGAGCAAGAGTTTTGATAGAACTCTTAATAGGCGGCCGTAGAGTCGTAGAGTCGTAGAGTCCTTACAGCAATACGTGTATATTACCAGCCATAATATCGATCCCTTTCACACACATGGGGGATTGAGAGAAGTTTGGCTCTGGTCCTTCATGGGTTGTAACGCCACCAAAGAAGAATATCGGCTTACCAGACATTACAGTCATCTTGAAGCTATAATTTTCACTATTTTGAGAACTTATTTGAAGTTAGCTTGAGACTATGTTTTATAATCAAACGAATTAGGTAAGACTAGCATGTTGGACAGATAAATAAAGTTCCGCATTCGATCACCCCAAGGGCTATCGGCACTCATCAATGGACAATTACTAGCATAAAACAGGAGTTGTATAATATGTTTAAGCACAACTGCCTACGGGCAAGACAATGACATCCAGATATAACCTATACTCCATGCAATACTCCATGCTGCTTCAACACTCACAAGATCTATCGATCCGATAATCCGATCCCCAATCTGCCGTCTGACCACATGAACGACTCTAGTTAATTAATGTTTTATGTCCAATTATGGTGCTATTACCTTTCATCGCTTTACATCACCTTAGCCGCGCCTTATCGCCGAATGAAAAATCTTCTTCGTCGACTGGTAGCCAATGACCGGGCATCGAACGGGACGTACTTAGGTCCGGTACTGCGAAGTACATTTCCCATTATGCATGGTACTTCGTTTACTCCCTGTCATTATTATCGACATTCGACAGTCTTTGCCTTTGACTTTTATTTATTTCCACACGGTTTGTTGGGGGCTTTTTGTTTCTTGGTACTCGATGGAGTTTGTTATGCTCTTGAGTTGAAAACAAGGCAGAGGAGACCAAGATCGAGAAGAAAACCAAAAACAGCACCAACAACATCGTATCCAAGAAGTAACCAGTTTTTCCGGAAAACCTTTATATTTTTTGTCCTTTCATCTTCGACAATAAAACCTGACTTTGGTTCTGTGCTGTGTCGTGAGGTTTGCTGCTGTTACATAGTATTGGTGGTGGTTTTATGTCTTAGGCTGGCAGTGGACGGCAGTTGGATTGGAGTTAACCAGATCAGTGGAAACCACATAGTGTGCAGAGACCCTTAACACTGTGTATTATGGTACTCGTAGAGCGTGTATGCTGGGTCGAGTTGAGTTTCTTTTCCACATCTCTATTTGGTTGGTCGATGTCTTTTCTTCTTTTTTATTTGTTCAGTTTTATTTATTGGTTTCTTTGGTAAAGTGAAATCTGCCTCATGCTAGGCAATAGGCATGGTGTATCGCTTGTGGTTGTGGTGCTGTTGTTGTGCTCAACTTTTAACCTCAAAAGTGATGTAATCGCATTGAGGTTGAGTTTTGTTCTTTGTTCGTTGATGTTGCTGCTGTTGCTGCTGGTAATAGTCGTCGTCGTTCGTTGGGCTAAGATTTAAGAACCTTAATGACCAGAGAGGAGTTAGCCCAGTTTATTATTATTTATTTATTTTTAGTCTTTTATGTTAGCGTCGTCGTTCGTCATTTAACATGGTTGTTGTTGGTGCTTTTGTCGATCTGCAGCAGGTGAAGTGTGATCGCGTCTCGTTTATTTAAGGCACTTTGCACAGATTATTGCAATGGTTGCTGGTTGGACAAGACGAACGAATGAATGACATTAGGTGAAACTGGTTTTCAAGTTACAGTCGAGGACGTAGGAAAAGAAGGTGAGAAGGAAATAAATCACTATCGGGCAAAGTAAATAGGTTTTCTGGTTATATTGCCTGTTTTTTATGGACGAGAACGGTGTTGCGGTTAAATGACTGTGATCTAGGTAGCGTGTGTTCATTGCAGCAGCTCGTGCTTTTCTTCTTCTAGCCCTTGTACGCTCTAAGGTGCGAATATGTCTAACTCTTTTGCTGGAAGAACTAGTGTAGTTTATTTTTTTTTTTGTTCAAAATGGGTAGTCATTAGTGCTGTTGAAAGTGGAGGAACACTTAATGGGATGAAGTTTAATTTGCACGGAAATATTGTTTAAAGGAGCGGTCGTCCGCGAGCGTATACTTTTTACGAGTATCGCTTCAATTACAGCTGACGGCCGAGTTTATATTTCAAGCTTTGATGTAGCCATAATATCTTACGAGCATTGAAGCTAGAATAATTTTGACTTTCGGAAATATACATACATACATGTATCTAATTCGGGTCAAATTATTAGTGGTCACGTTTAGTTGTAGAGTTGATGAATTACCTCGGAGGTATGAACTCGAATGAGCCCTCCGAGAAATCGGTAAATATGATTCTGAGAACAACCAAAATAGAAGCCCAACAGTTCAAACAAATGATTTAGTTGGAGGCTCGGAATTTTGTGTGTTATTGATTCACGAGTGCAAGGTGAGGTTAGGTAAGTGTGTGCCCTATAGACGAAAGGTCAAGGCTCACTTAGACTACGAGGAAAACGATTGTGCCCAGTTAATGTTTAACCCATAGAAACCTACAAATTTTCTGTTGAGTTAGAATAGAAATAGAAAGTGCAGATAAAAATCCTAGTAGTCTGTTCAGCCCAATGTTACTTACCTCCTCTAGTACCGAAAGGAAGTGACTTCCAAGGAACATGTTCCTATTTTGGGCTAGTTCTGGGCATTCACACAGTAGGTGACGAACAGCGTTTGGGGACTCCGTCAATCTAAACGACTTATATGACCCCTGAACAAACACTCTAGTGACATACTCAAATTCAATAGGGTGGATATCAGGAGACTAGTCAGCTACCTAACAGGACACTGCGGTCTGATATATCATCCAAACAAAATTAGCCTCTCGTCCGAAACTGTGGGTCGGCTCTGTCTCGAGGACGAAGCGACGGCGGAACACATACTTTGTGATTGTGTTGCTCTCTGCCATATTAGGAAGCCTATCCTTCTCAGTGAAGTGATGACTCCTGAGGAGATTACCTTGGCTCCTACGAGAAGCATTCTCAATTTTATTATAGATGTGGAGAGGCTCCTCGGCTAATCGGCTAGCAGGCGCAATAGATCTGCAAAGGTCGCAATGCCGTATTGCTAGTGGTAGCACTAGTCCCATATAAGAAAAATAATAAAAAATTAATTGGAAGTGGCCATATATTGTGAGTGTTTTACCTTTATCAGTAAACATTAGGCAACAAGGTGATGCGAGATGCGATGCGAGTTGCGATTCGGGAAGCGATACGAGAAGCGATACGAGATGCGGTGCGAGATGCGATATGGTGCGCACAATGAAAGCTGCTCTGTACTGTTCTGTTGCGATGTATTCATCATCAGGCGAAGAATTTTAAAATAAAAGTTTATATTTACCGGGTCTTCCAATAAGGACTTGACAACTTTTTAGGGTTCCGTGCGTCCGAAAAAAAAAAAAAATGGAACCCTTATAGGATCACTCGTGTGTCCGTCTGTCCGTCGCTCACAGTCAATTATCTCCGAATCTACTGGCCCGATTAAGTTGAAATTTGGTACACATATCAATTTCTGTGACACAAAGGGTATACGGGAGGTACTTTTGGGGGAAGGTGGAAAATTAAAAAAAAAATTGAAAACTGCATTGTGTGATATGTCAAATGGAAGGTCTTTTTGTTACGATCTTAAACACGATCTTATCACCGAAACTACTTTACCTAAAATTTTGAAAAAAAAAATTCAGAAATTAGTTGTCTACTTATAGTTATAGATATTAAATTAACATAGTAAATCACTCAATATTGTGCTACCAACTTACTTTTGCAGGTGGAATGTGTGGGAGAACATATTTTTCAACTCCAATATTAAGTTTTGTTGAATCGGTTTGTAGATGAATATTTAATGAAAAAAATAAGCCCACAATGAGCATTCTACGGCCAATATTTTGTATGTATGTTGGCGTTACAGTCCATGAAGAACCTGAGCCGAGCTTCTCTCAATCACCCATGTTGTGTGTGATTTCATTTTCACATAGGTGAAAGGGACCTACAGTTTATTGCCGGTTCCGAACGGCGAATTTCGAGAAGCTTTTCATGACAATTTTACTACAGAGGGTTTTGTCAGAACCCCGCTGAGGAGAAACACCGTGAAAAACACGTTCAATGACATGGCTGTGCCGGGATTCGATCCCGAGTCATCGGCGTCAGAGGCCAACACACCACTGCGCCACGGTGCCAATATTTTAGGAGATATTAATTTTTCAATTTAATTCCGCCCGCGGCATAAAAAATAAAAATAAAAATAAAAATTCTTAGTAAGGCGTAGGCCCTTACTACGGCATTGCGAGTCATGCTTGTGAGACGTTCACGTGGCTCTACTTGAGACCGATTTGTGCGCTACTGTCTTTTTATAGATAATGGCACGGAACCCTTTGTGCGCGAGTCCGACTCGCACTTGCCCGGTTTTTTTTTTTAAATAAAACGCAAACCATTTGAAATATTTCAAAAACTCTACTATCGGCTTGAAGCACAATCAAAACGTTTATGAATGGAGCTCGACCTCGTTCATATGGCCACCGCGGGCACGTTTTTTGGATGACTACGCCACACATTGGCTTTGAGCTCTTCCATCGTCGTTGGCTTGTTGGCATAAACAAATAACTTAACGTAGCCCCAAAGAAAATAGTCTAGGGCCGTTAAATCACTCATCAAACTTATTCTTCATTAAATCGATTGTAATTTGTGCTGTGTGACTTGTGGCACCATCCTGTTGAAACCACATGTCGTCCAAGTCCTTATCTTCCAATTCGGGCCAAAAATAATCAGCAATCATGGCGCGATAACGCTGGCCATTCACAGTAAGTGACGATCGGCCCAATAACGCCGCCGGCATGCAAACCGCACCAAACAGTTATTTTTTGTGGATGAAGTGATTCATGAAGAAAATGTGAATTTTCACCCGACCAATAACTCATATTTTGCTTATTGACGAACCCAACGAGCCAAAACTGAGCTTCGTCACTGAAGGTGATTTTGCGATGAAATTCATCATCTTGGCGCATCTTCTCCAGAGCCCAATCGGAGAATGTACGTCGCTTCAAATAGTTCATCGGGCTCAATTCATAAGTAAGCTTGATCCTGTATGGGTGTAAGCCAAGATCCTTACGCAAAATACGCGTTCATGTGGTCTGAGCGATGCCCAATTCTTGAGAACGCCGTGCAATTGATTGAATTGGATAGTTTGCTACGGACGCCCGAACGGCAGCGATATTTTCTACACTTGACCAACCCATTGTCTCGCTGATATGGCAATATCACACAACGAATATGTAGACTCTAATTTTTGCACAAGACTTGTTATTGCCTATCTACTAGGGCGCGAATTACGACCGAAAATTGGAGTTAACGCTCTTAAAATTGCGGTCACCGACTCCGAGTTTCGGTAGAAAATTTTTATAATTTGCAGACGTTGTTCGTTCGTGTACTTTACCATGATGAAAATGTTGACCTTACTGAATTAACTAACAATGATAGCTCGATGGTTAGTGAAAGGATGCGTTCACAAATCGAATTCAAAGCTGTCAATTCCCTATTGGAAAACCCTTTATATATCCATAGTTAAGGAACGATGAAAGAAAATGTTTGGAATGCACAGGAATGTCGTTCAAAACATTTGGCCACATTTTGGAAAAATTGAAATTTTTATATTAGGAAACTAATGAAATTGCAACAAAACAACAACAACAAGATACTACTTGCACAGAATCGCTTGAAGAAGTGATCAGAAGAGTATGTGTGCGAGAAGCTTGCGAGAATCTCGCGAGATGCGCATCGAAATTCGCTTCACGGCTACGCGCAGCCTTAGTGTACACAACGCAAGATTGAAAAATGAAGAACTTCCCCGTCCTCGACCAGATTTCCATTTCCACTCATGCGTTCATACATACATATGTATATTCAATCAACATAATATCATGCACGCTACATACAGAACAAGAACTTAAGAAGCAAACACTCCACGACACCATTTCCATTTTCTCATTTTCCTATTTCCTCGATAAGACTCACGCACATATTGCGTTAATCATCACGAATTTAATTGGAGTCACATTTTATGCATAGAAAACCATTACAAAATGCAATTAATTTACATTCAGTGCCGCGGAACAGGAGCCCTCTTGTGGTTTCCTCGCAGACTGCCTCTCCTTAAGCCTCCTCCAGTTTTCTCGTTTTTAAAAATGATTTGAAAAAAGAACAACAGGCGAGATGAGACCCCGGTTTGTCAACAGAAAAAAACAAAGGCATGTCTTCAAAGGAAAGCCACACAGAGATTTACGAGAGTCCATGTGGAATCCTTTGGGCTCTGTTGACTTACCGCTATACGTTGTCAACGATATTTAATATGATCGTTCATTCATTCGTACGGCGTTGGTTCCCCCTCGTTTTGCTATCAGCCTTTGAGTACATCCCGATGTTTTGCTTAAATATGTTGTTTTGTTTCGTGTCTCCATAAATCCGTCAGCCATTTGTATACATTACCTTCGAATGGTACTAAATGTGTCTGAGATGAGAGAGGAAACTTCTTAATGCGGTGTAATTAAGAAATGTCGAATCAACAGAAAAGAAGGAAAGGATTATACCTACATATGCATACGGCTTACAAAACGAAATCTGCTTTGAGGTCTGATTAAGCAGAGCATTCAAAACACGACTGTTCCGAATTGATTTGTTGACACTGATACCTGTCACCCGATCATGATCGCATTTCACTTTTTAAGTCGCATTATGTTCGGTTTGTTGGAGATTTGACAACTGAACACGTACACGCGTATTTAGTGTGCGAAGGGTAAAATAAGGTCAGCTGATCGGACTGCCTGTGGACTGCATAGATATGTAGGTGATGAAGGAGTGATTTTGATAACAAGACGTGTGTGAAAAAGCTGATTGGAAATAAGACGATTGTAGGCTTAGTGGATAAACTTGATCGCGGAAAGTGTCGGATGGCCGACAGCTGATCATGACGAAAAAGGGTTTCGAATCCCTTTCCCGTTTCTCTGTATTGTGATCTTTAACCATCTAGTATATACTCGTTCAGTAAATACATTTATTTTGCTTTGCCGTCTTCTTCAGCTGATCCAAACATATGACTCTCGACACGATCGCCGGCTCCACAATCTAAACAAGTAAATAAGGAAAGAGGAAAAGACTAAAGAATAAGCAACAAGGCAACAATTGCGCTTATGTGCTCTCGGCATGTATAGTCACATTCCCCTTTGGAGCTACGTTAAATAAACAAGAAGTGAATAGCCTCTTTATACGCGAGTTCTCTTAACCTGGGGAAGATCGTTTTTATTACATATGGGGTTCTTTTAGATGGAAGAGCACTTGTAGTTATACGCTTTTCTGTTTCTACACTTTGACGTGGATATGTGTGTAGTTAGCATTACGAAGTGACGGTCGTATTGGTTTCTTGATGATCGTACCGATTTAGACAATACTTTGTTGCTCACTTTTGAAATACTAAATGGAGAATTTCATATAAACTTTTAGAAATATATTATTATATGCCTACACAGCACTTGTGCCTTAAGCAATTGCCTACAGCAAGGACTACGTTTTTAACATACGCATGTCTCAAACTTCAATATTTTCTGATCAAGTGGAAAATTGCTAAAACTACATATACCCATTTTGAAAGCTTACTTACTTACTTTGATGGCGCTACAGTTCGGGGTGAACCAGGGCCTCAACCAACAAGCAGATATTGAAAGGGGACGTTTAGTGAATTCAAAACAGTGTTCGGTTTAAATTACTGACGATTTGGACGTGGTCTACACTCATGACTGATTTTTGAAAATGTTAAAAAAAATCGTTAACTTGAAATACTCGAGCGCGTCAGATTTTTCTACTGTTGGTTCAACTCGATGTCAGAGTCATCCTAAATGATAATCTGACAATTGTGTAGAGGAGTATTGTTAATCTGACAATTTAAAAAACTTTGCATGTGAAACACTGGGAAAGAGTGAGAAGGAACGAGAGGCGTGGAGTGGGCAATACATAGATATCAGCATCTGTACGCTCATGCTTTATCGATGGTTTTAGCTATATCGCCCCATGAAAACCGTCAGATTATACGTTTTTCGTAATTGTGATAGAATTCCCTCCAAAATAAAAAAAAAAATTAATCGCGCTCGAGTATTTCGAGGTGATGTGTTTTTTTTTTACAACTTTGCGACTCCCCCATTTCCTTATGCCACGCTCAAATTGTCAGATTATTGAAATGTACACTTTTCAGGATATACTTAACTTACATGTTCTTAATCTGACGCGCTCGAGTTTTTCCGAGGATCGATTTTTTTTTACTAATCTGACGGGCTGCCCTCAACGCACTCCCCTATATTAAGGGTTCATATTTGGTAGGGGTACATTACAGGATGCAAGGTTTCTCCCCATATGATTTTCTGACGCGCTCGAGTAACGTGCGAAATCCCCGCTTGGGCTCCCCTATTAGAAGAAGCAGCGATTGGCAAGAGTTATTCGGCGTTTTAGGTAGACGAAGTCCTTGACTACTTCAAAAATATAGCTGCCGAAGGTAACGTTCTGACCAAGACGTCGGTGTTACGCGTCTTTCTTGGATGACAGCATATATTTGGTATTGTCCCCATTTACCCTTAGACCCACTTTAGCCGCTTCTGCTTCAATGATTGCGAACGCCTCATTGACGTCTCGCTTTGTCCGTCCAATTACGTCAATGTCATCTGCGTAGGCAAGCAATTGTGTGGGCTTGAAGTAGATCGTTCCTCTTGTATCGGCCGCAGAGTCCCGCACGATCTTTTCAAGTATTTTCAAGTATGATGTTAAAGTAATCACATGGCAGTGCGTCACCGTGTCTAAAACCTTTTTTAACATCAAAGGGGTCGGTTAGTTCACTTTCGACCCTAATGGAGCAGCGAGAGTTCTCCATAGTCATCCTGCACAGTCTGACGAGTTTGGCAGGAATGTTGAAACATGACATTTCTCTGTATAGCTCGTCTCTATAAACAATGTCATACGCGGCTTTAAAGTCGACGAAAAGATGGTGCGTGTCGGCTTGGAATTCATGGGTCTTCTCTAAGATCTGCCGTAGTGTAAATATTTGGTGTATCGTGGATTTGCCTGGCCTGAAACCACACTGGTAGGAACATATCAGATTGTCCGCGAACGGCTTCAGGCACTTACACAGTACGGCAGAGAGGATCTTGTACGCGATGTTCAGGAGGCTTATCCCTCTGTAATTGGCGCAGTCATATGGATCTCCTTTCTTGTGGACCGGGCAAGATCTCCATTCATCGGGCATGCGTTCTTCCGACCATATCTTGCAGATGAGTTGGTGCATGACCAGCTCATCGTCAGCTGCTTTAAACTGTTCCGCGGGGAGTCCGCCTGCTCCAAGTTTCGATATCGCTATCTTAACATCGCCTAGGTCGGGTGGACGGGATTCTCCTTCATCTTCGTCCATTGTGAATGGTTCGTTCTGCCTGACGGCGGCATTTTTCCTATCATCGCCGTTATAGAGTCTGCAAGAGTGGTCCTTCCACAATCTCAGAATCGACTGTGCCTCCACTACTAGTTGTCCGTGCTCATCCCTGCAGGCTTCTGCTCTGGCTTTATAGCCGTGGCATGTTCGTATTTTTTTCTGGCAAAATTTTCGGACGTCGTTCCTGCCGTAACACCTCTCCATCTCCTTCTCCATTTTCCTTCTCAGAGGCACATGCGCCCCAATTCGCATCCATTCCTTGGCTGCAACAAGGTAATGATCCGAGTCGATGTTGGCTCCTCGAAAGGCTCGGACTTCTAGGATGCTGAAGGAGTGTCTGCCGTCGATCGCAATATGATCAATTTGATTGGTTGTCGATTGATCACTACCTTGTTGTATCCAAGGTACGAATGAAGGTATCAAGGATGCCACGGAGTCGAGCTGGACAACGAAAGTTTGACGTCGGAATGCTACAATCGCAGGAGACCGCTAGGACCTTTGCCGATCGAATTTTCCTCAACCTCTCGCAAACTCCAATGACACCGGGGCAACCCACAGAACAACAGTGGGAGCTTTACCAGCGTGCCATCAGAGACGCTGCCTCTGACGTGTTGGATTTCAAACATCCGACAACTAGAAACCTCTGGTTTCATGAGCAATGCGGGCAAGCCCATGTAGTAAAACAAAACGCCTACAAAGCCATGATACATAGACGGACGAGAGCCACTCGTGAACACTACGAGCAGAAACGGATGCTATCAAAAGAATAATGCTTGCAAGTTGTATGAAAAAGTAAAACGGACATGCCAGGGCTATTAAGCCAGAGCAGAAGCCTGTAGGGATGAAGACGGATAGCTAGTAGTAGAGTCACAGTCGATGCTGAGAATATGGAAAGAACACTTCTGTAGACTGTTTAACGGCGATGAAAGATCTAATACTGCTGTCAGGTAGAATGTTCCATTCGCACCGGGCGAAGATGCAAGAGAAATTAAGCTAGTAATTTCAAAGGCTGTCTGCCAAACTATTTAAAGCGGCTGGAGATGATCTGTTAGGGCACATGCACCAGCTCATCTGTAAAATATGGTGGGAGGAAAGCATGCCCGACGAATGGAATCTCAGCATTGTTTGCCCAGTCCACAAGAAAGGAGACCCCTATAACTGCACCAACTACAGGCGAATAAGTCTCCTTAACATCGCATACAAGATCTTCTCTGCCGTACTGTGTGAACGCCTGAAACCCTTTGTGGATAATCTTATAGGTTCATGTCAGTGTGGTTTCATGCAAGGTAAGTCCACAATAGCCCAGATATTCACACTGCGGCAGATCTTGGAGAATACCCAAGAATACCAAATCGACCCCCATCACTTTTCGTCGATTTCAAGACCGCGTATGACAGTGTGCATAGAGACGAACTATACAGCGCTATATCCAGTTTTGACATCCCTGCCAAACTCGTCAGATTCAGCAGAATGACAATGGAGAACTCTCGCTGCTCCATTAAGGTCGGTAGGGAATTAACCAAGACCTTAAGAAGAATTTAGACAAGGAGACGCGCTCTCATGTAATTTCTTTAACATCGTGCTTGAAATTACCATACGAAATTAACTGACCAACACAAAAGGTACGATATATTTCAAGTCTGCGCAACTGCACGCGTTTGCGGATGACATTCACGTAATTGGTAGAACACAGCGGGACGTCAATAAGGTATTCGAAGGCATTGAAGCAGAAGCGGCTAAAATGGGTCTTTCGGCTATCGAGGGTAAAACGAAATATATGCTGTCAACCAAAAAAGACGCCCAACACCGACGTCTCGGCAAAAACGTCACCATTGACAGCTACAGAATCAAAGTGGTCAAGGACTTCGTCTACCTTGGCTCACTTGTGACCAGCGACAACAACTCTAGCGCTATGCAGAATTACACCAGATCAAAGGCAGAATTACCCGTGCCAATCGCTGCTTCTTTGGGCTTAAGAGGCAAAAGACCAAAGTTGCGCTGTACAAAACCTTAATCATCCCGATCCTCCTCTATGGCACAGAGACCTGGACTTTAACGAAAGCGGATGAGAGGCCCTTGGTCATTTCGGGAGAAAAATTCCGCGTTCAATCTGTAGTCTCGTTTTTATAAACGGGGAGTGGAGAAGAAGATTCAACGATGAACTATACGGACTGTATAGCGACATCGGCCTGGTACGACGTCTGGGGATCCAACGTCTAAGATTGGAACGAATGATTGGAAAACACAGCTCCGGCCCGAGAAGTCTTCGAGTCCAACCTCGAGGGACGACGCAGGAGAGGACGACCGAATCTAAGGTGGTGCACACAGGTGGAAGGGGACCTTAACCAACTGGGAGTACGTCGCTGGAAATAGGTGCCTCAAGACCGTCCCAGCTGGAGAAGTTTGTTGGTTGAGGCCCAGTTTCACACCGGACTGTAGCGCCGCCTAAGTAAGTAAGTATGATGTCATATATAGTTTATTGTGGCCGTAAAGATCAAATTTGCTCAGAAAAGGTATAGTTTTTTCGAAACGTTTTCACGATGCAAGACGTCACTTATAGTCTATCCAAAATACTCCTATTAGACGAGTTTTATTTACGGATTGTACATTGTACAACATTCAGCGGCTTAAGTACCAGCTCCAAAGCACTTAACAAATCTCTTCCTCATTGCCCGTGGTAATCGATACACCACGAATCTTTTATTTTATTTCGTACGATCGTAAATTTACCATTTCAGTGCGGCATATACTGTAAGGGAGTGTGTTTATTTTGCAATATTCAACTGATACAGCTTTAAAGTAGCAACTTAATTCGCTACATAGTAAATGGCCATAAATTGGTGTAATTTTTGAAACACCAAAGTGGATAACAAAATTCTTATTCACTTTAAGAGTGACTCTCAGAGAGAACTGCACAGACCCAAAACAGTCCTAAGTCCACGATCAGTTCCAAATGTCACACGATCAACGAAATTGAGGTTTGATGTTTGTGTCGCTCCTTTTCTCTGTTCCGTTTGCCTAATTTGCTTTGTTGGTTTATTCGTTATACCGGCTGATGTGTTAAGTGAGATGACATCAGCTAAACTGCCTTTCACACTCCTTTGCGTCCCTGTGATATTTAATTGCAAATTAATCACATTGACAGCTCGTCTTATGGTTCTTATGTAAGATGATAGAGACAGAGAGCGTCACATGAAAGAAAAAAAGAGAAAAAAAAAATTCAGCGCGGGGGTTGAGCTCATAAAGAAACATACAATGGAACACGCGACTGTTGCATGGTCTTTAATTGATTTGACTACTTGCTGCCGGTCTTTCCAAAAACGGTTGGAGCACCTCTGACATTGACATTGGTCGCTCGACTTCAAACCATGTATATACATAGATATTAATCACTTTTTAAAGTGACAGGTAGAAGAAAAGAGGGAGTCTATTCGAGATCACTCAACATCATTCGTCGACGGGTAGGGTAAGATCAAGTTTGAACGATCAAAGATCGTGCATCACCGCGTTGATAATGGATAATTGCACAAAACGAATAAAAAACAGAAACCATCAGAACGATTTCGAGCAATCTGCCCCTGGCGGTGATGGAATAGAAATCAAGTAAACATGTAGCTATAGAACTGGTCTGATCGCGCAGTGATCGAGAGTTAGTTAGGAGGCGGCATTAAACAGCACATTTCAAATGTAAGAGGGCGGCAATAGTGTTTGTTTGTGTGTATGGCGTATGGCATATAATTTAAACAATTTGTGAAGCTTGAGACTAATTAGTTGGATGAAGTGATCGTAAAACGAAGGTGTGGCAACGTGGTGTAGTGTGTGGGCAGTGAATAGAAAAATTACCGACAAATTTACGAAAAAATTCACTTTAATGATCACTTACAGAATTGTCTGCCTTACAAGGCGGTTTTGGTTTTTTTTTTGTTTTAATTGTTTTTTTTTAGCCGACAAAGGAAATCAAATAATAAATGTGTGTAATGGGAAGAGGGGCTTGGGCTTTATTATACCGAACGGACAATAAGGCCGCTCACCTACGACACAAAACAGATTTCATGGAAATTACATTAAAACACACCTTGTCGGTATCTGGAATCAATTTTAGGTTATCAACACTTTTTATCTCAAAAAATAGCACTTTTTTTTCTAAACGCTACTTTTCCAAGTCCAAAATTAAGCAAAAAATGAAAATTATAAAGCAAACCATTGCGGCCAGAGGTGGTACAAGAAAAAAAAAAATAAACAAAAACAGAAATAAAAAGAGTTAAGGAACATAAAAACTAAAGACTAGGAGCCAAATCCGCATGTCAGCTTGTCTTGGGTACCGGCTGTGTGCCATATTCTGCCGAGCACAAACCGGCATACACATATCCCATTCGGTCCATATCTAAAGTGCGGATTCTACAATATACCTCTTGCCGGTCCGTGATTCGGGATCAGGTTCGTCGTAAAACTCCTGCTGATTGTTTCTTCTTCGTTCGGTTACGCCGAAGTTTCTTCGTCTTACTGCTGCTGCTGTTGCTGTTGCCTCTTTCCACTTTGTGGTTTGTTTAGACTTGTTGTTATTTTCGTTTCTGTTGTAGCGGATTGATGTTATTTATGCCTTACTCCATCTGATGATCAAGACCGAACATATGGAGACTCTCTGTATCTACTCATATATGGTATATACATACTTTTTTAGTATTTCTAATTGGTCTTTTGGTTTGTTAAAGATGAAAGATACACATGCACTAGCGAGAGACACAGACCAAACTTTACGAGATACCCAGAATCGTGCAGAGACAATTAGAAGAACCGTCGATAGATTACCGTGAATCGTATGTTGCTGCCAAAACGCTCTGCGATTTCTTCCTTCTTTCTTACCTCACAGCATCATCTAGGTACATAGGTACATACATTCATTTGTGTACATCTGAATATGGACACAGAGTGGACTAGGTACAGCGAAGCTGACCTAAGGGCAGAACGAATTGATAAACAAAACCCAAATGCGAGTCGTAAACACGAAATCTTTGGCGATAAAAAATAAAAATCATTTTTTTTTTTTTGCCTCTTTTTCTTGGTCTTTTAATACTCCTTGTTGTACCTTTCCTCTTCTCGTTTTCTGTTCTTGTCCGAGAGGTTGGTCGCAGTCATGTCGGGCTGGAGAATGGAGGGCAGGGTCCATTCCTTTCATGCATGCATTCAATTTTATTTGATTTTGATTTTATTTGGAGACTTTAATCTTTTCTTTTTCCATATAACGAGTATTATTTTTTGTTTGGCTTTTCGTGATCTTAGGTTTTGATTTTTATTTCGTGATGGTCGGGTGCCGGTACGAATGCCGGCGACCAAGCCGGTACCTGCCTCATTCCCTCCTGTTGACTTTGTTGTGGATCTGCCAGTCGTATGGTGCACGGATCTGTTGCCTGGCAAGAGTTCAGTTGATGATTTAGGACTTTGTTTACTCCACGGTGTGTTGATTTCTGAAATGTATTGAGAAAGACGACGAGGAAATGAGATGCTGGAAAGTTCTCTGCTTTGGTCATAAGCAGCTGTTTGGGTCTTGTGTCGTCAGTTGCTCTAGTTAATGTTGTTTTTTTCTCGTTTCTGTCGTTTCTCCAGATCTGAACAGGGTCTGGGTTGTCGGGTAAACGAGATTTTCCTCAAACTACTGAAATCGTGGGTTGTAGTGTAAGTATGAGATATGGCCGTGTGCCTGTGTGTCTGTGAAGCCTTGACACATTCGAAAATTGAAAAGACGAACAATCCCGCATAAAACCTACAAAAAACACGTTATTCCACACGATCATAGAATTGGATTTTCAAATCCAGCCAAACATAGGAAACCTTGTCACTTTCAAGTTAGGAAATAGATAAATCCAAATTTCAACCTCGCAGTGATATCAATCAATCAGTGAATGTCTGCTTGTCATTTCCATTACATAATCACGTCGTATACTTAACAAAACAAGTTTCTACTCCAAACATGAACCATTTGCTTTACTCCCACGATTACTAGGGCCTCGCTAAAATAAACCAATCTCATCCAAGGGCTACACTTAAGCATAATAATCGTCTTACGAGCTATTGTACTCGTAATACTAAACTAATCCCCGAGTCCAAACAAGGGCAGAGCAAGTTGAAAGCAAACTTATACGTACACATGTCAAAAATCAAAAAGCTATAGACATACTCATACTTGTTCAGAACTGTCAAAAATGTGTTCCCTAAAAATATATACCTATGTATATACATATATGTATGTATGCATTCTTTCAAAGCTCAAGGCCTCTATTCAGGTTTTTTTATAAAAAAAAATTGGACACCACGACAAAGCTATGTATCCGAAACAGGTAGACCCTGCCAATCTCTTGGGCAAAGGCCAATCTGTAAACATATTCTCTCTCTCTTTACCCTCTATCTACCATGCAGAATTCCTTCATTAGACGCTCTGTTAATACCTGTTATACAGCACTTACCTCTTGACAGCCTAACGACGAGAGTAGAACAACGACAAGAAAACAAGCAAAGCAACGAAAAAAATTGTTTTTAAAAAAACAACTCAAATCCTCTACCACATGAGGAGCTGTGTACGGTATGAATGCTTCCTAAGATCTGAGATTAAAAAAATAAACGGATTCATATAATATAGATTCAGATATAAAGCAAGAAGGTTGCAAAAAAAATTTAAGGAAAAAAGCCTTTGAGGAAAAAATTGTTTACCAAAACAAACCGCTCTCTAGATCAAGGTTACACATCATTTCGTTCCACTTTATCTCGCCTTCTTTGCCACTCTGCCACTCAGCTTGCCAGCCTTCTTCTGGCCGCAAACATTGTGCCGCGCTGCCATAGAGGCCTGTTTTTCGTCATCTCGATGCCCCTATTGTTGTTGTTAAATGAGCGGCCAGACAACTCACGTTGAGTAGATACATGACCGCAACAGATTTGTTTTCCTGCTTTTTTCTGGTGTAATCATGATAATTATTAATTTTTTTTTATATGTTGTTGGCATCGTGATGAATTGCTCTGACATCAGCTTCGTTGAGAACAGCTGCAGGAGCGTTTGGGATTAGATTTGTATTTTTTTTTTTTTTTTGTTTTTCTAATTCAAGAAAGCTGTAGTGATGGATATGAATCTGTGGCACGGTGACATATGCAACTTCTTTGGGACGTGTCGCCCAAAACTACTTGTAAACTACTTTTTTTTTTAAGTAATTTGCGCGCATTCAAGGTCTAATAACCTTATTACGTCGGTGACACAGTTTGGGCAGAAGGTAGAAAGGAAGAGGGATAGAGGAGATGCCGACGGACATTGATGCTTGCATGTTGCATTGAGGTGGGAAAACCGAAGCCGGCAGGGAGCTCCAGATTCGTGTGGTTCGGTTAATGAAAGATTCCCTATATTTGACGGTACGTCCAAAAGCGGGCTTCAGGGTATATTGATGAGCATTCCTAGAGAGACGTGTATTGCGGAAGAAATGTTGAAGGGGCGGAATGTAACCGGCTATTTCATCAGAGCATTTTTGGTGGAAGTAACGATAAAACAAAGGGAGACAGGTAACACTCCTGCGGTGTTCCGCGAGTCTAATGTTTTGGTAATGCTGGAGTCACCTATCAGTTTTAAAGCGCGCTTTTGTATTCTGTCTAGTAGGTGCAATGAGGTCTTGGAAGCACCGGACCAGACATGAGCGTTAAACTCTAATTTGGGGCGAATGAACGCCTTATAGATTGTAGCCAGATCTAAGAGTGAGAAAAATTTCTTGCATCTCTGTAAGAAGCCTAGGCATTTCGCAACATTCTTGGCGACACTGAATATGTGGTCGCTCCAATTAAGTTTGTGAGCAACACACATACCCAGGACGGAAAGCTTTTCGGTTTCTGAGATGCAAGGGGCATTCATGGATAATGGCTGCGGGTTAGTTATACGCTATAACGACAAGAGACAGCATTGTGTTTTGGATGCATTAACATCCTCTCTATTGTTTTTACCCCATTGGATGATGCTGTCGGTATCGGAATTTAATGAGCTCATCATACGCTGTCGCTCACTATCTACAACCGAAGTGCAGGATTGTAAACTAGTGAACGAATATGAGAAGCTGAGGGTGCTGTTGTCAGCGAAGGAGTGAATTGGATTAGAAGTAACAGACAAGAAATCATTTATAAAAATAAGAAAGAGTGTCGGAGACAAAACGGAGCCCTGAGGAACACCAGCATTTACAAAGTGAGTATCACACTTGAATCCGTCCAAAACAACTTGAATTGAACGATTCGAAGTAGCTTCTAATTGAAGAAGAGACTCATCGATCCCAAAAGCACGCATTTTGCTTTCGCTATATCCAGTGCAACGATTTTGCTTTCACCTGCCTGATGAAGCGAGTGATTCCACTTTTCGGCGAGATATGCCATCAAATCACCAGTCGATCTGTTCCTGCGGAAACCGTATCGGCGGTCATTGAGGAGTTTTCGTGATTCAAGATATTTCATAAGCTGGCGGTTAATCAGCGTTTCCATGACCTTGGAAAGAAGGGACGTTAGTGCTATGGGTCGGTAGTTGGAGGAGGAGGATGATTCGCCTTTTTTGGGTATAGGCTGGACAAATGCTGTTTTCCACCTATTCGGAAAGAGCCTAGAGAAGCAGGAAAGATAAAAAATCTTAGGCAGTGGTTTTTCCAGCGTAGAAGAGCACCTCTTCAGAACTACAGGGGCAATACCATCTGGACCAGCGGATTTGTGTATGTCGAGGTCCTTAAGAACCCTTGCGACTGTACGAGTGCAGAAGTGAGTTAGTTCCATGGTGGAATTGGCGCACTCTAGTACTGGTTGTGAAATGGGCAGCAAGTAGGTTAGCTTTGTCTAAAGGGGTGACAGCTGGAATGTCATTGTGGATGAGCGTCGGTATAGACGACGTAGTTGAGTTTTTTACAAACGACCAGAAATCGTTTGCTACTTTTGGGACATTGAAGGATTTTACGCCTTAATTTTTGGCCAGACTGGAATTTAACCCGTCGAATGTGCGTGTTGCAGTCATTTCTGGCTCGTATGCACTTTTTTCGGTTTTCCTCAGAACTGTTTGCCTTTTAGACCCGAAAACTTAGCTCCCTGAGCCTAATAGCCTCTTTGCAGCTCAAGTCTAACCACGTATTGCCAATCGTCCATCATGGAATTTAGAATCATGTGGTCTTAAACATAGGTATAAAACCTAACAAAATTCGGCTCGTGGAAAAACTGAAGCCGATCGACCTGCCACTGTAATTACTTTTAGCTGAGTCGGCTTTCAAAAAACTGGAGGAGGGCTCGCTTTTTTGACTAAAAATTGCCTTCAGCGACGGCTAACTGGATACTTATTCACTTAAGCGTTACAGTTCGTGGTGATTCGGGCCCGCAATGCGACCGTGCTCTACATCGTCGTCCCTCAGGGTATTAGTCGAAAGCTCTTCGGACCAGAGTTGGATCCGTAGACTGCGTACTAGGCCGAGGTCGCTGCATAGCCCGTACAGCTCTTGGTTGGATCTTCTCTTTCACTCTCCGTCAAGATGTCGCTGTCAGGCAGAACCGGACGAAGATAAAAGAGAATTCTGTCCACACGACTTAGTGATGTCAAAATTGACGTCTAATAAAGCCGCTAGCGTTGACGGCCTGGCTGCTGAGCTATTTAAAGCAGCTGGAGGTGAGCCGGTTGGGAACATGCACCACCTTATCTGTAAGATATGATCAGAAGAAAGCGTGCCCGATGAATAGAATCTTAGCATCGTTTACCCGGCCTATAAAAAAGGAGACCCCTAAAACTGCGCCAACTATAGGGCAATAAGTCTCTTAACATCCCGTATAAGATCTTTTCTACCGTGCTGTGTGAACGCCTAAAACCATTCGTGGACAATTTGATAGGTTGCTATCAACATATCTTCAGGCCAGGAAAATCCACGATAGACCAAATATTCACACTGCGGAAGATCTTGTCGAAGACCCATGAATTTCAGGTCGACACACACCACCATTTCGTCAACTTTAAGCCGCATATGACAGTGTCTATGCGAACGAGCTATATAGAGCCATGTTATGTTTTAGCCTCGCCGCCAAGCTCGTCATGTTGTGGAGTATGACAGAATTCTCGCTTCTCCATTAACGTCTGCAAGGAGTTAACCTTCGATGGCAAAAAAGGATTCAGACAGGGCGACGCTCTGTCATACGATTTTTTCAACATCATCAACATCATCGTGCCAATACAAGAGGCACGATCTACTTCAAGTCTGCGCAATTGCTTGAATACGCTGATGACATTGACATGGTTGGGAGAACCCAGTAAAATGTCAAAGAAGCTTTTGTGGGCATTAAAGCAGAAGCGGCTAAAGTGGGTCTAAAGATAAACGAGGCGAAACCAAATACATATATACTGTCATCAAAGAAAGACGCACACACACCAACGCCTTGAGCAGAACGTCAGTACTGGCAGCTTTAACTTTGTTGTAGTCAAGGACTTCCTCTACCTCGGCTTACGGGTAGCGAGCCGCAACGACACAAGCGCTGAGATTAGATGCAGAATAACTCTTGCCAACCGATGTTTCTTCGGGCTCAAGAGGCAATTGATTAGTAGAGTCCTCTCGCGGAAAACTAATGTTTGTATAAAACCTTAATCATGTCAATCCTCTTCTACGTCGCAGAGGCTTGGAAATTACCAAAAGTGTATGAGGGGCCCGTGATTAGGTCGTTTCGAGAGGAGAACTCTGCGTACAATTTCGGTCCCGTTTCTTTGAGTCTATCGTTCTTTTCTTCCGTTGGGGCATGAGCGAATATTAAGCTAATGTTTCCAAATTCAGCTTTGATGCGGATGTTGTAATCTATACCATCGCTCATCCAAAACCACAGTCAAGCAGTCACCTCTCTGACAAGTCTAGACTTTTTGCTGCCCACTTTACAGCCAGCTTATAGCTCCATGCTTGCATTTTGTCACTATTTGTACTACAGTGCGTCAATTTGCCTACAGGGCAAACGTACTTACGTACTCGTATAGTTGTACAGTTGGAGGGGTTCCCAAAGCGAATCATCTCATGCTTCCTACTGAGAGCTCCTTTTACTAACGCCCCTTATTTTCAAGGTAATGGAAACGTTAATTGACCATCACTTAATGAAATAGCTTGAACCGCGGAAGATCTTCAATCACCCACAATAGGGTTTTCGTTACAACCAATTCACTGGTGGTTTGATAGCATAATCTCACCGAAAAGCAGAATCGCTTTCACTGGATACTGCGAAATCATTTGACACCGTTCGCCACAATTAACTTTTGGAAATGACGAGTCACTTGTTCAATGGATTAGAAGTTGCTTTACTCTTTAAAAGTCGGTGTTCCTAAGCCTGAACCCATACCGAAGACGACAAAACGTTTTTTTGTCGCACGAAAAGGAAAACGTTTTTCATTCTAACCCACATCAACCCCAACACTTACCGACAAGCAAAATGTTTCCTACGAATTGTTGCGCTTGGTGTGGGTTGAAAAAAACAAATTCAGTCATCGTCGTTTGAAATGTCGTCTGATTTAATATAATTATAAATTGCGCTCTTTTGCTTGCTTGTTTTGGTGGCGCTACAATCCGTGAAGGGCCAGAGCCAAGCTTTAATCACCCACGCTGTACATACAAACATACATACATTTTCAGTGGCCCGCATGTTCCACTAAAAGAGTCGCGGGGGTAATGCGCGCACACATTACCAGGCCACTCGATCCTCCGCCATCGACTCTAACTCATCAGGAGCTATGCCCAAGCCCACCCAGACGAGTTTATTGGACTTGGTCCAACCACGTCGTCCTGGGCCTGCCAAACGGTCGCCTGCCTGATGGTATTGCATCCAAGGCACCCTTCGGAGGTCATGATAATGACGACATTCGTCTCACGTGACCTAACCGTCGAAGCATAGCCCTTTCCTTTCGAAGAAGCAGCTGCTGAACATTGAGCTCACCGCGCACTGCCGTGTTTCTCACCCTATCCCGGCGGGTAAGTCCCACGACAGCACGAAGAAATCTCATTTCGGCAGCTTGTATTCGCGATCTTATTCCTTCGGTCAATACCCAAATTTCATGACCATAGGTGAGAGTTGGAACATATACTGAGTTAAAAACCACTTGGCTTTGACACCAAGCTCGATCTTCCTGATTACAGATCTTCCAAGCTGCTTCAAAATTGACCCAGCATGGCCAATCCTGCAGGAAAGCTCAGTATTACTCATCCCATCACTCGTGAGGAAGACCCCGAGATACGTACTTCTCCACCTGCTTCAATGGGACTCCACTAACATGTAGAGTGCATTGGACAGGTTTTCTGGAAATAATCATAACCTCGGATTTGTCCACGTTAACCCTCAATCCAACATCAGCATACACGGCCACAAACCTATCTAGCGCGCGCTAAGGTTCCGCCTGGGAGGATGTGAGGACAACTGAGTCACCTGCAAAAAGAAGATGGCTTATCCTCAACTCTCCCAATGCGAAACACTCCTCGCCTCGACTGCGCTGCAACATCCAGTCCAAATATATAATGAAAAGGAGAGGTGACAAGAAGTCCAACGTCCACGGTGAAAGGTATTGATTTACTACCGTTAACCCGCACGCAGCTGCAACAGTTTGTGTATAGGGACTGAATGGCCCTCAACAGAGGACCATCAATCCCATACTCCTGCAGAACACTCCAGAGCTTACCTCGAGGAACTCGGTCATACGCCTTTTCCAAATCTACAAAGCAGCTGTGTGGGTGCATTCCCAGGCCACCTTTAATACACGAGAGAGCCATAATACTCCCTCTTTATCCATTGCCTTAAGCATTTCTGGCCGGACTTCATCCACACCGGCGGATTTGCCAACTTTTAGCGATTCAATCGGCCTCGGTGTGGGTTCAGCCTTAGGGTTACGCTTTGTCTCCGACACTATCTCTCATTTTTATAAATGCCTGTTCTAATCCAAATCACTCCTTAACTGCTCTTTAGCTATGGTGAGCGGTGGTGAGCGGTAACTTTTGCTAGGCTCGTTAGATTCCGATATTGACAGCATCATTGTACCTACGGGGCAAAAAGACTGAAGTGGAATTTACCGTTTCAAGGCGTATCACCGACTCGCAGCCTTTATCCATAAGATGGCACTTGCATCTCAGAAAGCGAAGAGCTTTCCATCAGTGGTTTGTGTATAACTGACATTCTTAGATGAAACCACATACTGTATGTTGCCAAGAATGCTGCGAAACTCTTAGACTTAGACTCTTTGATGGAACATCAAACGAATATCTCTCGCCTATTCCTGTTTCATCTTTCCTTAAAAAAAAAAAAAAAAAAAAAAAAACCAATGCTCCAAGAAATAACCAGTTGTATTATGCCCTTTCAACATTTATCCAGCAACACACGTCACCCTTGAAGCCCTATTGGTGAGCCTGAATTCCACTTTCGAACGTACTATCATTAGTAGAGAAAATTAGTTTAACCAAACCACATGAATCTGTAATTCCTTGCTAGATTCGAGGGCAAATCAGCATTTAAGATCAATGCCGATCGGCATCTCCTCTATTCGCCTTGCATATTACCTTCTTCTTCTTCTTTTGGCGCTACAGTTCATGGCGAACCTGGGCCTCCTTCAAAAAACCTCTCCAACTGGCACAGTCTTTCGTCAACAGTCTCCAGTGCCGCACGCCTAGTTGGTTAAGGTCCTCTTCAAATTGGTTGCGCCACCTTAAATTTGGCCGTCCTCGACAGCGTCGCCCCTCGGGGTTGGATTCATAGACCTTCCGGGCCGGAGCTGTGTTTTTCATGCGCTCAACATGACCTAGCCATTTTGGGCGTTGGATCCGAAGACGCCGTGCTATGTTCATGTCGCTGTACAGTCCGTACTGTTAAGTCTTCTACTCCACTCCCCATTTATGCAGGTCGGGCCGAAAATCGCACGCAACATTTTTCTCTCAAAACGACCAAGGGCCTCCTCATCCGCTTTCAATAAGGTCCATGTCTCTGCACCATAGAGCAGGACCGGGATGATAAGGGTCTTGTATATGCTCATCTTGGTTTTTCGAGACAGGGCTCTGCTTTTCAATTGCCTCCCGAGCCCAATGAAACAGCTGTTGGCAAGAGTTATTCTGCATTTGACTTCGGCACTGATGTCATTTCTGCATGTCACTGCGGAGCCTAGGTAGACGAAGTGCTTGGCCAAGACGCCGGTGGTTCGTATCCTTTTTCGACGACAGCATATACATATTTCGTTTTGCTCTCATTTACCGCCAGTTCCATTTTAGCCGCTTCCGTCTCAATGCTCGTAAAGACCTCAATGACATCTCGCTGACTTCGTCCAATTATGTCAATGTCATCGGCATATGCGAGCAGTTGTATGGACTTGAAAAAGATGGTGCCCCTCGTATTGACCAGGGAGTTTTGCACTATCCTTTCAAGGACGATGTTGAAAAAGTCACACGATAGCGTGTCGCCCTGTCTAAAATCTTTTTTGACATAAAAGGTATCGGTTAGGTCGCTTCCGACCCTGATGGAGCAGCAAGAGTTCTCCAAAGTCATCCTGCACAATCTGACGAGTTTGGCAGGGATGTCAAAACTAGACATGGCGTTGTATAGCTTGTGTCTATTGATACTATCGTATGCAGCCTTAAAGTCGACAAACAGGTGGAACTCGTTTGTTTTTTCCAGGATCTATCGCAGTGTGAATAATTTATCTATAGTGGACTTCCCGGGCCTGAAACCACACTGATATGGACCAATCAGTTTATTAACGAACGGTTTCAAGCGTTCACACAGAACAGCAGAGAAGATTTTATGAGCGATGTTCAGAAGACTTATTCCTCTGTAGTTGGAGCAGACAAAGGGGTCTCCTTTCTTGTGGATCGGGCAAACGATACTAAGATTCCATTCATCGGGCATGCATTCCTCTGACAATATCTTACGGATGAGCTTGTGCATACTCCCAACCAGGTCATCTCCAGCTGCCTTAAAGAGTTCGGCAGGTAGTCCGTCTACTCCAGCAGCTTTGTTGGACTTAAGCTTAGAAAAAGCATTCTCAACTTCGTCCAGGTCAGGGGGACGGAGTTCTCTGCTATCATCGTCAGTTGTTTGTTAGGATTATTCTGCCTAACAGCGGGATCTGTTTCTTCATCGCCGTTATACAGTCTGCAGAAGTAGTCTTTCCAGATTCTTAGTACCGACTGTGAATCCACTACTAGGTTTCCATCTTCGTCCCTGCAGGCATCCGTTCTGGTCTTATATCCCTGGCATGTTTGTTTTATTTGTTGATAAAACCTCCGAACGTCATTCCTGCGATAGCATCTCTCCATCTCTACGATCGCGAGCTTCTCATGCTCCTTTTTTTTTGTTTTGAGAAGCTTATGCTCCTCCCTCCTCTTCTGCTCAAAATGCTCACGAGCAGCTCTCGTCCATCTATATAGCGTCTCTTGATAGGCTTGCTGCTTTGCTGGGTGTGCCCTCCTACACTCGTCGTCAATCCATTGGTTTCTTGTTGGTGGCGGTTTGAAACCCAGTACCTCAGAAGCAGCACTTCCTAAGGCTTGTTGACAACGGCTCCATTGGTGTTGTACGGTCTGAGCAAGTGTTGGAGGATTTTCCGAGAGCTTAAGGGAGACGCGATTGGCATAGGCTCTGGCGGTCTCTTGCGATTGCAGCATTGCGACGTTGTATGCCGATGGCCTTAGTCGATTTTTGTGGGCCAGGCATATCCGAAGTCGCAACCTGGCTGCCACGAGATAGTGGTCCGAGTCGATGTAAGCTCCTCTAAAAGTTCGCAGATCCAGAATATCGGATGCGTGTTTGCCATCAATCGCAATGTAGTCAATCTGATTGACGGTTGATTGATCCGGAGATCGCCAGGTCCCTTTGTGGATGTTGAGATGTGGGAAACGCGTGCTAGCAACTAGAAGATTTCGCCCGTCGCGAAGTCTATCAGCCTTAATCCATTTTCGAATGTGGTATTGTGTAGGCTGTGCTTGCCAATAACCCGATCAAAGGCGACTTCCTTGCCCAGTTTTGCGTCAAAGTCTCCCAGTACGATTTTAAAATCGTAGCTGGGACATTGGGCATATATTCTATCTAGTAGGTCGTAGAAGTCGTCCTTTGTCCTCGGTAGGGGCATGAGCGCAAATTAGGCTGATGTTTGGGAATTTAGCCTTGATGCGGATTGTCATGAGGCGTTCGCTTACATGCCTGAAGCTCAAGACTTTTTGCCTACATAAGTCTACCTCTAATAACAAATCCGCATCCGAATAAGCGTTGTCTTCTCGATTGTAGCAGTCGCCGTAGTAGATATCACAGTTTCTCATCCTCTTTTTGCCCGGTCCATCCCATCGCACTTCCTGGATTGCGGTAATATTTGCCTTATAACAGTCTAGGGCCTCCGCAAGTTGTTCGGCTGCTCGTGGTCTGTTGAGGGACCTTACATTCCACGTACAAAGCCGAATATCATTCTTCCCTTTCCTTTGATTGTTTCCTGGGTCGTTATCGGTTAATCCGTCCGTTTTTTTTGTATCCGAGGCTTTTTTTGTGTTTTTTGGCTTGTTGGTTTTTTCCAGGTATGGCTTGCCGGGCCATAGCCTAACCGATACTTATCCTGTTTTGTGGCGCAGGAAACTGGCCATTCGCCCTTTTCCGTTCGCGATTTCCAAATAGAAATCCCCTTGTGGCACCACGAGGAGGTGAAAATAGGGCTTACTAACAGAGCTGCTAGATGTTCGGCTGCAGTGGCTTCTGCACGCTGTTTTACGGGCCAGCGCATGTCGGATACGCTACCCCTACGAGGCCTTTGTTAGTCGTTTACCACCTTTGCATTTTACCTGACATACTTTAAAATAGAAAAATTAAAATATTGTTGGCTGGGATCGATTAGTTTGTCTCAAACATTACCCAATCTATTCATCGTATTACCCCTCAGCTTATGCAAAAAAAAAAATAGCAAGGATTTTGTACTATCCCAGCATGCATTCTTAATCTTATTGAGAGAAAATGAATGGTTTTGTGGAAGAAAACGTGTAAGTGAAAACCAACTTTCATCTAAAGTGTGAGACTAACGCTGGTAGCAGTATGTTAAAGCAAATATTTGTCATAGAAATAGATTCCTGTCACATAACCCGATTTTTGGTAGCTGTACTTCGTACTTGGGAGCATTATTAATCAACAGTGTCACAAGTGCCCTATTTTCAGTCATCTCCAATTAATCTGAAACCATATCAAGCAATGTCATCGAAGGGAAAACACCTCTCAACCAAATAAAGGAGCTAGCCACGCGGAAATCCTACACCCATGCCCTTTCCTGAAATTGGTCAACAATGCGGATTTCTCGAGTTTCCTCTAATAAACATGCTCTCTGACGTACCTATGTACATACAATAACGATTAAAGAAAATAAATGTAGAAAACCATCTGACACTATGTAACCGACAGCAACTAACGCTGGATTTAGCGTAACTCAGCTTCAATCAGGTAAACTTTACAGAGGCGGTGGCATGTTATAAAAAAAAAAAAAAAAACTAAATAAATAAATAAATAAAACAGGTGAGGGGGTACATGGACGGAGTATAACTTTCTGTGCTGGCCTGAGAAATGTACAATTAAAGGGTCTCACATTTCACCAGTGGCACATCCCTTCGTAATGTTTGCGCACTGAGGGAAACCAGTAACAACGGCCGACTGTAAAAAGACTATAAATAATGGCCCCCGAGAGCGTTGAAAGACGATGACGAAGGCGATGCATTGAAGGAATCAACGAGGAGAGTAGGAACAGGCAGACCAAGCAAACAAAATATTTAAAAAAAGAAAAAAGAAAAATGTGAATAACATGCACATACCATTCCATGGTAACAAAAGACTACAGAGCTACATTGAGAAAGTATGCGCGTAGGGACCACTAAGGAACCGCGACAATCCAAGGGGAATCCAAAGGGAAACGAAACAACCAACATATGATCCGTCACACTACAAAGGAATTCCACTTATTACACGTTATGCATGTACATACATATGTCGGAAGATGTGAAGGTTAAACGAAGCAATCAGCTGTTCGTATAGCAGAACACTACGATCGTCATCGCATTGAGAGTCGTTGTTGCTTGTAGTCGTACTCTTATGTATCTATTTCGTTGCACAGCACTACCAGCTACATAAGTCAACCTGAACTAGGGAGCGACCCTTTTCGACATCGCTGACATCTGCATATCGTAGCTGACGGATACATCGAGCGAGACTGATTCTCCTAAAAACCAAAACATCCGGCCAATAGGTGACTGCACAATCGGAGTTACTGATCGGCGGCGTTAAGAGAAAGGAAACCCACCCAGCAAAGGCAATAACATTCAACATTCAATTACAATACGATGCCATTCAATTGAGAAATAATTTCCGGTTCGAAACGAAAGTCTTAAATTCGAGATCAATGGGCCTGTCGTGTGCGCAATGAACCAATGACAAAACCCCATGCAAACGGGCAAAAATCATGGAATAGCCGGCCGGCCGGCTCAACGATCACTCATGCAGCACCAACAAGAAGTGCAGCTAGACCTGGGCCGCTTTGGATGTCAACTCGAGCTCTTCTCGAGAAAATCACTTGCACAAAACGAGTTTTATAACAACATTGCTACTCCTGCCTCCATGTACGAGTACATACCACTTCGTTCGTCGTTTGTTTGTTTATTTCCTGGAGACTGCAGCAATCATCGCGTTCGTAACCATTAAGTATTTAATTGTATTCTTGTCTCAAGCAGCCACCACTTGAGACCTCGTCATCGTCTCTGTCGCTGTCTCTCGTTTTGTCGTTGTCGACTCGTTAATGGCCAAGTAAAATACAATATTATGAGATAATCGCGCACGCGAATTATTTATCCGTATCTGCTCGTGTTCCATTGTTACATTCGTTCACTTGTCAGTAGCTCTGTCTTTAAACGAAAACAATTAACTCGACAAGTTGCGGGATTAGAACCGAGGGGGAAATACGATGGATGGATGGTCAAAGGATCGGTCGGCAGAGGGCGATTGTATGAATCATAACGAAAACCGGCCTTAACCATATGTACCTATCTACCTGTCTACGTAGACATGCATGTTCATCTCAATGACTTCAAACGTGAGAAATTAAAGTAATCGCTCGCTAAGCATTCGCAATATAATGTAGTAGAGAGACCGGGATTTTAATGGTTCACCTGCGGCAATTAAAAGATATCTCACTAGCTTCCTCTTCCCACTTGCTGTTACTCGTACCATTTGCGGTATACTGCATCAAGCGAATGATGGTGATCTGTTGTCAGCAACGTTGCAGTTCGAGTATCTGGCGCACGAACTATTTATCTCGATTTGACAAGTTGGACACGACACGAATATGGGATGATTTGTGATATGGTTGCTTCGGTTTGGTTCAGTTAGACGGGCGAGAATGGTGGTTGACTAAGACTTATCTGTTGTCTATCTGCAACGTGAGGTCATCAATTAGAAAGGTGTGGAGTTGCTGTTTCTTTATTAGTCTGCTCGAAGCTCCGGTTGTGCCGGTCCACCTGCATGGAAATACGTATATTGTATATGTATCTAGAATCGGTCTGAAAGAAAGATGTGGATTCGTGTTCCCATGGAAGTGATGTAATCGTGGATAAATAAAGAAACAGACAGAAGATAAACAGGAACTTGCGATCAAGGAGCGGGAGATCGGGCGAATGGTTCTGCCAGTATCGGACCATGTGACTAGGCATGGAATGGGACTTGTGATTTTTTCGTTGGTACAATCTACTGCATGAATCTGTACAACCAAAAAAAATGCTTCTTGCAGAATCCCTGGATACAAAATTTAAACAAAATTTTCTGAAGTCAGACTCTAACCAATACAGGCTATACTACGTCCAACCAATTAAGCGATATTACTTACTTACTTTGATGGCGCTACAGCTCGGGGTGAACCAGGGCCTCAACCAACAAGCCTCTCCAGCCGGCCCGATCTTTGGCCAGCCGCTTCCAGTGCCGCACGCCCAGTTGGTTGAGGTCCCATTCCACCTATGCACGCCACCTTAAATGCGGTCGTCCTTTGCTGCGTCGTCCCTCGGGGTTGGAGTCGAAGACTCTTCGGGGCGGAGCGTTGATGTCCATTTGCTCTACATGGCCTAGCCATCTTATACGTTGGATCCGAAGACGTCTAACTAGGCCGATGTCGCTGTACAGCCCGTACAGTTCTTGGTTGAATCTCATAAACAGGACCAAAGATTGCACGCAGAATTTTCCTCTCGAAACGCCCAAGTCCTCAGCGCCGTAGAGGAGGACCGGGATGATTAGTGTCCCAAGCAGCGGTTGGCAAGAGTTATTCTGCGTTTTATCTCAGCGCTGGTGTCGTTGCTGCTTGTCGCTATCGAGCCAAGGTAGACGAAGTCCTTGACTACTTCAAAACTATAGCTGCCGAAGGTGACGTTCTTACCAAGACGTCGGTGCTGCGCGTCTGGATGACAGCATATATCTGGTCTTGTTCCCATTTACCCTTAGACCAACTTTAGCCGCTCCTGCTTCAATGCTTGCGAACGCCTCATTGACGTCTCGCTTTGTCGGTCCAATAACATCAATGTCATCTGCGTAGGCAAGCAATTGTGTGGCCTTGTAGACTTGTATGTAGATCGTACCTCTTGTATTGGCCGCAGAGTCCCGCACGATCTTTTCAAGTATGATGTTAAAGAAATCACATGACAGTGCGTCACCCTGGCTAAAACCTTTTTTAATATCAAAGGGGTCGGTTAGTTCACCTCGGACCTTAATGGAGCAGCGAGAGTACTCCATAGCCATCCTGCACAGTCTGACGAATTTGGCAGGAATGTTAAAACATGACATGGCTCTGTATAGCTCGTCTCTATAAACACTGTCATACGCGGCTTTAAAGTCGACGAAAAGATGGTGCGTGTCGACCTGGAATTCTTCTTCAAGATCTGCCGTAGTGTAAATATTTGGTCTATCGTGGATTTTCCTGGCCTGAAACCACACTGGTAGGAACCTATCAGATTGTCCACGAACGGTTTCAGGCACTTATACAGTATACAGTACGGCAGAGAGGATATTGTACGCGATGTTCAGGAGGCTTACCCCTCTGTAATTGGCGCAGTCATAGGGGTTTCCTTTCTTATGGACCGCGCAAACGATACTGAGATTCAATTCATCGGGCATGCGTTCCTACGACCCATATCTTGCAGATGAATTGGTGCATGTTCCTGACCAGCTGCTTTAAAGAGTTCCGCGGGAAGTCCGTCTGCTCCAGTAGCTTTATAAGACTTAAGTTTCGATATCGCTATCTTAACATCATCTAGGTCGGTGGACGGGATTCTCCTTCATCTTCGTCCATTGTGAATGGTTCGCTCTGCCTGACGGGGGCATTTTGACTATCATCGCCGTTATAGAGTCTGCAGAAGTGGTCCTTCCACAATCTCAGAATCGACTGTGCCTCCACTACTAGTTGTCCGTGCTCATCCCTGCAGGCTTCTGCTCTGGCTTTATAGCCGTGGCATGTTCGTTTTATTTTCTGGCAAAATTTTCGAACGTCGTTCCTGCCGTAACACCTCTCCATCTCCTTCTTCATTTTCCTTCTCAGAAGCACATGCGCCCCAATTTGCATCCGTACCTTGGCTGCAACAAGGTAATGATCCGAGTCGATGTTGGCTTCTCGAAAGGTTCGGACATCTAGGATGCTGGAGGAGTGTCTGCCGTCGATCGCAATATGATCAATTTGATTGGTTGTCGAATGATCGAAAGACCGCCAGGTCCCCTTATGGATGTTGAGGTATGGGAATCGTGTACTTGCTACTACCAGATTACGACTCGCCCTAAAGTCCACTAGCCTTAGCCCGTTTTCTAACGTGGTGTTGTGTAGGCTGTGCTTTCCAATGACCCGTTCAAAGATAGCTTCCTTACCCAGCTTCGCATTGAAATCTCCTAGAACGATTTTGGTGTCATAGTTGGTACATTGCGCATACATCCTGCCTAGGAGATCATAGAAGTCGTCTTTATGTCGGTCATCTTTCTCCTCTGTGGGGGCGTGGACACATAGTAAACTATAATTAATCGATCTAATTATAAAAAAAAAACTCTCAACTTCTCCTTCGAGCCGGATTTGAACCAGCGACCTATGGATTTCTACCCGTAAATACCCCTACAGTCCACCGCTCTACCAACTGAGCTATCGAAGGCACACAGCAAGGCATGCCAACTTTTTTTCACAATCGCTTCGTCGACCTACTTATGTATATGTACACAAATGTCCGATCCACTTAATCACTTCACTCGTCATCATCTGTTCAAAATTCATTTATTCACCTTCGAATGTCTTGGCCGATAAGGGGCACTCCATGCCGGCCGTAACGTTCGTTCGTTCCGATAAGCAAACCAATTACCGCATGAACAAGAGCGTCAAGAGGCCTCATCGTTCGAGCAAACTTCACAATCCTATGGGTCTTGCCATTAGTTATTTATGTTTTATGCTTTGTGTCGGTTGTTTTTTTTTTTTGTATTTATTTTTTGTGTTTAATCTGTATTATTCCGAGCTTTCTACTTTATTGGTTTTTCATTTCATTCCTTTTGTATTTGTTTGGTGGCGGATTTAAAGATACAAAAACATACATAGTCCTTAAAAACGCAAAGGAGTCTTTTACGCGTTCGTTTTTACTTGTTTCCCTTTTCTTTTGCGCTTGAGTTAGCATTTGTATGGCATTTCTGTCAGGATTTCCAAATTCTTGACAGCTCACACGGGTTATAAAGATAGCTTCCAAAGCCAGCAAGCTAACGTGCATGACTCTACCACCACTCGTTTCACTTTGCTTCACGATATTTATCCATTTGATTGACATGTATTCCATGCAATAAGGACACGTGTGTGTTGCGCGTAAAGCCTTTGCTTCTGAAAAATTCACTGGAGCAAAAAATGCGAAAATTTCAACTTGGAAATGGGAAAAAAGGAAACGAACCACGAGCGGAAGGAGTACCTAACACAGGGGGTACATATACCGAAATTGATAAGAAATTTAAAAACAAATTGAATTCGCTACTTGAAAACGAGGGCCGGAATGATGTATTAGCACAAAACGAACAACGGTAATGTCAAGTATCCCCATGATGTTTCAGAAATATTCTTAAATATGCCAGTTCGGTTGATGCCACAGTACCACAGTACTCGTGTTTGAAAATATGTAGTACTGTTGAGGGAAGTTGTTAGTAGCATGGTATGCCCTTTTATCTGGAGCAACATTGGCCTACATTTGATGCAAATATGTTCATAAGCTTACATTTGAAGCATTTCGCTTTTTATTGCGTGCGAGCTACCTTATGGGCAGTATAGACCATTTGGGAAACAGGTTAATTGAAGAAAGTATTGAAAATCAAAATAGACTAAGCTGCTTAAGATAGGGTACCAGGTGTGTAACATAATACATACAGTAGCTCACATGAAAAGCGATCAGCATCCATAAGGAGATCATCAGTGAAAGCAAAGTTACGAGGAGCTACATATTAAAAACTCTCGCATATGATTTTTCAACAGGAATGGTTAAGGTTAAAAGTAAAAGTCTAGCAGTCTGGCTAGACATGCTTGTCTGAGCGGATTTATCCGCCTGGTCAGCCATATTGCCTGGCCGTCTATAGCAACCTGGCCAATAATATTTGCCTGGCCGGCTATAGGCACCTGGCAAGCCATACCTACTCATCGGCCATACTTGCCTGGCCGGCTAAAGCCGTCTGGCCAGCCATACTTGCCTCACCCGTCATAGTCGCCTGGCCGGCCATGATTACCTGGCCGTCTATAGCCGCCCGGCCAGCCATACTCGTCTGGCCGGCTATAGTCGCCTGACTAGCCACACTTACCTCACCAGTTATAGTCGCCTGGCCAGCCATGCTTTCCTGGCCGTCTATAGCCGCGGGGTAAGCCATACTTGCCTGGCAAGCCACACTTGCACGGCTGCCTATAGCCGCCCGGCCAGCCTTATTTGCCTGGCCGGCTATAGCTGCCTGGCCACCCATACTTACCTGACCGGCCACCTTGAATGGCTTGGTTAGCTGTCGAGCTGCTGGCCACCCATAGTGGCACGATTAGCTGTAGAACTGCCGGCCACCTATAGCGGCCTGGTAAGCTGTCGAAACTGCCGGCCACTTATAGTGACCTGGTTAGCTGTCGATTTGCCGGCCAACTATAGTGGCCTGGCTAACTGTCGAGCTGCCGTCCGCCTATAGGGGCCTAGTAAGCTGTTGAGTTACCGGCTACCTATAGTGGCCTGGTTGGCTGTCGATCTGCGGGCCACATATAGTGGCCTGGGTAGCTATCGAGCTTCGAGCTGTCGGCCACCTGTAGTGGCCCGGTTAGCTGTCGAGCTGCCGACCATCTTGAGTGGCTTGGTTAGCTGTCGCGCTGCTGGCCACCTATAGAAGCCTAGTGCTGTACATTCGCTCTACATGGCCTAGCCATCTTAGACGCTGGATCCATAGACGTCGTACTAGGCCGATGTCGCTGTATAGCCCATACAAGTCGTGGTTGAATCTTCTCCTCCACTCTCCGTCAACATAAACGGAACCGAAGATTGTACGCAGAATTTTCCTCCCGAGCCGACCAAGGGACTCTTCACCCATTTTTGATACGGCCTCTGCGCCGTAGAGGAGGGCTGGAATGATTATGGTTTTATGGAGGGTCACCTTAGTTTTCCGATAATGGTCTCTACTACTCAATTTCCTCCTGAGCAAGAGGAAACAATGGTTGACACGAGTTATTCTACGTCTAATCTCTGCGCTGGTGTCGTTGCCGCTTGTTACAAGTGAGCCAAGTTAGACGAAATCCTTGATTACATCAAAGTTATAGATCAATAGCGACGTCCTGGCCAAGACGTCGGTATTGTACGTCTTTCTTTGACGACAGCATATATTTAGTTTTACCCTCGTCTACCTTCAGACCCACTTCTTCTGCTTCAATGCAGATGTCTTGATGTCTCGCTGCGTTCTCCCAATCACGGCAATGTCTGTAGCATATACGAGCACTTGTGCAGACTTGATGAGATCGTGCCACTTGTAATGGCCAGTGAATCCCGCACGATATTTTCAAGGATGATGTTGAAAAATCACATGACAGTGCGTGTCGCCCTGTCTGAATTCTTTTTTGACATCGAAGATCTCGGTTCACTCCTTACCGCTCTTAATGAAGCAGAGAGATCGTCATCCTGCACGAGCTGACGAGTTTCGCAGGGATGTCGAAACATATCATGGCTCTATATAGCTCATCCCTATAGACACTACCATAGTCGGCTTTAAAGTCGACCAATCGAGTCCATCTCCAAGATCTGCTGCAGTGCGAATATCTGGTCTATCGTGGATTTTCCTGGCCCGAAACCACATTGATAGGAACCTATCAAATCGTCCACGAATAGTTTCAGGCGTTCACACAGCACGGCAGAAAAGATCTTATACGCGGTGTTAAGGGGACTTAATCCCCTTTTTATGAACCGGAGAAACCGGAATCGAATAGTCCATTCCTCCGACCATATCCTACAGATCAGTTGGTGCATGTTCCCAACCGGCTCATCCCCAGCTGCTTTAAATAGCTTAGCAGGCAGGCCGTTTGTACCAGCAGCTTTATTAGACTTCAGTTTTAATACCGCTAGTTCGGGTGGACGGAATTCTCTCTCATCTTCGTCCGGTGTGAATGACAGCGGCATCTCGACCATTTTCGCCGTTATACAGTCGGCAAAAATAGTCTTTCCATATTCCCAGCATCGACTGGGATTCAACTAGGAGGTGGCCGTGTTCATCCGTGCTTGATTCTGCTCTGGCTTTATAAACTTGGCATATTCGTTTTACTTTTGGTAAGACTTTCGAACGTCTTTCCTGCGATCTCTCCATCTCCTCGATCGCGCGCTTCTCATGCACTTTCCTGTTCCTTCTGAAAAGCGCGTGCTCGATGCAACAAGGCCATGTAATGCAATTTGCATCGGGTCTTGAGAGAGCTGGAGGGAGACATGATCGGCCAAGGTCCTGGCGGTATCTTGAGATTGCAACTTCCCGACATCACATTTTGCTGGTACTACTTGACTCCGCAGTGTTCGTGATATTTGCATTCGTACTTTGGCTGCAACAAAGCAATGATCCGAGCCCACATGGGCTCCTCGGAAAGTTGGGACATCCAATATGCTGGAGAAATGTCTGGCGTCGATCGCAATATGATTAACAGATAATTGATCAGGAGACCGCCAGGTCCCCTTATGGATATTGAGATGTGGGAATCGTGTGCTAGCTACTAGGAGATTACACCCCGTCACAAAGTCTATTAGCCCGAATCCGTTTTCGGACGTGGTGTCGTGTAGGCTGTGCTTTCCTACGACTCGTTCAATGGTATCCTTCTTACCCAGTTATGCGTTAAAATCTCCTAGAACAATCTTGGTCTCATAGCTGGTCATCTTTGACTCTGTCGTCTTTTTCTTCTGTGGGGGCGTGAACGCATATCAAGCTGAAGATAGATTTGATGCGGATTGTTATGAGACGTTCGCCCACATGCCGGAAGCTTAGGACTTTTTGCCTAAGTCCGCATCCAAATAGGCGTTGTTTGTTCTCCTTGTAGCAGTTTCCGTAGTATATATCACAGTTTTTCATCCTATTTTTACCCGATTCATCACATCGCACTTCTTGGGATGCAGTAATGTCTGCTTTACAGCAGTTTAGGGCGTTTTCTTACCGTTCGGTCGCACGCGGTCTGTTAAGGGACCTAGCATTCCAGGTGGAGAATCGATACTCCTGTCCTATTATACGTTTGCGGGGGTCGCCAACATGTAGTCCGTTATATCCGAGGCTCGTGGGTAAGTTTTGTACATTTTTTTTACGGTTAGGGCTTACTAGGTCGTAGCCCAACCGACTGAACCTGTTTTTTTAGCGCAGGAAAATCGCCATTCGCCCTTCCCCGCCTGTAATTTCCAGAGGAAATCTCTAGATGGCACCACGGGATGGGATGGGACTTACTAACAGTGTCGCAAGGTGTTCGTCTGCGGTGGCTCTTCCCGCTTGAGCAGGCCAGCAACCGTCGGATGGATGCTACCCCTACGAGGTCCTTGTTAGTCCTTTGCAATATGGCTACTACACGTTTATTTCTGCAGAACATGATGAAAACCTTTCAAATATTCCATTTTTAAAATCAAAGAACCGTTCACCCGCGCTGTCGTAAGCCCCAGTAACGAATTGGATCACTTTCTGCCTAAGTTTATCGTGAGCGACGAGGCTCATATCCAGGTGAGCAAGCTTCATATAGGTTCCAAGTCACTGCAAGACACGCCATTTAAATCAGAGGTGTTATCCGACTTCTTTTCGTTTAGTGATCAATATCGTTTAGCTTTTATTATTGCAAACGAACCAGTTGGGATAGGTGGTTATTGGAGGGCGCTGTGGCGCAGTGGTTAGTATGTTGGACTCTGACGCATGATGGGCGAGCTCAGATCCCGGTAACGCCAAAACCATAGAATGTTTATGAAAGATATTTTGCTCAGTTTTGAAAAATACTTCAGTTCCGGCCTTAATATGATTTTAATGTATTCACGTAGGTTACAAAGTTAAAATAATAAAAGAGTGCAGAGGAATTATTAGATTTGACCGATAGCGTTGGTGGCAAAGGAAAGAAGACCGATCGTGACACCGCAAAAGAGTGAAGTTGTTCCCCTTTGGTTGAATTGTTAGCCGCTCGCCACGATGGTTGTACTCAGACACAACAGTTTATTTCGCGACGTCCCTCCTCGGCGTGGTACTGGCAAAACTCCCCGCAGTATACTTGCGATGAAAATAACTTCTCGACTCGGGCCGTTCGGAATCGAAAGAAAGTGTAGGTTCCTCTCACCTGTGTGGAAAATAAATCACACGCAATACGCAAACGAATTCCAGATCGACACCCACCACCTGTTTGTCGACTTTAAGGCTGTATACGATAGTATCAATAGAGAAGAGCTATACAACGTCCATGCCAAACTCGTCAGATTGTGCAGGATGACTTTGGAGAACTCTCGCTGCTCCATCAGGGTCGGAAGCGATCTATCTGATACCTTTTATGTCAAAAAAGGTTTTAGACAGGACGACACGCTATCGTGTGACTTTTTCAACATCGTCCTTGAATGGATAGTGCAAAACTCACTGGTCAATACGAGGGGCACCATCTTTTTCAAGTCCATACAACTGCTCGCATATGCCGATGACATTAACATAATTGGACGAAGTCAGCGAGATGTCATTGAGGCCTTTACGAGCATTAAGACGGAAGCGGCTAAAATGGGACTGGCGGTAAATGAGGGCAAAACGAAATATATGCTGTCGACGAAAAAGGACACGAACCACCGACGTCTTGGCCAGGGTGCACATATTGGCAGGTATAATTTCGAGGTAGTCAAGGACTTCGTCTACCTAGGCTCCGCAGTGACATGCAGAAATGACATCAGTGCTGAAATCAAACGCAGAATAACTCTTGCCAACCGCTGTTTCTTTGGGCTCGGGAGGCAATTGAAAAGCAGAGCCCTATTTCGAAAAACCAAGGTGAGCATATACAAGACCCTTATCATCCCGGTCCTGCTCTATGGCGCAGAGACATGGACCTTATTGAAGGCGGATGAGGTGGCCCTTGGTCGTTTTGAGAGAAAAATTTTGCGTGCGATTTTCGGCCCGACCTGCATAAATGGGGAGTGGAGGAGAAGACTTAATAGTGAACTGTACGGGCTGTACAGCGACATGAACATAGCACGGCGTCTTCGGATCTAACGCCAAAGATGGCTAGGTCATGTTGAGCGTATGGAAAACACAGCTCCGGCCCGGAAGGTCTATGAATCCAACCCCGAAGGGCGACGCGGTCGAGGACGGCCAAATTTAAGGTGGCGCAACCAATTGGAAGAGGACCTTAACCAACTAGGCGTGCGGCACTGGAGAGGTTTCTTGGAGGAGGCCCAGGTTCGCCATAGGTGATCGAGAGAAGCTTGGCTCTGGTCCTTCATGGGCTGTAACGTCACCAAAGAAAAAAGACTGGAGGATAAGTGGCTCAACAGCAACAATTTCAAAGACTCGTTCCATCGCTTTTGATGAATATGTTTGAGCCAAGCAAGCAAAGAGGGTTCGCCGAACTACATAATGCAATTTCCTGCATTAAAATTCAAATTGCAGAATATTCCTTATCATCGTGGTTGCTTACTCATAGAGTCATTTAACAACTGAACCGTGTCAATCCGATGCGCGTGGAACTTGTCTTTCACTAAAATCTCTGCCGGTCCATTGAGCTATCTTAATGGCTTCAGGGGTGTTAAGCATTCAAAGGTATCTGTGTACGAGTACATCCGGTTTCCATAATGCTCCTTTTTCGTTTGATAATACTACAATACCCACAAAATCCCCAAATATCCAATTGAATATTAATATTCTCAATTCACGTTTGACTCTGCAATTAAATGATTAATTATTAATTCCCCACTCGCTTTGGTTCCTTTTGCAAATTAAACAAATGATTTTCTTGGCCAAAGCCGCAATCTGCTGCCTTCGGAATACGTACATAAAAGATTCAGTATTTATTGGCGCGGCATGTTTTGAATTTCACCGCGCTACTGCTCAGATGTTTTTGATTTTGAATAATGGAAACTACTAATTGGAGTTTTTTGTTTTCGTCTTGTGAAATTAGACTAATTATACTAAGCATTCTAAGCGTCAGCCAGTGATGGTGCGGTGTCGGCAGATTTTTCGATTAACAAGAGGTGACTAATTATAATTAAATTTGTCTGACGCACAGATTGTTGGGTGGTGTTGCTATATTCGCAAGCAGAGCATCTAGCATGGGTGTAATAATTTGAGTGAGGGACGACTGTCTGATAGTCGAATTAATTATTGTTTTTTTTTTCCTTCATTTCTTCCTTGAAAGTTTGTTACGATTTGGGTGGAAAATAACTTTGTCGCTTAGTTAAACGGAGGTGCTGTTCATTAATTAATAATAAGTCAACGTTGGAGCAAGTAGTAGTGTGCTCGCGGCTGAGTGACGGAGAAAAGTTTTTAATTGGAGCCATAGCCCTGTGATGGGGCTCGACCGAATGCCGGGGAGGAAGAATAGAAAATTGATGAAACAAATCAATAATAAGTTGATATTTTATCCAAGGATACGATTGATTGATGTCTTGTGGTACTGAAGATGGGAATGGCAGGTAGCCTGGGGAATTTATTCTTGAAGAATAATGGAACAAAAATTGTGGGTGGAAGTGTAATTAGAATTTAATTACTGTCAGGAGGGTATCGGGCTGATTAATTATCGGTGCTTAACCTGAGGGCGAACACTCTCTGGATAGGCCTAGGAAAAGCATTTTGCCCTAAATGTACACGAACAGGGCGAAGTAGTACGACGTTTCCTTAATTGTTCCCACTTTTAAATAGAGCAGTCACGCGTCATTGAAAGCCTGTCACATTTCAAAAGGTACTTGTTTTTTTTTTTTGGGCGGCGGCTTCTGCTATCTCTTGGAGCACTCAGACGCAAATACTGGTCCATGGAACTCCGAACAGACACCTTACATTAATATAATTTCTCCGTTTTCCAAAAAATAAGAAGGACCTCCAGTAATGTAGAGTTAAGAGATACGGCACACACCACATCGGCCCCCAGGGTGCGCCATCGTTCGCGAGCAAAGGCGAGAGAGTCACAGAGAAAATGTTCTGCAGTGTCACCCACCTAGGAGATTTTAATGCAAAACTGGGCAAAGAGGACATATTTGCATAGCCTCCCTAACACCACATCCGGCATCGGACTTAGGCTAATCGATTTCCTAACGGGGCGTATCCTCCTTGTAGCAAGCACGCGATTCCCCCATCTCAACATTCATAAAGCTACCTGGCGGTCTTTTGATCAATCGACCACCAGCCAGATTGACCACATTGCGATTGACGCCAGACACTCTTTCAGTATTCCCGACGTACGAACCTTCCGAGGGGCCAACATCGACTCGGACCACTACCTTATTCTAGCCAACGTACGAATGAGGATATCAAGAATGCTTAGGAGACGAGTAGGACTACGTAAGTTTGACGTCGGAAAGCTACAATCGCAAGAGACTGCCAGAATCTTTGCCGATCGTTTTTCCTCCAAGCTCTCCCAAAATCCGCCCACAGCAGCACAAACAATTGGCGCATTGCCAGAGCGCCGTCAGAGACGGCGGTTTCAAACCGCCACCACCTAGAAAACAAGAGGCATATAAAGCCATGCTGCGACGACGGACGAGAGCTGCTCGCGAAATCTATGAGCAGAAGAGAAGAGAGGAATACACGCTTTTCAGAAAAATTAAAAGAGAGAGCACGGAAAGCGTCAGATCGAGGAGACGGAGAGATGCTTCCGCAGGAATGACGCCTGTACATTTTACAATAAGGTATGCCATGGCTACAAAACCAGAGCGGCGGCCTGCAGGGATGAAAATGGAAAACTGTTAGTAGAGTCGCAGTCGATGCTGAGGATTTGGAAAGACCACTTCCGCATACTGTATATCGGCGATGATACACAAGATACCGCTGTCAAGCAGAATGAGCCATTCGTAATGGATGACGATGTAGGAGAATTCTATCCACCTGACCTAGACGAAGTCAAAGCAGCGATATCATGACTTCTTAAGTCTAATAAAGCCGCGGGCGCAGACGACCGGTCTGCTGAGCTTCTTAAGGCGGCTGGAGATAAGCTGGTAAGGTGCATGCACCATCTCATTTGCAAGGCATTGTCGGAGGAAAGCATGCCCGACGAATGGAATCTCAGCATCGTTTACCCGGTCCATAAGAAAGGAGACCCCTATAACTGCGCCATCTATAGGGGAATAAGTCTCCTGAACATCGCATATAAGATTTTCTCTGCCGTATTGTGTGAACGCCTGAAACCGTTTGTGGATAACCTGATCGGCTCTTATCAGTGGGGTTTCAGGCCACATTTACGCTACGGCAGATCTTGGAGAAGACCCAGGATTATCAAATCGACACTCACCACCTTTTCGTCGATTTCCAAGCTGCATATGACAGCGTGTATAGAGACGAGCTATGCAGCGCCATGTCTAGTATTAACGTCCCTGCCAAACTCATCCGACTGTGCAGGATGACAATGGAGAATTCCCGCTGCTCCATTAAGGTAGGTAATGAGCAAACCGAGACCTCTGATGTTAAAAAAGGATTTAGGAAAGGTGACGTGCTGTCACGCAACTTTTTCAACATCGTGCTTGAAAAGATCGTGCAAGAGTCACTGGCCAACACGAGAGGTACGATTTATTTCAAGTCTACGCAATTGCTTGCGTACGCCGACGACATTGACGTGATTGGACGGACACAGCGAGACGTCAATAAGGCCTTTGTAAGCATTGAGGTAGAAGCGGCTAAGATGGGTCTCAAGGTTAATGAGGGTAAAACCAAATATCTGCTTTCATCTAAAAGAGACGGGCAACACCGACGTATTGGCCAGAATGTCACCATGGGCGGATATAACTTTGAAGTGGTCAAGGAATCCGTCTACCTTGGCTCACTGATGACCGGCGACAACAACACCAGCGCTGAGATAAAACGCAAAATCACTCTTGCTGTTTCTTTGGGCTCAAGAGGCAATTGAGAAGTAGAGCTCTCTCTCGGGAAACCAAGGTGACACTATATAAGACCTTGATCATCCCAGTCCTCCTTTACGGCGCAGAGGCTTGGACTTTAACAAAAGCGGATGAAGATGGCCCGTAATAACTCCCACAAGTCTTCTGCAGTCGATTGTCCTTAAGGATGGGAGGAATGCTGCGGATTTCTTTGCAGATATCACGGCATACGCGCCTAACCCTCCTGTAATCTGGATAATCCTTCCATCTAGACGGTTGTGTGTATTAAACACCCAATCGTTAATGTGGGAATTCACCGTAGACGCAGGTACACCTAGAACGGATTCAATTCCTGAGAAACCCTCCTCTGAATCCATTCTGGCGAGTTCATCAGAGATCTCATTTCCTGGGATCCCAGAGTGACCTGTAACCCATACAAGCACTAGTGAGCATGCACTAATTTGGAGCTAGTTAAAGGGTTGAACACAGTTTTGAGTGCAGCTTGGCTGTCCCTGCAGATGCATATAGATGACCATTCGGAATGTGCATATCTCTGATTGGAAGCCAAGCGCATATTTTCTCAGCGAGAAGTGCAGTCGGATGTTTTCGCGTTCAAAGAAGGCCCAAGCACCGGATCCCCGCCCATACCTGGAGCCATTCGTGAAAATGTGAAGATTATCCTTTCCAGGGTCGGTATCCAGCTAGAGCCTATCCTGACGCCATGAAAACTCGACTGTATAATTACAGCGCAATAGGTTATCGGGTGTCTATACGTCAGAAGGCATGTCCATGAGGCAGGGATCACAGGACAATTCTTGCACAAACACACTGTTATTCCCGTGCGAGTTGTACCAACAGTAATTCCTCTTAAGACGAGACATGGCTTTCAGAGCACACCCTCTAATAAATATATCAAGGGGTGGAAGGTTTACCATATCATCTAGAGCAGCGCTCGGCGTGCTGGGGAAAGCCCTTGTACAGCTGAGACAAACCGTTCTTTGGAGTTTGGCGAAAAAAGAGGCTACGACGTGTTTGCGTGTTAGTTTGTTCCACCAGACAACCGATGCATAAGTGATTATCGGTCTTATCATTGCCGTGTAGGTCTAAATATCTTTGCCGGCGATAAACCTTATACTTTGCCAAAAGTTAATTTGCATTGCCAGAAAGCTGACAGCGCTTTAGTGGTTTTTGCTTCAACACACTTTGAGCAAAGAAGTTTGCTATCTAAGATGATACCCAGGTACCAAAATGGGAGGGCCTTTTAGTACCAGCTGAGTCATGTCAGTATTTTTCTTCCTTCTCGTGAAGAGAACGACATCGGTCTTAAGAGGATTAACCGACTGCCCATTTCTAGTACACCGATCATCGATCACAACTAGTGCCGCCTGTGCTTTAAGACGGACAGTCGCTAAGCATGAGCCGACCGAAAGAACGGTGAAATCATCCGCATAGGCCTGGGCACAGATTCCAGAGGCATTGAGAGCATCAAGCAGAGGGTCGACCTTCATGCACGATAACAGCGGCACACCTTTCGGGTTAGCCCCTGTTTACGCTGGAATTGACACACTAGTCGAGGCCTGCATCAGCGGCCAATGTCCTATGCACAAGCTTTGCTTTAATCCACAAGACCAGTGCTTCTAAGTTTTCGCCGAGATGTTTCCATCGTTTCCGTTGCAGTTTCCCTTGAAGGAGTAAGTAACCAGCCGATGGCGATATGATTTTCCGGGAAATGAGTCTATAGCAGTCGTATATTCTTTCTGTTTCGACCGATGCTTGTTCCAGTCATCTTCCGAATTTGATTTGAGCGATCTATTCAGGGGACTTCTGGCTTCCCTGTGAAGACTTTGGAGCTCGGCATTCCACCAGAGAACAAATTTCCTACAGGGAGGCTTACTGACAGGACATGCAAGTCCAAAATAATTGGTGATAACGCAGTTCGGGTTATGAACGGCGTTTTCTACCAATTGTTTCTATTTATGTAAATTTAAGTAGATCCTGAGTTGGTTTCTCAAACACCTCTCTAAACCGTACCCAGTCCGTCCTTCTCGGATTTCGTCTGCATTGCAAGGAAGAGATCCCACAACTTAGTCGGAATTCGATATATCTCTATGGTCCGACAACACAGCATCAGGCAAGACTCTCCAGTTAGTGATGTCCTTCACATATCTGTTGGATAGGGTCAAGTCAATCACCTCCTGTCGTCTCGACATAACAAACGTTGATTGAGAGCCAACATTGTTGATGGTAAGGTCAGCAGCATTTGCTGCTGTCCCAGGTAGTCTTTTGGGCATTAGAACCGCAACCAATCTTTCTGGCTTCACTTCCTTCGGTGGTAGAGGTAGTATCATAGTAATCATGTTAAATTGATTGTCAATATCATAGTAAATCACATTGATATTCGTCTTCATTCTAAAAACATGCTATAGTACCTACTTGTTTCGCTTTTGATTTCAGTTTCATCTAGTGTCGTCTGCATAGTCTCCCTAATACACTTCCTTATTGTGGTCCTGAAACCTGTTTTCCACATACATTTTCCATAACCTCTTAGCAAATATACTTCTGTGGCATTCCGTCTACTCTTAGGCACAAACGATACCAATGATCTATGGCACGTGACATTTGCCTTATTTACCTAGGAACAAGCACCTGGAAATAGTTATTTCCTTCGACCCTTTGCATCGATATAGCATAAGGATAAGAGCTATTTATCACGCCTCAAGTACCATAGAAGACTGAGATATTCACTATCTACTCCACCTACCCCTCGGGTTTCGAGGAATAGATTTTTGGTTTTGTTTTCAGTATTTTAACAAATTCTTGTGCCATGCGTGAGTAATTTGCATGTGCCAGAGACCGCCTCCAATACCCCAATCTGATATTTCTCATGCAAGGATATTAATCAAATTAAAATACTAATGTGACGTACTAGTGTGCAAGCAGAGATCTAGTTTCTGATTAGCAAGGAGGCGCCCTTATTATTCCATGACACACGGTGGTATGGGGTCACTCATAACCATCACAGACATCATCTCCAAGATCGCTTTAGAGGCACGTTCACCTAGCAATTAAATGTCAAACGGACCCGCCCACATACTCACGGGCATGGTGCACTGCAATCGTAGCGCTTTGATATTCATAGCATGACCACGCAACGCGATATTAAAAACAACGCAACAAAATACAGATAAACAAAAAAACAAAAGAAAAAGAAATGATAGGCGAGGGAAAAAATGAGAAATAATTTGATAATCAAAATGAGGAAAATTAAATAATGAAATCGAAACGATATGACGAGATTGTATTGAGGGACTGACGCGCCATCAGCAAATAGCATACACGCGGACCGAATGGGTTGCATGGCTGTGAATGCTAATCAAGGCCGAGCAGCGTACTACAGTGATGGATGTTAAAATTGTACCTGAAATGCCAATCCTTTGTATCAAGTAAAAGGACAAAATCTATTATTTTTTCCATACTAAAAAAGCACTTACTTACTTACTTATCAGGCCAGCGATCCATGGAGGATCTGAGCCCGATGTATAGCTGCCTTCCATCCTTGACGGTTCCGGGCATGCTGCTTCCAGTTATCAAGGCAAAGACGTCTCACATCCGCGATTACTTGGTCTTTATACCGGAGGTTCGGCCTTCCTCTTCTTCTCGAACCAGGAGGCTCGGAGTCGAAGACCCTCTTAGCTGGAGCGTTGGTATCCATGCGCTCGATGTGGCCGAGCCAGTGCAGTCGACGGATCTTTACCTTCCGGACTATATCCACATCTTTGTACAGCTCGTAGAGTTCGCGGTTGTGTCTTCTTCTCCATTCATCTTCCTCACAGACAGGACCAAATATCCGGCGCAGAATTTTTCTTTCGAAAGAACCCAAAATCAGCTCCGCCGTCCTGCTTATCGTCCAGCTTTCGGCTCCGTACAGCAAGACTGGCAGAATGAGCGTTTTGTAAAGCATGACTTTGGTCTTTTGAGTGAAGACTTTTGACCCCAGTTGTTTGGACAAGCCGAAGTAGCAGCGGTTGCCAAGGGCGATTCTATGGCGGATCTCCACTGTGGTGTCATTTGTGGAATTTACGTTTGCCCCGAGGTAGACAAACTCCTTAACAACCTCGAAAATGTAGCTGTCAATTGTTATATTTGTCTTGTCCTCATTGACCTTAAGACCAACTCGATTCGCCTGTTCTTCGCGGTGAATGCTTCCACAATGCCACGGCGGGAACACGCGATGATGTCTATATCATCCGCGTATCCTAGCAGCTGGACGGACTTGTAGAAGATAGTACCTTCCCTGTTGACGCCTGCTCCAGCACTAGTTTGAAGAAGTCACATGACAGCGCAACTCCTTGCCGAAATCCGGTGCATGTTTCAAACGGTTCCGAAGTCCTAGAACCGAGTTGCACGGTGCATCGCGTATTTTTTAGCGTGGCGCGACACAACTGGATCAGTTTTCCCGGGATCCCGAATTCGGCCATCGCACCAAACAGTCCTTCACGATGAATGCTGTCGTATGCGGCTTTGAAATCGATGAAAAGTTGGTGTGTATCGATTCGAAACTCGTTGGTCTTTTCCAGGATTAGTCGAAGTGTGAAAATTTGGTCTATAGTCGATTTGCCGGGCCGGAAGCCGCACTGGTAGCTGCCGATTAGTGCGGTGCAAAATGGCTTTAGACGTTCACACAATACGCTGGACAGGATCCTGTATGCGACATTGAGCAGGGATATACCTCTATAGTTCTTGCAAGAGGTAGGATCGCCTTTTTGTGTAAGGGGCAGACAGAGCTGGTATTCCAGTCGTCGGGCATGCTTTCATCTTCCCAAATTCTGCAGATGATCTGGTGCATGCTCCCTACCAGAACATCGCCGCCAGCCTTGAAGAGCTCTGATGGCAAGCCATCTGAGCCTGCGGCCTTGTTATTATTCAGCTTCTGAACAGCTGTGCCGAATTCTTCGATGCTGGGTGGGAGGACTACTTCAGCGGCTGGAGTTGGGACTTCCTCGGTCCCTACCACTCTCTCTTGGTCATGCTCGTTAAGCAGCAGTTGGAAATGCTACTTAAATACATCCACTATTCCCTGCGGGTAGGTGATAAGATTATCCTCACAGTTTCGAAGAGCCTGGGTGCCCTTTTTGAAGCCTCCTGCAAGGCCTTTGGCTTTCTTGTAAAAGGCTCGTGTTTTATGCTTATCCCTAGACTTCTCGATATCCTTGAGCTGGTAGGCTGCGAAGATTCTTTTCTTTTGCCGCAGCCGTTTTTTCTCCTCCCTTCTTCTGGCTCGGTACTCTTCTTGCGCTGCCCTGGTTTTCCTCTGCAGCGCCTTTTGGTACGCCTCGTCGGTTGCTACCTTTTTCTGCTCGCACTCGCCATCATACCATGGGTTTCTTGTCGGGGGTGGTAGGTGTCCTAAGGTGGTTTCGGCAACCTACTGAATGGCTGAGCGGCAATGCAGCCACATATTATTGGCATTTGTGTTCAACGTAGGCCTACCGTAGAGTCTTTCGCTCAGCTGCTCCCTGTAGACTCTGGTAACCTCCGGTGTGCTCAGGCGCCCAATGTCGAATCTCCTCCTGGTGGGCTGGTGCAGCTTTCTGACATCGGACAGTCGAGCTCTGAATCTTGCTGCTACGAGGAAGTGGTCAGAGTCAACTTTTGCCCCTCCGAATGTTCGCACATCCAGGATGTTTGACGAGTGCCTTGCGTCAATGAGCACATGGTCGATTTGGTTGGCGGTTCGACCGTCCGGAGATCGCCAGGTTGCTGTGTGGATTCGCTTACGAGGTAATCTTGTGCTACTTATCACCGCATTACGAGCAGTCGGAAAGTCTGTGAGTCGGAAGCCGTTATCTGTTGTTGTATCGTGGAGGCTGTGCTTTCCGATCACTCCGCCAAGGGTGTTTTCCTTACCGATTTTGGCGTTGAAATCCCCGAGCACGATCTTAACATCATACTCCAGACAAGCTCCGTAAGCGTTGTCCAGGAGGTCATAGAAGTCCTCCTTGATAGGGTCTTCAGCCTCGTCGGTAGGGGCGTATGCACATATAAGGCTGATGTTATAAAATCTGCCTCTGGCAGATAGGTATATAGGTTTAAGGTCGATGACCTTCGACCTTAACCGCTTTCCCACGACAAATCCGCATCCCAGTAAGTGCAATCTTTTGTGACAGCTGTAAGAAATGTCGCAATTTTTCCATACTGATCGGGGTTTTGTCGCTGCATACGTTTGTTCACCTCCCAACGGTTGTTGAAGAGGCTATCCAGGGCGCCACGAGGAGGCGTATGTCAACTTGACCCTGGCATCTCGCCAGGTTGAGAGTTATCAACAACTTTACCCTGTATGTCCGAGCCCATGCCCTCAAAAAATGTATGGGCCTCAAGGTGGAACTTTATGGTACATCGATGTTTTTTAACCTTTTTAAGTGTCGAGAGTATCTCGTCGGTCACTGTCGCTGCATCGTACACCATAATTTATAATGATAGGATGAAACCCCGGCATACAAGTACTCGCATGTCCGCGGTTAACGCACTCTGCGGGCACTTAACTCGCTTTCAAATTGCAGTTTGGAACACTCGTCATGATTATTACTCCGTGTCATCGACGTCGCAGTCGCAATGGCTACTGATTACCTCATTGGAACCAATGCATGCCCATAACAGACATGGTAATGCCATCAATTTTCCTCGTTTAGAAAATTATAATTTTCAATAAACTGGTCATTTGAATGCAAAAAGCGTGCGCTCCATTTGAAAATTTCGAACTTAATCCACGAGCAATCGGTATCTGATCTGAATGTCCATTCGGCTCATCCATTTGTGGGCATATGTATGTACTCTCTTGCACTCGTATGTACATATGTACGTGTGATAGAATCAATTTGAATTTGCATGCGAATAAGCGTCTGGTCGCGTAGAAAGAGTTTTCGAAAACCGCCAAAAACTTTTAGAGTCAATTTCTCAAAGACGACAGTGGCTTTCTGGTGCCTCTCTTCTGGTGACAATGAAAAGTTGAAATTGAAGTCAAAAGTTTCTTCAAGTTCCGGTGGCGGAAACTTTTCGCCCTCAGCAGAGAAGAAGACCGATGACCAAACAATTCCAAATATTCCAATATCCAGTAACGTATCCTAGTACTCGTATCTGAGCCCATTTATATATTTCATGTGTTGTAATTAATTAACTGCATTGCAGTTCGGTCGTCGTCGACATTGTTCGGGGGCGGAAAATAGCTTCCCATCTGTGTACTCCCTTACATTTGGATCCAGATGTATGAAACACGAATGGAGTGCAGGGGAAAATTCGAACAATTGCGACCATGTCACATTGGGAATGTTGTTACATCTTTTCGGTGGGAAAGATCGATATGTTTGCACGAGTATGTAGTTTGATGGGACGTAATGCATTCCGGTTGTTCGATAACCGCACAGAGAGTTTCATGTCTATAGAATGGAATGTTGGGCAGAATGGTGGCATAGGGAGATGGGTAAATGTTAAGTGTCTCCGATTGATTTAATGCTGATTGCATTGGACTAGTTCTAATCTAATAGTGGCGAGTACATCGAAGAATTCATCATGCTGATGGGGAATTTAGATCACCGAAACTATGTTCATCTACTAGGGAGGATGAGTTAGAAGGATTTGCCTACAAGAAATTGACACTAAGCAAAACAGGATTAACATTTCGCAGGTGGAGGGAATATTTTTGCTTAAAATCAACGTCAATCCCTTGAATACCTGTCTATGGTGCTGTGATAAATGATCCAAGCAAAGAAATAGCAAAACTAACCGGAGCATAATCTCACAAAATCCATTTTCCCTAGCCCCGTTTGACTCTGATTTGGATTTCTGTTTCGGAATCCAAATGGAAGAGAAAAGGCGGAGGTGAAATATGGTGTCGAAGCCTTTTTAATGCTACGACAGATTTATGATTTACAGTAGGGAGGAAGGAAGAATTTGTAAGGCATTCAATGGATTTGGGTGTGGTTCGTCTAGTGGTAAGGGTTGGATGGATGTCCGAGGTCAACTTCCGAAAATCGTTAAAACCAATGGAGAGAATCGTCCAGATGCAGGATGTGGACATTTCGGCTTTAAAGGCGATACAGACGGTGGTCTTTATGGATTTTTTTGATTTTGGTTTCCGGCCCTGTATTTCGCTGCTCTCTAAATTTGGTTTTCAAAATACATGTATTTCACTGAAGCATATATGTTCGAGTAGAATAAGTTCCTCTCAATTTACAAATTCTTGAAGTAGAAGCACTATAGAAACAAGCATTTGTTCACTCTGTACCAAGGTGTTGCCAAGGCCCTATAAGAAAGTTTTTGTGTTGCATCACTTTAAGCCGATACTACGATAGATGGATGCTCATGCACAGCACACATACATACATAGGTATATGCTGCAACTTTGTAGGTCTACAATTCAATGTCGGTTTCGATGAGAACATCATCAGGCAATATCACATCATCACCGTCATCCTCCTCACCAGCATCATCAACGCCATCAGCAACGAGAGCCACAACAACATCGGACCGATGCATATCCGAGATTCAGGCAAACAACAAGCCTTCGTGACAAAGGGCCTGTCTTGGGTATCAGGTGTTGTTAAGCTTAATTGGATTTACTCTTCTGCTTGTTCTACTTCTTTCTCATCTTTTTCGTTCTCAAAGTGTTCTGCTGCATCAATGGGATGAACGAGTATCATCACATCGCACATACGCACACTCGTCTGCATGCATAAACATAAAATTATTAATTTCCATATGAATGATGTGCGATGATTATGGCGATGATGATGGTGATGATGAAAGGTTATCCTTTCATACATTGTATACACAAAGATGCAGAATGGACAGCTCCACCGAGCATGGGATCAAGAAAGAGCAAAGAATCTCCTTCGATCCCATGAACGTAGTCGTGTGATAGGCGTGTGGTAATGTTCGACGAGCTTAAAAGGATTTTCTCGTTAAACGAGCGGAGACAGAAGAAATACGTAAGTCTTTTGGTATGTACATATGTGCAAGGTGTGAATTAAAGTTAAGAAAAATAATTATGCATCGTCTTCTCCTACTCTAGCATCATGTCGCCCTAATCGATTTTGAATGATCGGTTTGTCGAGGGATTAGGTGCAACCATAACAGCCAGCTACTGTCTGAGAGTGTGGTTGGAATAAATTGGCATGATAAACTCATACCATTCATCCTGTCTTTCAGGAGGGCAATTAATCAGATTCGAGACGAAATGAGAAGATAAGTTTTTGTCATCCTCTCCCTAAGCCATATGTGTCTTGAAAACAAGCAAGTAAAAATGTTAATCTCATCAAATTGATGCTCAATTGAAGTGAATATACGAACGTATATCAGGGATTTGTATTTCATTTTTTTTCATTGTTGGTTTTCTGTTTTTTGCATCTCAAGTGTGTGTATCGAGAAGATACTTAGTGTCCCCCAGTTCAGTCATAAATCAGCGATTTGCTCAATCATCGATGCTCGATCATTTTTTACGATGTGTTCGTAGCAATAAAAGTGGCGCAATTTATAGCCTCCTTGCAGAGGCTACACACCCATATAGTGAGGGACACGCAACATCATCAACAACAGCAACAACAATGTCGCATCTGCGGAACGATAACAATTTTATTTATTTTTTGACTCTTTTTCCTCTTTTGCTTTACCCATTCGCTGTAAATTGTTGTCAAATAAATCAGCGATTGAGCTTTAATGCTGCTTTTATGGACAAACATATAGAGCGAAAGCAATGGGGGAACGAATCTCATCGTGACAAAAGGGGTTAAGCAGATGGCGACACCTGGCCTACGGCACTCCCAGGGACAGTAGCTTATCATTTCCCAAGGATCTCAATAATGGAGAAAATTTATTGCTTGATTTCATTCTAATGATAACCCTAGCGGTGACACACATCACTACCCTGAGAACGAATGGCTACCGCTCGCTGTTGGGTAACGTGACGCGGATGGGTACCTGTCGGTGACGAAATATGCACCATTTGTGACCTAACCGCGTAGATAGTTGTCATTGGATCTAATTTTCATAACAATTTCATGCTGGTTGATACCATAGATCGAGGCTATAGTACCTGGAATTGATTACATCACGTCGTCGGTGTGTACTAACTGATAGGATCATGTTGTCTTTGCTTCAGTTTTGATGTCACGATTGGTGGGGCATAATGTGATGAACGTGGAGATTTTTTCGTCTACAGATTCATTTAATACGAATCGACTTTCTCCAGTCATGGTGGTGATGATATCTGTCTGCTCGTGAAGATCATGACTGGCAAGGGCTTCATATAGGTAATACTTTCTAACAACCTACCTAAGTCTCATAGAGAACAAAGCAATGTTCATGAAAAGGTGAGATACAACATCGGCTGGTTGGGTGCAATTCATAGAAATGACCTGCGTGCAAGTACATTGCCTATAACTTATGAGTTGGATGTTGTAACCACTTGTCACATTGTGTTTTACGCGGAAGGTGTTGTTGACGGTCTCATGGGGAAAACGGGTAATTGACAAATCTAAAAAAAAAAATCAATAATCTATGGAAACAAGATTCTAAGCCTTTGTGTTCCCCCGAGAAGGCAGAGCAAACGTGACACGCTTTTCTCCAATTAAGTAACCAAATCCTCACTCCATTCTAGGTCGTTCAACGAAAAAGATTTGCAAAGATTAATCGAAAATGTCTCCTTATCGAAGTATCATTGTAGCCAATATGATCTGTGCCTCTGATATTTTCCATTATGCATTTTTACAAAAGGGCGACAAAGGCTCTTCCTTCATTTCAAGATGACTTAGGCCTCAATCAATAAGCGTCTCCTGTAAGCACAATCTCGTAGCCTAAGACCCGGTCGTTTTTTGTGGGTGGAATCGAAGCCTCTTCGGTAGAAGTTTTATATTGCCAAGCCAACTTAGTCATTGAGCCTGCAGTCACGCGACTAGGCCGATGGATGTTGCTGTATGGTCGTTGGTTTAACCCCATTTTCTATCAAGACGAAAAGAGTCCATCATACTAACCACTGCGCCAAAGATAAAATATTGCAAAATCAAATGACCTGGACTCTGAAGCAAGATGAGCGAGTTCGGATCCCGGATAACATCAATGCCATCGCATGTTTATTTTGCGGAGTTTCTCCTTGGCGGGGTACAAAACCGCCCGTAGTATACTTGCCATGAAAAAGCTTCTGGACTCACGCCGTTCGGAATCGGCATTCAACTGTAGGTCCCTTTCACCTGTATGAAAAATAAATCACACACAACGTGGGTGATTGAGAGAAGCTTGGCTCTAGTCCTTCATGGGCTGTAACGCCACCAAAGAAGAAGAAGAAACGACCTGTTTTCTGCTTCAAAGTTCATTTCAAGTATGATGTTGACGAAATCATATAAAAGTGCTTCGCTTAGTTCAAAATTCCTTTTGGTATCAAAGGTTTCGGTTGATTCATAACCGACCTTGAAGAAGCAGTGAGAGCCCTTTACCGCCATCCTATGAATTTGACGAGTTTGGCCCTCTATAAGTTCTGAGGTGTGCGATCGTAAAATCGACAAATAGATGATATGTTCTTCTTCTTGGAGGGTCTGAGTCTGAGTTAATACAGCCTTCCATCCTTGGCGGTCCCGGGCACTCCGCTTCCAGTCGGAAAACCATGTTGTCTTACATTAGCGATCACTTGGTCTTTATACCGAGGTTCGGTCTCCCCTTTCTTCTCGAACTAGGAGGCTCGGATTCGAAGACCCTCTTAGCTGGAACGTTAGGTCCATGCGCCTGATGTGGCCGAGCCATTGTAGTCGACGGAATTCACCTTCCGGACTATGTCCACATCTTCGTACAGCTCATAGAGTTTGCGGTTATGTCTTTCTCGCAGGTAGGGCCAAATATCCGTCGCAGAATTCTTCATTCGAAAGAGCCAAGGATCAGCTCCATATAACAGGACTGGCAGGATAAGAGTCTTGTGGAGCATAACCTAGTTCTTCGGTGGTTGCCGAGGGTAATTCTGCACCGGATCTCCAATATGACGTCATTTGTGGAGCTTACGTTTGCCCCGAGGTATGCCAATTCCTTCACCACCTTGAAATTGTAGCTGCCGATCGTTATATTTTGTCCTAGGTGATGGGTGACGGACCGCTTTTCTGTTTACAGCATATATTTCATCTTCTCCTCATTGATGTGAAGACCAGCTCGTTTCGCCTGATCTTCAATCCCCATGAAAGCTTCCACAATGGTGCGCTGGGAACTTGCGACAGTATCAATATAGTCTGCGTAGCCCCGCAAATGGACCGATTTGTGGAATATAGTGCCTTCCGCGTTGACGTTGGCCCACGCACTATGTGCTCCAACCCAAGATTGAAGGCTCAGACTGGAGCCGAACTGCACGGTGCATCAAGTGTTTGTTGGCGTGGCTCGACACATCCGGATCAGTTTTCCGGGGATCCCGAATTCGGCCATAGCTTTAAACAAGAGTTTGCAATGAATGCTATCGATAAAGAGGTGGTGGGTATCGATTTGTAACTCGCTTGTCTTATGCAGGATATATTGCAGCGTTAGTAACTGGTCCATAGTCGATCAGCCTGGCCAACAGTCGCACTGGTATGTGCCGATTAGGGCGGTGCAAAATGGCGTTAGCGTTCACACTCATGTATCCACTCATTGAGCAAAGATATACCTCTGTAGATTTTGCAAAAAGTAGGAACGCCTTTTTTGTGGATGGGGCATATGGAGCTGGTATTCCAGTTGTCGGGCACGCATTCGTCCTGCCAGATCCTACAGATGATCTGGTGCATACTCCCTACTAGAATATCGCCTCCAGCTTTGAAGAGCTCTGATGGTAATCCATCCGAGCCTGCAGCCTTGTTGTTCTTCAGTCAACTACCACTCTCTTTTCTCCATGTCCGTTAAGCAGGCTCCTGCGGGTCGGTAACGAGATTGCCCTCTCAATTTCGAAGAGCCTGGGTGCCGTTTTACCGCTATTAGGTTTTTGGTATTTTTTAGGAAAAGTTCTTGACACGTTTTTGTCCCTGGACTCTTCGAAATCATTGAGCTAGCAGGCTGCGAAGATTCTGGCTCAGTATTTCTCGCGCGATATTCGTGTTCTCCTTCGCAGCATTTTTTCGTATACCTCGTCGGTCGCTCGCTTTTTATTCTCGCACTCACCATGATACCACTGTCTAGTCGGTGGTGGCGCGTAGCTTATAGTAATTTCAGCTGCTTCCTAGACGGGCGGTAATGGGCGGTAATGGAGCCACATATTGTTGGCGTTTGTGTCCGACGTAGGCATACTTGCTAGTCGTCCGCTCAGTTGCTCTCCGTAGTCTCTGGCGATCTCTGAAGTGCTAAGGCTTCCAATGTTGAACCTCCTCTTGGTGGGCTGATGTAGCTTCCTAACATTGGAAAATAGGGCTCTGAGTCATGCTGCCACTAGGAAATTTTCCGAGCCGACTTTTGCCCCTCTGAGCCTTTAAAGATCCAGCAGGTTTGACGCATATCTTGGCCTATTGGGCAGTCTTGAGACCGCCAGGTTGCTGTGTGGATCTCCTTGTGAGGAAATCCTGTGTTATTTATTACCGTATTACGAGTTGCCGCAAAGTCCGTAAGCCGAAAGCCGTTGTCTGTTGTCGTATGGTGGAGGCTGTGCTTTCGGACTACTCCGCCAAAGATGTTCCCCCGAGAACGATTTTGATGTCGTACTCCGGACCAAGAGTCGTAGAAATCCTCTTTGATGGATCCTTCAACTAGGCGATTGCTTATTAGCTTAAAGTCGACGACTTTCGACCTTAGCCTTTTTTCCACGACGAATCCGCATACCAATAAGTGCAACCTTTTGTGACAACTGTAATAAATGTCGCACTTCTTCCCTTCCATCACTCGTCCTATGCAGCGTACGTTCTGGATCGCAGTAATATCGGCCTTACACTGCTTGAGGGTCTTTTTCAGTTGATAAGTAGCTCCAGGAAGATAGAGAGCTCTCACATTCAAGTAGCATACTCGCAAATCGTTGTCTTTTTCCTTTCTATATTGTCGTTGGGTATCCGTCCTTGTATCCGAGGCCATATTCTTATAGGTGATATTTATTATACTAAAATTGCCAGATATGAAACCGTATTGATAAGGACCTCTCAAATCGTTCCAGACATTTAGACAGTAGAGCCTGTGATTCGGGCAGTTAAATTGGTACCCTTTTTGTGGATCGACAAACGAATCTAGCATTTCATCTATAGATGAGGTGTTGCGTGTTCCCAACCAGATGACGTCCAGATTGCCATCTTAACTTTTTCTAGGTTGGGTGGACGGGATTCTCTTTTATCCTCGTCCAAAGTGATTGCCTGGCTGTCACCGTCTTTATGTATTCTGCAGATATAATCCCTCCGTAATTTTAGTACCAAGTCTGCTACTAGTGGTCTATGCTCGTACCTCCTACCTTTATAGACCTGGCATGTTTATTGCAGACTTGCAGACTTCATCTCCTTTGTTGATCTTCTTTTTTTTTTTAAAAAACCCCATGTTCTATCCTTCGTTTTTGTTCATACCTCACTTGCCTGTCTTCAATCGTCATCAAGCCGGAGATTTCTTGAAGGTGGAACTTTCCAGCTTAGCAGAGCCCGCTTAACAGAGACTGACAGAGAATGATCTAAGTTCGTAGCTTCACTGAGATCGTGAAAACAAGCAAAAAAGTAAAGTAAATTCCGCCGCTGTTGTCCTGGTGAACAAATTCGTTCCCTGTTCGCACAGCGCGCTTATTTAATCGCATTTGGTTGTTGAAGAAAAAAGTAATTCCTATACGGACAAAAAGTATGCAACGCAGTTGTGAATGGAAAGTGACCAGACGTACTGCCTGCAGGCATAACACTCACAGTATACGGTCAACTGAAATTCATCCTCTGCGTATGCAATATTAAAAAAGTGCTCGAACGAATTAGTACGGACTATAACCAACCCAGAATTTGGTCGGCTCTCGTCTTATCTAGGACAACCACCCCTGAGAGTAGTGAACGAACATCAACGACCCAACCACTGCACTCCGTTCAGGTTGTGTGTCTATAGGCACATCATAAGAGAATATAAACTCTTGAACCTGCGCGAGTTTCTAAAAAAAAAAAAAAAAAAAAATTTGAAAACCACTGAAAAAGTCGAGGTTCGAAAAAAGACTACACAATAACGGTGTAAAAACAAGAATTTAATCACACCCTAACCCGACCGCGATCTTTCAAGCATATAATTTGCCCCTCACTCACTCTTCACCACTCGACAATGTATTAGGCGATGACACAAATGACCCATCTGGGTCCTGATTACCCGCATCTTCTGTCCGTTTAATATCGCTGACAAGACTGTCCATATTTACTTTCAGTTTTTCGAGTCCCTCAATTTCAGATTGTAGGTGGCGGCGCATAAAATCCATGTCCTTGTAATTAGGCCACTTCGCTTTGTATTTTCCATTTGACTGTTTTACTCTCATCAGCTCTTGCAAATAGCGTTGCTTGCAAAACCGCCATCGAGACTGTACCACAGCTGTAGGCACAACGAAAAGAGAAAGGTTTAGTTATAGGAAAGCCTTTGAAATGACAGACTGTAAACGTACCTATAGAAAGTCCTAGGGTCTGTGCGATGTGTTGCCAAATTTTTGACTGCGACGCTTTTTCATTGATGTCGTTTGCGTACAGAATTGGATACTGACTAACCAACTGGATTAACTCTAACCGTCGTCTGCAGCGTTGCAAGTATGGGAGGCGTATTTTAGATGCATCCGATTCGTTGGTTGTTGAACAACAAGGACAAGAATCGTGGGTTCTGGGCAATGCTGCGGTTAATATGGGCGGTTGCAGACCTCCCATCTTATTCATAATATACCGCTTGACGTAATAGTACGCAAAAGACATGTCATGGAACAGTGGCCAATCTGAAGGACTGCTGTCCCGCTGTATAGTCTTGGACAATAAAATGTTTGTGTATTCCTTATAGATCGCTGTCCACATTAATTCAAGTTTTTCTTAAAACGAAAAAAAAAAACAGAAAAAATGTGTAAAAAATGGTTTATTACATGATCACTAACTTACCGGCCGATAAGTCCAAGACCTTACTTATTTCGGCCCATGACGCCTGTCTCGCTACTCTTGTTCCTCTTCTGTGCAATATGTTTGAATGCTTTTCAACCTCTTTCAACAGGCGTCTCTGAAACTCTACACCATCTTCCAAGTCCATTTGAATTTTACCACACTTCCCAAAATTAACATCAAAACAGCCACCAGCAACGTAGTACGTTCGCAACGAAACTGAACACAAAAGCGAATTCGTAAAATGAGTCACGACATTACGGTCATCAAAATAAGAAAAACAAACGAACAATCAAAAGGGACTGACAAAATTCAACGAAGAACAGATGAAAGCAAAAACGCTCATTCCGGTTTGCCGCGCTACGAACAAAGCGTAGAGACTAAATGGTAGAATGACATCACAAGGGAAACTAAAAGCAGAATATCGACGGGATGTATGCAAAAGACACCGGCAATAAATCGATCCCACGGCGCATATGCAAAGCAAAAGAAGAAATGAATGGAATACATGGACGGAATGTGAGATTAAAAGGGAATAACGAGACCGACTTGCGATGGATATTAAAATAAATTGAACGAAGTGTATCTCAAAGTGTTCTACTGTTTCTGTGACTTTGACTTGTTTGTTTTAAGACGTAAACGATCAGTCGAGTATATACATAAGTATATGTCTATGTACATACATAATACATATGTATGTCACAAGCAATTCTTGCACGTTCGCTTTTGTGGTTTCTGTCCGCATTTGTTGAACTTCCAACTTGTACAGTTTCTTTCTCATTTATCCGCATTCGACCAATGCAGCAATGGCAAAACGTAAAAAGAGAAATGTCAAAGTATTGAACGACGTGGAACTCTTGGTGATTTCCTTTTGAACTGTCATTCCAAGTTGCAGGGGTTGTTACATTGAGCATCTCTTTATTTCGCAGTATTGCGAGTCTATTTGGCATTTCTCTTTCACTTTATCTGCGTTATTCAATGTTGGCGATTGATAGAGCAATTTGTTTAGATAAATGTATATATGTACACATACATAAAGATGGAATCGGAGGTATATATATATGTAAATAAAGAAAATGTCAAGATGCTTTGGAGGACAGCAAACAAAAGACAAAAAGAAAATGGATAGCATCATGAAGAAAAGAGAGATCTGCTCGATCTTTCTAGCAAAAGAATTGAAAGTGGATGACAAAGATACTTTTTGCAATTTTTTGAGGGTGGACAAAACAAATGTTGACCTGCATTTGTCATTAATAGAAAACGACATAAAAAAGAAAGACACATTGATGAGAGACTCTACCTAAAGTGGCCCAGAGACAGGCTACGGATTGAGTGGTTCTTTTTGAAGTCATTTCGCCACACACATCACGCTGTTCGCCGTCGAGTAAAGAGGCCCACAGACACGCTTACTTACTTACTTTGATGGCGCTACAGTTCGGGGTGAACCAGGGCCTCAACCAACAAGCCTCTCCAGCCGGCCCGATCTTTGGCCAGCCGCTTCCTGTGCCGCACGCCCAGTTGGTTGAAGTCCCTTTCCACCTGTGCGCGTCACCTTAAATGCGGTCGTCCTCTGCTACATCGTCCCTCGGGGTTGGAGTCGAAGACTCTTCGGGTCGGAGCGTTGATGTACATTCGCTCTACATGGCCTAGCCATCTTAGTCGTTGGATTCGAAGACGTCTAACTAGGACGATGTCGCTGTACAGCCCGTACAGTTCTTGGTCGAATCTCCTCCTCCACTCTCCGTTTACACAAACGGGACCAAAATTGCACGCAGAATTTTCTTCTAGAAATGCCCAAGAGCCTTTTCGTCCGCTTTTGATAACGTCCAAGCCTCAGCGCCGTAGAGGAGGACCGGGATGATTAAGGTTTTGTAGAGGGATACCTTAGTTTTTCGAGAGAGGGCTCTACTACTCAATTGCCTCTTGAGCCCGAAGAAGCAGCGGTTGGCAAGAGTCATTCTGCGTTTTATCTTTGCGCTGGTGTCGTTGCTGCTTGTCACTATCGAGACAAGGTAGACGAAGTCCTTGACTACTTCAAAAACATAGCTGCCGAAGGTGACGTTCTGACTGAAAGAGCATATATTTGGTCTTGTCCCCATTTACCTTTAGACCCACTTTAGCAGCTTCTGCTTCAATGCTTGCGAACGCCTCATTGACGTCTCGCTTTGTCGGTCCAATAACGTCAATGTCATCTGCGTAGGCAAGCAATTGTGTGGACTTGAAGTAGATCGTTCCTCTTGTATTGGCCGCAGAGTCCCGCACGATATTTTCAAGAATAATGTTAAAGAAATCACATGACTGCGTCACCCTGTCTAAAACGTTTTTTAACATCAAATAGATCGGTTAGTTCGCTAGCGACCTTAATGGAGCAGCGAGAGTTCTCCATAGTCATCCTGCACAGTCTGACGAGTTTGGCAGGAAGGTTAAAACATGACATGGCCTTTTATAGCTCTTCTCTATAAACACTGTCATACGCATCGTTAAAGTCGACAAAAAGATGGTGCGTGTCGACTTGGAATTCATGGGTCTTCTCCAAGATTTGCCGTAGTGTAAATATTTGGTCACAGACACGCTACCGATCGTATATCCTTCGAATAACATCATCAACCGCGCCATACGTACACTATCGATTGCAAGAAATTCAAACATATTCGATAACTTGCGATCTGTAGCAAACTGCCCCAAACACACGACGATCTGTTTGAATTGCAACCGATCCATTCAGTCCGTAGCCTGTCTGTGGGCCGCTTAACTCTCCGTTTAGAAATTTGAAACGTATGTGTAGCAACATCGCAAAACAACGAATAGGGAGATAGGGTAATGTCAAAAAGATGCACGGAGATGACTACCCGTGCATCACTGTGTAAGTATATTTCTGTTTCACTGACCTTCTCTTTCGCACCCATTTGTGTCTTGGCTACTGTAGCCGACTACGTACTACCAGCTACCCCGAACCACAATCATTTGTCCTACTTACGAGTTTCTCGAGAGTCTTATCAAAAACTAAATACTTGACGAAGATATGACGTAGAGCGGAGTTGCCATACATTTATTTTTCGACCAGAATTAGATATTTTTGTATTTGTGATCAATAAATAATTTTGGCGTTTATCTTCTGTGAAATATGGCTTGTCATAATCGCTTACTTACATACATATGTAGTGCGCCCAAAGTACGTATGTGCGTATGTGCATTCGCTTCGATTATCTGGTGAGCCGAATATGATATTGACATGGGACCGGTTTCATTCGACGCCTAATTACATAGCCTAGAACTGGTTAAGTTTCCAGCAAAATCAGACTAGCCGTTTTTTATTAGAAATTAAATAACTAAAAAAAGTCAAACTAGTTTTGTATACGGATATTAAAGTGCTCGAACGAATTAGTACGGACTATAACCAACCCGCAATTTGGTCGGCTCTCGTCCTATCTAGGACAGCCACCCCTGAGAGTTGTGAACGAACATCCGAACATCAACGACCCAACCACTGCACTCCGTTCAGGTTGTGTGTCTATAGGCACATCATAAGAGAATAAAAAATCTTGAACCTGCGCGAGTTTCTAAACAAAAAAAAAAAAAAAGATATACGGGGTGGGCCAAATACAATTTTCTTTTTAAGAATTCAAGAAAATTAATAAAATTTAATTTTTTCCATGAATTATGGCTTTATTAGTAAGAGCAAACATTCCCCTTAATTACGAAATTCAACATCGTTCAAGTGGCTGGCTTCGCAGTAGTGCAGTCACCCCAAGGCCTTGTTGATGGTTTCGCGCTGTAGCTCACGGACTGCTTGGATGATATTGGCCTTAAGTGCGTGAATAGTTTCCGGATTGTTGGCATACCATCGGTCCTACAGGGTTCCCCACATAAAAAAGTCCAAAGGGGTCAAATCGTAGCTTCGATGCAACCAATTGACATCGCCAAGACGGCTTGTAACACGATTTGGGAATTTGGTGCGCATAATATGGATTGTGGCATTGGCTGTGTGGCATGGCGCACCATCCTGCATGAACTAGATGTCGTCCAAATCCATGTCTTCCATTTCAGTAAAAAAAAATCGGTTAACATGGCTCTGTAACGCCTACCGTTGACGGAAACGTTGTTCCCAGCTTCCACTCCACAATCCGCAACAAACTGTCACTCTCTGTGGATGCATTGGCTTCTCGATAATAACGTGCGGGTTTTCCCAGCCGCCGTGCGGGTAAACGTAGCCGCCGAGATAAGAGTGCGCCTCGTCAGAAAAGATAATTTTTCGCCTAGAATCGTCGTCCAATTCAAGCTACTCTAAGGCCAAAACTGCGAAGCGATAACGAAGCGTCAATTGGACGTTTTAAGCGGATAATCCGAAATCTTTGTGCACGCATTCCTCATGCTAGTGCGTGAAATGTTGAGCTGTTGAGTTTGATGGCGAGTTGATGTTCGTGAATTGAGTCTCACACTCTCGGCCACAGTAGCCACATTCTCATCTGTGCACCGTCAGACGACGGGGACCATGAGTGTCGTGCATTAACATACCAGTCTCCGTGGGTGCTTCATTTTGGCCAAAATTTCAAAAAACGCACTGTTGCACTGTTTGTTTTTTTTTGAGACTGGCGCAGGTTCAAGAGTTTTTATATTCTCTTATGATGTGTTGACACACACAAACTGAACGGAGTGCAGTGGTTGGGGTCGTTGATGTTCGTTCACTACTCTCCTAGACCTAGATAGGACGAGAGCCGACCAAATTCCGCGTTGGCTATAGTCCGAAGTAATTCGTCTAAGCACTTTAGTATTGCATACGCAGAGGATGAATTTCGGTTGACCATATACTGTGAGTGTTATGCCTGCAAGCAGTACGTCTGGTCACTTTCCATTCACAACTGCGTTGCATACTTTTTGTCCGTATAGGAATTACTTTTTCTTGGCTAAGAAGCGAATTTGAACTATTGACCTTCCGCTCGGCGGTCGATGATGTTAACCACTGCACCACGGCCACCTACTAATTTGGAAATAAGTTTACAGTAATTCCCAACGTTGTTCAAGCGTAAGGCGACCCATTTCATTCCGCGAAGGTATGATACTGACTTTCTGCCAAGATTTCGAGCGGGAAACAGCTGTCAGTGTCAAAATAACCTATGATACAAAAAAAAAAAAAAAACCACTAGATGGCCAATTGGAAACCGCATACTGTTAAGAATTACAAAAATTTTTTTTGTTAAAAACTTGTTGCATAGTCCCAGGCAAAACTATGATTGAACTAAAACAAGCCAAATCCGTTTTTTGTATGGATTTGTTGTCAGGATAAAGCCTATTTTAACATATTCGAATTTCATCAAAATCGGTGGTTAGGGCCCCTTAGGGTTCCTTTCCAAACAATTACCGAAATTAGTTGATGAACGGTATTGATGAGATACCTCCAAATTAATGGTTTCTTGATAACTGGAAGAAGAAAAATTCACTATTCAATAAATATTGTAGTAATTGTAGGCCATTGGTGTTCGGGATTGTGCTTCATAAAACCTTTCCGCATGTGTAAAGATCCTCGGTGACAATTGCTCACCTTGTCGTGGTACGGAGGCTCAGTACAGGTAATGATTCTTGCGAGTCCATCTCTAGCGGACTAAAAAGCAATTACGGACCCCTCCCTACCTCTTCGTTTCCTTTGTACACATCACTCCCTTATTTCCCTAACTCCAAGGTGGAACAGCATACCCCGACGGATGCATGGCTAAGAGGGTGCTTAGCTACTATATGCGAACTTCGGATACCGGGCGACCTCCGATTTAAACATAGCCTTCCTGCAGTGTCTCGGGCTCCGCTGCAGGCGATCGTACTTTCCCGAGTCCTCGTGGGAAATAATAGAGAATAACAATATTTTTCAAGAGAGGGATGACTCTCAAATGTCATCGCCTGCTGGGGTCTGTGAGCCCTCAGCGGCTCAACATTGCCGACACTGCAGCCGGACGGAAAGTAGAAGACGTGTCTTCACTCTCCGGTTCCAACACCACATTCGGTGGGGATTCTGTGAGTATGCTCTCAGATGAACTCCCAAGTGTAACAAAGAACGAAACCATCAGGCGCGCAGAGGAAGAGCGTCTACCACCTGGTGGCTTCGTTAAGCTCAAATCATCGGAGCAGCGACGTTTCAAAGCTGCTATAATGCAGGGCAAAACCAGAGATGAGGCTCCAGTTTATGCAAAATCTCTTCCTGCAACCAAAGGTCCGGAACTGAAACGTGATCGCTCCGCTGACACTATCCACTAAGCCCGGCTGCTAAACGCAGCAAGATCGGCAACCCCCAGGTCGATAAAAAGAGCTACAGTAGTGTAGCTCTGGGGACTCGGCATCGTCCCCAAGGACTTGGGAACGAACCCCCTTACCACAGCGCAGATGGCAGCCGTTCAGGAGGCTGTAATTGACACCTCCATAGAGCTGCTGGGTGAAGCACCCAAACCTCGCTTCAGGCCGATTGGATGAAAACCAATTTTACGGCCATCAAGGACAAGAGTGGACTTGATATTATGCTTGTGGAAGAGGAAGCTTTCCCGAAGCCACACATCGGTCGGGGCTACTTTCCACAAAGCACCGGCTCAAAATGACGGCTTACATGCACAGAACTAGAGAGTCATGCAGAGCACGTCAAATAAGGAGAAAAACCTCCTGCACTTAGTTCTGGCAGTCAACGACAAGTCTCTGGCTCGACTAATAGAACTTAAGTGCCAAGTGCCTTATAGATTTGACATCATTAAGATGTAGTAGATGTAGAACCAAAAAACCTACAGCCAGCAACATGGTGGTTGTACCTATTGCTGTAGTAGAGACGCCCACATGTGACGGGCTAAAACCCGTTGCCACATCTGGGCCGACGACCATTAAGGGTCGCCCAAATAAAAGAACTAAACGTCCCCCGAACAAACAAGGGGAATCTTCGATGGGAAGTAGATCAGTAGTAGGATCCGGCCTACCGTCGCAAGTAATGGGTGGGTTGCGTGTGCTGCAGAGCAACCTGCACCATGCCAAAGGTGCCTCGGATACCCTTAGCCTGCGACTGTACCGCGACAGGATCAGCATTGGGCCAATCCAAGAACAATGGGTCCATAAAGTAAGATCATGGGCCTCCAAAACAGGTCGCGCAAACTAGTTTACGCTACAGGAGGTTCTCCTCCTAGGGCCGCATGTGTGATCGGCACTAACCTAAATTTTCTCCCCATTCCAGGATTCATCACAACGGCCCTGGCAGCCGTCATTGTGGAGGTTGTATGCGCTTCGCTTACTTTCCTGGAGACGGCCAACAAATCCGTCCCACTCAAGTCCAGGAACTGGTTAAGTATTGCTACAAATGCTATTGGAGACTGGCACGTCTCCAATGAAGCCTCACTGTTTGATCACCAGTATATCAGATTCAACATCTCCGGTGAGGTAAAAGAGGCTGAGCCTGAATATTAGCCCAAATGAACGAATTGGGCTCGGTTCCAAGCTCAACTCGCCGCTAAAGAAGATATGATGTCGATGAAGCGGCTTACCAGCTCAATCCAGCACTTATTTCATCTTTTAGAGACAGCTGTACACCCAAGTCAAATATACACAAGCGGTGTGTGCCCTGGTGGAATACTCAGCTTGAGTCCCTAAGGAAGCAGGTGAGATCGCTGTTTAACAGAGCTAAAAGGTATAATAGTTGGACTGATTATAGATCTGATCTGATCTGGACTGATTATAGATCGATACAACCTCGAACTGAGGTAATCCCAGAGAACGTATTGGGGAAAAACACTACGAGAACACAGACTCGCTTCCAAGTACGGCCCGACTCCATAAAGCGCTATCTCGAGAGCACACGAATAGGCTCGGGCTGCTTCACAAATCAGACGGCACCTTTACCGTCAATTGCAGGGAAACCCTGGAGACTTTACTCGAGGTGCACTTCCCTGGTCCTACTCCTCACTCGATGTCCTATGACGATCAAACGAACGTCACAAAGAACTTCGAAAGTAGAACTAATAGCCTCTCTGGTAGACTCTTCAGCCCTGATAGGGTTAAATGGGCAATTGGTTCATTCAAACCCTACAAGGCTCCAGGCAAAGAAGGTTTCTTTCCTGCGATCTTACAGAAAGGCTTGAATACAATTCTATCACCCCTGATAGTTCTTTTTAGGTCTTGCTTCAACTTGGGATACATACCCCAAATTCGGAGAGAGGTCAATCTTGTCCTCATCCCCAAGATTGAGAAACCAAGTCAGCAACCTAAATCCTATCGCCCTATCAGTTTGACTTCGTTATTTCTAATAACAATGGAGAAACTGATAGAGCTCCATATTAGAGGTATTTTGGAGAATCGAACACCTCTGTATCCCAACCAATATGCATATACCCGTAGGTCACAGTCCATTTTACAGCACTTTCCCGAGCTGGATATGATTACCACGATCTCGGACGCATTGCCACACACCTTTACCTTTGACAAGAGATTTGATATATTGATCCCAAATCGCTCAGCATGGGAAAACACTGATCCCCTGCTAAATGTCAAAGGCCTTAGGTGGTACACGGATGGCTCCAAGATGGCTTCTGGCATGACTAAGTATTTATGATGTGTCAGCTAGTTTTAAGCATTTTTATCTAGTACAAGGTTATTACAAGAATACAATAATAACAATTAATTAAATGCAAGCTGCTCACGACTGATTATTTATCAATAAAACAATTCGTAGTAGTTGAATCAATACACATTCGTTCCCTCTCTTTCTCTCCCCTTACAATACAGGAAGCGCCAACCCATATGGATTCCTGTGAATTATAATTCAACACAAAAAATGCATTCAACTTGCTTCCACTCAGGTAGAGAAACTGAATTATCTCTGCACCCTACTAGTAATCATGGCACCGTAAAGTATAAAAATCCATTAAACCTGCGAGAGTTTTTCTATGAAAAAAGGTTTGCGAATTTTACGACCCATCTGCCTTAATAAAGAATGAAAATACTGTTGACGTAGCTCCTAGCTATGATACTGGTAGAAGATGTAGTCAAGTGAACAATTATTATTTTCCGTGCAATTGTACACTAGTAGCACTTTTGGGGAAAGCGAAATGCTCTTTTCCTCATTTTAATGATCGGCTCTTGGAACAAACTATGTACTTAGGTCGCTCGCCATTAATAACCACAATACGATGCCTCTCCTCAACTCTCGCTCATTCGACCGATAACAATAAAACCAATTCGTCGATGGTTCAAATGACGACATTTTACGATCACCCTGTAACAATTGAAAGTCTCCATTGAGTTCACGATCGAATCTTCTTAATCGATTTTTATAAACTCGTAAAATTGGAAAATCGCTTAGCCCGAAGGCCTATTTGACTTGGTGAAATTTCAGTCCACTTTGGCGGATAGACGATAGATATGTGTGCAATAGCGGACGGTAGTGAAATGTGGAATGGGAACATGTATATATATCCAAGGTGACGTATCGGCATTCGATCCAGAATAAGAACAGCAAAGGCCTTGTGTTCTAATTCGCTTGATCGGAGGCATTAGCTTTGATGTATGTAATCATTAAGCAAATCGTTTACGTTAGTTTAACGTGCTGGCTGTTTGCGAAACTTTTGTAATTCTAGAAAAAAAAAAAGAAATTTTTTCAGTGAGAATTGGGGTTACGCTAGAATGGGAAATGTTGAAAATTAAATTATTTTTGAACTTAACGAGCAGCCAGTGTGTTTGTTTAGTGGTTTTTAATGGCAAATCACGAGGCTAATGTAAGGTACTGCCTTGGATTGGAGGAATTGCTAGCTGTTTGTTACAAGATCGTTCCATATCTAAACAAATTCGAACACTTAAAGAGGATTTACGCCATCTCTCTACGGAAATGGAGCAAATTACAAGGGAACACATTTCCTATCACTCGGGGGCATTTGGTATTTTTTAAAAGGAGTACGAGCAAACATAGTACATCCTATCATGGAAAAAAAACACTTGTTCCGAAACAACCACAAGCCCCGGATACGGACGGATACAAAGCGGACGACCCCTGCAAACGACTAAAGTGCCTTAGAGTCTGCACCTGCAATGTAAGGTTCCTTTACAGACCGGGTGTAGGCGATCGATTGGAGCCAACCCTCAGCTGCTATAAAGCAGATATAACCGCACTCCAAGAAGTGCGACGGGATGGACCACGCAAAAGACGGACGAAAAACTGCGACATCTACTACGGGAACTGCCACACAGAGAAAAAACAGCGCTTATTCGGATGTGGATTCCTTATTCGAGGCAGACTCCGACAAGAAGTCTTAAGCTTTCGGGATGTAAGCGAACGCCTCATAACAATCCGCATCAAAGCTAAGTGTGAAAACATTATCTTGACATGCGCTCACGCCCCAAGCGAAGAAAATGACGATCGACTCAAATAAGAATTCCACGATCTCCTAGACAGAACCTATGCCCAATGAGTTCTAGGCGATTTTAATGCAAAACTGGGCAAAGAGGACATACTTGAGTCGATCACAGGAAAATATAGCCTGCACGACACCATGCCCGATAACGGACATCGGCTTCTCGACTTCCTGGCGGGGCGCCATCGCCTTCTGGCTAGCACACGATTCCCGCATCTTAATATTCACAAAAGAACCTGGCGATCACCTTATCAGTCTACCACCAATCAGATTGATCACGTTGCGATCGTCGCCAGACACTCCTCCATCGACCTACATCGGCTCGGATCACTACCTTGTTGTAGCCAAGGTACGAATGAAGATATCAAGGACGCCACAGATTTGAGCCGGACAACGAAAGTTTGACGTCGGAAAGCTACAATCGCAGGAGACTGCTAAGATCTTTGCCGATCGAATTTCCCTCAACCTCCCAATGACGTCGGGGCAACCCACAGAATAACAGTGGGAGCATTTCCAGCGTGCCATGAGAGACGCTACCTCTGATGTGTTGGGACGTCTCTGTAGACGGACGAGAGCAACTCGTGAACACTACGAGCAGAGACGGAGACAGGAACACACGCTTTTAAGGAAGAAAAAAAGACAGCATGAAAAGCCAGAGATCGAGGAGATGGAGAAATGCTATCACAGGAATAATGCTCGCAAGTTTTACGAAAAAGTAAAATGAACATGCCAGAGGCGAAGCCTGTAGGAACGAAGACGGACAGCTAGTAGTAGAGTCACAGAATATGGAAAGAACACTTCTCTAGACTGTTTAACGGCGATGAAAGATCTAATAGCGCTGTCAGGCAGAGTGATCCATTTGCAACGGACGAAGATGTAAGAAAATTTCGTCCACCCGACCTAGATGAAATTAAGCTAGTAATTTCAAAGCTCAAGAACAAAGAAGCCGCGGGCGCGGACTGTCTGCCGAGATATTTAAAGTGGCTGGAGATGATCTGGTAGGGCGCCTGCAACAGCTTTTCTGTAAAATATGGTCGGAGGAAAGCATGCCCGACAAATATAATCCCCTATAAATGCGCCAACTACAGGGGAATAAGTCTGTTTAACATCTCATTCAAGATCTTCTCGACCGTATTGTTTGAACGCCTGAAACCTTTTGTAGATAATCTTATCAGTGTGGTTTCAGGCCAGGTAAGTCGACAATAGACCAGATATTCACACTGCGGCAGATCTTGGAAAAGACCAAGAATACCAAATCGACACCCATCACCTTTTCGTCGATTTCAAGGCCGCGTATGACAATGTATACAGAGACGAGCTATGATAGTTTTGACATCCCTGCCAAACTCGTCAGATTGTGCAGGATGACAGTGGCGAACTCTCGCTGCTCCATTAAGGTCGATAGCGCATTAACCGAGACCATTGATTTTAAAAAAGGATTTAGGCAAGGTGACGCACTGTCATGTAATTTCTACAACATCGTGCTTGAAAATATCATACGAGACTCGCTGGCCAACACAAGAGGTACGATCTGCTTCCTTGGGCTCAAAAGGCAATTGAGAAGTAAAGCCCTCTCTCGAAGGACCAAAGTTGCGCTGTACAAAACCTTAATCATCCCGGCCCTCCTCTATAGCGCAGAGGCCTGGACTTTATCGAACGCGGATGAATAGGCCCTCGGCCTTTTCGAAAAGAAAATTCTGCGTCCAATCTATGGTCCCGTTTGTATAAACAGGGAGTAGGGGAGAAGATACGACGACGAACTGTAGCTGTATAGCGACATGGGCCTGGTACGACGTCTGCGGATCCAACTTCTAAGATGGCTAGGGCATGTAGAGTAAATGGAAAACATAACTCCGGCTCGAAGAGTCTTCGAGTCCAACCCCGAGGGACGACGCAGTAGAGGATGACCGAATCTAGTGTGGCGCTTCCTCTTCTGACGTTGTGGCGGCAAATGGGTGTCTGAAGGCAGATGCGGCGATGCACGATGATCAAAGCATAAATCAGAAGATGTAGAAATGCAAAGTGCGTTCATCGGAGGCGGGCACTTCACACAGGGAAACCTTTAAATATGGAAAAGAAACTCTTATGACAGTAAGGAGTCGAAAAAGCAGCCCTCTTACAAGACGGCGGCCGTCTCCTTTGAAAAGGCCAGGATAGGGAAAGCTGGCAGTGACAGTAGAATGACCAGCGCAGATTGTAAACACTACGAGGATCGTCTATTGGCGCTAGCTTCAGCAACGCGCTTCTGTATTCAGGCTGAGAAGTCTGTTCTGTGAACGGCGTCTTCGTGATGAGCCGTTCCTCTCAGCGGACATCGGCTTAGATAAGAGGCATGCTGCCAAAATCCCCCCTTCGGTAGCTACTACCACTGCACGTGGGGTGGCCATGGTGCAGTGGTTAACATCATCGACCGTCGAGCGGAAGGGCTATAGTTCAAATTCGTTCATAGCCAAGAAAAAGTTCAATAATTCCTATACGGACTAATAGTATGCAACACAGAGGTGAATGGAAAGTGACCAGACGTACTGCTGCAGGCATAACACTCACAGTATATGGTCAACAGAAAATTCATCCTCTGCGTAGGCAATACTAAAGTGCTCGAACGAATTAGTACTGACTATAACCAACGCGAATTTTGGTCGGCTCTCGTCCTATCTAGGACAACCACCCCTGAGAGTAGTGAACGAACATCAACGACCCAAACCACTGCACTCCGTTCAGGTTGTGTGTCCATCACATCATAAGAGAATATAACTCTTGAACCTGCGCGAGTCTCTAAAAAAAAAAAAAAAACAGATACTCAGTCTTCCTAAAATAACGCGTGCCATATACTGTATTACGGGGAAACCTGGAAACAAGCTGGATGTACTGACGCGTTTGCATTCCCAGAATCCAGGGCCTGGAGCATCTATTCTCACAGTGAGAGTAAGGGCTCTCTGAAAAATGGGGCTCTACTCTATTTGTAGAGATTGATAACGTCCCTACTTTGATCTTGCTAGGATTCTATTTCACTTCAATGTCAAGTACTCGATGGATGGAACGTGCACCATGGTATAAATTCTTGATTTGTACTCAAACAAATGTACAGTACCTTAAGGCTGCAACCGCTCCTTGGCAGTATTGCATGCAGTAGTACAGATTATCGAGGGGGCCGTGGCGCAGTGGTTAGGGTGTTGGACTCCGACACACGATGAGTGAGTTCGGATCTCGATAACACCGACGCCATCGAATGTTTATTTCGCGGGGCCCCGGCGGGGTTCTGGCAAAACCTCCTGTAGTATAACTTTCCATGAAAAAGGTTATCAAAGTGTGCGCTCTTGACAGTCAGTTAGCAGAGTGAGGCCAACGTGCCCCACTATAATCGTAGGCATAGTCTTCCATTTCTGCAGACCCGTCCGGTGTTTGGATTACGGCACCAAGCCCGCATTGGACACTCTCGAATTCCACGTTCCGTGAACAGTTCGTACACCATTCGTTCGTGTCAGCCATTCTCAGTCGGGAGTCAAGCAGCATAAGATCCAGATAGGAACCACTTCCAGGAAACAGACTCCTACCCGTTGCGAGCAGCTTGATTTTATACTCAATGTTGCGCAGGGCCCACCAATGGCCTAGTAGGCAGCTTCTGGTGTTGAGTACATTGTTGCCCAATGACCATGTTTCGGCCAAGTCTACGAGCAGCTAAGTAACCCTTCATAGACCGAGTGTTTAAATGGCATTATTATGGTAGTTATAGACATCTCCGCTAAACATTTAAAACTGTCTGACAATGGACAACCCAAATCTGATGACTATCGGTTATAGTGTTCATTCTAACTAATTCGAATTTGTTATCTGACTGACACAGAGATAACCTACACGAGCGTCGAACCAATTCTTTCACATCAATTGACAAGCCCGGACAAGGACAATTGCATCCATGTTCGAAAGGCAATCAAGCCGACAGCAAACAAGTGAACCCGTAAAGCCCCACGTTGCTTATCCCGACTACCGACATATTCAATTTACTTTTCTCAGGGAACAATTCTGGAAATTGATTTTGTCCAGATTCCTTTTTTTTTTCTTCTTCTCCGATTTGCTGATTTGTAAGTGTCTTCTACCTTTCCCCTTGAAAACGTCCTTAAGAAAAGCACAAATAGAATTTCATTCAACACAGAAGGCGAGAAGGCGATGCCAAGTTACGACTTGTCTTATCTGCCACAAGAAACGAATCAACGCCGACAACGATGACGATGGCTACGAGTATAAGTACGAAACGCCAGATGCTCCTCCTCACATACTCGTACCTGCATACACAACAAATTGCTGAATTCGCCAAGGACATATGGGTGGGGGGTGGTGATAACAGCCAACTTTTCCACTGGCATTTCGTCGTGCAATGAGTCGTAGAAATCTGCAACTGAAATTGGAAATTTCCAAGTCAAAAGGATGTCTTCATCAAATCTCCCGGAGCGGGTGCCTTGCGGTAAGGAATTTCAGTGATATCAAAACCCCAAAACTGAGTTACGTGCGAATTGCTTTTATGATTCCCATTCCAAACAAGCCTCCATAATCACGAGTTATGTATGTGTGTATGTACTTTTCCTGACGGCAGGCGGGACGAATATCTCTAATAGCCGTCGCGTATCCTTGGTGAATGTAATATTAGCGTGTGAGCGCTCGTGAGGGTGAGGCGATAAAAATGAGGCTATTTCTGGGAATCCGTTTTCCGCATCTGTTACAGGTGAAACATGTGCGAAATTTCTTCTTTGGATTACATCCTTGTTTCGTTGTTTCAATGCCGCGAAAGCACAATAGGATGGTGATAGTAATGGCTGTTGGTTGTTTGGCAAGTAGTGCACCACGACTGACAATATCTTCTCTAGATTGAAGCATACCATACAGATGTTAGCATTTGTCTATATCTTAATAAGCAGCATCCTACAACGAGGCATTCAGATGCGGAATATCAACATCGGAGAAGACGCCACACCACCACCACCGCCTCTGGCAGTTGCTTGCGATGCTGATATGGTTTGGATGGTGTTGGATCGATGGGTTGATTTCAAAATCAAAAAAAAAAAAAAAAAAAAAGGAAAAGAAAAGCAAAAATAAAATAAAACAAAAAACAAAAACAACAATACCTCAAAGTAAATTTATCGTGTGCAGCAGATTTATTTAAGAAGAATTGAGGAAACTCCAAGTACGTCCACAGCCCTTGGTGCTAGTGTTGATGCTCGTACGAGGCAGAATGAAGAAAGATGAGAGCCATACGAATTTCTGTACCCATCCGTCGATTGGGCAAACTAAACAGAAATTCGAAGGCCCGACGGGTGAGAGGTGGAGGATAAGGAACAATTTACGATCGAAACGAAATCAATAATTCTAATTTAATTACACAACATTTGGTGAGGTGTTTTCGTTTAGAGCTGCTGACTGGAGACCAGAGGCTATGGGCTAGACGCTAGAGGCTGGAAGTTAACTGCGAAGTGATTATGCCCTTGATCGATATTTATTGTTCCTTAGAGGGTTTTAATTTTTTTGTTTTGTTTTGTGTGTTTGCTTATGTGCATAAGTTAAGTTTGTTTATAGTTCAAGTGATGCACACAAATTGCTGCCTAATTTGACTTTGCGAAATAGCGGTAAGTACTTGCTATTTGATCAGTTTTCTGTTGTATGGCAAAGTATATATAATGTATGGTGTTCCTGATGAGAGAACTTATGTTGAACGAACAAGTATTTGTTTTGAAAAGGTAAACTAATTGAACGGATGTGTATGTGTATATACCAATACTTGAAGGGATCCATACGGGATAGTACTGGAAAGAAGGAAGATTTAGGAGATTCGTAGGAGATGCATACTATTTTGGTGCGTATAATCATGAATCGTATTTGTGTGAACCTACAGTTCGGGGTGAACCTGGGCCTCAACCAACATACCCCTCCAACTAGCACGATATATTGCTAGGTTTTTCCATTGCCGCACACCCAGCTGGCTAAGGTCTCTTTCCACCTCTGTGCGCCATCTTAGGTGCGGCCGTCCTCTGTATCATCCTCTCGCGGGGTCGGACTCAAAGACTCTTCGGTCTGGAGCCGTGGTGTCTATTCTCTCTACATGGCCTAGCCATCTAAGGCGTTGAATCCGTAGACGCCTGACTAGACTCATGTCGCTGTACAGCCCGTAAAGCTCGTGATTGAGTCTCTTCCTCCATCCCCCATCTGCGCTTAACAGACCGAAAATCAAACGCAAAATCTTCTTTACTCGAACCGACCAAGGACCTTCTCATCCGCTTTTGATAGTGTCCATGCTACTGCGCCGTACAGTAGGACGGCGGTGATAAGGGTCTTACATAGAGTCAACTTTCTCGTTTGGGAGAGGGCTCTACTACTCAATGGCCTCCTGAATCCAAAGAAACAGCGATTGGCAAGAGTGATTCTGATTTCGGAACTGATGTCGTTGTTGCAGGTCTCTGCGGAGCCAAGGTAGACGAAGTCCTTACTACCTCAAACTTATAGCTGCCAATACAAACGTGATGACCAACCCACCGGTAGAGAGTGTCCTTTTTCGACGACAGCATATAGTATTTAGTTTTGCCCTCGTTTACTGCCAAACCAATTTTCGCCGCCTCCGCCTCAATACTCGTGAACGCCTCATTGACATCTCGCTGTGTTCTTCCGATTATCTCAATGTCATCCGCGTATGCGAGGAGTTGTGAGGATTTGAAATAAATTGTGCCTCTTGTGTCGGCAAGTGATTTTTGCACAATAATTTCAAATACGATGTTGAAGAAATCAGATGACAGCGGAATTCAAAACTATCAGTCAGGTCCTCACCGATTCGGATGGAGCAGCGAGCATTCTCCAAGGTCAACATGCATAGTCTGACGAGTTTAGCAGGGGGGTCAAAGGTAGACATAGCGTCTTATAGCTCGTCTCCTATTACGCTGTCGCATGCGGCGTGGTGAGTGTTGACTTCAAATTATTTAATTTTGAAAGTATCTGCCGTAGTGTGCAGATTTGGTCGATGGTGGACTTCCCTGGCCTGAATCCACACTGATAAGGATATATCAGCTCTTTTACAAAATGCTTCAGGCGTTCACACAAAACGGCAGAGAAGATTTTATGGGCAATCTTAAAGAGACTTATTCTTCTGTAGTTGGCGCAGTCAGAGAGGTCTCCTTTCTTGTGGATCGAGCATACGTTGCTGAGACTACATTCCTCGGCCATGCTTTCCTCCGACCTTATCTTACAGATGAGCTCGTGCACGCTTCTAACCAGGTCATCTCCAGCTGCTTGGAAGAGCTAACACATTTAAGTTTCGATATGGCGATTTTAATGGAATTCTCAGCGATCTTCGTCGTTAAGATATGGATCATTCTGCCTTATAGCGGTATATTGACTAACATCGCCTTTATACAGTCTGCAGAAGCGGTTTTTCCATATTCTCAGCATCGATTGCGATTCTACTGCTAGGTGTCCGTTCCCACCCTACAGGTTTCCGTTCTGTCTTTATAACCTTGGCATGTTCGCTTAATCTGTTGATAAAACTTTCGAACGTCCCGCCTGCAGTAACACCTCTCCAATTCCTCAATCGAGCGCTTCTCGTGCTCTTTCTTCTTTTTTCTGCTGAGATGTCTTATTCTCCTCCCTTCTTTTTAACTCTTAGAGCTTACGAGCTGCTCTTGTTCTTCTATTCAGAGAGGCTTTATATGCCTCCTGCTTCGCTGTGTGAATCCTCCTGTACTCGTCATCGAACCAGGTGTTTCTTTGTGGTGGGACGTAGAGCTTTTCAGGGCTTGTTTGCAAAGGCTCCACTGCTATTCTATTGATAGCGTGGAGGATTGAGGTGAAGCGAAAAAAAAAATCCGCCACGAATGTGGTAGTTATGTGGAAATAACTACGTCTTCACACCCACGATCATGAATTCAGCTTAACGCAATTCCAAAGTCTTCACTGACCTTGTATGGCTTTAAGGTATAAAAACTACATTGGCTTCACTGAATTCAAGCGACTTCGACTAATTTAAAGAGAAAAGATCGGGTTTCGTGGGTTCCAGTTGGCTGAATTGACTTCGAATAAGCTATAATGTCATCAATGACCGCTATGATCTTTTCTGAATACGTCTCCCTCAAACTCTCTCTCTCACAGATCATCAGTGGGGGCATTTTCAGAACGTCATCAGAAACGCAGCCTCTCGCTGGAAACTTTTCTAGCGAGTTGATCGGCAATATCATTGGCTTTATGCCTTTGTGCCCTGGCACCCATCAGAGGTTGACCTTATATCTTTTGACAAGGTCCTGTAGAGTATCACGGTATTCGTTAACAGATTTTGAGTCCGTGCTATACGAACTCAGCGCTTTGACCGCTGCTTTGCTATCAGAGAGTATATTGATGGTTACTCGCCAACGCCAGAACCGATATTGGAACCATCTGAGTACCACCTAAGGCTTTTGACACTGAGCAAGGGATCGCCCCTTACCCGAGCTATGTGGATTGGGATCTCAAATCTCAAATCTCTTGTCAAAAGTGAGTATGGAGTATGGCAATGCATCCGAGAACGTAATAATCATATTCAGCTAAGGAAGATGTTGCAGAAAGGACATTGGACCCAATGGTCTACATGGTAGGCACTGCGTAACGCAACCTTTTAATAAAACGTACAGTGGAGTAAGTCAGTGCTCCTTGACCTACCGTGGGGCAGGTTGGCATAGCACCAGTATGGTCAGGACACGCTAGTCTCTGAAGGCGTGAAAATTTAAGGATTATCGTTTTTTGTTCAAATTTTGTCCACCATACTGCAGACGCTTAAGTGATGATAGGTGGATCACCATAGGTTCTAATCCTCAGGCCTTTGTGAGTTTATTTTTGATGTTGGAGTTCCAGTTAAGTTTGCAATCAAGGTCAATACCTAGATACCTAACTTCTTCCTATGCTTGTACCATTCAGAAAGACAGAGCAACCTGAATCTTCCTCCTCTTTGTAACTGAGACTAGGAGTGGCTTATTTGGGCTAAACGATAAATCCCCTCTGCCACACTAGTCAGAGATGGACTGAAGCGCAAGCGCATGCATTCTCAGGCAGAAATTTCGAGTCTGACCGTTACAATCTCCTCGTAGCCGAGATTGGTTAACTTGTACGAGTTAGGAACGTCATCGATAACTATCGACCAGAGAAGGGGTAAAAGGACTCCTCCTTGTGGACACTCCTTAGCTGCCAATACTGTCACCGAGATCTCTCCGGATGTGGCGGATATAATATGGCTATTTAGGTTACTGTAGGTCCCTTTCACCTATGTGAAAATGAAATCACACACAACATAGTTGATTGAGAGAAGCTCGGCTCAGGTTCTTCAAGGACTGTAACGCCAACATACATACATAATTCAGTGGTTAGTGGTATGGTCTACACCTCTACGGAATAGTGCAGTGGTGATTGAGTTATAGCCAGTTATAGCCCCTCAATATCGAGGAAGGCGCAAATTGTAATCTCCTTGTGTGTGAAACTATCTTGAACACGCCTTACTAAGTGGTGTAGCGCGATATACATATTGGTTCGAATGCTGTGGTATCGAACTCTCTAGGATACCTCTAATATGGAGGTCCATCAGTTTTTCCATTGTTTTTAGTAGGAATGATGTTAGCCTGATAGGGCGATAGGATTTAGTGTGTTCGCTTGGTTTTCCAATCTTGGAGTTAAAGGCAAGGTTGACTTTTCTCCAGATTTGAGGAATGTAGCGCAAGTTGAAACAGGACACAAACAGAGCTATCAGTGGTGCTAGAATAATGTATAGGCCTTTTTGTAGAATAGCAGAAAAATCACCGTCTTTGCCTGAAGCCTCGTGGGTCTAAAAGAACCAATTGCCCCTATCGCGGCTGAAAAGTCTGCCAAAGAGGCTATTTGTCCTACTACCGATGCTATTTGTGACACTCATTTGATCGTCAAAAGGCATTCGTTAAGGAGTGGAACCGGGGAAATGTTCCTCAAGCAAAGTCTCCTGCAGTTGGCAGCGAGTCTATATCCTCACAGTGTTTCCTCCAAGGCATTCTCCTTGATTTTCTCGATTCGAGGTTTATTCAGGTTGTATTCGGTTGTAATCAGTCCAACTATTAGTGCGTTGGGCTCTGTTAAACGGAGATCTCGCCTGTTTCCTTATAGATTCCAGCTGTGAATTCCACCAAGACGGGCACCGCTTTTGTGTATTTAACCTAAGTGTACAGCTGTTTCTAAAGATGAGTGCTTCTTTGAGTTGATAAGCCGCTTCTTCGACGTCATCTGCCGATGAAATCGATTTAAGAAGCATATCTTCTTTAGCGGCAATTTGAGCTTGGAAAAGAGCCCAGTTCGTTCGTTTGGGCTGGTATCCAAGCTCTAGTAGTAGCATCCCTGTCGATTCTGGAAAGACTGTTTCTGCGGATTGCGATGATTGTCAATTTATCGCTGTCAGCAGAATCACCCATTCGCAACGGACCACAACGTAAGTGAATTCCGTCCACCCAATATCGAGGCATAATTCTAATAAAGCCGCGGGCGCGGACGGCCTGTTTGCTGAGCTATTTAAGGCGGTTGAGTATCCTTAACAACGCATACAAGAACTTCTCTGCCGTACTGTGTGAACGCCTGAAGCCTTTTGTGGATAATCTGATCGGCTTTTATCATTGCGGCTTCAGCCCGGGCAAGTCCACTTGGGAAGATCTTGGAGACCCAAGAATTCCAAATCTGCACCCATCACCCTTTCGTCGATTTTAAAGCATAGGGAGTGAGCATAGGGGCGATGTTTAGTTTTAACATCCCTGCCAAATACGTCCGGGTTATGTGGGATGAAAATTAAGAACTTTCACTGCTCCATTATGGTTGTTAGCGAATTAACCGAGACGTTTGATGTTAAAAAAGGACATTAGATACGGCGACGCACTTAGGCGTGCCGGAGTCACTTGCCAACAAGAGGTACGATCCATCTTAAGTCTGCGCAATTGCTTGCGTACGCGGATGACAATGACGTGATTAGAAGGACCCAGCTAGAGGTCAATTAGGCTTTCATAAGCATTGAGGCGGAAGCAGCCAAATATATTGTTGCGGACACTAACCGACAGTTATGTTCGAATTTCCTTGTCGTAGTTCGAATCCTTTGGTGAACCTGAAATGGAAGTGATGGTAACTTTCAGCGGCATATTGCTGAATGCCAGAGCATTCTACAAACTTCTGAAGGGGAGAGACTGATGTCAAATATTCGAAAAAAAGTGGACCGAAATAGTAAAATAGTAAAAGTGTGTGTGTATTGAACTCGAATAAAAAGTAAACAGTTGTAGTTTATAGCAATCCAGTGACACTGACCCTATTCGAAGTGGGATTCAATTTCGTAGCAATATGGGCCATATAGAGCACATAGACAACGCAGCTCCGGCTCAAAGAATCTTCGAATTCAACCCGGAGGTTTGACACGCAGCAGAGGACGATCGCATCTAAGGTGGCGCACACAGGTGAAGGGCGACCTTAACCAACTGGAGTGCGCCACTGGAAAAACTAGCCAAAGACCATCCTCGCTAGAGATGCTTGTAAGTTGTGGCCCTGGTCCACCCCGGACTGTTGCCCCACCAAACAATAAGAGGAAGACTTCAAAGGCTTGATCATTCCATTCCTTTCAGATGACTTTGGACTCATTTTACAACATGGGTGACGTAAATGACTACAAACTTTAGTAAATTTGAAGGCTTCAACAGCCTAAGAACTTCCGTGAATGCAATGCTTGCTAACTTCAAAATGACTTCAATGATCGCAATTGAAATGATTGCATTGACTTCAAAGGCTTCAACTGCAAATAGCATCGATGACTTCAATGATTTCAGGTGACCTAGCACCAATTTTATGACATAGGCGCTTTCATCTAGCTGAGAAGATTACATTTCGAGTGAATGCAATAATTCCCAACGATTTTAAAATGACTTAAATAAATGATTGCATCCGTTTAATAAAGTTGAATGACTTCAAGGGCTTCAGTGATTATAAATAAAAATCATAACTGCCATTGGACCAATTTTTCTTTTTTTTTTTTTTTTTTTATTTCGAATCTTAAATACATACATATACAAATTTTTTACAATTGTTACATTAAGTTTACATGTGTTTTAGAGACTAACATTTAAGAAATGAATAGGCATCATTCTGTAGTTCAGAAGTGACTAGAGGCGAATGATCCTTCAGATAATGTACATATAAATAAAAGATACTTTTTTGTGGGGTATATCGTAAAGTGCAAGCTAAGAACAGTAAACAATAAATTCATGATATAATATTACAATAACAAAGAAAATCCATAATTAGAAATTTGTATTGAGAAGAACTTTAACTGTTAAACTATCCCTGTTAAAGAGACATTTTTTTAGTTCTTTTAGAAATGAGGTGGGCTGAACCAGTTTTCTTATATGAATTGGTAATTTATTGAATAGCCTTGGTGCCGTCGTAGTATAAAATTTAAGATAACAAGTTTTTGTAGAGAATGGGATATTGGATATTGTCATATTATTTACTCGTAGTCTGTATATATCCGAACATCTTAACATGGTACTGTAACCGCTTCGCATGAAGAAAATTTTTAAAGCCTTAAAAACGTATAGGTGGTTCAATGGTAGAATACGCAAGGACAGGAATAGTGGCCAGCTGTGTGCTAATCGATTTTGTTTGCAAATAATTCTAACGATATGTTTTTGGAATGTGTACAATGCTTCAGTCGTACTGTTATAAGTACCCTCCCAGCTTGCAATACCGTATTGTAATTTAGATTGGACAAGGCCATAGTAAAACATTAATAAATTTTTTTCGCGAACAGTGCTCTTTTAACAGATACATTTTACGAGTAACAGATAGCATATATCGTTTAAGGTCTTCGACATGTGCTTTCGATGTCATATTTTTATCTATGAGTACACCTAAGTACATATAACTCTCTACACCTTCAATTTTAAAACAATCTGGACTGCACACTATATCACTATATCCTTTTGATAGTTTAATTGACCACACTTATGAATAGATAACGATAACTTGGCACATGAACTGGAATGAAAGATGGCATCACAATCAAGTGGATACGAACCTTTTAAACTGCAAATCATTAGTCTGGTCTTACTGCTTATGAGTAGCTCATGTTTAGCAAACCATTGGCGCATAATATTTAGATCCCCATATAATTCGATTGCAGACATGAAAATGCTTTTGTTATTTTATGTTAAAGCCATATCATCAGCAAAGGCTGTAATACTACTATTGAGATGTTGATAAAACAATGGATTAACATACATATATCAAAAATAACAAAGGACCTAACACTGAACCTTGTGGCACACCTGTCTCAACTTTTAATGGATCACTAAAAATACCATTTAATTTCACTCTTTGAATTCTATGTGTTAAGTAAGAAGAGAGCCATTTGTGAATTACACCCCTTAACCCTGCCTTGTATAACTCATCGAGTAGGATTTCGTGATTGACCATATCAAATGCTTTGGTCATTTCTATAAAGAGTACTAAATTAGCGTTGTTGTTGTTAAAACTCTCATAAATTTCACTACAGAGCTTAAGAATAGCATCTTCAGTGGATTTTCCTTCACGAAAGCCGTATTGTTCGTCTCTGAAAAAATCGTTTTTGTTAAGAAATGATGTAATTCTCGCTTTTATTAGTTTTTCAAAAAGCTTACTGAGTGTTGGAAGTATGGAAATGGGCCTATATTGAGTAGTTAAGGATCGGTTGCCTTTCTTGAACAAAGGAATGATCTCAGCTTCTTTTAAAGATGATGGAAAAATACCACGCTGAACACTTAAGTTAAACACGTGACTTAGTACATCGATAAAATAGAATGAAATACGCTTTAATAGGCTGTTGGTAATACAGTCAGAAGTGCAAGAGTTTTTGTTATTAAGCGACATAATACATTTATATATCTCGGCTGGTGTAAACGGTTGAAAAACAAAACTATTATTATAAAAGATATATTAAATTGGTTTGCAATGTCCATTGGGTCTGTTATTGCGATACCATTTATTTCAAGCTTAGTGATGTCGTTTCTTTCATTTCCTCTGTTAAGGATGCTATTAACCACTCTCCACTTTTGTTTTACATCAGCTTTACAGTTCTGAAGTTTAGTTGAATAGTACATATCTCGGCACTCTTTAACTTCTTTTTTAATGTCACCACTTAATTTTAAATAAGTACGTTTAAGTTCTATATTATAAGAGTGGCGTTTGCATTTTTTTCTAAGTGAATTTTTGTAAGCAGCTTTTTGTTATTCCATGGCCTAAGACGTTTTAACTTTGAGCTATCTGATCTAACGGTAACAGTGGAATTTTGGATGTGTCTTCTTAACGTTTTAATAAATAGATCATAGGCAATTGATGGGTCGCTTTCTGCATATATGTACACGTTCCCAGAATTCAAATTTTAAATATTCTTTTAGGTTGTCGTAAATAATTTTGTTTTTAATTTTGAATGGTACGTATTTACTGACACTGCCTAACGCAATGGCTTCTATATTTATATTAGTCATACAATGATCAGAAATTTTTAAGTCGATTACTTCACTAGTCAATGTATACGCAAATTTAGAATCTAATCTAACAAAAATTTGATCTATGAATGTCTGAGTTTTGTCTGTTATTCTAGTCGGTTCTAAAAAAAGTGACTTTAAACCAAACGAGGACATTAAGGCTAAATAATTATGCGAGTCGTTATTATTTTTTAGAATATCAATGTTTATATGCCCTACTACTAAAAGATTTTTAGTCATAACATCAATAAGTAAACGGTTTAATTGTCCTAAGAAATTGTCAATATTAGGATTATTTTTAAGCAGACGGTATACACACAGAATAGTAAAACATTCATTACATATACGACAAATAATTTTTAAGATGTCAGCACTCACTAAACTTATTTTTTCAACTTCACAGTATGTTACTTGCTCCTTTTTTATATATACTACGACACCACCTGAACTATATGAATTATTACAATTAAAATAAGATTCGTAACCTGGGATATAGGGATATAATTTTAAGTCTTCAATGAGGCGCTTTCATGTGACTTGAAATATTTTAAATTTTAAATTCGAAGTGAACCTAATGATTCCCAACTTTCCAAAAATTACTTCAATGAGCGCTATTCAAATAAATAAATTAATTTGGGATTAGAAAGCAGGTGCGCCTTGAGAAGGTCGTCGCTGAAGACATGTAGCTGGAGATCTTACTGGCAAGTAACATTTTTCGAATGAAGCCTACGTCAAACTTTGCTAAATTAGAGAGAACGTCCAATGTGGCGGGTGAATAAAGGAGAATTCCTAAATTGACAGACAACTTAAGATAAATACTTTTGCGATAGTGACAACAATGGTGAAAGTGGCCTCCATAGTCTGCATTTATCCATACTTATCGGAACGTTCTATTCAATTTCCAACAGATTTTCTGAATTATGCCAAACTCTCATCGGACAGATCCTTGAAGAAGCGTACGCATAACTAATTCATACTCACACCCTCATCTGGTGTCCGGACAGGCAATCGAAGTAAAATGAAACGTAATTGAATGGAGTAAACGATCGAAATGACTCATTAGGCGTGGAGTAACCCATCATATCACACACTACCTTCTCGTTTATTCGTGTCTGATTCACGCAGTTAAATGCCAGAGAAAATGATTTATTCCTTTTAGTTATTATCCTGCGCCTACTCGCTTTGCTCCATCTCCGTCGCTTCCAATTACATGCATGCAGTCAGTTACAGGTAAACGCATGCACGCACACATTTCCGCCCCATTATCGTCCTCCACACTGTTCACCATTACGTCAGTTATTTTACTGTTGCACTCTGATGACTGGCATGACTGTTGCTAGTGTCCTTACATGGTAATGATCTTTGATATACATGTACATTCATACATACTAATATGCATGCATATCTGGTGGGGGATTCATTAACAATTCCACGCACAGTAACCTCGCCGGTGTCGGTTCCTGTCGTAAATTTATGGATTAAGCAGAAATCACCTTTCGTCCTACCTCTCGCTATACTTTAAGGTAAAGAGTGCCTATCAGGAGGCAAGCAAATAAAAAGAAAAAAATAATTGCACTCGCAACAACATTATGTAATCCATTGAACAGAAAGCGTCAGAACAGCATATCCTTTTGGGTTCGTGTATGCTGCTTTGTAGGTCATCATACTACTTTTATGTATGTACGTATGGGTGTCTGTCATAACGGTCATGCTGAAGTAAATCAAAATAATAAATACACACACGATAGCAAACAAGCGATGTTTTCACCCAACTTCCGGCTTTTCCTCTAAAACTGAACACAAAAGCCCTCTGGCCTAATGGTCAGTAGCTACGTCCGTTCTTTATACCAAACGTCCACCCTCCTTATCCTGCCTAAACTCATTCCATCGGATAAGTGTTCACCCTATGGGGTGATTCGATTCGCTTCATCTATATCCACGTAGAGCACATAGCAACAGGAGGGTTTTGTCCGGATATACCGTGAGGACGAGTAAACGTTAAAGCACACGAGTACACGGATGTATACATACATGCTCTCGTATATTCTTATATAGTCATGAATGCATGACGCAGGCATACACCGGTAATCGTGTGCAAAGCTAACTATACTTGTACAACCCTAGGGTTCTTATTATCGTTCCTTGCATCGCTATCGTCCTTTTTCCTTTGATATTCATACTGCTCGTGCACACCATCATACAGGACTGTCGTGCTATGTAGGCGGAATACGAGTAGAATAGTGCACAGGCTTCATCATGTCGAAATTATTAGTCGTTGTCGATGCGACCAGGACATTTTCTGGGCTCGTATGCTGTTTTGTGTTGCCAAGGACGAAATGGTGCGTTATTCATTCGGTTTCCTTCCTTTATGACTTGTTGGGTTGTTTGTTTGGTATGCACCCGTTGTATGTATTACCGTTTTGGATGCCACCGGAAGACCCACTGGCAAAATTCGTTTTCATATCGAAAGATGAATTTTAGTTTGACTTCCGCTTTAAGCTTACGTACATACATATATGTACATATATAATTACATATATGTACGTATGTACGTATCTTACATATGCAGACAATAACTCTTCGACCTGACCTGAAAGGGTTTTGAAAATTTTAATAGCAAGGATAACGGCAAGGCTTTTCAATAGTTAATTTAAAATACTATGCAGTTTTTCTCTATACTTTTAGAGCTTCCGATAGCCTTTAAGGAGTTGCTAGTAGCTAGGTAGTTGAGTGCCAAGTTGGGTCATATGCAGATATATTGTCCTTTTATTGATACGTTTTTTTTTCATGACAAACATATCAATAAAAGAACAATCCCGAAAAGAATTGGTTTGCAAAAGGAACCTGACGCTAGATAGCCAAAAGTGGAGGTGAGAAAACTAGAAGAAAAACGAAACACTAAGGCATAAATATGCCCAGATAGATAGGTAGCTAGGTTCGTAGCCTTCCCAGAATTGAGAAGAATACACACACATAGCCAGGGACGCCCGTTATGCAGCTACGAAGGGGGCTTACCCCCTTATTCGTGGAACCATTTTGTGCATCTTAAGAAGATAAGAAAATCAGATATCCCTACTTGCTGAACATCTGTCAGGTCGTTGAGGAAGTAAGATCCTAGGTATCGTTTCCTGATTGTGCAGAATGCTGAGGAGGCGCAGAGAAGGTGGTGAATGGACTCGACCTCCTCCTCGTCTAGACAGCTTCTGCAGAAATCATTCAGAACTATTCCTAGTTTTTGGGCGTGACCGCCAATAAGGCAGTATCCTGTGATGACACCGATGATTTTGTGGATGTTAGTTATTTTTAGGGAGATTATACTCCTAGTCCGTTGACTGTCGAGTCGGGGCCAGATTTGCCTGGCGATGAGGCAGCTATGTCTCCGGGTCCATCTCAGGTTCGTCTCGGCCCTGGCGGAATTTGCAAGGTTATGTTTAATGGTTGCAAGGGGCATTCCCTCACAAGCCACGATTGATTGTAGCATCGTTCCTTGTCTGCCGAGTGTGTAGGCTATCTTATTTCCTGCAATGTCGCTGTGTCCTGGTACCCAGAAAAGTTGTAAGTTAAACTGTTCGGCCATCGCGACAGTCGAGACTAGTTTTTGACGTGTACACATAGGACTCCAACGACTTTAAAGCTGCTTGACTATCCGTGAGAATACGGATATCCGTAGTGGATATCACGTTTCATTTCAGCCAAGACAAGGCCTCCTTTACTGCCAACAGTTCCGCCTGGAAGACGCTGCAGTGATCTGGTAATTTTAGAGCTTTATTCAGCCTTAGTTGTTTGCAGAATACTCCACTACCCACCCCGTCTTTGGTTTTAGACCCGTCAGTGTAAAAATCCACGCAGTTTCTGCGGGGTTGCGTTTGGCGGGTCCAGTTTTGCCTGTCCGGGTAGATCGTCGTACATTTTTTTTTCAAGACTGTGCTGGGTTTTGTTTTGTTCAAGTTTTCTGTCATAGTTTATCCTGTTTTTCAGGATGAAGGAGTGGCCAGTTACATAGCTCTACCATTTCGACTTGGCTTTAGTCTTATGGCCGTGTGTGTGGCAATTTGCTAGCCGAAAATATCGAGTGGGGTTAGGTCGAGTATCATGTTAAGCGCAGCCGTTGGGGTGGACCTGAGGGCCCCGGTAATGCACATACATGCCAGCCTTTGTACCTTTTCGAGTTGTTTGTGGTATGTTGTATTGTCCAGTGCAGTCCACCAGACTAACTAACTACATACATTAGTATGGGTCTAACGACCGTGATGTAGAGCCATATGGTGATCTTGAGGATGAATTCCCATTTTTTCCCTAGGGCTTTCTTGCATGTGTGGAGACTAGGGAGCTATAGTTGCTTTTTTTGCTCTCTCGATTGTGTTGCTCTTCAAGGTTAGTTTCATATCTAGTATAATGCTAAGTTATTTGGCACTGTAGGATTAGATTAACCTGATACCAAGCACGAGCTCCGTCTTCTGGGCATTTACCCTGAGCCCTTTGCTATACGCCCATTCGCAAAGAACTGAGAATGCCGTTTGCATACGATCATTCAGTGTGGGTAGGTATTTACCTGAGATTGAAATGGCAACGTCGTCAGCGTAGGCAATAACGTCCAGGCCTTCTTTCTCCAGTTTAATTAGTAGTTCGTTTATAACTACAATCCAGAGAAAAGGTGAGAGGACCCTTCTTGTGGGGTTCCCCTGGTAACCACTCTGGTCGTTGATTGGCTTCCCCACTTGGAGTGAATCTTGCGCGTTAATACTAACTGGCTGATCAACTTTATCAGAGTCCTCTCCACCTTTAGCTTTTCTAGCCCTCCTATTATTGCTTTCGGAGTGACGTTGCTGAAGGCGCCCTCTATGTCTAGGAAAGCTGTTAGGGCATATTCTTTATGATGGATTGATTTTTCGATTTTCCTCACTAGTGTATGCAAGGTTGTTTCGACAGATCTACCCTTACAGTAGGCGTGCTGTGCCTTAGAGATTAGAGAGGAATCCAAGCTTTGGTGTATGTGTAAGTCAGGTAGAAATCTCACATTACTATGAGCACGTGTTTACGATCCTCAAAGTGCTTTTAGAAGATTTTCACCTCACTAATTACTGACACGGGATCGAATCCCGACACAGCCATGTCATCGAACGTGTTTTTCACGGTGTTTCTCCTCAGCGGGGTTCTGACAAAACCCCCTGTAGTAAAATTGTCATGTAAAGCTTCTCGAAATTCGCCGTTCGGAACCGGCAATAAACTGTAGGTCCCTTTCACCTATGGGGAAATGAAATCACACACAACCTGGGTGATTGAGAGATGCTCGGCTCAGGTTCTTCATGGACTGTAACGCCAACATACATACATACAATTACTTACATAGGTGGGCCTCAACAAACAAACTTCTCCAGCTGGCACGGTAATTTGCCAGCTGTTTCCAGCGACGCATCGCCAGTTGGTTAAGGTCCCCTTCACCCTGTATGCACCACCTTAAATTCGGTCGTCCTTTACTGCGTTGTCCCTCGGGGTTGGACTGGACGGCCCTTCGAGCCGGAGCTGTGTTATCCATTCGCTCTACATGGCCTAGCCATCTTAAACGTAGACGTCGTACTGAGCCGATGTCGCTGTGCAGCCCGTATAGTTTGTCATTGTATCTTCTCCTCCACTCCCCGTTTAAACAAGGGGACCATAGATTAAACGCAGAATTTTCCTCTCGAAACGACCAAGGGCCTCTGCATCCGCTTTCGTTAAAGTCAAGGCCTCTGCGCCATAGAAGAGGACCGGGATGATTAAGTTTTTATACAGGGCAACTTTGGTCTTTCGAGAGAGGGCTCTACTTCTCAATTGCCTTTTGAGCCCAAAGAAGCCGCGGCTTCTTCTTCCATTGTCATTTTGCACGAGTTTGGCAGGTATGTCAAAACTAGACATGGCGCTGTACGCGACCTTGAAATCAATGGGTGTCGATTTGGTATTCTTGGGTCTACTCCAAGATCTGCCGCAGTGTGCATATTTGGTCTATTGTGGATTTACCTGGCCTGAAACCACACTAATACGAACCTATCAGATTATATCCACAAAGGGCTTCAGGCGTTTAAACAGTACGGCAGAGAAGATCTTGAATGCGATGTTAAGAAGACTTATTCCCCTGTAGCTGGCGCAGTTATAGGGGTCTCCTTTCTTGTGGCCTGGGCAAACGGTGCTGAGATTCTATTCGTCTGGCATGCTTTCCTTCGACCATATTTTACAGATGAGCTTATGCATGCGCCCTACCAAGTCATTTCCAGCCGCTTTAAATAGTACGGCAGACAGTCCGTCAGCGCCCGCGGCTTTATTATTCTTGAGCCTTGAAATTACTAGCTTTTTTTCATCTAGCTCGGGTGGATGAAATTCTCTTGCATCTTAATAGATCATTCTGCCTGACAGCGATCTTAGATTTTTCATCGCCGTTAAACAGTCTGCAGAAGTGTTCCTTCCATATGCTCAGCATCGACTGTGACTCTACTACTCGTTGTGGTCTTCATCACTACAGGCTTCCGCTCTGACTTTATAGACCTGGCATGTTCGTTTTACTTTTTCGTAAAGCTTGCGAGCATTATTCCTGTGATAGGATCTTTCCATCTCCTCGATCTCAGGCCTTTCATGCTGTCTTTTTTTCTTCCTTAAAAGCGTGTGTTCTTGTCTCCGTTTCTGCTCGTAGTGTTCACAAGTGGCTCTCGTCCGTCTATGTAGCATGACTTTGTAGGCGCTTTGCTTTGCTATATGGGCTTGCCCGTACTGCTCAGCAAACCAGGGGTTTCGAGCTGACGGTGGCTTGAAACCCAACACATCAGATGCAGCGTCTCTGATGGTACACTGGCAATGCTCCTACGGATGTTCTGTGGATTGTTCCGGCATCATTGGAGTTTGGAAGAGGTTGTGGGAAACTCGATCGGCAGAGGTCCTAGCGGGCTCCTGCGATTGTAGCTTTCCGACGTCAAACTTTCATTGTCCAGCTCGACTCCGTGGCATCCTTGATATCTTCATTGGTACCTTGGTTACAACAGGGTAGTGATCCGAGTCGATGTTGGCTCCTCGGATGGTTCGTACATCTAGGATGCTGGAGGAGTGTTTGTCGTCGATCACAACGTGATCAATCTGATTGGCGGTAGACTGATCAGGTGGTCGCCAGGTTCGTTTGTGAGTATTGAGATGTGGGAATTGTGTGTTAGCCAGAAGGAAATTACGCCCCACCAGGAAGTCGAGTAGCCGATGTCCGTCTTCGGAGTGGGGTCGCATAGGCTATAATTCCCCGTCATCGACTCAAATGTGTCCTCATGGTAATACGAAGATGCACAACTTTAAGAGAATCTGGCAAGGAGCCCGGTGTATACCCAGATACCGCCTTGATCTGTCTGTAGAAATTTGCCCGTTCGAAGATACAACATCTTGTAACAAACATATGTACATATCCCTGTACATATTTACATACATATATTGATCAGCTAAGCTTAGAGCTCGTTGTTTGCTTGTTGCCACTCCTGATTGCATCATTGCTCGTTATATGATGGTCATTACATCGCACTCATAAATGGACAGTTAACGCTCAATCAGGACAAACGATTTGCAAACATTCGAAAGGTCATTTCACCGAAAGGAAACTGCAAAAAAAAAAGGAAAATCGCAAGAGAAAACAAACGCAAATTAAAAGGAAAACCAAAACAAAAAACAAAAACTGAGTACGGGGAAAATAAATAAGGCATCCCTCGTCGCTATGTCTGATCTGTCATTAAATTTAAACGTTTGCACATTGTTTGCAGTTTTTATTCTCACAACATTCTGCTGGCAGTGCTACTGCCACCGCCACTAGCAACTAGCTGCTGTATCTGCTGAGTGCATTTCAGTTTGTGCTCTGGCTGAACGACACACGGCGAGTCATTAAAACATTTTACGATGACGACGTCCATCTCCTCCACAACATGTACGACCTCATGTCCCATACCATATCCGTGCAGCAAACATACGGATTGTATGTACGTACACAGGGTACGACGCAATGTTGATGTTCGCATCATAATCGCTATGAGGTCGTTTGCCACATCGTCGCGACCGTCCTAGATCTTGCCGCTACTGGCCCGGGGGTGACGACCACTGTTGCTAGTTGCTTTTGCTACTACTGTCACGTCTATCATCACTCCTTCCCGTTCGCGATATAGCCGGAACCTGAAGTTCGTTGGCACTTCAATATTTTTATGATTGATCGTATAAATTATACGAGATTTTTATTAATAAAATCGCCAGCAAGTCAACAGTGGAACAGGAGGAACAGAACGGGGCAACAGGAAGAGAGTCTGCTGATATGTGTCGCGGCGGCTGCCGCACATGCAAGGATGCTACTATATTATGCTTTGAAGGGAAATGGTCATCAAGTAGTTAGTTGGCTCGCTTACGGCAAGTAGTTGAATGGAATTGCTGGAATAATACGAGGACAAAACATGACAATAATTGGATTGAACTGGATGCAGTTCGTCTTATTTTCCAGATGTTGGTGTTTGTTGGCGATAAAGACTGAAATCTTAAGAGTCGACATGCACCCAGATTGAGAGTTATGCACAAGTTGAAGATTAACGTAAACTTGAGTGAGTTTTGTTTACTTTATTTGGTGGCATTTGATTGGGATGGAGGGAGGGAAATTGCTTTAATCAGTTGATTGCTGGCAGTATTTTATAGATTGTTTTTAGTGGCCTTGGATGCGTTGGTAATTGCCGAAAGTGAGTAGAGGGACTCATTAAATTCGATTACATACGGTATTGTGGTTCAGTTTTAAGAACTGACTTGGGATTCATGTCATTCGCCCTTGTGTGCTGAAGGTTGAGACTCCGATAGTATCCCATTTACCCACTATTTGTTACAGCATGCAACATGAAATGGGACATCATTGGTAAATATTGCTTATTCCTTATTCCAAACTCATCACTGACCTTCACGAACATTGGAGTGTAAAGTCTATAGAGGACGTCCACAATACACACTAGAATTGACCTTGATAGGTTAGGTTAGGTTAGGTTAGGTTGGCATACGCCACACGTAGGCCAGAATCGGCCCATTGTGATTACACATGGATCACACTTCCTAGATCCGCCACCTGAAAACCAATTAGCGCTTCTTATGAAGCGGTGGAGATGAGCTAGTTTTATATCTGATAGCTCACATCTACTAGACCCTATCAAGGACGACTTCTATGACCTCCTGGACAACGCCTACGGAGCTTGTCCGGAGTACGATGTTAAAATCGTGTTTGGGGGCTTCAATGCCAAAATCGGTAGGGAGAATACCCTTGGCGGAGTGATCGGAAAACACAGCCTCCACGATACAACAACAGATAACGGCTTCCGACTCACGGAATTTGGGACAGCTCGTAATGCGGTGATAAGTAGCACAAGATTCCCTCGTAGGCGAATCCACACAGCGACCATGTGCTCATTGACGCAAGGCACTCGTCAAACATCCTAAATGTGCGAACATTTAGAGGGGCAAATGTCGACTCTGACGACTTCCTCGTAGCAGCAAGATTCAGAGCTCGGAAAGGAGTAGGTTCGACATTGGGCGCCTGAGCACACCGGAGGTTGCCAGAGTCTACAGGAAGCAGCTGAGCGAAAGACACTACGGTATGCCAACGTCAAACACAAATGCCAATAATATGAGCCTGCATTGCCGCTCAGCCATTCAGGAAGTAGCCGGAACCACCTTAGGGTACCTACCATCCCCGACAAGAAACCTGTAGTATGATGGCGAGTGTAAGCAGAAAAAGGCAGCAGCCGACGAGACGTACCAAAAGGAGCTGCAGAGAAAAACCAGGGCAGTGCAAGAAGAGTACCGAGCCAGAAGAAGGGAGAAGAAAAAACTACTGTGACAAAATGAAAGAATCTTCGCAGCCTCCCAGCTCAAGGATATCGAGGAGTCTAGGGATAAGCATAAAACACGAGCCTTTTACAAGAAAGCCAAAGGCCTTGCAGGGGGCTTCAAAAAGGGCACCCAGGCTCTTCGAAACTGCTAGGGTAATCTTGTCACCGACCTCTACCGTGCTTATTGGTGTTTCTAAATCAGGGATAATGAATGAGATACCAATCTTTCGTACGTCTGCCCGTTAATATCGCTTGCGGTTATTCTCTCGATTAAAAACGACGCTATTGACTAACATAATGAGTCTCAAGACGTCGATGTGTAGAGTCAAGACGTGGCAAAATGCTCGCAACAAGGCAGAACGACGTAGTCAAGACGCCGTCAAACCACAAAGCGTTTGTAGGTGCTATCTGTCAAAAGTGCTGTCAGAGCCAGGGGATTGGTATCTCATTGTTTATCCCTGTTCTAAATTCCTAGGGATGGGAAGGATCAGTGTGCTTGACCCTAACTTTGCGAGTTCATGGGCCGCGCAGTTGCCTGGAATATGCCTATGCCCGGGAACCCACAGTACTTTTATATTGAACCGTTAAGCCAACTCGTTTAGTGATATGTGGCAGTTAAGAGTTATCTCAACTATTCAAGATGATTTTTTTCAATAAAATTTCAATTTATTTCCAACTGCTCTGGAACTGTGCGACGAATTTCAACCGATACATGTCTATGGCTTTGCGCAAGCTTCGCCAAATTGTAGTCGCAGAACGGCCAACTGCTTGCGCGACCTAGTAAAGGGGGCGAAATCTCCTTCTAGCCAGTACGCGCTTCCCGCACTACAATATACACAAACGCACCTGGCGGTCTTTTGAACCAGACCAGATTGATCACATCGCGATCGACGTCAGACACTCCTCCACTATCCTTGAGGTTTGAACTTTCCGAGGGGCTAGCATCGACTCGGACCACTATCTTGTAGTAGCCAAGATGCGCTTACGGATATCACGAACGCAGCGGAGTAGAGTAAGAATAAAAAGCTAGGACGTCGGAAAGCTACTATCGCCAGAAACCGCTCGTGCTTTTACCTATCGCGTCCCCGTTAAGCTCTCCAATACACCTCAACCCTCCACGCGATCAATAGAACAGCAGTGGAGCCTTTGCAAACAAGCCCTGAAAAGCTCTGCATCCGAAGTTTTGGGTTTCAATGCTCCACCACGAAGAACACCTGGTTCGATGACGAGTGCAGAAGGATTCACACAGCGAAGCAGGAGGCATATAAGGCCTCGCTGCATAAAAGAACAAGAGCAGCTCGTGAGTTCTACGAGTTGAAAAGAAGGGAGGAGCATAAGCTTCGTAGAAGAAGGAAGAAAGAGCACGAGAAGCGCGCGATTGAGGATTTGGAGAGGTGTTACTGCAGGCATGATGTTCGAAAGTTTTATCAACAGATAAAACGAACATGCCAAGGTTATAAAGCCAGAACGGAGGCCTGCAGGGATGAGAACGGACACCCAATAGTAGACAACTTCTGCAGACTGTATAACGGCGATGTTAGTCAATATACCGCCGTCAGGCAGAATGATCCATTTCTAATAGACGAAGACCGCAGAGAATTCTTTCCCCCTGACCTCGACGAAGTTAAGAGTGCCATATCGAAGCTCAAGTCGAATAAATCTGCTGACGTAGACGGACTATCTGCTGAGCTCTTCAAGACAGCTGGGGATGACCTGGTTAAGAACATGCACCAGCTCATCTGTAAGATATCGTCAGAGGAAAGCATGAGGAATGGAGTCTCAACATCGTATGCCCGATCCTCAAGAAAGGAGACCCCTCTGATTGCGCCAACTATAGAGGAATAAGTCTCCTTAACATCGCCTACAAAATCTTCTCTGCCGTTTTGTGTGAACGCCTGAAGCCTTTTGTAAATAAGCTGATAGGTCCTTATCAGTGCGGATTCATCCCAGGGAAGTCCACCATCGACCAGATCTTCACACTACGGCAGATCCTGGAAAAAACCAATAAATTTCAAGTCGACACTCACCACCTAAGGACATCGTCTACCTTGGCTCCGCAGTGACCTGGAACAACGATATCAGTTCCGAAATCAAACGCAGAATCACTCTTGCCAATCGCTGTTTTTTTGGGCTCAGGAGGCAACTGAGTAATAGAGCCCTCTCCCGAACGACAAAGATGACTCTATATAAAACCCCTATCATCCCGGTCCTGTTGTACGGCGCAGAAGCATGGACACAATCAAAAGCGGATGAGGAGGCCCTTGGTCGGTTCGAGAGAAAGATTTTGCGCGTGATTTTTGGGCCTATAAACGCAGACGGGGGATGGAGGAGAAGATTCAACCACGAACTTTACGGGCTGTACAGCGACATGAGCCTAGTCAGGCGTCTACGGATTCAACGCCTAAGATGGCTGGGCCATGTAGAGCGAATGGACACCACAGCTCCAGCCCGGAGAGTCTTTGAATCCAACCCCAGGGACGAAGAAGCAGAGGACGGCCGCCCTTAAGATGGCGTACACTGGTGGAAGGGGACCTCAGCCAACTGGGTGTGCGGCAATGGAAAAGGCTAGCGAAAGATCGTGCTAGATGGAGGGGCATGTTGGTTGAGGCCCAGGTTCACCCCGAACTGTAGCGCCCACTAAGAAGAAGAAGACTCACCACCTACATATTTGTCGACTTCAAAACCGCATATGACAGCGTAATTAGAGACGAGCTATACAACTCTATGTCTACCTTTGACATACCTGCTAAACTCGTCAGACTATGCAGGATGACTTTGGAGAATGCTCGCTGCTCCATCCGAATCGGTGAACGAAGGCAAAACTAAATCTATGCTGTCACCAAAAAAGAACGCTCACCACCGACGTCTTGGCCAGAACGTTTGTATTGGCAGATATAAGTTCGAGGTAGTTAAGTACTTCGTCTACCTTGGCTCCACAGTCAACTGGAACGACGACATCAGTTCCGAAATCTTGCCAATCGCTGTTTCTTTGGGCTCAGGAGGCAACTGAGTAATAGAGCCTTTTCCCGAACGACAAAGTTGACTCTATATAAGACCCTTATCATCCCGATCCTGTTGTACGGCGCAGAAGCATGGACACTATCAAAAGCGGATGAGGAGACCCTTGGTCGGTTCGAGAGAAAGATTTTGCGGGCCTATAAACGCAGACGGGGGATGGAGGAAAAGATTCAACCACGAACTTTACGGGCTGTACAGCAACATGAGTCTAGTCAAGCGTCTGCGGATTCAACGCCTAAGATGGCGGGGCATTGTAGAGCGAATGGACACCAGCTCGAGCCCGGAGAGTCTTTGAATCCAACCCCGAGGGACGAAGAAGCAGAGGACGGCCGCATGTAAGATGGCGCAGACAGGTGGAAGGGGACCTCAGCCAACTGGGTGTGCGGCAATGGAGAAGGCTAGCAAAAGATCGTGCTAATTGGAGGAGCATGTTGGTTGAGGCCCAAGTTCACCCCGAATCGTAGCGCCCATTCACCTGTGTGAAAAATAGATCAGAGAAGCTTGGCTCTGGCCCTTCATGGGCCGTAACGCCACCAAGAAAGTAGTACGAACATCAGAATGTAAAGAAAAATTAATGTCGAAAGACATAAGGCATGCAGGTATAGAGGTATAGCGTTAGTCACTTTGTCTAGCTTAAGGTAAAATCCCCTTGATCCATTAGCAAACTTAAAGTCACAGTCCCTCGTAAAACGTACATAGAAGTAAGTGGGGGAATTATCAGCCGACATTTCTCAGGAACTCGAAATCCCCATCCAGTCTCAATTGACGTAGGGACATCACTTAATTCTATGCTTCAGAAAACTCTTATCTATCGAAAATCTTCTAACTAACAATGGAACTTTTGTATAAGATTCTCTCCTCCAATTACCCGGACTTGACATCGAAATCCACTCTAAAAAGCCTATCAAGCAAAAACAGAGGAAAGTAAACAAGCAACAAGAAAAAAGCCTAAATTATCAAAACTTAATTTAAATTCAATGTTCTTCGAAATAGGAAAGGGAATAACACCATGCGGAGGAGAGCCCTGAAGTCAGCTCATCGAATTGAATAGAACCATTTCATTCGTGTGTTTTAAAACCCTCCACTGTCTGAATGTGTCCGTCTGTCTGTTGGTGTCTGGCTGAAACGTCTTGTTGCCGTAATCAAATCCATTAACCGGTTTCTATCTCCGGGGCACACATATGTATGTTTATGCTTTTTCCATCGGGTGAAACGAGCAAACAGTAGCCGTCATATACTCGTATATGTACATATGTACATATAACAACGTCCCAACTGACTGACTAGTGCTTCAGGCACACAAATTAATCCCATAGCCTCATTATCGCTACCATAGCTGTTCCATGGTACATGAGCTGCATGGATGGACTGACTATTAATGAACCTAACCAAAACCAAAAAAGAAAAAAACGAAAAAAATTGGTTGCTTACTTCTTTCCTCTTCGTCTTCGGTTTCGCCTTTTACTCGTACAAAGACTTGGATCATTACGTAAATCACTGTCTTATACAAAATTTGTGTCTTATCTACTCGAAGTAGTAGAAAAACAACAACGAAAATTCGAAACAGGCCCCAAGCAGAGCGAGCAATAAAATCCAGATGACTCAGCCAAATGCAAATGGTTCGCGTCCGCACACAGCAATCCTGGATGCGTCATGCCAAACCACATCATCATCATCATCATCGTGGTTGTCGTACAACCCACAATATACTCCATGTATCCATTAATTAATTATGCCCAAAACAGAATCTAAGAACACGATCCCTTAAATAATAATTCAATCCGCTCACTCGTACGCTTACCCATAGTACGAGTATTCCTCCTAACATATTCGCGATGGAAACTCATCGGTCCATCGTCGGGTGGTCGCGTACGTAACATAGTATTACGTATACTCCCGTGAATCATGACGCGGCATTTGTCCCTTCCTGACAACTATGCGTATTACTCCTATGCGCTATTTTATTTATTTTCCCATCGCATGAGTGGTGATATTAAAATAATTGCTCACAGTACGGATACGAGTATGATGAGTATTGCACGCCAGATGCTAGAGTACCTACATACTTACTCCTCGTCCATTTCGGACTTGGGTGAGAGTGAGAGTATCTGAGGGTTCAAAACTTCTGGTTCATTTCACATTCGATTTGTGCCTTGGGAGGGTTTCGTTTCGTGGTCTCAAATGCGATTGACGTATGCTGATGGTATGGTGCGCATAATGTGTGCAATTTGTCCTCGGCCCCTCGTCCATGCAACGGTGGGATGTGATGTAGTTGAAGTGTAATTCAAATACAAATTAATAATATTTTCCCACTTTTCTGTGTGTGCATTTTTGTTTTGTTTTTTTTTTTTTTTTTTTATCTAATGATATAACGTTTGGATGGATTGCGTGCGTGCCAGGGCCGCAGTTAACAACACTCACTCTGGTCGTATACGAGCACGCATATCATCTATGTGAATCGCTCGTTGGGTCGGTTGCGTTTCCTTATTTGACGCAGTGAACCATAAATTTGCAAAACTCTGTGATATTTGCGGTGTTGAACTGAACACTCGTCATAGATCGACTTGACTACATATGTGACGTGCATGTTTAATGCCACACTCGGGGATCAGTGCAGTTGCGGACTTGTGGAAAACGTTCACTATGGCGAAACCTGAACAATGAATCGTTTCTCTCTAGTAGGCGATCGTTGTTTTTCTTTTATTTCTGTTTTTTGTCTTCATTTCCTGTCCCCTGATGTGTCTAACTAACAAAGGGAGCGAGCTTGATAGAGATGATGGGTGACAGTCGAATTTCGAATTGGCATGTTCGCGTAGGAAAGCAAAGCCTACACGACAACACGTTCGAAAACGGATTCAGGCTAATGGATTTTGTGACGGGGCGTAAACTTCTAGTAGCTAGCACAGGATTCCCACATCTCAATATATATAAGAGAACCTGGCCGTCTCCTGATCAATCATCTGTTAATCAAATCGATCATATTGCGATCGACACTAGACACTCCTCCAACATCTTGGATGTCCGAACTTTTCGAGGAGCCAATAGCAATGTGGACAGATCATTACCTTGTTGCAGCCTAGGTACGTATGCGGATATCGCAAGCACTGCGGAGTCGAGTAGGATCAGCAAAATTGTACGTCGGGAAGCTCCAATCGCAAGAAACCGCCAGGACCTTCGCCGATTGTGTCTCCCTCAAGCTGTCGTAAGAGCCGATGTAAACTGCACAAACCATTAAACAGCAAAGGAGATGTTGTCAAAGTCCTATCAGGAACGCTGCCTTTGTATGTGTATGTTGGCGTTACAGTCCATGAAGAACCTGAGCCGAGCTTCTCTCAATCACCCATGTTGTGTTTGATTTCATATTCACATAGGTGAAAGGGACCTACAGTTTATTGCCGGTTCCGAATGGCGAATTCCGAGAAGCTTTTCATGACAATTTTACTGCAGGGAGTTTTGTCAGAACCCCGCTGAGGAGAAACACCGTGAAAAACACGTTCGATGACATGGCTGTGTCGGGATTCAATCCCGAGTCATCGGCGTCAGAGGCCAACACACTACCCACTGCGCCACGGTACCCTCGCTGCCTTTGAACACCGTTCGAAAGTTTCATCAAAGAGTAAAACGAACATGCCATGGTTATAAAGCCAGAGCAGAAACCTGGAGGGATGAACACGGAGACCTCGTAGGTGAACCACAGTCGGTGCTGAGAATGTGGAAAGACTATTTTTGCGGACTTTATAAGGGCGAAGATGGCCAAGATGCCGCTGTCAGCCTGTCATGTTGGACGAAGATGAGAGAGAATTTCGTCTTCCCGACTTAGACGAGGCTAGATAGCGATATCAAAACTGAAATCTTATAAAGCTGCTGGCGCAGATGGCCTGTCTGCTAAGCTATTTAAGTCGACTGGAGATGAGTTAATTGGGAACATGCACCAGCTCATGGTACATGGATGGACGGATGGAATCTCAGCCCCGTTTGCCGGGTCCATAAAACAGGAGACCCCTATAACTGCCCCAACTTTAGGGGAATAAGTCTTTTTAACATCGCGTATAAGATCTCTTCTGCCGTGCTGTGCGAACGCCTGAAATCATTCGTGGACAATTCTATAGGTTCCTATCGATGTGGCCAGGCCAGGAAAATCCACGATAAGCCAAATATTCACACTGCGGCAAATCTTGGAGAAGACCCATGAATTTCAGGTCGACACACACCAGCTATATAAAGCCATGTTATGTTTTTGACATCCCTGCCAAGCTCGTCAGGCTGTGCAGGATGACAATGGAGGATTCTCGCTGTTCCATTAAGGTGTTAACCGAGACCTTCGATGTCGAAAAAGGATTCAGACAGGAAGACGCACTGTCGCGTGATTTTTTCAACATCATCCTTGAAAAGACCGTGCGGGATTCAATACAAGAGGCACGATCTACTACAAGTCTGCACAATTGCTCGCATGCGCTGATGATATTGATGTAATTGGGAGAACGCAGCGAGACGTCAATTAAGCTTTTGTGAGCATAGAAGCTGAAGCGGCTAGAGTGGGTCTGAAAGTAAATGAGGAAAAAACAAAATATATTCTGTCGTCAAAGAAAGACGCACTACATCGATGTCCTGGCCAGAGCGTCACTATTGGCAGATATAACTCTGTCAAGTCAAGCGACAAAGATACCAGCACTGAGAAAAGACGTAGACTTACTCTTGCTAACCGCTGTTTCTTCGGGCTCAAGAGGCAATTGAGTAGTAGAACCCTCTCTCGGAAAACTAAGGTAACCCTCTATAAAACCTTAATCATGCCGGTCCTCCTCTAGGGCGCAGAGGCTTAGATTTTGTCAAAAGTGGATGAAGAGGCCCTTGGTAATTTCTCGGTCCCTATTGTGTTGACCGGGAGTGGAGAAGATTCAACCACGAACTGTACGGGTTGTACAGTGACATCGGCCTAGTACGACGTCTACGGATCCAACGTCTTAGATGGCTAGGCAATGTAGAGCGAATGGACAGCACAGCTCGGGCCCGAAGAGTCATTGACTCCAACCAGGAAGGACCACGTAGCAGAGGACGGCCGCATCTAAAGTTGTGCCACTGGTGGATAGGGACTTTAACTAACTGGACGTGCAAAACTGGAAACAGCTGGCAAAAAATCGTGCTAGCTAGAAAGGCTTGTTGGTTAAGGCCCGAACTGTAGCGCCACCTAAGTAAGTAAGTATGTTCGAGTCAATGCTCTGTCGTGGAAGTCTTATATAACGGTCATACATGTCAGTACATTGCAGTTTTGTTAAAATCGGAAACCGATAACCGCCCATCAAGAGCGGGTAAATATCATCGAGTACACGACTGGTCCTGAAGAAGTCCCAAATTTCACTGCTCTTTTTTTTATAATTCGCACGGATTCAAGAGTTATACTCTTATGATGTTTGTCACACAACCTGGACGGAGGGCAGATGGTTTGAGTCGTAGATGTTCGTTCACTTCTCTCCACAGGTGGTTGTCCTAAATAGGAGGAGGGAACTCTACTGAATTTTTACGTTGGTTGTAGTTCACAGCAAATGTTCCATGAGAGTATGAATTCGAAGTAACCATATAATGTACGTGTTATGTCTTCATCAGTATTTTTGATTACTTCCCATTCACAACAGCTGTGTTGCACAATTTTTCCGTATAGAAGTTGCATTTCTTCGGCTATGGACTTACTTTGAACTACAGACCTTCCGCTCGACAGTCGGTGATGTTTACCATTGCACCACGGCCACCCCTCATTCAAACTATCTGAGCCTTAATTCTCGAACGAGATACGCTGATGCATGCTGATTCTAAACATGAGCATTCGCTCACGAACTCAACGACCAACACACAGCTTACTGAAAATCCAATTCGGATTGTCTGTTGTCTGCCGTTTTAGGCGATTCAAACTTTTTCAAATAAATTTTGAAAGGCTCGTTTCCCATTTCGGCGAGAAGTCGTCCTTGTCGGATTAAAAACACAAAAATACAAAAAGGAACCTCCTACACTTTATAAATTTCCGTGAAAATCTCTTGGAAAAGTTTCACGCACCCTTCCAGCAATGAGGGCGCCGGAAACTCTTCGAGAAAACTTGAAAACCTTGAGAATGTGTCCTCCTTCTTCTCAGTCCGATTCTTCCTCTTCTTCTTCTTCTTCTTATACTTTGTTTTTACGAAACGACATTTGCCAAATTGGCACGTGCCAAGGCGATCGATTAGAGTTCCTTCAAACAGGAAAACCTTTACCATGCCACTTCCAATCGGTATGTGCGTTCATGTGACTTTCCATCCAATTTACTTTCAATGCGATTCTAATTAATGGAGATTTGTCCGTTGATTTATTTTTGACAGTCACTCTTCATCGTGTTTCAAAAACGATTCGGCACATTTCAATGATCCTTTCGAATACTTGTCGCATCGCTCTATTTCACATTTAATTCGTTGAAATAGAAAGTTTCGTTTCATGTTTCGGTTACTTGACATGGACGAACTGTGCTCTGGTAAGCTGGCATTTTACTTTCGAAAAATAACGATATAGTTTGGTAGGGGGTTGTGTAAAAAGGGACGAAGTTAAGTGGGAAAGAGGAAAAGTTTTACGGAACAAAAGTTGCTTCGAGTTTGCTGTTTTTTAATCGAAGTTTGATGTGATCGAACCTGATTTCACCCGGAAGGTAAGCATGTACTCGAGCATCAGATACTTATGCTTGTGATGGTTCTAGCGGTATAGCACTGTGGCTCTGGATGATGAAAAGTCCATGAAAAAAGTTACGGGGCTAAAGGGTGGAGCATGAATATAATTTAATTAAGTTCCTTGAAAGTTTTCTTTTAATTTAAAGTCCGTTCCGATACGATGGGAATGTGGACCGAGACCAGGACCGTGACCGGCGAATGGAGTTGTTGTTTCCTATTTCTTATTTTTTGCTGGTATCCATACGGGGAAACCGCAGCTTTGTTTTATGTTGAGCTGTTTTTATCGGGTATCAGCGGTTTTTGTTTTTTGGGGAGGCAGGGTTTTATAGTTTCAGTCATTGGCTATTTTGATACGAAAACGGAGAAGGTTGAAAGTTTGTTTTGTAATTTGTTGGTTTTATCTTTAAACTAGCCTTGCGGTTGCAGCTGTAGTCAGCTTTTTCTATAGTTGCGATATGCTCATCTTTGGAGCATGTTCAATTATGCAAAGCAAGCCAACTGAGTGAGGAATATATTATTTTTTTGTTTTACTGCACGGATACAGGATGATTTGGGCAGCTCTCTTTCTAGTTGAATCTCCTTTCTTTCTTTTATGGAGTTTTCGCACTTGATTTTTGGTGAAAGAAGGATGACAAACGTATCCGGAATTGATAAATGTGTTTACCAAACGATAGTGTGAACAATGCCCTCATCAGCAGCTTGATACTTTATTCGCTGAAGTTGCCAGCCTGCTGTTGTGGTAGAAATATGGTCAAAAATGTTGAAGGTTATACATTTCAACGGGGGTTATGGTCTTGAATTGGATATCCACTACACGACCTTATAAACCGTCATACATCTCCAAGTCATACTTGTTATTCCATAGGACTTTCGATGATTTAATCAAAAAACCGAAATCCGACTCTAAGATCCTTTCTTGCTAAAACCATCTGGAACTTTAGAAAAATGTTCCACATTGATTGGCGAGAGTGATGCAATGGTCCTTTCATTCATCCATCTAAATAGCTCTAAATAGTTTTTAGTAGCCGTTCTAGCTCTTCGGGATGCTTGCCACATGTGTAGTATCCCGTACTAATCGACATATATAATGAAACAGAATGAAGCAATGTTAGAGATGCTGAAGCATCCTGTCCATCGTTATTTTTTAGCCAGATTTGCCTTATAATTTGGCAAGTGGTACATTTCATCTAACGATTAGTCGTGACGTTAAAGGTGCAAGGGTTTATGCACTGCTTTATATTAGAACGGTATAAGCACCGCAAAAATGTGGCGAAAAATTTGTGAAGTGTACGATGAGAATATGGTGATCGATTTCGTTCGGAAAATTCCTGTGTCAAAGAAGCAACTCGATCCAGTTGGCCAATCGCGAAAAAATCCGATGAAATTGTGCAGCTGGTCGAGCAGAAACAACAAGCAAATTGACAGAGGATACCAGAAGCACTTTAACTACATAATCGTTTGGAATTATCTAAAAAGAACAGGCTTCTGTGGCTGTTTGGGCTGTTCGGGTGCCACATGAATTAATGCAAAGAAATTTGATTTACCGATTTATCGTCAATGAAACACTGCTGAATTGATCACATTGCGATCGACGCCAGACACTCCTCCTGTATTCTCGACCTACGAACCTTCCGAGGGACCAACATCGACTCGGACCACTACCTTGTTATAGCCAAGGTACGAATGAGGATATTAAGAATGCTTAAGAGTCGAGTAGGACTACGTAAGTTTGACGTCGGAAAACTACAATCGCAAGAGGGTTGGGTGCTGGGTTTCAAACCGCCACCACCAAGAAACCCCTGGTTCGATGAACAATGCGAACAAGCCCATGCAGGAAAACAAGAGGCATATAAAGCCATGCTGCAACGACGGACGAGAGCTGCTCGCGAAATCTATGAGCAGAAGAGAAGAGAGGAAGACACGCATTTCAGAAGAAAGAAGAGAGAGCACGAAAAGCATGAAATCGAGGAGATGGAGAGATGCTTCCGCAGGAATGACGCCCGTAAGTATTACAATAAGGTAAAACAAACGTGACATGGCTACAAAGCCAGAGCCGCGGCCTGCAGGGATGAAAATGGAGAACTGGTAGTAGAGTCGCAGTCGATGCTGAGGATTTGGAAAGACCACTTCTGCAGACTGTATAACGGCGATGATAGACAAGATACCGCTGTCAGGAAGAACGAGCCATTCGTAATGGACGACGATGTAACAGAATTCAGTCCACCCGACCTAGACGAAGTCAAAATAGCGATATCAAGACATAAGTCTAATAAAGCCGCGGGAGCAGACGGCCTGTCTGCTGAGCTTCATAAGGCGGCTGGAGATGAGCTGGTAAGGTGCATTCACCATCTCATTTGCAAGATATGGTCGGAGAAAAGCATGCCCGACGAATGAAATCTCAGCATCGTTTGCCCGGTCCATAAGAAAGGAGACCCCTATAACTGCGCCAACTATAGGGGAATAAGTCTCCTTAACATTGCATATAAGATCTTCTCTGCCGTATTGTGTGAACGCCTGAAACCGTTTGTAGAAAACCTGATCGGCTCGTATCAGTATGGTTTCAGGCCAGGTAAATCCACAATAGACCAAATATTAACGCTACGGCAGATCTTGGAGAAGACCTCGTCGTCGATTTCAAGGCTGCATATGTATGACAGCGTGTATAGAGATGAGTTATACAAAGCCATGTCTAGTTTTAACATCCCTGCCAAACTCGTCCGACTGTGCAGGATCACAATGGAGAATTCTCGCTGCTCCATTAAGGTCGGTAATTAGCAAACCGAGACCTTTGATATTAAAAAAGGATTTAGGAAAGGTGACGCGCTGCCATGCAACTTTTTCACAATCGCGCTTGAAAAGATCGTGCAAGAGTCACTGGCCAACACAAGAGGTACGATTTATTTCAAATCTTCTCAATTGCTTGCGTACGCCGACGACATTAACGTGATTGGACGGACACAGCGAGACGTCAATGAGGCCTTTGTAAGCATTGAGGTAGAAGCGGCTAACATGGGTCTCAAGGTTAATGAGGGTAAAACCAAATATCTGCTTTCATCTAAAAGAGACGGACAACACCGACGTACTGGCCAGAACGTCACCATGGGCGGATATAACTTTGAAGTGGTCAAGGAATTCGTCTACCTTGGCTTACTGATGACCAGCGACAACAACGCCAGCGCTGAGATAAAACGCAGAATCACTCTTGCCAACCGCTGTTTCTTTGGGCCGAAGAGGCAATTGAGAAGTAGAGCCCTCTCTCGGAAAACCAAGGCGACACTATATAAGACCTTGATCATCCCAGTCCTCCTTTACGGCGCAGAGGCTTGGACCTTAACAAAAGCGGATGAAGATGCCCTTGGTCGTTTCGAGAGGAAAATTCTGCGCACTATGGTCCCGTTCGTTCAAACGGTGTATGGAGGAGAAGATATAACGAAGAACTGTACGGGTTTTACAGCGACATCGGCATGGTACGATGTCTACGGATACCGGTGGCCAGGCCATGTAGAGCGCCAGGAAAATACAGCTCCGACCCAAAGAGTCTTCGAATCCAACCCGGAAGGAAGGCGCGGCAGAAGACGCATCAAAGGTGGCGCACGCGGGTGGAAGGGGACCTCAACCAACTGGGCGTGCGGCGCTGGAAACACTGGCCAAAGACCGTGCCAGCCGGAGACGCTTAATGGTTGAGGCCCAGGTTCACCACGGACTGTAGCGCCACCTAAGTAAGTAAGTAATCACTGCTGAATTGCAATAGCATCGACTTGTTAGATAACTTCTTAGTAGTGGAGGATAGTAATTTGCACTAATCTAAGTTAAATACCCTTGCAGGCTATGTATTTGTTCAATGGTTGCTCATCCAAACTACCGTTGTGTTAATCTAATATCAGCTGAAGTCGTTGTTGCAACAAATTTTCAAATATTTTTTTTAAATAAATGGAAATGGATAGGTACAGTTTTAGTGGCGTTTTTGCCTGATTTCAGGAAATCTATTACCACAGTCCTAGGAAGTATTTGGATCTTATTATAAAGCTAAAAAGGTTTCGTAGGCTTTATGGGTCGTCCTTTCCACCCTAGTACTTAACGTTTGGTGACCAAATTCGATTTAGTTGGTTAAAGAATCAGGATCTGCCGAAAACTTTGCCGCTGTAATTTACAATGTGTTTGGAAAAGCCGATGCGGTACAATTGTTTGCCACGCTTTACAGATATCAGCTTTGCGAATTATGCGGAGACGTAGGTTTACATACAAAAAAAAAATTTCCCTGACTCAAGAGTCGACCAGGATCTCAGTACCAAACAAATTGTCGACTAGGCCTATTTCAAAATAGTCAGTATTTGGTGTGAATTTGAAGGTGGCGGTGCAATCGCGTCGTATTTCTTCAAAAACGACAATGGCATCAAGGTATGGTAACCAATTTCTTTGGTCGAATTTTGATGATATGAATGTGGGCAATATGTGGTTTTAACAGCAGCAATTCGTGTCATAAAACTGATGCCACAATGTAAATTCTGTGCCATTTAAGGGCAAGGATGATATGAACTGTCCACCGATATCGTGCGATGCGATCCTGTTCTTATGCGGCTTCTGTAAATTGCAGCAATAAACGACCGGAGCGTTTAAAGACGATACAATCTAAAATTCTATCTAATCTGGATACTAAGAGATGACCATTTTATTAAATTTCAAAATCTGCGCGTTCCTGTTGGAAAACCTTTCCTGTATGTATATTTCTAAGAAACATGAGAGGTGCAATCCCCAACAATATAGCCTGGAAATTTTGTAACTCGACTATTTAATAAGATGTCGTTGCTGGTACCTTGGGCCCAACTAAGAGTTTTAAAATTTACTTGCACAACCTAAATCTGCTAGAAGTCGCATGACAGCGCATCTCCTTGCCAAAATTCAGTCCAGATTTCAAAAGGCTCAGAGGTTCCGAACCCGAACAGCACCGTGCGTCGAGGGATCTCGAATTTGGTCGTCGCGTTAAATAAGACTTTGTGACGAATGCTGTCGTATGCGGCTTTAAAATCGATAAAGAGGTGGTGGGTACCAATTTGAAACTCGCTGGTCGTCTCCAGGATTTATTGCAGCGTGAATATTTGGTCTATAGTCGATCTGCCTGACCGGAAGCCGCATTGATATGTGCTGATTAGAGCGGTGCATAACTGCCTTAGACGTTCACACAATACAGGATCTTGTAAGTGACATTGAGCAAGGATATACCTCGCTTTGTGGATGGGACATGTAGAGCTGGTATTCCTGTCACCGGGCATGCATTCGTCCGTGCCTGCGGCCTTGGTCTTCTTCAGCTTTTTAATAGCTATGCCTACTTCTTCAATGCTGGGAGGGGGGACAACTTCGTCGACTGTAGGTGGGATCTTTTCGTCCACGGCCACTCTCTCTTCTTCATGCTCGTTAAGCAGCCGGTGGAAACGTTGCTTGAACACATCCACTATTCCCTACGGGTCAGTAACAAGATTGTTTGAGATTATATTGAATTATCATGATTGCATTGAGATTATCTTATTGTTTGAGATTATAGTAAATTATATTGCTTACTATGTACATAAAATTTAATTGTAACACCCTGTACCGAGAGTCACTCAACAGCAACTATCAGCTCCCCTAGTACAACTATTATTGCGCTCTCCTCCTTAACCTTCGTATAACTTGTTGTTCTTGCATGCAATGGAATATGCCTTATTATAAACCTCGCGCTCAGAGAGCATCCTTTAAGTATTTTATAGAGCTTGAGTTGAGTATTTTAAACATAGAGGTCGGAAGCTGATTGTTGCTGCTGAGTGAACACTTCGAGCACTCTACTAGTGGACTTCACCAAGCTGACATCAGAAAATAAATTGTATCGAATTGGCGGCATTTTTTTCTTCTTGTGGATCCCAGCGTGCTATTTCTCAACATTCAAAGTGGTCCTTCGAGCCGGATCCAGGATTTAAGGTCGTATACATCTTCTTTAATTTATTAAGATTACTGTATATTTTTATAACTATAATTATGGAAAGTGTTAAAATTCGACGTGGTACGGTTAAGGGACAAATTACGCGCGCGGTTAGTTTTACTGAATGCATAGACTCTTCCACACAACTCGAACTGTTGAAACATCGCCTCTTGAAACTCGATGAATCGTGGTCGTTGTTTTGCTCGCTTAATGATGAATACCTACTTCTAGGCAGTGCGGTTCGCGATTTTAATTCTTCAGAGGTAGAATCCGAGTTTGTGGAATACGAAGCAAAGTATTTCAATGCGCACGCCAGCATATCGCGTGCTATAACGGAGCGGCAACCGCTAACTCAAGTCCCGCAAGATCCGAACGATTCGATTCTCGAACGACTTGCGGTACAGCAATCCACGTTTCTCGAAAAATTAAATGTGGGTTCTAATACAAACTCTACGGTGAATTTGCCGAAAATAGTTATTCCATCCTTTTCGGGAAATTACAAAGACTGGCCATCGTTTCGGGATATGTTTGTAGGTTCGGTTGACAGCAGAAGTTGTCTTACGCCAACACAGAAGTTTCACTACCTTAAATCATTTTTGCGTGACGATGCTGCTAGTTTAATAAAACACATTCCCATATCCGACGCAACGTATTCGGAGGCATGGGCACGGTTAGAAGAGCGATACGACAAAAAACTATTTATCGTTAATTCATTTATTCGGTCGTTTTTATCGCTCCCTTCTATGACCTCGACCAACCTTCAAGCATTGCGGAAAATCGTGGACGGTGCGGACGAAGTGGTGCGCGGATTAAGTGCCTTAAAGAAATCCGGTCGCGACCCGTGGCTAATATACCTGCTTGTCGGTAAACTAGACCAGGACTCCGCTCAAACCTGGGCAGAACATATCGGTGCGCGGGATGATTGTACTATCGACGAACTTCTGAAATTCTTACAAGAGAGATGCAATGCGTTAGAGTCTTGTGAACCGAATCGTTTGTCTTCGCGATCAAAAACCCATCTTCCGATCCGCTCCCATGTAACTGAGAATACCACTGAGGCTAGGCCCAAATGTGTAAAATGCCAAAGCTCACACACCTTATCGCAGTGTCCACAGTTTGTCTCTTTGAACACTAACTCGCGTCGTGAATTCGTGAAAGGGAAGTCATTATGTTTTAATTGCCTTCGAAGTGGACATATTTCTAACAAATGTCGGTCCACATTTCGGTGCGCCACCATTCGCTAGTTCATCCTGATGATCCCCCCGTTCCGTCTCGAGGGTCATCACTAACACCCACTCCAACTACGCCTTTATCGCCGGTATCGGTTCCTTCGAATATGTCTTCTTCGCCATTGCTGAACAATCTATCTACTAAACCTACTCGGAAGCAGACTATACTCCCAACCATACTGGCGGTGATCAAGGACATCCAAGGAAATTCTGTAGTCTGTCGAGCTCTATTGGATTCGGGCTCACAGTCCTCCTTCATTCTCGATTCGCTTGTTCAAAAACTTGGCTACGCGCGTTCTCATGCTCGGATTCCAATTCTCGGTCTTTCATCGTTAGAGGCTGGCTTCACAAAAGGTCAGGTATCTCTTCAACTCCACTCACTTGTCTCTACTAGCTCTTTGTACGTCGATGCTTATATTTTATCTAAACTGACTTCCAACCTGCCGTACCCAGTAGTGGACGCTTCACTGTGGACCCATTTAGATGGCCTACAATTAGCCGATCCAACATTTAATGTCACTGGGCCTATTGATATACTCTTGGGTGCTGATGTACTATGGAGAATATTTAATGGAGGACAAATTCGCGGGTCCAGCGGAGCACCATTCGCTTTAAATACCTCGTTCGGCTGGGTTATTACTGGAGAAATATCTCGAAATGATTCTCTCGATAATGCACTTTCTTCGTTCCATTCTACCATCGATATCGACGGAATACTTCGACGTTTTTGGGAAATCGAACATACTGTTCTCTCTAAGGGGGAATTTTGTCCCCAGGATCCGGCAGAATTACATTTTCGTGAAACATTTAGTCGTGCTCCCGATGGAAAATATGTCGTTTCACTCCCTTTCAAATCCCCGTGTCCCACCTTTGGAGAAACACTCTCTTCGGCCATATCGCGCTTACATTCGATGGAACGTCGCTTTCGATATAACCCTGATCTACGTCGGATGTACTCAACATTCATGAAAGAGTACCTGGAACTGAACCACATGTCTCGTATTGCCCTAGATGAACTGTCAACCTCTTCAGGTAAACATTTTTACTTGCCGCATCATGCGGTCCTTAGGTTGGGCAGCTCCACTACAAAACTCCGCGTCGTGTTCGATGGATCAGCAAAAGATTCTCGTGGAGTATCTTTAAATAGTCAACTGCTTATTGGCCCACCCATCCAGCGAGAGCTGATCAAGGTATGTTTGCGCTTTCGACAACACAGATTCGTATTCACTGCTGATGTCGTCAAAATGTTTCGTCAAATTTGGGTTGACGAAAATTACACCGATTTCCAGAGAATAGTTTGGAGAGAAAATCCGACGGACGAGATACAACACTTTCGACTACGCACCGTGACGTACGGTACAGCTTCCGCTCCTTTTTTATCCGTTCGTGTACTTAGACAGCTGGCTGAGGATTACGAGGCTCAGTTTCCGAACGCCTCAAGGATCTTGATTGAAGATGTTTACGTCGATGATGTAATGACAGGGTCCAACTCGGAAGAAGGTCTTATTGCCTTACAATCGGAACTGGTGAGTTTGTTATCGCAGGCAGGATTACAACTTCGAAAGTGGACGTCGAACTGTCGTCGCTTGTTATCGATGCTGCCCAAGGAGGATTGCGACTACTCAGCCGTAGAAACTGAACGATCATCTTCTATAATCAAGGTATTAGGAATGTACTGGAGCCCACTTCGTGACGACTTGTCATTTCGGATGTCCAAACAAGAAATTTCGTCGGTTCCAACTCGACGGACGCTTCTGTCGGAAGTGTCTCGTATCTTCGACCCATTAGGACTTCTGGCACCATCGGTAATCTTATTTAAAATTCTCTTCCAAGAGCTGTGGTCAGCCAGCTTGAATTTAGGATGGGACGATCCACTGCCCTCTTCAATTGCTCAACGATGGACAACTTACCGAGAGGAATTGTGTCATTTCGAAAACATTTCTGTTCCCAGAATAATTTCAACCTCGTTGGATAAAATTGAGCTCCATGGTTTTTGCGATGCATCATTAGCAGCTTATTCGGCCGTTGTGTACAGCAGGTACCGATCTAGGGATGGAGAATTCAAGGTTCAAATAGTCGCGTCCAAAACTACAGTAGCGCCCTTGAAGCCGGTCTCAATCCCTCGCCTAGAATTGTGTGGCGCCTTACTCCTGACCCGGCTACTCGCCCTGATAACTTCTTCAATATCAATTTCGTCGGTTAAGGTATTCGCTTGGTGTGACTCGGAGATCGTACTGCACTGGTTGTCATCTCCCCCTCGTCGTTGGACAACCTTTGTAGCCAACCGTGTAGCAACTATACTCGAAAATCTCCCTCGAAACTCGTGGCATCACATTGCGTCAGAATTCAATCCAGCCGACTGTGCTTCTAGGGGCATAACGCCGTCGACACTGCTTCATCATGACCTCTGGTGGAAGGGGCCGCCCTGGCTCTCATCCGATAGCTCTTGCTGGCCAACATCCAAATTCGATTCCGATAACATTGCGTTAAGTGACCTGGAGGAAAGGATGTCGCGGTCTCAAGTGTTAGTCACAACCTGTAACAATGACCTGTTAGACTTACTAATGAAACACATTTCTTCGTGGTACACTATGCAACGCGTAATGGCATGGTGTCTACGGTTTGTTGTTAATTGTCGTACCACAAAACCGAACCGTTTCACCTCCTTTCTTACATCGGAAGAAATTCAAGTCGGCAAAACAACCTTGCTTAAACTCATACAACATTGTTCATTTTTTAACGACATACAATCTCTCGCTCAAAACCGGCAGCTATCAACCAAAGTCCAAATTAACAAAGTACTCCCCATTCATTGACAGGGATGGAATACTCCGGGTAGGAGGAAGGATAAGACATGCGCCAGTTTCCTTTAACATCAAACATCCGATTCTCCTCTGCAGCAAGCACCCGATCTCCTGACTTATTATCCGAGAAATACACAATCAACATTTGCATCCAGGATTATCGACAACCTTCGCCCTCGTCAGACAGCAGTATTGGGTCCTAGGCTGCCGCAACCTCGTCAAAAATGTTGTTTTTCGATGTAAACCATGTTTTTTACAGCGCAAACAAACTAGTGAGCAGTTAATGGGTGATCTACCATCGTACAGGACGCAACCGATCCGTCCCTTTTCTCGTTCAGGATGTGATTATGCCGGTCCGATAACAATAAAACTCTCTCGCACTCGGAAACCCAAGCTAGCAAAGGCCTACATCGCCTTATTTATTTCTATGGCCACGAAGGCGATGCACTTGGAACTCGTAAGTGACCTTACAACGGACGCATTTATTGCTGCTCTACGCCGTTTCGTGGCCCGTCGAGGGAAGTGCAGTCACATCTACACAGACAATGGGACGAATTTTCAGGGGGCACGACGGGTACTAACTGAACTACATCATTTGGTATTGTCTCAATCACACAACGAACTCGTTGCCACTGCTCTCGCTAGGGATGGCATTTCTTGGCATTTTTCTCCACCTTCTGCTCCTCACTTTGGCGGGTTGTGGGAGGCGGGGGTAAAGTCGGTAAAACATCACCTCCGCCGAGTCTTGGGTTTATCCATCCTCACCTTTGAGGAATTAAGTACTGTACTTTGTCAAATTGAAGCGGTCGTTAATTCTCGTCCTTTATGTTCTATGTCCACCTCAGACCTTAATCCACTAACTCCAGCTCATTTCTTAATAGGAGAGCCGTTGACTGCAGTACCAGATCCGAACTGCGTTCAGATTCCGGCCACACGTTTGGAACATTTTCGCAGCCTCCAAGCAATGGTTCAAGGTTTCTGGAAGAGGTGGCATTTGGAATATCTGACGACCCTTCAAGAGCGACCAAAATGGCAAAAATCTAGCATCAACATCAAGCCTGGGGACCTAGTAGTCGTAAAGGAACCAAATCTTCCCCCCACTAAATGGATCATGGGGCGTATCATCAATGTGAAACCGGGGCTGGACGGCAAGGTACGAGTAGCGGATGTCAAAACAGCAGCAGGAATCTTCACTCGACCCATCACAAAGTTAGCAGTTCTACCAGTTTCCTGAACTCGTTCAGGGGGTGCGGGATGTTTGAGATTATGTTGAATTATCATGATTGCATTGAGATTATCTTATTGTTTGAGATTATAGTAAATTATATTGCTTACTATGTACATAAAATTTAATTGTAACACCCTGTACCGAGAGTCACTCAACAGCAACTATCAGCTCCCCTAGTACAACTATTATTGCGCTCTCCTCCTTAACCTTCGTATAACTTGTTGTTCTTGCATGCAATGGAATATGCCTTATTATAAACCTCGCGCTCAGAGAGCATCCTTTAAGTATTTTATAGAGCTTGAGTTGAGTATTTTAAACATAGAGGTCGGAAGCTGATTGTTGCTGCTGAGTGAACACTTCGAGCACTCTACTAGTGGACTTCACCAAGCTGACATCAGAAAATAAATTGTATCGAATTGGCGGCATTTTTTTCTTCTTGTGGATCCCAGCGTGCTATTTCTCAACAAAGATTGTTCTATCAAGTATGCCGTCCTCTGTGTGCCGTCTGGAGAAAGTCTGGATTTTTTGTAAAGGATTCTTATCGCGTTTTTGTTCCTGGACTGTTCGATATCCTTGAGCTGGGAGGCTGGACTTCTTTCGTTGCGCGCTTGTCGTGTTCTTCTTCGCAGCATTGTTTGGTACGCCTCGGTCGCTTTTTATGCTTATGCTCGCCATCACACCACGGATTTTTTTTCGGTGGTGGGGCGTAACCTATGGTTTGATGGCTGAGCGACAATGGAGACCTTCACTCAGTTGATTTCTTTAGTCTCTGGCGATCTCTGAGCTGCTCAGACTTCCAATGTTGAACCTTCTCTTGGTGTGCTGATGTAGCTTTCTAACAATGGAAAGCCGGGCTCTGACTCTTGTTGACGCTAACATCCAGGATATTTAATGCAAGTCTTGCGTCTATGAGCACATGGTCTATAGGGTGGCAGCTCGACTACCAGGTTGTTGTGTGGATCTTCTTGTGAGGAAATATTGTGTTACTTATTACCGTTTTACGAGTTGCCGCAAGGTCCATAAGTCGGAAGCCGTTGTCTGTTGTCGTATAGTGGAGGCTGTGCTTTCCTTACCGATTTTGGCGTTAAAGTCCCCGAGTACAATTTTGATGTCGTACTCCGGAAAACCCCCGTAGGTGTCGTCCAAGAGGTCATCGAAATCCCCTTTGATGGGTTCTTCAGCCTCGTCGGTAGGGGCGTGTGCATAGATGAGGCTGATGTTGTAAAATCTGCATTGGATGCGGATCACAGCTAGGCGATCACTTAAAATCGACAACTCTTGACCTAAGCCTTTTTCCCCACGACGCGACGAAACCGCATCCCAATAAGTGCGGCCTACTTTTTCCTTACCATTCCTTGTCGTATCCGGCGTACTTCGTGGATCGTAGTAATATCCTGCTTGAGGGTATTTTCTAATTGATGAGTAGCTCCAGGAGTGTGGAGAGTTCTCACATTCAAGAAACATACTCGCACATACTCGGGGCCATATTCTCATTCAAAACAATTTTTTCTTTTACATGGGCGGGTTGTTAGCCCAACCCTCTTGCCTAGGGTGGTAGCTGCATACATCAGTTAACCTCTCAATAGGTGTTGAGAAGGCTATCCAAAGGGTACCGCGAGGAGGCTGTATGTCACTTTGATCTGAGCATTAGCAGGGATCGTTGCTGGCGTTTCGCCATGTTAAATGCAATCAGCAACTTTGCCCTACATGCCCAGGCCCTACTCTCTACTATCTAAGTATGAAAATAAGCTCAAAATCCGGAGTACCTACTACAGAAGAAAACGTAGCTTGCTTTGAAAAATTCAGATTTTCGGAGAGTTCATCTTCATCAACGCAGTTTTTCGTCACAATAAATCTACCTACCGGCTGAGCATCGGAAACCTGCAGCCAAACCTTGGAGCCTAAGCTAACTCTTATCCTCCTTTACTGCCCAGTTAGCGGCTTTGAAAGTCCAAATTTGTGTGGCAAATCTGTCGCAAGAAGAAATCCAAATGACCAAATAAACCAAGCCGTTAGGAAAGTGGATTAAAAAATAGCTTTACCATAAAATCTTCATCAATCTGCGTCGTAAAGCATTTTTGATTACCGCTACCACAATCAGCGCCTTAAAATCTCAGAGGAAGAAGAAAACAACCCGAAAAAACGAATGAAATTAAGCAACGTTTCGAGAACGAAACAAAAGTAAATTAAAAACCTCTGGAGGGATTTTAAAATCTCATTTCGGGTGTAATTCGAAACGACTTCTTTCAGCAATCAACTGAAGTACAAGAGTACCTACTCGACTGTCTTAGAGATGAACTTCATCCTATCTATCGTCTCTTGCCGTTTTCTTTTCTGATAATTTAATCGTCTCTCTATCGTTTCACTTTTATATCCACTTAAATCAAACAAAGCTGACAAAAAAAAAAAAAAAAAAAAAAATGCATTTTGAAAAGGAGAGCATTAAGAACGAAGAAAAGTAAAAGATAAAAAGAAAAAGCAAGAGAAACAGAAATGGAATAACGAAACGACTGGCAGCCTTGAATGCTCGGGAATTTATGTTCTCCAATTTGTACTGTCGTCGTTTTTAAACTGATAACCGCATCGAATTTCTTCGACATCTCCTCCAGCATCAGCAGAAACATGGAATACGGGTTGTTATTCGTCTCCTTGTCCTCTGGGTTCTGTCTTCTGTTTCTGGTCCTTCGCTCGAACCATCGTCGTCATCCTTGTCGTATGCCGAACTCTAAGGAACACACTCTGATGACAAACTTACTTTGGGATATCAGAGCATGAAAAAAAGAAAAATATTCGAAATGAAACTGAAGAGAGATCTCCTCACTTTTCGGTGCTTGTGGCTGTGAACTTGTCGCATCTATGGATGATTTCTTGATATTTGACAGTTGCTACACTCGGAGTCTCGGGTTTCCCCTTTCTCCCTTGAGAGATGAATGAGGGTGACATTTTCCCTGTTCGACTACATGTGTCCTCTTTAGTTCTAAATGCCTACATGTGCCCATATGTGATGTCGGTATGCATTATCGCACTCGACTTGGCTACTTAAAAGAAAAAATAATGTGTAAACACATGAACATAAATTTTGTGTGTATTTACAGTCATCGGATGTAATAATGGACGACGTGGGCGTATCGGCAATCTATTATGGCCAATTGGTGCAGCCAAGCAGTCAAGCAATGGAAGCAGTGGTGGGGCAATCAAGTGCTCAGGCGGCAGTGAACGAGAACGCTTACGAGATACGACTACGACTATGTACATATGTATGTATGTAGTCATAAACGGATTTAATGGATTTTCAGTTTCAGTTGTGTTCAGATAACGAAAGTAATTGAAGGGAGAATGGAATTGATATGCCTAAGTGGAATTTAATTCGAGCAGGTCTTTACGATAATCGACTGTACCTTGCACGTAGTATGTATTCACGTGTCCATATATGTACATACATATACTATACGTTAACAAATGACTTTGAACCCCAGGTAAAGGGTAATGAAAACGCGCTTATTGGTAGAGCATGCCTCAGAACTCGAAGCGTAACCACATAATATCCCATCACAACCAGTCGCCTTAATGAAACAACAATTTCATTTTGAAGAACGTTCGACTAAAATGAGAAACAATCCAACAAGATGTTGGTTAAAAACCACAAGTGTAGCGGCAGTAGCAGAAATCCCAAGCACTTCGCCCACATGTGAGCAACTACTGTTTAGATACTCGCATAACTTGTATTTTACCTAGGGTAACCGCAAATTAATGATACAAAAGTTTGGCAACAGAAGCTCCACCAGAAAGCCTGAAGTTGAATTCTACTTCTCTCACCCGACCATGGTTACCATACAGCACCATCATGATCACTACCGTCAGCTTCACTATTAGCGACTACAACGACGACGATGACGACGATGGCTTCGTCCTTGCGTGGAGAAAGATTTTTGCTTACTATTTCAGCATATTTATCCCAACAGTTGATTATAACGTACTTACGTACATATTGAATTCGTTTAGTTTCTTGGAAATTCGCTTCTATCCCGCTGTTAAATACAGACAGGAAGGAAGACGTCAGGTTTCTTTTCACTCACATGTGCCAGCCTTATGCACAATTAATAGGATTATGGGATGGTTTTAACGGTAGGATGGGGAGAAATATAAAATTATCACGTTTCGGAGCTGTTATAGGTTCGACTTAAACTTGGTCGTTTTTGATGAACACACTGCTGTCGCCTCCGTGTGGATATTGTGGCATCTGATAAGAACAGCGAGGTGTTTCATTAATTCGTTTGCTTTAATTACATTTTGCAGATGGGAAGCGACTTGGATTAGGTAGATATATGTACATGTTAGCTGGAAGTGATTTTCTTCGGGATTAACATGCGAACTACTATATTATTGCTCCATGGTATACGTCCCCACATGGCGAGGACAGAATTTGTGTAAAGAGACGCTCAGATCATTATGTGGAAGCAGAAGGAAACCCAGAAAGGTGTTCTTCAGCTGCTTAAGAACCCTCAAGGGAGCGGTTTTTAGGGTCTCAAATTTCACATTCTCTATCGGAGAATCTCGAGAACTATTGTAGGTTAATCCTTGATATTTGCAGCTTAAAGTCTAATTAATCTCCGAGATTGAATTGATGCCAGATCCTATTATTTTTTGGAAGAACCTTTCCCTTGTCGATTTAAATATGTGGGTTCACAGTATGGTGGCTTTGAATATCCTGCCTCACTTACCGCATCTGAACATCCTTACAAAACAGATCGTTGTCCAGTCTATCATCCCAAATTAACTTCGGCTGGAGAACCATTTAATGCGAAATTCGGTAAAGAGGACATATTTGAGTCGATACGCGACCCCACGTCCGAAAACGGACATCGGCTACTCGACTTCCTGGCGGTGCGCAATCTCCTTCTGGCTAGCATACGATTCCAGCATCTCAATATTCGCAAAGCAACTCGACTGATGACCTAATCAGTCTACCACCAATTAAATTTATCACGTTGCGATTGGCGCCAGACACTCCTTCAGCATACTAGTTGTACGAACCTTCCGAGGAGCCAACATCGACTCGAATCACTAGCTTGTTGTAACCAGCTGGACAAGGAAAGTTTGATGTCGGAGAGCTTAAGGAAAAAAAAAGGACAGCAGAAAAAGCGTGAAATCGAGGAGATGGAGAGATGCTACCACAGGAATAATGCTCGCAAATTTTACGAAAAAGTAAAACGAACATGCCAGGGCTATAAAGCCGATGCTGAGAATATGGATGGAACGTTTCTGCAAACGAAACTGAAAGATCCGAAACCGCTGTCAGCCAGAATGATCCATTCGCAACGGACGAAGATGCAAGAAAGTTTCGTCCACCCGACCTAGATGAAATTAAGTTAGTAATTTCAAAGCTCTAAAATAATAAAGCCGCGGGTGCAGACGGGCTGTCTGCCGAACTTTTTACAGCGACTGGAGATGTTCTGGTAGGGCGCATGCACCAGCACATCTGTAAAAAATGGTCGGAGGAAAGCATGTCCGACGAATGGAATATCAGCATCGTTTGTCCAGTCCACAAGAAAGGAGACCCCTATAACTGCACCAACTACAGCGGAATAAGTAATCTTAACATCGCATTCAAGATCTTCTCTGCCGAACTGTTTAAACGCCTGAAGCCCTTTGTGGATATAATCTGATAGGTTCGTATCAGTGTGGTTTCAGGCCAGGTTAATCTACAATAGACCAAATATGCACACTGCGGCAAAACTTGGAGTAGACCCAAGAATACCAAATCGACACCCATCGATTTCAAGGTCGCGTACAGCGCCATGTCTAGTTTTGACATACCTGCCAAACTCGTGCAAAATGACAATGGAGAACTCTCGCTGCTCCATTAATGTCGGCAGCGAATTAACCGAGACCTTTTATGTTAGAAAGGTTTTAGACAAGGTGCACTATCATGTAATTTCTTCAACATCGTGAAAAGATCATAGGAGACTCACTGGCCAACACAAGAGGTACGTTCTATTTCAAGTCTGCCCAACTGCATGCGTACGCAGATGACATTGACGTAATTGGACGAGCACAGCGGGACATCAATGATACTTTCGAAAGCATTGAAGCAGAAGCGGCTGAAATAGGCCTTTCGGTTAACAAGGGTAAAGCAAAATATATGCTGTCAACCAAACAAAGACCCACAACACCGACGTCTGGGACAGAACGTCACAATCGGCAGCTACAAATTCGAAGTGGTCAAGGACTTCGTCTACCTTGGCTCTCTAGTGACCAGCGACAACAACACCAGCTTTTTCTTCGCTCTCCGTCGTCATAAATGGGACCGAAGATTGAACACAGAATTTTCCTATCCAAACGACCAACTCTTCACCAGGACCAAGCCTCTGCGCCGTAAAGGAGGACCGGGATGATTTATAGAGGGTCACCCTAATTTTCTGAGGGAGGGGTGTACTACTCAATTTCTTTTAAGCCCAAAGAAACAGCGGTTGGCAAAAGTTATTCTGCGTCTATTCTCAGCGCTGATGTCGTTGCCTCTTATTGTCAAATGGCCAAGGTGGACGAAATCCTTGACTATATCAAAGTTCTGGCTACCAATACTGACGTTCTGGCCTAGGCGTCGGTGTTGTGCGTCTTTCAGTGATGTTGAAAAAATCACGTGACAGAGCATCGCGCTGTCTGAATCCTTTTTTGACATCGAAAGTCCCGGTTAACTGTGCTGAACTTTTCCGGAATACCTAACATAACCTAGTAGGGAGCATGCATCAGTGCACCTGTAGGATGTGGTGAGAAAAATGTATGCCCGATGAATTCACAGGGAAGAAGGCCTTTTTAGATGAGCCAACTACAATGGGTCTAGTATCTTCAATGTCGCATATATGTAAAATCTTCGTCGGGTTGTTTTATTGGTTGAAATCGGTGGTAAGCAAATTGATCGGCTCATGTCACTGCATCATCAAGACTATCATGGACTAAATACCAACAAGAAACCAACGAGTTTCATATAAACACGAGTTTCTTTTAATCGATTTTAAAGCCACATACAGCGGCGTGTTTAGAGACGAGCTATACACTATCACTATCAAGTTTTAAAGTCCCAGCCGGAGTCATCAGGTCCTGCAGGATGATCTGACAAACGCTGTCAATGTCAGAAAAGGTCGTAAAGAAAGGTGACGTTTGAAAATATCGTGCGGAGAACACAGCGAAACGTTCAGCAAGGGGTCAAAATGCGACTGGCGATAAATGAGGGAAGCATATGCTCTCGTAAAAAGGGGACACATACATATGTATGTACAACCAGCAGCTCAGTCAGAGCTGTAGGTAAACAAGGACTTCGTCTGTCTCGGCACCGGCTTAGTCAAGCATCTACATATTCAATGTCTGAGATGACTGGGCCACGATGAGCGAGCACTGCTCCAATCCGAGAAATTTTTTCAATAAATCCTGTGTCCCCCTGACGCAAAGTTATTGGCTGGTTATTTACTGAAGTGGTCATATCGAATTTGATTACCAAAAGTTGAATAGTAGACTGAAAGGATTGCCTTTAAGCTCCTAAAAATTATAAGCGGGGACAGGTCTCCACTGATGCTATAAGCTGCTTCACATACGAAATAAGGCATTCATATATGCTACAATTACATACCCCCTTGGTACGGAGGAGGGAGCAATTGGTGATCTTCTGGGCAAATAATTGGTTTAGAGAACTACTGGCTTCATCCGGAAGCAGATAGCGATCCTTCTCAAGTAGAAGAAAATCTATGCCAGGTGCAGGGCAGATTGACCATCTTGCTCTATCAGTTCTACTGTCAAACGGTTGCGACGGTTCGCACATATTTTTATTTAATTCGCTTTATAATTCATAGTAATCCATGTGAATACTGACTGTGGTTTCCGCCCACGGCGGGCATTATATTTCCGCCATTAGACAGATGGCTTCTGTCCAACAGTTCTCTGACGTCTTTGATTTGCCACTCATTCTAAGTGTATATAGACTAACAGCAGGTCTTGGTTGGCGTTTCCGCAAATCACAGTCATAATTCTTCTCTAGAATTCCGGACAACCTGCTCACCGACCAGATGTTACGCATCAAAATATTCGTGTATGAAAAAATAGCTTTCCAAGAAAACTCACTCGCCTTATGTCCACTGCCTACCTCTATTTTGCGTCCTCAAGGGGGAAATCAGAATTAAAATACTTTCAAGAAATAAAATAAGACATACGTAGATAGGTACGAGCAGGTGTATCACACCAAGGCACCAAGCATGATGGATGGATGGCGAGCTCGATTAAAATTCTTCGCCACAAAAATAAATCAAAGTAGTGACGTACAAGTGCGTGGTGAATCCATCCCGATACTTCGTCACCCCGATCGACCAATGCCGACAGCTGAACTCATGATGGAAATTAAGTCGCATGGGAAAAACTTTTTTCCTTGGGAAAATCTGACATTTTTTTGCTCCCCTCGTAGAACTGTCGAGCGGCTACGGGTATCTAGATTGTGGATTTATTAAAGTGTCGTTTCCTTATGTGAAGGCGCTCAATTTGTCCTCTTTCTACAAGTATACTTCCTTGGTGTTTCAACGTTCATGGGTGCTGACTAGCTGCGGTATATATTCATACCATGTATGTACATGCGGCGGCAGCAGCTGATTCCTAGCTAAATGGGACCAACAGCCGTAATCGGTTGATTAAGAAAAAGATTCCTTTCCTCCAAATTCCACATAATGCTCTTCAAACGTCACGGCATGAGTTCAGCCTATGTATCGAATGCCTAGCTCAGCGGTTGTTTGCAATGTGACAATGTGGCAATATGACCATATGGCAATGTGTGGTTATAACACATTTCGGCGGTTAGGAATTAATTGAAGTTCCCCGTTTACTGTGGAGCTGGAAAGTTCATAAATATGTCACTAAATACACAAAATATTACCCAAAAGCGTAGCGGGTGTGCGTCGGGCCTGGCAATATATTCTCGAGGTGGTATGCAGGTGAAAAAAAAAAAAAATGTGTCACAAGGAGGCAAGTTGTCAAGTTGCGGAATAGGAACAGAAATTGGATTATGTTCATTAAGAAGTTGTTTGCCGAGCGTGAGAGAAACAAATTAGTGTCCTTGGAGCTGTCATTCTATTGCGGCGGTTAGGACATAATTTCAGGGGACTGTTCTCCTTTGCTTTGTCTCTTTTATCGCATTTGAGTTTTTTGCTAAAGAGCAAGCTTATTAGTCTACTCAAACTCAATTTATTTGACTTTACCTTTATAGGTTTGCGCAAGGACACTCCCCAAAGTTTGTTCTAGGCTATAAAATTTATATATTTGAGGTACTGTTAATAACCGTTGGCATAATTGCTTCATGACAGTAATCATCTTTTTCTTTCTCTTCTTCGGCGGTAGAGTTCATGTCGAACCGGGGCCTTCCTTAAAAAACCTCGGTCCTCCCTTAAAAAAACACGGTCTTTTGCCAGCAGTCTCCAGTGCCGCATGCCTAGTTGGTCGAGGTCCTCTTCCACTTGCATGCGCCACCTTAAGTTTGGCCGTCCTCGACCGCGTCGCCCCTCAGAGTTGGATTCAAAGACCTTCCGGGTCGGAGCTGTGGTTTCCAGCGATCTACATGTCCTAGCCATCTCAGTTTATTGCGATATACAGTCCGTACAATACCCTATTAAGTCTTCTCTCACAATCCCCATTTATGCGGATCGGGCCGAAAATCGTACGCAGAATTTTTCACTCAAAACGATCCGCTTTCGATAAGGTCTTGTGTACGGTCACCTTGTTTTTCCTAAAGAGGGCCCTGCTTCTCAGTTGCCTCCCGAGCCCAAAAAAACAGCGGTTGGCCAGAGTTATTATGCGTTTGATGTTGGCACTGATGTCATTGCTGCATGTCACTGCTGAGCCTTGACTACCTCGAAATTATACCTGCCAACATGTGCGCCTTGGCCAAGACGCCGGTGGTTCGTATGCTTTTTCGACGACAGCATATACATATTTCGTCCTGCCCTCATTTACCGTTCCTCCTATTTTAGCCGCTTCTGCCTCAATGCTCGTAAAGGCCTCAATGACATTTCGCTGAGCTCGTCCATTTACGTCAATGTCATCGGCATATGCGAGCAATCGTATAGACTTGAAAAAGATCGTGCCCCTTGTAATGACCAGTGAGTTTTGCACGATCCTTCCAAAACCCTGTCTAACAGCGAGAATTCTCCAATGTCATCCTGCACAATCTGACGAATTTGGCAGGGATGTCGAAATTAGATATGTACACGATAGCATGCGGCCTCAAAGTCGACAAGCAGATGGTGGGTGTCGATCTGGAACTCGTTGGTTTTTTCCAGGATCTGCCGCAGTGTGAATACTTGATCGATAGTGGACTTCCCGGGCACACTAATATGGACCAACCAGTTTTATAACGAATGGTTTCAGACATTCACACAGTGCAGCAGAGAAGATCTTATAAGAAATGTTCAGGAGACGTATACCTCTGTAATTGGCGCTGACAAAGGGTTCTCCTTTCTTGTGAATCGGGCTAACGATACTAAGATTCCATTCATCGGGCATGCATTTTTCGGACCATTTCTTACAGATGAGCTGGTGCATGTTCCTTATCAGCTCATCGCCAGCTGCTTTAAACAGTTCCGCGGGGAGTCCGTCTGCTCCAGCAGCTTTATAAGACTTAAGTTTCGATATCGCTAGTTGGGAGGGATCATCTCCAGCTGTCTTAATAAGTTCGGCAGCTGCTCCAGCAGCTTTGTTGGACTTAAGCTTAGGAAAAGCATTCCTAACTTCTTCCAGGTCAGAGGGACGGAAGTCTCGGCTATCATCACCCGTTGTGCATGGTTCATTCTGCCTGATAGCGGAATCTGTTTCGTCATTATACAGTCTGCAGAAGTAGTCTTTCCAGATTCTTAGTACCGACTGTGATTCTACTACTAAGTTTCCATTTCCGCCCTTGCAGGCTTCCGTTCTGACTTTATATCCCTGGCATGTTTATTGCGATAGCATCTGGCATGTTACATGCGAAAGCATCTCTCCATCTCTTCTATCGCGAACTTTTCATGCTCTCTTTTTTTTATTTTGAGAAGCTCATGTTCTTCTGGAGGTCAATGGACCAGTGATTGCGTCTGAGTGTTCCAGCGGATAGCAGAAGCCTTCAACAACAAAAAAAAAATGCAAAAGCTCATGTTCTTTCCTCTTCTTTTGCTCATAATGCTCACGCATTATGTTGGTGACGTTTTGAAATCCAGTACCTCAGAAGCAGCACTCTCTAAGGCTTGTTGACAACGGATCCATTTGTGTTCTACGGTCTGAGGAGGCGTTAGAAGTTTTTTCAGGAGCTTGAAGGAGACGCGAACGACATAGACTCTGGTGGTCCCTTGCGATTGTAGCATTGCGGCGTTGTATGCCACTGGCCTTAATCGATTTTTCTGGGCCAGGCATATTGCCGCAAGATAGTGGTCCGAGTCAATGTTGGTTCCTGGGAAAGTTGGTGGAATATCGGATGCGTGCTTACCATCAATCGCAATGTGGTCAATCTGGTTGACAGCTGATTGATCCGGAGACCGCCAAGTACCTTTGTGTATGTTGAGATGTGAAAAACGCGTGCTAGCAACTAAAAGAATTCCTCCCATTGCGAAGTCTATCAGCTTAAGTCTATTTTCGAATGTGTTGTGTAGGCTGTGCTTGCCAATGACCCCATAAAAAGCGACTTCCTTGCCCAGTTTCGCATTGAAGTCTCCCAGTGAGATTTTAACATCATAATTGAGACATTGGGCATATGTTCTATCTGGAAGATTGTGGAAGTCGTTTCTTCTAGCGTCATCCTTGTCCTCGGTGGCGGCGTGAGGCCAAATTAGGCTGAAGCTTGAGTTTTTCTCCTTTTTTTTGGCATATTGGTTTTTTTCCGGATTGTCGGGCCATAGCCTAACCGACACTTATCCTGTTTTGTGGCGCAGGAAACACGCCATTCGTCCTTTTTCGTTCGCAATTTCATATAGAAATCTCCAGATGACACCACGAGGAGGTGAAAATGGAAGTTACTAACAGACCTGCTAGATGTTCGGCTATAGTAGCTACTACTCGCTATTCTGCGGACTTACGTCGGATACGCTACCCTTACGAAGCCTTTGTAAGTCGTTTACCACCCTGACAGTAATCATAGCTGCCAAAAATTATATTTCTCTTAACTACGTGTTTCATTTCTGTAGTGGGTTTATAGGATATATAAATGAAAAATTAGGTTAAAATGAATTGAAGCCAGCACAGAATGGCCTAGTTGTAAAACTTTAAAATCCACGAACAAAAAGGTGATCTTTAGACCATATGTTATCGCAATCGTATTAGGCGCGCTTTTAGCTACAGTTGACTTATTCAACGATTGTCACCAGTAAGCAAATCTACTTCACCGTCCGTGTGACAGTAAATTACTCCCTGCTGTCATCAGTGCCAAACATAATCACATTGTATCGCATGACTGTAGGGCCAATGATCATGATGCTCCTGTCACATTATTAAGGAGTTTCACTGCACACTGCATTGAACCTACTCACCAGCACAGTGGTCCAGATTCGTTGGTTTTTGGCGAATTTTCCACGCTGACCGAGCTGAAGTCTGCATCTTACACTTTCCAAAAAAATACCAAACTATCGGTCGTAAATTGTGGCGTCTTGCACCACAGTATAGTAGCACAACGTCATCGTCAACATCATCGTTGGTCGTGTGGCTGGCAGAGAAATCGTGATGTGGTCGTTGTTGTCGGTGTTCAACTCTTGGATGGATGCACAATGTGCGATTTGTTGGTTGTGGAATATGTATGTTTATAGGCAGAGACGCTTTAAATGGCATTTTCACTGTTCTATCTGTTTTCTTAGATTTCGTTGCTTCTTTTGTTTGCATTTTGCCTGTTTGAATTTTTCCATAGCTCCTAAATTGTGGTCGGATTTCATTTTATCACTACTGGTTCCGCCAGAGACTAGAATGACACCTTTTAGCACAGGGGAGACGAGGTTATCTGAGGAGAACGTGCCAAACGTGCGCCGCAAAACTCAAGTTCATATGACTCTGGCTTAATGTACATACATAGTCCTAGTCCTTGTCAACGTCAGCGTTATTGTGACCACCGAGCAAAATGCAACGGGTCAGATATAGTGTCAAATCGTGAGTTTGATTTTTTATGTCCTTTTGTCCCGCTTTGACGAGTGAACCAGGAGGGAGCCAGGATTTATGTCGCCGCATGAAATGTAGGTATATATTTCAAGGAAGAAAAATCAGAGAATTAGGTAAATATCCAAAATATATCTCGGAATAATGAAGGCGTAAAGTGGCAGAACCGATTTATGACAACAGATAGCATGACAGCACGACAACAGTGTTCCATCCAGTATGATTTCTGATTGATTGCTGAGATCTATTACATGAAGCTGAGACGTATTTGCTTTGGTAACCGAAAACTCCTCCTTACCACAAGTGGACACGCTGCCCTGCCATACACAATTTTTGTTAACACGGAATATGTACATATCTGTCGTGCAAATTGCCATTATTGTTGACAATGTTGGTTTCCTGTTTATCGTATCGGGATCTGGTAAGCTGAAGGCAAACACAAAACAAAGAGCGGGACACGACAGTATTCGGAAGGTCATCATATCCATATGTAAAACTGATCCATTCAAACGATATGCAAACCATTGGATTAGTTATTGCCATAGAATAGACTAGACCACGAGGGAAAAGACCTTTTGATATTATCTAACTCTCGGATACATATGTATGTTGTCAGTATCCTCCAACTGAGGGTGGAACCGAGTCTAAAAAGGTGCAACGAGACATAGAACCGAGACTGAAGCTGAATTTCAAGACACAATAAGGCAAAGTAACGTACAATGAGACCTTCTATTCAAGAGTGTGCTCCCATGTGAGGCCATAGAAATGCATGGTCATGCTTTAATTTGTTTTGTGTTTACTATACTTTGTATCGGATATGTGTTGCTGCTTGGTTACTTGGATTTCTCCAGTTCGTGGGCCGCGTCACAATCACTTTATACGCTATAATAGTAAGTTGGCAATGGAAAAAACCCAAAAGAGTAGAGGAAAAAGAGGAAGAAGAAAACTAAAACAACTAAACGGAAGGCGAACAAGAAGATAGAGTTGAGGTTGAAGAATAAACGTGTGCCTAATGATGTTTGTGGTCTAAGGTAAATTGCTGTTTCAACAGATGCTGAAGTGGGTCTTGAGGTTCATTCTCTTTTTTCTATGTTACTGCATGAGTACGAGAAGCAATTAACTAATGGACCAATCGGTCTTATGGATTCTACCAAAAACAGTTCGAGAACACCCTAGGGCCTCCTGAGGTAATCAAAATGTAACGATAAGTACAGTGAGTGTACGAAAAAAAGGGACACACCTCTATAACTTTATTTTCGTGTGACATCGCATTAAGGTCGCGACATAAAAACGAAACGACTTGAAAAGAAAACTCAACCATTCCCACCAATTTGATAATCTTCGAATGAAATGAACGAAATTTGAGCTCTTTTCCCGACAAACAACTAATCAATCAACAAGCCAACAATAGACCAGTGTGCCACATACCCCTTCTTGCGCATTACCACCGGGACGAGCCGATATCTTTTCTCGGTTCCACCCTCACTCACTGTCATTCTACTCTGATTGACAGTTAATGACAGTTAAAAAGCAACCACAAACAGAATATTCGAAAAACGACTGTTAAGTGCGGTGGTGCGTGTGACAGTTGATTGCGAACACTTAGGCTGGGAGAACGTTGGTAGCGTTGTAAGACAATTTAAATTGGTTAGCGTTTTCAGGCATTCAAGGTCAGAACGAAAACGATAAACAATTTCCAAGTGACAGCCTTATTTTTATTACTACATTTCTCGCTTATTACTGCTTTTCTATCTTAATCGTGAATGCGGGGGGATCATAGAATGGGATCGGGCGAGAGCTACAGCAAATAACAAAAAATGTATACAGTGGTGTTCTCAAAAATAGCACACCTTTATTCAAATATATATTTGCTTGCATTACACTCGGTACTTACAAACTGCACAGGAGTAAAGCCATAATATCCCAATGTAGTACCGTTCTGAATATGGAAACATACGACAAAGAAGATCCCGTTAGGTTTTCCTGGTTTTGCAATCGTTAGAGTTGGCGATCATTGAAATTGGCACATTAGCACATATCATGGTGTGTTAGAAAAAAAATATTTTTTAGTGATTTATGTGAGGTTAGTGTGAATCTTTTTAAGGGTAGCCATAAGGATTCTTACACAAATAGGAGTATTTAAATTGGGCAGAGAAAAGCATTGGACGGAAGAACGGAGGCAAACAGTCGGTACCATGATACAGGATGGAAAGACTATTTCAGAGGTGGCAAGGACATTAAGGTGCTCTAGGGGGTGGCCGTGGTGCAGTGGTTAACATCATCGACCGCCGAGCGGAAGGTCTATAGTTCAAATTCGCTCCATAGCCAAGAAAAAGTAATTCCTATAAGGACAAAAAGTATGCAACGCAGTTGTGAATGGAAAGTGACCAGACATACTGCTGCAGGCATAACACTCACAGTATATGGTCAACTGAAATTTATTCATTCTCTGCGTATGCAATACTAAAACGCTAACGAATTACTACGGACGATAACCAACGCGGAATTTGGTCGGCTCTCGTCCTGTCTAGGACAGCCATTCCCTGAGAGTAGTTAACGAACATCAACGTCCCAAACCACTGCACTCCGTTCAGGTTGTGTGTGTAAACACATCATAAGAGAATATAAAATCCCGTAAGGAAAAACAAAAAAAAGAAAAAGGACTGAAGTGCCTGACAGAATTATCTACAAAATCAGTGGCAGCGACCTTTTCATAACTTCCCGGGAGATAAAGCAACAACTTCCTGACCAACACAATGTCGGAGAAGACTTATTTTCGGAAACGCTCACACAAGAACAAACCCTTGTACTTTTGGTAAAATATCTTGTGGAGCGACGAAAGTAAGTTCAACAGGTTGGGATCAGATGGAAAAAAATATGTGCGAAGGCCAACGAATCAAGAGTACCATCCCAGATACACCTTTAGAACTGTCAAGGATGGCAGTGGGATCATAATAGTGTGGGCGGCGATGCCACGGCAGGGTGTTGGATCATTTGTGGAAATAAATGGCATTATGGATCAACATGCGGGTTAGGAGCATGCACCAGCTCATCTGTAAGATATGGTCAGAGGAAACCATGCCCGAGGAATGGAGTCTCAGCATTGTTTGCCCGATCCACAAAAAAGGAGACCCCTTGGACTGCGCCAACTATAGAGGAATAAGTCTCCTTAATGTCGCATACAATATCTTCGCTGCCGTTTTGTGTGAACGACTGAAGCCAATCGTAAAGCTGATAGGTCCTTATCCGTGTGGCTTCAGGCCAGGGAAGTCCACCATCGATCAAATCTTCACACTAAGGCAGATCCTGGTGAAAACCAATGAACTTCAAATCGACATGCACCATCTATTCGTCGACTTCAAGGCCGCATACGACAGCATAATTAGAGACGAGCTATATAACGCCGTGGTTACTTTTGACATCCCTGCTAAGCTCGTCAGACTATGCAGGACGACCCTGGAAAATGCTCGCTGCTCCATCCGAATCGGTGCAGAACTGACCGATAGCTTCGAAGTCAAAAAAGGACCTAGACAGGCCGATGCGCTGTCGTGTGATTTATTCAACATCATATTAGAAAATGATTGTGCAAAAATCACAGGCCAATACAAGAGGCACAATCTATTTCAAATCCTCGGCATACGCCGACGACATTGACATAATAGGTAGATCGCAGCGAGATGTCAATGAGTTTGCGAGTATTGAGATGGAGGCGGCAAAAATTGGTTTGGCAGTTAATGAGGGCAAGACTAAATATCTGCTGTCATCGAAAAAGGACATTTACCACCGACGTCTTGGACAGAACGTGCATATTGGCAGATATAAGTTCGAGGTAGTTAAGGACTTCATATACCTCAGCTCCGCAGTGATTTGGAACAACGACACCAGTTTCGAAATCAAGCGCAGAATTACTCTTGCCAACCGCTACTTCTTTGGGCTCAAGAGGCAACTGAGAAGTAGAGCCCTCTCTCGTATGACCAAGTTGACCTTATATAAGACCTTAATTATCCCGGTCCTGTTATACGGCGCAGAAACATGGACTTTATCTAAAGCGGATGAGGAAATCCTTGGTCGTTTCCAGAGAAAGATTCTGTGTGCGATTTTCGATCCCATAAACACAGAGGAGGGTTGGAGGAGAAGATTCAATCACGAACTGTACGGGTTGTACAGCGACATGAGTCTACTCAGGCGTCTACGGATCCAACGCCTAAGATGGCTAGGCCATGTAAAGCGAATGGACACCACAGCTCCAGCCCGTAGAGTCTTTGAATCCAACCCCGAGGGACGAAGAAATAGAGGACGGCCGCATCTAAGGTGGCGCGCACAGGTGGAAAGGGACCTCAACCAACTGGGCGTGCGGCATTGGAAAAGACTAGCGAAAGATCGTGCTAGGTGGAGACGCATGTTGGTTGAGGCCCAGGTTCACCCCGAACTGTAGCGCCCGTTAAGTAAGTAAGTATGGATCAATATCAGTATAAGCTAATCCTGGAGAACCAAATGGAGCCTTATACCGACGACTCTATGCCTGTATTATGGATTGTTATGCATGACAATTATCCAAAGCAAACTTCGCGGATAGTGAAGAATTGGCTTTCGGAGCGACAAATTTCTGTGCTTGATTGGCCGGCCCAAAGTCCGGATCTGAATCCTTTCGAGAATCATTGGAATGATGTTGAATCCCCTGTTGAAGACTCCAGTTCAAAAAAATGTTGAAGAATTTTGGCAAACCACAAATGCTACTTGGAAAGTTATACCTGCCCAGAAATATAATCGCTTAGTAGAGAGTTTGCCAAAACGTTGTCAAGAGTGATAAGAAATATGGGATATCCTACAAAATATTAATAAAATATTTACTTATACATTAGTTTTTTGGATTATTTATTAATTTTTTTAAGTATTCCGCTGACTGTGCTATTTAAATGAACAACAATTTTTTTAATTTTTCCCGTTTTGAATTAGTATTTTTAAGTTAGTTTAAAGGAATTATGTGTTTTTTAATAAAGCACATACATATAAATGCACATCAGTTATAAGACAAAAAAAAACTGAACCTCTTTTTAGACTTTTGGCACAACATAATGTATGAGAACTTACGGGTGTGCTATTTATCTGGACACCACTGTATATTCAAGACACGAGTAGTGTACGAGAGTATATAGTTCGGAGGCGAGGCAGTGCCACTCTGTCTAGTGAATTCGCTTGCGTCACCTTTTCAGAAATAGTCTAACCGAGTCAACGACTGAGATGGGCGAACACGGACCGCGTAGAATTGGGTGGGATCAACTGAACAACTGAGGTGACACTAGGTATATTACACTAGGTACATATGTACAGTTGTGTGTAACAATTCTAAGTAGACTTTGTAAATAGCACGGTAATTAGAGCTTTACAAACATACTCGTTTGTGAGTGTCTGATGTTGACATTGCGCGTTATCAAGTGACTGACATGCAGGTACGCTGGATAGGTATACGAACGAGGCTATATGCGCTAACAACGCATGAAGTGGACTACTATCTATCTATCTATGTATGTACATATGTTGTTCAGATGAACTGTTTGTATGATTTAATTGTAATTATATCTCTCGAGCTGTCACTTGGTCGAGAAAACGATATGTTGGCATTAAAATTCAGCATTTTAAAGTGGAAATGTGTCCAAAGCAGGCAACAGCGGACAAGTAGAGCTCGTAGCCGTAAATCAGGGCTAAATTACAAGGAATAATTAAAATAATTACAACAAATGCTATAAAGGTTGGTAAGCGGCATATGTGGTAGTTTATATGTATAAAGGGTACACTGAGCTCGCGGAACTGTTGTAAAGGTTGAATGGTCCGGAAAGCAAGTATACCGAATTCTTGTTCTTTCTCTAGTGACCGCCACGGGGAATTATATCAATTATGACAGGTTAACGAGTTTAAAATAACTAAATGAAGCACTTATGGCTTCATTATGACTCGATTAACGAGTCATGCTTCACATACATAGCATGTTGTGGATAAAAGGTTTGGGACAGGTAAGCTGGAACCAATGATTTGTGCTTGAGTTCAAACTGCCCCCGGATTGAGGAATTACATTTCCTATATTTGAGGCTTAAGTATAAAGACTTCAGTGTCCTTTAAAATTCGTCTACAATTCAATCACTTACTTTGATGGCGCTACAGATCGGGATGAACCAGGGCCTCAACCAACAAGCCTCTCTAGCCGGCCCGATCTTTGGCCAGCCGCTTCCAGTGCCGCACGCCCAGTTGGTTGAGGACCCTTTCCAACTGTGCGCGCCACCTTAAATGCGGTCGTCCTCTGCTGCGTTGTCCTTCGAGGTTAGGGTCGAAGACTCTTCGGACCGGAGCGTTGACATGGCCTAGCCATCTTAGACGTTGGATCCGAAGACGTCTAACTAGGCCGATGTCGTTGTACAGCCCGTACAGTTCTTGGTTGAATCTCCTCCTCCACTCTCCGTTTACACAAACGGGACCAAAGATTGCACGCAGAATTTCCCTCTCGAAACGCCCAAAAGCCTCTTCATCCGCTTTTGATAACGTCCAAGCCTCAGCGCCGTAGAGGAGGACCGGGATGATTAAGGTTTTGTAGAAGATACCTTAGCTTTTCGAGAGAGGGCTCTACTACTCAATTGCCTCTAGAGCACGAAGAAGCAGCGGTTGGCAAGAGTTATTCTGCGTTTTATCTCAGCACTGGTGTCATTGCTGCTTGTCACTATCGAGCCAAGGTAGACGAAGTCCTTGACTATTTCAAAAATATAGCTGCCGAATGTGATATTCTGACCAAGACGTCCGTTTTGCGCGTCTTTCTTGGATGACAGCATATATTTGGTCTTTTCCCCATTTACCCTTAGACCCACTTTAGCCGCTTCTGCTTTAATGCTTGCGAACGCCTCGCTGTATCCGTCCAATAACGTCAATGTCATCTGGACTTGAAGTAGATCATACCTCTTGTATTGGCCGCAGAGTCCTGCACGATATTTTCAAAAATAATGTTAAAGAAATCACATGACAGTGCGCGTTACCCTGTCTAAAACCTTTTTTGACATCAAAGGGGTCGGTTAGTTCACCTCCGACCTTAATGGAGCAGCGAGAGTTCTCCATAGTCATCCTGTACAGTCTGACGGGCTTGGCAGGAAAGTTAAAGCATAACATGGCTCTGTATAGCTCGTCTTTATAAACACTGTCATACGCGGCTTTAAAGTCGACAAAACGATGCTGCGTGTCGACCGTAGTGTAAATATTTGGTCTATCGTGGAACCTATCAGATTGTCCACGAACGGTTTCAGGCACTTACACATTACGGCAGAGAGGATCTTGTACGCGATGTTCAGGAGGCTTATCCAAAAAAAAAAATTCAAAATTCGAGGTCGGGTGGACGGGATTCTCCTTCGTCTTCGTCCATTGTGAATGGTTCGCTCTGCCTGACGGCGGCATTTTGACTATCATCGCCGTTATACAGTCTGCAGAAGTGGTCCTTCCACAATCTCAGCATCGACCGTGCTCATCCCTGCACGCTTCTGCTCTGGCTTTATAGCCTTGGCATGTTCCTTTTACTTTCTGGTAAAATTTTCGAACATCTCTCCATCTGCTCGATCTCGTGCTTCTCGTGCTCCTTCGTTTTGCTTCTCAGAAGCGCATGCTCCTCCCTCCTTTTCTGTTCATAGAGCTCGCGGGCAGCTCTCGTCCGTCGATGCAATGTGGCCATGTATGCATTCTGTTTCTCTACATGGTCCTGTCTGCACTCATCAAACCAAGGGTTTCTCGACGGTGGTGGCTCGAAACCGAGTACATCTGAGGCGGCCTCTCTAATGGCGTTCTAACAACGACTCCATTGCTGATCTACGGTTTTTGCAGATTGCATCGGGACTTGAGAGAGCTTGAGGGAGACTTGATCCGCGAAGGTCCTGGCGGTTTCCTGCGATTGCAGCTTTCCGACGTTAAATGTTGGTGTTCTTACTCGACTCCGTTGATGCCGTGAAATTCGCATCCGTACCTTGGCTGCAACAAGGTAATGATCCGAGTCGATGTTGGCTCCTCGAAAGGTTCGGACATCTAGGATGCTGGAGGAGCGTCTGCCGTCGATCGCAATATGATCAATTTGATTGGTTGTCGATTATGGATGTTTTCTATCAGAACGTATGCCCAATGTACCAGCTATGACATCAGAATTGTACTAGGAGACTTCAATGCTAAGCTGGGTAAGGAAATCACCTTTGAACGAGTCATCGGCAAACACAGCCTACACGACACCACATCCGATACCCGGCACAGGCTGATTGATCATGCTACAGGACAAGATCGCCTTCTCGCTAGTACGCGCTTCCTGCATATACAGAAAGACACCTGGCGGTCGCCAAATCAATTAATCACTAACCAGATTTATCACATCGCGATCAACGTCAGAAAACACCTCCACTAATCCAGATGTCGCTCGTGCTTTTACCAATTGAGTCTCCCGCTCTCCCATACAACTCAACCCTCCACGTAGTCAATATACCAACAGTGGATCCTTTGCAAACAAGCTCTGAAAAGCACTGCTTCTGAAGTTTTGGGTTTCAAAGCTCCGCCACGAAAAAGCAAGCCGATCCACAAAAAAGGAGACACCTCTGACTGCGCCAACAACAGAGGAATAAGTCTCCTCATCATCGCCTACTTCTCTCTGCCGTTTTATTTGAATGCCTGGAGCGTCCGACGGGTCCTTACACGTGTAGCTTCAGGCCAGGGAAGTCCACCGTCGACCGAATTTTCACACTACGGCGGATCCACGAAAAAGCCAATGGATTTTAGGTCGACACTCACCGCCTATTTATCGACCTCAAAGCCGTATGCCAGCGTAATTAGAGACGAGCTATACAACGCCATGTCTACCTTTGACATCCGTGCTAAACTCGTCGGACTATGCAGGATGACTTTGGAGAATGCTCGCTGCTCCATCCGAATCGGTGAATACCCATTGTGATGTCAAAAAAGGATTTAGGCAGGGTGATGCGCTGTCGTGTGATTTCTTCAGCATCGTATTAGAAATGATTGTGCAAAAATCACTGGCCAACACAAGAAGCACCATATATTTCAAATCCTCCCTCCTCCTCGCATACGCAGATGACATTGACATAATCGGAAGAACACAGCGAGATGTCAATGAGGCGTTACGAGTACATATTGATATTAAATGAGAGCAATGATGCTGTCATCAAATATGACGCTTACTACCGACGTTTTGGACAGAACGTTTGTATTGGCAGATATAAGTTCGAGGTAGGTTTCGTCTACCTTGGCTCCGCAGTGACCTGGAACAAAGATATCAGTTCTGAAATCCAACGCAAAATCACTCTTGCCAATCGCTGTTTGCTTGGGCTCAGGCGGCAATTAAGTAGCAGAGCCCTCACCCGAACGACAAATTTGACTCTATACAAAACCCTTATCATCCCGGTCTTTCTGTATGTTGTAGAATCATGGACATTATCAAAAGCGGATGAGGAGGTCCTTGGTCGTTTCGAGAGAAAGATTTTGCGTGTGATTTTCGGCCCTATATGCGCAGCCGGGGGTGGAGGAAAAGATTCAACCGCGAACTTTACGGGCTGCAGAGCGACATGAGTCTAGTCAGGCGTCTACGGATTCAACACCTAACGTGGCTAGGTCCTATTTTCAAAAACCTCCATGTCATCGCACTAACCTGGATTATTTTTTGTTTTCCTTTCTTTCTGTGATGACTCGGAAAATGTAAATTGTGTTGACAAGAAACATTCATTGACCCAAGCAGCGAGTCAGCACACTTCAGACCACTCCAGTAGCAAACACCATCCATATACGTGAGCAAGTTAGCTGGCGACTCTACCGTTCGCATATGTTGCGCCACTATTGCCATGTTGTACATATCGTCATTCATGGTGAAAGCTTTTTTCCAACTTCCTTGTTGAGCAATTACGGGTATGGGCGACGAATGCGACCAGTGCAGGGTCTAACATCTAACTGTCTAACGTGCTTACAAGTTAGACAGAAACAGAAACTGAATTTAAATTTTCCAATTAGATTTTCCCACTGAGCGCGAACACCACCGCCAAAGGCCAAATATGGTACGGCTACTACTGGTTCGGGCCGCAGGCTGTTCCATACCTACATACATATGTAAGTACAGCAAGGCACGCAAGCTGACAGTCAGTTTTTTTATTTGATGCCCATGATTGCGATGACGATGGCTACGACGACGACGGCCACGACGATGATGATGACGACGGAAGAAACATTTGCAAGACTACTGGCTGCTGTTGGCTTCTATGTTTGCGCCCAATTGCCCGGTTACTGCTACCGTGTTTGCCATTTAGCATTATTGCTTCTCTCTGTTACTGTATATGTATTAGATTTTTGGCCCGGAAGCACAAGGAGGAGATGACCCGCAACAACTATACAGAAATGGGATTCACGAAAACAAAAAAAGCACAGAAAGGAGGAACATCGTGTGCCTTTTGCCCTCGCTAGTATGTACAATAGCATGAAGGATGAATGCATGCGATTTACTCGTAAACAAATTGTTGCGTTCAACGTTGTTTAGGATGGGCTCAGGTAAACGACGGAACTACAGAAACATACATATGTATGTACTTGCTTGCATTCCGTCACTTTTATTTTGGCTCTTAGATACATGCACACAAAACAGCAAAAGATTCATTTATTACATGAGAGAAAAAGCGGTCGCAGCGACAACGCGGTTCTCCAGTAGGATTGGGATTAGCTAACGTAGAGCTTTGTGCGATTGTCCTGCAAGATTTGGCCCGCTCAACCATCAATCTACGTCCAAGCTGGAAGGTTTGAATTTATTTATGACGTAAGGGGTTATGTGTGCGACTATATACGTTGCATATGGACACGTCCTCATCCTCTTGTAGCTCTCCCATGGTTATTTTATTTATTTATTCATTTTTATTTTTCGTTACTATGCTCTCTTCCTTTTCGTTGCCTTCAACACTGTAGTATAGTATCTGGTTGGAAACAAATGTGCACTTTGCATTCGTTACCGAAAATCCCCAGATGGATGGGATTTCTCATCGGCAGACCGAGGTGAGGAGGTTGGAATCTGAGTGTTGCTTGTTTCGTTGGGACTATGGAAATGGCAATTTTACATGAGCACCAGAAATAGAATCTCATACGAAACATGTCCCTGAAGTGGCCGAAAAAATGAGTTATGCTGCTTTTTTGCAGTACATCTTCCACACACATAGGTATACATTTATGTATCTACACCAACGCCGGATGGTCGAAGTTAATGTGCGTGTTTCAGATGCAGTGCCGGCTTTATTCTAAAATATCCTCTTGTGAATTGATGAAATCATGTACGTAGATACGGATACAAAGACCGGATGTGTGGTTATTTTCTTTTTACTTTAATTTCACTGGTAGTCGATATTGAAAATCTTCAAAGGAATTTGTCATTTTGCGAAGGAGGTATACCTAGTAATTGAAGCCCTTTAGGAAATGATGTTTGCAGTTTTGCAGTTTAACTCTAGAAGGGTAACCATATTTTTTAGTACGTTACAGGTAACCATTCGTCGAATCGACGAAGTGGTATTCAATTGCGCTGTTGAAGAAAAGTTATTAGGTAATTCTTGTGAAGTAAAATAATTTATGTTTATTAGGTGTTGTTTAGTGGAGAGGGAGCGAGCAGACAGAGCAAAGAAGTTGATCGTGGTTAACATGGCAAGCGCCAGCTTCGGTCTCTGTCCCTGCTCAATCCAAGTTGACACACAGCCTCCGCGTGGCCTCCCCTGGATAGGGGCGCATCCGCCAGGTAGTGAACCAATGTGTCCAACGACGCGTCCCCTTGTTCCTAGGGAAAGAGGAACCTGGCCCTCCAGGGATCTATCACGGAAAAAATTAATTGCTACGAAGCAACCACAAGCTTCGGATACGGACGGATACAACCCCTGCAAGCGACTAAAAGACTTGAGAGTCTGCACCTGGAATGTGACCAATTGCGATCAGCTACTATGAAGCAGATAAAACTGCACTCCAAGAAGTACGATGGGATGGACCAGGCAAAAGACGGATGAAAAACTGCGACATCTACTACGGGAACTGATTCAAGGAGAACAAACAGCGCTTATTCAGATTCGGATCCGTTATTTGAGGAAGACTCCGCCAAAAAGTTTTAAGTTTTCGGGATGTAAGCGAACGCCTCATGACAATCCGCATCAAAGCTAATTTTGGAAACATTAGCTTAATATGCGCTCACGCCCCAACCGAAGAAAAGAACGATCGACTCAAAGAAGAATTCTACGATCTCCTAGACAGAACCTATGTATATGCCCAATGTCCCAGCTACGACACAAAAATAGTTCTAGGAGATTTTAATGCGAAATTGGGCAAAGAGGACATATTTGAGACGATCATGGGGAAATATAGCCTACGAGACATCACGACCAAAAACGGATATCGTCTACTCGACTTCCTGGCGGGGCACAATCTCCTTCTGGCTAGCACACGATTCCCGCATCTCAACATTCACAAAGGACCCTTACCACTGGATCAGTCTACCACCAGTCAGATTGATCACGATGCGATCGACGCCAGACATTCCCCCAACATCCTAGATGTAGTCGTGCTGGATAACGAAAGTCTGACGCGGGAAAGCTACATTCGCAGGAGACCGCTAGGATTTTTTCCGATCGAGTTTCCCTCAACCTCTTGCAAACTCCGATGTAACCGGCACAATACACAGAACAACAGTATGAGCATTGCCAGCGTACCATCAGAGACGCTGCCCCTGAAGTGTTGGCTCTCAAACCATCACAAATTAGAAACCCCTGGTTTGATGAGCAATGCGGGCAAGCCCAAAACAAAAATGCCTACAAAGCCATGCTATTATAGGCGGACGAGAGCCGCTCGTGGATATTACGAGCAGAAACGAGGAGAGGAACACACGCTTTTAGGGAAGAAAAGTAACACAGTAAGAAAAGCGTGAGATTGAACAGACGGAAAGAATAATGCTCACAAGTTTTACGAAAAAGTAAAACGAACATGCCAGAAAGCCAGAGCGGAAGCCTGTAGGCATGTAGGTGGATAACTAGTAGTAGAGTCACAGTCGATGCTGAGAATATGGCAGGAAAACTTCTGTAGACTGTTTAAGGGCGATGAAAGATCTAATACCGCTGTCAGGCAGAAAGATCCATTCGCAACGGAGGAAGATGCAAGAGAATTTCGTCCACCCAACCTAGATGAAATTAAGCTAGTAATTTCAAAGCTCAAAACTAATAAAGCCGCGGGCGCAAACCGGATGTACATATGCCGAGCTATTTAAGGCATCTGGAGATGAGCAGGTAGGGCGCATGCACCAGCTCATCTGTAAAATATGGTTGGAGGAAAGTATGCTAGATGAATGGAATCTCAGCACGGTTTGTCCAGTCCACAAGAAAGGAGACCCCTATAACTGCGTCAACTACAGGGGAATAAGTCTCCTTCTCTGCCATAATGTGTGAACGCCTGAAGCCATTTATGGATAATCTGATAGATTCAGATCAGTGTGGTTTCGGGCCAGGTAAATCCACAATAGACCAAATATTCAAGCTGCGGCAGATCTGAGAGAAGACCCAAGAATACCAAATCGACATCCATCACCTTTTCGTCGATTTCAAAGCCGCATATGACAGCGTGCATAGAGGCGAGCTGTATGTAGCCATGTCTAGTTTTAACATCTCAGCCAAACTCGTCAGATAATGCAGGATGACAATGGAGAATTCCCGGTACTCCATCAAGGTCGGTAACGAAGGACCGTGCTTGAAAATATCATACGAGACTCACTGGCCAACACAAGAGGTACGATCTATTCCAAGTCTGCACAAGTGCTCGGGTACGCGCATGACATTTGATAGGACGATCACAGCGAGACGTCAATGAAGCGTTCGAAAGCATTGAAGCAGAAGCGGCTAAAATGGGTCTTTCGGTTAATGAGGGTAAAACGAAATACATATATGCTGTCAACCAAATAAAAAGCGCAACACCGACGTCTTGGCCAGAACGTCACAATTGGCAGCTACAAATTCAAAGTGGTCAAGGACTTCGTCTACCAGCGCTGAGATTAAAAAAGGCAGAATTACTTCTGCCAACCGCTGCTTCTTTGGGATCAAAATGCGACTGAGAAGTAGAGTCCTCTCGAAAGACCAAAGTTGTGCCGTACAAAACCTTATTCATCCCGGTCCGCCTCTATGGCCTGGACTTTAACGTTAGCGGATGAGAAGTCCCTTGGTCGTTTCGAGAGAAAAATGATGCATTTAATCTATGGTCCCGCTTGTACAAACGGGGAGTGAAGGGAAAGATACAACGACGAACTATACGGGTTGTATAGCGACATGGGCCTGGTACGACGTCTGCGGAACCAATGTCTAAGATGCTAGGGCATGTAGAGCGAATGGAAAACACAGCTCCCGCCCGAACGGTCTTCGAGTCCAATCCCGAGGGACTACGCAGCAGAGGACGACCGAATATAGTGTCGGGCACACAGGTGGAAGGGGACCTCAACCAACTGGGAGTGCGTCGCTGGAAACAGCTGGTAAAATACCTTGCCTAAGTAAGTAAGTACCTATTCCATCTCAACCTATCCTAAACGTCGGCTGCATGCGCCTCAAAGTCCTTTCCTCTTACTGGGTAGGACCAACCCCCCAAGAAGAGCGTGACGGGCTCCCGGTCTCGCGGAGCGAGAAGCCTTGAGGGTTCTGCTATCGCTGGCGCTGTCCCCAAAAAAGGTGGTGATGCTGACAGGCGGTCTCTGACGGCAGTATAGTGTCCGAAAGGAACAGAAGCTCGAACCGAACAAACAGAAGAGGACCACCAAGGACAGCCGCGCTGTGGAGAGAGTGGGTGACGCATCCTCTTGTGACGTGGGCAAATCGGTATCTGAAGATAGATGCGGCGACTGACGACGATCAAAGCATAAGCCAGAAGATGAAGAAAAACAAAACCTGCTTGTCGGAATCGGGAACTTCACACAGAGAAACCTTTAACTATGCGAAAGAAACTCTTTTGGCCGTACGGAGTCGAGAAAAGCAGCCCTCTTACATGACGGCGGCCATCTCCTCTGAAAAGGCCAAGATAGGGAAAGCTGGCATTGACAGCAGAATGACCAGCGCAGATTGTAAACACTGCGAGGATCGTCTGTTGGAGCTCGCTTCAGCAATGGGACTTCTGTATTCAGGCTGAGAAGTCTGCTCTGTAAAAGGCGTCTTCGTGATGAGCTGTTTTTCTCAGCGGACATCGGCCTGGATTAGAAGCATGATGCCAAAAATCCTGGATCACCTATTCTTACAGTGAGAGTGCTCTCCTCCGGTTGTAAGGATGGATAGCGTCCCTACTTTGGCCTTGCTAGGATTCTATTCCACTTCAATGTCAAGTACTCGAAGGATAGAACTTGCACCATAGTATAAATCCTTGATTTGTACTCAAATAAATCTACAACACCGTAAGGCTGCAACCGCTCCTTTAAGTAGCAGGATTGCATGCAGTAGTTCAATTCATCGAGGGCGCGTTGGACTCCGACTCACGATGAGGGAGTTCGGATCTCGATAACACCGATGCTATCGAATGTTTATTTCGCCCAACCCCGAGGGGCGCCGCAGCAGAGAACGACCGAATGTAAGGTGGAAGGGGACCTTAACCAACTGGGAGTGCGTCGCTGGAAATAGCTGACAAAAGACCGTGCCAGCTCGAGAAGTTTGAAGTTTGAGGCCCAGGTTCACACCGGACTGTAGCGCCAACTAAGCAGGGTGTTGTTTATTAAGAAAAAGAAAAAAAAACATTTTTTTTTTTTAATTCTTTAGTTTTTATTTTCGGAACGGTCTTTGGATACATTGTTTTTGAGATCACCCGCTTTTTTAATTTTTAATAAGAAGGCGTTTTTGTGGAAGTGTGGGAACCTCAAAGTGAATTCATTAGTTAACAGAATGTAGTATAACAGAACAAAATCAAAGTGAAACATAAATAAAATTATTTGAAGCATTCACTGCAAAGTTCAACTTTATGCTCTCCGCATATGCTCGCATCACATAAATTGCACGTTGACTTTGTCATGCGTCGTTTTGTGTACGGACAATACTTGCAAATTCTTCTTGTTTTTATTTTTGATGAGCTAGCGTTGTCCTCCCTTAAAGACTCTTTAGTTTCGAGGGCATTTTTTTCAATGGAAGATCTAATAGTAGTGGGTAGAGTTGATGCTTCTAACCGTTTCTTCATCCATGGTACTACGAGTTGCGAGTGCAGATCCTTCATAAAATTCTTGCGTTTCAACGGTTTCTGATGGTTAGAACGCATATTGTGGACGTAGATGATATAACTGTTTATGTATGCCATATTTAACATGCCGTAAAATAAAGACATTGACCATCTATTCGTCTTTCGGGAACATGACATGTTGCTACACATTTGGTCAAATGTATCCACCGCTCCTTTTGTTTGGTTATAAAACTCAACCATTGTAGGTTTGCCAGTGGTGGCGTTAACGGTTCCCTCCTCATTGCAGGACGATAACAAAAAAACGATTTTATTCGGCTTTGGCTTATACGACAGAAGTGTTAACTCTTTGTCGTAGCAAAACATGGATGTTCCACATCGCCGGGTCTCGGATTCCATCATTTCCTTTGGTATTTCCTTTTTATTCGATCGCATTGTCCCTACAAGTGAAAGTTTGTACGGCTCGTAAAGAAGCGATTTTGCCAGTTGAACTGAAGTGAACCAATTATCCATAGTGATGTTTCGGTTTGAGCCATGAATACTTTTGGTTAATTCTTTAACACAAAATTCTCCAAGTGGCAGGTTACGAGTTTGTGTACCTTTTCCCAAATATGGCATTGCATCCACCATATAATTTGTTCCACTGTCGCAGAGCATGATAATTTTTAATCCATGTTTAGCCGACTTATTAGGTATATTCATGCGGAAAGATGATCTGTCACGGAATTCTAAAAGCTGTTCACCTATGGTCAAGTAATGGCCAGGAGTATAGTTTTCACGACATTTCAAAATAAAAATATCCCACAAATGTCTTATTGATGCGAATTTATCAGTTACACTATCTGTTCTCAAGGACTTATCATCAAATCGCAAAAACCTAATAAGAAATTTAAATCGCGATTGGCCCATCGTAGAAGTATATCTACTTGCAGTATAGGTGCAGTCAAAGAGTTCCTCTGTTGTTAGATGATTGTCTTTTAGTGCGGCTGTCAAAACGAATATTCCGATCAAAGCTCTGATCTCACAACAATTTGTCAACTTCATAGCGACCGTTTCGATTTTATTATTTGTCATATTGGCCTCAATTTCGACATTTGTCCACTTAACAATTTCATCTATAAACTCAGCTGTTACAAACTTTTCGAAGCATAATAATGGATCAGTTATTGCTTTTGTTTCGCATGTAGGTCCTCTGTCCTGATGCACACTACTGGTACCACGAATGCAACTTTTCTTTTTCTGAGTTGACCATATGTGGCTGTTTTTTCCTCTCAACACTTTTTCAGAAAATAAAATTATTTTTGACTTGCCGTATCCTCGTAACGAGCTAAGAGGTATGTTATCCTTAGCGTCTTCCTCTGAATCCGCACAATCTTCCCAATCCGAGCTTTCCTCTTCCTCCTCCAGGTTGTCTTCGATATCGGTTTCTTCCTCTTCGGAATTATCCACGTCGCAATCTCTTATAATTGACTCTACTTCCTCCATTTGTTCATCCAATATAGCGAATCGCGAGGCCATTCTGAAACTAAAATGTAAGACACAATTTGTAAACAAAATATATTCAAGTTAATTAAAAGATACTTTGCTCGTTAAGAATACACATACATACATACCTCCTTTTAATCACTTTTTTTTTCTCTCAATTGTATCTACAGAAATATCTTCGCCTTGTCTCGGTGCCGTCCCAAATGCGAATGAACTTAAATGCTAAAGAATAATCCTAACTCTACTGCCTGTTTCGCATAGTACGGTCAACTCACACCGGTCGTCGCCGTTTTATGATATCCTTGCAATGTGCGGGATATTGTATTGTTAACTCAATGTTGCACATACACAGCGATTCGGAAGGCAGCTGAGACAGCAAACTCGGTCGTCGCCACTGTTGTTGTTAACATGAATAATAAAAACCTGGTCGCGCACTAAGAGTGACATAAAAGGTAACCCTCGTCGTTTCGACGAACACAAACAGGTACGCTACCGTACGTCCGCACACTACAAACACTGGGAGATGACTATAGGGTTACACGAAAGAGAATCAGTAAGAGGCCTAAAGAGAAAACTACAAAAAAGAGAAGCAGTCATGGGACTGCTGACAGATGTGAAAACTTCAAACTAGAAATAACACTTATCTCTTTTTAATCAATTGTAGTATCAAGAATTGAAATTTTTTAAGTGAAAAGTCAGAGTCTACACGAGGGCTGTTTTTTTGCGCCAGTTTCTTTTGAACCTTCGTTCCAATTTAAAGACGAGTCCACACGGAGCTTTTCTGCGCGTGCCTGTTTTTTGACATTTCGCTCCACATTTCATTTTCGTTAGCCTGTGGTGATGTTTGAAAAGTAAGAATGGTATCCAAACGTACATTTCCAAGTCAGAAACATCGCAAAACAAAGAAAAGGAGATAAGGAAATGTCAAAAAAAGTCACGAAGTAGCTACCCGTGCGTGACTGTGCCAATGTATTTCTGTTTCACTTACCCTCTCTTTTGTACTTATTCCAGCCTTCGTCAAACAGACCTCGTGTAGACTCTGACAAACTTCTTTAGCCGCGTTGGGCACTTTTTGGTAGGGGAAAATCTTATGGGTTCGCGTCACCGACATGCTCGCATACATATACTATACATGTCAGCGTTATACGCTTTTTGGATGGGTGAAATCTCGTGTGTTCGCGTCACCGGCATGCTTATAGCAGTATGTATAACTGTAGCTACATATACAGCTGACGTATTGTGCTAAAATCGGTAGACGAAAAACGTATGGGTACGCGTCACCGGAATGCTAATGTTAATAGTGTGTCTATAGCTATGAGTACGACTATACACATATAATATATAACATCTACTGCTCAAACACCAGCTACCGCATGCACAGCGGCCTGTGCTGTGCCCTGTGCATCCATACATATACTAAAGCAATTCGTTCTAAGTACTACAAACGCAGCATGTAGAACGAAAGAAACCTAAAGTAATACATACATACGTACACACATACGTTCTCATCATTGTGAATGAGTGTTGTTTCATTGTATATAAGAGAGAAATTGTAACTACATACATACATATTCAATTTCGTCATGAGAAAGCGTATTCTTGAAGAAATTAAATTCATTAAATTGTGGATCTGATCTTACAGAAAAGGAAAGAGCTTCGAGTCCAACAAGACGTTGAAAGAACATTACAATTGTGTCGAGAATTAGGTATGACGTGAAGAAGTTCCAGATGATAATGAAAAGATAATAGATGTTGTTGGTAGACTTCCTGATCAAAATCCATTTCGAGAATGACATTATGATCCGAATGCAAAGATAAATCATGATTTACAACTTGCAATGTTAACCCTCGATGGTTATCCTTCGTCGAATCGACGAACAACTTTTTTATTTTTGATGACTTCCTTTAAACCAGGGGTTCCCAAAGTGTGCGCCGTAGAAAGTAAAGAAGGACGCCGCGCCTTGAGTTAGGTAGATTGTATGTATGTTGGCGTTACAGCCCATGAAGGACCAGAGCCAAGCTTCTCTCAATCACCCATGTTGTGTGTGATTTTATTTTTCACACAGGTGAAAGGGACCTACAATTTAATGCCGATTCCGAACGGCGAGAGTCGAGAAGCTTTTTCATGGCAAGTTTACTACGGGGGGTTTTGCCAGTACCCCGCCGAGGAGGAGCGTCGCGAAATAAACATTCAATGGCGTTGGTGTTATCGGGATCCGAACTCGCTCATCGTGCGCCAGAGTCCAACACACTAACCACTGCGCCACGGCGTCCTAGTAGTAAAATCAAACGTTGACAAAAAGTGAAGTGAAGGGAGTGAGTGAGTGAGTTTATAGGAGTTTACTCCTTACGAATTATTTCATATATAGAATGAAGGGTCACATTTCCTCTGCGCAATATACTAGCGCATCTTACAGCTCGTCCAGACTGGGCTGAACTGGACTGGACGGGACTGGACGAGACTGGACTGGACTCGACTGGACTTGAGGGGGCTGGCCTGGACTGGGCTGGACAGGATTTGGCTGGACTGGATGGGACTGGAGTGGAGGGGTATGGACGGGACGGGGCTGCACTGAACGGGGCTGGTCTGGACGGGACTGGACTGGACGGGACTGTCCTGGATCGGACCGGATGGGACTGCACTGGACGGGACTGGACTGGACTGGGCTGGCCTGGACTGGACTGGACGCGACTGGACTTGAGGGGGCTGGCCTGGACTAGGCTGGACGGGATTTGGCTGGACTGGAATGGACAGAACTGGGCTGGACAAAACTGATTTGGACGGATCTGGACAAGGTGGGACTGGACTGGACGGGACTGCAATGGACTAGACTGGATTTTAACGGGGCTGGTCTGGACGGTACCGGACTGGGCGGGGCTGGCCTGGACGGGACTGGACTGGACGGGACTGGACTGGATTGGACTGGACTGGACGGGTCTGGTCTGAACCTGACTGGATGGGACTGGACTGAGTGGGACTGGACTGGACGGGACTGGACTGGACTGGACGGGGTTTGTCTGAATCAGACAGGATGGGATTGGACCGGACGGAACGGGACTGGACTGGGCGGGCTGGTCTGGACGGGACTGGAATGGACGAGACTGGACTGGACGGGGCTGGTCTGGACGAGACTGGACTGGACGGGACTGTTCTGGATCAGAACGGACGGGACTGGTCTGGACTGCGAACTCAACTTAAATCTAGTTTCTGGTAGAACACTGGGGACAACTAGATACCGTACAACCATTGATGCAATGTTTTCACGATTCGTAGCTCACGTAACTTCTGATGATGTTCATAAATCGTATTTTAGTTTTCACAAACCTATTGTCACAATATTCAACAATGATGTTACTTTTTCCGAAATAAATAATGTAGTGCACCGTGGCGCAGTGGTTAGTGCGTTGGACCCTGACGCACGATGAGCGAGTTCCGATCCCGATGACCCCAACGCCATCGAATGTTTGTTTCGCGGCGTCCCTCCTCGGCGGGGTACTGGCAACACCCCCCGTAGTAACCTTGCCATGAAAAAGCTTCTCGACTAACGCCGTTCGGAATCGGCATTAAACTGTAGGTCCCTATCACCTATGGTGAGAGAAGCTTGGCTCTGGCCCTTCATGGGCTGTAACGCCACCAAAGAAGAAGAAGTGTAAGAAATATGCTTTTGTGTACCATCATTTAAGTAATATATCTTATCTAATTAATATGAATAGACATATCAATATAAAAATTAATTTACTTTCTTTGCCTATGATATATATTTTTAGAAAATCATTTTTAAGGAGTCGGAACTGACACGCACAATTGTTTTTTTTTTTTTTTTCCTTTGTGTTTGTTTTATTTGGGCTGTTTTTTGTTGTTTATTTTGCGATGGAGTAATAAATTGAGTTCCGGCCAGCTATTAGGTGATGATGAAGTCAAAATAATGTTTTGAATGTGCGAAGACGATTTTATTTCAGAAGACGATGACAGTCGAGGAGACTTAAAAAAGTAGTAGTGATGACAACTTTGTTATTTAGGATGCCGATGAACTTGAAAGCGAAGTCTCATCTTCGGATGATATTCCTGATTCGGATGAAGACAATATCCCCCTCAATCTAGGTACTCAGGGGAAAATCAAGTATAATAGAATTTACCAAAACTATTCTCCGAGGCGAAAACAACTACAAGTGGTCAATAAAAAACCGGCCAAGTGCGAGTCGGACTCGCCCACAAAGGGTTCCGTACCATCTGTATATATAAATATGAAAGAGACTATGTATGTTACCTCATCGGTCATCACATTAAATCACGTTTTTTTGTATGATGACAGATCTTGGTTGCAGGCAGGTTATCGGCATATTACTTTGATAATCGAAAATCTTCATGACGAGATATAGTTGATCATCAAAGTGTCCATTGAATTCAAATCAATTATCTTACTTGACAGCAACGATGTGCAAAGGTGAATAACAATAATGAGAAATATGGGAAAAAGGTTTGCAGCTAGGATTAATTCATCAAAGACACAAAAGAGATCAAAACTGGGAAGTTTGCTACTGGTTGTGGGATATTGTCGACTAACATTAGTTCAATATGTGACCAAGGGGATTTTTTGGATGAAAATCATGTCTGTTGTATGGGAGCCCCCGTTAAATATTCATTTTGTTCTGTTTTTAGTATTTGTCGTGGTAGCGGCAACAGAAATACATCATCTGTGAAAATTTCAACTGTCTAACTATAACGGCTCATGAGATACAGCCTGGTGACAGACGGACGGACGGACAGCGAAGTCATAGTAATAGGGTTCCGTTTTACCTTTGGGTACGGAACCCTAAAAAGGTAAGTCGTCGATATGGTTTGAATATATATACATACGTACATATGTACAGATGTGCATATGTATGTATATAGTTCACCAGCCCAGGAACTAACCAGTCAATGTAAAAACATTATTGAACCACTGCAATGTTATCAATTACATGTTTTTAACGAACGATATGAGAGCAACGTGGCGCAGTGGTCAGTGTGCTGGCCTCTGACGCCAATGACACGGGATCGAATCCCGACACAGCCATTGTCATGCAACGTGTTTTTCACGGTGTTTCTCCTCAGTGGGGTTCTGACAAAACCCCCTGTAGTTAAATTGTCATGAAAAGTTGCTCGACATTCGCCGTTCGGAATCGGCAATAAACTGTAGATCCACCTATGGAAAACTAAAATCATACACAACATGGGTGATTGAGAGAAGCTCGCGTTGGTCCTTCGTGGACTGTATTTGCATTATTATTTTCATTTATTTCAACAAAACTTAAATTATTAATTCGTTGTGGTCTAAAAAGAATGAATCCCTGATGAATAAACATCGTAAACAAGCCAGTAATCAATCTGTTCCAATAATTCGGCAGGAACCATGCTTACATTGTCAATAATAAAGACTTAAACATATTGGAATAGATTTCTATATTGATTAGCTTTTTCAACATTACGAGTAAATGACAATAGCCTGAACCGTGATATGCTCAATGCACTATGGATTGTTGAACCATGTATAGCGGCAGCAGCCTTTACAGTTGATGCACATTCTATGTGTATGTATGTTGGCGTTACAGTACACGAAGGACCAACGTCGAGCTTCTCACAGTCACCCATGTTGTGTATGATTTTAGTTTTTTATAGGTGGAAAGGGTCTATAATTTATTGCCGATTCCGAGCGGCAATATCCCGTGTCCTTGGCGTCAGAGGTCACACACTACCCACTGCACCACGGCCTGTATTGAAAATTCCAGCATCTGAAAATCTATTGTATATTTTCATTAATATTTTTTTTACATATTGGTTGCCACTACCAGCTGGTCAAGTTAAATATATCAGCAATATAACATAGGTAATGCATTATATGAAATAGAATTTCTCGCTGCTCTTCATTGGCTCGGCGCATAGGACAATACATACAACGCCCACTAAAGTTATGCTTCGTCGAATCGACGAAGTACATCTTAAAACCTACCTACTCCTTACTTCGGCAACCGTAATGCTGAAATTTTCAAATAAAGTGCTTGGACATATTTTTTTTAAAAATAATTAGCATCGATATGCTTTCCGTACTTAAGAATAAAATTAATTTTGTTCCACAAACAGCCATTGGTTAAAAAAAAACAAAAAATTAAAATAGTAAAATAATATCCCGTTAAGAAATGATTACAAAAATTAAAATTATTAATCCAAATCAAGTGTAAAAAATAAAAATAAAAAAATAAATGATATACAGGAGGCACTCATGTACATAAATCACGAAGATCTTGTCGTTCGCCTCTTTGAATATGGACAAAATGGGCACATTTTTCTTTTATTTTCTGACACCCATTCACGATATTGTCCATATGTTTTCCTCGAACATCTGCCAAAACATTTTCAATTTTCTTCCTAGTTGTAGCGATTAGAGAAGGTGTCTCCAGCCTTAGTGACACATACTCCTCAACAAGGTCACAATGAATTTTTTTCATAAACTCTCGACGGCTTAAGGGTTTCTGTTTGCTGTCAAACATATTGTATCTACAGATTATGTAAGTAACTGTTAATAAATGCCATGTTTAACATGCCAGAAACCGCTCGTGCTTTTACCGATCGCGTCTCGCTTAAGCTCTCCAAAACACCTCAATCCTCCACGCTATCAATAGAACAGCAGTGGAGCCTTTGCAAACAAGCCATGAAAAGCTCTGCATCCGAAGTTTTGGGTTTCAAGGCTCCACCACGAAGAAACACCTGGTTCGATGACGAGTGCAGGAGGATTCATACAACGAAGCAGGATGCATATAAGGAATCGCTGCATAAAAGAACACGAGCAGCTCGTGAGCTCTACGAGTTAAAAAGAAGGGAGGAGCATAAGCTTCTTAGAAGAAAGAAGAAAGAGCGCGAGAAGCGCGCGATTGAGGATTTGGAGAGGTGTTACTGCAGGCGTGACGTTCGAAAGTTTTATCAACAGATAAAGCGAACATGCCAAGGTTATAAAGCCAGAACGGGAGCCTGCAGGGATGAGAACGGACACCTAGTAGTAGAACCGCAGTCGATGCTGAGAATATGGAAAAACCACTTCTGCAGACTGTATAACGGCGATGTTAGTCAATATACCGCTGTCAGGCAGAATGATCCATTTCCAATCGACGGAGACCGCAGAGAATGCTGTCCCCCTGACCTCGACGAAGCTAAGATTGCCATATCGAAGCTCAAGTTGATTCAAGCCAGGGAAGTCGACCATCGACCAAATTTTAACACTACGGCAGATACTGGAGAAAACCAATGAATTTCAAGTCGACACTCACCACCTATTTGTCGACTTCAAGGCCGCGTACGACAGTGTAATTAGAAACGAGCTATACAACGCTATGTCTACCTTTGACATACCTCGCTGCTCGCTGCTCCATCCGAATCGGTGAACAACTTACCGATAGTTTTGATGTCAAAAAAGGACTTAAGCAGGGCGATGCGCTGTCGTGTGATGCTGTCATCAAACGTTTGTATTGGCAGATATAAGTTCGAGGTAGTTAAGGACTTCGTCTACCTTGGCTCCGCAGTGACCTGGAACAACGACATCAGTTCCGAAATCAAACGCAGAATCACTCTTGCCCATCGCTGTTTCTTTGGGCTCAGGAGGCAACTGAGTAATAGAGCCCTCTCCCGAACGGCAAAACTGACTCTATATATAGACCCTTATCATCTCGGTCCTGTTGTACGGCGCAGAAGCATGGACACTATCAAAAGCAGATGAAGAGGCCCTTGGTCGGTTCGAGAGAAAGATTTTGCGCGTGATTTTCGGGCCTATAAACGCAAACGGTGGATGAAGGAGAAGATTCAACCACGAACATTACGGGCTGTACAGCGGCATGGGCCTGGTCAGGCGTCTACGGATTCAACACCTAAGATGGCTGGGCTATGTAGAGCGAATGGACACCATAGCTCCAGCCCGGAGTGTCTTTGAACCCTGAGGGACGAAGAAGCAGAGGACGGCCGCACTTAAGATGGCGCACACAGGTGGAAGGGGACCTCAGCCAACTAGGTGTGCGGCAATGGAAAAGACTAGCAAAAGATCGTGCTAGTTGGAGGGGCGTGTTGGTTGAGACCCAGGTTCACCCCATCACCAATTAGAAACCGCTTGTTTGATGAGCAATGTGGCCAAGAAAATGTAGCAAAGCAAAACGCCTACAAAGCCATGCTATTGAGCCGCGTACGAGAAAAAAAAAAAGACAGCTTGAAAAGCGTGCTCGGAAGATTTATGAAATCGCTGTCTGCGGAGCTATTAAAAGCGGCTGGAGATGATCTGGTAGGGCGCATGCCACAGCTCATCTGAAAAATATGTATAGTCGAAGGAAAGTATGCCCGATGAATGAGTCTTTCGGTTAACGAGAGTAAATCGAAATATATATGACGTGCAACACCGACGTCTCGGCCAGAACGTCCCAATTGGTAGCTACAGATTCGAAGTGGTCAAGGACTTTGTCTACCTTTTCTCACTAGTCACTAGTGAAAAGCTACAACAACACCAGCACTAAGATCGAACGCAGAATTACTCTTGTCATCCGCTGCTTCTTTGAGCTCAAGAGGCAATTGACCAGTAGAGCCCTCTCTCGAACGACCACGGTTGCGCTATACAAACCCTTAGTCATCCTCCTCTCCTATGGCGCAGAGACCTGGATTTTAACGAAAGCGGATGAAGAGGCCCTTGGTCGTTTCGAAAGGAAAATTCTGCATTAAATTTATGGTCCCGTTTGTATAAACGGGGAGTGGACGAACTATACGGGCTGTACAGCGAGATCGGCCTAGTACGACGTCGACAGATCCAACGTCTAAGATGGCTAGGCCATGTAGAGCGAATGGATAGCACAGCTCCGGTCCAAAGAATCTTCGAGTTCACCGAGGACGATCGAATCTAAGGTGGCGCACACAGGTGGAAGGAGAACTTAAACAACTGGGAGTGCGCCGTTGGAAACAGCTGGCAAAAGACGGTGCCAGCTGGAGAAGTTTCTTCGTTGAGGCACAGATTCATACCGGACTGTAGCGCCATCTAAGTAAGTATGTATTTGAAGCTTAGAATATTTTTAGGGGGGGAGGGAGCGAGCAAACAGAGCAATGAAGTTGATCGCGTTCAACATGGCAAACGCCAGCTTCGATCTCTGTCCCTGCTCAATCCACGTTGACATACAGCCTCCGCGTGCCCCCCTCTGGATATCACCCTGGCACCCGCCAGGTAATGAACCAATGTGTGCAGCGACCCAACCCCTTGTTCTTGGGGAAAGAGGAACCTGGCCCTCCAGGTTGGGGGTTGTGCTTAGGGGTAACATCCCTATCACGTAAAAACCTACGTTCCGAAACAACAACAAGCCTCGGATACGGACGGATAGAATGTTGACGACCCCTGCAAACGACTAATGGACTTGAGAGTCTGCACCTGGAATGTTAGGTCCCTTAACAGACCGGGTGCAGGCGATTAATTGGAGCAAGCCCTCAACTGCTATAAAGCAGATATAACCGCACTCCAAGAAGTGCGATGGGATGGACCAGGCAAAAAACGGATGAAAAACTGCGACATCTACTACGGGAACTGCTACAAGGAGAACAAACAGCGCCTATTCGGGTGCGGATTCGTTATTCGAGGAAGACTCCGACAAAAAGTCTTAAGCTTCCGAGACATAAGCGAACGCCTCATAAAAATCCGCATCAGAGCTAAATTTTGAAACACTAGCTTAATATGCGCTTACGCCCCAATGGAAGAAAAGGACGATCGACTCAAAGAAGAATTCTACGATCTCCTAGACAGAACATATGCCCAATGCCCCAGCTACGACACAAAAATAGTCCTAGGAGATTTTAATGCAAAACTGGGCAAAGAGGACATATTTGAGTCGATCATAGGAAAGCATAGCCTCCATAACACCACATCCGACAACGGACTAAGGCTAATTGATTTTCTAGCGGGGCGTAACCTCCTTGTAGCAAGCACGCGATTTCCCCACCTCAACATCCACAAAGGTACCTGGCGGTCTTTTGATCAATCGACCACCAACCTGATTGATCACATTGCGATCGACGCCAGATACTCCTCCTGTATTCTCGACGTACGAACCATCCGAGGGGCCAACATCGACTTGGACCACTACCTTGTTGTAGCCAAGGTACGAATGAGGATATCAAGAATGCTAGGAGTCGAGTAGCACAACGTAAGTTTGACGTCGGCAAGCTACAATCGCAAGAGACTGCCCGAATCTTTGCCGATCGTGTCTCCTCCAAGCTCTCTCAAAATCCGCCAACAGCAGCACAAACAATAGAGCAGGAATGGGCGCATTGCCAGAGCGCCATTAGAGACACTGATTCAGAGGTGCTGGGTTTCAAACCGCCACCGCCTAGAAACTCCTGGTTTGACGAACAATGCGAACAAGCCCATGCAGCAAAACAAGAGGCATACAAAGCCATGCTGCCACGACGGACGAGAGCTGCTCGCGAAATCTATGAGCAGAAGAGGAGAGAGGAACACACGCTTTTCAGAAGAAAGAAGAGAGAGCACGGAAAGCGTGAGATCGAGGAGATGGAGAGATGCTTCCGCAGGAATGACGCCCGTAAGTTCTACAATAAGGTGAAACGAACATGCCATGGCTACGAAGCAAGAGCGGCGGCATGCAGGGATGAAAATGGAGAACTGGTAGTAGAGTCGCAGTCGATGCTGAGGATTTGGATCGACCACTTCTGCAGACTGTATAACGGCGATGATAGACAAGATACCGCTGTCAGGCAGAACGAGCCATTCGTAATGGACGACGATGTAACAGAATTCAGTCCATCCGACCTAGACGAAATCAAAATAGCGATATCAAGACATAAGTCTAATACAGCCGCGGGCGCAGACGGCCTGTCTGCTGAGCTTCTTAAGGCGGCTGGAGATGAGCGGGTAAGGTGCATGCACCTTCTCATCTGCATGGTATGGTCGGAGGAAAGCATGCCCGACGAATGGAATCTCAGCATCGTTTGCCCGTTCCATAAGAAAGGAGACCCTATAACTGCGCCAACTATAGGAAAATAAGTCTTTTTTAACATCGCATAACACAAATAAATTGAACCGCGGGGATGGTTTTTAAAAAAAAGAAAAATCTTTATTAACAGAGAGAACTGAATTGCTCGCTGGCTTTTGAACTACTACTTGCTAGCTAGTATTAAACAACGGAAAGTTACGTCGCTTATCGTAGGCTCAGGTATCCTGCATGCATCGTACTCGTGTCGCGCAATATTGTTTAGTCAGCTTTTGAATGTGCCCGAAACTCCAACTTGAGCTCGGGTGTCCGACGCGTGAAGCTATGCTTCGAAAGAGAATGGAATAGAAGAAAATATGCGATGATGATGCAGGTGATTGCACCTATGTTCATATCGCGAATATTGAAGGTCGTAGCGACCCGCTGGGATATGTAACCTCTCCCCCCTTAGATTGAACATTCTCCTGAATTTCATTAAGCCGGTGGGTATTTTGGTTTATTGCTTTAAGGGATACTTTTAATTTCTTATTTCTTTTCGATAGTTTTGTAATTAGAATTAAAATGATTATTAAGATGCAGAATACGGTTGAGCTTACGAAATAGCTTACATTTTTATGAAATTTTAATAGCTTAATATGTTCTATGTTTACAATATTCCTTTGGATTATGTCTTCAAATTTTAGTGATTTTGTAAAATTGTAACTTATTTCGTCTGAGTAATAAAATCTTTCTTTAAATTCTATATTACTATTGCTAAACGTTTCATTCAATATCTTAATTGTACAGTTGTTGAACACTATTAGATAATTTCCATTTAATTTTATCTTTCTATCATCACATTGATTTATTATTACTTGTTCTCTCATATTTTTACAAATTATAGTGCTGTCGTCTATTTTCTTAATTTCTATCAAGGTGTTTTCTATAAACTTACAATTTCCGCTTGTAATACAATTATTCATAGGTTTTAAATCACTTTGATATTGCGTCTTATCATCATACATATATTTGGTTTGATTTATTTCTACAATGTATTGGTCGTTTATTATTATTTCTGTTTTATTCTCTGTGGGTATGGCAGTAATCAACTTCATGTCTACTAATTTGTAATTGTTTGGTATTTTAACTGCAAGTATTAGTGTATCTACTTTGTATTTTAAAAGTCCTACCTTAACATTTTTTAATTTATAAAAGTCCAGTTTCGTATTGTTAATCTCCGTTGCGGTCAGCATGCTAGGGTGAACTAACCCATGCTTAACTAAGGCTATATTATCTATTATTTGATTTATTTTTTCCTCTAACATTTTTATTTTCATAAGCTGATCTGTCTTTAGTTGTTGTAATATGATTCTCTTTTCTTTTTCAGTCAATTCCTCATGTGCCCTAGCTAGTTCTTTTCTGTCTGATTCTATGATATATTTCAATTGGGTTATACTTTCATTAAAATAAGAATTAATTTCGACTTGCATATTTATATTATCTACGGTATTTTCCTCATTTTCCTCTACTATCTTCAAGTGGTCTGTTATTTCTTGTCGGTCTGTATCGTCCATGGTCCCAAAGAGCCATTTTTGAGCTGTCCCAACAATGTTGACTAGTCCTCGTTTCTGTCTTGAGCTATAACCTGGTTCTATGGCAGTTATTTTTGCATATAGTGTTTCTATCCCTTTTCTAATAACCATGTCTGTCCCGATCTGTAGCTTTTTTGTGTTGTCTTCTAGTACTCGAACTGTCTCTCTTATCTCTCTAGTATTGACAATGTGTAATATAGTCTTGGCATCCTCGATTATTTCCGTCTGTCCCATGTTAATTGTCATATAACCGTTGTCTGTTATGAGTTGGTTTATTGTCAATGTTGCTGTAGTTTCATGCGTCGTCAGTGTTGTCAGTGTGAGGTATACTAACAATATCATCTGCAAATTTCCGTGGTCGTTTTATATTAATGGGATGTTCTCTATCAAGTTTTTTCAATCTATACCTAGGTTGGATTTTATAATAATTTCGCTTATAATTTTTAACTGGTATTACCTGTCTTGTTTCCCTATATTCTTCCCTATTCTGATTCAATTTTCTAGTTCTATTTTCCTTTTCTATTCTTATTAATTTCGCCAATGTCGCCACATCTGCGAACATTGCTTCCTCTGGAGTCATTCTCAATGTGGAATGGTATCGATTATTATAATTGTTTACTGCTCTGTGTATCTTTTGAATCAATGTTAAATCTAGGTGTCTGATTGCTACTAATTTTTCCTGTAAAGTTGAGTGAAATCTCTCAATGTCACTGTTGCCTGTGTGTGTGTTGGGTTTAGTTAAATGTAACTCTACCTGTTGTTCTCTTAAGAATTCCTTAAAGTTTTCTGTGTTAAATTCATTATCAGCGTTAATTTTGTCTGGTTTCCCAAATTTTGAGAAATGTTCTTCTAAGATTTCTATTTTCTTTGTCCAGTTTCTATTAGCTAAATGATAGACGTATGCTTTTTTGGTTAGTTTATCGATCAAGGTTAGGAAGGTTTGTTTCATAAAATAATATACATCCATGTGGAGTATTTGATTTGGCCTAGTAGGTGTTTCACTTATTTCAAATTTCGCTCTAATCGGTTTTCGCTCATATTTCGTCTCGATACACACTCTACAGTTGTTTATAATTTTGGTGATTTCTTTAACCAAGTTGGGATAGTATATTTTATTTTTTAAACTGTGGTACGTTTCTATAATGCCACTATGGAGACTTTCCTGTGTGTGATACAAGGATATTTGTTTTTGTGCCTCTTCTAGACTTTTTATCTCTTGTGCTCTTAGTGTTACCTTATTAAATTTTATCTGCTTATCATGGCTAAAGAACTCTATTAGTAGCTGCTGTATCTTATTGTATTCGTGATCAGATAATTCTGTAAATATTCCTGTAATACCTGGCTTAATATACCTTCGTAATACGTCAATCCAGTATTCCTTTCCCCTAGTCATATCAATGGAAATGATTCTTCTTCCGTGTAGGATTTCTATTTCGTGATCTACAGAGTTGGACAATATTAATTGGGTCTTAAACTTGTTGACTATAGTCTCCTTAATTGGTATATGATCTAGTTGCTGTTCATCCTCGGAATGTACTGTTGCATTATCTGATAGGTTATTTACTGACTCATTAGATATACTATTCTTACGATTTTCTTCTGGTATTCTACTAAGGAAATCAGCTATTTTGTTTTCTTTCCCTTTTAGGTACTCGATGTCGAACTGATACTCCTGTAATTTTAAAAGCCACCGCTGATTCCTCTGACTAAATTCCTTTCCTGTATATTTTTTATTCAAGTATTTAATTGGTAAATGATCAGTAATTATTTTGAATTTTCTTCCCCACAAATAGGGTCTATAGTAAGTCACGGCCCAAACGATCGCCAAGAACTCCTTATCGGTAACAGAATAGTTCTTTTCGTGATCATTTAAAGACCGGGACGCGTAGCATACTGGCTGACCTTCCTGCATCAGCACTGCTCCTATAGCATAGTTGCTTGCGTCCGTGAATAATGTGAAAGGCTTTTCAAAATTGGGAAATTTTAATATGGGGTGCCTACTGATGTTTAATTTGAGCGTCTCAAAAGCTTGAATATACTCAGGGTCGTTAACATTGATCTTCCTGTCTTTTTTTAGGTACTTAATCATTGGGTGAGCTATTTTCGAATAGTCCTTAACAAATTTCCGGTAATACCCTGTTGCTCCAAGAAAACTTTTTAATTGTTTCTCGGTTTTTGGTAGCTGGTATTCCTGAATACACTTAATCTTGTTGGGGTTGGGTTTCATCCCCTCTGCGGTTAATACATGCCCTAGAAATTCCGTGTCCCTTTTTATGAAGGAACATTTATCAAATTGAATTTTTAAATTGTTCTCAGCAAGTCTTTGGAAGATCAATCTTAGCGATTGTAGATGTTCTTTTAGGCTGGTTGAAAAAATTAAGATGTCGTCTAAATAGACGACACAAATTTTATTCACGTATTCTCTAAGTATATTGTTCATCAACCGCTGGAACGTAGCGGGTGCATTTTTCAACCCAAAAGGCATTCTAAGGTATTCATAGAGGCCATTAGGTGTTACAAATGCTGTTTTGGCTGTATCAGCGGGGTGAACCTTTATTTGGTGGTAACCCTTAGCAAGGTCAATGGATGAGAAATACTGAGCTCTTCCCAATTTATCTAATATACTATCAATGTTCGGCAGCGGGTATTTATCGTCAACCGTAATTTCGTTGAGTTTCCTATAGTCAACGCAGAGACGAAATTTCTGCTGTCCCGAGTTATCGATTTTTTTTTGCTACTACCACGATTGGTGAGGCGTACCGACTATTGGATTTCCTAATAATCCCTTGAGCTTCCATCTCCCCTACCTGTCGCATAACTTCTTCCTCGTGTTTTGGAGGTAAGCGGTAAAGTTTAGCGTTAATTGGTTGATCACTTGTTGTTTTTATTTCATGCATAATCGTATCTGTGTTCGTCAACTGGTCACCTTCCCTATATATTAATTGTTGAAATTGTCCTAACAATTTTTTCATCTCTCTTCTTTCCTCTTCATTAAGATGGCTTAGATCTATTTCTTTCCCGTCTCCTTTAAGTTCAAAACAATCAAACGTTGCTTCAGTTTTATAGGAATATAATGGAATTTTTGTGTTATTTTTCAATATGAGTACTTGATTATCAAAATCGAGAGTTCTGACAATTTTACGTAATAAATCCATTCCTAGAAGAATGTCATAGGGTTTACGACCTAAATTCCTCTTATACCATCTGGTTGCCCCTCCTGAACTATAGTTAAATTCTTCAGGTATACTAGTTACTATTCTATCTATTATTTCGGTTGTAGTATTATTAATAGTTTGAAGTTTCATGTTGATTCTTTCATATATTTTAAATCTACTGCAATCAACGGAATTGGAGTTAACGATACTCATGGTAGAGCCAGTATCGATAAGTCCTTTGTATTTCTTTCCGTCAATAGTTAAATTTATAATTATTTTATCTCCGAGGCCTATATTAGAAAAAACTCGGGTTCTATGTTGTGGATTTCCTCCTCACGACTACCTAACTGAGTGTCCTGCGCAATTACTCCGACTTCCATAGGCTGTATTTGTTGTCGCGCGTTTCTAAATTGACCTGACTGATTGAAAACGGGTGGTTGGTAGTTGTTGTTGTTATGTTGTCTATTTTGAGAGTCGACTTGTCTAAATCGTCCTGAAGTTTGTGGATAGAACTGATTAGGTCTATGTTGCATCTGTTGGTAGTTGTCGTTTCGTCGAAATTGTCCTGAATTTTGTGGATAGAACTGATTAGGTCTATGTTGCATCTGTTGGTAGTTGTCGTTTCGTCGAAATTGTCCTGAATTTGCCCTATACTGATTTTGATTATTATTTCCTAAATTGTGTCTTTGATTTTGGTACTTGTGACTATTTTGTGCTATATTATGCCTATCATGAATTAAAAAATCTTTCTCTAAGTTACCACTGTCATACCCTACATACGAGTATAAAATTTCTTTAATTTTATGTAGTTCAAATTCGTTCTTGATATCCCTAGATAAATTTCCTGCCACAATTTGTTTAACTCTATTTACTAACAGTATATAAAAAGTATTTTTTGTTTCTTGGGTATTAACTTCATAGGTAGCGAATGCGTTTATTTCATTAATAACCTCTTCAATTTTTAAATTTAATTCATAAATAGAACTTACTTTGAGACTACTAATTTTCCTGGAGATTTCTTTGTAGTTGCATGCTGGTCGGAAGTGTTGTATCAGAAGGTCCTTGGCCTTTGTCCAGTTATTCGGTGGATTGTTGATAAGTAGTTCCTTCGCTTTTCCCACAATCTTCGCGTTGTAGATTGCCTGCCATAGCTCTTCCTTCAGGGCTTCGTCGACCGCTCCCATGTGAGTGTCCACGATAGTCAGGAATTGTGTTAGTTTTCCCTTTTCGCCATCGAATTCTTTGATGTATGCTATCTCCTTCATCCAATGGACTGCTCGGCTTGGTCTAGGTGCCGAGTACTGGTCCGCCAACGCTTCCAGCACTGCTGTCAGTCTCTCTGCTAGCTGCTCGTTCATTTCTGCTTCAATCTCTTTTTTCCAAAACTTTAGCACTTTATCCCCTTTAATCTTGGTTACTTTTTTTTTCGAACTGTGTCAATTTGCGTTTGACTTATTATCGAATGTCAATTTTAGTTTGACTTTTTGCACTAGAGTATTTTTGGTTTCTTTTTTCTTTCCCGACCGAACTGTGTCAATTTGCGTTTGACTTATTATCGATTCGTTCTCGTATGGATTCCTCAAGTATTAAAGGAATCCTACCGACTGCGCCACACAAATAAATTGAACCGCGGGGATGGTTTTTAAAAAAAAGAAAAATCTTTATTAACAGAGAGAACTGAATTGCTCGCTGGCTTTTGAACTACTACTTGCTAGCTAGTATTAAACAACGGAAAGTTACGTCGCTTATCGTAGGCTCAGGTATCCTGCATGCATCGTACTCGTGTCGCGCAATATTGTTTAGTCAGCTTTTGAATGTGCCCGAAACTCCAACTTGAGCTCGGGTGTCCGACGCGTGAAGCTATGCTTCGAAAGAGAATGGAATAGAAGAAAATATGCGATGATGATGCAGGTGATTGCACCTATGTTCATATCGCGAATATTGAAGGTCGTAGCGACCCGCTGGGATATGTAACCCATATAAGATCTTCTCTGCCGTATTTTGTGAACGCCTGAAACCGTTTGTGTATAAACTGATCGGCTCTTATCAGTGTGGTTTCAGGCCAGGTAAGTCAACAATAGACCAAATATTTACGCTACGGCAGATCTTGGAGAAGACCCAGGAATACCAAATCGACACTCATCACCTCTTCATCGATTTCAAGGCTGCATATGACAGCGTGTATAGAGATGAGCTATACAAAGTCATGTCTAGTTTTAACATCCCTGCCAAACTCGTCCGACTGTGCAGGATGACAATGGAGAATTCTCGCTGCTCCATTAAGGTCGGTAGGGAATTAACCGAGACCTTAAGAAGGATTTAGACAAGGTGACGCGCTCTCCTGTAATTTCTTTAACATCGTGCTTGAAAAGATCGTGCAAGAGTCACTGGCCAACACAAGAGGTACGATTTATTTCAACTCTACACAATTGCTTGCGTACGCCGACGACATTGTCGTGACTGGACGGACATAGCGAGACTTCAATGAGGCCTTTGTAAGCATTGAGGTAGAAGCAGCTAAGATGGGTCTCAAGGTTAATGAGGGTAAAACCAAATATCTGCTTTCATCTAAATTCTTCTACCTTGGCTCACTGATGACCAGCGACAACAACACCAGCGCTGAGATAAAACGCAGAATCACTCTTGCCAACCGCTGTTTCTTTGGGCTCAAGACGCAACTGAGAAGTAGAGCCCTCTCTCGGAAAACCGAGGTGACACTATATAAGATCTTAATTATTCCAGTCCTCCTTTACGGCGCAGAGGCTTGGACCTTAACAAAAGCGGATGAAGATGCCTTTGGTCGTTTCGAGAGGAACATTCTGCGTACTATCTACGGTCCCGTTTGTTCAGATGGTGTATGGAGGAGAAGATATAATGAAGAACTGTACGGGTTGCACAGCGACATCGGCCTGGTACGACGTCTACGGATACAGCGTCTAAGGTTGCTAGGCCATGCAGAGCGCATGGAAAATACAGCTCCGACCCGAAGAGTCTTCAAATCCACTCCGGATGGAAGGCGCGGCAGAGGATGGCCGCATCATCGGGGGCGCACGCCGGTGGAAGGGAACCTTAACCAACTGGGCATGCGGCGCTGAAAACAGCTGGCCAAAGACCGTGCCAGCTGGAGACGCTTGTTGGTTGAGGCCCAGGTTCACCACGGACTATAGCGCAACCTAAGTAAGTATTAAGTAGAATATTCTTAAGCACATGCATATTTCAAAGGAAAATTCTGAGTTGCAGAAGACCCCTTTCTGTTGTAGACCGCTAGTGGAATGTAATGTAATACGTAAAAAGTTCCTCCTATGTATTTATATTACTTCCCTACCATTTTCCTCTGTAAACGTAAGAGATATAAAGTCGTATAAATATTACTTCGACTCCAGCTCGTTTATTCAATAGGTTGTAACTCCCCAATACTTAGTAGATATTGTCCACAGTAATATCAATATAGTGGGTGTGTACTTAACCGATGGAAAAAGCTTATAAATATGTAATATAATCGAAGACTAGGCTTCTAACCTTGTAGATACAAAAAACACGACGTTTCACGGCATCGCGTATGCTTCAGTAGAAAATGATTTGTTGCCGCTTCGATGAGTAATGAGATTCATGACCTGTTCAAGCTAGTTTGAATCGAGGCAGGCCTGTATAACTCTCTCACGAATGAGTCACTATGATATTACCTGAAGGCGTACTCATACATATGCACATACATATGTATGTATGTATATTGCTAAGCAGCAGCGATTCTACTAATGTCCCTCTAAAAGCGCGTCCGACCATTCACGAATCGCGGTTAAATTAATTATAGCAATTAAAGGCCTTCTGGTACGTTATGACTAACTATCAAACCGGCCGAAAAGTATATGTAGGTACACATGTGTGCACGTGTAAACGAATTAATATTGCAAATCCAATTGCGAAAGTTGACTAGCATTGCATCAGATACACTTACGGGTATTCGTATCTATATGCAGATATAGGTTACAGAGTAGTAGCTGTAGCCTGATTGCTTGTTTCTCATCGAACCATCAGTTGCCGGTTGGCAACAGTTAAAAAACAGAAACAAAATGGACAAAACTCGTACTCGTATCTTCCAACTCTCATCGCTTCATTGCCTCGCTACCATTCTGCATGGCTAGATATACTATATGTATGCCAATAATGATAATGATGGCCGCGAGAAGTCAAACCATCCATAAATCCACACCGACACCGACTCATGCCACATATGTACATATGTACATATGTATGTATGTAGGTAAACTGGAGTTCAAGTTGCCCCAGTTCCACTCTTAGCGATTCGCGGCTTTACTTCTTTAGAAACATGCGACTAAGCCGTTCGTTAATGATTCAAACAAAAGAAATAAAATACCGTAAATCTACACGATCACCGCTTGTTGCCAACTGCTCTTCGCATTATGGTGATGACGATCGCTGTCGTCATCAGTCATGTTTTCATTTGGTTAACTTCCGTTAAACAAACAGTTCATACCATGCTATGACTCCATAACGAACAATTCAAATTGACTGTTGCTATGCACGCGTTGAAAAACGTTTCGCTTGTCAGTCACAATTGATGATGAGTAGACAAGTTGCTCTACCATCAAAACAGGTGATAGCGAACTATGTTTATTACCTTTAGAACCAGATAAGACACTATCAGTCTATGAGTCCATGACTTAGACTATGGTAGAAAGTAGACGAAACAGTGTGTCGGTCGAACGGTTTGACCTTGCTACTCGTTAATTACATTTGTTTGTTTGCTGTCCAACCTTGAGTGTTGTATGTCGAGATCGTTCAATTGGTCACGTTCTATGTTGGAAACCACTTGTCGATGTTTTGAGCCTACAAAAGCTACAAGATCGTGCTCGATCACTTAACTGAATTTCTAAAGAAGTGTAAATTGAAGAGACAACCTTAAATGCTTGGTTAAGTGAATGTGTCATGATTTATTGGTTAGCCCTTAAAGGCTAGATATCACTGTGCGTACTATGTCATCTGTCAGAAGAAATCATAAATTTTGCACAAATGCCACGTTGTGAAAGAAAGATGAAATTCAACCCCATGGAAAGGGGTGTCAGCCTAGCAACAGAGAGCTATACTCGTTGGTTATGCGTCTTTCATGTCGTTCACTAATTTTGCCTCATCGCCCAGGTGAAGTGTAGGTATGTACGGATGTGAAAAATGACATCATAATCGTGATTGTCCCCGTCATCTGCTGCTTCACAAGGGTTGAGATACATACATATGCAGAATGTAAAATGCAAAACGTAAAATCTTCTCCGCATTGCATTTTGTTTTTGTTCATTTTTCATTTTTCCAAACTCAGGGTGGGCCTGAAAAGGTGGGTTAAGTGAGCTCGGCAAAACTCTGTCGCAGCAGGAAACTGAAGAAAGTACTACATATGTATGTACGTACATATGTATGAGTGGTATACAGGAGGGTTGAAGAAAACAAAAAACACTGATTCCAATTAATGTTCTTTCGAACGCCCTTGCATGCTGTTAGAGTGGTGCGTTTCAGTTCGAATTTATCAAGGGGATAGACAAAAGCATAGTACCCTCCTCTACCAATACCAGTACATCTGTCACCCTTGCTATGTGACCCATTGATTGAATGACACACACTATACCACACTTATACATATACTTATATACATATGATCCAACGATAGCTGCTGACGCTGCTGTTGTTGCTGCTGAGATTGACTGTGAAGAGCGTGCCGCTGCGCACACGTTTCCACTCGAAAAGAATTCCCTGGAATTTTCCTTTAAGCAAGCATATCCCTCCCAATACCAATACCCTAGTTCTTCTGCTTGCAGCAGTAATGACGACTGTGACTATAACCACCACGATGACAACGACCGAGTGACGACCCACAGTCATGATGATCGACTTTTCCGCATCTCTGCCTGTGCGCAGTGAGGGAGGGTGTCGTATTACATGTAGACTGCACGGATTAAGGACGAACGTGCATAATTAGAGATTTAATAAGGATTTGAATTGAGTTCAGTTCGGTTAGGCATTTTTGAAGGTCAAACACACATTCAGGGGTGGTTGGTTGACACACGCAACCATGGGGTTGAACTTGTGATGAGTAATCAACGCACAGTGTTATGCGTACACAATTCTATTCTGAAAGTCAAGGGCAGATGCCACGGGTAATGAATGGTAGCTCTGTCAATTTGTTCCATAGCCAAAGTGTCACTCAATCACCGGCTGACAGGCACGTAATTCAGTCCAAGTGGAATGAATATTCTGTCCCAATTTCCACTGTACTTTAAAACTTCACATCACTCCGCGGATACATGGCATGGTACGATCGACGATCGTGTAAGATTTCGCTCGTTCAGAAGTTGCTAGAAATCCATCGACAAACGACTGACTGTTTATCGATGTAAATATGTATATATGTACATATGTATGTATGGATATATCGCAACGTCACTTGGAGCACAGCTGACTACAACATCAGAGCGTAACACAGTGGCTCTCGGCAATCTGATCACGTTGAATAGGCAAAGTTTAGAGAGTGTGAGTGTAGATCGGTGGAGCACAATGGTGTCTTATGTACGTTTCCCCTTTTCATTCTCTTTGTTGTTAGTTTATTCTCTTAAGAACTCAACTCTCTTTTGGCACGATCAACTGGGTATACAAGACAATTTATGGGGACCAATCTGTCTAGTTGCAAAAACGAGTATGTACTTCGTCACTGGTAGTCGCTCGTATATGACTCACACATCGGCAAAGGTCAGGCGATCACGTAGAATGAAAATCTGACAAACAATTCTATGGTCGTAAAAAGACACCATTATACCCGGCTTCCTTCTACCATGTGAGGTAAATTTACAAATATCTATAGCGTGCATAAGAAGAAACTGTCGAGGTCTGCAAAAAAACCTTAAGCACGAGGGCTGTGAGTGGGTAAGGTACATAGATGGTATCAGCTGACCATTCACCAAAGGGAAAACGCTAATGATCAGTATGTGGACGTTCTTGGGTTTATGTAGTTATCAGGAGTACTACGTGTAATTTTCACATTAATGCTTTTGTTCTGTCGATCAGCCGGTGTTCAGTGCCAATTGCTGTTGCAACAGCCACTATCTTCTCACAATCGTAAACGATGAGTAAGGAAGGAAGTCGTCAGTTATCGCTTAGTGAGCTCTTGGCATTCATGATCGTGGATCGTCATTCTTTATTTCGTATGCTCATTCATTCATTCTGTGTGGGATAAGATGTTTTTGTTCCCCTTGCACTTTTTATTTCTGTCTTCTTTTGCAGAGGTCAGGTGAAATACCGCTTTGAAGGTAAGTTCTAATTTTACAGCTGTTGTCCGTATAGAGCTAGAAGGTATAAAGAAAGAACGACAGGATGTGCACATGATGATGATGATGAGTGTCAGGCGATAGATAAAGGCAATTTCCGTATCTTTCCGAACTGACTATTGCTCCATAAGTCATTCCCTCGTTCCCGTACGCTTGTCATTTATTTTTGTATCCTTTCTGATAAACTACCCTATTTGTGTATGTATGTATGTATGTACGAACATATGTGTGTGTGCGTGTGTACCTTTGGGGATTCCCTTTCAAGGGCATGGTTTTCGGTGAAAATCGATTAAAGATTATTCCCGGGCAACCGGGTGCGGAATGTTATTGCAGAAACGTGCCGTGCCTGCCACTGCCATTACAAACTGACACCGCCACCGCCACCAACCACCGACATCAACAACACAACATCGACCGACGATATTCGACAACATCCCTCACAAGACGTAAACGAACCAAGGCAATGGCTTCATATACCCCTTATGCATGTATTTAGATATCTACCGATATGTACATATACTTGCTCCCTGTCATGGGTCTACATACTTATGTACATACATTACATTCTTTGAACGGAAGTGCGGTGTAGGCAGAAAATAGCAAGAGTTGGGATACACTACAAAATATCCTTATCTCGGCGGCTTGAACTGCTTTGGTTTCATCATACGAACCTGAAGAAATGAGCGTAACTCCTGTTTTCATACAACCACTACGAGACGCACAAAAGCGCCACGCGCCATATCGTCATGTACTTGCGTAACCATTCCAGTCCGAGTGATTATCGTAAATAATGTCGTTGGTATGGGCCGGTCGACGAGAAGGGGCCGACAACAATGGGCAAGGAAGCTACGGTTTAAAAGATATGAACTCGCCAGGTTATATTCGCAACCTTTTTTGCAGGGTCTTAGTGGTTATGTTACGTTTATGTTGCATCTTCTGGATTAAGGATAATTGCCACCCTAGGGAATGCTTTCAGATTGTCTTCTTTTGCTTTATTTCAAAGTACGATTGTGACGAGGATATCTTCAATTCTTCTCGAAACCCAAAGGATAAACATATGTACATACATGTATACATAAGTATGTATTCTTATGTCACATCCATATGTACTTATGTACATAGAATTTGATCTAATTTCTAAATATGGATTCCAATTTCGTTCAGCCCCAGGCAAGTAGAGGGTGGCAACATCCCTCCTGATATTTATTTCTCAGTAAAAATTCCAATTCCTATAGCAGATTTTCTCGGCTTTATGGCCTTTTTTGTTATGAGTAAATATAATTACGCAGAAGCTAGTTTAATAAAAGATTGATTAGTCGGACTTAATCCGAAAATCAATGGGCAAAATTAGCATAGAGCTACTGGGCTTTGATTGTTTTATTCGATTTTTTGTCCATAGTTTCCATAGTACTTTTAACCCGACCATTTGACACGTGCTTGAGTGATAAGGTAACCATAATCAGTTGATTATTCTGGGAACGAACTATGATCCGACTGACGGTATTGGATTACGTTTGGAGGTAGCTGAGCTCATGTATTACAGTAGTAGACTTTGATGGTCATTATTGTAGGAGATTATTTGATTAATGCTCTGGGATTTTTTTTTTTTTTTTGAAATAATGGCAGCACTAGCCCTACGAGGCTAGGTAGCACGAGGCACTACGATCTTTATAGATCGATTAGACGAGGAGCTTCTTCACTTCCCTAGGTTAGGTTAGGTTCTGGCGAAAACAGAGGTAGTACTCTTTACAAGGAAAAGATCTGTACCAAGATACACCTACCCCCGTATGAATGGTATAGATCTGATCCCTGGAAAATCTGCCAAACATCTTGGCATAGTCCTGGACTCCAAACTTAGTTGGAGAGAAAATATTGAGGAAAAAATCAAAAAGGCCTACGTGGCATTATATTCGTGCAAGGTAGCCTTTGGAAAGACATGGGGCCTCAAACCGAGGTTAGTACATTGGTTGTACACTGGTGTGGTAAGACCTATCCTAGTCTATGGCTCGGTTGTCTGGTGGAAAGAGCTTGAGAAAAAGTGTCACCTTCAGAGTGCGTCAAAAGGTTCAAAGGGCAGGCTGTCTGGCGGTGACGGGATCTATGAAGTCCACACCAACGGCGGCTCTTGAAGTCATGCTAAACCTCCCACCCCTGGACATATACTGCGAGAGCGCCGCAACCAGAACTGCGCTAAGACTTTTCCGGTACCTGGAAAAGGAGTCCTCACGGACATGCATCAGTCTTGCATCGATGGGCCATCTCGAGATTCAGAACCGTAACGGACTATGTCACCCGACTTCCTTCCCGGGAGAGGAAGTTCTCTATTAGAATTCCCTCCAGGGAGGAATGGACCGGTGATTTGGTACGCACGGAAAGTGAACTGGCATTCTACACCGACGGATCCAAAACGGATGTTGTACTTTGAGTCTCGGGATATGCATCGCTCCTACAGGCTCGATGATGGATGCAGTGTCTTCCAAGCTGAGGTCTTCGCTATCAAGCAGGCGGCGGACCTGATCAGCAAAGAGAATATCTCAGGAAAAAGGATCAGCATCTATGTTGACAGCCAGGCTGCCATTAAGGCTCTGCTGGCAGCATGGATAATATCCAAACTCGTCAAACTCTGCAAGGAGAAGTTAGAAGAGATATCCAATGTAAATGAGGTGACCCTTTGCTGGGTACCTGGTCATATGAATATCTCCGGAAACGAGAGGGTGGATGAGCTGGCTAGGGTGTGATCAAGTGCTAACATTGCGCAGATCTCAGCTGAGGCCAAAGCACCACTCAGTGCGCTCTACAAGGAGATAGAAACGGAGCTATTAGTGAAAACCAATAAGCGATGGTGCCGCTTAGACACATGCGCAACGGCGAGATCGACTTGACCCATCTATGATAAGAAAAGAACGGAAAATCTGCTGAAGTTCAATCATGGGAATATTCGATTGGCAGTCGGTGTCCTCACCGGGCACTGCATGCCATCCTACCATGCAGCTCGACTAGGCCAGCCCTACAATGACTTCTGCAGAAGCTGCAGGGAGGAGGAGGAAACTGAATCCATTCGTCACCTGCTGTGCGAATGCCTGGCGCTAGCCCAAATATTGAATATATTTATAGGAAGATACTTCCTTTCGGGACTAGAAGAGGTAGGTAATATTGGGCTGAACAGAATACTGGGATTTTTAGCCTCGTCTGGTTGGTTCAGCTCAATGGTAAATGTCTAGGTATCAACGGGTTGAACAAAACAAGTGGCACAATGGACTCAACGTAGTCTACGTGAGCCTTGACTTTCGGTCAATAGGGCACCCATATACCTAACCTAACCTAACCTAGGTTAGGTTAACGTGGTAGGCATAAGCCACACGTAGGCAGAAGTCGGCCCATTGTGATAACACCTAAATCAAGTTACCCTGATCCGCTACCTGAGAACCAACCGGTGCTTCTAATGGAGCGATGAAGTTGAGCTATCTTTTGGTTTGCTAGCTCACTTAGATTGTCAAAGAAGGGCGCGCCGAGGTAGATCCACTTCGCAAAAGAGGGACATGAGCAGAGCAGACACCACTGATTCCTCCTCCTCCTCGTCCATGCAGCCGCGACAGAAGTCATTGGAGGGTAGCCTTAATCTGGCGGCGTGTTTTTGAATGATGCAGTGACCTGTAATGACACCCACTAGAGTACTTAAAGTTGCCCTTTTGGTTGCCACTAGGCTTAACTGCCCCTGGTTCGTCCTAGGCTTAACTTAGGCCACAATTGTTTGGTGATAAAGCCAATATTGCTGTCATTCCATTGGAGGTTGGTCTCTTCTATGGTTTGAAGTTTTATCATGTGCTTTACCGTACTTATTGGTGTAAGTTAACGACACAAATATTATATTGCACTCGTCGTCCGAATGACATCCGTTCTCACGCCATGATCTACAAAACACCATCTTCAAGGTTGCTGACAGCGGGCATTCCATCACGTACGGATGCACGCGAACACCGTATGAACAGCGTGTCACCCGATCTCCACCATCCACCGGGAGTACAGCGAGCAGCGGAATTTAGTATTTAAGGTAGAGTAAGAAAATTTGTAATGGAATGATTATTCTAACGTGTAAGGGAAACCGCTGCCCTACAGCGGGAAAAACAAATAATTTTTTTTTTTTAATAAAACTAATATAAAATAGTTTAATTGGCGCCCAACGTGGGGCCCAGCACGGTCAAAAGTTTCAACGCGAATTTTAAATCGACCCAAAACGGCTCGTCGTTCGCGAAACTCGGTTGTCCCCTCATAAGTCGACCTGAAACAGCTCGCCGCGGTGTGACATACAGTGCAATTGTTCCGTGACCTGGGCCACCCACACAACATCAGACTGCATCGGAGGAGGTCGATAGACCAAATCAACCACGAGGGAGTGTGAAGGCGGTACCCCAGTAGGAGAGCGAAAAGGAAGCATACCAAATTTACCAGCGTGGGATGTCAGCCTTACTTCTACTAGTGTAAGATTTAATATTTAGATATTATAAGTGAAAGTGCCTAGAAATAAGAGAAATTGAAAAAAAAATTATATCGAATAACATAGAATATAGAATATCATAAAGAAAAAAAAGGTGAAAACTAAAATAACCTTAGATTAAAACCTTAAATATATCTAACCCTAATCAATTCTACATATATATTTAATTTTTTTTTCTACTATTATCATATTATCACTACTTTTATCAATAATTATATTAGTAACACAAAATATGCCAGATTTAAGATCCGATAACACAACTGACCTTACAATGCCAAATCCACAAAACCCCAATACAAATCCAACCGGACCCGTACGTCCTGGTCCCACAACTAGCTCCAACCTGAATAGTTCTTTTCTGTCCAGTGCCTCAAATACAGACCAACAGCAGGAAGTCATGTCAACCCCGGAGTTAGACAATTATTGAATCCAGGTTTTCGAAAGACAAGGACATAGAATTGTCCAAAGGGCTCTTACTTCGAGTAGCGGACATTTTTCGGGTGTAGAACAGACCATCGATGAAAAACATAGGCAAAACCTTTCTGATTTAGACAAAATTCCAGACATTGTTAGGTGTTTAAGAGATTTCTCTGGAGATCCTAGGGAGTTCAGCTCCTTGAAGAAGGGTGTGGATAGGGTTCTTCAGTTATACGATCCAATTAAGGGTACTCCGAGATATTACGGCATACTCAGTGTCATTAGGAACAAAATAGTGGGAAATGCGGATACTGCATTAGAATCGTATAATACACCCCTTAATTGGGACAGTATCTCCAGGTGTCTTGTAATGCACTATGGAGACAAACGCGATCTGGGTACTTTAGAGTACCAGATGGCAACACTGGTGCAAGGACACAATACCATTTCTGGTTTTTACCAGGCCGTCTATAGCCACTTGTCACTGATACTGAGTAAAATATCGTGCATGGACATCTGCACCGAGTCGAAAAACATACTGACACAGACGTATCGGGACAAGGCCCTTGATACCTTCATTAGAGGTCTCAAAGGAGATCTACCTAGGTTGTTGGGAATTCGTGAGCCTGTCGATTTGCCACAAGCCCTCCACTTGTGCCTCAAGTTGGAGAATCAGAATTACCGCTCTCACCATGCCAACGGAAATCAAGCTGCGATCAGAAAGCCAAGTAATCCTCCTCAACACCTGACCCCACGAAGAATTTTTCCCCAAACATCTATTAGTCAACCAATCCAATATCATACACCACAACGCACTCAGTTTCCTAACCAAATACACCCACGTACTCAGATCTCGAACCAAGCACAACCAACACAAGGGAATAACTACCATACAAACTATAGACCAAACTTTGTGTCAAGACAGACACCTCCTGCTCACGGAGTACTGCAACTCAAAGCGGAGCCAGCAGATAATCGCAGTGGTCAATCAAGGACGCAAGTCCAAAAGGGACCGCAGTTTAGGTCACAACAGATCCGAACTAATAACAATGAGAGAACCTTTCATATTGACACCAATAGCGACCACGCTGCATACGAACAGTTAATTGACTCGGACAATGCAAATCACGACCAACCACTGAATGAGTATCTGGAAGCACAAAACCAATAGACGCATTTTTCGCTAGGAACCTTTCAAACAACCCAGATAAACTTGAAAAGGACAGGTTAGATATTATCAATAAAATTAAAGAAAAACAAATTGTAGACATAGATTATCACAATGAAAAAAGGAGTCCTATCAAACATTACGCCGTAGGAGATGTTATCTACGTAAAAATCAATAAAAGAGTAGGAAATAAATTAACACCTAGATATAGAAAAGAAATAGTGGCCGAAAACAGAGATTCTACCGTTATTACAGAGTCCAGGAAAACCATACACAAGAGTCTAATTAAAAATTAATTCCATAGGTTACTCGTGCCCCTGAGCACAGCAAATGTCCAAATATTGGACTACACAAACGCTCAGCTCATCAAAATTTCTACCGGAGAGGCAAAAATTCAGAATGGATCCTTTAAGATCATTCATGTCATCGAAATCCAGGCGTATAAGGACCTTGTCGACAAACTTGACGAAACATTACAAGCGGACGTAAAACCAAATCATCCTCTTTTTCCAATCCTTACCCTCGAAATCCATAAAATAAAAAACCACTTGGGCAGACTCAAAATTAAAAATAAAAGTCAAGAAAAAAACCATTTGGACAGACTCAAAACTAAAAATAGAAATAAAAGAGCACTTAATTTCATAGGTAGTGCATGGAAGTGGGTTGCCGGTAGTCCAGACCACCACGACCATGAGATACTTAAAAATAAAATAAATAACGCTCTAGTAAACAATAATAAACAGATAATAATTAATAGAATGACCATAAATAGAATAAACGAATTAACGAACATAACTAATCAAATTTTAGCTTCTTTTAAGGAAAATGAGAAAGTATATAATACTGCACTTTTAACAATAAAATATAAATTAGAATTGATTAAGGAAGAGATTATAAACATAGCATATGCGATACATTGGGCCAAGGCCGGTATCATTAATTCCTATATATTAACCAATAATGAACTAAGTGTAACAGAAACAATTTTAAAGAAAGAAAATTTACCATATATAAACTTGGATGAGGCCCTAGAATTTATCAATGTTAAAATAGCCTCGAATAATAAAAATATTTTATATATATTAGATGTACCTACTACAGAAAAGGAAATTTGTAAATCCATTACCCTTAAGGCAGTAAAAAAAGATGTTAGAATTAAGAAAATAGAATTTGAAAATGTTCTAGACTGTAGCAATAAGATTTTTGGCAAAACAAAACCTTGTTCAAAATATAATAATTTAGAAATTTGTAATAAAAATAGCATATTAGACATTAGTATATCCCCCTGCATTCCTAAGCTGCTCAACGGCCAAGAAGCCTCCTGCACGACCGTTAACAATCAACACATACCGTCTGTCGAAGAGATATCAGCGGGAATACTCCTTCTCAACCAGTTCAACGGACCATTGACAATTAATAATGAATCGATGCAACTAAACGGAACTTACATCGTCCGACATATCAACACGACACTTAAGGTAGAAGGGAGAGAAATAAGCAATTATGAGACTATCCACCATCAGCCTATGCCGGCAATACTCCAACCCATCAGTACGCTAACCAAAGAAGAAGAATTCCTCTCGTTGGAGATGCTAAAACAACTGCACGTCAATGAGACAGAGAAAATAGAACTTTTGGAAGAAAAAAACCAAATTAATATAATAACCAACTTTATATTTCTATCACTTCTTACTATCTTGGTAATAATACTCTTAAACAAATGGAGAAAAAAATGCCAAAGTCAACGCTTAGACTCAGAAACCAATTCATCCCCAATACCAGCTAGAAGAAACAGCGGACCTACCACAATAGAAATTGATGACATCACTAAATTTCTAAGATCAAAAACATCGAACGAGGACGTCCGAACTTGAGTGCGGAGGAGTTAACGACACAAATATTATATTGCACTCGTCGTCCGAATGACATCCGTTCTCACGCCATGATCTACAAAACAACATCTTCAAGGTTGCTGACAACGGGCATTCCATCACGTACGGATGCACGGGAACACCGTATGAACAGCGTGTCACCCGATCTCCACCATCCACCGGGAGTACAGCGAGCAGCGGAATTTAGTATTTAAGGTAGAGTAAGAAAATTTGTAATGGAGTGATTATTCTAACGTGTAAGGGAAACCGCTGCCCTACAGCGGGAAAAACAAATACAATTTTTTTTTTAATAAAACTAATATAAAATAGTTTAATTTGTATCTAGGTACCCGAGGGTAGGTAGGCTGAGTCTGCTTGACCCTAAATTTGCGAGTTCGTCGACCGCGCAGTTTCCTGGAATATCCCTGTGCCCGGGAACCCACAGTATTTTAATGTTCAACTGTTCAGCCATCTCATCTAGAGATAAGCGACAGCTAAGAGAAGTCTTGGATTTGTAGGTTACCACTGCCACGGACTTTATCGCAGCTTGGCTGTCCGTGCAAATGATAATACGCTTAGCGGATATTACATTGATCCTGAGCCATGCAAGGGCCTCTGTTATCGCTGTTATTTCTGCCTGATACACACTGCGATGATTTGGGAGTCTGAAAGATAGGTTGAGGTTAAGTTGCTTGGAGAAGACCCCACTACCTACACCCGACTCCATCTTAGAGCCATCGGTATAGAGGGAGATCGAGTCTTTTGGTATTACTTTCCCTTCAGCCCATTGCTCCCTGGATGGGAAGACAACTCCGTAGTTCCTAGTGAACACATTCTGCGGGATGATGTAATCCGTGTCCATGGGTACTTTGAAGTGGTTTAGAATGGAAGTATGGACTTTTTGAGATGTGGGTCATTTTCTTAAGCTCCTCATGCTTGGGGCCGCGCAGGCAGCGACTTGCTTGCTGAAAAGGTCAAATGGTCGAAGATATGATAGAATGTTTAGGGCCTCCGTGGGGGTTGATCTGATCGCTTCGCTTATGTATAAGCTGCCGATCTGTGTACCTTCCCCAGAAGACTTCGGTTGACTGAAGGCCCTGTTTAGAGCAGTCCACCAGACTACAACGCCATACAGGAGGATGGGCCTTATGACTGCTGTGTAGAGCCAGTGCATAATGCTTGGTTGGAGGCCCCACTACCTCCCCACCACTTTCTTACAGCTGTAGAGGGCAGTAGTTGCTTTCTTGACGCGATCAAGAATGTTGGGTTTCCAATTCAGCCTCCTTTCAAAGACTAGGCCTGGATATTTAGCCTGCTTGATTGTTAGTTGGGTTCCACCCAGCCTCGGAGGGTTGAGGGGCGGAATTTTATATCTGTTAGTAAACAGTACTAGATCGGTCTTCTTAAGGTCCACAGTACTGTGTCCAGGTTTCTACTGTATGTAATGCACTCTAGAGTCGCATAGAGTGTTGGGAAATTTACCTGAGGCAGTAATAGCAATGTCATCTGCATAGACGGTCACGGCGTACCCTTCCTGTTCAAGCAACTGCAGTAGTTCGTTGACAACCACCTTCCAGAGGAGAGGGGAGAGTACTCCACCCTTGTGTGTACCTTCTAGTTGAGACGGCATCAGCGAAGTTGGCTTTGGCGACTCTTTGTGTTAGCAGAAGTCGTACCAGTTCTATCACTGATTCCGTCACACCCAGATCAGGCAGCGCTTTAATGACGGTCCATGGTTCAACATTGTTAAAGGCGCCCTCAATGTCGAGAAAGGCGACTAGAGTATATTCCTTGCATTCTAGTGATCTTTCTATCTTACTGACCAGTGGGTGGAGTGCTGTTTCCACCGATTTGCCTTTGTTGTAGGCATGTTGGTTATCCGACAGCCTTCCTGAGATGCAGCTGTACCGAATGTGTGCGTCCAAAATCTTCTCTAGAGTTTTTAATAGAAAAGAGGTAAGACTAATGGGCCTCAAGTAATTTGCATATGTGTAGGAGCTTTTGCCTGCCTTGGGTATGAAAATGACTTTGGTTACCTTCTACTTGCTGGGGATGTAGGATAGGGAGAGGCAGCTATTGTATATGACCACAAGCCAGGGAACGATGATATCTTTTTTTTTTTTTTTTTAGAGACTCGCACAGGTTCAAGAGTTCTTATATTCTCTTATGATGTGTTGTCACACACAGCCTGAACGCTCAAAGGAGAATAACGTCGACTGAAAGACCCGAGGAGGTGTCATAGCCGAGTCACTACTGCCTGGGAAGTGTGCCCTTAGAAGAAATTCCAGGGCTTCATCTCCGGAGGTTTTGACGTTCACACAATACGCTGGACAGGGTCTTGTATGCGACATTGAGCAGGCATACCTCTATAGTTCTTGCAAGAGGTAGGATCGCCTTTTTTTGTGGATGGGGCAAATAGAGCTGGTATTCCAGTCGTCGGGCATGCTTTCATCTTCCCAAATTCTGCAGATGATCTGGTACATGCTCCCTACCAGAACATCGCCGATAGCCTTGAAGAGCTCTGATGGCAAGCTATTTGAGCCTGCGACCTTGTTATTCTTCAGCTTCTGAATAGCTGTGCCGACTTCTTCGATGCTGGGTGGGAGGACTACTTCAGTGGCTGGAGTTGGGATTTCCTCGCTCCCTACCACTCTCTCTTGGTCATGCTCGTTAAGCTGCTGCTGGAAATGCTGCTTAAATACATCCACTATTCCCTGCGGGTCGGTGACAAGGTTACCCTCGTAGTTTCGAAGAGCCTAGGTGCCCTCTTTGAAGCTTCCTGCAAAGCCTTTGGCTTTCTTGTAAAAGGCTCGTGTTTCATGCTTATCCCTAGACTAGCAATTATTACACATTCACATAATAAGGTTATTCCTGCCCCGCATTCCCGGTGTTTAACGAAACATCTGAGATCGCCATGGAGAAATAGGAACCAAAGAAGGAGAATGACGGCAGCCCCTTTTACCAGTTCCTCTGAAAAGCCCCTAGGGTTTCAAGTCTCAAAAATATGAGGCCGTAACTCTCCCGTACACTTATCAGTAACATTCATCCCACATACTCCACCCATCAAAGAAATTAGATAAAGAAAGCGTAAGACCCAAGAATCCACCTTCACATATCGAATCATTCCTTTGCTTAACCCTAAAATCGACTAGAACCACAACAGCATCAAGGACTAAAGGCCAAATATCCAAGAAATTGAATTCTTCCCATAGCCCAGTCGGTCTCTTCGCATAAATATTTATTTTTCAACGAAAATAAAACGAAACGAATTTAATAAAAATACGAATATTTCATATTAATTTTCAATAAACCTAACTCTCTCCACTTATAAGTCTACTTTTCCATACCATGTGTCTACGTATACATCCCTATGGTCATAGACCGCAGGAGAGGATGCATAGACCGAAGAAGGAGCAAAAAAAAACAGCAATGTCATGAGTTCCCGTTTGACCGAGAGAACCCTTTAATTTCCAGACCCGCCCGCATCAACTCTAGATATCCGGTTCCATTAAATAACCCTAGTGACACTGAAACGCAACACGAAGACCCTTATATGCAACACCGATTGTACGAGTATGTGTGTGCCCTAATGTGACTTGAATCCATTTTTGTTTGCAAAATTTGATTTACCCCGTCGTCGTATCTAGGTAGAGAATGAAAACCCGAAAAAGGGAAAAAGTAAGAGTAAATGGAAGAGGTGAAAGAGGATGCTGCTGTGATATGAGATGTGATGACTAGCAACCACTGGAATACAATGAGATGTGAAGAGATGAGGGCGAAGCCAAAAGGGTTAAATAGGAATAGAATGGAGAGCAAGGATGAAAAAGGATAATATTACGGGTAGCGGTTAAATGTACGAAAAGGACACTTATCGCAACATTTTCCTTTACTACGTTGTCCTTGTCAAATATTATTTGCCTTAAGGATGTCGAGTTCCACTAGAGGCTGTATACTGTATGTTAGTGGAGATGAGGTGTTGTGTGTTTTTGTTTTTTTTTTTTTTTTTTCTTCCTCCGCTGCTGCATGTGGCATATGGGCCAGGATAAAAGCAAAGTTAATGTTTATCTAAAAACTTTGTTTATTGGCCCCAAAACGTTTGCCTGTAACATTGTGTAGCGGACACATTTCCCCCAACCACGTCCAATCACCACGATGTGTAGTATACCCAGCCATACGTAGCTGGGTATATGTATGGTTTGGTAACCCAAAGGAATTTGGTATTTGTTTGCCCAAGGATAAGTGCTGTTCAGCTACAGAACAACTAGAATGGTCTTTAGCTTTAACCGTGAATATACGTACATACGTATCTGTTCGACTACATGATGTGTTGATGAATCCGATGGGTGGTGAAATCAATGAATGCTTTTTTGTATCCATGATTTATCTGTACACCAGAAAATTGGATGTGTTTTTCAGCTTCACTTGATCGTCGGCACATACGGGAGTGTTCATTCACATAAATCTCCGCATGTCTCCGGCGCTCTTCTCTAGATACGAGTCGAACCGGTTTGAATTTAGCCTTTTTTTTGTTGGTTCTCCTTTTCGGTTGGTTTTGGTCTCCATATCGTCGTCGGATTGAAAATGATTTACTGCAACAGGAACAACTGGATAAAGGGTTATGGGATACAGAACGCTACCCATGAAAGGTCGTACTATCTGTAGTATGCGGTGGCTGCAATGAGATTAATTCTTGTGGTTGTATTCGTAGCGATAGAAAGATGACCGTCAACGCCTATGGAACTGTTCAAATAGAGACTTCACGATAAATTATAGTCTAATCCTTTGGGCAGGACATCACTTACGTTCCATTTGCTTCGACGTTCGACTTTCGATTTTATTATACAATACTTCCTTTAGGCTTACGGCTTCACAGGATACTCTTTAATAATAATTCATTGAGGATTAGGAGAAAAATGTGGGGATTTTTCGGATAATTTATTTTCTGGATCTACAGCGTCCTAGATGAAAAGATATTCCATTGGAAGCCTTTAAATTGTGCTTCAATTAAACATACATATTTATCTTTCTCGCCCATCCTCGATAGAACATCTCATTTTACACTTGGATTTTTGTTCTGTATCCTTGACACGAGATCCCAGCACTTTTCAGTGACTTGTAATTGTCAAACCATATCCGTCTTAACTAGTCATTTAGTTTCTATAACAGCCCTAAACCAACGTTGATTTACACTTTGACACAAATTCATACATATTACAGTACCGGTGATGAAAGGACACAGGAGAGAAAAAAGTAGGCGCCTATAGGGTGAGAAGAGTTTCCCAGGGATGAATGATGAAGAGAATGCGTACACATCGTCCTTGGAATTTCTATTTTTAGCACAAGCCTGTTTAGTGTGTAGGGAAAGTCAGCTGTCGTTTTCTCGTATTCCGGATGTGTACTTCATTTGATATACCAGATACAGATACCTACTTGTATTTTTTTTTTTTCACCCCGGTTTTCGTGCATTGAAAGGGTTGATCAAGTAAGCCTCTAAATTCGTATATCCTTTGTGAATTTGTGGGCATATTGCGAAGAAAGTATTTTGATGAAATGGAGCGTACGAAAGGCACATTAAGCCGGATTGAAAATCTGCCGTATCGCTTATTTCTCGGTCGTGTGCTGTTATGATCTCAATTAGATAATGATCAGTGACTGTTAAAGGAAGGGTGTTATTGCTCGTTTTGAAAAATAAAATACGGATTATCTGGGGACGGGCCCGAATGTCAAGTTTTAGCCATGCCACAAACAATAATAGGTACGTCGCCTATCGACGGTTGCCATATGTATGTATGTCGCTACGATAATTTATGTAGAAAATCGGATAGTGGAATAAGGGTATCAAAAATAACTCCATACTATAGTCTGATAGTCAGGCAGAATGATCCATTTCTAATCGACGGAGACCGCAGAGAATCCTGTCCCCCTGACCTCGACGAAATTCAGATTGCCACATCGAAACTCAAGTCGATTAAAGCTGCTGGCGCAGACGGATTGTCTGCTGAGCTCTTCAAGGCAGCTGGGGATGACCTGGTTAGAAGCATGCACCAGCTCATCTGTAAGATATGGTCAGAGGAACGCATGCCCGAGGAATGGAGTCTCAGCATCGTATGCCCGATTCACAAGAAAGGAGATCCCTGCTGTCATCAAAAAAGGACGCTCACAACCGTCTTGGCCAGAACGTTTGTATTGGCAGATATATGTAAGTTCGAGGTAGTTTTGGACTTCGTCTACTTTGGCTCGACAGTGACCTGGAACAACGACATCAGTTCCGAAATCAAACACGGAATCACTCTTGCCAATCGCTGTTTCTCTGGGCTCAGGAGGCAATTGAGTAATAGAGCCCTCTCCCGAAGGACAAAATTGACTCTATATAAGACTCTTATCATCCCGGTCCTGTTGTACGGCGCAGAAGCATGGACACTATCAAAAGCGGATGCAGAGGCCCTTGGTCGGTTCGAGAGAAAGATTTTGCGCGTGATTTTCGAGCCTATAAACGCAGACGGGGGATGGAGGAAAAGATTCAACCACGAACTTTACAGGCTGTATAGCGACATGAGCCTAGTCAGGCGTCTACGGATTCAACGCCTAAGATGGCTGGGCCATGTAGAGCGAATGGACACCACAGCTCCAGCCCGGAGAGTCCTTGAATCCAACCCCGAGGGACGAAGAAGCAGAGGAGGGCCGCACTTAAGATGGCGCACACAGGTGGAAGGGGACCTCAGCCAACTGGGTGAGCGGCAATGGAAAAGGCTAGCAAAAGGTCGTGCTAGTTGGAGGGGCATGTTGGTTGAGGCCCAAGTTCACCCCGAACTGTAGCGCCCATTAAGAAGAAGAGTATAGTCTGATTTAATAAGTGTTTGGCTTTTAATTGTCTAAAAGATACGAAATGGCTGAACAGGGGTATCGACCTTTTACTTGCCATTCAATACCCATGCATACATTACTTTGCGTAAATATGGACCACTACCATGTACGCGATACGTTATAATTGGTTCTGTGGAAAGTCCAATTTTGAATCACATTTTCGAACATATTGGCTAATAAATCGTTAATAACCAACGTAATTTTGGTTTCTGACCTCGGCTTATCGGCATAGATGAGTGATTTGACGTACTATCTCCGTAAAAAATAATCGATGGGCGTCAAGTCGCACGACCCGGGAAATTCAGATACAAGAAAACGTCATTAAAGACAGTTTTCAGATCTTCCTACAGCTTTTCTCAGGTTCACTTACTGACAATTTGACGCTAAGGCATGCTGCTAAGCTTCAGCTCTTACAGGAGCCTTATTACGCAAGGCTTTAGACCAAGATCTTTACATAAAATTTTCCATGTAGTCGAGTGATACAATCCCAATTGCTGCGAACAGTGACGGGTGGATTACGGTCTTCATTATCACTGGCTTTTCTATCACCACTAATAGTTCTTTTTAGGTCCTGTTTTAACTTGGGCTACATCCCTGAGGGCGTCGTCGTGGCGCAGTGGTTAGTGTATTGGACTCTGAAGCGCGATGAGCGAGTTCGGACCCCGATAGCACCAACGCCATCGAATGTTTATTTCGCACCGTCCCTCCTCGGCGGGGTACTGGTAAGACCCCCCGTAGTGTACTTGCCATGAAAAGGCTTCCCTACTCACGCCGATCGAAGTCGGCATTAAGCAGTAGGTCCCTTTTACCTGTGTAAAAAATTAAATCACATATAACATGGGTGATTGAAAGAAGCTTGGCTCTGGCCCTCCATGGGCAGCAAAGAAACATCCCTCGAGTCTGGAGAGAAGTCAACATTGTCTTCATCCACTAGATTGGTAAGCCAAGTGAACAACTTAAATCTTATCGCCCTATCTGCCTAACATCGTTCCCATTAACAACAATGGAAAAACTGATAGGGCTCCATAGTAGAGGTATCCTAGAGAATCATATACATATGTACATACCAAGCTACTGGGAATGCGCTACTTCACTTAGTGGCACGTGTCGAAAATAGTTTCACACGCAATGAGATCGCGATTTGCGCCTTTCTCGATATTGAGGGGGCCTTTGACAGTACTGGCTATGATTCGATCACCACTGCATCTTACAGAGGTGTAGATCATCCTACTAGTCATTGGATTAGGGCGATGCTTAATAGCCGTAATATATCGGCCACATCCGGTGTGGTCTCGGGACAGTATCGGCGGCTAAGGGGTGTCCACAAAGAGGAGTCCTTTCATCTCTTCCCTGGTCGACAGTTATCGACGACATACTCCATAAGTTAACCAATCTCAGTGCAAAGTTGAGCAAGAAATCCCTAAATTAATCGTTCAATTTCAACGCCTTCAGGGACTAGCGTGTCTTAGCACTACAGGCGCTATGCCTACCTGTCCTACGGCAGCTCAAGATGTACTGATTGGACTTATAGACCGCATCCTTTTATTAAAAAAATTGCGTTACGTAGTGCAATCAGAATTCTTCGCTCGGGAATAGGCCTACCATGTAAACCTATGGATCACATGTCCATTCGGCAACAACTTCCCGAGCTGGGAAGCTTGATTACCAAGGTCTCGGATGCATTACCACATACCTTAACTTTTGACAACAGACTTGAGATGTTGATCCCACACCGCTCAGCTTGGGCAACCAGTGACCCCTTGCTTAACGTCAAATGCTTTAGGTGGTACACCGATGGCTCCAAGATGGTTTCTGGCGTTGACGCCTTCATCTTTGGACCAAATCGGAAGATTTCGAAGGTCCTAGGAATGAGTCCCAGTATCCAAGCCATATTATATGCCATCCCAACATGCGTCAATCAAAACTTAGAGACTGGCAGCTCTTCTTCTTTTTCTTCTTTGGCGCAACAATTCATGGCGAACCTGGGCCTCCTTCAAAAAACCTCTCCAACTGGCACGGTCTTACGCCAGCAGTCTCCAGTGCCGCACGCCCAGTTGGTTAAGGTTCTCTTCCAATTGGTTGCGTCCCCTTAAGTTTGGCCATCCTCGACCGCGTCGCCCCTCGGGGTTAGATTCATAGACCTTCCGGGCCGGAGCTGTGTTTTCCACACGCTCAACATGACCTAGCCATCTTAGGCGTTGGATCCGAAGACGCCGTGCTATGTTCATGTCGCTGTACAGTCCGTACAGTTCACTGTTAAGTCTTCTCCTCCACTCCCCATTTATGCAGGTCGGGCCGAAAATCGCACGCAACATTTTTCTCTCAAAAACGACCAAGGGCCTCCTCATCCGCTTTCAATAAGGTCCATGTCTCTGCGCCATAGAGCAGGACCGGGATGATAAGGGTCTTGTATATGCTCATCTTGGTTTTTCGAGAGAGGGCTCTGCTTTTCAATTGCCTCCCGAGCCCAGCGGTTGGCAAGAGTTATTCTGCGTTTGATTTCGGCACTGATGTCGTTTCTGTATGTCACTGCGGAGCCTAGGTAGACGAAGTCCTTGACTACCTCGAAATTATACCTGCCAATATGTGCACCCTGGCCAAGACGCCGGTGGTTCGTGTCCTTTTTCGACGACAGCATATATTTCGTTTTGCCCTCATTTACCGCCAGTCCTATTATAGCCGCTTCCGTCTCAATGCTCGTAAAGGCCTCAATGACATCTCGCTGACTTCGTCCAGTTATGTCAATATCATCGGCATATGCGAGCAGTTGTATGGACTTGAAAAAGATGGTGCCCCTCATATTGTTCCTGTTATGACTACGTTTAACCGAGTAATACCAGTGATCCAAGAAGTAGTTCACCATAGATTGTGATTCTGCCAATAATGATGTTGACCTTACTGTTGGCAACCTCGACATAGAATTGATTTCATCAATTGCATCCTTCTTCGGTTCTTTGCTCTTCAAGTGCTAGGTCCTTCGATTCGTTTTTTTTCTCTACTAACGAAGGAGTAAAAAAAAAAACAAAGCAAAAGAACGACGAATTTGAATGGAGTACTTCTCAGTAACACTCTGTACCAGTTGGCTGCCAAATCTACCATCAGATCTTCCTTTCATTGCTTTCTACTCCACGTCCCGTTTATCCTGTAATCCCTCTATCATCATCTAACAAACACCATCCAGCACAAGCACAAAAGCAATGTAATAAACAAATATTAATCTTCAGTAATTTATTTGAAGGAAACGGAAGGACGATTCTACAAGATACTGATGTACCAAAAAAGATCGCGTAACCAAGAGAATAGGGATATTTGAATAACTTACTGAAGCACATTCGGTTGGATTTATGGTGATTAATTCTCATTTTGGGCCAAGACACGACAGACGAAGGGAACAAGCAGTCAAGGAAAATCGCTGGATGCTTCATAATTGATTTTAAATGAAATTTTATACAAATCTCATGTTCTTTATCACTGTTGGTCGTTGCCTTTCATTGAGTATGTACATGCATATCTTGTGCTCGTTAAGTTTTATGATGTTATTGTAAGTGGGAAAGATTTGTGATCTTTGAAAATAACGACAACGACCTTAACCACATAAACACACCCATAAGTGGTGGTGAAGAAACTGGCGCCCAACAAGAGGCTACCAAAGTCATAAACATGTTTACTCGCATCAATCCTGGAAAGTGACTATAACACACATTCTCGTTGTGTGCTCTAGTTACTCGCTATTGCCGGTCTTGATTGAGTGATTTTATGATAATTATGTGAATGCTACCCTAGTTGGTTGTTTGTTTGCCTTTAAATGCTTACATCTGAATCCTTTTAATGAAATGAATCGCTCAAAAGCAAAACGAAATTAATGCTCGACAACTTTTCAACAATTAACGCTGTTGTTGTCATAGCCACCTCCATCCAGAGAATGAAGAAAAAAGGACTAAGAAGGGAAAAAAACATTTTCGAAAAGAAAGAATCCTTCCCGGTCCCCTTTTCCATCTCGTAATCCTTTTTTGTGGAGCGTTTATTGCTCATACCAGCATGTAACACATTCGCTCGAGTTTCTAATCTCTAATAATGAAGCGCCTTAGTTTCTGAGCCGGGAAATTGCAAAGAATCATCCGCCAAACAAAACAACTGTAATAAGTGTGAAGAACTTGGTAATATCTACCATGGGAATTGTGGAGTTCTCATTTCGACTAAGAAACAAAAGAGAAAGAGGAGGAAAAAAAGGATTCGTGATTTGCAGTAACTAATTGGCGCCAGAGGGGTTGAAACTACTCAACTTTTCATCGTGTGCTGCACATAACCGTGCAATCAAAGAAATGGAACAGAGTAAAGACAAAGTGAACGTTAACCAGATCATAAATAGTATTTAGAAAACCGGAAATAGCAAGCGGCTCTGACGCGTTGCATGTTCCACTAGACAGAACGACAGAAAAACCTACCCTCCGCGCAATCAGAGAATTAGCAGCTGCCTGCTACTACTCGTACTACTGCTTCTGATGGTGATGGTGATTGTCACTGGAATAATTAAAACCAGCACCCAACCACCAGTCATCAGAAAAACAAAAACAATACAAATGCATTCGACTACCCGAACGAGTGGTGATATACATCCATTTGACTGGCGACGGCACCAAGGGAGCACAAGGACATCACCCGAACGGAAGAAACCAAGCGAATCTGAAATACTTTATGAAAATGTCCTCCTCCATTGGCAAATTATCATGCAACGTATGCAACCCCTAATCGCTGCCTTGCAATCCAGTCACGATTCCTTGTGGAATTCACAAATTCAAACGGAGGAAGAAGCGCGTGAATACTCGTATGTGTATGTACATATGTATGTGTTCATATCCTTCCGCAGAGACAATGTCAAAGATGAGAGAAATTGCAATCCGGGTGTTGTTTGCACATATTAAGAGAGTTTTTATTGTGTCACGCTAGCACTATTGTCGGGCGATAATCGAAAATATTATTCGTCGCGATTGGAATTTCAATATTTGTGCAATTTGGCGCAGGCAATAATCGTACCCTCTGGCACCAGATCACCCCCTAAAATGCCCACTCTACATGGAGTAAATAATTTTGCCGGAAACAATTTTCCACGAAATTTATGCAATGTACTTGGGGACGCTTGGTGTAAGCTGGAGCGAAGTTTCTTCGGCTGCGCTGGGGTGAGCGAACGAATGGATATGTGCGACTTAATTGGAGGCGAAACAAGTTACAGGCTTGTTTTTGAAGTTGACTCTTTGGGTGTCATTACTGCTAAATTGGATAAATTTTTGTTTCTGTTAAGGGCGGTTCTTGGAATTTGCGATTATTGCTGTCGCATTAGCTTGCTTTCGTAAATGTATATTGCGACCAAAGATGGAATTCGAAAAATGTATCCTCGTCGAGGAAAATAGGTCCATTCTTGGCTAAACGATAGTCACTGGTAAAAAAATGTATACACAAATGTTCAATTACCTTACTTACTTATCAGGTCGATTCATGGAGGATCTGAGCCTAAGCTATAGCTGCCTTCCATCCTTGACGGTCCGGGCACGCTGCTTCCAGTTATTAAGTCCAAGAGCGATGCGTTGCCATGTGATTTCTTCAATATCATATTAGAAATGATTGTGCAAAAATCACTGACCAACACAAGAGGCACAATTTATTTCCTCCCACAACTCCTCGCATTCGGCGAAAATTGGATTGGCAGTAAAAGAGAGCTAAACTAAATATACGCTGTCATCAAAAAAGGAGGCTCACCACCGACGTCTTAGCCAGAACGTTTGTATTGACAGATATAAGTTTAAGGTAGTTAAGAACTTCGTCTACCTTGGCTCCGCAGTGACCTGGAACAACGACATCCAACATCCAACCCAGAATCACTCTTGCCAATCGCTGTTTCTTTGGGGTTCAGGAGGCAATTGAGTAGTAGAGACAGGCAGAGTCTTGGACTTTGTCAAAAATATCTGAAGAGGGCCTTGGTCGTTTCGAGAGGAAAATTCTGCCTACAAACTTCGATCCGGTTTGTGTTGACGAAGAGTGGAGGATAAGATTTAACCAGGAACTGTCTGGGCTGTACTCTCGACATCGGCCTAGTACGACATCTGCGGATCCAACGTCTAAGATGGCTAGGCCATTTAGAGCAATTGGACAGCACAGCTTCGGCCCGAAGGGTCTTCGACTGGCGGAGGACGACCGCATCTAAGGTGGCGTACACAGATGAAAAGGGACCTTAACGAGCTCTGCGTGCGACTCTGGAAATAGCTAGCAAAAGATCGTACTAACTGGAAAGGATTGTTGGTTGAGGCTCAAGTGCACCTCTAACTGGCGCGCCACCTAACTAGTAATAAGTATGTTCGTTCCAAATCTTGTCAGAATTCTCCATCCATGCTGTGCACTCAGGTCAAGTCAAATGATTCGTTCTATCATAAGCGTCCTAGGCAAAAGACCACTGATTGCAAAAACAGTATCCCATTCTAGATCACATCCCATAAAGATACTTTTTAGTTGAATTGTACCTAATGGGTAGAAAAAAAAGTCCCTGCAAGCCTGAATGAATAGAAAAATTCTAGATAAGTCTGGTGTTGTATCAGTTTGTACATTTATAGTTTCTTACAGAAGTTACTTACAGAATTTTCTTGTCATCAGGTTGGCCTCACCCTTCATTGAGGATGAACTATGTATACCAGTTACAGAAAATGATATTAAATCTGATAACAGATTCCAACGAGTTCACGTAAAAAGCCTAGTTTGCCTTATTCTGTAATTCTCATTAATCTCGTTTTGTTACCTATTCGTCGGAGCATGTTTCCTCCTCGGTAAAATGTAATCCTCTTAAGTATTCTATTTCTTTGACCGAAAAAAAAGAAAAAGAATCAGACACTACCACCTCTACCACTAGCACGACCTGTGCCAGCCGACATCCCGTCATCGCCATACCCGGCATTCTTCGTTTCACTCGGTTTCCGTTCCCACTCCCAGTCGGTCTAATTTGAATCCAATAAAAGTTGGAAAAAAACAGGAACTAAACAGAATGTAAAGAAAACGAACAAGAAAATAAAAGAACACTCAATTCCAGAGGGTACTTAAGGGAACATCAGTACGAGCAGTAGCAACGGCAGGAAGAACCCGCCACACCATCAAGTTGCCGCTGCACCTTATCTTGTTCGTTCGTACCCGGCTTAGCCAGCACCCAGTAGCCAATACTACCACTTATTCCCGTCCAGGGGTTGTTTCGTGGATGTCATCTATTTTTTTTTTTTGGTTTCTGGTTTTTGTTTCTCTTTGGATGTAATGCCAAGTGTAGTAGGGAATTTTGTTCTCCATGAATGGATTACTCTTATGCCTGATGGTGATGGAGCAGAGGACGAGATTTAAGCGTTTTATCTCGTTTTTCCTCCACAACCACCATATCCGCCTTGTGCTAGATTGTATGCAATTCAAGAACAGTAGCCCCAAAAATGTTTCCAGATTTGGCAGGTTCAGACCCCTCCTTGCCCACATTCCTCTCCAGCGTGTCAGATTTACATTGATGTTGTGTTTCGCCTTTTCTCTTGTCTGCTACTAGTTTCGTGTTTGCTGTTTTTACTTTTTTCCAAATAAAGTTGCGTCCGAGCGTACACGGTACCTATTATGTTGCAACAAAGCAAAATCCGAATCGAAGGCAGCAAAACGAATTGTAAGCTAAAAAGATACCGACCAAGCCATGAGAATAAAACAAAATTGGAGAAGTACCAACGTTTCTTGTTTTTGCCCAAGCATTGGCGATATTTGTATTTCACTGTTTTCAAGAGCGATTTGGGAGTTTTGGTTCCTTTTTTACCCCTCAAATTTCCCAAAAATGATTTTTCGAAAAACAAGGAAAGGAAGTTGAGTGTACACATAGTACATACGTACATCTGCATGTAGTTAGGTTGTTGTTTGCGGTTGGTATGGCAAGATTGTTGTAAATTTGAATACAAAGTTGAAATGTTTTTTGCTGAGTTGGCCAGGAGCTGTGTAACCGAGGATGACGACGTATTGCACGCAATTATAATGTATTATGGGTATGTATGGGACATTGGCATTGATTCGGGAGTCGCAACTTTGATTTTGTTGGGAGTGGTACAAAGTTTTCATCCAATAAATTGGGTTGAAGGATATGTCGTACAATTTTGTTGCTGCGGAATTAGAAATGAGCGGAATCCGTTTCGGCTTGAGAGGGTGAAGTCATTTAAAATGTTTTGAAGAAGGTTTGAAACATCTTGGTTTGCGGAATTGTTCTAAAACTCCGCAAGTCATCGGACTTGTCAATCTATAGTTTAATAGCTTACTACTGGGTGAAAAAGTATGGTGACGGTTTTTTGTAGAGGGGTAAAAAAAACATTTTTTGCTACTGGAGGGGGGGTCTATCCCGCCCCGTTCAGGAGGCAGGGACAATTAAAAAAAAAATTACTTAATACGAAAAAAAAATTAAGGAACAAGGCCAACACTTGCAATGAAGCACTATATTACTTTTGAAAGCCAGAAACCTGTTCTTTAATGCTAATCTTAAACTAAATTATTTATGGTAACAGCTTTTGAAAAAGTTGCATGCAAACTCAAAATTTTTAATAAAAAACTTAAAGAAATAAACAATTTAGACCAATTTTTCTCAAAATTTTAAAATGAATTCCTAGACTGCTTTCTTGTGGTCAATGCTTATAACGATTCCGGACCTAATACAAAAAACCGGATGGTTTTATGTCTTCTGGTTTTGGAGAAAGGGGGGAGGGAGCGAGCAAACAGAGCAAAGAAGTTGATCGCGTTTAACATGGCAAACGCCAGTTTCGATCTCTGTCTCTACGCAATCCAAGTTGACACACAGCCTCTGCGTGGCCCCCTCTGGATAGCTACCCTGGCACCCGCCAGGTAGTGAAAGAGGAACCTGGCCCTCCAGGTTGGGGGTTGTGCTTAGGGGTAACATCCCTATCACGTAAAAACCTACTTGTTCAGAAGCAACCACAAGCCTCGGATACGGACGGATATAACGCTGACGACCCCTGCAAACGGCTAACGGACTTGAGAGTCTGCACCTGGAATGTGAGGTCCCTTAACAGACCGGGTGCAGGCCATCAATTGGAGCAAACCCTTAACTGCTATAAAGCAGATATAACCGCGCTTCAAGAAGTGAGATGGGATGGACCAGGCAAAAGACGGATGAAAAACTGTGACATCTACTACGGGAACTGCTACAAGGAGAACAAACAGCGCCTATTCGGGTGCGGATTCGTTATTAGAGGAAGACTCCGACAAAACGTCTTAAGCTTTCTAGATATAAGCGAACGCCTCATAACAATCCGCATCAACGCTAAATTTTGAAACACTAGCTTAATAGGCGCTCACGCCCCAAAGGAAGAAAAGGACAATCGACTCAAAGAAGAATTCTACGATCTCCTAGAAAGAACATATGGCCAATGCCCAAGCTACGACACAAAAATAGCTGATCAAAGAGGACATGTTTGAGTCGATCATAGGAAAGCATAGCCTCCATGACACCACATCCGACAACGGACCTAGGCTTTTTTATTTTTTTTTTTTTTTGTTTTTTTTTTGTTGAAGGCTTCTGCTATCCGCTGGAGCATTCAGACGCAATCACTGGTCCATTATACTCCAGACAGACACCTTACATTACTGCATTTTCTCCGTTTTCCGGAGAGAAATTTGATGGAGCTTCAGTGATGTAGAGCTAAGGGATTCGGCACACACCACGTCGGCTCCAAGGGTGCGCCACCGTGCGCGAGCAAAGGCGGGACAATCACAGAGGAAATGCTCTGCAGTATCATCCTCCTCTTCACCACATGCAGCACAGGTAGGCGTCTCACTGATGCCGAGAACGTAGAGATGCTTTGCAAAAGTGTAATGGCCCGTGATAACTCCCACAAGCCTTCTGCAGTCGACCCTCCTTAAAGACAGGAGGAATGCTGTAGATTTTTTGCAGACATCAGGGCATACGCGCTTAGTCATCCTGCACCTGGACAGTCCCTCCATCTACGGTTGTGTGTATTAAATACACAATCGTTATTGTAGGAATTTACCGTGGACGCAGGTAGACCTAGAGCGGGTTCAGGTCCTGAGAAGCTCTCCTCTGAACCCATTCTAGCGAGTTCATCAGAGGTCTCATTTCCTGGGATCCCAGAGTGGCCTGGAACCCATACATAATGAATTTAGTCTGCCGACTTTGTTCAAGAAGGACTTGAGTTCAAGCACTAATTTGGAGCTAGTTAAGGGGTTACTCAGCTACACAGCTTTTAATGCAGCTTGTTTGTCACTACAGACGCATATGCTTTCCCCCTTCCACCTGTGCTTCACAACATAGTGCATGGCCTTAAGGATTGCGTATATCTCTGATTGGAAGACAGGCGCATACTTTCCTATTGCGCGCTACGCAATATACCAGCTACGCCGAGTTGTTTTCATCGTTTCAGTTGCAGTTTCCCCTGAAGGAGTGTGCAACGAGCCGATGTCGATCTGATTTCCCGGGAAATGAGTCGCAAACAGTAAACTAAGAGTTTCCGCCTTAGACTCAGTAAAGGTACCATCAGATTTTCTGAGTGCATCTAGCCTAGTCGGTTTTCCCCGTTTGAGGACTTTAACCAACTTGCTAGTCGCACTCAGAGACTTGATCTCTTCGCAGAAGGTCCTATAAGAATCGTTCTTCGATTTACGAATAAGTTTCTTATATTCTTTCTGCTTCGAACGATACTTGTTCCAGTCATCTTCCGAATTCGATTTGAGCGATCTATTCAGAAGAATTCTGGCTTCCCCGCGAAGACTTTGGAGCTCGGCATTCTACCAGGGGACCAATTTCCTGCAGGGAGGTTTGCTGGCAGGACATGCGAGCTCAAAACAACTGGTGATGACGCTATTCAGGTTATGAACAGCGTTCTCTACCAATTGTTCCGTTCTAAGTTTAGGTAGGGCCTGAATGGATTTCTCAAGCTCTTCTCTAAACCGTACCCAGTCCGTCCTTCTCGGATTCCGTCTAGGTTGCAAGGAAGAGATCCCACAACCCAATCGGATTTCGATATATTTATGGTCCGAGAGCGTAGCATCAGGCAAGACTCGTCAGTTAATGATGTCCTTCACATATTTGTTGGATAGGGTCAGGTCAATCACCTCCTGTCGTCTTGTCGTAGCAAACGTTGGTTGAGAGCCAACATTGTTGATGGTAAGGTCAGACGAGAGAATGAAGTCTAACAGACGGTCCCCTCTTGTGTTACACTTGCTGCTGCCCAAAGCAGTGTTTTGGGCATTAGCATCGCAACATAAGATGAGACCAATCTTTTTGGCTTCACAGTACTCTACGAGTTCAGAGACTTCCTTCGATGGTGGAGATAGTAAGGAATCGTAGGGAAAGTAGGCAGCCGCAACGACGAAGTGTTCTATTGCTCCGTGCGTTTTGTAGATTACTCGAGCAGCCACCAGATCTTGTCCACAAAAGTGTCCAAGTTTGGTTGCCGATAGTGAATTCGATATGATGAGGCCGACCCTAGGCCTTTCGGATCGCTCATCATAAAGAATCGTAGCATCACGTATACCACCAAGGCCACATAGGCGTTTATTCCACACCCACGGTTCCTGAATGGATACGATGTGATGATTTGTTCTACTACATGCAATTCTACTACTTAAAAGAGCAGTAGCGGTCTTGCAATGCTGTAGATTGATCTGGATAAAAGCTATCCTGACCTTTTCAGAGGAGATGGCCGCCTCTTTATAAGAGAGCTGCTTCTCTCGACTCTTTACGGTCATTTGGATCTCCTTCTGGGAGGACGGAGGGTTTTGTTGTAGGATGTGCCCGCCTCCGAGGAGTGGTTTTTGGCTATCTTCACCTTCTGGCCTATGCTTTGATCCTTCTGGGTCACCACATCTGCCATTGGACCCCGATTTCCCACCGCCCCACCGGAGAGGGAGGCATCGCACACTCTCTCCCTAGCAAGGCTATCCCCAGCGGCGGTCTTCCGCTTACGGGAGCCTTTACCTTTTTCGGTTAAAGCACCTGCTCCCTTCGGACGACGGTTCGGGACAGCCTTACCAGTTCGAGGATTGCTAATTGCTAGGACCCGTAACGACTTCGCCTTCTGCGTTCGGAGTCTGCCTGTCAGCCCCGCCACCTTTTTCGGCGGCAACGCCGGCCATAGCAGAAACTTGACAGCTTCCGGCTCCGTCATTACCGGAACTGATCACGCTCTTACTGGGTAGTTGAACCTTCCCAGTAAGAGGAAGAGAGTTGGAGGCGCATGCCAAAAGTGCAGACATGCTTATGCCTCCTTCAGCAGCCTTTCCCAATCGCCGACGCTTTCCGCGCTGCGCACCTTCGAGAGAGGGGTGGAGCTCAGGAAGGAGGGTCGGATAAATTTCGGTACGAGATACCTCCGTCGACCTAACTCTCTTAACTGGTTCCCCCAGAGGTTTAGCCTCGACCATTGTACCTTCGGCTTTGTCAGCCTCTTTGCACAATTTTCGGGCACGCCTCTTACCTCTACTTTTTGGGCACTTAGCAGTGCATTCAGCAGTACGTCCCAATTCAGGGGCGCGTTCCACCTTTGCGGTTTCCCGTTCCGCGCCATCATTGGTGTCGCCTCCGCTGGATGCACCGCTCATGCTCAGTCGGATCAGGTGGTCAGACAGTGAGCCGCAGGGGCCGGTGTCGTTCCGGGCTGCCGTAGGGTTGAAAATGAATGCTGGGGCCTCCAGAATCCTTGCCCCGGCCGCGATCAAAGAGGTCGCGGGTGGATTTCCGCTGCTGCGAGTACCACCTGGACTACACAATTTCTCTTTTTTGTCCATTCATTTTTGGGTCTTCGAACCTTAGTTCGAGGTCTACGACCTCTTAAGCCTCCCGCCACGACAAGGCGCCCGAAGAAGGGAGGACGGACCTAGGCTAGTCGATTTCCTAGTGGGGCGTAACCTCCTTGTAGCAAGCACGCGATTCCCCCATCTCAACATCCACAAGGGTACCTGGCGGTCTTTTGATCAATCGACCACCAACCAGATTGATCATATTGCGATCGACGTCAGACACTCCTCAGTATTCTCGACGTACAAACCTTCCGAGGGGCCAACATCGACTCGCACCACTACCTTGTTGTAGCCAAGGTGCGAATGAGGAATCGAGTAGGACAACGTAAGTTTGACGTCGGAGAGACTACCAGAATATTTGCTGATCGTGCCTCCGAGGTGCTGGGTTTCAAACCGCCACCACAAACAAACCGCTGGTTCGATGAACAATACGAACAAGCCCATGCACCAAAACAAGAGGCATATAAAGCCACGCTGCAACGACGGACGAGAGCTGCTCGCGAAATCTATGAGCAGAAGAGAAGAGAGGAACACACGCTTCTCAGAAGAAAAAAGAGAGAACACGGAAAGCGTGAGATCGAAGAGATGGAGAGATACTTCCGCAGGAAAGACGCCAGGAAGTTTTACAATAAGGTAAAACGAACATGCCATGGCTACAAAGCCAGAGCGGCGGCCTGCAGGGATGAAAATGGAGAACTGGTAGTAGAGTCGCAGTCGATGCTGAGGATTTGGCAATACCACTTCTGCAGACTGTATAACGGCGATGATAGACAAGATACCGCTGTCAGGCAGAACGAGCCATTCGTAATGGACGACAATGAAACAGAATTTAGTCCACTAGACCTAGACGAAGTATAAATAGCGATATCAAGACTTAAGTCTAATAAAGCCGCGGGCGCAGACGGCCTGTCTGCTGAGCTTCTTAAGGCGGCTGGAGATGAGCTGGTAAGGTACATGCACCATCTCATTTGCAAGGTATGGTCGGAGGAAAGCATGCCCGACAAATGGAATGTCAGCATTGCTTGCCCGGTCCTTAAGAAAGGAGACCCCTATAACTGCGCCAACTATAGGGGAATAAGTCTCCTTAACATCGCATATGAGATCTTCTCTGCCGTATTGTGGAACGCAGATCTTGGAGAAGACCCAAGAAAATACCAAATCGACACTCACCACCTCTCCGTCCATTTCATGATGAGCTATACAAAGCCATGTCTAGTTTTAACATCCCTGCCAAAGTCGTCCGACTGTGCAGGCTGAAAGTGGAGAATTCTCGCTGCTCCATCAAGGTCGGTAATGAGCAAAACCGAGACCTTTGATGTTAAAAAAGGATTTAGGCAAGGTGACGCGCTGTCATGCAACTTGTTTAACATCGTGCTTGAAAAGATCGTGCAAGAGTCACTAGCCAACATAAGAGGTACGATTTATTTCAAGTCTACGCAATTGCTTTCGTACGCCGACGACATTGACGTGATTGGATGGACACAGCGAGACGTCAATGAGGCCTTTGTAAGCATTGAGGTAGAAGCGGCTAAGATGGCTCTCAGGCTTAATGAGGGTAAAACCAAATATCTGCTTTCATCTAAACACCGACGAATTGGCCAGAACGTCACCATGTGCGGATATAACTTTGAAGTGGTCAAGGAATTCGTCTACCTTGGCTCACTGATGACCGGCGACAACAACACCAGCGTTGAGATAAAACGCAGAATTAATCTTGCCAAGGGCTGTTTCTTTGGTCTCAGGAGGCAATTGAGAAGAAGAGCCCTCCCTCGGAAAACCAAGGTGACGCCATATAAGACCTTAGTCATCCCATGGCAAAGGACTAACAAAGGCCTCGTAGGGGTAGCATCTATCCGACGGATGCTGGCCTGCTAAAAAGCGAGAAGAGCCACCGTAGTCGAATATCTTGCGGCACTGTTAGTAAGTCCTATCCCCACCTCCTCGTGGTGCCATCTGGAAATTCCCTCTGGAAATTGCAGACGGGGAAGGGCGAATGGCGAGCCTCCTGCCCCAAAAAACAGGTTTAGTCGGTTGGGCTACGGCCTAGTAAGCCGTAACCGTAAAAATACCTCAAACTCCGAAACAACCACAAGCCTCGGATACAACGGACCGGATTTATGTTGCCGACCCTTGCAAAAAACGAAAAAAGGACAATGATCTTCGGCTTTGTACGTGGAATGTTAGGTCCCTAAGCAGGCCACGTGCAGCCGAACAACTTGCGGACGCCCTAGACTGCTATAAAGCGGACAGAACCGCCATCCAGGAAATGCGGTGGAATGGACCGGGTATAAAGCGGATGAAAAACTGCGATATTTACAACGATTGTTTGGATGCGGATTTGCTGTTCGAGATGGACTAAGGCAAAAAGTCCTAAGCTTTCGGTATGTGAGCGAACGCCTCATAACAATCCGTATCGAGGCTAGATTTTTTAACATCAGCCTGATCTACGTCCACGCCCCCACGGAAAACAAGGATGACTCCGCCAAAGATGACTTCTACGATCTCCTAGACTGAACGTACGCCCAATGTCCCAGCTTTGACATCGAAATTGTACTAGGAGACTTCAATGCTAAGCTGGGTAAGGAAAGCATCTTTGAACGAGTCATCGGCAAACATAGCCTACACGACACCACCTCCGATAACGGACACAGGCTGATTGATATTGCTACAGGGCGAAATCTCTTCTAGCCAGTACGTGCTTCCCGCACCTCGATATACACAAAGGCGCATCGCGATCGACGTCAGACACTCCTCCACTATCCTTGATGCTCGAACTTTCCGAGGGGCTAACATCGACTCGGACCACTATCTTGTAGTAGCCAAGATGCGCTTACGGATATCACGAACGCAGCGGAGTAGAGTAAGAATAAAAAGTTAGGACGTCGGAAAGCTACTTTCGCCAGAAGCCGCTCGTGCTTTTACCGATCGCGTCTCCATTAAGCTCTCCAATACACCTCAGTCCTCCACGCAATTAATAGAACAGCAGTGGAGCCTTTGCAAACAAGATCTGAAAAGCACTGCATCCGAAGTTTTGGGTTTCAAAGCTCCACCACGAAAAAAACACCTGGTTCGAAGACGAGTGCAGGAGGAGCATAAGCTTTGTAGAAGAAAGAAGAAAGAGCACGAGAAGCGCGCGATTGAGGATTTGGAGAGGTGTTACTGCAGGCGTGACGTTCGAAAGTTTTATCAACAGATAAAGCGAACATGCCAAGGTTATAAAGCCAGAACGGAAGCCTGCAGGGATGAGAACGGACAACTAGTAGTAGAATCGCAGTCGATGCTGAGAATATGGAAAAACCACTTCTGCAGACTGTATAACGGCGATGTAGAGCGAATGGGCACCACAGCTCCAGCCCGGAGAGTCTTTGAATCCAACCCCGAGGGACGAAGAAGCAGAGGACGGCCGCACTTAAGATGGCGCACACAGGTGGAAGAGGATTTCAGCCAACTGGGTATGCGGCAATGGAAAAGGCTTGCAAAAGAACGTGCTTGATGGTTGAGGCCCAGGTTCACCCCGAACTGTAGCGCCCACTAAGAAGAAGAAGAAGTTGGAATTTCTGGATATCTGGTCCCTTTTTCACGCCTGTTTTTATCGCTATATTTGGGATGCCGTCAGGTCCGAGTGCTTTCTTATGGCCTATATTCCTGCATGCTTCGTGCAATTCCGCCGTAGTTATTGGCGCGATCCGGTCCACTCTAATATCCCTCTTGGCGTTGCCCAAGGTAGATTGTCTATGGAGAAAAATATGCCCTACTATCCTTCCCAGCATGCGAGAGTTCTTTTAATAATTTGTCACTCAGGAACCCGACTGGAAATTAGTTCAGTATATGTACATGTCATGCCATACATGTATGATCCGCACAGGATCCGCTTAAAAGATTCATACCGGATGCATTCCAAAGATCCATACCGGATCAGTTTTAAAGATCCATCCACCCATCATTTTCTCAGCAGTAATAGAAAATGATATATCCGATGACTACAGTACATCATTTGGTTTTAACGAAAAGCATACATCCGAATGCTGCACTCCTCAGGACTCCATCATAATAGCAAAGAAAGCGAATGAATTAATTCGTGCCACCGATTGGACTTTTTTTTTTTAAATTTATTGTTTAATAAGCAATATTACATACAGAAGGGATCAGACAAAAAACTAACTTTAGTAGGTATGATGATCCAGTTCAGGACATCGGATACAATATTGATTTAAACAACGTATCGAAACGGTATTAAGATTTGTAGTATTACAATCTGGTAAGGAACTGATCAGATGACCGGATCAAGGGATAGGATATTACGGTCTGATCAGTTCTTGATCGAATGGCTATATCAACGGACAGGGTACTGTAATCTGATCAGAAACTGATCAGATGGCCGTATTACGGGAATTCTGATCCGGACCTGATCATATTCCGGGTTCCCTCAGCTAATTTCCAGTCGGGGGCTGATGTATTGTCATAGTGCGAGATCCAGCCTTTCTTGGTGAGTTCGGGTCGCACATCGAAAACTCGTGCTCGCAGCCTCTACATGACGCCAACATAGAACTGTCCGGTCACTGTGTGGTAAGTAGGAACATATTCAAGAAGAACGATATCGCGAATAACGATCAAAATTCCCTTCAGTCGCGACTTTGACTTCCGCGCTTTCTTTTTCCATTCAATGTTGACTTCGTCTACGGGTTTCGGTAATTTTCGAAGGACTTCCGGGGGGTTTTCACCGGATTTAGCTAAAAATTAAATCACAACACGTTACTTGTAATTTTTACGATGCCACTAACTCAGTTTTTTTTTCGATAAATTACGCGTTGTAGACTTCAGCCTTGGATGAAGACTAAAACAATGGGCCTCCTTTCTAGACAGATGCTGTCGAGTGACACAGTATTGCCAATTTTCGAGCTATGACTAAATTCCCAGCCCTTAATTGCTAAATCTCGTATTCTGCTATGCAATTGATTTAGAAAATGTTTGTATTCAAACCCTCAAATAGGGTGTCAAATATTGCATAGCAATTAAAGGGAAAATGAATAAATTGACATGAAATTGGATGTAAGTATTCCACTTAATAATTGATAAAATGTGTGCTACATAGACTTTGATGTCAAACTTTAAATTTACTAAATAGGGGGTTCAACTTTATATGGAAATAGTGTTTGCCTTTCGCCAAAGAAAATTAATGAAGACAACACTTTATGAAATTAGTATGAACACGGAACAGCTCTTCTCCCTAATCTGGATACATCTGCTGTCCGGAGCCTGTTCGTGGAAGACACGAGTTTCGCATGTCGCCAGCAATAATCCCCCAACAAGGTGTTATTCATATCTTCCACATGCATCTTAATCCAGAAACGAATATATCTTCCACGTCTACCAATCACCTTTTCGTCCTTTTATTCTATGATACCCATTCTGTGTATAATAATTGAGCACCATTCAATGGTTTTGGTAGAGACCGTCGCTATCGGTTGTGGGAATGTTCCCACGCTTCTATCAACATCATCTCTTCATCGTGCTCATTCAGTCTCAATAGCAGTGTAGTGGCCTAATCCAGGTCAGCTATTGATTGTTACAAATTTCCAACTCAAAAGGCCAACAAACAAAGGACACGACAGCATAACAAACCTCCTGCACAGGTAGGTGTATGCACATCCACCAATTAGTATGTTGAATGCCTACGTTCGTTATTCCAGTTTTTTTCTTCTTTTCCTTTATGTTTTTTATTAGTGCTCCTCATTCCTTTACACGTCCTTCCGTCATGTCCATGTGCCTTCCAAACGGTGAAATAATTCTTCAAATCGATGTTAGGACTTGCGATTTTATACACCAGTGCTTAGGTAGATTCAGCGCAAAATACAACGGGGGGTGCTAAGGGAGAGGACCGAAGGACTTGAGGATTATCAAACGAGCATGGCCCCGGTCAAAGACCTAAGGTTAAAGTAGGCCAAGAAGATGGCGATGACTATGACGTTGATGACAAAGAAGACGAAGACGAGGGCGAGGACAACGAGCACGATGAGAACGAGGACGACGACGAGTACACTGACATGTATTGTTCCTTTGTTTAGTTCCCGATGACACATGTTGTAGATGTGGAAAATGTGCATAGGCAAGGCAACAGCAAACCTGTGCCAAGCGAAGAAAGGTGCATTCATATGCACATATCTACACACAGGCACTGGTAATACTTGTGGGCTTATGGAAATGTAAGGCTGTCAACAGAGTTCAAAGGTACTCCATACTCCATGCACCATGTTCAGGTGTCCTTTAGTCATTATTTTCTCACACACAAGTGCGATGGGTAATTGCGTTCCGTGGCAAGGAAAGAATCGGATTAGAAATGAGAATGAGAAAATTGGAATTGGAAAAAAGGAAAATCCCGAATGGGGGCAATGATGATGCGACTGACGTGGAGGTTTTTGCAGAACGACTGTCATTACTCATGCTCACACTACACAATCAAAGGGATGGTAATTGGGTTTTGCATTTGACAAGTATTGCAATAACAGCATTGGTGTAGTAGGATGGAATCCTCAAGTTGGGTGGTAAAATCAATACTTTACTACATACTCCGCCATGGATGGATACTAATTAATAATGCATCAGAGGGTGGAAAAAAGATCGAGTGGAAGGATCGTGTATGGAGTCTTCGTCAATAGTTAATAAACTCGTATCCTGTTCGAAGTTTCATGAGTGTGTGTATGTGTCATGTTTAGGACTTTAAGCCGCTTTAAGAGGATAAATTGGAAATGACAAGTAACATAGGATGTGTCACACCAACATAAAACACCGCACATATTCAATTTCCCTTGTCGATGTCTGTCTCGATGCCAATAAAAAATAACGCTAACGCTAACAGTAGCAGTGGTAGCAGCAGTGACAGCAGCATCCTTACTCTGGCACGGTTCACATGCCACATAGTAGGTCGTCCTTCACATCCTGCTTCTGCATACATAGTTGTAGTCAATGTCGTTGTCGTTGCCGTTGTCGTCATCGTCCTCATAGTCATCGGCGGTATTCATATGCAGAGAAGGATTTACTGGCGTATTACTTGCCCTCAATGATGATGATGATGATGATGATAACGATGAGGATGGTAACGAAGATAGTAGTAGACGTAAGCATACAAGCTGGATGCTTGCCCAAGTCGAACCACCAAAGTGAACCATTATGTCTGGTTGACAATACACAGCTATTGTCCCAAACGAAAAAAGGACATTTTCCATTTTTTTCCTCTTTTTTCTTAACTTCTTCAACCGTACTCCTTCCTTTCATTCTTCAGTCAACCGCTTACTTGGACTGCTTCCTCGCCGTTATTATACCCGTATAGAAGCTCAATTGGGAACAGGCGGGCGTCCACTTGGAGGACTAGGAGTGCATGATCATCTTGGGCAATCATTGTCTGAATGTCTGATTGCCTGACTGGTGCAATCCAGCTTCTTTCGACAGCATTGTCTGGTTGAGCCTTTGGGGTTCGCTTATTCTTTCATGCATATCTGCCCGACCACCACATCCTCATACATAGGCACATAGGTAAGCCCTTTCACCTTTATGTATTGGTATTCGACAACATTGCGCGACGACTGTGTACATATGCATGAATACTAATGAAAGTATCATCATAACATACATATGCAGATCCGGATAGAAAAAGAATTCTCATTCTCCCAAAATCCCATTGTTCCATATCCACATCATTATTACTGTCCTCATGTCTATTCTGTGGCAGATATAGCCCAGCTCAATTGAATCCTGTATGGCATTGTAGATGCATGCGATATATGACTTTAGACACAACTTCAGTCCATCTTACTGCTTACTCAGCGCACACAGTGGTAATGACGGATGAATCTACTTTGGCATGCACACACGGAATATAAATTCTAAAGTTAATTTCCCTCTCGAAGGCTTCAAGCAATTCCTCCGTTTTCTTATAATTCCTTTCATCTTTCCCCATTCCCGACGTCCCATTTATCAGGTATAAAGAAAAGAAATATTCTAAAAGAGAAGACGAAGATGTCCTGCAGTAGCGGTAGGTCATTTTCTCAACTGATAATCAATAGTTCTTCTGAACCGAATGATTACGAATTCACGTTTCCCATTCTTCGAGCCTTTTACACGGACCATAGTTACGATTTGCATCAGTTTTTCATTCCAACGCTGCACGGAAGAGGGTATAGGCAGCAAGAAAACAAAAAGGAAAAAGAAAATACCGAACCGCCCCTGCAGCTAACAGTTACTATGGCAAGGATATCCTTTAAGCTCAAAAGAGATGCCAGGATAATCGACAGAAGGCAGGCGAACCCACATTCGGAATTTATTTCCATAACAGATTTATCGCCAAGGACAACTCCATCGTTTGGTTAACTCTCGCCTACCTCGTGAAGCCAGATATTATTTTTATATCCTTTCCTTCTTCCGTTCAATGTAAGGGGTAAACGTCCTCCTTAACCCCGTAGCTTGACGTTTTAAGTGAAGTCAGTGAATGGAATTTTCCATCCTTCCTTTCCTCGATGCGAATTCCTTGCCGTAATATGATTGATGGGATTATGCTTACTTTGACAAGGATAACGATTGAGCCGAGAATGCCACGGTATGCTGAATTCGGTTTCGTTTTTATTTCACTTGGATTTTACGAAAATCTAAATCACAATTAATCAAGGAGAGAAGGAGATGCGAGCGTGGGTATGCCGGCTGTTGTCATGGCACTGCTGTACGGAAAAGGGTTGATTTTCTAGATATTACCAGGAAGTTTGTAATGATTGGGTATTCGCCAAACGAAACCCCCAGGAATTGGCTATTAAAAGAAAAACCGCAATTTCTAGAATCATTTTTCACTTGAACTTGATCTCTGGGTTGATTTGGTTTTCGTAGCGCATGTGGGTTGAATTAGGATCGAAGTTGGACATTTTCGAAATAAATAATTATCCTTGATTTAAGGACGGCATTCCAGTGAAAATTTATCCGTAATGAAGCGGTAAATGCTAGGCATTTACGTACGTATACTACTCAAGCCTTTCGTTATCCTGTCACATGCAAATAGCACTTATTCCTTGTCATTAAGTGCACTCTACTAGTACACATACATAGTATATGTACTACATAGTATACAAGTGTGCAATTTGCACGAGAAGCACCCCTTTAATGGTGCTGACGTGTACACAACTCTTCCGGTAATCGTATTTGCAATCTGCAATCTCGCGTTCATTTGTTGACTCGTCTTCCTGTCAAATGTTTGCATTTTAAACCTTTTAATCGTCAGCCATGTTGGCGTACGGCCTACTATTTCCGCTTTGTCCTGCAATAAACGTATTAGGGGATGGCCCCGCTACATTTCGATATATGTCAGACAACTGCCATTCGCCATATTGATGGGCATGCCTGCGCAAATCCTTGAGAAATTTACATACAAATGCATTTTACTGTAATTACAAGAAACAGGTTTGCATGCCCGATTGTAATAAAATAATAGTTGGGTGGAGTTGTTGATAAATTTACCGCACGATATACAATACATACAGGATACGGGGTTGGTTGGCTCATAGATATGTACATATATGTATTCAGGACGGGTTGGGCAGGGGTCACACTGTGTGAAGGTCAAATAAGAAAATGAACTTGAGAGGGTCCTTGAGAGGTTCTCTTTACTTTGATGTAGTGTATGTAGATATATAAATATTTAAGGACGAAGTTCAAGGTTAGAATTTCGAACTGTTGATTCGAGTGACTTGAATAGAAGGTGTGGACATTGGTTGATACCAATTTATGTAAGCTGATGTCATGGAATTATGTGGTTTGGTATTGTGAAAAAAGAAATACCAAAGAAATAATAACTAGAGCCAAAAGCTTCAGACCAATTAGTCTAACATCCTTCCTGCTAAAAAGCATGGAGAGACGAGCGAAAAGTTGCCCTTCGAATGCAGATGCAACATGCTTACCAGCGCGGAAAATCCTGCGAGACTGCGCTTCAGAACCTAGTTGGAAGAATTGAATGCGCGCTCGAAAGGAAAGAGTACGCGTTGGGCATTTTCATCGACATAGAGGGAGCTTTTGATAACGCAACATTTGACAGCATGTGCAACGCTGCCTGGATCCTATGGATCAAGGCAATGCTCATGCACAGGACATTGACCGCTGATGCAGGCCTCGACCAGTATGTCAAATCCAGCGTAAGCAGGGGCTGCCCACAAGGTGGCGTCCTGTCTCCGTTGTTATGGTGCATGGTGGTCGATTCTCTGCTTGATGCTCTCAATGCCTCTGGAATCTATGTCCAGGCCTATGCGGATGATGTGACCATTCTTTCTGTAGGCTCATGTTTAGCGACTGTCCGTCTCAAAGCACAGGCGGTGCTAAATGTGATCGATGATTGGCTTACTAGAAATGGGCTGTCAGTCAATCCTCTTAAGACCGATGTCGTTCTCTTTACGAGAAGGAGGAAAAATACTGACATGACTCAGCTGTATACTAAAAGGCACTTCCATCCCGATATCCAAGGAGGCTAGTTATCTAGGAGTCATCTTAGATAGCAAGCTTCTTTGGTCAAAGCATGTTGAGTCAAAAGCCACCAAAGCGTTGTCAGATTTCTGACAATGCAAAGGAGCTTTTGGCAAAACATGGGGTTTATCACCGCTCCAAATTAGTGCTTGAACTCAAGTCCTTCCTGAACAAAGTCGGCAGACTAAATTCATTAAGGCTTGTATGGGTTCCAGGCCACTCTGGGATCCCAGGGAATGGATCTCTGATGAACTCGCCAGAATGGGTTCAGAAGAGATCTACCTGCGTCCACAGCCATGCGGCCTTGTTGTTCCTCAGTTTCTGAACAGCTGTGCCGACTTCTTCGATGCTGGGTGGGAGGATTACTTCAGCGGCTGGAGTAGGGATTTCCTCGGTCCCTAACACTCTCTCTTGGCCATGCCGTTAAGCAGCTGCTGGAAAGGCTGCTTAAATACATCCACTATTCCCTGCTGGTCGGTGACAAGATTACTCTCGCAGTTTCGAAGAGCCTGGGTGCCCTTTTTGAACCCTCCTGCAAGGCCTTTGGCTTTCTTGTATAAGGCTCGTTCTTTATGTTTATCCCTAGACTCCTCAATATCCTTGAGCTGGGAGGCTGCGAAGATTCTTTTATTTTGTTGCAGTAGTTTTTTCTCCTCTCTTCTTCTGGCTCGGTACTCTTCTTGCGCTGCCCCGGTTTTCCTCTGCAGCGCATTTTGGTACGCCTCGTCGGTTGCTGCCTTTTTCTGCTCACACTCGCCATCATACCACGGGTTTCTTGTACGGGGTGATAGGTATCCTAAGGTGGTTTCGGCTACTTGCTGAATGGCTGAGCGGCAATGCAGCTATATATTATTGGCATTTGTGTTCGACGTAGGCATACCGTAGGGTCTTTCGCTCAGCTGCTCCCTGTAGACTCTGGCAACCTCTGGTGTGCTCAGGCGCCCAATGTCGAACCTCCTCCTGATGGGCTGGTGCAGCTTTCTGACATTGGACAGTTGAGCTCGAATCTTGCTGCTACGAGGAAGTGGTCAGAGTCGACATTTGCCCCTCTGAATGTTCGCACATCCAGAATGTTTGACGAGTGCCTTGCGTCAATGAGCACATGGTCGATTTGCTTGGCGGTTCGACCGTCCAGAGATCTCCAGGTTGCTGTCTGGGTTCGCTTGCGAGGGAATCTTGTGCTACTTATCACCGCATTACGAGCTGTCGCAAAGTCCGTGAGTCGGAAGCCGTTATCTGTTGTTGTATCGTGGAGGCTGTGCTTTCCGATCACTCCGCCAAGGGTGTTCTCCTTACCGATTTTGGCGTTGAAGTTCCCGAGCACGATTTTTATATCGTACTCCGGACAAGCTCCGTAGGCGTTGTCCAGGAGGTCATAGAAGTCCTCCTTGATAGGGTCTTCAGCCTCGTCAGTAGGGGCGTGTGCACATATAAGGCTGATGTTATAAGATCTGCCTCTGATGCGGATCACAGCCAGGCGATCACTTATAGGTTTAAAGTTGATGACCTTCGACCTTAACCGCTTTCCCACGACAAATCCGCAACCTTTTGTGACAGCTGTAATATGTATAAGTCGCAATTTTTCTTCCTAATCATACCGTTTCCTATCCAGCGTATTTCCTGGACCGCAGTAATATCCGCCTTGTCCAGCGTGAGGATTCCTTCTAGTTTATGAGCAGTACAGGGTGTACAGGGTTCTGACATTCCAGGAGCATACTGGCAAATCGTGTTCCTTTTTCGTGCGTTCTCGTCGTCGAGTATCTTGCTCATTCATAACTCGTGTTTTTTTTTTTTACGTGGGCGGATTGTTAGCCCGCCGCACAACCTCCATTCTGGTCGGGGTTTTGTCGCTGCATACGTTTGTTCACCTCCCACCGGTTGTTGAAGAGGCTATCCAGAGGGCGCCGCGAGGAGGCCGTATGTCAACATGACCCGGGCATTTAAACAGGGATCGTTGCTGGCATCTCGCCAGGTTGAGAGCGATCAACAACTTTACCCTGTATGTCCGAGCCCATGACCTCGGAAAGTTTGCGGCTGTAAGACATCACGGGGCGCTGGACGGAGTCTTCTTTCCCTCGCTGGAATAGGATTCAGGTTAACTCCACAGATAAATCATTACTGTGTACCTCATGTTCACACTTATGGTCGAGCAACACCAGTACCGGGGAATTGTTTAGAATCTCATTAAGTCTCCGTCCTGCCTCTTCTTGCTGAGTTGACCACATGAACTCCCTGTTCGTCTTCATTAGCTCCGTCATGGGTGCTGCCAACCGTGAGTAGAGTCTGATCAACTTTCTAAAGGAGCTAGTAAGGCCCTGAAACTGTCGCACTTCGTGTATATTTCGCGGTGTCGACAACTCCCTGATGGCTGTCGTCTTTCATTCGCTCGGCTTGAGACCATCTTTGTCGACCTCATAACCAAGAAACTCGATATCAGTTAAAAATGAAATAAATTTTCTTATATTGGATGTAAGTCCGAACTCCTGCAGTGCCTTTAAGAACCTCTGCAGCTTGTCCTACCATTCTCCGACCGGCTTGCTGGCTATAATGGTATGGGTCAGGTAAACCGCTGCAGAGGATTTTTTCCTTAAATGCGCTTTATTTTCCTCCTTGAATGCACCAGCATAATAGCCGATGTGGTCTCGTCTAACAATATTGAACAACATTCGAGGAGGATACTACAAACGGACTTTTAATATGTAATTACATTTAATATGGAATTAATTCCTTGGAATGTTCCAGTAAAACTGTTTAAAGAGATCGTAGGCACATATAACCTTATGAGTTGCCCATACAACAGGGGAATGCGGCTACACAACTTCGTAGGTAGGACACAAAGACGTTGATTAATCACTCGGCCTTATGTGGTAATATCTCTGTCAACAACTTGTTTTCGAAAATATTAGTCTAACTAATCTGCTGTCGGGCAATCATGGAAGTCGGCCCTTTTAGTCGGAATTAATTGTCACAACAATCCTGTGAATACAAAATACTCGTGCTGGTGGTTATTTCATCCTTGCACCATATCCATGGTCCTTGTTAAAGGTTTAACAAATAACCGCACATTAGTCAGTGTGCCCGCATCTCATCCTTTTACTCTCCTAGTTACCTCAATAGTTTCCCACTTACATGTATGGGGAGGTAAGTCAAAGTTCATGTCTACGAGTAACACATACAATCCTCCCTTAACGCTTTAGAGGAGATCTCAAATTTATTTATGTCCTTTCGTGTGGTCATTGCTTATTCAAGGTCAGTTGGTTTGGCTAACCAGACAGAAATATATACTTACATACACACCCTGACGAGGTATCCGGAATTCAGAATCAACCCATTACTGGCGTGTACAACGTACTACCTGCATGGAATAAGGTCCTGCTTGTGGTTTTGTTGTGGATTGTTGCTCTGTTAGCGATATTTAACGGTTCTCCATTGTAATGTCCATCGATTTATCAGAAGCACGAGTAGTTCCCGTACCGGTTCTACTCGTAGTCCCAATGAAAAATGTAACATAGTCTCCCGGGTGATATGTATAAGCATTATACGAGTATACCGACTGGAAGCAAACACCCTTATCTATCTACTGAGATACATTTTATGGACCATCTTCCATCATGTGGCTATGGAGAGACGAGTCAAGTCCCAATATCCCAATAGTCCACCGTAGAGTACAATGTAATATAAGATGAAATTTTCGAAGACCTATAAAGGCACGAAGACCTAGTGAGCAGAGGGCGTTCGTGCGACAGGAAATTCCGGCAGTTGCAATGATATGATTGAATGCCCTCACGCCAGGAAGACGCTTCCTACCGAGAAAACACTAAGTAGTCTAATACGAGCACCTACAACTATCTTTACCGCCGATGATGATGGTGCTCACGTTGCTTGGATAGTTTTAAAACAGTTTCCATGCACACTCGTCCTCCTTCTCATGCACTTAAGGTCCTTGTAAGCTTACATATTGTTTGTTGTTTTCCGCATTGACTGTGTACATGTTTGGTCGATTTTTATGTCCCTCTCCGGTAGCGTTGCTCTTGCAGGAAGCAACGAAAACTGCATCACATCGCCTGTAAGAAATGAATCATTTATTTACTCATTTTTTTCTGTTTCTGATAAGAAGGATATATGGTACTGGGCATGGTGTATTGTAAGATGTAATAAAAAATTCAGAAGATCCAGTTATCGAGCACGGTCGAAGGAGGTAATGTAACTACTATACACTCGATGCTATTAAATCATCTTATTGCATCATTTACGACGAAACTCGGTTCGTGATGTCGTCGTTTAATGTCTTTCTTCCCGTGCACATTCTGCGAAAACATGATCGACCATCTCGTCATCCGCCTTGATCGTGGGTGAAAATCCCTCGGATGGGGTAGACAGAATTTGGTATTCCATAAAAGTAATCGTAAAGTAATTATACCGTCAATAACGAGAGGAGCAGTGCTTTTTCCGGGGTGAAAGAGCTCGAGGTTTTGAAAATTTGACTTTTGATTTTAACAGACCATCTGACGTGCTCAAATCGGTGGTTAGGAACATTCAGGACGATGAAAGCTTAGACTAATTTGGAAAGTAATAGTAGCTGCAGTTTTTTTTTTTTTTTTTTCTTTTCTTGTTTTTTTAAGTTCGCGCATGTTAAGGTGTTTATATTCTTATAATGTTTATCACACAACCTGAACGGAGTGCAGAGGTTTGGTCGTAGATGTTCGTTCACTACTCTCCAAGGGTGGTTGTCCTAGATAGGACGTGAGGAACCGACCGAATTTTCACGTTGGTTGTAGTTCTCAGCAACTGTTCCATGCACTTATGGTGTTATATTAGAATTGCACACACAGAGTATGAATTTAAATTGGCCATATACTGTGAGTCGGACAACTAGTAGTGGAGTCACAGTCGATGCTGAGATTGTGGAAGGACCACTTCTGCAGACTGTATAACGGCGATGATAGTCAAAATGCTGCCGTTAGGCAGAACGAACCGTTCACAATGGACGAAGACGAAAGAGAATCCCGTCCACCCGACCTAGCCGATGTTAAGATAGCGATATCGAAACATGCACCAACTCATCTACAAGATATTGTCGGAAGAACGCATGCCCGATGAATGGAATCTCAGTATCGTCTGCCTGGTCCATAAGAAAGGAGATCCCTATGACTGCGCCAATTACAGAGGGATAAGCCTCTTGAACACCGCGTACAAGATCCTCTCTGCCGTACTGTGTAAGTGCCTGAAACCGTTCGCGGATAATCTGATAGGTTCCTACCAGTGTGGTTTCAGGCCAGGAAAATCCACGATAGACCAAATATTTACACTACGGTAGATCTTGGAGAAGACCCATGAAGTCCAGGTCGACACGCACCATCGCTGCTCCATTAAGGTCGGAAGTCAACTAACCGACCCCTTTGATGTTAAAAAAGTTTTAGACAGGGTGACGCACTGTCATGAGGTGCGATCTACTTCAAGTCCACACAATTGCTTGCCTACGCAGATGACATTGACGTTATTGGACGTACAAAGCGAGACGTCAATGAGGCGTTCGCAAGCATTGAAGCAGAAGCGGCTAGAGTGGGTCTAAGGGTAAATGGGGACAAGACCAAATACATACTGTCATACAAGAAAGACGCGCAACACCGACGTCTTGGTCAGAACGTCACCTTCGGCAGCTATATTTTTGAAGTAGTCAAGGACTTCGTCTACCTTGACTCGATAGTGACAAGCAGCAACGACACCAGCGCTGAGATAAAACGCAGAATAACTCTTGCCAACCGCTGCTTTTGCGGGCTCAAGAGGCACGGGGTGGCCGTGGTGCAGTGGTTAAAATCATCGACCGCCGAACGGAAGGTCTATAGTTCAATTCGCTTCATAGCCAAGAAAAAGTAATTCCCATACGGACAAAAGTATGCAACGCAGTTGTGAATGGAAAGTTACCAGGTGTACTGCTGCAGGCATAACACTCACAGTATATGGTCAACTGGAATTCATCCTGTGCGTATGCAATATTAAAAAGTGCTTGAACGAATTAGTACGGCCTACAACCAAAAAAAAAAACGCGGAATTCGGTCGGCTCTCGTCCTATCTAGGACAACCACCCCTGAGAGTTAACGAACATCAACGACCCAAACCACTGCACTCCGTTCAGGTTGTGTGTATATGACACATTATAAGAAAATATAAAACTATTGAACCTGCGCGAGTTTCTAAAAAAAAAAAAAAAATTTAGTAGTAGAACCCTCTCTCGAAAAACTAAGGTATCCGTCTACAAAACCTTAATCATCCCGGTCCTCCTTTACGGCGCTGAGGCTTGAACGTTATCAAAAGCGGATGAAGAGGCTCTTGGGCGTTTCGAGAGGAAAATTCTGCGTGCAATCTTTGGTCCCGTTTGTGTGAACGGAAAGTGGAGGATGAGATCCAACCAAGAACTGCACGGGCTGTACAGCGACATCGGCCTAGTTAGACGTCTTCGGATCCAACGTCTAAGATGGCTAGGCCATGTAGAGCGAATGGACATCCCCGAAGGACGACGCCGCAAAGGAAGATCGTCGCATTTAAGGTGGCGCGCACAGGTGGAAAGGGACCTCAACCAACTGGGCGTGCGGCACTGGAAGCGGCTGGCCAAAAATCGGGCCGGCTTGAGAGGCTTGTTGGTCGAGACCCTGGTTCACCCCGAACTTTAGCACCATCAAAGTAAGTAAGTAATATACTGTGAGTGTTATGCCTGCAGCAGTACGTCTGGTCATTTCCCATTTACAACTGCGTTGCATACTTTTTGTCCGTATAGGAATTACTTTTTCTTTGGCTATGAAGCGAAATTGAACTATAGACCTTCCGCTCGGCGGTCGATGATGTTAACCACTGCACCACGGCCACCCCTAGTGTGAGGGTTGACTCACTAAAAACACCACCCTTCGAGTTAATTATTTTTTTGGTATTTTTTCTTTTACAACAACTAAGTCAATTGACTTTATTCAGCAGTTTTCCGTTCTCGAGGTAATCACATTTAACAGGTAGCTCTCCAGTGAGAGTCCGGAAAGTGCGTGTGGTTTATGTTCGTCGCGCTAAATTAAGTGGTTTGGTCCTTTGAAGACGGCGCAACAGTTTTCATTCCTCTATTATTTTAAGAGCCGCATTATTGATTTGACCTTCGAGTCGATATTCTTTTTCGGGCGAAAATTTTGCTTCATTTTCAACGTCTTCAAGTTCAGGTCTAAGCACTTGCTTGTACTACGCTGTTAATCCTGAGAGTCATGCCTTTGCCAGTTTTGCCTCGTTTGGGAATTGAATCCGAACTACATTAACAAAGAGAGTTGGTGCACTTACTTTTCTATAAGTAAAATTTACCTGGACAGATTTGGTTTCGTTAAGCGCGATCAGCCAAGTCTTTGTCCAGTCGCTTATATGGTTCAGGGCGTATAGCACTTTAGCCGTTGACCCGTTTGTGGTATGTCTCTGGTACACAATAGGTAAAGCAGCGGACTAAGTATGCTTCCCTGAGGAGCCCCAGCCGTAATTGCTCTAAAATTTGAGTATTCGCTCCCGTATTTAACACAAAAGAGTCTATTAGACAAGCAGTTTTCCGGAACGTTAGATAGTTGTTCGGGGAAGTTTTGTCTCAGTTTATATCACAAGCCTTGGTGCCATACTTTGTCAAGGGCTTGGAAGACATCAAGAAATACACTCAAACAAATATATTAGCTTATGTTCGAGTGCTTTTTCGACTACATCGGTTATTCGATGCAATTGGTCTGAAGTCCAATGCTTGTTTCTGAAACCAACCCGATGATCCGACAAAAGACGCTTTTCCTCGATAGTCGACTTTAAGCGATTGATTATAATACGTTCGAAGACTTTCCAAATTATCGGCAACAATGACATTGGGCGGTTAGATTTTTTATCTATCGATGGCATTGCATAATAACTTCGGTGACCTTCCGTTGGCTCGATACTTCTAAACTAAGCGCTACATTACCAAGATAGATAAAGATAAAGGTTTAACCAGAGCATTTCTCAGCAAATTTTTAAGGCCATCTCCTGTAATTAAGTCGTAGCCTGTTGCTTTATTTGGTTTGAGGCATTTTATGATATTTTCCAGTTCGGAAAGCGTAGCTTGCATCATTCTGTGTTTCTGGGGTATTTTTAGAGTATTCAGGTAGCGGTTGTCCTTTGAATGGCTTTAAGGTTTCAGCAAGATATTCAGCAAAAACTTTAGCCTTTTCTACATCGCTTTTCGCCTATTCATTTTGATTTTTCCTTATTGGTGGTGCCTGCAACTTAGGCTTTTTAATGCCCTTAATAAAGTTCCAGAGGGAATAATTTGATTCCGTGTTAGCGGTTAGACTTTCTAAGTACTAATGAACCCCAGGATTTTTTAAACCTCTGAAAAATGTCCGCAGTAGGTTACGTAGTCGGTTTAAGGCTACCGCGTCCGAATTTGTTGCCACCGTTTACAGGATTTTCGTTTCTCCTTTTCCAGTTCTTTGATTGTTGGTGTATAATTTATGAAAAAATTGTTCTACCTTCCCAGTTTGCCCTTCTATTGGTAAGCCTAGATAGTTCGGGCTTTTCAATAAGAGTTTCACTCATCGTCAATATAAGTGGAGAATAGTCTGATGAGATGTCAACGATCTCTTCGACTTTAATGTAGCGATCAGATATGATCAGATATCTAAACGTTGGTTTGCCAGTTAAATAAAAGTTGCCACCGTAATCCATACCCGATTCGTAGAATATTTTGCCTCTCTGTGAAATACATATCTTGAACCCCAAAATATATTGTTTGGCGTTAAAGTCATCACCAATAAGAAAATTTTATCCAAGGTCATTAAAAAAATTGATGAAATGGACCGCCTCCAACGGACAGTGCGGTTGGCAATACACTGAAGATACATGAAAGGAATCAATTTTATTCTTAACGCGCACTGTATTGATTTGTACCGTCTCAAGCTCTACTCTTAATCCCAGAGAGTGTTCGATATTATCTTTAATAAATAACGATGATCCGCCTCGTGTCCTTCCCAATCGATGGTAAGCGCGGTAGGCATGACAGTCTCTTAGTTTAGCACGCATTTGCGTTGTCAGATGGGATTCAGAAGCCAAGGACATGTCAATATTTTTTTATTTTGTGCATATTTCTAATTCGTCAAGTTCTTGTGAAAGCCCAAGGCGTTGCAAGCGTCTATTCTTAGAAATTTCAAATTGGACGCGAACGAGGCCTATTTTCGAGAGCTTTGGTTTTTTCGAAAATGAGTTGGCTTGTCTTGTTTTGTTGCTCTAGCTTAGCAAGAACAACAGACAAGATATTTGTTACTTCTTAATGCCGCAATCTTTGCACGTATGCATTACGGACACCTTGTTTCCTTTGGCGTCTACGTATAATCTCGGGTGACAAAACAGCTTTACGTTCTTTGACCGGTCGTTTAAGAACCAGTCCGTTTCGCGACTCAAATCTTCTTTATCCGTGCGATAACTAATATTATCCGGACGGTTAAGTTGCGATCCGGGGCTTATCGATCAACCCAAATAAGACAGTCTTTACAAAGAGGAGAAAGGTACGGTCCTGCTCCGTCTTTCTAAATGGCACAATAATAGGATTTACAGAAGAAGTTAAGTATGTAGGTATTGACCTCGATCGCAGACTCAACTGGAACTCCAATTTTAAAAACAAACTTACAAAAGCGACTCAGGACACGTGGGCCTGTCGACGCACTTACGGTAAAAACTGGGGACTTAAGCCAAGGTAGTCCGCTCGTTATATACCGCGGTAGTAAGACCTATCATCACTTATGCGTCCACGGTATGGTGAACAAAAGTTAAGCAAAAAGCGGTAATCCTTAAGTTGAAGCTTCAGAGATTAGCGTGTCTCGGCATTAAAGGCGCTATGCCAACCTGCATCCTAAGAAGCACTAATTGGATATACTCCACTGCACCTTTTTATTAAAAACGCAGTGCAATCAGAATTCTTCGCTCGGGAACAAGCCTGCCATGTAGACCCGTGGGTCTACCCACTCAGCATGTGAAACCAGTGATCCCTTGTTTAGTGTCAAAGGCCTTAGGTGCTATACTGATGGCTCCAAGATGGTTTCTGGCATGATAAGATTTCGAAGGCCCTAGGAATGAGTCTTAGCATCTTTCAAGCAGAATTACAAGCCCTCTTAATATGCTTCAATCTAAGCATAAAGGTTGGCCTAAGAGGAGTAACCATCAACATACCAAGCAGCGTTTAAAGCACGAAATCGAAATTCGTCAAGGAGTGCCATGATACCCTGCAAGACCTCGCCAAAAGAAAAAAAGGTCAAACTCTGGTAGGTGCCAGTGCACAAAGGTATTAAGAGCAATGAAATCGTCGATCAACTCGCCAGGAAAGGTTTCAGCTAAAAATACATAGGTCCTGAGCCTTTCTGCGGCACTCCCAAGTCTAAGATCAATTTTTTCTTAGTCAAGTGGGATAAATCGCAACACCTGTCCTTTTGGAACAGCGTTCAGCGACTTCGCCAATCGAAACGATTTATATGGCCCCTGAACACACACTCTATTAACATACCCAAACTTAATAGAATAGACACCAGAAGACTAGTCAGCTACCTGACGGGAAACTGCGGTCTGAGGTATCATCTTAACAAAATAAGCCTGTGGTCTGAAACTGAATGCCGACTTTGTCTTGAGGAAGAAGAGACGGCAGAGCACATACTGTGTGAGTGTGCTGCTCTCTACCATCTCAGGAAGCGTATCCTTCTCAGTGAAGTTATGAGTCTTGAGGGATTATCTCGGCTCCTACGGGAAGCATTCTCAACCTTATTGGAGAAGCTCCTCGGCTAATTGACTAGCAGGCACATAGATCTGTAAAGGTCGCAGTGCCTAAAGCTATTTCATAGCATAGCATTAAAAAATATAATAATAAACTTGCGATCCGTACGTTTAGAGTTTTTAACCCTTTCTTCAGTTCTTCACAAAGATGCTCCGTGTTAAATAGCTTCTTGCGAAGATCAGCATTTTCCTATTTTAAGCTTTGTAGTTTGGGTCCGGAATGACTTACCTCGAGTTAGAATATACTCTACCCGAAGGGCGTGTGTAGTGGTTAATTCTATATTTCTCAGTCTTTAAAACCATGAGGGGCTTCTGGAGCGATTAAACCAGCATGACTCCATGCATAACGAGAAACTTGGATTTTGTGATGAACTAAGCAAATACAATCTCGTGCTTTTATCGCTCCCAACTTGGATAAGGACATACATGTATGTAGTTTTCACCACCATCACCAGTGATATGGTATCTTGATAAGACCGCAATTTAGTTTAACATTCATAGCCGTGTCAGCAGCCCCATAAAACCAACATCTACGTACATATTTTGTACGTTTTTCTGATCATCTTTAGATTACAGCACAACTCGCTGACATATTCCTCTAGCCACTTGGTTTCGATCCATTGCCAGATAAGACACAGTCGCCTCTGTTCTTCCATAAAATTTGATGAAATAAGAAGTTAAAATGCAAGGACTCACAAAAGCACAAACTCAACTTATCACAATTTACGATAAATGATTTTAAGATGAAAAGATATTCGCGCGACGCGGTGATTTTTAACCTCAAGATACATATACATACGTATACATGGCACGGCACACATGTCCCATTGTATCCATAATACCAAGAGGGATATAAATCAAATTCTTCATCCATTCTGTGTGTGGCACTGAGGCAGAGACAATATGAATGTTCACGATACTTTTTTTCCTCCAACTCCAATACTTTCAACAAAGTACTAGAGATTCTATGGTGGCCAGGTCAAACGATAGGAAGAGGATCTGTGTTAAGAAGCACACAGTAAGGTCCTTCGGAATTGTAAGTGTACTCATGTCGTAAAAAAAGAAGGAAAAAAATTCATCTAAATGAAACCAAGCAAAGTGAAAAGGGAGAAAACTTGAAGACGGTCGATTTTCGCTTTTTTCTTCTACTTACTTTAGAGCTTTCTCCATTTAACTTTGGGTCATCTCTAAGGAGATGATTGCCAACCAACTCCCGGGCATTACTTCATATTCTGTAGGTTTCAGCTTGCCATGACTAGGAAAGGCAGCCATAGTAGTAATTGCAGCACACGGTAGAGACAAGATTTATTGGTCGAAAGGACACGAGAAGACGTTGAAACTATTCCAATTTCTTTTAACCCATCCCGATCCTCATCTGTTCCACTACTGTCTCTTTGCTTGAACACCTACTATTTCATACAACTCCTGGAAAGTCTCAATTCTCTTCTCTCTCAATCCACTTTAGGAGGGTAAGAGAATAAAAAAAATCATCCACATGTACATATATTATTTAAAACCAGCCTCTTTTAATCATCCTGTAATGACATAATAAAGTGCAAGATCCTGCAGACCGCGGACCCATCTGCTCTGGTAGTTTCTATGACAGCGTAACTGCCTTAGTAGCAAATCCTTCGTTAAAGTCTAACTCCCAGTCGCGTGAAGTTCCGCGTTTTATGACAGAACACACAAACAAGTGTCAAGCTACCGTGGAACTTGTACGTGCCCTTTAGACAGGACAAACAACACGAATATGGGGGGCAAACAACATGAAAAGTTTTTGTTTTTTTCCCTATTTTACAAGCGAAAGAAATGTTCATCTATAGACCTCTGGTTCCAGTTTCTTCATGTCCTTTTGTTGGCATTCTATAATATTTCACCTCAACCCCATTTGTGTGTGGGAGGAAAAAGTTTTGTCCAGGGTTTGATTCTATTTTTCATATCACCCGCCACCTTGGTCGAGGGTATTGTTGGTGTCCGAAAAGTTTTGAATTATGTAAATAATTTATGGTGGCTATGGGATGACTAGCAGAGGAAACATTTGTGGGCATGTACTTAGAAATAGTTTCCTGGGGATAGGCTGGCAATTACATGAATAGTGACAGGTACAATAACTTGTACAAGCAATACAGGGGGACAAGATGAAATTGTTTGGAAGGCGGGAAATGTTGACCAATTCGTTGTGTCTCAGGGAGCAGTGGATTCTAGCGAAATAGTCAAGCAATACGCCCGCAAAAGATTGATGTTGGTGAATTTATGAGGGAATCGGTTTCAATTAGGAACAGTTGTCAAATTGAGCGGACATCAGGCGAGTGTCGACACTCAGTTCCAGACGTGAGGTTAATTTTGCTGAGGTGATCCAGTCTTCTGATATCTACTCTATTAAGCTTAAGAATATTAATAGAGTATTTGTTCAGGAGGGGAGAAGGGAGCGAGCAAACAGAGCAAAGAAGCTGATCGCGTTTAACTTGGCAAACGCCAGCTTCGATCTCTCTCCCTGCCCAATCCAAGTTGACACACAGCCTCCGCGTGGCCTCCCCTGGATAGCTATACTGGCACCCGCCAGGTAGTGCACTAATGTCTGCAGCGACCCGACCCTTGTTCCTGGGGAAAGAGGAACCTGGCCCTCCAGGTTGTTCCCTATCGCGTAAAACAAGAACTTGTTCAGAAACAAGCAATAACCTCGAATACGGACGGATTACATGTTGACGACCCCCGCAAACGTCAAAAAGGAAACGAATTTCGGATCTGCAACTGGAACGTTAGGTCTCTCAACAGACCAGGTGCAGCCGAATAACTGGTCAACTCTTTGGACTGCTATAAGGCAGACATTACCGCGTTTCAAGAAGTGAGACGGGATGGGCCAGGCGAAAAGCGGATGAGAAATTGTGATATCTTCTACGGAAACTGCTACAGAGAAAATAAACAACGCTTATTCGGATGCGGATTTGTTATTCGAGGCAGACTCAGGAAAAAGTCTTAAGCTTCCGGTATGTAAGCGAACGCCTCATAACTATCCGCATCAAGGCCAATCTCGGCAATATAAGGTTATTATGTGTCCACGCCCCCACAGAGGAGAAAGATGAACGACATAAAGACGACCTCTATGATCTGCTAGGCAGATCATATGCCCAATGTCCCAGCTATGACACCGAAATCGTTCTAAGAGATTTCAATGCGAAGCTGGGTATGGAAGCTATCTTCGAACGGGTCATTCGAAGGCATAGCATACACAACACCACGTCAGAAAACGGACTAAGGCTAGTGGACTTTATGGCGGGACCTAATCTGGTGGTAGCAAGTACACAATTCCCACACCTCAACATCTTTAAGGCGACCTAGCGGTATTTCGATCAATTGACAACCAACCAAATTGATCACATTGCGATCGACGGCAGACACTCCTCCAGCATCCTAGATGTCCGAACCTTTCGAGGAGCCAACATCGACTCGGATCATAACCTTGTTGCAGCCAAGGTACGGATGCGAATTTCTCGGAATCAATGGAGTCGAGTAAGAACACCAAAATTGAACGTCGGAAAGCTGCAATCGCAGACCGCCAGGAACTTCGCCGATCAAGTCTCCCTCAAGCTCTCTCAAGTTCCGATGCAATCTGTAGAAACCATAGAACAGCAATGGAGTCGCTGTCAGAACGCCATTAGAGAGGCCGCCTCAGATGTACTCGGTTTCGAGCCACCACCGTCGAGAAACCCCTGGTTTGATGATGAGTGCAGACAGGCCCATGTAGAGAAACAGAATGCATACATGGCCACATTGCATCGACGGACGAGCGCTGCCCGCGAGCTCTATGAACAGAAAAGGAGGGAGAAGGGAAAAGAAGGAGCACGAGAAGCACGAGATCGAGCCGATGGAGAGATGTTCGAAAATGTTACCAGAAATAAAAGGAATATGCCAAGGCTATAAAGCCAGATCAGAAGCCTGCAGGGATGAGCACGGACAACTAGTAGTGGAGTCACAGTCGATGCTGAGATTGTGGAAGGACCACTTCTGAGACTGTGTAAAGGCGATGATAGTCAAAATGCCGCCGTCAGGCAGAACGAACCATTCACAATGAACGAAGAAAGAGAATCTCGTCCACCTGACCTAGACGATGTTAAGATAGCGGTATGAAAACTTAAGTCTTATAAAGCTGCTAGAGCAGAGGGACTTCCCGCGGAACTATATAAAGCAGCTGGCGATGAGCTGGTTAGGAACAGGAACATGCACCAATTCATCTGCAAAATATGGTCGGAAGAAATCATGCCCGATGAATGGAATCCCAGCATCGTTTGCCCGGTCCGTAAGAAAGGAGACCCCTATGACTGCGCCAATTACAGAGCGATAAGTCTCCTGAATATTGTGTACAAGATCCTCTCTGGCGTACTGTGTACGCACCTGAAACAGCAAAACCGGACAATCTGATAAGTTCCTACCAGTGTGGTTTCAGGCCAGGAAAATTCACGATAGACCAAATATTTACACTACGGCAGATCTTGGAGAAGACCCGTGAATTCCAGATCGACACCCACCATATTTTTGTCGACTTTAAAGCCGCATATGACAGTATTTATAGAGACGAGCTACACAGAGCCATGTCATGTTTTAAAATTCCTGCCGAACTCGTCAGGCTCTGCAGGATGACTATGGAGAATTCTTGCTGCTCCGTTAAGGTCGGAGGTGAACTAACCGGGCCCATCGATGTTAAAAAGGGTTTTAGACAGGATTACGCCCTGTCACTGTAACTGCTTCTTACTGGTAGACTTTGTCTACCTTGGCTCGATAGTAACAAGCAGCAACGACACCAGCGATGAGATAAAATGTAGAATAACTCTTGGCAACCGCTGCTTCTTTGGGCTTAAGTGGCAAGTAGAGGTAGTAGTAAGGTATCCCTGTACAAAACCTTAGTCATCCAGATCCTCCTCAAAAGCGGTGGAGGAGAAGATTCAACCAAGAACTGTACTGGCTGTTCATCGACATCGGCCTAGTTATACGTCTACGGATCGAACGTGACACGCACAGGTGGAAAGGGATTTCAACCAACTGGGCGTGCGGCACTGGAAGCAGTTGGCCCAAGATCGTATCGGCTGGAGAGGTCTGTTGGTTGAGGCCTTGGTTCACCCCGAACCGTAGCGCCATCTAAGTATGTATGTAAGTAAGTAAAGGTTGACGTTTCGAGATATTTCAATGGTATTGTACAAAGTCATACGAATCGTCCATTCCTCTTCCCCTTCCTCTGATTCATGTTTCGCTTGATACATATAGTTTATGCTTAAGTTCAATATACGATTTTTTAAAACCCCCTTGCGGCGGAACGTGGCCACACAAACTGAATTTCCGACACTCCAAATATGTACCTTTAAAGGATTTTTCAATGTCAAACTCCCTTCCTTCTCTCTATATGAGCGATGGTTCCGCGAATAGTTGACTTCTATATTCTTTTAAAGAAAAGGAAGGATTTTACGCCACCTGGGCTCTAAGAGGCCCAAATGAGATTAGGAGATAGTTTCCCTGACTCATTCGATATACGACCGATATGACTTTGCTTTCCAATCTTGCCATAATTCACAGGGCTCTCTTCATAGCGGAAGTTCAAAATAGGGGTATTGCAGAGTCCGTGTGTCCTTGCACACAAATCTTAGCCATCAGAGTCCCGTCCAGTTATGGATCTATGTAAGTCACAAGCGCAATATTAGAACAAAGAAATAATTTACGATCTACTAGGCACTTAGGGGCTTGTATGGTTTTAATTATGAATAATGAACGGCACACGCAGGACACACTCCACTCATTGACATCCTCTGTCATTCGTTATTTGTAGAAACTCAACCAAAATGAAACAAAACAATTCCAACGGAAACGGATGTACATACTTCCTTCCATATGCTGCTGCCACTAAGAATTGATTAACATCGCAAATGATCCATATCCACTACTACCAAGATACAGCCACATTATCATCCCTACTGCCACGTAGTAAATCAATCGAGCAAATCCTTCTAATTACGGTTTCCAGCGACCGCAAGGATATTGTTCCTCATTCACTCCACTCGACTCTACTCATTTTCCTTTCTGTATATGTTTCTTCATATATTTATCATTACGTAATGCCGAAAAGCAGATGGCTTCGTATCCATATCTCCAAGAAGGCGAAAGCCCTTGCTTGCACTGCAAACCATGACAAAGACGTCGAAGGGTGAGCAAAAAATAAATGAAATCCCATTTCCCATACATGAAAGTCACATGGAATTTCATCCGATAAAACTCATATCGCTCGAAGGTGATACCACGCGTCGGCGACTCTTTTGCCTGCCACAACGACCAAGGCAGGACGTGCTGTATACTGTGGGCCCATTTCAGCCATCACCCATCGTCATCGTCATTGCCATCAACATCACCAACCAACTCTTAGCACTGCGTAATAATTATTTTAATAAGCTGGCACGTGATCTGCATGCATGGATGACAGAGCAACCAACGAACGAAGGAGCAAAGCAAATTAATAATTAGAAGTTTCTGCTTTATTCAGGACTTCTTCGCAGCCACATGGTGGTACGAGTCGTAGGCACATGTATGTACGTACATGGAGCTAGAGAATATTCGTTGGCCATTAAGAAAGCTTTGACCGTTTTAATTAGGAACACTTTACCCGTGTGCGTGGGTGTGCTTTGTCTTTGACTTTAACACTTGACATGTCACATCGCTTGGAATGGCCCTCCCATTAACCTACACGGATACGTGTGGTACGTGAACGTATGAAGAATGGCAAATGGTAAATTCCAACTAGGCAATGATACTTATTAACCCAAATTCGAGCTCGAGACTGGGACCAAGACTGAACTCGAGACAGTGTACATAAGAAACAGCACCATCTGGCGCAATGTGTGTCCTTCTAAAGGGATTACAATCCCACTCATAAAGAAGACTCTTCCTTGAGCTACGATTTTCCTGTCGCACACAAATTAAAATAAGTAAGGACAAGCGATCCCAGGAGCCACTGTTTTGCCCTTGCTCAGATATTAGATACCCGCCAAGTAGTGTCGTGGAGTAGCATTTTTCTTTACGTCCGTTTCGCTGTGCTCTCGGTAGTTATAAAAGGAGCACTTCCCAAGGAAAATGTCGGAAAAATGATTTATGCCACAGCTGAGTTCAGTGATGCTGACGTACTAACTGATAGTGCTGGTACAGTGCAAAATTAAAATAAATTTTTCATCTGCAAGCGGCTTCTTTGATATCTGTGCCCTCACTTCACACCAGTCGACTGCCAATCGGGATTGTTTGTTTAAGTACACAGTTCCTTTTCCTTCTTCGTCGTGATTAAAAACATCCCTAGACGCGAAACGAAAACAGGAAGTAGTGCTGTAGGGCGGCAAGTGTCATGAAAGTGGACTGACTATATTTGGACGGTGTGTCATTAGGTGTTGGTTGGGTGGTCGTTGCTTTGATGGATCTTGATTTAGAGTTTTTTTTTTTTTTTTTTTTCGCACGCAACTAACTCTACAGTGCATGGTCGGATGTTTTGATGAATCCGAAATAAATATGTAAATAAACGTCAATTTCCTGTAGTCACTCGACATTACCACCGAAACCAATATCATCTCTGTCACACCCACAGTGGTGGAAATCCGAACACAGACACACACGGAAAATCCGAAACGAGGAAAATGAAAATAATTGCAAATTAATCATCAATCCCGAGCCACAAGGGTCAGCATCAGGCCTACGTATGTACATATGTACATATATAGATAGTTAGGGTTGGAGGTTGACATTTTTCGCAATCACAGAACCGGAATTAATTTCTGATTCAAATTTAAATGGACGGAAGTAATTCAGTTGAATCCCAAATGGAAATGAAGCACCCAATCTGCCACCCAACCACCTTCTACCAATAGCGGTCAGGATGTGTATACATGCACATTCGTTCGGCCATTGTACGATGTATCCGCAAAAATCAAATATCCTTGAATGGTCGGCTGGTGAGCGGTTGGCGGCGCATCGTTTCTGCACAAACAATTCAAATGATTTTTGTACCATTGTACCATTGTAGCATTGTGGCATATGTATGAATAACAAAACCGCCTTGCGTCTGTCCTGTCCTCTGTTTGGCATTTAATTTGGCCACAAAATCAATTCAGCCAGAGCTCTCAACTGGAGCTATGTATATATGTATGTTTACGCCGAAACCAAACCGAGAATGGGTGGCAGGCGGGATGACTATAGAACAATGTTACTGGTGTTGTGTTACTATTATACTTGGATACGGGTGGTCTCCAGCTGAGCTGCTGCAACAGCATACTGATGCCACCCGTGCCCTTTCACTGCTTTGCCTTTTTTTTCGAAGGGAAATTGCTGTTTTTATGATTATGCTCTTTTATTTTGTTCGGTTATTTATGGATGAATGGCTGAAGAAAAAGAAGGGCACAAAAGGACAAAAAGGACAGAAAATAAAGAAAAGTCGGGAGTCCTCCCCTATGGTTATTGTTAATTATGAATGCTGGCGTTGCCTTTTTCTCCCCCTAAAGTTCAGGTCAAACGAAATGGGTCAAATCAGAATAATGATCGATGGGGTGTCGGCGATAAGCCTCCACCATACTCCACGAGCAAGCATACATGTACACGAAACAAAGAGTCATTGTTCATCTGGTATTACTATGTGTGGAATACGATTTTAATCAGTTGGCAGTGTGACAGCTGTGAAATTTCTGGTGATCAAATGTTTGCCAAACACTTTCATCGGAACTCTCTTTAGCGGTGTTTACACGCTCGCCGCATACAACCCTTTTCCATGGTGCTGAGGGTAAACAACGACGCTGTCCCATGGATTACGTACGTTCGTATTTACATACGAACATGACACTCAATGGTGGCATTTATGTACATATACTAGTGTGCCTTTAATTGTTGATCCAATTTCGGGTCCGACAGTTCCCACCTGAGCACAGCACCATCAGCGAATCATTATTGCCCAAGAGCGAGCACTGTTTTTTTTTCGGTTTTGTGGTTACACATTCTGGGACTTTCTTTTGTTACGTCCCACCGATACACGCATCGTATGCATGAATTTTCAATAACAACAATCGGATACGGATACAATGCTGTGTCAGCATCGGCAACTGTGGAGGTCTTTGTCAAAGCGACTCCTCATCGTCGACGCCGTCATCATAGTCTCCGTCATCGGCTATTGTCGTGATATGAAGAAGGAACAAAAAAGTAAAAAATTACTTTGAAGAGGCCGCAAAAATTAACAAAAGAAAGGAAAAAACCCAAAAGCGGCCCGGGGGAGCTTGGAGCTCTAGAAGAAGGAAGACACCTAATGAAAAAACAAGAAAAGAAAAAGAAAAATCACGGATGGGGGTGTGTGTAACGTAACGAAAGTAAATAATGATAATCACGAAAAATTGCAGAAACAATAAAAAAACATGAAAGTGAAAGAAAATGTTGATAAAAGACAAGAGAGAAGGCCCGCCAGGCTAATCGACCGACAAACATACAAAGATCTTTGTGGCATAAGATGGTATCATCCGACAGACTGGAAACTTGCGGCATAAGGTTGTTTCTACATAAGTACTTATACATGTGTATGACGGTTTGTTTTGGGAAGTGATGATGATGTGTTGGGTAATGAAGCGCGATATGTAACGTTGCATCCGACAGTCGGCCTTCATGCTGGTGGTGATGAGAAGTTAGACATGAAATCCAATTGAATCATATTAGGGCGTTTTAAGCACTTAAACTTAAAACTTAACAATTCTTTATTCTTTCCTTTCGTTTTTATAAACATTTAAAATAACGATTAACAATTAAAAGGAAAATAAATAAAATATTGTAATATAATCGCAACTTAAACATCCGCCTTAAACACTTTCGTTAAAGCCGTGCTTGACATTTGTCAACAAATGTCAAAGCACAACTTTAACGACTTCGTCAAGCTCTAGTTTCCTTCCTTTGTTCTCTCTAAAAAGCTGAAAGGCAAGCTCGCTGACTCGTCCTCTTTTTCGATCGTCGACCACCAACGAAGACAGAAGCTGGGGAGAACATCAAGATAAAGCAAGCAAATAAGCTCACGTGTTATTATATTAATGAATAATAAAGCTAAACTAAATCGAGTTGTGTTTTTGTCAAACTTATAAAAACCTAAGATTAGTGGTCTAATCGTAGTTTACTATATGTATAATTTCGGTGCCAGATTTAAATTTAATGCTGATGGATAATTGGTCAACGTCAACATTCGTAGGTGATAAGGGTAAAGGTATGGAGTTACTTTGCCATGAGGCACGTACCGCAGCTAATACGCCGCCACCTCTTACAGGTTCAACAAGTGTTCGCAACGTTTTTCTTTTTTTAATGTTTACCAAGTGCTCATGTAGCATGTAGCATCTTTGTCAAATTGACGTTTACTTTCCTACACTTCAATTGGTTTGCTTCGGTGGCGTTACAGCCCATGGAGGGCCAGAGCTAAGCTTCACTCAATCACCCATGTTGTGTGTGTGATTTATTTTCTTACACAGGTGAAAGGGACCTACAGTTTGATGCCGATTCCGACTGGTCCTTTGTGGGCTGTAGCGCCACCAACAAGAAAAACGAACGCCTCGTTTACAAAGAGGAGAAGGGTGCAGCCCTGCTCCGGCTTTCTCAATGGTACAAACCTAGGACATTCAGAAGAAGTTAAGTATCTAGGTATTGACCTTGATCGCAGACTTAACTGGAACTCCAATATTAAAAACACACAAACGCGACTAAGGCCTTATGGTAAAACCTGAAAGTTGAAACCTAAGGTAATCCACGCTCATCGTGCTTCAGATTCCAACGCACTAACCACTGCGCCACGACGCCCTGAATTGGACAAACCTTAATATTTGCGAAGTTAAGGTAAGGTTATTAGCTTCTTTGATCCCCCGCACGTTAAAAGAATTAAGCACCGTCTGGAAGCCAGGCTAGCAGTGCCTGACAGTATAGTACATATACGTTTTCGGGTCTTCTAAATGGGCGCATAACACTTTGTCGCGACATTATCCCACCGACAAGCATCAAACAATAATTCAGCTCTAAGCCCACAGGCTCATTAAAGGGTATCAATTTTAAAGAGACATTCGTATCTCAGCAAACATACGTACATATGTACATATTTTAAAATCCTCACGTCTTCGTATCTACCACATTTGTCAGTGTCAGCGGCTCATGAGCTGACGGCGGTATGGGTCGCCTTAACGGTTATCAAAACTCACAGTAGCCGAACATAATTTGGATGTAAAAGAGCAGTTGTATGCCGCTCTCACATATGACCCATACCCAAAGCATCAGACATAATCCCATACCATGACTGATATTTTACCTGCTCATCAACCTCACGTACGGCACGTCGTCAGAAGACTTGTACTCGTATGTACATATTCTTGTGTTTGATGTTTAATATTCAACAATGCGTCTGCGAAGGTGCTTTAGATGTCATTAGAGAGGCGCCCTTCTACCGTCGCCGTCAAACGATTAACCTATTCAGTGTTTCTGTATCCGAATAGATTCATGTACATACATACATACCTATGTACCTACCTCCTATAAAGGTTTCGATTATGAATATTAATGACAACCGGCGAGACTAACTGACGAACTCTATCGGTCACAATGGGGCCTCTTCTCTCTTTCAAACTTGACGCCAAATATCATCTATACATAATACTAAACAACACTTTTCCCTCCTACCCATCTCAGGTGCTCGCCAGGCCAATACATTTCACCATACCTCGCCGGCATTATTATCAAAACAATAATTTTCCCAATGGATTGATTGTCACTGTCAATATTGCTGATCCTGAAATGTTTACGTTGCAATCGAAAGTGAAGGAAGAGCGACGACGCACGGGAGAACGTGTAAACGAATTTGAATTGGCCAGCCAAGCATGAAACTAGAATTTCACATGAAACGTTCGTGAAGAAGATACATATGTGTATGACGGTGGATTAGCAACAGTCGAGCGGAGAAGTTTTCTATCAACACTAAAGCGGTCCACATACCCAAGTTTGTGATGGAAGACTTTTTACACCCACTGTCTGGGTGCGCTTAGTGTAAAAGCAGATTTCATAGCTTCATGTTGTCTTTACTTATTTTTTTTTTGTGTCATTCCCTTTTGACTTTGAATTCTATATTACACGGAATCGTGGTTTCTAGGCTACAGAGAAAGATACGTATGTATCTCGATAAAATAAAAAAGTTCCAATCTTCAATTCCCTTGCGGTTTATCGATGACGGAGCACACAAGGACTGGCGGTGATGATTTTGGTAGGCTGGTTGACTTAACGCATATTGGGTCGACCGCAAGGATCAAAATCGAACACGTGATTTCGTTTGCCCTCTACACACCCAACCAACCACAACCACATTCAATCACTCTGTGTGGAATGAATGTTAGCATTTGAATTCTATCTCGTTTTACTTTGTTTATTTTTATTTTAGATAAAAGTTTGTTTTTTCCGCGGGATAAGTTTAATCCCGTGCCATTGTTGGGCAGAGGCAGGCCTACATACATACACACGTACACAACCATATCTCCTTCTTGCACCACCCTTCTGCGTGGATTCCTTTCATGTGAGCGTACACTCTTGACAGGACTGTCACACGGGAAGCTCGTTTGTTCAATTGTTTAGTGAGGGTTGGTTGCTCTCGCTTCGGTACTCTGTCGTTCTATGGCACATGCGATCTTAATTATTTTGAAATATGATAAGGATGTTTATTTACCTTGAACGAATGGAGAAAAGCAACACAATAGATACGCGGGTAAAAGCAAACAATAGACGTGGCACACAAAAAGCAGTATTTTGATAGAGTGGATAACAAAGCAATCATTTGCCTGAGAACCTTTCGACTCTTTAATAGAGAAAGAAGAAAGCCGCAAGGGAGGGAGGTGCAACACACTTTTTTTACAATTTGTTGTTTATACATACATACATATATACATACATACATACATATATTAGCTACCTGGATCCCGTACTAGCGGTTAGATATGTATTCAGTTTACTCACAGGAAGAGTAAATACAAGCCACAGTTAATTGATATCAAATGGAGTAAACAAAAGCGGCCCTAAATGGAAATCTAGTGGCACTCCAAATAAAGTAAGTGGGGTTTAGGACTAAGTGTTCACAAATATCGTATACGATGTAAACCAGATAGAATAACTGGTCAAATAAAGAAAAAGGGAGGGCTGTTCACAAGGAGGAGTCCTTTCACCCCTTCTCTGGTCGATAGTTATCAACGGCCTATTCCGCAAGCTAACCACTCTCGGCTACAAGGTCATCGGATAAACTGCTTGTGAGCGCATGCAGCTTGCGTTTTAGTTTGCCTCTGACTGTTATGGCAGAGAGGGTTCATCGATTAACCCAAATAAGACAACCTTAGTCCTGTTTTCACCTGTGTGAAAAATAAATCACATACTACAACATGGGTGTTTGAGAGAAGCTTGGCTCTGGTCTTTTTTGGGCTGTAACGCCACCAAAAAGAAAAAAAGAAAGTCCCGCTTACAAAGAGGAGAAAGTTGCAGCCCTGCTCCGCCTTTCTAAATGGTGCAAACATAGGATTTTCAGAAGAAGTTGGGTATCTAGGTATTGACTTTAATCGCAGACTTAACTGGAACTCCATTATTAATAACAAACTTACAAAAGCGACTCAGGCCACGTAGGCCTATCGTCGCACTTACGGAAAAAACTTGGGAATTGAAACCTGAGGTAATCCACTGGCTACATACCGCGATTACGAGACCTATCATTACCTATGCGTCCACGGTATGGAGGACAAAAGTCCAGCTTCCACGTCTTCAGAGACTAGCGTGTATCGGCATTACAGACGCTATGCCAATCTGCCCTACGGCAGATCAAGAAGAACTGAATGGACTTATTCCACTCCACCTTTTTATTAAAAAAGTTTGCATTACATAGTGCAATCAGAATTCTTCGCTCGGGAACAGGCCTGCCATATAGGCCTATGGGTCACATGTCCATTCTGCAACATCTTCCTGAGCTGGATATGATAACCCTCAATCTCGGACACATAACCACACACCTTCACCTTTGACAAGAGATTTTGATTCCAAACCGAACCGCACAGCTTGGAAAACCAGTGATCCCTTGTTCAACGTCAAGGGCCTTAAGTTGATACTGATGGCACCAAGGTGGCTTCTGGCATTGGCGCCGGCATCGCTGGACTAAATCGAAAGATTTCCAAGACCCTAGAAATGAGTCCTAGTATCTTCCAAGTGGAATTATATACCTTTCTAACATGCGTCAATCTAAACTTAGAGACTGGCATAAGAGGAGTATATATACTCCCTGAGAGCCAGGCAGCGCTTAAAGGGCTAAGCACGTATAGCACGAACTCAAAATCTGTAACGATTACCATGGTAGCCTTCAAGACCTTGTCAAACTCTGGCGGGTGCCAGGGCATAAAGGTATTAAGGGCTATGAAATCGCCGATCAATTCGCCAGGAAAGGTTCCAGCGCAAAGTACATACATAGGTCCTGAACCTTTCTGCGGCACTCCCAAGTCTAAGATTAGCTTCCTCTTATACAAGTGGAAAAAATCGCAACACGTCCTTTTGGAACAGCCAAGTTTTTCTAGTGTCTGATGATTCTCAAAGGGGTGGTTATCTCAGGCTGATGTGACCTGAACTGGTTTCCCAGATTCCCATAAAACCTTTTCTAGTGGAATTTGTTTAGGCCGCATATTTAGGCCAATAAGCCGCACGCCGTTCGGAATCGGCATTAAACTGTTGGTCCCCTTCTCTTGTGTCAAAAACAAATCACACACAACATGGGTGTTTAAGAGATGCTTAGCTCTCCTTCATGGGCTGTAACGCCACCAAAGCAAAACCGCAATCCATCAGTAGCTTTAAAGCTAACATAATCAGTCCCATCGCTCAAATTCAGCGTAATTTATACTCCAGACCTTTCGGATGGGCGTCTTAAGGAGAAGCCACGACAGGCACTTGAATGATGTCACTTTTTACACATGATGTCATTGGTAGGCCAGCAAATAACAAATTCGTTTTCGACATTATTCGTTTTATATGATATACGAGTTGAATGTCATCCAACTATTGGCAGTGTGGATTCAACGCCATTGCTTGAGACTATCTGAAAGAGCCACACACATTGGCAACACAGCATAAGTAAGAGCTTTGGACTTAGAAATCAGAACAACACATTTAGGAGTGGCCGCCTGTGGTATCAGAGAGACCAAGGCCCAATTAGCGCGTGTGCGCCATTATGATGCCACCAACCAAGTGACGTAGTGTGTCGATTTGTGCTTCAAATCCATCTTGTGGAGATACTGAATTCTGATAGGTCGTCAAAGAAGGCTTTGCCAAGTTTGCGCTGCCTGGTTTTAGCTAGCGCCGAGTATTCGCAAAGGAAATGGTTAAGGGTTTCATTTTCCTGCGTCTTGCAGCTTCAGTAGTGTATGTTAAATGGGGTATGTAACTTGACAGCGTGAGTGTCGACAGGACAATGACCAGTATTGACAGCTACAATTCTGTCAATTTCCTGAGTTCTTTTTGTGTTGTAGGATGGCCACATCTTTGTTGATAATGCACAGTTAATCAGGATGCTCCATCTAGAGTTCGCCTTTGAGAGGCATTGTTTAAAACTTTCTCCTTTAACCAGTCCTATGGGAGGGGATACTTTGCCAACGTATCAGCTTTTTCGTTTCCCTCTATGTTGCTATGGCCAGGAACTCAGAAAAGAGTAATGTTGAAATGACCACCTACAAAAGTGACTTCGTCTTTACACTTTGCGACTAGTTTGGATCTTATGGTGTGTGAATCGAGAGCTTAGATGGCTGACTGGCTGTCAATACAAATTACGTCTCTCTTAATAACTGGGTAATGGGTGAGTATCTCTCAAACCTCCTTAATCAGTAGCACTTCGGCTTGGAATACACAAGCAGAGTACGGAAGTCGAAATGATTTGGGATATCTAGTTCCGCTGAGAAGATACGCAAGTCGACTCCGCATTCCATTTTCGAGACGTCGGTAAAAAAACACTATCCGGTGGTTCGTGAAGTTCCATGCGTTTTTTCATGCATGAACTTGGGTGCCTTTATTTAGATCGTGTTTGGGTGTCATGAAGGCGCTTTAAGTCGTAGCTAATTCTCCAGGTAGTAGGTCCAACTTCCTGCTATGACTGTAGGGTTTTGATGACCAGAATCCGAATGTTCTGAGCTAAATTGCGCTATAAGATACGGTATATCTTATGTGGAGGGAGGAAATTTAGGAGTACGTTGAGTGCTTTGGTCGGGCTGAACTGAAGGGTACCTCTTATTTCAATGCCGACCGAATTCTGGACTCGGTTAAGTTTGGTGATGTTATATACTTTTCTTAAGGCAGACCACCATACAAGTGATCCGTAGGAGAGGGTGGGACGTATAACGGCTGTGTTCATCCGCAGCCCCATTTTGGGCCCCACCTTTTACCAAAAGTTCTGCTACAGGCGTAGAAAGCGAAACATGCCTTCTGTACCCGATATTCAATGTTTAGCTTCCAATTGAGCTTTGGATGAATGACAACTCCTAGATATCTGGCCTCGGAAGACAGAGAGAGTGTCTGTATGTTGAGTCGAGATAGAAGGTCTGTATACCCCATAGACTAAGTTCTTAATAAATGGTTTTGAGATCGTAACCCATCTCTTTCACGTCATAGAATGCCTTACGTCCGGCCTTAAAACATGAGCTCGTCCCAGATGTTTCCCTCTTCTAATGCCAATAGGGGGCTTACGTTATCTACACCAGCCATCTGGTAGATTTATGATGATTGTTTGTTCGCCTGACCCTGAAATCTGAAAATCTGTCGGTACATCATCAAATATTCTCTATCAAATAAAAGTGCACGAATATCCGCAACAAAAACATACAATTCAACAATAAAATAATCACACGGTCACGTGCGTGTGCGCATGTATGTATATGGACACGTTCCACAAGAAATGATTGGGAAATCGCCTCACAGAAAAAAAAAGGAAAAAGTTGAAAAAAAAAAAAAATAGAGGCAGGGATGCCGGAATTAATCGAAGAACGATATACCAACATGACCCACCCAGGATAACCGAGAACAACATAATACGTATCGTCCTCCTCTACCTTCTATTAGGCAATCTGCAAACGAAACATATGGTATCATCATCACTTCGGTATCTTTTAATAATGATGAAGTAGATAAATTCGAGCCACTTTAGTCAAAAGTATTTACAGACATGGAACCGAGAAATGGACCATAAATGATGGCATGTGCTTGAGAAATTACCGTAATTACACGATGGGACTTCCAGGATACTGATGAATAAAGCAAATATTATCATTATTATCAAGTTCTCCCCCCCATTCATATGGGAGGTATGTATTGTACGAGAAAGTTGATTATATCCCGCAGGTACCTTCCTCCCCTTGAATGGATATCATGGCTCGGATCTGGGCAATAAATTGAATTGAATTTCCCCCGAGTCAATGGGGACTTGCCGTCCTACTAAGCATTAAACATTTATCATTCGGATGAAATTCCCTCTTGTCCTTGACAAGAATTTGACCTATAAACAACATTTCACCAGCTGGAACCGAAGGACATGCGAATGAAATCCAACTCAAAAAAAAAATTCACTAAAAAAAACTGAAAATAAAACATGAAAGGAAAGGACACCCGAAGGAAGCACGAACAAAAATATTCATACAAAGGGGAGAGAAGGGATAAGAGAAAGGGGTGCGTTTTATAATACGTTTGCATTAAAATATGAATGACACTACCGATAGGAGAGGAAACGAACGAATCGCCATTCGTTGTTTGCCACTCTACTCACTCACTGGTAAATGACAAATGGCAGGATCCTTATGCAATATGCCGGTTCCATTGTGATACACGTTCAAGTTCAATTAATGCTCAAAAACGACAAAAAATCAACTCGAAAACGGATTTTTCTCAAAAGCTGCATGCACGCTGGAGAGGAACGAATAAAAATGTCCTCTTCACTTATGCATATGAATATGCGGGGCTTAGCATGTTGATGGCTATAAAGGACTTGAAAGTGAACGTATGTATGTATGTATGTGCTGTGCCAGATCTTGTTCAATGCTCAAGAGTGTTCTGAAATGGATGGTTTTCCAAGTCAGGTCAGATGGTAGAGGAGTGAATTTCAGATATTTTTTTTTGTGTCGATTAACAAACGAAATGAAACAGCTTTGAATGGGAGTGAATGGCACAGTGATGAGAAGAAGGATATGAACAGATGGAGGGCAGTGAGTGTTTGATTGGCAATTTTAAGTGGTAAGATCCGGTTTTGCGATTACGGAGTATCTTTGATGGAATACGCCTTCTCTATGGAGCCGCAGAACCACTTAAATTACCGCCAATAGAGAGTATGTTCTGAAAGAATGATGACACGTGTGGAGAAGAATAAACAACGAATACCCAGAATATAAAACCGATTTCCTCAACAGCTCTTTGGAGCTAGTATGCCGCTATTGACAAGCCCCTCTTTCCCACTGGGCACTTTTGGCACGTGCCCAGGGCCCCGTGATCGATATGTCCGGATCACAAATTGATAACTGATTGATTGCCGAAAAATACACATTCGTCACATTCTTCTTCTTCTTATCGGGTGCTACAGTTCGGGGTGGACCTGGGCCTCAACCAACAAACCCCTCCAACCAGCACTGTCTTTTGTCAGCTGTTTCCACTGCCGCACACCCAGTTGGCTGAGGTCCCCTTTCACCTGAGTGCGCCATCTTAATTACGGCCGTCCTCTGTTTCTTCGTCCCTCAGGGTTCGATTCAAAGACTGTCCGGGCTAGAGCTGTGGTGTGTATTCGCTCTATATGGCCTAGCTGCCTTAGACGTTGAATCCGTAGACGCGTGGCTGGACTCATGCCGCTGTACTGCCCGTAAAGCTCGAGTTTAACATTTTCCTCCATCCCACGTAGTCGTTTATAGGACGGAACACCACACGCACAATTTTTCTCTCGAAGCGACCAAGGACTTCTTCATCCGCTGTTGATGGTGTCTATGCTTCTCCGCCGTAGAGCAGGACCAGGATAATTAGGGCCTTATATAGAGTCAGCTTTATCGTTCAGGAGAGGGCTCTATTACTAAATTGCCAAGATGTCGGTGGTGAGTGTCCTTTTTTGATGACTGCATATATGTATTTAGTTTTGCCCTCGTTTACTGCCAAACCAGTTTTCGCCGTCTCCACCTTAATGCTCGTAAACGCCTCTGTGACATCTCACCCTACCCAAAATCCTTTTCTGACATCAAATCCCTGGGTCAGGTTTGAACCGATTCGGATGGAGCAGCGAGCATTCTCCAAAGTCATCCTGCATAGGATGAGTTAAGCAGGGATGTCAAAGGTAGACAAACCGTTGTACACTTACTTACTTAGGTAGCGCTACAGTCCATGGTGAACCTGGGCCTCAACCAACCAGCGTCTCCAGCTGGCACGGTCTTTGGCCAGCTGTTTCCAGCGCCGCACGCCCACCATTGATGCGGCCGTCCTCTGCCGCGCCTTCCTTTCGGGGTGGATGCGCTCTACATGGCCTAGCCACCTTAGACGCTGTATCCGTAGACGTCATACCAGGCCGATGTCGCTGTACAGTTCTTCGTTAAATCTTCTCCTCCATACATCGTTTGAACAAACGGGACCGTAGATAGTGCGCAGAATTTTCCTCTCGAAACGACCAAGGGCATCTTCATCCGCTTTTGTTAAGGCCCAAGCCTCTGCGCCGTAGAGGAGGACTGGGATGATTAAGGTCTTATATTGTGTCACCTTGGTTTTCCGAGAGAGGGCTATACTTCTCAATTGCCTCTTGAGCCCAAAGGAACAGCGGTTGGCAAGAGTGATTCTGCACTTTATTTCAGCGCTGGTGATGTTATCGCTGGTCTTCAGTGGGCCAAGGTAGACAAATTCCTTAACCACTTCAAAGTTATATCTGCCCATGGTGACGTTCTCGCCAATACGTCGGTGTTAACCGTCTCTTTTAGATGAAAGCAGATATTTGGTTTTACCCTCATTAACCTTGAGACCCATCTTAGCCGCTTCTACCTCAATGCTTACAAAGGCCTCATTGACGTCTCGCTGTGTCCGTGTGTCCGTCCAATCACGTCAATGTCGTCGGCGTACACAAGCAATTGCGTATACTTGAAATAAATCGTACTTTTGTGTTGCACAGTGACTCTCGCACCACCTTTTCAAGCACGAAAAAGTTGTAAGACAGCGCGTCACGTTGCCTAAATCCTTTTTTAACATCAGAGGTCTCGGTTTGCTCATTACCGACCTTAATGGAGCAGCGAGAATTCTCCACTGTCATCCTGCACAGTCGGACGAGTTTGGCAGGTATGTTAAAACTAGACATGGCTTTGTATACCTCATCTCTATACACGCTGTCATATGCAGTGTCTTATGCAAGATCTGCCGTAGCGTAAATATCTGGTCTAATGTTGATTTACGTGGCCTGAAACTACACTGATAAGAGCCGATCAGGTTATTCACAAACGGTTATTCACCAACGGCAGAGATGGAGACTTATTCCCCTATAGTTGGCGCAGTTATTGGGGTCTCCTTTCTTATGGACCGGGCAAACGATGCTGAGATTTCATTCGCCGTTATACAGTCTGCAGAAGTGGTCTTTCCAAATCCAAAGCGTTGTACAGCTCGTCTTTAATTACGCTGTCGTATGCGGCTTTGAAGTCGACAACTAGATGGTGAGTGTCGAATTGAAATTTATTGGTTTTTTCGAGGATCTGCCGTAGTGGGAAGATTTGGTCGATGGTGGACTTCCTTAACCTGAAGCCACACTGAAGGACCTATCAGCTTTTTTTTGATAATTCGCGCAGGTTCAAGAGTTATACTTTTATGATATTTGGCACACAACCTGAACGGAGTGCAGTGGTTCGGGTCGTTTTGATGTGCGTTCACTATTCTCAGGGGTGGTTGTCCTAGATAGGACGAGAGCCCGACCGGATTCCGCGTTGGTTATAGTCCGTAGTAATTCGTTCGAACACTTTAGTGTTGCATACGCAGAGGATGAACTTCAGTAGACCATATACTGTGAGTGTTATGCCAGCAGCAGCACGTCTGGTCACTTTCTATTCACAATTGCGTTGCATACTTTTTGTCCGTATAGGAATTACTTTTTCTTGGCTATGAAGCGAATTTGAACTATAGACCTTCCGCTCGGCGGTCGATGATGTTAAGCACTGCACCACGGCCACAAAAGGCTTCAGGCGTTCACACAAAACGGCGGAGAAGATTATGTAGGCAATGTTAAGGAGACCTAATTCTCTGTAGTTGGCGCACTCAGGGGGGTCTTCTTTCTTATGGATCGGGAAAACGATACTAAGACTTCATTCTTCGGGCAGGTTTTTCTCTGACCATATCTTACAGATGAGCTGATGCGTGCTCCTGCTCCTAACCAGATTATCTCCAGCTGCTTTCAAGAGCTCAGCAGATGGTCCGTCAGCAGCTCCAGCAGCTTTATTCGACTTGAGTTTCGATATTGCGATCTTGACTTCGTCGAAGTCAGCGGGATGGAATTCTCTGCGATCTTCGTCGTTATGAAATGGATCATTCTGCCTGACAGCGATATATTGACTAACATCGCCGCATCAATTGCGATTCTACTACGTTCTCCGTACATTCTCATCCCCACGGGCTAACGTTCTGGTTTGATATCCATTCCTCAATATTGGAAATATACCAACTTTGGAAAGAAAACAACATTGAAGACACATTGCCAAATGTAGAAATTGCACGAAGAAGCTTTTTAAGCTTGATGGTGACTAACTGCATTGTGAAACGCCCCTTCTCCAAATTTAAAGGAATAACAAATAAATTGAGATGTTAAATGCTTTAAGAGAGATTAATCGGCTTGTCGCTGATATCCACGGAATGTGATGTGCTCAAAAACATAGACTTTCACGTAGTGATTAACGATTTTGCTGATTTTTTTATTAAAATCTAGAAGATTCTTAACCACAAACCTGTGAATGCTTATGGAGTTCCTTTGTGGATAAGCATACATATTTCATTATCTATTAATTTAATATGACGGTCAATAAAAATAAGTCTAGAAGCTTCTTTATCTACTTTCTTTGTCTATTCTAACAAAAAAGTGTTGTGTCAAGGGCATAGGGACCCCATTATTCTATTATGCCCAAGGCCTTCAATATGTTAAAGATGGCCCTGGCTATTGATGAAAGTTCCACACCCTACAGGGCATTCGTATTACGAAAACAAAAGCATTATAAATCCAAAATCACTTTAATATCAGCTATAACCCAAAGGCAACTTACCCAGTACCCTTGGGAGGTTCTCTTATAAAATATAACTCTAAAGTCATATTTCTGAAATGTTAAGCTAATACGTTTCACCCTTCCACCTTCACCACCCCCCCACCCTCAAAGCGATTGCTTAAAGGAAGTATCATGAAAATTAAAATCAAAAAAAAAAGATCCATATAGGTATAGGACTCCCTCCGATCGTCCCTTAGCCCAGGAGGCAAGCACTTTACGAAATTCGTATCCCCACGTTATGCTCAAGCCCTCTGGGGTAATAACATGGCAATCTCTTCGCCACTGTTCATCTCTGGGGCTCAAGTACCGAAACACGAAGCACCTAGGGCGAAAGGGAAAAGGCACTAGAGATTATGAATGACAAAAGCCAAATGTGGCCGAGCGGTGATGAATGCCTGCCACCGCCTGGCATTGGAACAATCGCCCAATTTTCCATTGTTATTCGTCGCTCCACCAAAACCAGAAACAGAAAACAAAAAACAACATACAAGAGCCGACGAAAAAAAAAAATGAAAAATTGTGAAAATATGATCTGTAAAGGCAACTGTGCGAAGTCTCCCCTTTTCAGTGGTCTTCGTCGTCGCGCCGTGCCGTCAGGACTATTGAATAGGACAGGCTCCATCGTATTATTCTTATGTTGATTCTGGTTTTGGGTCACGTAGCACCACTCATGCACGCACCTCTGTTTCGTTGTTGAATTTTTATTTTTTTTTATTGTTTTTACACGGTTTTTGTTGCATTCACATTTTTATTTAAATTATTGTTTTATTTGTTTTCGTATTTTTATTATTTCTACTTTTGTCTTGTCATTTCGGGATGCATGTAATTTTACACACAATGATGACGTGTGGTGCAGCGCAGCAGTAACGCAATGCTATTGTTAGTTCTCAGTCTACCATGCGGACATACCCTCTTTTTGGGATTTTCTTTCACCATTTAATGGTCTGCTATAACCTAAAGTACATCCAGTGGAGACTGGCTATTGTTGCGGCTGCACTTGTTCATTATTATCATGTTGATTTCGAATATAATCAATGGCATTGTAATTAACAGGAATTCAGTTTCATGGCAAATGAAGGAAACCAACCATCACCATGGTCGTCCAGCTGGATGGCCGACACACGAGACGAGACAAATGCAATTTAATTATTTTTTATGAGTTGTAATTTGCTGGAAACCATAGTGATATGAAGCATAGTCCTGGCAATCTCTTGTTGACGGGAGAGTAATTTTGGATGATGTTATTCGAGAAGGGCATTTCGTGTTAAGTTTTGATGATAACCTTTGGGGCTGCGAAACTTTACTACCTAAGGAAGGCCGTTGCCTTTAACTTTAGCTCTATACATAGTTGCATTTACTTTACACTACCATTGTATTGGATCGTACCTTCACTGCTGCATAGTTGTAAGTAGATACAATGTGAGGAAAGCTATTAACGAAAAAAGGTTGTTAGTAGATAACGCGCGGAGGCTTGCTGTAACCTTGGCTGTGAACAATTTTGCTCAGACCGAGCATGAATGGATGGCCGATGGAAATCAACTATTCAGTGGCAGGTGTTGTATGCGACATGGCAAAAAACATCAGGGTAGGGAAATGATGGTCCACAGGAAATCAGAAAACCACTAAGACTTAATAGTTAGTTAGTCCTTCAGCCACTTCTTGCGATTCATTCTGGGAGTTCCTTTAGGAAATTGTTGGCGATTAAAGAGCAAAGTATCCCGCATTTAAACGTATTGATTGGCTTATGGCCTAAACAGTTGTATACAAAAATAAATTCTATATACAATGGTAAAACCTGTGGGGAGCTAACAGATGGTATGGATGTCGATTGTCATTTCCTGAATTCAATATGGTCCCTATCTTTAGAATATGTACATATCAAGACCAGTCTTTGGTAATTTTAGACATTAAGTCGTTTACCATGATATGTTGCAATTTTCTTATTTGAACTTGATACGAAAATAACCTAGCATTGGTTATCTTAGCTTTGCGAAAGGTTGTGACAGCTAGAATCTTAGCCTTAAAGACGATAGTTGCATGACCGAGTTTAAGAGATATGTAAGCACGATACGAAAAAATACCTGCCCCACTCTACAATACATTTTTTGTGCGCGCCTTTTACTTGTACATATGTACATATGTGGGTTCATTTAGTGCTTAAGATGGGCAGGACCTTCATAGACAGTCCGTCCCTCCCACGGAGTTGTAGGTGAAAACGAATAGTCTTCAAGCTGTATTCAAACTACCAAACGGGTTTGTGGAGAACGTTTACCGAAATTCGACTAGTACTGACAGATAGGGTGGTAAAAGGCTAACAAAGGTCTCGAAGGAGTAGCATCTGCTGACGGGTGCTGGTCCGCTAAAAAAACCAAGTAAGAGCCTCTGCAGCTGAACAACGTGCAGCTCTATTAGCAAGTTCCTACTTCCACCTCCTCGTGGTATCATCTGGAAATTTCCTGACCACGGAAGAGGACGAATGACGAGTACGACAAAACAGGGCTATGGTCTAACAAACCGTAACCGGGAAACCCTGCTCAGAAACAACCACAAGGACCGGATTTATGTTGACGATCCTTGCAAAAAACAAAAAAGGGACAACGATCTGCGAATCAGTAAGTGAAATCTTAGGTTTCTTAATAGGCCACGGGCAACCAAACAACTTGCGGATGCCCTAGACCGCTATAAAGCTGACCTAACCGCTATCCAGGAAATGCGTAGGAATGGACCGGATAACGCCTAATAATGATCCGTATCAAGACTACATTTTCTAACATCAGCCTGATCTGCATCCATGTCCCCACGGAAGACAAGGATGACTTCACCAAAGATGAGTTCTACCATCTCCGAGACAGAACGTATGCGATTGAGGATTTGGGGAGGTGTTCCTGCAGCCATGACGTTCGAAAGTTTTATAAACAGATAAAGCGAATTTGCCGAGGTTATACAACCAGAACGGAAGCCTTTAGGGATGAGAACGAACACCTAGTAGTAGAATCGCAGTCTATGCTGAGAGTATGGAAAAAACAGTTCTGCAAACTGTATCGTGGTGATGTTAGTCAATATACCGCTGTCAGGCAGAATGATCCATTTCTTAGCGACGGAGATCGCAGAGAATTTCGTCCCGCTGACTTCGACGAAGTTAACATCGCCATATCGAAACTCAAGTCGAATAAAACTGCTGACGCACATAACTCCTCGCATACGCAGATGCCATTGGCATAATCGGAAAAACATAGCGACATGTCAATGAAGCTTTTACGAGGATTGAGGCGGAGGCGGTGAAAATTGATTTGGTAGTAAATGAGGGCAAACTAAATATATGCTGTCATCAAAAAAGGACACTCGCCACCGATGTGTTGGCCAGAACGTTTGTATTGGCAGATACAAGTTTGGTTTAGTTAAGGACTTAATCTACCTTGGCTTCTCACTGTATCTGGAACAACGAAATCAGTTATGAAATCAGGCGCAGAAATACTGTTGCCAATCGCTGTTTCTTCGGGCTCAGGTCAGGTGGCAATTGAGTAATAGAGCCCTCCCCCAAACGACTAAGTTGACTCCATACAAAGCCCTTACCATCCCAGCCCTGATGTACGGCGCATGGACACTATCAATGGCGGATGAGAAAGCCCTTGGTCGTTTTGAGCGAAAAACTCTGCTTACGATTTTCGGCCCGACCTGCATAAATGGGGATTGGAGGAGAAGACTTAATAGTGAATTCTACGGGCTGTACAGCGACATGAACGTAGCATGGCGTCTGGGGATCAGACGCCTAAGATGGGTAGGCCATATAGAGCACATGGAAATCACAGCTCCTGCTCGGAAGGTCTTTGAATCCAACCCCGAAAGGCGACGCGGTCGAGGACGGCCAAATTTAAGGTGGGGCATTCAAGGAGAAGAGGGCCTCAACCAACTAGACCGTGCCAGTTGGAGTGGTTTTCTAAAAGAGGTCCAGGTTCACTATAAACTCTAGCGTTGAAGAAGGCGAAGAACGTCTTATGTTATGTCATGTGGCCATTACTTATATACACTGAGAGTTCGATTTAGTTTATTGTGCGCCTTGTTAAGGTTTTGAATTTATTATATTTTGATGAGTTCCAGCCCGTGTTCTTACTATTAAGTTGGAACTTTTTTGCTGACTGTGGCGGTATTCACCGACTATGAGAGAATGGAATGAATTGAGGACAAAGCACGATTTTACCTTCGGGGGCGCAAGTCCTATGATTTTGGTTGATTTGAATTGAAGGAATAGGGGTGTGTCACATTATGACACTCGTACCGCGACAATTAAGGTCACAAAAATTTGACAACATCTTTGGATGGGATTTCTTGAAAGTCTTTCCCTGTTACTGTTGCCTTCTTTGTAATTCTGAATCTTTCTGCGGCGAGACTTGGGCAGATGCTCCATGGTTTCTTTGGCATTGTAACAGATGTCTGTTTGCTGCTGGGACCTAATTTGTAAAGATGGTAATTGCATGCCCTGTGTCCTGTTAGTGCTTCATATATCACTTTTACGTCAGCCTTGATTAGTTTTGGAGTTGTGATTTTGTTCCATGAACTTCTTTGAGTTTTTAATAACGTCAAAGCTGTTCCAGAACTGGTTCATTTGTTTCATGATCCATTTATGTAGGTGTGGTCTTGTATCCACATTGTTGAAACCACAAAGGAGGGAAGGCCCTGTGAAAGGTACTTGAGCACTTAGCTAGTATGACATCCAAATCAGCTTTAGACTGTTGTTTCCTGCCAGCTTATTCAATGATCTTTGGCATTCCCAAACAGCCTAAGAGTTAAGAGTGTAGCTCTTTAGTGCTTTGAGAACCGCTTGACTATCTGGGAATATCGATATCTTTATATTGTTGGGTTTTTTGTTGCTGGTGCAATGTGCTGGTTCATTGTTTGCAAACAGTTCCGCCTGAAATATTGTTGACTCACCGCAGAGAGGAATGTGTAGTCTGCACCCAGACCCAAATACTCCACTCCCCCACTGTTGCTCCAGATTTCGAACCAGTGAACCCATTCTGGGTTCCTTCGTTCATCCACGAGAGGTTATTCCATTCTTCTTAGTATTTTTTAAAGTTCAACTCAGGGGACATCAGGCCACTCACTCGGATCAACTCCCAAGTATTGTCCACCCTTTTAAGAATCTCTTAATGTCTAACCAGGTCCCCTTCTTTGTAATTATAGGTTTTCTGTAAAGTTAAGGCTTATTTTGCAGCTTCCTCCTTTACGGCAGTGTGTAATTGAGAGATGTTAAATATTGCTTCCAGTCCTGCAGCTGGAGTAGTCTTCATTGCTCCAGATGTGCAGATACACGCTAGAATTTGTATTTTACTCAGTTCGTTCATGCAACTTCTTTGTTCACATCTTTTCCACTATACAGCAGAGCCATAGAGTATGGCTGGTTTAATAATTTGATTGTAGATCCACAGACTCATCTTTGGGTTAGTCCTCATGTTTTGCCAACGAGTTGTTTTAGAGACCAGAGGGCCTTGATGGCCTTGGTGTGTATATTCCAGGAGAGCTTTTCTTCTTCTTAATGGGCGTTACAGTTCGGGGTGAACCTGGGCCTCAACCAACATGCCCCTCCAATTAGCACGATCTTTTGCTAGCCTTTTCCATTGCCGCACACCCAGTTGGCTGAAATCCTCTTCCACCTGTGTGCGCCATCTTAAGTGCGGCCGTCCTCTGCTTCTTCGTCCCTCGGGGTTGGATTCAAAGACTCTCCGGGCTGGAGCTGTGGTTTCCATTCGCTCTACATGGCCCAGCCATCTTAGGCGTTGAATCCGTAGACAACTGACTAGGCTCATGTCGCTGTACAGCCCCTAAAGTTCGTGGTTGAATCTTCTCCTCCATCCCCCGTCTGCATTTATAGCCTTGAAAATCACGCGCAAAACCTTTCTCTCGAACCGACCAAGAGCCTCCTCATCCGCTTTTGAGCGTGTCCATGCTTCTGCATGGACAGGACCGGGATGACAAGGGTCTTATATAGAGTCAACTTTGACGTTCGGGAGAGGGCTCTAATACTCACTTGCCTCCTGAGCCCAAAGAAACAGCGATTGGCAAGAGTGATTCTGCGTTCGGAACTGATGTCGTTGTTCCAGGTCACTGCGGAGGTAGACGAAGTCCTTAACTACCTCGAGCTTATATCTGCCAATGCAAACGTTTTGGCCAAGACGTCGGTGGTGAGCGTCCTTTTTTGATGACAGCTTATATTTAGTTTTGCCCTCGTTTACTGTCAAACCAATTTTCGCCGCCTCCATCGCAATACTCGCAAACGCCTCATTGACATCTCGCTGTGATCCACCTATAATGTCAATATCGTCGGCGTATGCAAGGAGTTGCGAGGATTTGGAGGATTGCGCCTCTTGTATTGGCCAGTGATTTTTGCACAATCATTTCCAATATGATGTTTGAAGAAGTCACACGACAGCGCATCGCCCTACCAAAAACCTTTATTGACATCAAAACTATCGGTTAGGTGTTCACCGATTCGGATGGAGCAGCGAGCATTCTCCAAAGTCAACCTGCATAGTCTGACGAGTTTAGGTAGACATAGCGTTGTATAGCTCGTCTCTAATTACGCTGTCGTATGCGGCTTGGAAGTCGACAAATAGGTGGTGAGTGTCGACTTGAAATTCATTTGTTTTTTCCAGGATCTGCCGTAGTGTGAAGATTTGGTCGATGGTGGACTTCCCTGGCCTGAATCCGCAATGATAAGGACCTATCAGCTTATTTACAAAAGGCCTCAGGCGTTCACACAAAACGACAGAGAAGATTTTGTAGGAGATATTAAGGAGACTTATTCCTCTATAGTTGGCGCAATCAGAGGGGTCTCCTTTCTTGTGGATCGGGCATACGATGCTGAGATTCCATTCCTCGGGTATGCTTTCCTCTGACCATATCTTACAGATGAGCTGGTGCATGCTCCTAATCAGATCATCCCCAGCTGCCTTGAAGAGCTCAGCAGACAGTCCGTCTGCGCCAGCAGCTTTATTCGACTTGAGCTTCGATATGGCAATCTTAACATCGTCGAGGTCAGGGGACAGGATTCTCTGCGGTCTCCGTCGATTAAAAAAGGATAATTCTGCCTGACAGCGGTATATTGACTAACATCGCCGTTATACAGTCTGCAGACGTGGTTTTTCCATATTCTCAGCATCGACTGCGATTCTACTACTAGGTGTCCGTTCTCATCCCTGCAGGCTTCCGTTCTGGCTTTATAACCTTGGCATGTTCGCTTTATCTGTTGATAAAACTTTCCAACGTCACGCCTGCAGTAACACCTCTCCAAATCCTCAATCGCGCGCTTCTCGTCCTCTTTCTTCTTTCTTCTACGAAGCTTATGCTCCTCCCCTCTTTTTAGCTCGTAGAGCTCACGAGCTGCTCTTGTTCTTTTATGCCTTATATGCATCCTGCTTCGCTGTGTGAATCCTCCTGCACTCGTCATCGAACCAGCTGTTTCTTCGTGGTGGAGCCTTGAAACCCAAAACTTCGGATGCAGAGCTTTTCAGGGCTTGTTTGCAAAGGCTCCACTGCTGTTCTATTGACAGTGTGGAGGATTGAGGTGTATTGGGGAGCTTAAGGGAGACACGATCGGTAAATGCACGAGCGGTTTCTGGCGATAGTAGCTTTCCGACGTCATAACTTTGTATTCTTACTCTACTCCGCTGCGTTCGTGATATCCGTAAGCGCATCTTGGCTACAAAAAGGTAGTGGTCCGAGTCGATGTTGCCCCTCGGAAAGTTCGAACATCAAGAATGGTGGAGGAGTGTCTGACGTCGATTGCGATGTGATCAATCTGGTTGGTATTCGATTGATCAAACGACCGGAAGGTGCCTTTGTGTATATCGAGGTGTGGGAAGCGCGTACTGGCTAGAAGGAAATTTCGCCCCGTAGCAAGATCAATCAGCCTGTGTCCATTATCGGATGTGGTGTCATGTAGGCTATGTTTGCCGATGACTCGTTCAAAGTTGCTTTCCTTACCCAGCTTAGCATTGAAGTTTCCCAGTATAGTTCTGATGTTATAGCTGGGACATTGGGCATAGGTTCTGCCTCAGAGATGGTAGAACTCATCTTTGGTGAAGTCATCCTTGTGGGCGTGGGGGCGTGGATGCAGATCAGGCTGATGTTAGAAAATGTAGCCCTGATTCGCATCGTTATTAGGCGTTCGCTCACATGCCGAAAGCTTAGGACTTTTTGCCTTAGTCCACCTCGAACAACAAATCCACATCCAACAGTCGTTGTCCTCTCTCCCTATAGCAGTCGCCGTAGTAGATATCGCAGTTTTTCATCCGATTTATACCCGGTCCATTCCATCGCATTTCCTGGATGGCGATTATGTTCGCTTTATAGCAGTCTAGGGCGTCCGCAAGTTGTTCGGCTGCACGTGGCCTGTTTAGGGACCTAACATTCCACTTACAAAGCCGAAGGTCATTGTCCTTTTCTTCGTTTTTTGCAAGGGTCGTCAACATAAATCCGGTTCGTTATATCCGAGGCTTATGGTTGTTTCGGAGTTTGAGATTTTTTACGGTTGCGGCTTACTAGGCCGTAGCCCAACCGACTAATCCTGTTTTTTGGCGCAGAAGGCTCGCCATTCGCCCTTCCCGTCTGCAATTTCCATAGGAAATCTCCAGATGGCACCACGAGGGGGTGGGGATGGGACTTACTAGCAGTGCCGCAAGGTGTTCGTCTGCGGTGGCTCTTCTCGCTTTTTAGCAGGCCTGCGTCCGTCGGATAGATGCTACCCCTACGAGGCCTTTGTTAGTCCTTTGCCATCCCAGGAGAGTTTTCGGTTCAGTGTTATCCCCAGGAACTTAACCTCTTCCTTTAAAGCAATGCTGGTTTATTTAATTTTGAAGATTTCAAGTTTGTGTATTCTTCCCTTAGTGAATCTAATTGTGTTTGTTTTGCTGGGGTCTATGGAGAGTCCTTCTACATCGCACCTTCTCCAAGTTATTTTTGCATAAGATTTCCTATGATTTCTTCATGTTTGGCTATAATTATTGTGGTTACATCTTCAGCATAACCGATGGCAGTAAAGCTATTGTTATTAAGTACATAGAAGAGTTCGACTACTAGGGTTCTATTTCTCTAAAGTAAAAGGAGTAAAATGTGCACTCATAAAACGGTCTGTCAACCATCAGGTCAAATAAGTCCTCACTTTGACTTTAAGTAGCCGCATTGACTTGAATCATTATCTTGTTGCTATCAAGGAGCATCTACAGACAATATTGACATTTGGGGTGATAAGCTGCGGGTACAATAAAAATCCTTTGAATCTACCGCGAGCTCCACAAGCTGAAAAAGGAAAAGGAGAAATCGTGACATACCGATAAAAGCTCACATAAAAAAGTACAGGCCCAAATAGTCACACATGCGGCATACTACTATTACCGAAATTTGTGCCGCTAATTACTCATTTCACACCACTCCATATCCGCGGCCTATTCATGTACACATCTGTTAACTGCCGACTCCCAGGTGGTAATAGCATAGTGACCCACACACCAATAATGACTTAATTTCTTGCCAACCCGTCAATTTTTCTAACTCGCACCTTTATACGTATCTGTGCTACGTAGGTTTATAATAAGGGCCTTTGGTGCGCGACAAATTTCAAAATCGAACACCACCACGCACCATTGCGAGTAAAGCACTCTACGAGTGTAATATGTATATCTAGATATGTATATATATCTAGATATGGATATATGTACGTTCACGCATGAGGAGGTCATTAATGATGATTGCCAAGTAATGGACCGAAGAGTTATTTATGTTTTCCAGTCATTGTCCATTGCTGCCATAGCTTCACTACACGAGTAATGATACGGTTTTGGGTATGAAGTGACAATAGTGGTTTCTAACACCCCGTAGCTTTGTGAATTATTATTTTGGACACTTATTGTCGCAATGAAATTGATTTTTCTCCCAATCTCTCATTTTCTTTTGTGCGATAGAGTAGGGTGTCCTTTTAGTTTTATGATGATTGCCAGGACTGCTTTATTCTTGTGTATACATGACTCACTTATGTATGTTTAGAAGGAGAAACCACTATTCTACTTGCTCCATGACCTGTGGCACTTAGCAAATCACCTAATCAACAGACAAGTATAAGTGACCACTAGTACTAGCAAATCTGTCATATGCACAAGTGAACATTTAAGAAACGTCTGCCATCGGCTTGCCTTGAGGCTTACTCTGATGTTTAAAGAAACCACAAGGAAAATAAAGAAGAAAATCATAATTGAGATGTTCCTTTCAAGATTATATCAGCTCCAAATGCACTTCACTCAGATGCAAGCGAGGGCACGTGTTCCCACAAACGCCGGCACACAACACACACACATAAATGGCCAACTTCCTTCCGCCCTTAATTTTCAATTTCTTACTTCCTTTCGATCGATATAGCCGTCAACTGTGTGTTTGTTACCTGTGCACGCGTGTGGGTTTTTGTCTGCCATCAAGTCGATCGGCTCTGCGTAAAAGGTGCACCATACAACATTACTGTTGCCGGGTGAAGGTCATGCGATATCAATGGCACAATTCCACACAGTATGAGCAGCTGACTGAGATAATGGTTTATGGAAATTTCCTGCAGGAGGCACATGGCAACAGCGACACGATCGCTTCAAAGGATTACCGTGTGAAACGAACGAAGGTGGAAGAGAATGTCAGAACTCAGAACCGCAGGCATGATGGTGGTTTTCGAGAATTTTTAGCAATAAAATGGAATTGCACTTCGTCCTTTCACATTTCTCTACTTCCTCTCTTTTTGATCGTATTTTATGCCCGTGGTGCCATTAAGCACTTCCTGTGACTATGTTGTCCCCGTGTAACTGAACCGAAACAGATGCCTTTTACGGACCATTACCATATGATGTGATGTTGATTGCTATGTGGTTCCTGTTTCTCAGTTCCTTTTTTCTCATTCATGGTCCTTGAATGAATTTGAAGGTCCTTAAGCAGCTGTTTGCCTTCGAAAGGGGCTTGAAATTCTCAGAAACTCGGAAATATGAAAGAAACCATCCTTCAGTTGCTCTTGGATCGTCAACGATATAAAACACCAACTGTGGACGTGCTTTTGTCATCTGGTCGTGACTATTTTAGATTTATCTGGGAAATTCCCCCCATCCGAAGATGAAGGCTCCCAAGATGATCTATTTATACATTAAGAAACAAAGACAACACTTTGTATGTACATACTCGTATAGTGTCATTCAAATCGGAGTGTTCTAGCGAACAGAACGAACGACAAACCCCACCATATGGAAGATGTTGAAATTTGGCATGTTACCCAATGCTCGCAAGCGATCCAGCGATATGAAACGTGCTCCCGCTGAAGAACAAAACAGCACCACATGACTAAGGTGTACATAGTGCAGGTTATATGTATGCCTCAGTTCCTTCTAATTTTGGCAACGGAAAAGTTCTAGTCGAATGGCGATCGGTTCTTGCAGTTGGCACTGATGCCAATCGCAGATTGGCTGTGAATATGACATTTTGCACTTTGATATGGATGACAAACGACAAAACATCGTTCGAATTTGGTTTTTTCTTTTGTACAAATTCGTCACTTACTTCGGGGAGGTCTTCTATTGTCAAGCACCTTTCACATGCATTGCTATATCAACGCGAAAACAATGAAATGTAATACAACTCATACACTTAACACCCCTCATGTAAAATCACTATGTGGAATGTAGGATGTCCTTGCACAGAGTAAAGTTACTTCATTTTACACTTGCTGCACATTGAGAGCTGTCTTGTGTGTTCGAAAACAATATTTTCCTCCACTCTGCCGCTTAGGTTTTCTCTTTGACTCTGTAGCGGATATCCTTAGAAAATAGTACATTTCGGAAAGCATCATCAGACAAAAAAGCAAGATATGAAAGGAAAATCCTTTTGTAATGTGTCCTTATTGTAAAGCTGCTGTGTTTTATAATTTCTCTGTCGATGGTTGTCATTGACACCCCCACACACACGACTGAACAAAAGGAAAACATGAGAAGCCCTCCATGCTCCTCTTACTGAATGAAATGCACTGAATAGAATACACCAGACAAACAATTCATGTCATTAGAAGAGGTCCTGTCGACGTTTTACCCGAAAAAGTAGGAAACAAAAACCCATTGCCAACCATCTCTTCGAATTGGCTGACATTCTTTCGCTTTTCAAACGTACATACATATGTACATATGTATGTATACATTCGCATTCCAAGGGTTTGAGTTTTTTTTTCATGATTTTTGCTGGCGCTCAGACTCGCATATCCTTGTATCTTTATCCTTTGATTATGTTCTCAATCAGATTTTTTTTTCTTTGTTTTGCTGTTTTGTTTGCTATTTTCATTTCTCATGATTGTTTCCTTTTTTATTTTCTGTTTTGTGTGTGTCTATTGTCCAACTAGGAACAGAACAGGACGAGAATTAGGATGTCGACGTTACGGTGCGGTACGTGGAAGAATTGTCAATAGAGTTATTGTTTTGCGTGCTCTCGCTCACTAATAAATCCTAGTCCGTTTGCCATACACATATGAATGTATGTATGTACTATCTATGCCAACATTCCCACCTACACCCGACATTCATCCTTTAACTCGTCTCAGTATATGCGGCTGATGTTGTTTTTGTTGCCCATACTAGCAGATGGATATTCCCCTCATTGCTTTGGCATGGGTTATAATTGACATATGAATTGATTTTCTATGTTAGCTGCATACATATGTATGTACATGGTCCTGTCTTTGATAAACAAAACAACATAGAGGAAGAGCTAAAGGACAGACAAAAAAAAAAACATAAAAGAGTAAATTCGTCACGGTTTGTCGGCTACAGTGAATTGAAATGCCACAAGGGTATCTATGGACCTATGGAGATATGTTGGTGACCAAAATTAACTTGTAAAAGTTTTCGAATGCAAAAAAATGTCCTGTTGTATGAAACATGAAAGGGAATAGTTGACGGATATCACAAACAATCCATGCGAAACAGATTGTTCCTTAATTGTTTGGTTGTTATTGACGTTTTGTGGCAATCCACAAGGGAACCATATCGCACCGCTACTGCTTGCGAGTGGTTTTTTTGCTATTTCAAATAAATTCGATTGATGGGATATTTACCAGTCACATAGCATATTGATCTTGCAGCATTCTGCATCTGTAGGAGTAAACAATCACCAAACAATCGACTATTGGCACTTGGCACGGACGTTATTTGTCAAAGAAAGGCGTAAAAAATAACATTCGTTTACGTATGAAGACAGGGTGAATAGTTCTCGACGTGGCACGGAGACAGCGTTCTAATCAGCAAAAATGTATACATATTTAATGAAAAACCTAAAAATGTAATTATACTAGGTGATTTCAACATCAGGATGGTAAAAGACGAACAAGGGCGTCGTAGGAGTAGCATCTGCAGGCGGATGCTGGTCCGCTAAAAAAGCGAGTAAGAGCCTCTTCAGCCGAACACCTTGCAGCTCTGTTAGCCAGGTCCCACTTCCACTGGTAAATTTTCTGACCTTGAAAATTACTAACGGAAGAGGGCGAATGACGAGTTTCCTGTGCTTCAAAACAGGAATAATGTCGGTTGGGCTATGGTCTAGCACCTTAACCGTAAAACCCTACAATTGTTCAGAAAAAAAAATAATTCGCGAATAAAACGCACCGAATTAATGTTGACGACCCTTGAAAAAAACGAAAAAACGGACAATGGAATGTTAAGTTACTAAATAGGCCACGTGCAGCCGAACAACTTGCGGACGCCCTAAACCGCTATAAAGCGGACTTAACCGCCATGCGATGGAATGGACCGGGTAAAAAGTGGATGAAACACTGTGATATCTAGTACGGCGACTGGTATAGGCAGAGAGGACAACGATTGTTCGCATGCGGATTTCTTGTTCGAGGTGGACTAAGGCAAAAACTCCTAAGCTTTCGGCATGTGAGCGAACGCCTTATAACGATCCGTATCAGGGCTACATTTTCTAACATCAGCCTGATCTGCATCCACGCCCCTACGGAGGACAAGGCTGACTTCACCAAAGATGAGTGCTACCATCTCCGAGACAGAACCTATGCCCAATGTCCAAGCTATAACATCAGAATTATACTGGGAGACTTCAATGCTAAGCTGGGTAAGGACAGCACCTTTGAACGAGTCATCGGCAAACACAACCTACACGACACCACATCCGATAACGGATACAGGCTGATAGATCTTGCTACGGAGTGAGATCTCCTTCTAGCCAGTACGCGCTTCCCGTACCTCGATATACGCAAGTGCACCTGGCGGTCGCCTGATCAATCAATCACTAACCAGATTGATCACATCTCTCGATCGACGTCAGGCACTCCTCCACTAATCTTTATATTCGAACTTTCCGAGGAGCTAACACCGACTCGGACCACTATCTTGTAGTAGTCAAGATGCGCTTACGGATATCACGAACGCAGCGGAGTAGAGTAAGAATAAAAAGCTAGGACGTCGGAAAGCTACTATCGCCAGAAACCGCTCGTGCTTTTACCTATCGCGTCCCCGTTAAGCTCTCCAATACACCTCAACCCTCCACGCGATCAATAGAACAGCAGTGGAGCCTTTGCAAACAAGCCCTGAAAAGCTCTGCATCCGAAGTTTTGGGTTTCAATGCTCCACCACGAAGAACACCTGGTTCGATGACGAGTGCAGAAGGATTCACACAGCGAAGCAGGAGGCATATAAGGCCTCGCTGCATAAAAGAACAAGAGCAGCCCATGAGCTCTACGAGTTAGAAATAAGGGAGGAGCATAGGCTTCTCAGGAGAAATAAGAAAGAGCACGAGAAGCGTGCTATTGAGCATTTATAGAGGTGTTACTGCAGGCATGATGTTCCAAAGTTTTATCAACAGATGAAGCGAATATGCCAAATTTACAAAGCAAGAACGGAAGCCTGTAGGGATGAGAACGGACAACTAGCAGTAGAATCGCAGTCGATGCTGAGAATATGGAAAGCTAATCTGCAGACTGTATAACGGCGATATTAGTCAATACACCGCTGTCAGAATGATCCGTTTCTTAACGACGAAGATCGCAGAGAATTCCGTCCCTCTGACTTCGACGAAGTTAAGACCGCCATATCGAAACTCAAGTCGAATAAAGCTGCTGTCTGCTGAGCTCCTCAAAGCAGCATCTGTAAGATATGGTCAGAGGAATGGAGTTTCAGCATGGTTTGGCCGATCCGCAAGAAAGGAGACCCCTCTGACTATATGATAGCTTGAAACCCTTTCTGAGTAATATGATACGTTCTCATCAGTGCGGTTTCAGGCCAGGTAAATCCACAATAGACCAAACATTAACAATGCGGCAGACCTTGGAAAAGACCCAGGAATACCTATTCGACAACCATCACCCTTTCGTCAGTTCGGAGGTCGCGTATGACAGTGTGCATAGGGACGAGCTGTCCTTACAGAGCCACGTCTAGTTTTAGCATCCCCGCCAAACTCGTCAGGTTGTAGATAATGACAATGGAGAATGTTCGCTGCTCCATTAAGGTCGGTAGCGAGTTACCTTTGATGTTATTTTTTCAACATCGTGCTGGAAAAGATCATACGGGATTCAATGGCCAACACAAGAGGTACGATCTATTTTAAGTCTACTAAACTGTTTGCGTACACGGATGATATTGACATAAACCCAGTGGGACATCAACGAAGCGTTCGAATGCATTGAAGCAGAAGTGAAGTGGCTAAAATTGGTCTTTCGGTTAACGAGGGTAAAACGAAATACATGCTGGCAACCAAAAAAGACGCACAACATCGACGTCTTGGCCAGAACGTCACAATCGGCTACAAATTCGAAGTGATCATGGAATTCGTCTACCTTGGCTCACTAGTGACCAGCGGTAACAACACCAGCGCAGAGATTAGACGCAGAATAACGCTTGCCAACCGCTATTTTTTTGGGCTCGGGAGACAATTGAAAAGTAGAACCCTCTCTCGAAAGACCAAGGTGAGCATGTACAAGACCCTTATCATCCCGGTCCTGCTCTATGGCGCAGAGACATGAACCTTATTGAAAGCGGATGAGGTGGCCCTCGGTCGTTCTTGAGAGAAAAATTTTGCGTGCGATTTTCAGCCCGACCTGCATAAATGGGGAGTGGAGGAGAAGACTTAGCAGTGAACTGTACGGGCTGTACAGCGACATGAACATAGCACGGCGTCTTCGGATCCAACGCCTAAGATGGCTAGGTCATGTTGAGTGTATGGAAAACACAGCTCCGGCCCAGAAGGGCGACGCGGTCAAGGATGGCAAAACTTAAGGTGACGCAATCAATTGGAAGAGGACCTAGGCGTGCGGCACTGGAGACTGCTGGCGAAAGACCGTGCCAGTTGGAGAGGTTTTTTGATGGAGGCCCAGGTTCGCCATGAACTGTAGCGCCAAAGAAGAAGAAGTTTCGTAATCGTTACTTCGAAGTTTCGTAATCGTTACTTAACTAGACTGAAACCCTCATAGGTTCACTTGAAGGAAACTTGTTGTTCGACTAGGTTTTCCATATCAATATCTAAATCTCTATTACCTACCCCCCCCCCCCCCCCCCCCCTAAAAAATAATAGCAATTTCCCTTATCAAAACCCATCTGACACGAGTGTAATTTATTTGTTGAAAAGAAGACGTAATTAATCACCTCAAATCCGGCCTCATCTGACCCCACCAGGACGTTCAACAATTTCCTTTCACTTTTCGTTAAATCTCCTGTCGAACGACCACCGTCATCAATCAAATACCTTTCGCTACGCACTTTGGATCATATGTACATAAACGCAAATTCCATTTACTCCAATCTCCAATGATGTGAAATTGTGAATTTTCGAAAACATCCATTTTCGACCTTTTGAAAACGAATACGTTTCCAAGTCATGCATCTTGTCGATTACCACCGACTACAACAATTCAAAAGCAATCAATTTCAAATGGCCAAATTCTGAACCGTTTCGACAAGTAAACATATCCTTCGATGAAGGATAATGATGACTCAATCAAAAAGTTAACAGTCGACTCATGTCTTCAATCATAAAATATTTTCCTTATTACATCGTTCTTTTTTCCCTCCCCCAATTTCTTCCGCCTTCTCGGACTTCTAATTTCCTGTAACGTAATTTATCGAATTAATGAGCCTTGATGGCAAATTCCAACGCAATTTGCTTCTTCTCCCCGCCCCCGATAAATGTCAGCCAAAATACCGAAGCCTGTCCATCATCAACCCAACACAGCGGGCTTAGGAAAAATATGAAATTGCCACGGACGTAATGCCATTAGCTTGGGTTGGTAGAAAATATTAACGTCTATCTCGTCGGCAGATGAAACTTCGATAAATTGTATCTCGAACAAAAAATAAACGCACAGAAGAGACTAACAGCCACAACGAGGAAAGAGGCCATAATTCCAATCATAAATTAAACAACATCCAACTTCTGCCGAGATGTAATCTAATCAAGTTTCTAACTATGTCATATTGGAGTTTATTACAGGATTATTGAGCAAAACCGACGAAGAAAATTTCCATATCTTCATCGCTTATACAGGAATTGAACTTGAAGACTATTCGAGTCTTCCGTGTATACAATCTGACCTCAAGCTTCTAATGAATGACTTTTTTTTTCATGAATCTCCTAACATATCCTTGAAAAAATAAAAATAAGAAGTTCACCTAAGGCCTTGGGAAGAGGGAAGAAGCATGTGAATATTGAAAGTGGTTCTCGGAAAGGATGCAAAGTACTTGGCTTAGAGAAGAATAAAAATTTATATTTCGTTCGTATACCGGCAGCAGAGTCTTACCACCCGGCTTCCCATGCTGCGACCCACAGATGCCTTGGGGCCTTCTCTTTCTCTTTATTGCTTGTTTTAATATAAAAAAAAATCCCTGAACGATGGCTGTACACTTTTTTTATTTTTTATTTTCTGGAATACTTAAGTCTCCCACATGACTTAAAGCATTTTCTCCTTGAGAACGGACAAATTTGATTTGCTTATGTTTTTTTTTTTGAAAAGGACGAGAATGACTTCATATAGCGGATGTATAGCAGTTCGAAGGACGACTTTTTCTTTGTTCATTGTGGTATTCTGTGCTTTGGGGGCACTTAACCCTTCTGATATGCACTGGTGAATTTCAGCGGGAAAACATTTGGTTTTCATCTTAAGGATCAGGAACAGATTTTCACCATAGTTAGATACTTGTTTCTCATTCCTATTTTCTTTTCTTTTCGGTTTTCCTTTTTTTTCGTTTCATGCTGCCGTTCAAAATGAGTAATGATGGCAGAGGGATGTTATTCTGTAAGGATTTTTAGGATTTACTGAAAATTCTCGACAATTCTTAATGGTGGGTGGGATAGATAGATGGTACATTTTCCCTTTTTAGATTATTAAATGAAAATGTACACACATGACATGCCTGTCTATCCGAAGATAAGTGGCAGCATCCCTTTTCACTAAAAGATGTATCCTTGTGTAATCCCTGCCCGGTGTAATTACTAAGTAGATACACCAATTTAACCTTCTTCGAATTACATATCCTACCCTTTCTTTAAAATACCGGAGTTCCTATAAACTTCTACCGGAATCAGCTACTACTGCTAAACATTGTAAAGTTAATTCCTTCTAATTCTCAACTCGTGTCTGCAAATACTCGTATCTCAACTCCGTTTAAGAGGGAACCATTGTATGTATATGTACGTGGGAGCTTTTGAAAAACTTCTACTCTCCACTCGACTTCATACCAGTGATCACGAATGCAAGCATATACATATGTATATGAGCAAAGTAGCACATCCGTACATTCTTGCATCCGGCTAGGACATAATTAAAACCAACAACAACGGCAGCAATAGCTGCAGGAAGGATTCTAGAGTTCCGTATAGTATCATTAGAAGTACCAGCTGTGAGTGAGTGCAGTCCAGTTTACAAGGCAATTGTGTTTAGGAAAACAATCTGAAAAAAAAAAAAAAAACTCAGAGTCCTGCATATGTACGTACGTGTATAAATGCATGAGGGCGAGGGACAACTTAACTTTGGACAAGGGGTTGCAATTAGATACAACGTAACAAAATCGTTCGGCTCTCAGTGGCAGCTGTGGTATGTTCATAATTTTCACGGTTTGTAACGAAGTGCCCTTTACATCTTTTCCGACCGTGGATTTTCCAGTTTTGCTGGAAATTCTTTTGACTTTTAATTAAATGAAGATTTCTTACCCCTCACCTCTTAGCAACTCACCTATTGTGTTTATGTCGATGGAACTTCAAGTTAATCCCTATATGCTTCTCGGATACCATTATCATATACATACATACATATACATACCTACATATGTACATACTCGTAGATACTGTTTTACAAAAGGTAGATTAGTAGCTTGTCTCTTTCCTATTTCCTAGAGACCGGCGTATAGTTTTGACATTCCGCATTTTGTCTTAGAGAGGCATGAGTCAAAATCAGTAATCAGCGCTTCATTGAAAAAACTCAGCGATTTGTCGGTGACGTAGTCGTTCATGGAATGAATGCTTCTCATCCGTGGTGACTAGTAATGCAAAGTGGGTTACTTATGTACTTATGAAAATGACCGTGGTCGGATAATGGTGAACCGGCGCAAACCCTGGTCAGTTCAGGATTGGCAAGGAATCATCTACTACGAGCTGATACTTGCTCTGGTGGCGTTACAGCCCATGAAGGGTCATCGCCAAGCTTCTCTCTCTCAGTCACTCATGTTGTGTGTGACTAATTTTTTTTTTTTTTTGCAGTACCCCGCCGAGGAGAGACGCCGCGAAATAAACATTCGATGGCGTTGGTGTATCCGTTGATGGTGCTGTACAACCCGTACAGCTCTTCATACACCGTTTGAACAAAGGGAACCGTAGATAGCGCGCAGAATTTTCCTCTCAAAACGACCCAGGGCATCTTCATCCGCTTGTGTTAAGGTCCAAGCCTCTGCGCCGTAAAGGAGGACCGGGATGATCTTATATAGTATCACATTGGTTTTTCGAGAGAGGGCTCTACTTCTCAATTCTTCTTTGGTGGTGTTACAGCCCATGAAGGACCAGAGCCAAGCTTCTCTCAATCACCCGTGTTGTGTGTGATTTATTTTTCACACAGGTGAAAGGGACCTACAACGCTTACAAAGGCCTCATTGACGTCTCGCTGTGTCCATCCAATCACGTCAATGTCGTCGAAATAAATCGTTCCTCTTGAGTTGGTCGTCAGTGACTCTTGCACGATCTTTTCAAGCACGATGTAGAAAATTTGCCTGTGAGCGCATCACCTTGCCTAAATCTCTTTTTAAAATCAAAGGTCTCGGTTTGCTCATCACCGACCTTAATGGAGCAGCGAGAATTCTCCATTGTCATCCTGCACAGTCGAACGAGTTTGGCAGGGATGTTAAAACTAGCCATGGCTTTGTATAGCTCATCTCTATACACGCTGTCATATGCAGCCTTGAAATCGACGAAAAGGTGGTGAGTGTCGATTTGGTATTCCTGGGTCTTCTCCAAGATCTGCCGTAGCGTAAATATTAGGCATATAGTGAATTTCCTTGGCCTGAAACCACACTGATAAGAGCCGATCAGGTTATGCACAAACGGTTTCAGGCGTTCACATAATACAGCAAAGAAGATGTTATATGCGATGTTAAGGAGACTTATTCCCTTATAGTTTGCGCAGTTATAGGGGTATCCTTTCTGATGGACTGGGCAAACGTCGCTGAGATTCCATTCGCCGGGCATGCTTTCCTCCGACCATACCTTGCAAATGAGATGGTCCATTCACCTTACCAGCTCATCTCCAGCCACCTTAAAAAGCTCCGCAAACAGGCCGTCTGCGCCCGCGGCTTTATTAGACTTGATGTCGCTATTTTGACTTCATCTAGGTCGGGTGGACGGAATTCTCTTACATCGTCGTCCATTACTCTTCCGTCTCCTCGATTACACGCCTTCCGTGTTCTCTCGTCTTTCTTCTGAGAATCGTGTGTTCCTCTCTTCTCTTCTGCTCGTAGATTTCGCGGGCAGCTCTCGTCCGTCGTTGCAGCGTGGCTTTATATACCTCTTGTTTTGCTGCGTGGGCTTGTTCGAATTGTTCATCGAACCAGGGTTTACTAGGTGGTGGCGGGTTGAAATCCAGCAGCTCGCTCTGGCAATGCGCCCATTCCTGCTCTATTGTTTGCGCTGCTGTGGGCGGATTTTGAGAAAGGTTGAAGGAGATACGATCGGCAAAGATTCTGGCAGTCTCCTGCATTTGTAGCTTTCCGACGTCATACTGACATTGTCCTACTCGACATTTTCGATGTACTCATTCGTACCTTGGCTACAATAAGGTGTGTGGTCCAAATCGATGTTGGCTCCTGACCTGTTGAGGGACCTCACATTCCAGGTGCAGATTCGTAGATCCTTACTGCGTTTGCAGGGATCGTCAACGTTAGAGGCTCGTTGTCGATTCGTAACAAGATGGTTTTTCCGTGATAGGGATGATAACCCTAAGAAAACCCCAACCTGGAGGGCCAGGTTCCTTTCACCCCAGGAACAACGGGCGGGTGCCTGGCTAGCTATCCAGGAGGAGCCACTCGGAGGCTGCGTGTCAACTTGGATTCAGGAGGGACAGAGATCGAGGCTGGTCTTTGTTCTGTTTGCTCGCTCCCTCCCTCCCCACTTAACATATTAGATTTCTGAAATTGAGACAATTACTCGTGTTAAGACTATATGTAGCGTGTCATGAAGAAGAACTCTAATGACCCCTTAAGCAGTAACACACTTACCATTGGCAGTGTTATACCTATGTAAATGCTGGGTCATGTGCGCACTTGAATCGTCGTAGATGGACATGATCTCCTCAATTCCTTCAACAACTGGATTCTCTCACTGTAATTGCCCTTTATAGCTCAAGTCGTAGCTTTGAGATTGGAGGAGAACATAGATTTCAGCGAATATACTGCGAAACTAGCTTAAAGTGGCCCAATGTTACATAAAGTAAACGAATTCAGGAAGCCTCCGACTGCAATCGCTAGGAACGAAAACAGCTGACAAAAAACTTGAAATTACCATATTACGTTGCCGAAAAAATCCAAAAAGTAAGGTGACATTTGATTTTGAACTGCGCGCGCAAATGGGTTTGGGTAAATGCCTTTACGCTTTCGTTGATAGGGCTGTCTTTGACATCTGGGCATTTGAAGTACGCTTCATTTTGTGAGCTACTAAAAACTAATTTGTCAATTTTGATAAAGTTTAAAAGAATCTCCAACAAACATTGTTTGCAGAATCCACTTTCTGCTGCTTATTCGTTGAGGATGCTGCTTAAAAGGAGTATACATATATGTTTCCAAGAAGACCTAGAACGTGTCGAAGACGAAGAGTGTCCCAGACGACCATCAAACTTAACCGATGAAGCTCGCGTTAAAAAAATGTAAAGATTAACAGTAAGAGATCTTATTGATGATGCTAGCGTTTCGAGAGTATCTATTGACTGATCCTGATATTCTGGGATGTTTTTTGGGCCTCAGATGAAACAAACCTCGATTGGTACCGAAAACACTGATTTTTTTGGAAGAAAAAATCGTCGCGTTTAAGAGTGCGAGGGCGGATGTATGGTTTGAAATGATGCCTACAACTCGGAAACAACCGATTAATCAAGTGAATATTATGCTAAGGGGGAACAAGACGAAAAAAAAAACCGGCCAAGTGGGAGTCGGACTCGCGCACGAAGGGTTCCGTACCATCTGCATATAAAAATATGAAAGAGACGTTGTATGTTACCTCATCAGTGATCACATTAAAAAGGCTAATCCGTTTGAAATGATTTTTTGCATGATGGCAGGCAGGTTACAGGCATATTACTTTGATGATTAAAAATCTCCATGAAGAGATAGTTGATCATCTAAGTGTCCATTGAATTCAGACCAAACTTGACAGTAAGTAGGTGAAAAAGTGAATAACAATAATTATGGGAAAAAGGTTTGCAGCTAGGATTAATATATCAAGAACACAATAGCGATCAATGCTTGGAAGGGTTTTATTGATTGTGGGATATAATCGAAAGTTCATTTCACAGCAATTGAATTTGTAGCAACATTTGATATCTTAACACTGGAGTACACGCGCCCCTTTTTTTTACACCGATGCACGCGTGGCCTATGGTAGGCCATTTAAAAATTTTAATATTTTTTTATTTTATAAATATATAAATGAAACAAATATTTAAATAATACATACATTCATTGTTTTAAACATTTAAAAACCTCAATCCATAAATATTATGTAGGAACTTCAAGTTTAATAAAAATTACTTCTTCAATACAAAAAAACAACAAAAATGGCACTTCAAAGGTTAATGTTTCATATTTTTATTGCTAACTTATATAAATAAAAAAAAAATCAATTTTCGTAGCATTGAAGACATAGCACAGCCTGGTGATTGGGACAAACCCATTTGTTGCAAATCTTGCACCATTTTTTTGTGGACTTATTTCGAGCTCTGGTACAATAAGCGCATCTGCCTACTCGCCCCATCTTCGGTGTCAGATCGTGCTGTACCTCTTCAGATGTACCTAGAAGTGTCCCAATTCTAATTTTTAGTTGCCTACGAATTGTTTCAATCGATAGCCGGCGATTTAGTAACGGTTTTATCAGCTTGAAGGGCAAGTCCTGCAAAAAGTTACGCCTCACAATTTTTTCAAAGTTGACGTTTGTTTGGTTGATAACAAGAGCGTTGATTGCAGGCCATCGACGACAGTTCCTTCCATTTTATCAAGGACGTCAACACCACCCTTCGTACGATTATAAAAATAAATTATTTCAGGTTTGCACTCTTCGTATGTATCGGGATCAATGGTTGCATCGTTATGCATTGTTGAAAGTAATGTGACCGACTTGTTTCATTTTTGGACATAAGATACAAGTGTCACGTCCTTCTGATATCCGAAAATCGAACTCTTGATTATTCTATTTTTAGAGGCTTTGAAGCTTTGAATTTCTTTCGTATTTCAGGTCGATTAGCTTTCATAGTACCCACAACTGTGATTTTCTTCTGCAACAGTTCTTTAGCCAGAGGTAGGTTTGTAAAATAATTATCCATTGTCACATTACAACCTAAATCGTAAAGTCGCTCCAGAACTCTATGGACAACATCATTCAACCTGTTTGATTTTTGAAACGGACCTTCAGGCTGTGCTCCAACGTAGGTTTCAAAGTTGTATAAATACGGAACCTTTGTGTCCACTACCATGAAGATTTTTATTCCCAATTTGTCTGGCATGTTTGGTATATACATAATAAATCCACAGCGGCCTCGAAAACCAACTAGCTGTTCATCCAAAGTCAAATCGTCACTGGGAACGAAATTATTACGGCAATTGATACTAAATAGTTCTACAACTTTTCTTATAGGGGCCAATTTATCAAATTCTCGGCGTTGGGCTCTGTCAGTGACGTCATCAAATCTTATAGTTCTTATAAGAAAACGGAATCTATTTATTGACATCGTCGTGTACACAATCTCTAATCCAGTGCCTTGAGAGTTATCCCAAAAACATTTTAGGTTCCGACGTCCATTTCTGGATGCTCCCATAACATACAACAACCCCAGGAAAGCTCGCATTTCAATAACGTCGGTGGGTTTAGCGTCGCGGTCTCTTATCAATGTATATATTAGCCATCTCTCCACGTCTGAAATACCCATGATAAAAAACGTTTATATCTTATAAAGCATCAAGGTTCGCCTTGTACACTTAAAAAATAACACAAACTATTAGAAATATTACCAACCCCAATACTAAAAATACGAACTCTCGGAAGGGTCTACAAGTGACTGAGTGAGGACTATCGTAAACGATTGCTTAAATATACAAAAAATACAGGAAGTAGGCTACAGATGTTTTATGAAAAATCTGCAATATCCTTATTGTCCCTTTTGAGGCATAAGTTTTATTACAGGGAGCGGTTAGGGATTAGGGATTGGGAAAGTTTTATTATTTAACAACTTAAGATTAGTTTAAAGTCTAGACAATATTCCTAGTCCGCTCATTATATCTTCAATATATATATTTTTGTTTATAATGATAGATATTTCAATACAAATGGACTGCCTTAATTTGGTACACTGATACCCGCGCGGACTACTATGGTAGACTGCTGACTTTGGCGCTTAATTATAGAATTATGCGTACGCGAACAAATCAAGAGAGGTACTAACCTGTTGACAAATGGTGAAATTGAAATTACACCGCTCTTACATAAAAAACTGTTAAGTTATGAACAAAACTGCATGTGTGGTCTACTATAGTAGGCCACGCGTGTACTCCAGTGTTAACCTATCAGGATGGAAAAGGAGTGGAATAGCAACTGTACGAAGAGGTTTGCAGCAAGGATTAACTTAGCAGTGACACATTAGCGATCATCAAAGCTTAAAGGGTATTTATTAATGATTGTTCGTAATTATAGAAAAAAGGGTTGTAGCTAGGATTAGTACATCAAAGACACAAAAGGAATCAAAGCTGGGAAGTTTGCTACTGGTTGTGGAATATTGTCGACTAACCTTAGGTCAGTATGTGACCAAGGGGATGTCTGTTGTATGGGAGCCCCCCATAATAAATATTTATTTTATTCTGTTTTAGGTATTTGTCGTTATAGCGGCAATTTCAACTGTCTAACTATCACGGTTCATGAGATACAGCCTGGTGACAGACGGACGGACGGACAGCGAAGTCTCAGTAATAGGGCCCCCTTTTTCCCTTGAGGTCCGGAACCCCGAAAAAATCGCACTTTAAACAGTTAGTCGACTTTCTAGTAAGTGCGTCGGCTCTCTGTAGATGCTTTGTAATCCATCGCTGGGGTCCTCTATCTACTTTCACACCCATCGCGTTTATAGTCCTTCAACATGGACAGTTTCTTAATGGACTTTGCAATATAAGTCGCCAATTCTATAAAGTCGAAAGTATACGAAAAGTCTTCAATCACTATACATATGTATGTACATACATACAAATATGTATGTATAAGCTGAGTCTTTACGTGGATATATGCGAAATATTTCAGATGATCCACCCTAGGAGGCGACCGCTAACTGATGACAATAATTTTCCTCTGAAACCCCCCTATTCCTGTCATGCTTCATATCCACTGTAAAAAGCAATTTGTTCTTGCTACCAATTTCCTTTTGTTTGTCAAGTCATTTCCGCACTTAGTTCTTCCAAATCTCGTATATAATTTCCCTTTTTTAGTTCTCTGCTCACAAGTCAAATAAATGTTATAAACTGAACTACATAAAAAGCCCTTGTAGTGTCCGGTAAACGTTCTGAAATGTCCTGTGACTATCCTGTGTGTACCGTACCCGTCGGTCTGATGGACATGTTTGCCCTCGAATTAAGCACGCAGGGTAATTATATAATGTATGTTCAGGTCCTTTTAGTGCTTACGCCATCGCTGCTGTCTCTGTTCGTTCGTTCAGCTTGTCATGCGAACTGCTTTTGATTTTCTTTCTCTTTGTTTTTTTAGTTTTAAAAAGCGGACGCCGACAGGACCGAGAGGAAGTATGTACATTTAAAACAAAAGAAATGCACTTAAAACAAAAAACAAAAAACATGTAAAAAAGGACAAAAAACGAAGGAAATTGTTCTCTCTCAACTGTCAGAAACGTTCCAACTTCTTCCCTTTTGCGTCAGGATATGCGAGCGAACCGAATTCGTACCACAAACATACAGAGCCAATAGCTGACTATACGATAAGGATAAGCGGGGAAAGGGAGCGTCATTCTATTCACATCTTTCCAATGTTCTTCTGCAACTAGTGTTGTTACTGCTTTTGGCTGCAATTTTATTGTTGTAATGATAAATTCGTTTGTCACAGGACTTAACGCATTCCTGAGTCATTTATCATAGCCGCCGGCAGGACTTGCTTGATTTCCTTATTTTTTTTTTTTTTTTTTTCGTATTTATACTCTTTCTCTCATCTTATTTTCTGGTTCTTCCTGCTCATCGTCCTGTTTGTTTTTGGATGAATATAAAAAAACAAAAAATAAAAGAGGAAAACACACGAAAACAGAACACAGAAATTATGACAGCACTCCAAAATGGATTACTTAAGGAAAGTGGACGACTTTAGTCAGTTACAAAACAAGAATGAAAATCAAAAAACAAAAAAAGCAAAAACGAATAATGTCGGGAAATACTCAACCGATGGTTTGGTTTCGACGTCCTTTCCAAAGGACGACAAAAAAGGATACTAACAAAACAAAACGAACGGAAAGGACAACAGAAAAAAAAAACATGGTAATGCTAAGATAATGTCAAATGGTTGCGTCGGGCGGAAAGTGTGGCATAAAAAAAGGAGGAACGAGTCCTGTGCGAGGGTGGAAGAAACCGACGCGACGGGCCCCCCGAGTCTTTTGCCTTCCGTCGGGAATCAATTGCTTTTTTTTTCTGTTTCTTGTTCTTACAAATTGCAAGTTTCCCATCATTTGATGTACACGTACATACATACATGCATACATATATGTATGTATGTCCTTGGCAAAAGGGAAAATTTTGCCGCAGGATGTCAACACTACACACACAAGCTACTGCCAGTAGCACTGCATTACGTTTCGGTTGAAACGCCAAACATACGTTCATTGTCTTTGCATTAAGGATTCTGACAAGTGGTACGAGTGCGAAACTATGCTATCAAAAGGACATAGTTTACGTCTAAGAAGTCTGCAATCTTTCGGGAAAAACTGTCATCGTTTGCGATCATCAACACTAGAAAATTGAACCGATTCCGAGCGCTTAATGGTATGAAAAGGACCTCGATAGACAAGAGGAGGTTGCCATCATCGGTGTCATGAAGAGGAAAAATTCAATTATTGCGCAATCTGTGTGTACGAAGAGAAATATGAACAGAAAAATGTTTGCTGTGCGGAGAAGTGTGTTGTGATGTGAATGAGCATCGTACACTCCCCTTTGGGGTTGAATCCTCATTTCCTGTCCCTTTGGAGATAGAGCAAAAAAAAAAAAAAACCAATCTTCACTCAAACTCAGCAGTTTGTTGCCTGCTAAATGTACCGTCAAATCAACGAAACAGTGCGCGTACACACGGTGGCGGTATAAACGCAGCAAACAGTCAAACGAGCGGAAAGCAACCACTCGTTACGAATCCGTCGTGCAATCACATGGAAGCTATAATTTAACATGTTAAGGTCTTCTCTTCCTTTTTCTGACTCCCCAACAATCGGATATTCTCTACAGAAATCAGACGCGATGAGAAGAGAAATCGACACGTGTACCGACGATGAGTGTTGATACTTTGTGGGAAACTGCGAAAACTTCCAACGGGAAAACAAAAGTGTAAATCGAGTGTGGTAACCAGTAGTCTTGAGGGGGTGGCAAAAGCAGCTTATTTCAGTGACATTTGAGGAATTGCTTTTCGAGATGCATGGAGTGTCACACGTACTCCGGGTATCGGCAATCTGAACTAGATAGAGGGTTTCTCAATAACCAATGAGTAAAGCACCTCTTCCCCAGATAACCATAAATAACTAAAGAGCTTAGACATACTAGACTCTTTTAGAAGACTCTATATATGTCTTCTAGCAAGGATTACTTTTCTTTCTTATCCGAGTAAATGGGAGCAGATCCCCTGAGGTGCTGAGACCTTTTCTGTGATATTTCGGATTAATTCTTATCCTTATCACAATGATAGAGAAGGTCCCCATTCAACAAATGTGCGATTAGCTTACCACAATTGTCCACACTATCACATCTTGGTCTTAAGATCCCTTTATTATGACGGCGACGATGAATGGCATGATAGCTGAAGGCATGCCAGCCAAGTCAGAAACATGCAAATGACACACAAAGAAAACCAAAGCACATCCGAAGGCCAAGATAAACAACAAACACTAACTCCTAGCTCCAAACGAGCTCCTTGAGCAATTTCTTATAATTGTTATTGGAAGGACTTGCCTTGTTAAGATTATTATTTCAAAGCAACGACTACCTCCTTTCCAAACACAAAATAGTTTTCCTTCAAAGTCGACCAATACACACCAAAAAAATATACACATACGTGTGTATGTATGTACTTAGCCTCACCGGAAGAAGGAAGCTTAATCTACAATTAATTAAGATAAGAATCTTTGAGATTGGGTTTTGGCTCGGGTTCTAGCTTCTCAAATAATGTCCTTTTATAAACGAGGGCGCAAGCCAAAGCAAAGAAAAAACATAGAAAAGATGCGAAAATTATTTATTTAGATACTCAAAGTGAAGGTTGTGCCTTTCTGGGCGACATTATAGCTAAACAAACTGCAAAGAATAATAAAGGACCTTCGAGAAGGAAAATGAGTCGAAAACTTTGCTGCGAGACTAAACAATAGACCGAGGACCATCTCAAGTTCTGTGAGTTTAGTAAGTGAAAGGAAATCACTTAATAGCGTTACTTTGTCGGCCCATCGTTCCATACCATCCTTCGCCTGTACGAAACGCACAAGGGACAACGAATTGGCGAAGGGTAGGATAAATAAAAAAGAAAACGAGTTTGACGATGCGGCGCCTTTCAAGTAATTACAGCAAACTATTAACTCTGACGATGATCGGCACAAGGATAAAGGGTTGGAACTAATATAACAACTTCGGAGTCAATTGGATGATTGCCGAGAGACTGCTTCGAATATGGAGTAGTTTTAATCCTCTAATTTGCATTTCAATTGTTTAATGCTGACGAGGCGTACAATGAGCAATAATACGACAGATTAGTAGTATTGCCGCGTTGGCAGTATGGATTAGAACATTATTTTTTTCCCCATTTTCCCTTTGACCCAGATTGGGCGACTTAAGCCCCTAGCATATGGCGCTCCTTATAACAGCTACTTCTATTTATGGATAACTATCGAATATACTTAACAAAAACAGTTTAAGGGCTTAGGAAATGCTCATTTATGAATATAGTCGTACTCATGACACAATTTTTTGTTTTACTTGTATAGTTTACAGTCTTAGCTTTGTTGGCCCATTACCTCAATAGACGCTAAGGCCGAGAGGACGGTCTTACTTACTCACTTTGATGTCGCTACAATTCGGGGTGAACCAGGGCCTCAACCAACAAGCCTCTTCAGCCGGCCCGATCTTTGGCCAGCCGCTTCCAGTGCCGCACGCCCAGTTGGTTGAGGTCCCTTTCCACCTGTGCGCGCCACCTTAAATGCGGTCGTCCTCTGCTGCGTCGTCCCTCGGGGTTGGAGTCGAAGACTCTTCGGGCCGGAGCGTTGATGTCCATTCGTTCTACATGGCCTAGCCATCTTAGACGTTGGATCCGAAGACGTCTAACTAGGCCGATGTCGCTGTACAGCCCGTACAGTTCTTGGTTGAATCTCCTCCTCCACTCTCCGTTTACACAAATGGGACCAAAGATTGCACGCAGAATTTTCCTTTCGAAACGCCCAAGAGCTTCTTCATCCGCTTTTGATAACGTCCAAGCCTCAGCGCAGTAGAGGAGGATCGGGATGATTAAGGTTTTGTAGAGGGCTACCTTAGTTTTTCGAGAGAGGGCTCTACTACTCAATTGCCTCTTGTGCCCGAAGAAGCAGCGGTTGGCAAGAGTTATTCTGCGTTTTATCTCAGCGCTGCCGAAGGCGACGTTCTGACCAAGACGTCGGTGTTGCGCGTCTTTCATTGATGACAGCATATATTTGGTCTTATCCCCACATTTACTCTTAGACCCACTTTAGCCGCTTCCGCTTCAATGCTTGCAAACGCCTCATTGACGTCTCGCTTTGTCCGTCCAATAACATCAATGTCATCTGCGTAGGCAAGCAATTGTGTGGACTTGAAGTAGATAGTACCTCTTGTATTGGCCGTAGAGTTCCGCACGATCTTTTCAAGAATAATGTTAAAGAAATCACATGACAGTGCGTCACCCTGTCTAAAACCTTTTTTAACATCAAAGGGGTCGGTTAGTTCACCTCCGACCTCAATGGACCAACGAGAGTTCTCCATAGTCAACCTGCACAGTCTGACGAGTTTGGCAGGAATGTTAAAACATGACATGGCTCGTATAGCTCGTCTCTATAAACACTGTCATGCGCGGCTTTAACGTCGACAAAAAGATGGTGCGTGTCTGCCTGGAATTCATGGGTCTTCTCCAAGAACCCGCTCGGCTAGACACGCTAACCACACAATCAAATACCCTACCCCACTGACTAATCTCTAACAAAGAAAATAGGTCATTGGAATGGATGTGTAATTTGTCGCAGATTCCTTCAAGTTGAGCGGTACGGCCTTTACGAATGTTGTAAAATGCCTCCCCTACAGCCGAACTAAAATCAAAATTTGATAAATTTGATGGTCTACAAAACTTAGCCAAGTGCACCAAGGCTCACAGGTATCGTAGACATTGAAATCATTGACTGACTACAATAGAAAGAAAGAGCTCACCCGAAGTGCTGCTGCCAATTTGTCTTGCGGAATTGCTAAATGTAGTATCAAGACAACTCTACACAGTTGGGAAGAAGAACAGTCATCTCTGGACAGCTGTTCCTCTGTGTTGTACATACATATGTTCAAGACCTTTGAATATTGGTTTCTCCCTCCTTCCTATCTCTTTACCTTCTGCCCACACTGTGTCACCGAGGTGTATGATAAGCTTCAACCTTGAGTGCATAAAAAAACAGTAACTGTTCTATTAGAATTGAATACAAGGACTCTGTTACCATTAGAAAGTGCCACAAGCTCCTGAAAGAGTTAATGTAAGTACACCCCAGCACCCCACCAACTTAACAAGACACTTAGGCCTGAGTTGATATCCTCGTAATTTAATAGTTATTTAGGTGCCATGCAGTCAGGGGTGAACCTGGACCAATATGGCTCTCAAGCATGCACGATCTTTATCCAGTTGTCTTGAGACCCATTTTCACCTGTGTGTGCCGCCTTATATTCAGTCGTCTGTTAATGCGTTGTCCCTCGGGATTCGAGTCGGAGACTCTCCGGGTCGGAGCTGTGGTGTCCACACGCTTTACTTTGCCCAGCCATCTTTGATGTTGAATCTGGGGAGGTTCAGCCAAAAAAATGGTGCTTCGACATCAACAAAAACGTGACCCACTATTGCACATAGAATCTTACGCTTTGTTTTTCCGAGCGAGGGCTTGGTTGTCTCATGAGTTCATAGAGACTGTGGGTGGCAAGAGTTATTCTGCGGCTAATCTTTGCGCTGGAGTCGTTCCCACTTGTCACTTGTGAGCCAAGAGAGACCAAACTTTTGATCACTTCAAAATTATAGTTGAACATGGTAATTTCCGAATGGCAAAGGACTAACAAAGGCTCCGTAGGGGTAGCATCTATCCGATCGATTCTGGCCTCCTAAAAAGCAAGAAGAGCCACCGCAGACGAACACCTTGCGGCACTGTTGGTTGGTCTCATCCCCACCTCCTCGTGGTGACATCTGGATACTTTCTCTGGAAATTACAGACCGGGAAGGGCGAATGGCGAGCTTCCCGCGCCAAAAAACAGGTTTAGTTGGTTTGGCTACGACATAGTAAACTGTAACCGTAAAAAAAATGCATATTCAGAGGCAACATCAGGTCTCGAATATAACGGACGGACTACATGCTGACGGCCCGCAAATGTATAAAAGGACAGAGGTATGGGTTCTGTACAATCAATGCATTCGATCAGTTAGAAAAAGCCTTAAGCTGTTTTAAAGCAGACATTACCATACTCCATGAAGTGCGGGTAAAAAGAAGGTGAACAACTGTGACATATACTACGGAACCTGCAGCAAAAGGCTATAAGTTTTCGGCCTGTGAGCGAACGCCTCATGACAATCCGCATCGGAGCTACATTCGGGAACATCAGCTTGATATGCCAAAGATGTGATCTCCTAAATAGACTGTACGCTCAATGTCCCAGCTATGATCAATATCAACGGGAACCTGGGTAAGGAGGACATCTTTGAACGAGTCGTGGGAACCTGGTGGTCTCCTGACCAATTATCTGTTAATCAAGTCGATCATATTGCGATCGAAGCCAGACAACCCTCAGGTATATTGGAAGTCCGAACCTTCCGATGAGTCAATGTGGAATCGGATCATTCCCTTGTTGCAGCCAAGGTACACGTATACGGATATCGCCAACACTGCGAAGTCGAGTAAGACCAGCAAAATTTTACGTTGGGAAACTGCAATCGCAAGAGACCGCCAGAATCTTCGCCGATCGTGCCTCCCTCAAGCTCTCTCAAGAGCTGATGCAAACTGCACAAACCATAGAATAGCAATAGAGGCCTTGTTAAAGCGCCATCAGGAATGCTGCCTCTGATGTATTAGGGTTTCCAGCCACCACCTAGGGTAACCCTTGGTTTGATGACGAGTGCAAACAGGTACATGGAGAAAAACAGGAGCATACGCTTTCAGAAGGAAAAAATAGAGCACGAGAAGCGTGCGGTTAAGGCGATGGAGAGATGTTATCGCCAGAACGACATTCGAAAGTTTTACCAAAGAGTAAAATAAACATGCCAATGTTATAAAGACAGAGCGGAAGCCTGCAGGGATGCGTCGTACTTAAATCACAGTCGATGCTGAGAATATGGAAAGACTATTTCTGCAAACTGTATAACGGCGAAAATGGTCAAGATACCGCAGTCAGGCAGAACGCATCATTCATACGGGACGAAGATGAGAGGGAGTTCCGTCCACCCGACTAAGACGAAGTTAAAATAGCGATACCAAAACTGAAGTCTAATGAAGCTGCCTGCAAAGACCTGCTTGCTGAGCTCTTTAAAGCAGCTGGCGATAAGTTGGTTGGGAACATGCACCAGCTCATCTGTAAGGGTGGATATGGTTGGAAGAAAGCATGCGCGATGAATGGAATCTCAGAAACGTTTGCCCGATTCATAAAAAAGGAGACCCTATAACTGCGTCAACTATAGGGGAATAAGTCTCCTTAAGCAGCCTGAAACCATTCGTGGACAATTTCATAGCAATGTGGCTTCAGGCCAGTAAAATCCACGATAGACCAAATATATATTCATACTGCGGCAGATTTTCAAGAAGTCTCATGAATTTCCGGTCGACACACACCACCTTTTCGGTGATTTTGATGCCGCTTATGACAGTGTGAATAGGGACGAGCCGTACGAATATAGAGCCATGTTATGTTTTGACATCCCCTGCCAAACTCGTCACGTTGTGCAGGATGATAATGGAATATTCCCGCTGTTTTTTCGGGCTCAAAAAACAACTGAGTAGTAGAGCCCTCCATCGGAAAACTAAGGTGACCCTCTTTAAACTTTAATCCTTACTTGGGGCTGGACCTTATTAAAAATGGATGAAGAGGCCCTTGATCGTTTCGAGAGGACAATTCTACGTACAATCTTTGGTGCCGTTTGTGTTGACGAAGAGTGAAGGAAAAGTTCGACCAAGAACTGTACGGGCTGTATAACGACTTTGGCCTAGTACGACGTCTACGGATCCAACGTCTAAGATGGCCAGGCCATGTAGAGTGAATGGACAGCACAGCTCCGGCCTGAATAGTCTTCGACTCCAACCCCGAGGGGCGACGTTGCAGAGGACGGTCGTGTCTAATGTGGCACACATAGTTGGCAAGGGCCTCAACCAACTGGCCGTGCAACACTGGGAACAGCTAGCTAAAGATCGTGCTAGCTGGAATGGCTTGTTGGTTGAGGCACACGTTGGTCTTTACCGTCTATTTTTAATGACAGCATAAGTACATATACATATGTATCATATTATGTTTTGCCAACATTTACCTTCAAAACCAAGTTTAGCTGATTTTGCTTCGATGCCAATAAAGGTTTAATGTTGTCTCACAGCGTTTTCTCAATCGCGTCAGTGTCATCAGCGTCTACGAGCAATCGTGCAGAGCTGACATAGATTGTGCTTTTTGTACCTCGGACGATCATTTCAAATGCGACGTTAAGTATAACACATGACAATGCGTTGCTCTGCCAAAACACTTTTTTTATGTCGAAGGTTTTGGTTAACTCGGTACCGACCTCAATCGAGCAGCAAGAGTTTCTCATTGTCATTCTGAACCTGTTAAGTTTGACAGCGAAACATAAAATAGATCTATTCAGCCAGTCTTTAAGCGATTGTCATATGTGGCTTTAAAGTCTTATTGATACAAATCTATTATCCTGTTCAAGCATTCCCGTACGGCAGCACAGACCTTATTATAAATACAATGTTAAAGGAGACGTATTCCTCTATAATTGGCACAATTGTGGAGATCTCCTTTCTTATGAACCGGGCAAACGATGCTGAGGTTTCGTTTATCTCTTCGACATCAAATGAATTGATGCATGTTCCTAACCAACTCAGCTCCAGCAGCTTTTATTAGCTCGACATGTAGTTCATCGGCATCAGCAGTTACTTTTGTGTTCATAGAGCTCATGGGCCTATGTATTCTGTTTTTTTTTTTTTGTCAACAAATCAAAGGCTTCCTCTTGACGGTGTCCTGAAACCTAATGCATCAGAGGCGGCATTTCTGACGGCGCGGTTTTATAATGTGTCTAACACATCGCTGGAGAATCTTGAAACAGTAGTAGCCTCACATTAATCGAACCTCTACGATCATCTCAATTCTCAGAGTCCTATACGATCATGCAACTTGAATCGGACCTCAACGAGATCAGTGTGTTTGGTTTCAGATAACGCTGCCAACAAAATCTCAAGCTTGGCAGATATGTACGACGAACGTATAGTAATCCGTGTGTACTGTATATTTCCCTTGCATGAGTATATCTATACCCATTACATGAGTCGCATGACATTCACACTTCACTTTGATACATCTGTACTCCTAGGTGGTGATATTATACCATCAAGTCCCAAGTCTCCTTTCGACCGATCATGAAGGTCCACCAGTCATAGTTTATCACCTACTTGCACGCTAGGTGCTGTCACTATCTTTTTTTCTCCATCCTACCATATGGAGCAACGTCGACAAAAAATAACAAAAAAAAAAAAAAATAAAAAATAGAAAAGAAGCCAGGAAAGCAGAAACTCAGCCGGGATACTGCGTACAACGTACAGTGTCGCCATCGTCATCATTGCCATCATCATCATCGTTCGTGGACGTTATTTATGAAAGCGATAAAAGTCAATTACAGAAGATAAATTATGATTACACGCTTACACTTGTTAATTGGGGGACATGTGCGCGACCGTGGGTGCCTTGTTCCATTCGCTCCATATGGGACATCGACCGGGCACCGTATTTGGGAGAGAGAAATTGCAATTTGGAAAGTCTGTCCGGGTAATTTATATCAAATGCAATCACCAAACGCATAGAGGTCTTAAATCAAAAAGAAACAAGAAGAAAACTAAATTGCAACAATCTCGGTTAATTGAATTACCCAATAGTCCCTTGGCACGCCAGTCATAGGCGGGGTAGGAGAAAGTTCGCGTCCTGATTACAGTCTTGGACATAATTAGCCATCATTCCAAGCCATTAAGTAGATTTTGGTATTTGGCTTCTTTAAACGACTGAATATCCTTTTTCGACTTTCAATAAATTATTGGGGCGAGCAAAAAAAAAGGCATTAATGCCAATAGCCAGTTTCGTCCGTCCTTCATTGGCATCTATTAGCATTTGGATGAATCCACAAAACTCCATTATGGTAAATGTATGTAAGTTCTCTCCTCGCTTTCGTTTGAATGATGCAAAGGACATTCGAATGAGCCCCATTAACCAAAGCAAAAAAACAAAAATAAGAAGGAAATAATTGTTTGGTCATTAAAAACAGACGATTGTGTGTTTGACGATGGAGGTGGCTCTGGCGTCAGCTGAAGGAGCTTATAATTAACTTTCACTTAAGATAAATAAACGTTCGTATTTTAACCATCCGCCACAGAAACCAACAGCCAAGTCGAGAAGTATCGCCACAAGGCTTAACGAACTAAGACTAAGTTCTTATTAGTGCTATGGGAAAATGGGATGAAGAAAAAAGAATCTAGGACTCAACTCTCTCGTACTCTACGTGGGGACGGATGGCGGTTAAAACGAATTAATGGACAGGAAACAGTGAGAGGATGCGTTAGCGGTATTTCCTTTTAATTTTGGGGTTTCCCCTTTCTTTTTCTTTTTTTGTTTTTTTGACTTTCTTCATCGACTTCCTTCTGTCACAAAGGACTTCTTTTCATATTTCGCTCAGGGGTGTGTTGCGATAATGTTCTCTGTTATTTTCTTCGTCCTTTTTGGTTCTTTTTACATTTTAATTTGCGTGGATGAGTTTTATTGAGGGTACTTCTTTTGCCAACAAATTATATATTTCTTTGGTGTTTTTGGTTGACTTTAACAAGTATTTTGGGCCGAGGTTCACTTTTGAATTTCTTCTCTTTCATGTTTTCAAAATATATCGTGTACGACCCATACAACTTTTTTGAAACTTAAGCAATTTGAAAACCCGTGATAGATACAAATTTTTCCTGGTACCTTTAGAAAGGTATGCCTAAGCTGAGCTAAGCTATACAGGCATAGGTTAGGTTAGATTGAGTCCTCGATTGTGCCACCAGACAGCATTTAGAGCTTCCATTGAAGTTGAGCCTAGATGATTCTGACTCCAATATATTGTTGAAGAAAAAGAGTTAAACTCTTGGTCGAATCACAATAAAAGATGTTGAGAAATTGATGTTTCTGAAAATTACATTGGCAGGTAGCCCGAGTTCTGCATCATGTCTACCAAATTTACAGTCACCTCTGATGATGCCAATGACGGAGGTTACTTAGCTCTACTTTATAAAGTTTCTTGTCCTGCCTAAGTTAATCTTAGGCAAGATTTTTCCTCGCGTTAATATTGACTTTAAGCTTATTCTCTACAGGAGTAAGGCTTATGTTAGGTGGCACGCTGACGGTATTTGAACAAAATCTAGCCAATAAGTCGGCCTGGAACCTTTCTGTCCTCTGGCACCTGTACAGGTAAATTTTTATTTTTTTCGGAGGTTTCTGTTATCTGTTGGAGCACTCAGACGCCAGACAGACACCTAACTTTACTTTGGCTAAGATATTCGGCAGTACGCCACGTCGGCCCCGAGGGTGCGCGACCGTACACCAACAAAGGCGGGACAGTAACAGAAAAAGTATTTTGCTGTATCGTTCACCTCGCAACATGTAGCAGACGTAGACGTCTCACTCATGTGGATCATGCAAAGATTCTTGGCAAAAAGGTATCCTTAAAGATAAGAAGAATCCTGCGGATTTCTTGCAGACATCAGGGCGTCCGCGATTAGTCAACCTGCATCCTGGATATTCCCTCCATACATGGCGGGTTTTGGTCCTGAGAAAATCTCCAGCGAGTTTATAAGAAATCTCAGTTCTTGGGATCCCAGAGTGACTTGAGATCCAAGCAAGTCTTAGTGAGTTTAGTCTACCGATTTTTTTTAAAACTAATAGAAAAGTGGTCAATGTTTAATACACTAATTTGCCTTGTATGTACTTATTTACATACAATTTTGAAAAAAACAACAACATTTCAACATTTTAAGTTTGAAAATTAATTTCTTAAAAACCGTTCCTTAAAACAGCTTCATTTAAAAACAGGATGAAACAAGAGGTTTCTGGCTTTACAAAAAAGTATATCACGGCATTGTGGTTGCAACTGTTGATTTTGAATTTTTTTTTCGAAATTAAGGAAATTTTTTAGAAAATTTCCCCTCCCGGCTAAACGGGGATACGATTTTTTTTTTTTATTTTGTCTTGACCAGACCTACACGCTCTAGCTTTTTGGCACACTGCTCGTGGGGCACCCTGTATATTCCCGTCCGTGTTCCCCTTTGCCCTTATGTCCCGGCTACATGACCTTGCTGCAAAAACGCAATCGTTATTCAACTCAGTTTTCTCGAGCTGTCGCCTCTCTTCCTCCAAAATCTCGACCATCAACTGTTTCAAATTTGGAAGATCATCTTTGCTCTCAATAGCGACGACAAAACTGTCCATATCATCTGGAAGACTGCACAGAAACAAAATGCTTACAAGAACGTACGGGTTTTCACACCTATTTGTTTCAAATCGTCGATAATCGCGGAAAAATCATTTATCTGAACCGCGAATCCATCACCCGATTTAAACCGAAACCGAACTTATCGTTTAAATAAATTGACTTTCCGCGCGGGACCAACGGCATTATGCACGCATTTGAGCTTCTTTCGCCGAACTACCGTTTTAGGTACATATTTATGTACATACATATGTATACATATATGTATCAACTCGCTTGGCTGGACGCATAGCGTGATCGTGGCTAAAGCATTTTTGTCAATGCATTCCCACTTTTGTCTCTCTAAGGCTGAACCCACACCGATGACGACAAGACGTTTTTTTGTCGCACGACAAGAAAACGTTTTTCATTCTAACCCACACCAACCCCAACACTTACCGATAAGCAAAATGTTCCGACGAATTGTTGCGCTTGGTGTGGGTTGAAAAAAGCAAATTCAGTCATCGTCGTTTGAAATGTCGTCTGATTCAATATAATTATAAATTGCGCTCCTTTGCTTGCTTGCTTGCTTTGGTGGCGTTACAGCCCGTGAAGGGTCAGAGCCAAGCTTCAATCACCCACGCTGTGCATACAAACATACATACATTTTCAGTGGCCCACATGTTCCACTAAAAGAGTGGCGGGGGTAATGCTCGCACGCGGGATCTCCAGGCCATTCGATCCTCCGACATCGACTCTTACTCATCAGGAGCTATGCCCAAGCGCACCCAGACGAGTTTTTGGACTTGGTCCAACCACCTCGTCCTGGGTCCGCCAAACGGTCGCCTGTCTGATGGTATTGCATCCAAGGCACGCTTCGGAATTCGTGATGATGGCGACATTCGTCTCACGTGGCAAAACCACCGAAGCATAGCCCTTTCCGTTCGGAGAAGCAGTTCCCACAACAGCACGAAGAAATCTCATTTCGGCAGCTTGTATTCGCGATCTTATTCTTTCGGTCAATACCCAAATTTCATGACCATAGGTGAGAGTTGGAACAAATACTGAGTTAAAAACCGCGAACTAGGCTTTGACACCAAGCTCGGTCTTCCTGATTACAGATCTTTCAGGATGTTTCAAAATTGACCCAGCTTGGCCAATCCCGCAGGAAAGCTCGGTATTACTCCTCCCATCACTCGTGAGGAAGATCCCGAGATACTTAAACTTCTCCACCTGCTTTAATGGGACTCCACCAACATGTAGAGTGCATTGGACAGGTGTTGTAGAAATAACCATAACCTCGGATTTGTGCACGTTAACCCTCATTCCAGCATCAGCACATACGGCCACAAACCTATCTAGCGCGCGCTGGAGTTCCGTCTGGGAGGATGTGAGGACAACTTAGTCACCTGCAAAAAGAAGATGGCTTATCCTCAACTCTCCCAATGTGAAACACTCCTCGCCTCGGCTGCGCTGCAACATCCAGTCCATATATATAATGAAAAGGAGAGGTGACAAAACGCACCCTTAGCGAAGGCCAACGCCCACGGTGAAAGGTGTTGATTTACTACCGTTAACCCGAATGCAGCTGTTACAGTTTGTGTATAGAGACTGAATGGCCCTCAACAGAGGACCATCAATCCCATACTCCTGCAGAACCCTCCAGAGTTTACCTCGAGGAACTCGGTCATACGCCTTTTCCAAATCTAAAAAGCAGCTGTAGATCGGTTTGGCGTACTTCCAAGCCATTTCGAGTACCATTCTTAGAGTGAAAAGCTGGTCGGTTGTACTTCTGCCGTGACGAAACCCGCACTGTTCATCCCCTATCCTGGATTCGACCATAGCTTTAGAACGCATCTTCAGTTCGTTATCGTAGACTTTACCGGGGACACTTAAAAGAGATATGCCCCTATAGTTGGAGCACTCTTTTTTATCCCCATTTTTGAAAAGAGGGACAATCACCCCAATCTGACAATCGCTAGGTGTCTCACCGCATTCCCAGGCCACCTTAATGACATGAAAGAGCCATAATTCTCCCTCTTTACCCATTGCCTTAAGTATTTCTGGCCGAACTTCATCCACACCGGCGGATTTGCCAAATTTTTGGCGATTCAATCGCTAAAATGACTTCCTCCACCGTTGGACTATTCTCCGCACCACTCAAGACTATAGGTCTGTCCTCCTCAGCGCCCTGTTCGGGATTGAGCAGCTCTGAAAAGTGCTCGCTCCATCTGCGTATGCTGTCCATCTCATTGGAAAGCAACACACCATCTTTGGATTTAACTTCTTCGATTATGTTGAATTTCCTTCCTCTGAATCGGCGAATGGTTTGTCAGAACACCTTTTTCGCAGATCTATGGTCGCCCTCCAACTTCTCGCCGAACTCACCACGCTATATGTGATTTATTTTTTACATAGGTAAAGGGGACCTACAGTTTAATGCCTATTCCTAACGGCTTGAGTCCAGACGCTTTATAATGACAAGTATACTACGGGGGCTTTTGCCTCGTAATATATGTACATGGCCATCTTTTACTTACTTACTTATCAGGCCTGCGATCCATGGAGGATCTGAGCCTGAGCTATAGCTGCCTTCCATCCTTGACGGTCCCGGGCACGCTGCTTCCAGTTGTCAAGACCAAGATGTATTACATCCGCGATTACTTGGTCTTTATACCGGAGGTTCGGTCTTCCTCTTCTTCTCGAACCAGGAGGCTCGGAGTCGAAGACCCTCTTAGCTGGAGCGTTGATGTCCATGCGCTCGATGTGGCCGAGCCAGTGTAGTCGACGGGTCCTTGCTTTCCGGACTACATCCACATCTTGGTACAGCTCGTAGAGTTCGCGGTTGTGTCTTCTTCTCCATTCACCTTCCTCACAGACAGGACCAAATATCCGGCGCAGAATTTTTCTTTCGAAAGAACCCAAAATCAGCTCCGCTGTCCTGCTTATCGTCCAGCTTTCGGCTCCGTACAGCAAGACTGGCAGAATGAGCGTTTTGTAAAGCATGACTTTGGTCTTTCGAGTGAGGAGTTTTGACCCCAGTTGTTTGGACAAGCCGAAGTAGCAGCGGTTGCCAAGGGCGATTCTACGCCGGATCTCCACTGTGGTGTCATTTGTGGAATTTACGTTTGCCCCGAGGTAGACAAACTCCTTAACTACCTCGAAATTGTAGCTGTCAATTGTTATGTTTTGTCCCAGGTGGTGAGCGACGGATTGGTTTTTGCTTGACAGCATGTATTTCGTTTTGTCCTCATTGATCTTAAGGCCAATTCGCTTCGCCTGTTCTTCAATCGCCGTGAATGCTTCCACAATGCCACGGCGAGAACACGCGATGATGTCGATATCATCCGCGTATCCTAGCAGCTGGATGGACTTGTAAAAGATAGTGCCTTCCCTGTTGACGCCTGCCCGTCGCACTATCTGCTCCAGCACCAGGTTGAAGAAGTCACATGACAGCGCATCTCCTTGCCGAAATCCGGTGCATGTTTCGAATGGTTCCGAGGTCCTAGAACCGAGTTGCACGGTGCATCGCGTGTTTTTTAGCGTGGCGCGACACAACTGGATCAGTTTTACCGGGATCCCGAATTCGGCCATCGCCCCAAACAGTGCTTCACGATGAATGCTGTCGTATGCGGCTTTGAAATCGATGAAAAGATGGTGTGTATCGATTTGAAACTCGTTGGTCTTTTCCAGGATTTGTCGAAGTGTGAAAATTTGGTCTATAGTTGATTTGCCGGGCCGGAAGCCGCACTGGTAGCTGCCGATTAGTGCGGTGCAAAATGGTTTTAGACGTTCACACAATACGCTGGACAGGATCTTGTATGCGACATTGAGCAGGGATATACCTCTATAGTTCTTACAAGAGGTAGGATCGCCTTTTTTGTGGATGGGGCATATAGAGCTGGTATTCCAGTCGTCGGGCATGCTCTCATCTTCCCAAATTCTGCAGATGATCTGGTGCATGCTCCCTACCAGAACATCGCCGCCAGCCTTGAAGAGCTCTGATGGCAAGCCATCTGAGCCTGCGGCCTTGTTGTTCTTCAGCTTCTGAATAGCTGTGCCGACTTCTTCTATGCTGGGTGGGAGGACTACTTCAGCGGCTGGAGTTGGGATTTCCTCAGTCCCTACCACTCTCTCTTGGTCATGCTCGTTAAGCAGCTGCTGGAAGTGCTGCTTAAATACATCCACTATTCCCTGCGGGTCGGTGACAAGATTACCCTCGCAGTTTCGAAGAGCCAGGGTGCCCTTTTTGAAGCCTCCTGCAAGGCCTTTGGCTTTCTTGTAAAAGGCTCGTATTTTATGTCTATCCCTAGACTCCTCGATATCCTTGAGCTGGGAGGCTGCGAAGATTCTTTTCTTTTGTCGCAGTAGTTTCTTCTCCTCCCTTCTTCTGGCTCGGTACTCTTCTCGCGCTGCCCTGGTTTTCCTCTGCAGCGCCTTTTGGTACGCCTCGTCGGTTGCTGCCTTTTTCTGCTCACACTCGCCATCATACCACGGGTTTCTTGTCGGGGGTGGTAGGTATCCTAAGGTGGTTTCGGCTACTTCCTGAATGGCTGAGCGGCAATGCAGCCACATATTATTGGCATTTGTGTTCGACGTAGGCATACCGTAGAGTCTTTCGCTCAGCTGCTCCCTGTAGACTCTGGCAACCTCCGGTGTGCTCAGGCGCCCAATGTCGAACCTCCTCCTGATGGGCTGGTGCAGCTTTCTGACATTGGACAGTCGAGCTCTGAATCTTGCTGCTACGAGGAAGTGGTCAGAGTCGACATTTGCCCCTCTGAATGTTCGCACATCCAGGATGTTTGACGCGTGCCTTGCGTCAATGAGCACATGGTCGATTTGGTTGGCGGTTCGACCGTCCGGAGATCGCCAGGTTGCTGTGTGGATTCGCTTGCGAGGGAATCTTGTGCTACTTATCACCGCATTACGAGCTGTCGCAAAGTCAGCGAGTCGGAAGCCGTTATCTGTTGTTGTATCGTGGAGGCTGTGCTTTCCGATCACTCCGCCAAGGGTGTTTTCCTTTCCGATTTTGGCGTTGAAGTCCCCGAGCACGATTTTTACATCGTACTCCGGACAAGCTCCGTAGGCGTTTTCCAGGAGGTCATAGAAGTCCTCCTTGATAGGGTCTTCAGCCTCGTCGGTAGGGGCGTGTGCACATATAAGGCTGATGTTATAAAATCTGCCTTTGATGCGGATCACAGCCAGGCGATCACTTATAGGTTTAAAGTCGATGACCTTCGACCTTAACCGCTTTCCCACGACGAATCCGCATCCCAGTAAGTGCAACCTTTTGTGACAGCTGTAATAAATGTCGCAATTTTTCTTCCTAATCGTACCGTTTCCTATCCAGCGTATTTCCTGGACCGCAGTAATATCCGCCTTGTACTGCGTGAGGATTCCTTCTAGTTTATGAGCAGCTCCGGGAGTGTACAGGGTTCTGACATTCCAGGAGCATACTCGCAAATCGTGTTCCTTTTTCGTGCGTTGTCGTCGTCGAGTATCCGTCCGTATATCCGAGGCATCTTGCTCATTCATAACTTTGGGTTTTTTTACGTGGGCGGATTGTTAGCCCGCCGCACAACCGCCATTCTGGTCGGGGTTTTCTTCGCTGCATACGTTTGTTCACCTCCCAACGGTTGTTGAAGAGGCTATCCAGAGGGCGCCGCGAGGAGGCCGTATGTCAACTTGACCCGGGCATTTAAACAGGGATCGTTGCTGGCATCTCGCCAGGTTGAGAGCAATCAACAACTTTACCCTGTATGTCCGAGCCCATGCCCTCCAATCTTTTGCTCAATCAAAATTAGTAGCTTTTCCGCGTCAATTTCTATCTTCGCTTCACAAATTCGCAACGATCTTGTCGCAGAAAGACAAAATACCGGCGAACAGATTTCGACATGTTTTTCTGCTTTGTCGTGTCGTGCTCTGTTTATTTCGTCCGGTGTGGGTTGACCGCTAAGGTAGTGTGTACTTTTCGGCAACGACACGTGTTCGCAACACGTTTGTTGCGTTCGGTCGTTGCCGAAGTTGTCGTACACGACAAGAATAAACGTTTTGTCGGCCTTGGTGTGGGTTCATCCTAAAGCGTCTGATTCTTCGGAACACTTTGAAACTACCACTTCCCAATAATCTAACGTTACCAGGAGATATTTCATCTTCACTGCCCATGTTACGTAGTTATCATTAAGGAGTTTTTCTGTTTATGCTATATGACTCATGTTAATTAATGGGTCCGCCATATAACGTTTTTTTTCAAGTAGTGCCTGTAGCAGTGCCGAGTAGTACGTATGGCGTTATTACCCTCTCTTAGTTATAATCCAACCAATGTAAAAGAGAACGACAGCAACCAACACTGTCAGACGTTGCCGTCGGTCTCTCGTTAGTTTTAAGAGAAACTGTGAAAAATACGAATAAAGAACATTCTGTGTGTGACTAGCAAACGAGAAGGACGTGTTGGGTGTTTTTTTAGTAGATATTTATATTATTCCTACAATATCAGAAGTGGGATACGTCTCATCGTCTCATACCCAATAAATAAATAAAATAATATAAATAGATAAACAAACACAAAAAAAAAGATACGAAAAGACAGACAATGGATCAAGCAATCGGCACACAAGATTTCACCGTTGCGCAGCTGCGCGAGTGGCTTCTACGCCTCGGTATGTCCACAAGCGGGACAAAGAGCGCACTAGTCATGCGGATAAATGAAGTGCCGGTCGAAGCGCGTGGCGATCCACCGAGACGGGAAAACGAAACAGGCGACGAAGAAGAATGTGTACGTGACGAGCCGGTAGTCGAGCAACGGGGAGAGACAACAAGGCAAAACAAAGACGGACACCCGCAGTCAGAAAAAAAGGAATTGGAATTGTGCAAACGGGAAGCAGATTTACTAAAGAGGGAAAAAGAGTTGCTAGTGAGGGAGACTGAAATGCTGCGTAGAATGACCGAGCTTCAAACGATGGAACAGGCAAACGAAAGGGTGGGAAACAAGGAGAGAACAAACGATAGCGGACAAATGATCGACAACATACGAGAAAACGATGGCATACGAATGATCGACGAAGAAGTTGAAAACGATGGCAGACAAATGATCGGCAACAGAGTGTGTGTGAATGATAGTGTGAGTGCGCAGGAAAGTGTCGCGGTTGAAATTGCTTCTTGCTCGTTCAACCCTCAGCAATACGGCATGTTGAAGGAGATGCTGCCCGAATACGATGGTGGTCCAGGGTTGGACGTATGGTTGGCTCAGGCGAAGAGCATCAAAGACGTGTACAAAGTGGACGACCATACGCTCCGCACTCTTATGATATGCAAAATGAAAGGCAAGGCGCTGCTTTGGTTGCACTCCAAGCCGAACTTCCTGTCACAGAACGTATGTCAAATGATCGATGAAATGCGACAGTGGTTCGGAACAAAAGAAAGCAGGGTGGAGCTGCGAAGAAAATTCCAAAGTAGGAAGTGGAAAACGAACGAGAGCTTTGCGGATTACTTCAACGAGAAGTTGATATTGTCGATGGGGCTGGACCTGGAAGAGGACGAGTTCGTGGAATACGCAGTGGAGGGGATATCTGACGACATTTTGAGGTTACAAGCACACATCCAATGCTTTACCACCAAGAGCCAGTTGTTGCAAGCCTTCTCAAAAGTCCAACAAAAGGAACAACGAGTTAGGGCAGCTACGTCGCAGCAGAGATCAGCAGTGCAAGAGCCAGCAGGAAGTTCAGCAGTTCGCGATAGGGAGTTCAGATGCTTCAACTGTAACTCGTTGGGACACTACGCCGCAGAATGCAGGAAGCCAAGGCGGGAATACGGAGCTTGTTACGCGTGCGGTTCGATGGGTCACAGAGCTGCTGCCTGCCCAGACAGGAAGAAGGCGGTCCAGCTGGTGGAAGGGGAAAACGAATATGTAAGGTTTTTTGATTTTTATGTTCAAGGTGATGTTAGTAAAGTCTTGTCCCTAGATTGCCTCATAGACTCTGGAAGTCCGATAAGCCTCGTTTTGAAATCTTGCGTTCCCGGTGAAATACGATATTTAAGACCGACTGAAATTGAATTTTATGGATTAAATAAAAGTCGTCTTAAGATTTTTGGAAAGATTTCGTGTTTTTTAATTGTGGAAGGTCGAAGGGTTAATCTAGAGTTAAATGTCGTGGATGATGCTTCTATGAGCTACGAGGTAATCTTGGGAAGGGATTTTCTAAGAGCCGGTAAATATAAGCTAGTTTCGATAAGCGAAGAAAGTGAAAACAAATGTATAGTAGTTAAAAAGAATGATAGCACAGAAAATAATGACGGTAATTTCGATAAATCTTTGTTGCTAATCGATTGTGAAAGTGAGGGTAGTAGCAAAATTACTTTAAAAATTGATAAGAATGTAGACTTCACAACTGAAAAAAGAATGTACGATATTTTTGACGAAGTTTATTTGACACCCGAACGTCCCGCCGAACCATTGATAAAGACCGAAATGATGTTGGTGTTGGCAGATGAAAAGCCCTTTCAGTGCCATCCACGAAGATTGTCCTATTTCGAGAAGACAGAGCTTCAGAAGTTGATAGATGAATATTTAGCGAAGGGATATATCAGGGAAAGCGAGTCAGAGTTCGTTTCTCCTATCGTACTAGTTAAAAAGAAAACGGGCGAGTTGAGAATGTGCGTTGATTACCGAACTTTAAATAAGGTGACAGCGAAAGATAACTATCCAATCCCCTTGATAGATGATTTGTTAGATAGGTTGGTGAATAAAAAGGTCTTTTCAAAGTTAGATCTAAAGAATGGGTTTTTTCATGTATACATGCATAAAGATTCGGTAAAATACACGTCATTTGTTACCCCGTTAGGACAGTATGAGTTCCTGAGAATGCCGTTCGGACTAAAGAATGCTCCTTCTACGTTTCAGAGGCATGTGAATAAGGTATTTGCCGATATGGTCAAGAAGGATGAGCTCATAATATATCTGGATGATATAATGATAGCCACTGAAAGTTACGATGAACATTTTCGAATTTTGACTGAGGTATTCCGTAGGCTAGTGCAGAATAGGCTGGAGCTAAGGATAGATAAGTGCGAATTCTTTCAGACAAGCGTTAAGTATCTGGGCTATACGGTTACAGGCGAGGGAATACAGGCTGATGAGAAGGGTTTAGAAGCAATTAAGAATTTCCCAGTTCCAAAGAGTGTGCATTCCGTCCAAAGCTTTTTGGGGTTGTGCTCGTACTTCCGGAGGTTTGTCAAGGATTTTTCAATGATAGCTAAACCATTATATGATCTCACACGTAAGGGCAGATTGTTTGAGTTTGGGGCGGCGGAATTGGAGTCGTTTGAGTTTCTTAAAATGAGATTGATAGAGTCACCCGTGTTAGCATTGTATGATCCAAGGGATGAGACTGAGCTGCACTGTGACGCTAGCGCTTTAGGGCTGGGAGCTATAATGCTACAAAGGAAAAGTGATGGGAAAATGCACCCAGTATTTTACTTCTCGAAGAGAACGACCGATGTGGAGGCAAAATATCACAGTTTTGAGCTAGAAACGTTAGCTATAATCAGTGCCTTACAAAGATTTCGAATTTACTTACAAGGGAGGCACTTCAAAATAGTGACAGATTGTAATTCTCTGACGCTGACCCTCAACAAGAAAGAATTGAACCCACGAATAGCGAGGTGGGCTTTAGAGTTACAGAACTACGACTACACCCTAGAGCATCGTGCAGGTGCACGAATGCAGCATGTGGACGCCTTGAGCCGGTCGACAAATGTTTTAGTGTTAGAATCAAATACGTTTGAGGAAAATCTAATCATATGTCAGGGGAGGGATACGGAAATAAATAGACTTCGAGTGGATCTCGAAAAATCAGAGCACTCGTTCTATGAAATGCGTAATGGAGTTGTTTACAGAAAGAAAGCCGATGGAACGGTGGCGTTTTATGTGCCAGAGGTCATGGAAGGTCACGTGTTATATAAATACCATGATGAAATGGGACATGTGGGTATAGATAAAATGATCGAAATAATTTCTAGTAGTTATTGGTTCCCAAAGATGCGAGCGAAGATAAAAGGTCATGTTGAAAATTGTTTGAAGTGTATCGTTTATTCGTCAAAACGAGGAAAGTCAGAAGGGTTTTTGCATAATATACCCAAGACAAACACCCCGTTCGATGTCATACATGTTGACCACTATGGACCTGTAGACCGTGCAGGGCCCACTAAAAAGTTCGTGTTGGTAGTGATAGATGCCTCCACAAAATTTGTTAGATTGTACGCTACCAAGACCACCAATACACAAGAAGTAGTGCGAGCATTATCTGACTATTTTAGGTCGTACAGTCGCCCAAAATGGTTAGTGTCGGATAGGGGTAGCTCCTTCACGTCTACTGACTTCGAAAATTTCTTGGTCGATAATAACATACATCACGTGAAGGTGGCGACTGGGTCTCCGCAAGCTAATGGACAAGTGGAGAGGGTCAACAGGAGCCTAGGGCCTATGCTGGCAAAATTGTGTAAACCTGAGGAAGGTGTGCAATGGGATAAGGTATTAGAAACGGTGGAGTACACCCTTAACAATACGGTTCATCGAACAATAGGCGAACACCCCAGTGTAATGCTTTTCGGTGTACGTCAGAGAGGCAAGGTGGTAGATGCGTTCAGAGAAAAAGTATTGGACCAAGAACAAGCTGTAAGGCGAAAAGAATTTCAACAGGTTAGAAAAGTCGCCGCGGCGAGGCAGAAACGGTTACAAAACTACAACAAGCGTTATGTAGACAAAAGGCGACAGGCACCGACTAAGTACGAAGAGGGGGACTATGTTGTCGTTAAAAACTTTGACTCGCACCCTGGTGTATCCCAAAAACTGATACCCAAGTTCAAGGGACCCTACCAAGTAGCGAAGGTTTTACGAAATGACCGATATATATTGAAAGATGTAAATGGTTTTCAATTGACTCGCGTACCGTATCAGGGTGTCTGGGCTGTAGGAAATATGCGCCCCTGGTTGGGGGAACGACGGGTGTCAAATGATAGCAAATTGAAAAAAGAAAGATAAGAGAAAATTTAAAAAGATCAGGGGATCTTTGTTGTCAGGACGGCCGAACTGTAGCAGTGCCGAGTAGTACGTATGGCGTTATTACCCTCTCTTAGTTATAATCCAACCAATGTAAAAGAGAACGACAGCAACCAACACTGTCAGACGTTGCCGTCGGTCTCTCGTTAGTTTTAAGAGAAACTGTGAAAAATACGAATAAAGAACATTCTGTGTGTGACTAGCAAACGAGAAGGACGTGTTGGGTGTTTTTTTAGTAGATATTTATATTATTCCTACATGCCTATTTCGTGAATGGTAACGCTTAGATTTGACAGATAATTAGTTGTATCCTTCCGCTGAAAGAATATGGTTGTGTATACGCTTGAACAACGCTGGGAAATATTGCGCCATTACTTTGAAAATCATGGTAATGTTGCAGAATGTGTGCGAAAATTGCGTACGGATTTTGGAAGAAGAGAAGCACCGTCAGCCTCGTATGTTCGTTATCTTGTGTAAAAAGTGAAAGAAACTGGCATCCTCATCGATAAACCAAAGCGTGAAAAGCCAAAAACAGTGCGTACACCCGAGAATATTGCTGGTGCGGCAGAAAGTGTGCGTGAAGTGCCATCAACATCAATTCACCGTCGTTCTCAACAACTGAACATTTCGGAGACACCATTGAGACGAATTTTGCATAAAGACCTTAGTATGACACCATACAAAGTCCAATTGGTTCAGGAGTTGAAGCCAACTGACCATCCAATGCGTTTTTGCTTCGCTAAGTGGGCCTGCGATCGACTTACAGAAGATGCCGCTTTTGCCAAAAAAATCGTCTTTTCAGATGAAGCTCAAAAGCCGGTGCACCCAAAACGAGCCACGGTTTGGTGCGGATTTCGGTCCAGAGTCATAATTGCGCCATTTTTCTTCGAAAATGAGCAAGGAGTGGCCGTTACAGTCAATGGCGATCGTTATCGGGCCATGTTGAACGAATTTTTGTTCACATAAAATGAAGAGGAGGATATTGGCAACGTTTGGATTCAACAGGACGGCGCTACGTGCCACACAGCCGAAGCTACACTCGATGTTTTGCGCCCTGTTTTCGAAGATCGCACTATCAGCCGCAGAGCTGATGTCGTTTGGCCAGCTCGGAGCTGCGATTTAACACCGTTGGACTATTATTTATGGGCTGCCGTCAAAGATAAGTGTTACGCCGACAAGCCAGAGACAATAGACGCTTTAAAGGACAATATTCGTAAAGCCATTGGTGAAATACAGCTGCACACAATCGATAATGTGCTTAAAAATTGGACCGATCGTGTAGGCTACTGCATGGCCAGCCGAGGCAGCCATTTGAATGAAATTATTTTCCATTATTAACCGGAAGGATAGTACTTTTAAATAAAAAAAGAAATTTGAAAAAATATTCAGTAGTTTTTTTTTATAGCATTTTCAAAAAAAAAAAAAAAGTTATTTGGCGGACCCTTTATTTAAATATGTATTTCTCTTTTTAAACTCGACAAACGATTATTATAATCGACATCATCCGCATAGGCCTGATCAGATTCCAGGTGAATCTGAAATCCACTGATTCACATCATAGTCTGGGCTAGTCTGAGTTAGTCAAAGAGTTTACATATGTTCGACATTCTTTTCGATGCCCGTCCACCATACTATCACACCCTACAGCGATATGGGCCTGATTACCGACGTGGAAAGCCAAAGTACATGATATTAGACCGAAGTATGCATTGCCAGCCTAACCCTTTCCTAAAGAACATCAAATGCACGTTTTGACAAACTTAAGAATGCTGAATTAAAGAATATTACTTTCTGAAGGAAATTGGTTTAACCCTTAACAACCCACAAGTGTCTCGCGGACACTATTTTTAGTTCTGTTACTCATAAAACCTAAAGTACTTATTTTAATGATAAACCGTTTTATCTAATCTACCCCCAGGGTTTCGTGAATCCAGATTTACAATAAAAATATTTGTAACGTGAATAGTTTAGTAGTTATTAGCCATAAACCACAATAGTACCTTATCAACCCACAAGTGTCCAATGGACACATACAATTTTTCTTAGGCTATCGCATGTACTTACAAGTATGGGTAAGTGTCTTATCCATTACAATCTTGCAGTTTGCCTGTTTTCTATTTATCTAGGCATCTGCTTGTAAATGTTTACGATATGGCAGCAGGATAGTTGGTTTGTTGGTTGGTAAGGCGGCGACGGGCTGAGGCCGTGACCGTCGCGACGACGCGTCGTAACTCTCGCGTCGCCTGAGGTTTTTCCGTTTGTTTTTCACTTTTCTGTTTTTGCGAATTAGACCTACATACATATCTTAGTATATCAGTTCAAAGACTCGCAGGGCAGTGTTTGTTTCAGTAACAGTTTTGTACTTGTAATTTTGATTACCTGGGTTTCAGTGCTTTCATATCATTGTTATAAGCCGGTTGTGCTAATTGATGTTCTAAGAAATGGCTAAAAAAAAAATTAACACGTTGAATGCCCTTGATGCAAGTGACAGTGAAGAAATTTTAGTGAAGATCGCTAGCGACAATGAAAATTTTGCTGTGGACAGCTGTTCTGAAACTGAAAACAATGCGACAGAATCAGCATCTGAAGGTGACGATGAGCAATTATGGAGTGAGGATGATGATGTCCCGCTACAAGAATACGCGTCAATCCAAACTTATGAAGGCAGAGATGGAACAATATGGAAAACTGAACCTGAGAAACAACGTCGAATTCGTCGACACAACATAATTCGCGGTGGTATCCATAAGGTGGTTCTTCCTCCGAGGCATCATATAATGGATCCGATAGACAGTTTCAAGCTATTTGAAACTGAACATGTGTTAGAAATGATCGTGAAACATACCAATTTGGAAGCACATACAGTGTTACAAAATCGATGGAAACCAACAGATAGAATCGAAATGGAAGCACTCATAAGTCTTTTATTGACTATAGGTGTCAATAAACAGGGAGGCGTCGATTTTTGAGAATACTGGGATCCGATATTTGGAAATCCGATATTTCGTGCTACCATGGGGAAAAATAGATTTGCTTCTTTACTGCGATTCTTGAGATTCGATGATAAAAATACGAGAAATCTCAGAAAGTCTAGAGATAAACTTGCACCTAGGAGTATGTGAACCTTAATCTAAAAAAAGTTTTATTTGCCTGGAGAAAATCTCACGATTGATGAACAGCTGGTACTTTTTCGAGGACGGGTATCATTCAAACAATATCTGCCTAGCAAAGAAAAGAAGGAAAAGAAGGACCAAACAGTGCGGAAAATTTGGCGTTCAATATAGTCCACCAATTATGTGAGCCGTACTTTCGCAGTAACAGAAACGTTACTTTTGACAATTATTGTACAAGCATTGAAGTTGCAAAATCCAAACATTGTATCCTACTTGGAGCCAACGTAAAAAGAATACGCACAGAAAACTTTTTTTACGAAAGGTAGCAGCTGAGTTGGTGACGCCTCATATATGGAGACGAAACAAGAAGGGGCTAACGAGTTATCACTTAGCAGCCATCCAAGATGTGGTAAGATCATCTGATCCTACCACAGATCAACGAGTTGCTCAATCTGATCCTGCTGCGAAAAGAAAGAAGCGTTGTCATATTTGTCCTTCAAAAGTATCCAGAACATCTAAACAATGTTGCGACATATGCAATCGCAATGTCTGGGCTGAACACTCTCAAAAAAAAGTTGTATGCATTATCTGTCCTGAAAAATAAGTACATAACAGAAGTTTAAATACTAATGTAAAGTATGTATGTATACATATTTATGTAAAATGAAACAAATAAAACTTTTTTAAATTCACAATTTGTTTTCTTTTCTTCAAAATAATTTTGATTTATGTAACGAGTCCGCTGGACACTACTGGGCAGTTACGTTAAAAAAGCATACTGGGTAGTTAAGGGTTAAATTACGAGAGGAGTAGCTAACATTAAAAGTAATTTGCTTTTCAGGAGTGAACCCATATCTAGCCCACATGTAGCATTTTAGCAAAACACTCTGCTCATCATTCATATCGGCGATTAGTGTGCAACAGCGCTGTTCCAGGAATATCAGCAGCTCATTAATCACAGTGAGTGGTCCCAAAAAACTCAAGAGATGCGGTAGTAGATGTGACCTCATTCGCCATCGACCCCAACAAACATTATATTTCCCAAGTGCTACAGGCAATCCCCAAACTCAACGCTACATCATTCTGCCGAAAAATGGCGTCTATCATAAATTAAGACAGTTTTCGACGACCCGGAATTACCAAATCTCCAAATGGTAATGAATATAAAAGCCCCCCTCCATCCACGACAAAGCTCTACTTCAATTAGTGTTATAGATGTGCGTCAATCGTAAAAGCGTCATTTCCATGACCAACCAAAACGCGGGTATAATGTAAACAAGAAATAAAACCAGTTTACGGCCCCTAACGCACTCGCAAGCAGTTTAAAGCGTGTAAAAGCCATTCATTTGCCTCCGAAAATAAAAAAAACGGCAATCATTTTTACAACCACCTCGGATCGCCACCGCTCACCGCAATAGAGTCCTGCTTGTGACGGTTTTATACTTTGCACATAACTCATAATTACCTTCCGCTAAATAAATACGCAGTTAACGTTTTGTCCGAAATTGTTGTTGTCGTATCGCAGCCCCCGGGGTTTGGTTTGGTCAAACCCCATCGACCAGCTCACAGGCTTACAACAGGCTCATAGGTCTCTACGGGCTTACAGGATCGTAGAAGCGCATAAATTGAAACAAATTGAACGAAATAAGGCCCCGAATGCCAATTAGCCATTGCCAATAAAACTCTAGCCCCAGTTATGTACGTCCTCCTGCTGCTACATGAAACTGAGCAAGCACTTAAAGGGACTCATCGCGCGCCGAATGGATGTTGTATGTTGGCCGAAAAACAAAATGAACGCAAGAAATGACATAAAAATACTTGTGATGATATTAAATCACATAAATTGTTGAATTGTAGAACATTACGCACGAATACGCAAAAAGGATAACAAAGTGAAACGGCGGCGAAGGGAAATAAAAATAATATTTCGCCAAACTATTCGCAAGAAAGGACATTTAATGGTTGGACCCTCACGAGTGCTGCGGCAATATACGGGGAGGAAAAATAAATTCCGACGAGTTTTGTAATCCGTTTTAATGATAAACGCAGATACAGGCAACAAACAGCTGAACCAGCAGCAGCCGTCGCATTAGGACAACAAGCGAAGAGACGTGTCCTGAAGGGTGGCGAAAGGTCGGATCGGTATGACGGTGATGGAGAGGCAGAAAAGATGACAAACACTTTAGCACGCACTTTTCTCTTCACTTCTGTTTTTCTGTTTTCCCTTTCATAATATATGTACGAACGAACGAGTATTAATGAAAACGAAAGTCCTTGCGTCTTTGTCGAGTGTCCACTTGGCAGTATAGCAGGATAGACGATGCTTGGCATGGCAGAATGAAAGGATTTTTTTTTTCCTTACCTTCTGTATCATCTTTCACTCCTTTCACTGCAAATAATCGTTTCAAAAGTGAAGTGATATGACGCATCGGCATTGTCGACGGTAAGCGTGTGAGTTGGTAAGGTATTCCGTGCTTAAGAGACAGTAATATGTACATTTGGAACATATCAGGGATTCACGTCCTTGTTTTTCGTTCTTTGGTTTTGGCTTTGACGTACAATTGACATAGAACATGCAAGGAAATTAAGTAAATTGGTGGCAAGGGAGTTGTAGGATTTAATTTTTGCTATTGTTGTTGTTGTCTAGTGCCATTCCTTCGAGAAATTAATGACACCGCTAATACATATATAAACGCCAAAAGGACACTTTAGTGTGTTGGTAACATGATAACGGGGCAGAAACACATGCGGGGTAGGCTTTAAAAACGCAAACGGGACAATAATGCGTGTGGAATTGCGTTTCATTTTCTTGTTTTTCCATTGATCGTCAGCAGCAGTTTGATATTAAGGCTCGGATTTATGGAGTAGATTAAGAGCCATGACCTTTCAATGAATAAACGATAAACAATTTTGGCTTACCAATTTCCTTTTTGCGCGAATGGTAAAGTACGAAAATGGCGTATCATTAGCGCCTACGCAGGTTAAGTATCATATCCATGACATATTCGCAGTAACGTCCTTCTAAGACTGAAGTCTATGTTTTCTAGATCCGAATTCCAATTCCGTCGAACAGGCTACTAAACTGTGAATTGAAAGAAGTCTACAAGTTGTTAGTGATGTAGAGCTAAGAGATTCGGCACACATCACGTCGACCCAAGGGTGCGCGAGCAAGGGCGGGACATTCACAGAGAAAATGTCACCCTCCTCGCAATATACATCGCAGGTAGGCGTCTCACACTGGTGTCAAGCACGCAGACATGCTTAGCAAAAGTGTAATGGCCCGTAATGACTTCCACAAGTCTTTTGCAGTCGATTCTCCTTAAATATGGAAGGAATGCTGCGGATTTCTTGCAGACATCAGGGCATACACGCTGCAACCTGGATGATCCCTCCAACTTCGATTGTGTGTATTAAACACCCAGTCGTTAATGTATGAAATTACCGTGGACACAGGTAGACCTAGAGCGGGTTCAGATCCTGAGAAGCTCTCCTCGTAACCCATTCTGGCGAGTTTCCAGAAGGACCTGGAACCTGGAATAAAGCCTTAGTAAATTTAGTCTACCAACTCTGTTCAAAAAGAACTTGAATTCATGGACTAATTTGGAGCTATAGGTAGTTAGGGGGTTGCCTACAGCTTTAAGTGCAGCTTGGCTGTCCCTGCAAACGCATATGCTTTTTTCCCCTCCACCTGTGCTTCACTTAGGATTGCGTATATCACAGACGCATATTTTCCTAACGAGAAGTGCAGTCGGGTGTTTTCGCGCTCATAGAAGACCCCAGCAACGGACCCCCGCCAAGACGTGAAAATGCGAAGACTATCCTATCCAGCCAGGACTGGTTCTGGCCGCCATGGACACTCGACTGTGAAATTACAGCGCAGTAGGATAACAGGTGTCAATGCGTCAGAACGCATGTCCAAGAGAAGGGGGTCGCAGAACTATTCTTGCGTAAGGGCACCGTTATTCCTGTGCGAGTTGTACCAAAAGTCATTTCCCTTCAGACGAGACGTGGCTTTCGGAGCACACCCTCTGACAAATATATCAAGGAGGTGGAAGGGTCATTACGCCGTGGCGCCATGGTTAGTGTGTTGGACTCTGACGCGGCGTCCCTCCTCGGCGGGGTACTGGCAAAACCCCCCGTAGTATAACTTGCCTAGAAAAAGCTTCTAGACTCACGCCGTTCGGAATCGGCATTAAACTGTAGGTCCCTTTCACCTGTGTGAAAAATAGAATCACACACAACATGGGTGATTGAGAGAAGCTTGGCTCTGGTTCTTCATGGGCTGTAACGCCACCAAAGAAGAAGAAGAAGGAAGGTTCATCATAGCATATAGAGCAGCGCCCGGCGTGCTGGGGAAAGCCCCCGTACAGCTGATACTAACCCTTCCTTGGAGTTTGGTGAAAGAGGCTATAACGAGTTTGCGGATTAGACTGTTCCACCAGACAACGGATACAGATGGGATAATAGGTCTTATAATTGCCATGTAGATCCAGAAGACCTTCGCCGGCGATAAACCCCATGTTCTACCAAAAGCTCCTTTGCACTGTGAGAAAGATGACAGCGTGCTTTGGTGGTTTTTGACTCAACATGCTTTGATCAAAGAAGCTTGCTATCTAAGATGACTGCTAGATACTTAGCTTCTTTGGATACCGGGATGGAAGTGCCCTTTTGTACCAGCTGAGTCATGTCAGTATTTTTCCTCCTTCTCGTGAACAAAACGACATGGGTCTTAAGAGGATTAACCGACAGCCCACTTCTGGTACACCAATCATCGATCACATTTAGCACCGCCTGTGTTTTGAGACGGTCATGGGCTGTAACGCCACCAAACACAAAGACGTGTCGATGAGTAAAACTCAATGGCAAAAATTGCCAACGTTACCTTTACACAAACGGTTGATCACCTTTTCAATCCATAATGTACTCAGACGGCTTAATGGTCCCACGATCTACAACCTTATTATCCTATTACAGCATGACTTCAAACGTGGCTTCAATATCCAAATTCACTGGGTGCTATCCCAATTAGGTCCTTTTCAATATGGCAAGGATTTCACGGATAGACAATTTTCTGATAAAGACCGTCACTTCACGGTCAATCTCTGTGGATTACTGCTCCAACACGAGAAGGTCCTTTAATGACGTTGCTCCGGCCAGACATTTTTCTCTATTTTGATCAATGTGGGCGTGAAATCGAGGAGATGGAGAGATGCTAGCATAGGATTATTGATCACAAATATTACGAAAAAATAAAATGAACATCCCAGGAATATAAAGCCAGAGCGGAAGCCTGTAGGGATGAAGACGGACAACAAGTAGTAGAGTCACAGTCGATGCTGAGAATATGGAAGGAACACTTTTGTACTCTGTTTAACGGCGACGAAAGATCTAATACCGCTGTCAGGCAGAACGATCCATTCACGGCGGATGAAGATGTAAGAGAATTCCGTTCACCCGACCTGGATAAAATTAAGTTGATAATATCGAAGTTTAAGGCTAATAAAGCCGCACGCAGACGGACTGTCTATCGAGCTATTTAAAGCGGCTGGAAAGGACCTGGCTAGGAACATGCATCAGCTCATCTGTAAGATATGTTCAGAGAAAAACATGCCCGACGAATGGAATCTCAGCATCGTTTGCCCAGTCCACAAGAAAAGAGACCCCTATAACTGCGCCAACTACAGGGGAGTAGGTCTCCTTAACATCGCATACAAGATCTTCTCTGCCGTATTGTGTGAACGCCTGACACCCTTTGTGAATAATCTGATAGGTTTCAGACCAGGTAAATCCATAATTGACCAAATATTCACACTGCGGCAGATCTTTGAGAAGACCCAAGACTACCAAATCGACACCCATCACCTCTTCGACGATTTCAAAGCCGCATATGACAGCGTGCATAGAGACGAGCTATACGGAGCCATGTCTACTTTTGACATTCCTGCCAAACTCGTCAGATTATGCAGGATGACAATGGAGAATTTCCGCTGCTCCATTAAAGTCGGTAGCGAATTAACCGAGACCTTTGATGTTAAAAAAGGATTTAGACAAAGTGACGCACTGTCATGTAATTTCTTCATCATCGTGTTTGAAAAGATCTTACGAGACTCACTGGCCCACTCAAGAGCTACGATCTATTTCAAGTCCGCACAACTGCTTGCGTACATGGATGACATTGACGTAATTGGACGAACACAGCGGGACGTCAATGAATCGTTCGAAAGTATTGAAGCAGAAGCGGCTGAAATGGGTCTTTCGGTTTACAAGGGTAAAACGTAAAGTTGCACAACACCGACGTCTCGGCCAGAACGTCACTATTGGCAGCTACAAATTCGAAGTAATCAAGGACTTCGTCTAACTTGACTCACCAGTGGCCAGCGACAACAACACCAGCGCTGAGATCAAACGGCAATTGAGAATTAGAGCTCTCTCTCGAAAGGCCAAAGCTACGCTGTACAAAACCTTAATTATCCTCCACTATGGCGCAGATGCCTGGACTGTAAGAGTGAGGAGCCCCCTGGTCGTTTCGAGAGGAAAATTCTGCGTTCAGTCTATGGTCCCGTGTTGGGGACAAGACACAATGACGAACTATACGGGCTGTACAGCGACATCGGCCTAGTACGGCGTCTACGAATTCAACCTCTAAGGTGGCTAAGCCATGTAGAGCGACTGGATAACAAAGCTCCGGTCCGAGGAGTCTTCGAGTTCAACCCAGAGGGACGACGCAGCAGAGGACGACTGAATCTATGGGGGTGGACATAGGTGGAAGGGGACCTTAACCAATTGGGAATGCGTCGCTGGAAACAACTGACAAAAGACCGTGCCAGGTGGAGAGGTTTGTTGGTTGAGGCCCAGGTTCACACTGTAGGGCCACCTAAGTAAGTAAGTAAGAGCTCATGCAGGATAGGTTAACAGTGCCGCTTAACTTCCAAGTGGCACGTAATTTGTGTCGCAAGAGTATTATCGGCCAGTGTAGACATATTTTACATAATCATCAAATTTGAGTCTGAGGCAATAGACATTCAGGTAATCAAGTGATATATATATATACATATGTAGATGCAAGAAACAAGTAATAGAGTCTCTGTCAAATTGCCATTTCGTTTCCTGTACCTCAGTTCATCAAGCCCTCGTAAAAGAAGATCCGAAAATCACATAATTGTGAATGCTAAGTGCCCAACTTGGCATTTGTTGCAATCCTGGTTGATAAGGTTGTGTGTCACTGGCAGGTTACAGTGAACCAAGTTTCTGATGTCCTTAAAGCACTATGAGTATACTCTTCGTTCGTCTACGAACATATGTATGTATATACCTGAATCCCACCTCGATTGCGGAATTCCCTTTCAATTCATGGCTCCCCTGCCCAACCTATCTGCGGTTACCAGCAATTCCACTCAACAGCAGCAAGTTTGCATCAAGAAATCCCCCTTGCGGCTTTAAACCCACAGTCATTTGCACTAAATAGCTTTTCACAAAATACTCGTATTTCGCAACTCCATTTTTCGAGAATAGAAAACCACTTTACGAAATGTACACATTCGCACGTTCCACCACCTCTCTTGTCCTTAATTCACTCCAGCATACAGGTTTCACTGGCCACCCGGTATACATGAATATGTACTCATATCACCATCTACCTACGACCATCGCTGTGGCAACAGTTTAAGCATTCATTTACCAGGCTACAAGAGTATACCCTGCGGAGATCCCTTCATTTTCGCATTTGGAATTCAGCAGTTTGATTCTTAGCTTCCTGTTATGGCGATACCTCCATCCTGCTCCCAAATGGGGGTTAGGGTGGGCGGGACGACAATAACAACAACTTTGGTTTTCGGATACGACATTCAAAATGTAGAAATTTCAACGTAACGCATTATATTTCAAACGCGAATGGTGATAACAATCAGGGGACTTACACCAAAAACCCAGGATTGTTATTGCGAAACCGTTCAACCGACACTACTTACAAGTGCGCCTGTTCTTATGTCATTCATTTACTGTGCACGCGTTTGAAAAGGAATCATAAACTTTCGGTTTGAGATCCTTTTTCACTCTGTGTGCGTGAAGGATGTGTGTTTTGTAACGAGGCGAGAGCCTCTTGACTACAGCTCAAGGACGGTGTAAGGGATAAAGAATGCATGGAGTAATGGAAAAGTACTTCCGGTTGACTTCTGATTATGTACTGTTGTTGAAAACTTCAACACTTGGGTATTGTTCGTACTTGAAAATGAACCCCTAAACGGGTTGGAGCTATGTAGGCATAAAACTTTAAAGTGAAACTGTTCCCGGGCCTATGCTATACTACGGGAGAATATCCTGCTTCATTTTAATCCATAGATTCAGTTGGCTAAACAAACAGAACTACAACCACAAGATCAGTAGCTGAAATCCGTCACCTTTTTCGAGAATCTAATCCTCCAACAATTCCTTACCTCCTCTTATCTCCGGTACCTCACCACACTATCATAATCTCTCTAGCTACTGCCGTTTTCTGGCTGTGCCTTTGCTTCTGTGACAACCTATTTTCTTCCCTAGCACTTGTGCTCATTGTAAGGAGGATTCTGTACGAGAAATCCTTTTGCTCCTTGACTTGTCCTGTTCAGTTCATGTCACATCATGCCATTGCGCGAGTAAGAGGGTAAAAAAAATACAAGCTAATCCGGATCGCCTAGCATTCATCTCGCTTCGTCGTCTTCTGTCCTTCGGGAGGTACTTAACGTTTCTCGGTTGTTTTGTTTGCTTTGCTATGCTAAATTGGATCCTTTGTCACTTATTTTATGAAAGAATAAGCATAATGCACTTGCACCGACAATGATGACGATACACAATACGACCACTGAATGCTGCCGCAAGGATAAATGATAGTTGAGTGCAAAAATTGAATTCAATGGTGTTAGGCAGGTGGTGGACTTACTATTCATATCTCAAGTAGCCGGCTAACCCATGAAAGGATACATATTTAAATTTGTTACATAACATTTTTTTTCTTAATTCAGCACCATTGCGTTCAAGAAGGATATTCGTTATCCGATGGCGTATGATGACGCACCATGTCATTTGCATTTGTCATACAAACAAGGATGGAGGAAAAGAGGATATTTATTGTATTTATAAACGCTCAAAACAGAGGCAGCTTATCCCTACTAGATGGAAACATGTTTTTTGATTAAACGAAAATTTATCTAGCAGAAGACGCGGAAACATTCACCAACCACCGCCATTAATCACAATCATTGTTGCATTTACTACGTTACCCTTCGATCCGGTATGGTTTATTGAATCATACTATAATGGAAAAAACGATCGGAATTAAATCCTTGAAACATAATAAATATTTTACTTTGCATTTAAAATGCAAAAGTGTCCTTTGTGTAAAGAGCAGGAAATAAGCAACCACCACCCGCTGGTTGCCGTAATGGTATTTACAAGATGGTGTTAATGGCGAAGAGGCGCATAACACCCTCCGAACTCCTGGTGTGAGTGAGCAAATTTTTTATGAACCAAAACAAGCACATAAATCCTCTTAGCGAGAGGGAATTAAACGAAAGGTTATACAGTGGATTGAAAGTGGCGACGTGGTGCTGAGTGCGTCGCGAACTGATAGTGGGGGGTGGCCGACATCCCATTGAAGCTATGTTATTAAAGCCTTTCCCTTATATACAATTTCCTGTTCATTATCATAATTTTTTTTTTGCCACAAGTAACGATATCCTTTTGCGAAAATGTCATTCCATTTTCTTGTAGTAACAACAATAAACTCATGCCAATCCCCATGGGGGTGCAGGCGACGATATGCTTGTTATTGTGATGAAGGGGTTTTAATTTCTATGCCCAAATCGACAGGAGGTCCAACGCACCAATCGTATCGTCCGGAAGAGCTGACTAACTTAAAGTTATTACATCGCTCTTTATTGCAAATGAATTATTTAAATAATGAATCTTCCCAAAAAGGGACTATGGCTCCTGTATAGAGGTCTCTTAATGAAGTGTGACTTGAACTGGAACCACGGTCTTGAGTCACGGTGGTCTAGGCAACATTTTCACACTGATTAGGTGTTGAATTTTTGAATCCGAAAAAAAACAAATACATAACATCTTGGGAAGTAATTAATTATGTATGGGTACCGTCCAGGAGGAAGCAGTTGCGCATAGCGGACCAATAAATGTGAATCTCTCATGCGATCTCGTAGACACGCCTCACCTATGCTTGGCCAACTGAGCGTTACCTTGTGGAATTTCCAGTTGCTCTGTTTTTACAGTACCTTCATTAAGAAGGTGTATTTCTAGTGTCCACTAATTGGTATTCAGATATTTGTATCATTTTGCACGCAAAGGTACAGACGCCGCCACTATGAAACGGAGATCTCAAGAAAAACATTTTTGACAGCAACCGACAGGTAGATGAAATTCCGACCAGTCCAACTTGACTGATGCACGAGGCGATGACGAGGAAATGCGTCCGGTGTAGCACGGTAGTTTTCGTTTCGGCTATTGCCTTGCAACTTCAACGTATGTACCTAAATGGTGAGAAAATAAGTACCTCAGGTCTGAGAGATAACGTTTTTTTTTTGGTTTTTATAGTCTTTCTCCCCCATAGCTTGGTATTGGCGGGATCTGTAAGGCGTGAAAATCTAACACGCACTACACGTTGCAAGTAGCAAACGTCGGTCGAGACGTAAACTCAGTCAGGTGTGGATTAAGTGTCGGCCGGGTGGCTGGAACACGGAAATGGTCAATAAAAAAAAAACATAAAAAAAGAAATTTTCTAAATAAGTCAATTTTGAATAATTACAGAAAGGAGTGGGACCCATTTACGATATTCCCTAAAACGCAGTGTTAAGTGACCATAAAGTACGAAATTCCCCCACGCATACACCGAGATACATACCGTAACGAGAACATTGTTCAAACAAACACTTCTCGTGTCCAAGTCCATAGTTCGTGGAGACATTTCCTTAAAGATTTATTTACCATATTAAAAAACAAGACCGGACAAGTGCGAGTCGGACTCGCCCAGCGGGGGTTCCGTATAATACTCGTACTTACTAATTTACTTTGATGGCGCTACAGTTCGGGGTGAACCAGGGCCTCAACCAACAAGCCTCTCCAGCCGGCCCGATCTTTGGCCAGCCGCTTCCAGTGCCGCACGCCCAGTTGGTTGAGGTCCCTTTCCACCTATGCGCGCCACCCTAAATGCGGTCGTCCTCTGCTGCGTCGTCCCTCGGGTATGGAGTCGAAGACTCTTCGGGCCGGAGCATTGATGTCCATTCGCTCTACATGGCCTAGCCATCTTAGACGTTGGATCCGAAGACATCTAACTAGGCCGATGTCGCTGTACAGTTCTTGGTTAAGTCTCCTCCTCCACTCTCCGTTTACACAAACGGGAACAAAGATTGCACGTAGAATTTTCCTCTCGAAACGCCCAAGAGCCTCTTCATCCACTTTTGATAACGTCCAAGCCTCAGCGCCGTAGAGGAGGACCGGGACGATTAAGGTTTTGTAGAGGGATACCTTAGTTTTTCGAGAGAGGGCTCTACTACTCAATTGCCTCTTGAGCCCGAAGAAGCAGCGGTTGGCAAGAGTTATTCTGCGTTTTATCTCAGCGCTGGTGTCGTTGCTGCTTGTCAATATCGAGCCAAGGTAGACGAAGTCCTTGACTACTTCAAACATATAGCTGCCGAAGGTAACGTTCTGACCAAGACGTCGATGTTGCGCGTCTTTCTTAGATGACAGCATATACATATTTGGTCTTGTCCCCATTTACCCTTAGACCCACTTTAGCCGCTTCTGCTTCAATGCTTGCGAACCCCTCATTGACGTCTCGCTTTGTCCGTCCAATAACGTCAATGTCATCTGCGTAGGCAAGCAATTGTGTGGACTTGAAGTAGATCGTACCTAGTGGTACGTATGGCTAGTGAGTCTCGTGTGATATTTTCAAGCTCAATGTTGCAAAAATTACAGGATAGCGCGTCACCTTATCTATATCTTTTTTTTTACATCAAAGGCCTCGGTTAATTCACTACCGATCTTGATGGTGCACCGGGAATTCTCCATTGTCGTCCTGCATAATTTGACGAATTTGGGAGGGATGTTAAAACCAAACATGGTCCGTATGCACACTGTCATACGCGGCTTTGAAACTGACGAAAAGGTGATGGGTGTCGATTTAGTATTTTTGGCTCTTCTCCAAGATCTGCCGCAGTGTGAATATTTGGTCAATTATGGATTTACCTGGCCTGAAACCACACTGATAAGAACCTACCTACATTCATCTATGCATGTAGGTCGGGCTGCTTTACAACTCCAAATAGAGCCTTTGTAGCCCCATGACGACACACATATTAGGAAAAAACACACAATTATGTATAGAAACCAATTAAAGGTTGCAATTACTGAAGAATAGCATAAAATCTACACCAATGTTACACAAAAATTGATGGAATCAATGCCTCGTCGGTTGTCAAAGATAATAAAAAGCAATTTAAACAAATAATTAAAAAAAAAAAAACAATTAAGTACAAATGAATTAAGAAGGGAGGAGAGAAGGTCTTGTATGAACCATTATTTTCGTATGATATATACATATGCATATCCTGTTTCCCATTTCACCATTAGTCGCATTATGCTATAGTGTGTGAACGTCCAAGTGAACAGCATCAATCTTGTAGACAATCTGTGTGCGTTTGAAAGCGAAATGAATGAGCACATAATACGATTGATTTTCAGAGCAACAGCAACAGAATCGACGCTCTATTATCCTTTTTGATTCCCAAATCATACACACTTCTACACAGACACTCGATTACTTTCACTCAACGACGTCGAGGACGACGTTGGGGTGTCGTAAGATGACAAACAACATCAGAAATTGTAAATATACAAAGCGACAAAGGGAAATGGAAGAAGATCTCGGCACAGAAAACAAGAAAACATCAACCTACTATCAACCGCACTAACAGCGGCACAAGAACTTAACATCGAGACCAACAAATATGTACATAGAGTGAAGGAGAGAATTTGGGGGGTTGTATGTTGGGGAGGTTGGGAATATAAGGACTTTTTCTTGTCACAAAAAAAAGGACAAGGAGGGAGAGAGATACAAATGAAAACAAGGATTATACTCGCAAATTGAAATCAGTGACAAGAGCACGTCGCACTTTTATGGACTGCACTAGGTAGGAGAGATGGACGAGTGTGATTGGAATTTTGTTGGGATATCGTGGGTGATACTGGTCAGTAGTGGCCCACCATGAATTCATGGTATATGCAGAAGAACGACAGTGGGTAATTTGAGAGTGAGACATGTCCGGTTTGTCATGTCCAACCACATGTGACAATGGACAACTTTAGAAATGGTGCAGCAATACAATAAAAACTTGACAAGCGGCTTATCTCAGTTTGATGTCTTTATTCACATATCAAAATATTGATCAAATTCATTTCATTCTACAAATCCATGATACTGACTAACAGTGAGGATTTCATGCAGAATAGAGCCATGAGTGTCAAGATAACATAAGATTCGGAATTTATACATCTTGGTTGGCGTAATTTATTCAGGCTAATAACCGTTAAGTGATGCTGGCTCAAAAATTGTCTTCATACCCCACAGTCTAATATACCTCATGATGGAGACTACGAAAATATTAGTTCCCATCGATGTGAGGTAAAGTTGTTATTCGAATAGACCTCTAAACTGCATCACATAACCATTAGTGACAAAATTCATGGAAGACCTATTTAGTTAAAACGATTGTGCACTTGGCAATATAGGAACATCAAAGGGGCAGTTAATAGCACGGCTATTGACAGCACAACATGGCAGCAGTGTTAATGTGAAATAAAGCAGCTGGAATAAGGTCATTGATGTAGGATATTCCTTTGATGCACGATGCTTACTCAACAAATGAAATATCTTCTCTCTATTCCCGTGTGTATGTGAAAGCCCAGGTGGCATTGACTATGATCGATAATAGGAAGCCTACTTATAACTGTACGATTAGTTGCTGAGAGAATTAATTCACTTTCGATGGCTATCCATATGGAACAAACAACCGACAACGATATTTGCTAAGCACCATCTTCAGTCACCGTGTTTTCCGAAATCAGTCGGGAGTTGTGACAGAAAATGTCGATGTTGTAATGATATAGCTAGATGGACATGCAACATACCTTGAGATTAAGGCATGTTTGAGCATTAGTTTCACCTGAATACGTTCAATTTCGAATTAATATTTTGCCGTCAAAAATATTTATGTAACAACGAATCGAAAGGAGATCCTTGCTGATTGAGGCAGACATGTTGAAAAGCTTCGATCACGGTGCTTCAGAAAACCGTCAATACATATGAACCCGAAACTAAATAATAATCGAGTTTAGGTGTCTTTCAAGACGAGTCTGTTTTGGAGGTACCTCAACCGGAGTGGTTCAAACGTATGCAAAATTATTAGGCGTCAGGGCGAACATTTTGAAAAACACTGATGCAATTTCCAAACTCCATTAAGGTCGGTAGCGAAGGATCGTGATTGCAAAGATAAAACGAGACTCACTGGCCAACACAAGAGATATTATCTATTTCAAATCTACACAACTGCTTGCGTACGCGGATGACATTGACGTAATTGGGCGAACACAGCGGTACGTCAATGATGCGTTCGAAAGCATTGAAGAAGAAGCGGCTAAAATGGGTCTTTCGATTAACGAAGGTAAGACGAAATATATGCTGTCAGCCAAAAAAAGACGTACAACACCAACGTCTCGGCTAGAACGTCAAAATTCGTGGCTACAGATTCGAAGTGGTCAAGGACTTCGTCTACCTTGGCTCACTAGTGACCAGCGAGAACAGCACCAGCGCTGAGATCAGCTCTTGCCTACCGCTGCTTCTTTGGGCTCAAGAGGCAATTGAGAAGTAGAGCCCTCTATTCGAAAGACCAAAGTTGCGCTGTATAGAGCCTTATTCACTCCGGTCCTCCTCTATGGCGCAGAGGCCTGGACTTTAACGAAAGCGGAAGAGGAGGTCCTTTGTTGTTTTGAGGGGAAAATTCTGCGTTGAATCTATGGTCCCGTTTGTGTAAACGGGGAATGAAGGAGAAGATTCAACGACGAACTATACGGACCGTACCAGCCTAGTACGACGTCTACGGATCCAACTTTTAAGATGGCGAATGGATGGGAATGGAGAGCGAATGGATAACACAGCTCCGACCCGAAGAGTCTTCGAGTCCAACCCCGAGGGATGGCGCAGCAGAAGACAACCGACTCTAAGGTGGCGCGCACTGGTGGGAGGGAATCTTAGCCGGAAACAACTGAAGTTTGTTGGTTGAGGCCCAGGTTTATACCGGATTTTAGCGCCACCTAAGTAAATAAGTAAAAATTTCGAGGACCTCTTCTTCTCAAGGTTTGATTGGGCGGTAGAACGACGGGTAAAAATATAGTTCAGAGGGGAGCTGCAGGGAACTTAACCCAGGACCAGTGTCTATAAGACGGAAAAGACAGTGATTACGGAAGCTTTGGCGTGGCTTAAGGTTAATATACTCGTAATGTCGTCCAAAGTTGTTATTAATAGTACAGGTAGTCAACCCGCGATAGACGCCCATCTTCCCATGAGATCGTTGAACAATTTGATATGAAACTTGCGCGGGTTACCGTGTACAGAGAAATTGCAATTCTGAGCGCAACAATTAAAGTCATCCCTTCGTAAATGGCGTCCATACCCTCTATGCTTTAGGCAAGAAGCATACTAAGTTCGACACCAACAAGTCCAACTTGTGATAGACGATTGGCGTAGTTTGCCTGGCTAATTTGGCCCTCAGTTAGCTCTAAACGTACAAAGGATCTAGTTATTATGGCTCTTTACCACCTTTATACTTACCCTGCCTTTCCGTTCCGCAAGATCATTCTTCAATTCTAGCTTTACTGAATTAGCCGACATAGGGCGACTCACCTATTAGGCTTAATTAGGAGCATACATTTGTTTTAAAGATAACAAGTAACAAGTCACCGAACCTAACTATGTACATACACATCTACCTTGTAGCGCAGCCTACAAAAAAGTTTGACATATGTATGCACAGGAACGATGGCCCTTTAAAAATATCTCTCTTGGACTCAACATGCCCTAGGTCTAGCATCCTATTCGATCTAAACTCTCATTTACATTTAGCTCGCCTGCTATCAGTCGGATATTCGGGTCTATTGATATCAGAATTTAATAAGATCAATTTGAAACAATGCGTGTCTAGTTTATAAGCCTAATTGCTCCATCGAAGCGATTTTTTCAATAATAAAAGAACCCAACCGTGTTCTGTCCCTCAGGAAATCATTGACAGTTGTTGGTTAAGAAGTAGTAGCAGTTTGTTTAGGACGACGGATCTTCACTTCTCTGTATTCACACCTCTGTATATGTACAGTTCTGCAACATTCATGGGTTAAGAAAGAATTTCTTCGTCCCGAATGCCCATGTCATTCTCCACAAACCGGCTGTTTTGGCACTCTGCGAAACACAGGTTGATGAAAAGTCTGATCCTTCGGATTTTAGCCTTTCTGGATATAGCTTAGTACCATTATTCGTTTCTCACCGCGGTCTCGCCATCTATGTTCGTAGTGATATTGCTTACCAGCTTATATCCAAACTGACATAACCACTTTTATCCCCAACAGTATAAAAACTATTAGGACGGAGGATAATGTGTGGCTTGACTTGAGTTGCAAAGAGGTTATTATGTTGAGAGAGATAAGCTTTCGGAATTATAAGGCAAATACCACTGAGGAAGACCAAAAAAGATATATACAAGCCAAAAATGATTGCGACTCCCAAATTCGACGAGCCAAATTTTTACACGACCAAAAACTGAGGCGTAAATTCCTACAATGTCCTAAAGATAGTAGCAGTTTTTGGTCTTTCGTCAGAAACATTAAGAACTCCGCGTCATTTAAGTCTGATACTCACTTTGTAAATGCTGGTGTTCCCCAGGGCTCAGCTTTGTCTCCGACACTCTTTCTTATTTTAATAAATCATATGTTGTCTATTACTTCTAATCCAATTCACACCTTCGCTGAATACAGTACCCTAAGCTTCTCATATTCGTCCACTTCTTTACGACCATGCACTTCGGCTGTAGACAGTGAGCAGCCGCGTATGGTAAGCTCATTTAATTACGATATTGTAAGCATCATCCAATGGGGTAAAGAAATAGAGTGGCATTTAATGCATCCGAAACCTAATGCTGTCTTCCGTCAGTAAGGCATAACACTGACCCAATGCCATTTTCCATGAATGGCACTTGTATCTCTGAAACCGACAAACTTTTCATCCTGGCTATGCGCATCAGTAACAGCCGTTGTTGGAGCGATCACATATTTAGTGTCCCCAAAAATGCCGCGAGTGATCGCCTGGCTGTGATCCGCATCCAAGGCAGATTTTAAAACATCAGCCTCTACCGAAGATGTTGAAGACCCAATCAAAGAGGACTTCTATGTTCTCTTGGACAACGCCTATGGAGCTTGTACGGAGTACGATGTCAAAATCGTACTCGGCGTCTTCAATGCCAAGATCGGTGAGGAGAATACTTTTGGTGGAGCGGTCGGCAAGCACAGCTCCACGTTACGAAAACAGGTAACGGCTTCCGACTCACGGACTTTGCGACAGCTCGCAATGCGGTGATAAGTAGCAGAAGATTACCCCGCAAGCGAACCCGCACAGCAACCTGGCGATCTCCGGATGGTCGACCGCCGAACAAAACGACCATGTGCTCATTGACGCAAGACACTCGTTGAACATCCTGGATGTGCGAACATTCAGGTGGGCAAACGTTGACTCTGACCATTTCCTCGTAGCAGCAAGATTCAGAGTTTTACTGTCCAATGTCAGTAAGCTGCACCAGCCCACCATGAGAAAGTTCAGCATCGGGCGCCTGAGCACACCGGAGATTACCAGAGTCTACGGGCTCTCCGGTATGCCAAGGTCGAGCACAAATATCAACAGTATGTGACTGCTTTGCCGCACAGCAATTCAGGAAATAGCCGAGAATAGTTGAGGTTACCTACCACCACCAACAAGAAACCCGTGGTATGATGGCGAGTGTGAGCAGAATAAGGCAGCAACTGACGAGGCGTACCAAAAGGCGTTGCAGAGAAAAACCAGGGCAGCGCAAGAAGAGTACCGAGCCAGAAGAAGGAAGGAGAAAAAACGACTGCGACAAAAGAAAATAATCTTCGCAGCCTCCCAGCTCAAGGATATCGAGGAGTCTATGGATAAGCATAAAACACGAGCCTTTTACAAGAAAGCCAAAGGCCTTGCAGGAGGCTTCAAAGAGGGCGCCCAGGCTCTTGGAAACTGCGAGGGTAATCTTGTCACCGACCCGCAGGGAACAGTGTATGTATTTAAGCAGCATTTCCAGCAGCTGCTTAACGAGCATGACGAAGAGAGAGTGGTAGGGACCGAGGAAATCCCAACTCCAGCCGCTGAAGTAGTCCTCCCACCCAGCATCGAAGAAGTCGGCACAGCTATTCAGAAGCTGAAGAAAAACAAGGCCGCAGGCTCAGATGGCTTGCCGTCAGAGCTCTTCAAGGCTGGCGGCGATGTTCTGGTAGGGAGCATGCACCAGATCATCTGCAGAATTTGGGAAGATGAAAGCATGCCGACGCGAATATCCGCTCTATTTGCCCCATCCACAAAAAGGCGATCCTACCTCCTGCAAGAACTATAGAGGTATGTCCCTACTCAATATCGCATAAAAGATCCTGTCCAGCGTACTGTGTGAACGTCTAAAGCTCTTTTGCACCGCACTAATCGGCAGCTACCAGTGCGGCTTCCGGCCCGGCAAATTGACTATAGACCAAATTTTCACACTTCGACAAATCCTGGAAAAGACCAACGAGTTTCGTATCGATACACACCATCTTTTCATCGATTTCAGAGCCGCATACGACAGCATTCATCGTGAAGAACTGTTTGGTGCGATGGCCGATTTCGGGATCCCGGGAAAACTGACCCAGTTGTGTTACGCCACTCTAAAAAAACACGATGCACCGAGCAGCTCGCTTCTAAGACATATGATCCGTTTGAAACATGTACCGGATTTCGGCAAGGAGATGCGCTGTCATGCGACTTCTGCAATTTAGTGCTGGAGCAGATAGTGCGACCGGCAGGCGTCAACAGGGAAGGCACTATCTTCTATAAGTCTGTCCAGCTGCTAGGATACGCGGATGATACTTACATCCAAGCGCAGTCTCAGCGTGATGTGGTAGGAGCTTTCACGTCGATTGAGGAATAGGCGAAACGTGTTGGTCTTGACGTCAACGAGAATGAGACAAAATACATTCTGTCAAGCAAAATCCGATCCGTCGCTCACCATCTTGGACAATATATAACGATTGACAGCTATAATTTGGAGTTGGTTAAGGAGTTTGTCTCCCTCGGGGCAGACGTTAACTCCACAAACGACGCCACAATGAAGATCCGGCATAGAATCGCCTTTGGTAATCGCTCCTACTTCGGTTTGTCCAAACAACTTGGGTCAAAACTCCTCACTCTAAGAATCAAAGTCATGCTTTACAAAACGCTTATACTACCAGTGTTGCTGTACGGAGGCGAGAGCTGGACGATAAGCAGGACGGCGGAGCTTATTTTGCGTTCTTACGAAGGAAAAATTCTGCGACGGATGTTTGGTCCTGTCTGTGAGGAAGGTGAGTGGAGGAGAAGACAGAAGCGTGAACTCTACGAGCTGTACAAAGATGGGGATATAGTCCGGAAGGCAAAGATCCATCGACTTCATTGGCTCGGCCACATCGAACGCATGAACACCAACGCTCCAGCTAAGAGGGTCTTCGATTCCGAGCCTCGTGGTTCGAGAAGAAGAGGAAGACCGAACCTCCCGTATAAGGAACACGTATTCGCGGATGCAAGACAACTTGGTCTTTATAATTGGAAGCAGCGTGCCCGGGACCGTCCAGGATGGAAGGCAGCTATAGCTCAGGCGAAGATCCTCCATGGATTGCCGGCCTGATACGAAAGTAAGTAAGTAAGTAAGAATGCCGCGAAATGCCTAAGTTTACTATACAGATGCAAGACGTTTATTCAGGCGCTATTCATCATTTATTCAAGTTGAAAGTCAACGGTCATGTCTGGTCTGGCGCATCTAAGACCTCACTGCACTTACTGGTCCGAATACTGGTCCTATGAAACTAATATGAGATTCCAGCATCACAAATTCATTACACTCGCTGCATCATCGCAGGAATGTCTCCTGCCTTTCATTGTTTTATCGTTGATTTCATCCTAAGTGCTCTGATGGAATAGCCAGTTGCATTCCGCCACCTTAAAACTTCTCCCGCGATACACGTTTCCCCCGGAATGCCTACGATTTCACTTTGAAGTCCGTTTTCGATCGTACTCTTAAAATAGTGATTCTTTCTTCAACCGAACCGCACCAATGAGGAACGCGCTACCTCGTTCGGTCTTCCCCCCTCGATACAATATGACGATATTTAAGACCAATGTCAGTAGGCACCTCCTCTCCTTCTCCCTGTTACCTTCTGCTAGCAAAACATCTGGCGTTATAAGGGCATTGCCTTGAGTGCGCGTGTGACTTAAAAAAAAAAAGGATTTTATACAATTTTTTATCTGCGCCCACAACGAACTTGCTTACTACTCTTCAAACATAATAAAGGCCATGCCGCTGCCCGACATCAGGCACACGCATCCTACCCGCTTGACCGAATCAAAGTGGGTCCTCTTCGTATGGCCAATGAGATTGCGTTCTTCCAGTAATCAGTTCAAAGAAATAAGGCTGAAAAGAAACCCTTTACTTAGCCTGCCTCGAGATAGTTTCGAATTCACCCCCTTCACCTTCCTCCGTTCACAATCTAAATTCATTCAGTTTATCCTTTCATTTTATCAAAATCAGGCATATTCCGTCTTCCCATTCCCCCCATCCCCACCCGTTCTTGCTTAGGAAATTCACCGTCGACCTCGTTTCATTGTTTGCAGTTTTCAAAAAAAAAGAAAACTAAGCCGAAACCACTCAAGTCAGTCAGCTTGATGACTATCAAACGCCAATGGCGTGGATATAACCCTTCAACCCCGTTTTTCACGATCTTAGTTACCATCACGCGTTCAAACGGTCCCATTAACACCCTGCCTAAGGTACCTTGTGCCTAGTTAAATATTTAGTGGCTATCATAACTGCACGCACACATCTGTTCGACACACAAGGCAATCCTCCGCCCAAGCAACCCCATTACTTTGATTTTCGAAAATCCACCGACAAACGACGACCGAGGAAGGCCTCTTTTGAAATTTATCGCTTTTCCCTCAATGGGTTAGGGAAAGGGGGTGGTTAGCAACCCTTCTTCTTATCCGTGATTTCTCATACACATGTGGGCAAACATACATATGAGAATGACGATAATGATGACGCAACAAATGCCAAATCGAATCCCTTTCTAACCGTATGGTTCTTTTAAATACTACTATCCGTCATATACGCGTCCGACACTAGTAAGTATGTCTTGTCGTGCTGTGAAAGGCAAGATCCTTGTTAATCATCTCCTCCGTGCCCAACAGGACTATTTATGTTTGTGCAATTGCAAAACCATGTGGAATGGAAAAGTTTGAATGATTTAAAGGTTATTGGCCAGATGGTAGATGCTAGATGGTCGATCCGAGTAGCGAGCAGAGCGCATTGTTTGAATTATGGTATTTGCTTTAATTGGCGATTATGTAATTTGGGCGTTTAGGACCGGACGGAAAGGATGTCCGAGAAAAGGTTAAATGAAAGGGTTCAAGGGGTAAATTGAATAGATTAATCGATAGGTGGATGATGGATGGTGTTCGGGACGGCAGAGTGAATGACAGGTCAGATTTTTGCATTTTTTTTTTTTTTTTTTTTTTAACCAAGGGACTAGTGCGAACAAACAGCACGAGGCACTGCGAACTTAGACAAGGCGCTTCTCCACTTCCTTAATAAAGTTGAGAATGCCTCACGTAGGAGCTGAAATAGTCCCCCCAGGAGTCATAATTTCACTGAGAAGGATACGTTTCCTGGGATGGCAGAGAGCAGCACACTCACACAGTACGTGCCCTGTATCCTCTTCGTCCTCAAAACAGAGCCGACACTCAGTTTTAGACGAGAGGTTTATTTTATTGAGATGATATCTCAGACCACAGTGTCCCGTAACTAGTATTCTGATATCTGTATGTGTATGTATGTTGGCGTTACAGTCCATGAAGGACCTGAGCCGAGCTTCTCTCAATTACCCATGTTGTGTGTGATTTCATTTTCCCATAGGTGAAAGGGGCCTACAGTTTATTGCCGGTTCCGAACGGGGAATTTCGAGAAGCTTTTCACGACAATTTTACTACAGGGGGTTTTGTCAGAACCCCGCTGAGGAGAAACACCGTGAAAACACGTTCGATGACATGGCTGTGTCGGGATTCGATCCCGTGTCATCGGCGTCAGAGGCCAACACACTACCCACTGCGCCACGGTGCTCTCTTCTGATATCTCTATTACATTTGGGCATGTTAATAGAGTGTATGTTCAGGGGCCATATAAATCGTTTCAATTGGCGAAGTCCTTGAACGCTGTTCCAAAAGGGCAGGTGTTCCATTTCAACCATTTGTCTAAGGAGAATTTGATGTTGCGATAGCTCGTAATATAAATATATAAAACCCCGACTCAAGCAGAAGGAACAACAAATTACTTTATTGGCACGTATCTATATTTCATATATTTATTAAGTGGACTGTATGTACGTATTTGCAGTTTATCTCCTGGTACAAAGACACGGTCAACCGCACTGGTTGGTGGTTCAATCGCGAGTGTCGATCCGCCGATCGCCTTTATTCCACCTCGGTGGTGGTGCTCGTATCACCGCTCTGCTCGGTTGCTCGGTCTCTAATATCTGTACACGCACACATACTTGTGCGTGGCAGATGGTCTTCTCTTGCTCATTGTTGCTCGTGGAACCGCTCTCGCTGGTTGTTGTTCGTGGAACTGCTGTCGCTGATTGTTGCTCTTAGAACCGCTCTCGCTGGTTGTTGCTCGTGGATGGCATTCTGTGCACGCACACGTACTTGTGCGTGGCAGTACAGTTCTCGGTATCGTGCCGCTGTGTGTAATCTCTAACAGTTGATATTAGACTTGGGAGTGCCGCAGAAATGTACCTCTGTACCTTTCGCAGGAATCTTTCCCGACTAGTGGATCGGCAATTTCGCTTATTACTTTTGTGCCCTTGGACCCAACAGCGTTTGACTTTGTTTCTATTAACAAGGTATTGTAGAGCTTCATAGCATTCATTAACGGAATTTGGGTTCGTGCTATACGAACTCAGCGCTTTTAGCGCTGCTTGGCTGTCAAAGAGTATATTCACGGTCACTCCTCTGATGACCGGCGACAACAACACCAGCGCTGAGATAAAACGCAGGATCCCTCTTGCCAACCGCTGTTTCCTTGGGCTCAAGAGGCAATTGAGAAGTAGAGCTCTCTCTCTCTGAAACCAAGGTGACACTATACATATAAGACCTTGAACATCCCAGTCCTCCTTTACGGCACAGAGACAGAGGCTTGGACCTTAACAAAAGCGGATGAAGATGCCCTTGGTCGTTTCGAGAGGAAAATTCTTCGCTATATCTACGGTCCCGTTCGTTAAAACAGAGTATGAAGAAGAAGATTTAATGAAGAACTGTACGGGTTGTACAGCGACATCGGCCTGGTACGACGTCTGCGGATACAGCGTCTAAAGTGGCTAGGCCATGTAGAGCACATGAAAAATAAAGCTCCGATCCGAAGAGTCTTTGAATCCACCCCGGAAGGAAGGCGTGGCAGAGGACCGCCAGATCTACGGTGGCGCACGTAGGTGGAAGGGGACGGTCCTGGAAACATGAGCCAAAGACCGTGCCAGCTGGAGACGATTGTTGGTTGAGATCCATGTTCACCCATGTTCACCACGTAAGTAGGTAAGTACTCCTCTTATGCCAGTCTGTAAGTTTGTTAGAATGGCATCCTGAAGTTTGTTGGGATGGCATATAATTCCGCTTGAAAGATAATAGGACTCATTCCTAGGGCCTTCGAAATCCTCCGATTTGGTCCAAAGATGCCGGCGCCAATGCCAGAAACCATATTGGAGCCATTAGTGTGTAACCTAAGGCATTTGACATTGAACAGGAGACCACTGGTTTCCCAAGCTGTGCGGTTTGGCATGAATATCTCGAATCTCTTGTCAAACGTGAAGGCGTATGGTAATGCATCCGAGACCGTGTATTCAGCTCAGGAAGATGTTGCAGGATGGATCTGAGACCCATAGGTCTAGATGGCAAGCCGATTCCCGAGCGAAGAATTCTGATTGCACTACGTAATGTAACCTTTTTAATAAAAAGGTGCAGTGTTGTAAACCCAATCAGTGCTTCTTGAGCTACCGTAGAGCAGATTGGCATAGTGCCTGTAATGCCTAGATATGCTAGTCTCTGGAGGCGTTGAAACTTAACGATTATCGTTTTTTGCTGAATTTTGTCCACCATTGGATTAACTTAAGTTCCAATCCCCAAGTTTTACCGTAAGTGCGTCGACAGGCCTACAAGGTTTTAGTCGCCTTCGTAGATTTGTTTTTAATGTTGGAGTTCCAGTTAAGTCTGCGATTAAGGTCAATACCTAGATACTTAACTTCTTCCGAAAATTCTATGATTGTGTTATTTAAAAAGCCGGAGCAAGGCTGCAACCTTCTCCTCTTTGTAAACAGGACTAAGATTGTCTTATTTGTGTTAATCGTCAGAGATGAACCGAAGCGCAAGCTGCATGCGCTCACAGGTAGCAATTTCGCTCCAGCCCATGACAATAACTACTAGATCATGGGCATGTCCGACGGCAACGTACCCGAAAGTGGTTAGCTGGCGGGGTAGGTCGTCGCTCCTATATAGAGGAACTATATAGAAGGGATAAAAGGACTCCTCCTTTCGGACACCCCTTAGCCGCCGATACTGTCGCCGAGACCTCTCCGGATGTGGCCGATATAATATGGCTGTTTAGCATCGCCCTAATCCAGTGATTAGTGGAATGGTCTACACCTCTGCAGGATAGTACTGTGGTGATCGAATCATAGCCGGTAGTGTCAGAGGCCCCCTCAATATCGAGCAAGGCACAAATCACGATCTCCTTGCATATCAAGCTTTTTTCAACTCGCTCTACTAAGTGATGTAGCGCATTCTCAGTAGATCGTTCTTTACGATATGCATATTGATTAGGATGCAGCGGTATCTAGTTCTCTAGGACAGCTCTTATATGGAGCTCTACCGGTTTTTCCTTTGTTGTTAATAGGAACAATATTAGGCTGATAGGGCGATATAACTTAAGTTGTTCACTTGGCTTTCCAATCTCTTGGATAAGGACAGGGTTGGCTTATCTCCGGATTTGAGGGATGTAGCCCAAGCTAAAACAGGATCTGGAAGGAACTATTTGTGGTGGCCTTTCTGTCAAATAGCAGTCTTTGCCTGATGCAATTGCCCATTCAACTCTATCGGGGCTAAAAAGTCTACCACAAAGGCTACTCGTTTTACTGTCGATGTTATTTATGACGTTCGTCTGATCGTCAAAAGGCATAAGTTGGGGAGTAGAACCAGGAACATGCACCTCAAGCAAGGTCTCCAGTGTTTCTCGTCTGATTTACGAAGCAGCCCGAGTCCATTTGTGTGCTCTTTGGATAGCGCTTTATGGATACACACCGCTTATGTAAGCTTGTCCTAGGTGTGCAGCTGATTCTAAAGGATGAGATAAGTGCTTCGTTGAGTTGATAAGCCGCTTCTTCGATATCATCTATCGATGCAGTCGACTTGAGAAGCATATCTTCTTTAGCGGAAGGTTGAGCTTGGAAAAGAGCACGATTTGTTCGCTTGGCCAGATATCCAGGCTCAGCTTCCTTTACCTCAGGAGGCTTCATTAGAGATATGCCAGCCACCAATTATATTTCAAATAACGGGGCTAGAGATAGTGAGGTCAAGTACCTCTTCTCTAATTGAGTTTATAAAAGTGGGATTGTTGCCTCTATTGGCAACGGTGAAGTTACTACTAAGTATATATTCAAGAAGTGACTCACCTCGTTTGTTGTTACTGCTGCTGTCCCATTCCATGACAAGGTGCTGTTTGCAACGTTGGGTCTACTACCTCAGTAGGTCGAATTTAGTGACCGTCTCCAGGGAAGTAGGCGGAGGCGCACACGACCTCCCTTACTCCTCCATCAGTGGCGACGCCCACGAGGACGGCGGCCAGTCCCTTCTTATAAACTCTGGAGTAAGGAGAAAATGTATGTAAGAACAGATCAAGCATGCGGCCCTAGGAGGGAATTCTCCAATAGCGTAAATTAGCTTCCGCGGTCTGTTTTGGAGGCCCATAATCTTGCCTTTATGTCCCCACACTTCCTGGATGAGTCATATGGAGATTTTGTCGCCATAGAATCGCAGGCTAAAGGTGTCCGAGGCATGGTGCAGGTTGAACTGCTGCACACGTCCACTCATTTTTTGCGACGGTAGGCCTGGCCCTTCGTTCAGTATGGCTTATTGTTACCATGCCGGAAGTTACCGATCCGGTGGAAGTGATCCACTGATCTACTTCTTATCGAGGATTACCCTTGTTTAGTGGGGGGACGGTTTGTAGTTTTATTTGGCCGACCCGTAGTGGTCGTCGCCCCAGGTGTGGCAGTGGGCTTTGGGTTGTCACAGCTGCTGGCTGTAGGTTACTTGATTTCTACAGCAACTGGTCGTACATCAACGGATGTTTTTTCGCGGCTTTTAATGACGATCTTAACATTACCAAAACGATAATCAACTTCGCATCTAAGTTTAAGCAGTTGGTCCAAAGACCTGTCACTAATTGCTAGAACCAGATGCAGGAAATCTTTCTCCTTATCTGGTGTGCTCTGCATGACTCTCCAGTTCTGTGCATACAGGCATCATTTTGCGAGTTCAGCGTCGCAAACACCTTGGTGATGGGTAGGCCGATACTCTGTGGGAGGTAACCCCGAACGATGTGGGGTTGCGGGAAGGCGTCTTCTTCCACCAGTATGACGTCAAGTCTACTCTTATACTTTTTTTGCCGTGAAATTGGTCTTCATCCAATCGGCCGTGGTGGCGTCGGCACACACAAACTAGAACCAACCTGATTTGTATGTCGTATTTGTATGGCGCCTTACCCAGCAGTTCAATGGAGCCTCCTCAACGGCTGCGATCCGCACTGTGGTCAGGGAGTTTGCGCCTAAGTCCTTGGGAACGATGCAGAGTTGATCTTCCCACCTACACTGGTATAGCTCACTTTGTCGGCTTGGAGGTTGCCGATCCTTCTGCGTTTGGCAGCCGGGTCGTTTCAGTTCCGGACCCTTGATGGCAGGGGCAGTTTTCGCATATGCTAGATCCTCATCTCTAGTCTTGCCCTGCTTGATTCAGCTTTAAAGCGTTGCTGCTCTTCAGTTTGAAAAAACCACCAGGGGGTAGAGACTTGCTCCCTACATGCTAAGTGGTTTCGTTACCTGTCACACGTAGAAGTTTATCTGAGAGTATGCTCACAGAATCACCACCGAGTGTAGTGTCGGAATCGGAGAGTGAAGACACATCTTCTGCTTTCTGTCGGGCTACAATGTCGGTAAATGATACCGACATCGATCCTATTTGTTGAGCCGCTGAGGACTCACAAGTCCTAGCAGGCGATGACATTTGAGATTCATCGTTCGCTTCAAAAGTATTTTTAGCACAAATTTTGTGCCCACGAGAACACGGGAAAGTACGGCCACCTACAGCGGAGCCCGAGACACTTCAGGTAGGCTTTAATGAAATCGGAGGTCGCCCGGTATCCGAAGGTCGCAAACTAGTAGCTAAACACCCTCTTAGCCATGCATCCATCGACGTATGCTGTTCCATCTTGGAGTTAGAGGAGGAGGGGAGGTTTTTGGCTTCGTATTCCTCTAGAGACGGTTTCTCAGAAGTCATTACCTGTACTAAGCCTCCGTACCACGGTAAGGTGAGTAATTTTCACTGTTGCATTTTTAGAGAATCCTATTTTCATTCTTAAAAGAAATGTCAACAGAAAATAATTTTCCCACGAAACTTACCATTTTTCCAAAGATTTATATTCCTTTGACCTCAGAGCTACTGTAGGTCAGGCAATCGCCTTCAAGGTGTCATGAGAACATAAATCTTCCAAAATGACCGAGGGTCATGCATACACATGCATCCATGAAGTCATTGTTTCTCTATCGCTCACTACGATATTTCAAGATGCACGTACGCATTTCTTCGTTTTATAATACATACATTTGTATATTCATTCACATGGTAGTAGTGTTGTCCCAAAAGCAGGTTGAAAGGTAGTGAAGGAAGTTTTATGACTGGCAATTGTTTTCCTTTCGGGGACAGAGATGTATGGACACATATAAGAACTGTGCAACCGCACGTACTTTTATCTGCAGCAAAATAAAATAGAAACGTGAGATACCGTGTTAGACGATGACTCCGGATTTGAAAATAGCATAGAGCAAGAAAACGAGAATAATTATTACTTCCGGGATGGGAGGTTGAATTTATTTATAAACCATGCAAGTTTCCGATCGATTACACCTATTAACTAAAGCTTGGGTTTGAGCATGAGCAGTTGTACAGAAATAAATTGCGACAACACGAAAGTGGAACCCGATTCCGTAGAACGATGACATGACACGCAATCGATGCAGAAACAAAGAGTTCCCAATCGATCGTGCGACGTTTAACTCGTACACGTGAAAATGTATGACAAAGAGGTGGCTACAGCAGCTGTTTCGATGCACATAGCACCATTTAGCAGCTCACCGAGCGTACCGTGAGGACATAATTGAGTGGACAACTGTAAATAGAAAACCTGATTTAGTCGGCACGATAGATAATGATGACGATGGAGACCACAGAGACTATAGCCACAAATCGACGATTCCGATGAGTTTGAGTTTTCTAGGGTGGGAAAATGAAGTTGGACCCACAGTCTTATTATAAATTGAATATCCATTCCAGGTGACGGGCAACAGCCGTGTACATAGTGATGGAGGAGACAATCAGGTGGTAGCGGTAGCTATGAGTTTCCATTGCAATGATTGAGTGCTCTTTCGCAATGGCAACAGGATGGACAAATACGCTAAAGACGCTTGGGAATCGGAGCGACACATAGTGAGTACAGTGTAGTTTGGGGGACAGTTGCTTAGTAATTACGATGTCGCTATTTATTGCGTGCAGATGAACAGGTTTTTTTTTTCTTTCTTTATTGCACCCATGCTTTGTGTCAGCTCTCATGATCCATATCACATGATGGATGACGTCCGTTTGTAGTTCTTTCTACCATTGCATGATGATGGTTAGGTGAAAATTACTATCCAATTTGTGAGTCCTATACACATTGCTTGGGCATATTCATTGTCAGATTTATTGTACAGCAAATATGGGAATAGAGATACAGCTAGATCTGATTTTCACAACCGACCCTATTAATTCCTCTGTTTCACTCTGCCCCCATTCCTTATCAACCATCGACAATTACCATCCTCTCCTTCTTCTCTCATTTTTTCTCGACTCTCCACCCCTGAACTCTTCCCCTGCAGCGCTCAAGTCTTACTTCCACAAAGCAAGTTTCAACCTAATCAATGAATGTCTCAAAAGCGCCCCCTTCAATTTTGACGGCCTTATAATAAATGACGCCATATCCTTATTCTATAGAGAAACATTTAATTCTATTTCTCTCTACTTTCCCATTTCTCGATCCAATCACTTATCTTCTGCTCCTTGGTATAATCGCAGGCTCCGTTCTCTATGAAACAAAAGAAGCAAACTGTGGGCTATCTTCCTTCGTACTCAGTCCCCCTATGACTTTCCCAACTATATTGGTACTTATCTACAATTGACCGAGCTTCATAACTCTCTCTACGAACACCACTTGATCAAAACACAAGCCAATCTTATCAGAAACCTATGTACATAAGTTTCTGATTTCAATTTGTCAACTACAAAAGGAAATCTGATAGCAACCCAACCTCACTCTCTTTCAATGGCGAAACCTCGAATGATCCCAACACTATCGCCAACTTTTTTGCCAACCTTATCAAACAATCTTTCGCCGATGACTCCTTTGTGCCGGACACTTCCTATTTCGACTACCTACCAAATTTCTCCCTTAGTCCATTTCTTCTACGTTCTGTTGAACCCCATATCATTAAATTATCAATTAAACTGAATCAACTTAATGATGAGTTCCCTCCTGGACCCGATGGTATCCCCGCCTTTTTTTTAAAAAAAAATGTTCCTTCATTCTCTCCGTCCCGCTCTCAAAATTATTCAACTTATCCCTATCCGGTGGAGAATTTCCCAGATATGGAGAACCGCTTTCGTAACTCCTATTCACAAAAAAGGTCCAAAGAGTGATGATAACAACTACCGCCCCATCGCAAAACTCTCACATATACGCAAACTTTTCGAAAGCATCTTGTACGACACTATAATCTTTCATTGCAAAACTCTAATCTCCTCATATCAACATGGATTCCTCAAATCCAGGTCTATAACCACAAACCTTTGTCGAATTCGTGACCTTCACCCTCTCTGCATTAGAGAATGGAAACGAAGTCGACGTCATTACATTTGACTTCAGTAAAGACTTCGATAAAACATCTCACAATCTAATACTCTTCAAACTGTCTTCCCTAGGCTTTGAACCCACTGCGCTGAAGTGGATATCTTCATATTTAAAAAACCGTTACTACAGAATTCGCTTTAGATCTGCCTTTTCTAACCCTTTCTTAGCCTCTTCCGGCGTTCCCCAAGGTAGCCACCTACATAGGTCCACTTCTTTTCATTCTTACTATAAACGACATTGAGATAATCATCAAACATTCCCATCTCTCACTATATGCCGACGACACTAAGTTCTTTAAGACCATTTTCTCGCTACAAGACTCTTACCTTATTCAATCCGATCTCAATAGCTTTTCTAACTGGTGTTCCAAAAATTGCTTGGAGCTTAACATTTCCAAATGCCAATCTATCACCTTCTCACGTAAACGTGTTCAATCCTCTCCTCGTCTCTACTTTCTCCACGACCAACCCATTTCTACCGTTCGGGTTATTCGCGATCTTGGCATACTATGTGAGCAAGACCTCAATTTCCGCGCTCAATTTCGTGAAGCGCTGGTCTAAAGAATTCTCCAATCCCTACGTGACTTGATCCCTCTATATTACCTTCGTTCGCCCCCTTCTTGAATACGCATCTGAAGCGTGGTCCCCTTATCAACAAACCCACATTTCTAGAATCGAGAACATCCAGCGTCGATTCCTACGCTTCGCTCTTCGAGGTCTACACTGGCAAAATCCTCTGTTCTTACCGCCCTATCAATACTCAAACTAATAAATCTGAGTACGTAGGAGAAAAGAAGAAGGGTAGCTGACATCCCCTTCATTCATAAACTCCTAACAGGTACCATTGACAGCGCCAACCTCTACAGCTCTATATCCCTTAACACTAACCCTCGTAATACTCGCAATCCTCGTCTCTTCTATCTATCCAACCCCCGCACCTCATACGGCTCCAATGAACCCATTTCCCGTATGCTGGAATGTGTTAATTCGAACACTGACTTCGATTTCAACCTCAGCGCTCCATGCCTAAAACTCCGTCTTCTCGGTAGCCTCCCCTTCTCCCTACCATAGTTCCCTAATCGCGCCCCCCTCTCCCGTTCTTGTTAGTCAGTTAAGTTAGACTAATTAAGAATGTTAGTTAGTTAAGTTAGAATTAAGAATGTTAGCTTGGATTAAGCTTAATAAATGGGGATATTGGCCCCCACGAAAATTGAAAAAATTAAATTGATACATACATAAACTGAATTTTGAATTTCGTCCATTCCCACACGCCTAATCAACCAGCTATAGCACACTGTACTGCAATCCGAGCGGCCTACCTGTGGTGCTGCTTTGTGTTCGCCTTTCATTTCCCTATCTCACCTCCTTGTTCCTTTATTTCACTTGTTATCGCTAACTAAACCAAGTACGCTATGTAAACATCAAGCTTGAGATTACTTACCAGCGATAGAGACCAAGCCAGCTCCGGTGTATGTACATACAGTAGCCATGCGGTAAGGTCTGACCGAAGTAATGTGAAAACCAATACAACTCCCCCGCGTGTGCACACCTGGTCACGTCGTCCATGGGTAGGAAACATTCGCTACGTCGTCGTCGTCGTTATTGCACTCCCAGCAAACGAACAATGAGTAAATATTTAATGATTTTAATGTCATGATAACATTAGACAGAAGAAAAAACAACCAACCGAAGGGACGGACACAATCAAATACCGCACATAAGTACGTACGAGTATGTTTGATGTGACAGAGCAAAACCACGCCACGCGAAGCAACAGTGCAAGGGCAAATGGATAGAGTAGGCCTAAGCCTTTGTCTGTTCGAGAGATCGATGGCTTTCCAGCACATAGCAAATGGATATTCCACATAACAACGGCGACGACAACGACAACGATGATGATAATGACTACCACCAACCCCATCGATGTTCCAGAACCGTGCCTCATCACTAAGAACGGATTACTCCATGAGGTGTAATCGGAGATAGGAGCAATGGGAACAATTTCTCTTGCATTGCAACATTTTTTTTTTTTCCTTTTTTTTTGCGGAACGAAAGAGAAAACGGAAAAAGGGTGGTTGGGGGGGAGAATCAGTAAATTGACGTTGTTCCAGGTAAATGTGCGTAACGAAACGATTGTCGCAAAGGGTTCTACAATGGAGGAAACCAGGCGGAAGTTGTACTCATTCCCCGATCCAGTCGCCGACAAGGTAGCGGCATGGTAGGAACATTCTTGCCTACCTAGCTATATACACATGGGTATAGTCATATTGCGGTTCAAATGAGGGTATCCACGTTAGTAATACATACCAAGTTCACGCACTACATTGTTGCATTCACATAACAAAAGGAAAGTAATGGAGAACTCCTTTGGAATGTTCATCATTCACCTGGCACTCGGGGGCATATTGCAATTACTTCCCTTCATTCAATTTACCACAACGAACGAAACGACTGCGTTAATGAATTTAACTAAAGATAGGGAAAACTTTACCAAGAATTGACCATAAACGTCAAAAACCATAGTTCGCCCTGTGGGTGCTATGAACTAATTTCCGAAAGCCTGTTCCTAACGGCCATGCATCATGGCTACAAATGAGAACAAATACCTTTTCTCGAGTCCAAAAATTAATTATCACTTCTTTCCACTCGACAATAAACATTCAACCCAAACCCATTTCCTTGTCCAACCTGGTCAGATTCAATTTATCTAAAACGAACACTAAGTATTTCATCAAGACAGCAATATGACCGAAGTAACATAGGGTAGGGTGCTACCCTACACCATCTATTGTACCTTTCTCTCGCTCGGTCTCTCGTTCCCTGGTTGTAGCATTTCATCAGCCTAAATGGCTTGGAATGGAATCTATTGGGGCTAATTTCCAAGCAATTTACCCCTAAACAACTTTTCCTCCATACAATCAACCAAAATTCCACAACAACCAAGAGCAGAGCAGTATTATACAATAAAACAACTGACAGCACAGCCATCACAATCAGTACTGGCATCATACTCGTAAGCATCACAGGAACTGTCGACAGCCTAGGCGTTCAGTTTCTTGACGATGACTTGTCATCTACAACCAACAACAGAACTTTTTCGATTACAATTTTACCTTAGCTTTTTCACCCCCACACCCCTGAATTTGGTCCAACATATACATACGTACACTATACTGAATGTCATAGGCTTGTGGTATGTCATCTACAAAATTTATTACGTCACTGTTGTGTGCACAAGATAACATTCCTGCTTCATCATCTTTTGGAATGTTTTGAAGGTGCAAAGAAAAACCACAGAAAATACTCGTTCATCTTCATCCTTTGGATATGTGGGGATCCCATCGGTCTCAGTAGCAGGTCGTCGCAGTCATCACTAATATGGGTATCATGGTGCTGTTCAATGGTTACGTACCATGTAGATCCATCTCGTTTACACGACGGGGGTATATATCGGTCGGGATGGAATAATAGGCCGTTCTACTGAACTATTAAGTTTGGCTTTATACATTTTTCATCCATCTTTTTCGTTTTCTTTTAATGTGGTTAAAGGTTAAAAAGCCCTTTCGGGAGGTTGATGGTACAGTTGAGCAAGGAAGTTATGAGAAACCTTGTGAGATCCCGTTTGCCGGGATCGATCGTGGACTATAGCTGTTAAATCAAGTAACCAACAGATCGGTTACCGGGTCCTCTCTCCTCTTCTCTGGAATATAGTTGCAAATTAACTACTGACCAAACTGGAGAAGGAAGGCCTCGATGTTATTGCCTACGCAGACGACGTTGCTATTACCATCTCGGCCAAATATCTACCTACACTGAATGACCGTACGGCATTCTCCATACTGTGTAAATCAGCACAACAGAATGGGCTCGGGGTAAACCCGCAGAAGACGAAGTTTGTGCCATTCACCAGGAAGCACAAGATTCCGGAAACATGCCCAATCACTTTACTTGGCACCAGGTTAACCTACTCTTCCAGTGCCAAATACCTTGGCGTTGTACTATGTAGACAGGAAACTAACTTGGATGGACAACACAATCGAACGTGTAAAAAAAGCAAATATAACGCTCTACACCTGTTAGGAAGCCTTAGGGACTCAACCCTAAGATTACCTTATGGCTATATATTGTTGCGGAGATACAAACCGACGGTTGTGTTCGAATTTCGCTGTCGAAGTTCGAAAGCTCTCTTGAAGCGGGGATTGGAATGATGTCAACTTCCAATGGCGTAATGCTAATTGTCAGAGCGTTCTAGAGATTTCCGAAGGGGAACTTCCAACGGTGAACATTCGAGAAGGTGCACCGAGAGCTATATAAGCGCGAACACTCGCCCTCGACATTCATTCAGTTTGTGGTATTAAACAGCGTGTGACAAGTCGGTGTGATCAAACAGTGTGAAAAGAAAAGCTTTCAATAAAGGGTTGTTTGTGTAATAAAGTTTAAAGTGGATAGTATTGGATAATAAATAAAAGTGGTGAAGCTGCACAGATAATTGATCTGTGGTGAAACAAGGAAAGTGTGTGTGTTTTTTTATTCGGATAAAAAGGACAATTGTAGTTTATCGCAATCCAGTGGTGCGAACCCTATTTGGTGTGGGGATTGAATAGTTCGTAACAATATGTTAGACTGGTAGTCTGGTGGACTACACTGGACTGCCTTCGGGAAGGTACAAAGGCTGACATGCATGTGGGTCACCGGAGCCCTAAGGTCAATCTCAACGGCAGCGCTCAACGTCCTACTTACTTACACCTACCAACATGGTACTACCTTACACCACTCGATACACTTGGAAAGTACACGCGACAATCAGACTAAAGGCTATATCGCTAGCCACTTCTCCATCCTGAACATCAGGATAACCTTGGCGGAAAACTCTAACTACATAGAGTCCACCACAGTCTTTGAGAAGAAATGCAAAATAACGTACCCGGACAGAACCTCGCAAGAGCTGCGTGGACTTCTACACCAACGGATCAAAAACCAAAGACGGGATGGGCAGTGGAGTATTCTGCAACTAATTAAACCTGAGCCAAGCTCTAAAATTACCGGATTGTTGCAGCGTTTTTCAGGCGGAGCTGTTGGCAATAAAGGAGGCTTTGTCTTGGCTGAAGTGGAACGTAATATCTACTATGGATATTCGAATTCTTACAGACAGTCAAGCAGCCTTGAAATCGCTGGAGTCCTATGTGTACACTTTAAAAGTAAGCCTTGACTGGCGCCTACCTTTTTAACGAAATGGCCGAACAGTTTAATTTACACCTCCTTTGGGTATCAGGACACAGCGACATCTCAGGTAATGAAAGAGCCGACATACTCGCCAGTCAAGGAACAATGCAGCAATCAATCATGGCATGCGAGGGTATACCTCCTGCAGACATTCAATTTGAACTCACAAACCTCCCCATGGCTGAGACGAACCTGAGATGGGCCCAGGGGCACACCTGCCTCAGTACCAAGCAAATCTGGTCTCGGCTTGATAGTTAACAGACTAGGAGACTAATCTCCTTGAAAAGAAGTGACATCTACAAAATCACTCGTGTCGTCATCGGTCACTGACATAAGTGTAGTCTTCCCACTCTGGGGAGGCTACGGACTACCTACCTACCTATATACATTTTTCCTAAGATATTTGTATACTTACGTCGTTTGACACCAATTGCGCTGAAACCGAATTGGTTACCCAGAATTATGTTCTTGCTCTGAGTCATAGGGCTCTATGGATCACCTTCTCGAAGATCTAGCTGATATTCAAATGGAGGCTTATCGACGAAAGGTGCCTATAATCCGGGCTACTGCCATGTATGACTCGCACGCCCGATACTTGATGCGCCTACCTACTAAACCACACCTTGCCAATGTTTGATCCTGCAACCGCTTCATTTGTGACAGATTCTACCTCATGAATGTGTTTCGCTGGGGTAACTACGACGATGTAGCGAATGTAGCCTATAATCTTAATTCCCTGTGGCAGCATTATTCGCAAAATTCCGGCAATACATTATGTTCCACAGAAGAGGCCCAAGTACTGAGCCCTGAGAGACTCTCGCAGAATCATTGTAGTATTTAAGGCCATCGGCCGATACTTCAGCTTCCTGTCAGTAAAGTAGCTAAGGATTGTCTTCACAAGGTAATGTGGTGCGTCCATTTTGGTCACAGACCTCCTTATTCAAGACCAGTTTGCGGAGTTTAAGTCATTTTTTACGTCCAGTATTGCTACCGCACATTCTTTCTTTCTTTTCCTTGTTTTGCTTCATCTGTATCTAGGTTTGCTGTATCTACTACAGCACTATGGCATCAACGGTAGAGCGCAATTTCCTGGCGGTCCTCCGATATGGCGATTAGTCTGCCATATATGATTCGTTCTGGAATCATTCCTGTTCTGTCTAGCAGACATATTGGCTGGTACGCCGAAGGTTCTCCAGCTGGTTTCCCTTGGGTGGCAATACCAAAAGTTTGGATTTCCATGGTTCAGGGAAAATCGCCTCCTCAAAGCACCTTTGCATCATTGCTTTAAAAACATCTGATCTCTTTTTCCCGGCTGTTTTTATCTCTATGTTTGAGTTGCCGTCAGGTCCGAGTGCTTTCTTATCGCCTATACTCCTGCATGCATCGTGCATTTCCGCCGTAGTTATTGGCGGGATCCGGTTCACTCAAATATCCCTCGTGGTGTTGCCCAAGATAGATTGTCTATGGAGAAAAAGATGCTCTACTATCCTTCCCAGCATGCGAGAGTTCTTTCAATAATTTGTAACTCAGGGAGTCGTAACCGGATGCTTTCTTACTTATTATTTCTTGTAGATTTTTGAAGGGATATTTAGCTAAGGTTGTCATCTTGCCAAAATTGTTTCCAGCCCATGTGTTGTTTTTTTGCTCTATGGACCACCCAAGTTTGCCAATTCGTCACTCATTGTAGCCTTCACCTGTTTTCGGAACTTGTTGCTGTCACTTAAATTGTCTCAGATTAATACATGAAACTCATCATTGGCCACTTCATTCTTTCAATAGCACGATGTTGATGGCATATGGCCAAACCATTGGGATGGCCACGGTCATGACGTTCAAAAAACACCTGGCCAACAATGAATTCGCATGTTCCTGACATGTTAATTTTATGTAGTGAACTGGCTGACAACTTTCGTGCCACACTGTTCACTAATCATTTGCTTTGAACGTCTGATCGAAACCTTCAATGACTCATCAATATGCATTCGATAAGACTGTCAGTGAATAAGTATAAACGTAGGTGTATCTGAGCTCTTCTATAAAACGACCTTCGAAAGTAACTACTCCGGAAAAATCCTCATTTCCTTCGACGTCGTCCCGTCGTCCCATTTTTCCATCGTCTCGTTGTCCTGACATCTCCACATTCCAATCATTCGATCAGCCAACAATTACAAAGTGAAATTCTTTCTCCTCCGTCTACTTGTCGTACCTTTAGTCCTTGTATTCCAATATTGATGTAGTGACATGACCTTCTGCAAGGCTTAAGGTGATTTCCGAAGGTGGTAACAGGAGGCAGATAGGGAACAAAAAAGAAAAAAAAAAAAACAAATGAAGCGAAACGAAAACATTTCTTGGGTGAATGATTTCTCGTCGAAGTAGACAGTGTTCTATGTTCCGTCTGTATGTGTAGTTAGTATCCTTGGTGGTTACTATGTACGTCGTCACTTTCGTGCACAAGTAATCAACGGAATTGATTTATGAAACAGGATATTGGATTCGAAATGAATGTCATCATTACCTTCCGTTTTCTTCCTGCATTATCCTTGTTCGTCTTCTTACTCCACATCGTTACCCAGAAGCACTAGAAAACTACAGCCTAATCGATATTGTTTTTTGTTTTTTTTTGTTTTTTTTTCTTTTTTTTTGCATGGCAGCAGACCATAGGTTGTTGATATCGAGTCATTTCGAGACCAGAACGAATAAAATAAAATAAATTCTTACATCTTCTCCAAATGGTTTTCTGGATGAAGGGCAGTAAATATCCTTAAGTCAATTTGATAGGGTATAATTGAGGCAAGGTAGAACTGAACTTTGGATGTATACAATAGTGAGCACGTGAAAGGCATTCACATCAATCGAAGTGAAACCATATCGAAAGGAATTAATTAAGAGCAAAAGGAATAGTGTGCACGTGCTCTCCTGGCAATGTGTCCATTATCCTCTTCAATGGAACTGACCTCCCTGGGCAATGTAATTTGCTTGAGCTGCAAATTTTACTTAACCTTTTCATCAGTTGTTTGTGGGGCAATTATGATCGGACTACCCGCGCCTATGTATTTCTTTCACAGAAAGTAACCTACTCCGACTTCTCTGACGATCGTCGAGATAATATGATTTGGTCAGAAAACAACCTTCCGTACAGTCGCCTCGAACGTACAATCTGTGCGATTAATCACACATATCATCTAGCGCAAGATACTTGTATGTATGTATGTAGTCAGTGTGCTTGTTGTAGGACGGGTATGGTGAAGCACATACGAGTATGTACGTACGATTGGTGGAGAAAAGCATGTTAAAACCTCTTCTCCCGCTCTTCGATGTACGACTTTAATATGCCTTAGCAACAAGCCATCTTACCATACCATGCCGTCGCCATCATCATTGTCACCGTATAGTCGTTTTCATCTTAGCACAAGACCTCTTTTCAAATTACAGCTACAGCTTCAGCTCTTTGTGTCTTCTTTTCTCGCCTTTCGATCTTTCGCTACACATCGCCTCTTGGAATAAAGTGCATGCAAGTGGGTTCATCCACGCGCATAAGGTGATTGACACATTTCGGGCCATAGCAACAGCGGCAAAAAACCTAAAAAGAAAGAAAAAGCAAAACTTTTTTTCTTTGCTTTTGAAGCTCGATTATAGCCGCGAGGGAAATCGCTAGAAAATCTACTTCAACTTGAGACTGTAGTGTGCGTCGATCTTCTGATCGACGTGCAGCAGCTTTTATACTCAGACCGATGAGCCGATGAGTTAAGATTAAATTTAAAATTGAAAACGTTTATTATTTCGTCATCTCATCATGATCGTTATGATCATGACGATGATCGTATGAACATACATATGTATGTGATTGGAGTCATCGACATTCAGCTGCAGCTTTTCGATCACGAACGACGAATGATGGAACTTTCTTTACAGCCGCCTTATACGGGGCTGATAGTGTCCGTGCTGAAGTTGGTAATTAAAATTTTATAACAACGAGCAATGCTCGTTTGGCGGTGGCAGCTTTTAATATCGACAGGCTAATGAACAAATTAGTCATGTCTCAGATTAGTACGGGGAAACTCCAAGTGCAGGTTGGAAAGGTTGCTGCAGCTGGTGGAATGAGCTGAGGTTCGCTGAACTCTATTTTCATATGGGTTCATATGAAAATGGCGGGCAATGTAGTGGGTTGTTTTATATTGCAGCAACTGATCAAATATAGTCAATATTCTAAAAATGGGAACATATTGACATAACTGAACCTGTGCTGTACGAGTGTGCTGTTCATTCCGCAACAAGTCGAAATGTGTAATCAGGTTTGTTGTATTTTCTTTTTTTAACTTTGGCGGATGATATATTAAGCATGGGAAGGCGATGTGCTTAGAAAGATCTATTGGGCTGAACAATTATAATACAATCTGTTAAAATATTGTATAGCCTAATCATAACCAGATCATGAATGAAAAAAAGCAACAGAAGAGGGCCAAGGTCACTGCCTTGAGGCACCCCAGAGAAATTAAAAATTTCCCTAGACAGATTAGCTCCTATCTTCACAAACTGTCTCCGATTAATAAGAAAACTCGCCAACCGATTCAACAGCTTAGAGTGGAAACCAAGCATCTCCAACTTCTCTATAAGAACATTATGCCCGGTCAAATGCCTTCGAGAAATCAGTGTATATCGAGTCCACTTGAAGTCGGGCTTCCATGGAACTTAAATAGAAATTAGTGAAAATAACCAAATTGGCGGAAGTAGATCTTCCACTCGGGGGAGAAGGGAGCGAGCAAACAGAGCAAGGAAGTTTATCGCGTTTAACTTGGCAAACGCCAGCTTCGATCTCTGTCCCTGCTTAATCCAAGTTGACAACCAGCCTCCGCGTGGCCTCCCCTGGATAGCTATACTGGCACCCGCCAGGTAGTGCACCAATGTCTGCAGCGACCCGACCCTTGTTCCTGGGGAAAGAGGAACCTGGCCCTCCAGATGGGGGGTTGCGCTTAGGGTTAAAATCCCTATCGCGTAAAACAAATCTTGTTCAGAAACAACCAATAGCCTCGGATACGGACGGATTACATGTTGACGACTCCCGCAAACGTCAAAAAGGAAACGAATTCCGGATCTGCACCTGGAACGTTAGGTCCCTCAACAGACCAGGACTGCTATAAGGCAGACATTACCGCGCTCCAAGCAGTGCGATGGGATGGGCCAGGCAAAAAGCGGATGAAAAACTGTGATCTACTACGGAAACTGCTACAGAGAAAATAAACAACGCTTATTCGGATGCGGATTTGTTGTTCGAGGCAGACTCAGGAAAAAAGTCCTAAGCTTCCAGTATGTAAGCGAACGCTTCATAACTATACGCATCAAGACCAATCTCGGCAATATAAGGTTATTATGTGTCCACGCCCCCACAATAGAGAAAGATGACCGACATAAAGACGACTTCTATGATCTCCTAGGCAGGACGTATGCGCAATGTCCCAGTTATGACACTAAAATCGTGCTAGGAGATTTCAATGCGAAGCTAGGTAAGGAAGCTATCTTTGAACGGGTCATTTGAAAGCACAGCCTACACAACACCACGTCAGAAAACGGACTAAGGCTAGTGAATTTTATGCCGGGACATAATCTGGCAGTAGCAAGTACACGATTCCCACACCTCAACATCCATAAGGGGACCTGGCATCCTCCAGCATCCTAGAGGTCCGAACCTTTCGAGGAGCCAACATCGACTCGCATCATTACTTGTTGCGGCCAAGGTACGGAAGCGAACTTCTCGGAATCAACGGAGTCGAGCAAGAACACGAAAATTTTACGTCGGAAAGCTACAATTGCAGGAGACCTTCACCGATCAAGTCTCCCTCAAGCTCTCTCATGACCCGATGCAATCTGCAGAAACCATAGAACAGCAATGGAGTCGTTGTCAGAATGCCATTAGAGAGGCCGCCCTAGATGTACTCAGTTTCGAGCCACCAGCGTCGAGATACCCATGGTTTGATGATGAGTGCAGGCAGGCCCATGTAGAAAAACAGAATGCATACATGGCCACATTGCATCGACGGACGAGAGCTCTATGAACAGAATAGGAGGGCGGAGCATGCGCTTCTGAGAAGGAAAAAGAAGAAGCAGGAGAAGCGCGAGACCGAGGAGATGGAGAGATGTTACTGCAGGAACGACGTTCGAAAATTTCACCAGAAAGTAAAACGAACATGCCAAGGCTATAAAGCCAGAGCAAAAGCCTGCAGGGATGAGCACGGACAACTAGTAGTGGAGTCACGGCCGATGCTGAGATTGTGAAAGGACCACTTCTGCAGACTGTATAACGGCGATGATAGTCAAAATACCGCCGTCAGGCAGAGCGAACCATTCACAATGGACGAAGACGAAGGAGAATCCCGTCTACCCGACCCAGGCGATGTTAAGGTAGCGACATCGAAACATAAGTCTTATAAAGCTGCTGGAGCAGAAAGACTCCCCGCGGAACTGTTTAAAGCAGCTGGCGATGAGCTTGTCAGGAACATTCACCAACTCATCTGCAGGATATGGTCGGAAGAACGCATGCCCGATGAATGGAATCTCAGTATCGTTTGCCCGGTCCATAGGAAAGGAGACCCTGTGACTGCGCCCAATTACAGAGGGATAAGCGCACAAGATCCCCTCTGCCGTACTGTGTAAGTGCCTGAAACCGTTCCTGGACAATCTGATGGGTTCCTACCAGTGTGGTTTCAGGCCAGGAAAATCCACGATAGACCAAATATTTACACCACGCAGATCTTGGAGAAGACCCACAAATTCCAGGTGGACACGCACCATCTTTTTGTCGACTTTAAAGCCGCGTATGACAGTGTTTATAGAGACGAGCTATACAGAGCACGGGTATGTTTTAACATTCCTGCCAAACTCGTCAGACTGTGCAGGATGACTACGGAGAACTCTCGCTGCTCCATTAAGGTCGGAGGTGAACTAACCGAGCATTTTGATGTTAAAAAAGGGTTTAGACAGGGTGACTGTCATGTGATTTCTTTAACATTATTCTTGAAAAGATCGTGCGCGACTCTGTGGCCAATACAAGAGGTACGATCTACTTCAAGTCCACACAATTGCTTGCCTACGCGGATGACATTGACGTTATTGGACGGACAAGGCGAGACGTCAATGAGGCATTCGCAAGCATTGAAGCAGAAGCGGCTAAGGTGGGTCTAAGGGTAAATGCGGGGACAAGGCCAAATAAATGCTGTCATCAAAGAAAGGCGCGCAACATCGACGTCTTGGTCAAGCCGTCACCTTCGGCAGCTATATTTTTTGAAGTAGTCAAGGACTTCGTCTACCTTGGCTCGGTAATGACAAGCAGCAACGACACCAGCGCTGAGAAAAAACGCAGAATAACTCTTGCCAACCGCTGCTTCTTCGGGCTCAAAAGGTAATTGAGTAGTAGAGCCCTCTCTCGAAAAACTAAGGTATCCTTCTACAAAACCTATATCATCCCGGTCCTCCTCTATGGCGCTGAGGCTTGAACGTTATCAAAAGCGGATGAAGAGGCTCTTGGGCGTTTCGAGAGGAAAATTTTGCGTGCAATCTTTGGTCCCGTTTGTGTAAACGGAGAGTGGAGGAGGAGATTCAACCAAGAACTGTACGGGCTGTAGACGTCTTCGGATCCAACGTCTAAGATGGCTAGGCCATGTAGAGCGAATGGACATCAACACTCTGGCCCGAGGAGTCTTCGTCTCTAACCCCGAGGGACGACGCAGCAGAGGACGGCCGCACTTAAGATGGCGCACACAGGTGGAAGGGGACCTCATGTCAGAGTTATTCAATGCCGAAATACTGAAGGTCTGCATGGCCCACCCTATATATGTATGTACAGTGCATAGGTGACAATAACTAGCAAAGAGGGGCGCTCGGAGTAAATATGTATATATAACCCCTAACGGGTGTCGTGGCGCAGTGGTTAGTGTGTTGGACTCTGGATCATCGTGCGAGTTTGGATCCCGATAACACCAACGCCATCGAACGTTTAATTCGCGATGTTCCTCCTCGGCGGGGTACTGGCAAAACCCCCCGTAGTATACTTGCCATGAAAAAGCTTCTCAACTCACGCCGTTCGGAATCGGCATTAAACTGTAGGTCCCTTTCACCTGTGTGAAAAACAAATCACACACAACATGGGTGATTGAGAGAAGCTTGGCTCTGGTCCTTCATGGGCTGTAACGCCACCAATGAAGAAGAACCCCTAACGAAGCGGGTGAATTAAATCTCACTCGTGCCATCAATCAGGCACTAATGAATTCAACGACATGTATGTATGTATGTTGGCGTTACAGTCCATGAAGAACCTGAGCCGAGCTTCTCTCAATCACCCATGTTGTGTGTGATTTAATTTTCCCATAGGTGAAAGGGACCTACAATTTATTGCCGGATCCGAACGGCGAATTTCGAGAAGCTTTTCATGACGATTTTACTACAGGGGGTTTTGTCAGAACCCCGCTGAGGAGAAACACCGTGAAAAACACGTTCGATGACATGGCTGTGTCGGGATTCGATCCCGTGTCATCGGCGTCAGAGGCCAACACACTACCACTGCGCCACGGTGCTCTCAATTTAACGACATTGACTAAATGAAATCTAAGAATACTAGAATGCATATTGTTAAAACAAATGCACTAAGTGTCCATTAGACAGATGTATGATTTCATGGGATTCCATGAAAAAAAATCTCGTCTCCGTAAACATTCAATTCAGGCACAGACATACTAACTTCTTCGTTCGATTCTTAAGTACCTCACATGGGGTATAGTCCCGTGGCCCTCTCAAAGACGGAAAAAAAAAACTTCTATTCAACTTCACAGACAGATAATTGTCTATCACATTATACAACGTCCAATAATCACCATCGGCAATGACTTCACTTAGTCAAAACTCCAAGAAGCAAACTCAGCTGGCAAGAACCTCAGCAGTCGTCATCACCGACAAGACATCAACAAAAGCCGTCCATTGTCTCTTCATTAGATGAAACTGAATTTTTGTTACTAATTACGTTGAACCGGCCAAAACTCTGGCACAGGCCACATGGAAATTGAGGGAGAAAAGTAGAAATCTAAAAGTTGAACCGAAAAAAGACTGACATTAGGTCGTTAATTCGGTGTGTAATCATTTCGCATGCCTCCGCCTTTATGCCTAGCGTACAATAGAAACGAAACGTCAGCCGTTCCAGAGTTTCAACTAAAACAGAAGTAAACAACTCCATGGCATGCTTGAGCTCGAGCTTGTATAGGAAAATGTACAGAGTGAAAAAAAAAAAGGTGAAAAACCCGAAAGATTTCCCCGAGATTAATGTGGTACACCACAAAAGCATCGAACAACGATGAATGGCTGCGAAATTACAGTGGAGCGAGCAAGGCAGACCCAAACCCCAAATGGTAACCGCTAAGATACGTGGTCCTCCTCTACTTCATTCCCTGCTCATCGAGTGCCAGCTTTCGAGCTCGGCAGCTACATACAAAAGTAACGAGCATGCAATTAACCTAATTTTCTCAATTTTCTGTCTAAAACCAAAAATAAAAGCTAAGCCAATGGAAAATAAGAAAATGAAGTTAAACATAAAGAAGAAGAAGACGAAGTAGACGTAGACGTAAAACTAAAGTATTCACGGCAACCTGATGGTGTGCTGCTGGGGGTTCGTTCGTTTAGTCTATCCCGGAATATCTAGTACTTTTTGTACGAACGTATGAAGCTGTGTGTTAGACGACCACTATAACTCGTCGTATCATAGGAGACGGTGAAAACGTCTTAACTTGAACCTTTTTGTCGTCGTTCGTAGTCGTAGTGGTCGTACCCAAAGAATGGAATTGAATTTGGTTCCAGTTTTCTGCAATGTTTTTTTTTTTTTTTTAACCTGGTTGTTGCTGCCACTGCTACTGGAGCTGTCTGTCTATTTGCTAGCCAGCCTGCCAACCAACTTAGTAGCGGGCTTTTCTGCCTGTCCGCACCGCTCCTTTGCTTGCATCTAATTAAGTGGATTTGTCAGAGTGCGCCCAATCTTCCACCCCAGCCTTAGAAATCATTTTCAAATACCTACTATACGACTATACGTATTTATAAACGCTTCTACTGGTGGCAGTTGTACTCGCATAATGGCTTTCAACTTTCTATGTACTAGCGATAGCAGTTTCTGTTCTGGAGTCCACCTGGAATATTCTCCTCCTGACCTTATGGCGGCATTCATAAGAGGTGGCGTGGCAGTAGAACGGACTTGTCTATACATTTGATGTCATTTTGATTATGGTTTGCTTGAAGGGAAGATGTCGAGACATTGTCTTGACCTTTAGGAAGCAATTCTAGGCAATTTCAAAGAAGTGCTCCGAAACGAGCACGCCTTTAAATAACATTCAGGAATCATGGCTTGATGGTTTAATTTTCTAATTGCCTCAACCTCAAAACCTAAAAATGGAAAAAGGAACAAAACTCGTCTCGCACTTATATCTGTACGAGTAGGAAAGTACTCCATGTGCAGTTGCAAAGCAATTTAATTTCTTTGACGGAGAAAAAACTACACAATTGCTTTCGTAATTAGAGGAAGTGCGACATGTTTTCTTTCTTTTTTATCCCTCATATTCCTGTTTTTGTTTTATTTAATTTATATACATACATATGTATGACTCCATTTTCCCTTGGTAGATGGGACCATCTTACGGCAGCACGTCTGTTGCTATGTTGCTACAACTATGCTTCTGTGCTCCTTCGCTCTGGTGACAATAATCTTCATCTTCATCTTCGCCTTTGTCGCGGTCTCCATCTCTATACACTGTGGTTTTTCACTGTAGCTATGTATCTTTCGGATGTGTCGTGTGCATGCCCATTTATGTGTGCAAAATGCAAGCGCATGTACGATTGTAGCTCCCACCAGAGATCAACTATGTCGATGGAAAAAAAACTTAGCAAAGCAATGAAGAGCACCAATCGACGGTGCTCTGTAATGACTTAAGCTCCATTGTACACACAAAGGTGCAAGGCGACCTGAAGCGAAAAGGAAACGCAAAAAGAAAAGCGTGTACACGTACAATGGAAATTATAGAAAAGTGCCACATCGCGATGCAGTGACTTGGCATGGCAACACAATAAAAGATAGAAAAAACGACAAACGACGAGATGAGAAAACAATGTCGGAACAAAACACCGCGGGGAAAGATTATAATTTTAGAAAAGTGTATCACACACAAGCTACAGCACAACAAAAGGTATTCCGCCACCTTAGAATGCCGTTCGTGGGGTGCTAAATCTGCGCGAAGTTGCCAGCTTTCCATCGGCACTTGTTTCGAGGCATGACAATGGTTATGGTATTCGGAAGGTAAGGGAGAATCGATCAGATTTACGCTTCAATGGATTAATAACAATTAAAATGTGATTGATCTCTAAGTTTAACGATACTGATGACTATATGTATATGTATGACTATGTCTAGGGAAAAATTACTAACGGAAGAGGACGAATGGCGAGCATCCTGCGCCACAAAACAGGATTAATGTCTAGCAAACCGTAACCGGGAAACCCCACAATTACTCAGAAGCAACCACAGGCCTTGCAAAAAACGAAAAAAGGACAATGATCTTCGGCTCTGTATGTGGAATGCTAAAACAGACCACGTGCAGCCGAAAAACTTGCGGACGCCCTATACCGCTATAAAGCGAACTTAACCGCCATCCAGGAATTGCGTTAGAATGGACCGAGTATAAACCAGGTATACATATAGGGAGAGAGGAAAACGGTTGTTCGGATCGGATTTGTCGTTCGAAGTTGACTAAGGTAAAAAGTCATAAGCTTTCAGCAAATGAGTGAACGCCTCATAACGATCCGTATCAAGGCTACATTCTCTAACATCTAACAAGGATGACTAGATAGAACTTATGACCAATGTCCCAGCTATAACATCAAAATTGTACTGAGACTTAGATGCTAAGCTGGGCCAGGAAAGCATCTATGAACGAGTCATCGGCAAACACCACATCCGATAACGGACACAGGCCGATTGATCTTGCTACAGGGCGAGATCTCTTTCTAGCCAGAGGCTCCTGTCGGTCGCTAGATCAATCAATCACTAATCAGATTGATCAAATGGCGATCGACGTCAGACACTCCTCCACTAATCTTGATGTTCGAGGAGCTAACATCGACTCGGACCATTATCTTGTAGTAGCCAGGATGCGCCTACGGATATCACGAACGTAGCGGAGTAGAATAAGAACACAAAGTTATGACGTCGGAAAATATTATCGCCAAAAACCGCTCGTGCTTTTACCGATCGCGTCTCCCTCCACGCAGTCAATAGAACAACAGTGGAACCTATCCAATATGGCGATGTCAGTCAATATACATACATCTGTCAGGCAGAATGATCCATTTCTTAATGACGCAAATCGCAGATAATTCCGTCCTTTTGACCTCGACAAACATTAGATCGCCATATCGAAAATCAAGTCGAATAAAGATGCTGCCGCAGACGAACTGTTTATTGAGCTCTTCAAAGCAGCTGGAGATGACCTGGTTAGGAGCATGGACTAGTTCATCTATAGAATATGGTCAGAGGAAAGCATGCCCGAGGAATGGAGTCTCATTGACTGCGTCAATACAGAGGAATAAGTCTCCTTAACATCGCCTACAAAATTTTCTCTACCGTTTTGTTGTAAATGCCTGATGCCTTGTATAAATAAGCTGATGGGTCCTTATCAGTGTGGCTTCCGGCCAGGGAAGTCGTCCACCATCGACCAATTCTTCACGCTACGGCAAATCCTAGAAAAAAACAATGTACTTCAGGTTGGCACGCACCACTTATGTATCGACTTCGAAGCCACATACGACAGCGTAATGAGAGAGAAGCTATACAACGCCGTGTCTACCTTTGACATCCCTGTTAAACTCGTCAGACTTTGGAGAATGCTTGCTACTCTATCCGAACGGTGGTTTTGATGTCAGAAAGGGATTTAGGCAGGGCAATGCGCTGTCGTGTGATTTCTTTAACATCGTATTAGAAATGATGTGCAAAAACCACTGGCCATCACAAGGGGCACAATTTATTTCAAATCCTCACAACTCCTCGCATACGCGAATGACATTGACATAATCAGAAGAACACAGCGAGTTGTCAATGGGGCGTTTCCAAGTATTGAGGCGGAGGCAGCGAAAATTAGTTTGGCAGTAAATGTGGGCAAAACTAAATATAGGTACGCTGTCATCAGAAAAGGACGCTCACCACCGAGTCTCGACCGGAACGTTTGTATTGGCAGATACAAGCTTGAGATATTTAAGGAGTACGTCTAACAGGCTCCGCAGTGACCTGGGACAACGACGTCAGTTCTGAAATCAAACACAGAATCACTCCTGCCAATCGCTGTTTCTTTGGGCTCTCTCCGACAACAAAGTAGACTCTGGACAAGACCCTTGTCATCCCGATCCTGCTGTACGGCGCAGAAGAATGGACATTATCAGAAGCGGATAAGGAGGTCCTTGGTCGCTTCACGAGAAGGATTTTGAGTGCGATTTCAGTCCTATACACGTAGACGGGGAATAGACATGAGTCTAGTCAGGTGTGAACGGATTCAACGCTTAAGATGGCTAGGCCATGTACGGCGAACGAACGCCACAACTCCTGCCCGGAGGGTATTTGAATCCCCTCCCGAGTGAAGGAGAAACAGAGGACGGCCGCACCTACGATAGCGCACACAGGTGGAAGGGGACCTCTGTCAACTGTGTGTGCGGCAATGGAAAAGGCTAGCAAAAGATCGGCCTGGTTGAAGGGGCATGTTGGTTGGGATCCATGATCACCACGAACTGTGGCGCCCGACAGGAAGAAAAAGATTTGTTTTTTGGCAACCTTTTCTATACTCACATCTTGTATGATATCGTACAAAGCAATATGATCATCAAGCATACACCCCTCATCACGTGATCGTATGAAGACCAATCCGTTTGTACATGAGGAGGGGCTTAATTCCAGTTCAATGGTGACCCTAAGCATTCTGTTCCACCTTACACCTCAGGATAACTTCAACAAGTAAGTTGCCGGGATTAAGCCCTGGCATAGCTCACTATCAAAGTGATATCCTAAAGAGATATTATCATTTGCGGTTATGACCAATCTGCGATGAATCTTTAGTTTCGGTCATTTGCAATTCAATGCCACTTATCTCTAAACGAAATAGTTGGGCAATTTAATACAAACATTTGAGTGAGGCTAGTTAGGCTTTCGTCAACTAGTGTATAAAGCTTGACATCATCTACGCTACATATAATTGTTGGTAGCGGGCTCCAATACGAGAACAATCGACTTAAGTTGCTCTTAAAATGGATAAGAGGCCGTATATTGACTATGGAAGTATGTACTTATCAATTCCGTCGTTGACGGGCCATTATTTAATGTACCTAAATGTGATATTACTGATAAGGACCATGCGTGGAGCTGAACTCTTGCACATATTGCAGATGAAAGACCTGATGTGCTCCTTAAGTCCTTAAATATAAGGTCATATATAGCGGTAAAGTGTGGAGTTTCCAGGTGCTAGAGACCTACATTTCTTAATGGAAGGAGGATATGCACCTGAAGCACTACAGCTCAATATTTTGATCGCTCGAAACCCTTTTTTTGTTCTTTGGGCTAAAACTCGGTAAAAAGAATTAAGTGCGAAACATGGTGACTAAGGAATTAATGAACCCAACACTAGGGAACCTACTAAGCAATTGATTGGCCTTGCACCTATTAAATATAAAATCAATTTGCTCGCAACGTATAGTCCATCGTTTCCCAGAAGCAGCTGCTATTTGGATTTTATGCTGCTTAACTCGGAGCTAAGACTGGCTTACACGGGCCAATGGTCTACAAACTGTTTACGAACGCTCGAATACAATAGTAACCATTGTGGACCTGGTGCTGTAATCTAAATACCGGACGAGTTTTCAGAAAAGACGAACGTACCCGTACGATTATAATAGGACACGCTGACTATGCTTTGGCACTACATACATATGAATATGACGACAGCACTCACTTCGAGTACCTTCTTCGCATCGACCGATCAAATGACAAGATTGGTGAACGAAAATAATAAAACAAACGATCGACAGGAGGAAACCACGCCAACGGCATGACAATACTACCAACATCTACCGAAATGCGACAATTGACGCACTTCACAGAGAGTAAATACAAACTCTTGTACAGGCAGTTTACCCACAGACAAAACTCTGAGGCCAAAAGACTGAAGTCCGTCTCAGATGACGCAGCGTTCGTCATAACACGAATGCTCCCCATTGACATCCTGGCAGACGAGCTCAAGAGGGTATATCGCAGGCAAGCGTCTGACCGGCAGCAGGCCAAGCGTAAAATAGTAGAAGAACAGGTGACATTCTTAGTAATGTGACAATCCAGATAGGACGCATCTACATACAAAGGGCAGGTGGACGCATTGGCTCATTCAAGTTATCGAGACTTAGACATCAACAGCGGGAGACTTTAATCACCAACTTTCGCAATGTCTCTCTGGACACGGCACGTGATGGGTTGCCGCTGTGTCAACAATGTCCAAATACTGAAGAGGAAGCAGCACATGCAGTTTTTGTCTGTAGTCGCTTTGCGCTAGATAGTCAAAGGTTGAACATTCGAAGCTCCGAAAACGTGGTCCCTACATGATGGACTCAGTAGATAACTGGAAGAGCTACATATACTCGTACATTGCGTTAGTCTATACGAGGTTACGCCACCCACCAAGAGGCCGCCACCCGAAATATAGCGTAACTCGCTAACCAGCCCTGCAAAGTGATACCTAACAGCAGTCCCGCAGGTAGAGTGGTTAAAGTGTGGAAGGGCTGTGGTTTAGTAGGTAGGCGAGAGTAAAAATGAGAATAAATATCCACGAATCGTGCGTGATGGTAACCCAGGTTGCCAGTATCTTCCAAAGATTCAACATCCTTTGGCGCGAACCATAAAAAAACAAAAACAAAAAACAAGGACTAATACCTAGTTTATCGGACAAAATTATAAAATACCTGTAAGTTTACATTACAACAACAGAATTCGTGCTATAAATTTCAGTCACGCGAATATGTTCCTGGAAATAAATAAAATATTTCGGATAAATATCCAGTATGACATTCAGGGTCTGAATCTTCCGAGAATGTCAGGCAATGAACGTCTTTATGTACAGTCAGCGTTGATCCAAAGAGCGCCGTTCTAGACGATGATTTTTTTATGATCGAAGTTCCTCAGAAGAAGTTCCTCCACTATCATCAGTGGAGGCTACCTTCCAAGAATGTGCAAGGTGAGTGATAGTATTTGCCTGGTCATTGTGCGTTAACTAACAAATAGAAGTGTAGTCAGATACCAGCTGGGACGTTGTTTCATTGCAGGCAACTTGACTCCAAAGAGAAGGTAATCAGCTAACTGACCTTAACCTTTACCTGGTGCGGTGAAGTTTAAAATCACAACTGGTGAGGTGGGGTCTCTCAGACCCCAGAATTATTTCAACTCTTCCTTTAAAGGAATTACATATAATCGATTATCGTATCGGGTTTACCAGAAACTTCGACACACTTATCATCGTGATGGCAGGAGCTTAGGAAATCACCGCCTTATTTTTCTTTGGAACGTAGGACACTAAAGTGACTGCGTTAGTGAAACCGAATAAGCTGCTCCCAGGTGGTCTCCTCCGATTGGGTTTATTTGCCTGTAGAGTTCCAAGAACTGTCAGTCCTCTATTTTTTAGTTCCTGCAGAAGCTCTATTAACAAACCCAATTGTCACAGGTAATGTTTCTGTTTGAATTTACTATAGGTTTTGCTAGGCGGACAACACACTGTGAAGGGATCCCAAGCTTCCTACAATAGTCCAATACCATCTGGATATCTCCCTCCGTACAAATAAGCATTAAAGAGGTACGAGTTACGAGCATCAGTTAGGTTAGGTTAATGTGGTAGGCATAAGCCACACGTAGGCCGAAGTCGGCCTATTGAGATACCCCCTGGATCAAGCTACCCTGATCCGCTACCTGAGAACCAACCGGTGCTTCTAATGAAGCGATGGAGTTGAGCTATCTTTTGGTTTGCTAGCTCACTTAGATTGTCAAAGAAGGGCGCGCCGAGGTAGATCCTCCTGCGATTCGCAAAAGAGGGACATGAGAAGAGGAGGTGGTGTATTGATTCCTCCTCCTCCTCGTCCATGCAGCCGCGACAGAAGTCATTGGAGGGTAGCCCTTCTCTGGCGGCGTGTTTTCCGATGACCTGTAATGACACCCACTAGAGTACTTAAAGTTGCCCTTTTGGTTGCCACTAGGTCCCTGGTTCGTCCTAGGCTTAACTTAGGCCACAATTGTTTGCTGATAAAGCCAATATTGCTGTCATTCCATTGGAGGTTGGTCTCCTCTATGGTTTGAAGTTTTATCATGTGCTTTACCGTACTTATTGGTGTATCTATGTACCCGAGGGTAGGTAGGCCGAGTGTGCTTGACCCTAACTTTGCAAGTTCGTCGGCCGCGCTGTTTCCTGGATCATCCCTATGGCCGGGAACCCACAGTATTTTAATATTGAACTGTTCAGCCATCTCATCCAGAGATAGCCGACAGTTAAGAGATGTCTTTCATTTGTGGGTTACCGCTGCCAGGGACTTTATCGCAGCTTGGCTGTCCGTGCAAATAATAATATCCTTAGTGGATATTACATTGATCCTGAGCCATGAAAGGGCCTCTGTTATCGCTGTTAATTCTGTCTAATACACACTGCAGTGATTTGGGAGTCTGAAACATAGGTTGAGGATAAGTTCCTTGGAGAAGAGCCCACTACCTATACCCGACTCCATCTTAGAGCCATCGGTATAAGCTCTGTTATCGCTGTTAATTCTGTCTAATACACACTGCAGTGATTTGGGAGTCTGAAACATAGGTTGAGGATAAGTTCCTTGGAGAAGAGCCCACTACCTACACCCGACTCCATCTTAGAGCCATCGGTATAAGCTCCTCTTCCTTAGGGCCGCGCAGGCAGCAACTTGCTTGCTGAAAAGGTTGAAATGTGGAAGATGTAATAGAAAGTTTAGGGCCCCCGTGGGCGTTGATCTGATCGCTCCGCTTATGGATGGGCCTTATGACTGCTGTGTAGAGCCAGTGCATAATGCTTGGTTGCAGACCCCACTTCCTGCCTACCACTTTCTTACAGCTGTATGGGGCAGTAGTTGCTTTTTTGACGCGATCAAGAATATTAGGTTTCCAATTCAGCTTCCTGTCAAGGACTAGGCCTAGATATTTAGCCTGCTCTTTGATTGTTAGATGGCTTCCACATAGCCTCGGCGGGTTGAGGGGCGGAATTTAATATTTGTTAGTAAACAGTACTAGATCGGTCCTCTTAGGGTTCATCCCAAGTCCACAGTACTGCGTCGAGGTTTCTACTGTATGTAATGTACTCTGCATAAGGTCGCATAGAGTGTTGGGAAATTTACCTGTGACGGCAATAGCAATGTCGTCTGCGTAGGCGTACCCAGCGTACCCTTCCTGTTCAAGCAACCGCAGTAGTTCGTTGACCACCACGTTCCAGAGGAGAGGGGAGAGTACTCCACCCTGTGGTGCGCCTCTGCTGGCCATTCTGGTTGAGACGGCACCAGCGAAGTTGGCTTTAACAACTCTTTGTGTTAGCAGTTGTCGTACCAGTTCTATCACTGATCCCGTGATCTAACACCCAGATCAGATAGCGCTTTGATGACGGCCCATGGTTCAACATTGTTAAAGGTACCCTCAATGTCGAGAAAGGCGACTAGAGTATATTCCTTGCGTTCTAATGACCTTTCTGCCTTACTGACCAGTGAGTGGAGTGCTGTTTCCACCGATTTGCCTTTGTTGTAGGCATGTTGGTTGTCCAACAGCCTTCCTGAGATGCAGCTGTACCGAATGTGTGCGTCTAAAATCTTCTCTAGAGTTTTTAATAGAAAAGGAGTACGACTGATAGGCCTCAAGTCATTTGCATACGTGTGGGAGCTTTCGCCTGCCTTGGGTATGAGAATTCGCGCGGCATTTATACTAAAATACGAATTAAAAATATATTTGAGAAAATCCGAACACTAGTAGTGAGGTGGGGTCTATAGGATGTCTTTCATGTTCAAATGCCCAAGAGAAACTGACTGGTAAAGTGACCCACAGTGGGATCATGTCGAGACAGGAAAAGTTAGGAGGGGATAAGTTGTTGGCATGAGAGGAATGGGATTCATAGATATTTAAAGAGCTCCTGGGGTCTCCTAGACCCCATCTCACCCGTTAAAGGTTAATCAGGTAGGTACCAACTTATACTGATCCGAGGTCACATTACAAGGCCAATAACTTCGGTCAATAATCTGACCTCCGGGGCTTACCACCGCAACAGTATATATCGCGAGTGGGCAAGTCCCCCAACAGACATTCCTGCGTTTGAATCAATAAAGGCTAATCCAGTCTTCCATAAAGCTCAGGATTCCGTGCAACGAAGATTTCTTTACGGGCCTGACGTCGCGCTCTATAAGCCCAAACGCATCTCATAGTACAGTTGAGTGGTTTCATCGAATTGTCATTTCCTGATTATGCCTTTTTTTCGAATCGAAGTAAAATGAGCCTTGGAGAATTCTTCATGGGCAATCTTAGTGGGTAAACGAACATCAGTATGGTTCGCCTTAGTTGCATCGTTAGAAGCTCCAGTTAGTGCTAGTATAGCGTGGAAACTGGTCAGATAAACCTAATCTAAGTGGCTGCGATTGGGGCCTAATACCTACATTTGTATACATTTTGCTTTGTTTTGCCTTTAGACGCCTCAGTCTTACAACGAGGAAATCATTGCTACAAAATGAAGGGATCATGAATCCGCTGTCGCTAATTCCTTTCGAGCTAGCAAAAAAAACATCCTCACACAGCTACGGAGCGTATTTGAAAAAGAAAGACTAATAAATGTCAGCGTAATTCAATGGCGATTAAGGCGGTAGTCAAATAGATAACATTTAACAGATGTACAGTCTTGAATAGCCATCTTTTCCCCGCTTTCTCATCTATAGTATTCAGAGACATCCCATTTGAGGACTACCTAATCTCTTGCATATCCAAAACGAAGAAACTTTTTTACCATTTACAGTTAGGGAATCACCATCGAAAATCACATTTTACATCCATAATACCGCACGTGTGCATGTATGTATGTATCTGCTCCAGCCCACACATCCACGCCCTCCCCATACGGTCAGGTAAGCCCCGAACAGAAAAAGATTTACAAGCACGAAAATTTGCATACGCATCTACGAGTACAACAACTCTGAAAAATCGGGATCGATTTCACTTTATTTAAAAAAAAAAACAAAAACCACAAACCAGTTCCACGCATCTCATCTCATCGCATCACATCCGAAAATGGGCTCAGCAACCGCAAGCTACTGCCACTGCCGCCACTATCTACTACTACGGAAGTTCAATGGCTCTACCCGATGCCTGGGGTCTGCTACCTAAAGCTAAATACTTACCAAACAGCTTTGTTGTATCGTTATGGTACTGTCTGATGTTCTGCCTGTATAATGCAGTTCGACAGAACCACAAGAGATGCAAGCCAGGCCAGGCCAGGCCAGATCGCCTTTCTTTACTTCTTTGCTTGTTTTTTGTTTCTTTTTTTATTTTTATTTTTTTATCTTTGCCTTAAATCGTTTTTCCTTGTTCAGTCGAAAGTTGATCCAGGTCAAGCAAATGCGTGCGTTCGCAATGATTTTCTACATTTTGTACGCACCACGTTTGTATGCACACACGCTCATCGTCACCCGGTCACTGGCCTCTATAACAGCGCATCGTACACACCTGGACCGACAGAGGAGATCTTACTCGGTAATGTATCGTAATCAAGCTATAGTACGGGTACAACAATAGGCATAGCCACCTAGCGATTGGATATGTACGTCACGAACACCGTACACGTAACCAAATCAAAATTCTGTATCTGAATGTAAGTAACTATGTACATGCACACATACATACATATGTATGTATAAGTTTTCGATCATTTCGCGTGATTTATGCACGTCTTGCTCGTTGTGTGACCATCCCGTCCATCTTCATCAGTGGCCGGTCTGGTGGCCTTTCAATAAATTCTAAAACGCTGACAGTATGTCGAAAATAAATCAACGGTATTAGATCGATGAGCGAGCATAGTAGCATGGTAGCTGCTTGTGTTCTCTGATTGTTGAACGATGGACTTGGAATTGCAAATAGTTTCCTGGTTCGGTCGTGTGTAAGCGGCTCGAGAACATGCGTATGGAGAATTGCAGATGAATCGATTGAATTGAGGCTCGATACCGCTTTTGGTTGTTGATTATGCCAAGCAGGAAGCTCTGATGATCTCAAAAAATCCTTCCAACCGTGAGCGAACAAACAGAAATGCGTGTTCACTGCACGTGGCTTTCTTCACAGAGGGAGGCAAAATTACCTGACTAATTGATGCCTCTCCCAGGATTTGACATACCTATAAGTCATAAGTCGTAAATCGTAAGTCGCTTTTGTAACCCGCCCATGGGAATTGTATGTAACTACCCATAAATGTATAATTTTTCTCCTTCGGTAAGATGTTGATAACACATAATTGACCCGAAATTGGCTTCTCTAATTGAAGGTTACCTGATTGAAATTGGGATGGAATGAACGCCATGCTACAATGCTTCGACCTCTGTGTTGGGTTCATTCATGTAGACCATCCCGACCACTTAAATAAAGGTGCAATTATCCGCCGAGGATCAAATGACATATACCGAAATTACGAATTACAAAACAGTCTACGATGGTTCGTTCGTTGGTATGTATATGTATTAGTCGACGGTAATCGTCCTGTGTGACGGCTAATCAGTCAACGATAATTGTACGTGCGTGTGCTAACAACACGAACCGATGACGACAAATATAATACAAAAGAGAAACTAAGCGGAAAATAATATTGCAAGGGACTGTCAAAGGATAAAATTGACCAACAACGGGTGGTCATTGCTGAATCACGTAAGTGACCAACATTTTCCTCAGATCCACCACTCTTTCCAAACACCTTTCTACCCTTTTATCCAAGAAAATTAACCTCGTCTAAAGGCGGCGGGTGTGGAGAATTATATTATTCCTTTACCTTTCTTTTGTTGGTTTCAGTTTTCCCAAGGGATTGGGATTGGAAGTAAACACGAATTTTAATTACCCAAGTCTAAGTTAGACACCGCCAGAGGTCGATGGAGGAGAGTTAGCCTTTGAGCGCAAACAAAGATTGCGTGCGGAACAGAACCTCTAGTTGGACATTCGAGTCCGGTTTCTTTTAACTTTTTGTTTCTTTTTCATTAAGCTTCAGGTTTTCCCATGTTTACCGGTATTGGGGCTTTAGCAGTAGGTCTTATAGGCCAATTTCACTTGGGTATGCCTGTGAGGGCAATTAATTGGAGTCCGTCGTTGCTGTTTTCTCGTTTCTCGCTTCTTGTGTCTCGTGTTTTGGCAAATGATTTTTAATTTGTCCAAATTTTCTTTTTTTTGTTGTTAAATGGGTGTAGTCACACAGAAATGAATGATGATAGATGGAAATTGATAAGACGAAAGAACATGAACAACTCGAAAAAGAAAAAACGATATATCGAGGATTAGGCGGCAAATAATGTTGCGGACGTTTGTGCTTCATGTTCGTGATAGTTCCACTGATGGTTTGCTATTTTTATTAACATCTTCTCCTGCCTCACACTCATTGATCATCATTTGTCTGTGGAGACGGAACTTGAAGGGAAGCATCAGCACGCTAGCTATCGGCAAATGCGTGGGCTCCGAATTGTTATTATCTTTTTTCTCGAATTTTTTGGATCCATTTTGTTTTTTTGTAGAGGGTTAGAGGTTGGCTATGGGCGAACTTCCAACACGTTCGTGTGTACACATACAAGTGGTCATAGGCATAGATATGATGGGTATTGATGGGATGTCAAAAATGGCTGACTGCGCGCTGTAGAGGCTTTCTGGCGATTGTTGCTGGGGCTATTTGTTTGCCGAGAGATTTTGGTAATGATTTCGTCGGACATACGATTAAATAAATATTATGTCAGCTTTTCGACAAAGTAGCGAAATGAATTACTGAGGTCATTGTTGGGTCACACACGCGAGTGATTCCTCATAGTAAGGGAAATTTTTAGTATAATTAATTGTTATTAGATCCACCAAAGGTAGATAGTATATAACTGCCGTAGCGCTCATCGTATTTTGATAAATATACGATTGCCACTGTTCTTTTAGTTTACTTTGAAAGTAAATGAAGACTGACTACAGAAATGATCCTGTGAAGTATAGTCTTACGTCTATAGTGTCGACTTGGAATTCATTGGTTTTTTCCAGGATCTGCCGAAGTGTGAAGATTTGGTCGATGGTGGCCTTCCCTGGCCTGAATCCGCACTGATAAGGAGCTATCAGCTTATTTACAAGGGGCTTCAGGCGTTCAAACGGAAGAGAAGATTTTGTAAGCGATGTTAAGGAGACTAATTTGTCTGTAGTTGGCGCAATTGAGGGGTCTCCTTTCTTGTGGATCGGGCATACGATGCTGGGACTCCATTCCTCGACCACGCTTTCCTCTGACCATATCTTACAGACGAGCTGGTGCATGTTCCTAACCAGGTCATCCCCAGCTGCCTTGAAGAGCTCAGCAGATAGACCGTCTGCGCCAGCGGCTTTATTCGACTTCAGCTTCCATATGGCAATCTTAACTTCGTCGAGGTCAGGGGGACGGATTTCTCTGCGGTCTTCTTCGATTAGAAATGGATCATTCTGCCTTCTTCTTTCTTCTTTGATGGCGTTACAGCCCATGAAGGACCAGAGCCAAGCTTCTCTAAATTACCCATGTTGTGTGTGACTTATTTTTCACATAGTTGAAAGGGACCTACAGTTTAATGCCGATTCCGAACGGCGTGAGTCGAGAAGCTTTTTCACGGCATGTATACTACGGGGGGTTTTGCCAGTACCCCACCGAGGAGGAACGCTGCGAAATAAACATTCGATGGCGTCGGGGTTATCGGGATCCGAACTTGATCATCGTGCGTCAGAGTCCAACACACTAACCACTTCGCCACGGCGTCCTCATTCATTCTGTCTGATAGCGGTATATTGACTAACATCGCTGTTATACAGTAGGCAGAAGTGGTTTTTCCATATTCTCAGCATCGACTGCGATTCTATTACTAGGTGCCCGTTCTCATCCCTGCAGGCTTCCGTTCGGGCTTTATATCCTTGGCATGCTCCCTTTATCTGTTGATAAAACTTTCGAACGTCACGCCTGCAGTAACACCTCTCAAAATCGTGCGCTTCTCGTAACTTCTTTTTAACTCGTAGAGCTCACGAGCTGCTCTTGTTCTTTTATGCAGCGAGGCCCTATATGCATCCTGATTGGCTGCGTGAATCCTCCTGCACTTGTCATCGAACCAGGTGTTTCTTCGTGGTGGAGTCTTGAAACCCAAAACTTCGGATGCAGAGCTTTTTAGGGCTTGTTTGCAAAGGCTGCACTGCTGTTCTATTGATAGCGAGAAGGATTGAGGTGTATTGGAGAGCTTAAGGAATCGGTAAAAGTAAGAGCGGTTTTCGTGGCGATAGTAGCATTCCGACGTCATAACTTTGTATTCTTACTCTATTCCGCTGCGTTCGTGATATCCGTAAGCGCATATTGGCTACTACAAGATGTTGGTCCCAGTCGATGTTAGCCCCTCGGAAAGTTCGAACATCAAGAATAGTGGAGGAGTGTCTGACGTCGATCGCGATGTGATCTGGTTCGTAGTCGATTGATCAACAGACCGCCAGGTGCTTTTGTGTATATCGAGGTGCGGGAAGCGCGTACTGGCTAGAAGGAGATTTCGCTCCATAGCAAGATCAATCAGCCTGTGTCCGTTATCGGAGGTGGTGTCGTGTAGGGTATGTTTGCCGATGACTCGTTCAAAGATGCTTTCCTTACCCAGCTTAGCATTGAAGTCTAGTAGTACAATTTTGATGTCATAGCTGGGACATTGGGCATACGTTCTGTCTAGCAGATCGTAGAACTCATCTTTGGCGGAGTCATCCTTGTCTTCCGCGGGGACGTGGATGCAGATCAGGCAGATGTTAAAAAATGTGGCCTTGATACGGATTGTTATGAGGCGTTCGAGGCGTGCCGAAAGCTTAGGACTTTTTGCCTTAGTCCACCTCGAACAACAAATCCAAATCCAAACAATCGTTGTGCTCTCTCCCTATAGCAGTTGCCGTAGTAAATATCGCAGTTTTTCATCCGCTTTATACCCGGTCCATTCCATCGCATTTCCTGGATGGCGGTTATGTCCGCTTTATAGCGGTCTAGGGCGTCCGCAAGTTGTTCGGTTGCACGTGGCCTGTTTAGGGACCTAACATTCCACGTACAAAGCCAAAGATCATTGTCCTTTTTTCGTTTTTTGCAAGGGTCGTCAACATAAATCTGGTCCGTTATATCCGAGGCTTGTGTTTGTTTCGGAGTTTGTGGTTTTTTTACGGTTACGGCTTACTAGGCCGTAGCCCAACCGACTAATCCTTTTTTTCGGGGGGCAGGAGGCTCGTCATTCGCCCTTCCCCGTCTGCAATTTCCATAGGAAATCTCCAGATGGCACCATGAGGAGATGGGGATGGGACTTACAGTGCCGGGATGTTCAACTGCGGTGGCTCTTCGCACTTTTTAGCAGGCCAGCATCCGTCGGATAGATGCTACCCCTACGAGGCCTTTGTCAGTCCTTTGCCATCCACATCTTCTATTACTGCGGATTATAGCTGATTAAGATCTGCAATCAAGACAAGCTACAAGCCCTTTTCGTGGTATAAAAAATGTGTTGGTAGATACATATTTTGTTTTCACTTTTTTATTTTAATCCGTAGATATCGGGATGTGTGTGCGATTAACAGAAATGAAGTACCCCATTCGGGCATTCTGCAAAATTAATCACTTGATTAATGCTGTCCTGTGTACTGTTTAAGCTCGATTAAAGTTCCATCTGAACAACACGCGTACGTACTTTTATGCATTTTCCATGACTTATCGCCTCTTTAAGGCCCATCATACTAACCCACGATGGTACCCCATACACGCAACTATCCATGAATGATTCATACTCTTACTCAATTTGCATGTATCGCATTGCGAAATCAATGCAAATGCTACATATCTATGTATATGCATTCAGCCCACTCTCCATTCGAACAATCCACTCTGTCTGTTTACTCTAGCTCAACCGGAAACAGAGTTCCTCTTCAATGCAAAATGGTAACTGAATATTGTTATCATCACTTGGACATGTTATTTCTAATGTGATCCGCTCCAAAAACTTAAAATAGCGGATCAGATAAAAAAAAAAAGATACGAATGAAAAGTGATATAAAACGAAATTGACCATTGTTGCACAAAAGTTGGAGTTGAGTTCGCTATACCTATAGTTTAAAACCCAAATACGGGTACGGAAAGAAACGAATAATGAAAAACTTCATACCACCTCGGCCACGGATCACTGCGGCGAGGCAGCTGTGGCAAGCTCTTCGACCATCATCTAGGAGGGACTGCTGCTGCTGCGTAACTGGTTTTATCGCGTGCAAAGATGAGTCACTAGTTTTCGTTTCTTTATTTAATTACTTATTTATTTTTTGTTGACTAACTGTTGTGAAGTAAAATTAGCATTGCAAAAACCAAAAACACATAAAAAGTTCAAAAATGAAATAAAATTTTAAATGAAACAATGACCGTTTGATTTGAAAGACGTGAACTCACGGTATTGTTTGAATTTGCTTTTATTCGCTTATTTTGATTTTATTTTAATTCCCTCTTCTCGCTTTCTATATTCTGTGTTTGGGTGTTTTTACCTACCTGGATTTACATGATTATTGTTTCGCACCATTTGAATCGGGTTACGCGGTGGACGAGACGAGACAAAAGAGCTAAAAACAGAAACCATGAAACTGGAGTGCATATGCAATAACATTTAATTGCTCACGACCATATTATGTTATAAATAAATGTTATGACGATTTGAGACGACTTTTTGGTGATTTTACTTAATTTATTCTTATATTTAGGGACCAATTTGTTCTCATGTTGTCGTCACTGATATGAATGTCGGATTTACATCCAAATAGCAGTAAAGTGAAGGAAACATTTGTCAAATACCTATACGTAGGCACTCAAGTTAATATTGTAAACAGCTTGGGTCGAGTCGCTTTCGTACACATAAGAGAACTTGCAGGAGAATTAGACGTGGCAATTGGAACGATTTCTATCCACATGCGAGGGATTTGAAATCAGAGAAGCTTGACAAGTGGAGTCCGCACGAATTGAACGAGACTCAAAAAGTCGCCGTTTTGAAGTTGCGCCTTCGCTCATTTTGCGCAACAACAATGATCCTTATCTCGATCGGATTGTAACGTGGGAGGCAAAATAGATCCTGTACGACAATCGGCGTCGCTCAGCACCACCAATGGTTGGATCACCAAAGGAAAATAATGGGGTCTGTTTGATCAATTAAGTGGGAGGGAGCGAGCAAACAGAGCAAAGAAGTTGATCGCGTTTAACATGGCAAACGCCAGCTTCAATCTCCGTCCCTGCTCAATCCAAGTTGACACACAGCCTCCACGTGGCCCCCATTGGATAGCTACCCTGGCACCCGCCAGGTAGTGAAACAATATGTGCAGCAATGTGGCCCTCCATGGTTGGGGGTTGTGCTTAGGGGTAACATCCCTATTACGTAAAAACCTACTTGATCCGAAACGACAACAAGCCTCGGATACGGACGGATACAAAACTGACGACCCCTGCAAACGACTAACAGACTTGAGAGTCTGCACCTGGAATGTGAGGTCCCTTAACAGACCGGGTGCAGGCGATCAATTGGAGCAAGCCCTCAACTGCTATAAGGCAGATATAACCGCACTCCAAGAAGTGCGATGGGATGGACCAGGCAAAAGACGGATTAAAAACTGCGATATCTACACGGGAACTGCTACAAGGAGAACAAACAGCGCCTATTCAGGTGCGGATTCGTTATTTGAGGAAGACTCCGACAAAAGGTCTTAAGCTTCCGAGATATAAGCGAACGCCTCATAACAATCCGCATCAAAGCTAAATTTGGAAACATTAGCTTAGTATGCGCTCACGCCCCAACGGAAGAAAAGGACGATCGACTCAAAGAAGAATTCTACGATCTCCTAGACAGAACATATGCCCAATGCCCTAGCTACGACACAAAAATAGTCCTAGGAGATTTTAATGGAAAGCGTAGCCTCCATAACACCACATCCGACCACGGACTTAGGCTAATCGATTTCCTAGCGGGGCGTAACCTCCTTGTAGCAAGCACGCGATTCCCCCATCTCAACATCCACAAGGGTACCTGGCGACCACCAACCAGATTGATCATATTGCGATCGACGCCAGACACTCCTCCTGTATTCTCGACGTACGAACCTTCCGAGGGGCCAACATCGACTCGGACCACTACCTTGTTGTAGCCAAGGTACGAATGAGGATATCAAGAATGCTTAGGAGTCGAGTAGGACAACGCAAGTTTGACGTTGGAAAGCTACAATAGCAAGAGACTTCCAGAATCTTTGCCGATCGTGTCTCCTCAAAGCTCTCTCAAAATCCGCCCAGAGCAGCACAAACAATAGAGCAGGAATGGGCTCATTGCCAGAGCGCTGTCAGAGATGCTGCCTCAGAGGTGCTGGGTTTCAAACAGCCCCCACCTAGAAGCCCCTGGTTCGATGAACAATGCGAACAAGCCCATGCAGCAAAACAAAAGGCATATAAAGCCATGCTGCAACGACGGACGAGAGCTGCCCGCGAAATCTATGAGCAGATGAGAAGAAAGGAACACACGCTTTTCAGAAGAAAGAAGAGAGAGCACGGAAAGCGTGAGATCGAGGAGATGGAGAGATGCTACCGCAGGAATGACGCCCGTAAGTTTTAAAACAAGGTATAATGAACATACCATGGCTACAAAGCCAGATCGGCGGCCTGCAGGGATGAAAATGGAGAACTGGTAGTAGAGTCGCAGTCGATGCTGAGGATTTGGAAAGACCACTTCTGCAGACTGTATAACGGGGGTGATAGACAAAATACCGCTGTCAGGCAGAACGAGCCATTCGTAATGGATGATGATGTAACAGAATTCCGTCTACCCGACCTAGACGTGGGCACAGGTGGCCTATCTGCTTAGCTTCTTAGGGCGGCTGGAGATGAGCTGGTAAGGTGCATGCACCATGTCATTTGCAAGGTATGGTCAAAGGAAAGCATGCTCGACGAATGGAATCCCAGCATCGTTTGCCCGGTCCATAAGAAAGGAGACCCCTATAACTGCGCCAACTATAGGGGAACAAGTCTCCTTCCCCTATGGAAGGGGACCTTAACCAACTTGGCGTGCGGCGCTGGTAACAGCTAGCCAAAGACCGTGCCAGCTGTGCCAGCTGGAGACACTTATTGGTTGAGGCCCAGGTTCACCACGGACTGTTGCGCCACCGAAGTAAGTAAGTAAGTTTGATCAATTATAGCTTTCAGCATACTGGCGAAACCATCTTCTCCTTCTTCGGCGCTGCAGTTTATGGCGAACCAGGGCCTCCTCTAAAAAAGCTCTCCAACTGGCACGGTCTTTCGCTAGCCGCACGCCTAGTTTTTTGAGGTTCTTTTCCACTTGCCTGCGCCACCCTAAATTTGGTCGTCCTCGACCTCGTCGCCTCTCAGGGATGGATCCAACGATCTTCCGGACCGGATCTATGATTTTCATGCGCTCTATATAACCTAGCCGTGCTACGTTCATGTCGTTGTACAATTCACTATTAAGTATTTTCCTCCATTCCCCATTTATTCAGATCGAGCCGAAAATCGTACGCAGAATTTTCCCCTCAAAACGACAAAGGGCCTCCTCATCCGCTTTCGGTAAGACCCATGTTTCTGCGCCATATAGCAGGACCGGGATGATAAGGGTATATGGTCACCTTGGTTTTTCGAGAGAGGGCTCTGCTTCTTAATTGCCTCCCCTGGCCAAAGAAACAGCGATCGGCAGGAGTTATCCTGCGTTTGATTTCGGCACTGATGTCATTGCTGCATGTCACTGCGGAGCCTAGGTAAATGAAGTCCTTGACTACCTCGAAAATATACTTTACAATCTGCCCGCCCTGGCCAAGACGCCGATGGTTCGTATCCTTTTTTGACGACATTTTGTTGGTGCCCTTCGTATCGATCAGTGAGTTTTACACGATCCTTTCAAGTACGATGTTGAGGAAGTCACACGATAGCGTGTCGCCCTGATCTTTAAAGATCTCGGCCAAGCCGCTTCCGACCCTCATGGAGCAGCGAAAGTTCTCCAATGTCATCCCGCACAATCTGACAAGTTTGTCTGGGAAGTCAAAACTAGACATGGCCTTGTATAGCTCGTCTCTATGTATGCTATCGTATGCGGCCTTAAAGGCGACAAAAAGATGGTGGGTGGTTGGATCTGGAAATCGTTGATTCATTCTCGGACCTGCACCAGTGTGAATACTTGATCGATAGTGGACTTCCCGGGCCTGAAAGCACACTGATATGGACCAATCAGTTTATTAACGAACGATTTTAGCCATTCACACAGGGAAGATCTTATAAGCGATGTTCAGGAGACTCATACCTGTGTAAGTAGCGCAGACAAAGGGGTCCCCTTTTTTGTGGAGCGGGCACATCTCCACATCTGACCATCTCATACAAATAAACTGGTGCATATTCCCAACCAGGTTATCTCCAGCTGCCTTAAAAAGCTCGGCAGGTAGTCCGTCTCCTCCAGCAGCTTATGCAGCATACGCTTAAAAAAAGCATTCCTAACCTCGACCAGGTCGGAGGGGCGGAATTCGCTACTATCATCATCCGTTGTGAATGGGTCATTCTGCCTAACAGCGGGATCTGTTTTGTCATCGCCGTTATACAGTCCGCAGAAGTAGTCTTTCCACGTTCTTAGTACAGACAGTGAATCCACTACTAGGTTTCCATTTTCGCCCCTGCAGGCTTCGGTTCTGGCCTTATATCCCTGGAATGTTTGTTTTATTCGTTGATAAAACCTCCGAACGTCTTTTCTGCGATAGCATCTCTCCATCTCTTCCAACGCGAGCTTCTCATGTCCTATTTTTTTTTTTTGTTTGAGAAGCTTATGCTCCTCCCTCCTCTTCTGCTCATAATGCTCGCGAGCAGCTCTCGTCCTTCTGTGCAGCGCCTTTTGATAGGCTTGCTGCTTGGCTACATGTGTCCTCCTACACTCGTCTTCAAACCATGGGTTTCTTGTTGGTGGCGTTTTGAAACCCAGTCCTCAGAAGCAGCACTGGACTGTTTGACAACGAGTCCATTGGTGTTGTACGGCCTGAGCAGGTGTTGGATGGTTTTCCAAGAGCTTGAGGGAGACGAGATTGGCATAAGCTCTGGCGATCACTTGCGATTGTAGCATTGCGACGTTGTGTGCCGTTGAACTTACTCGATTTTCCTGGGCAAGTATATTCGTAGTCGCAACCTGACTGCCACAAGATAGTAGTTGGAGCCGATGTTCGCTCTTCTGAAAGTTCGTACATCCAGAATATCGGATGCTTGCCTGCCATCAATCGCAACGTGGTCAATCTGGTTGACAGTTGATTAATCCGTAGATCGCCTAGCGCCCTTGGGGATGATGGGATGTGGAAAACGCGTGCTGGCAACAGAAAATGTCGCCCCGTTGCAAAGTCCATGAGTCTAAAACCATTTTCGGATGTGGTGCTGTGTATTTTGCCCTTGCCAATGACCCTATAAAAAGCGACTTCGATGCCTAGTTTCGCGTTAAAGTCTCCGAATACAATATTAACATCGTAATTCTGATTAATTTTCAGAAGAAACCGACTTGGCTCGACTCCCTATGGGTATAATCTGTTTCAGGACAATCACATGAAATCCACTTAATTTAATTCTTGAACCAAAAGCCAAAGAAATTCTTCATCGATCGCATTAAGATCTTAAAGACGGATTTAACTGCATTCAGTTTTTCAGCCCTAACAACACTATCGAATTTTGTTAAGAAAACTTTTCAAAAGTACTCGCAGACTCAGGTTAGAAGCTTTTTCTAGGCAAATACTGCTTCTTCTTCTTCTTTGGTGGCGTTACAGCCCATGAAATACCAGAGAGCCAAGCTTCTCTCAATCACCCATGTTGTGTGTGATTTATTTTTCACACAGGTGAAAGGGACCTACAGTTTAATGCCGATTCTCGAATGCCGAGATCCGAATTGTCACTCGGCGGCTTAAGTCGAGAAGCTTATTCGTGGCAAGTTTACTACGGGGGGTTTTGCCAGTACCCCACCGAGGAGGAACGTCGCGAAATAAACATTCGATGGCGTTGGTGCGCCAGAGTCCAACACACTAACCAGAGCGCCACGGCGCCCACTGCAATCGGCTTATTAAAGAACCTACTATCTTATATACCATACAAGGAACTTGTTACCTTTTAAGCGATTGCAGAAGTCGCCTCCGTTCATACTCGAGGCCGTTAGTTGTACACAAATAATATCCAATATACGTAGCCTACCAATCTAGTGCTCACTTGTCCATTGATTACCGGCCTAAGCTTAAAGTACAAATATTGTGATATTCTCAATTCTTGGAAATACTTTTGCGGCTATCCCTAAAAATGGATTCGAACTTTGGCAACACGACAGTTTCATTTACAACCACCAATAACCTTATAAAAGACTGTATCCAATCAACACTTGAGTTGCTAGACACTCAGGAGCACGATGTGGATATCTTGAGTCGTCTACAGAAGACAAGTGAAGAGAAACGACAACATGCTAGTATAATATAAGACCCAGACAGGTTTTGTCTTACAGCAAGAACCTCTTAAGACTCATTCTTCGACGACGTCCATCCTAAATATGGGTATTTTTAAAATCTATTCGCTTAGTCATTCACAGCGGAGATATCAGCTTAACTCATTTTCCATTAACAAATACCTGATCGCGAGTTCTCCTCTTACGACTAAGCATTTCATCGCAACTCATCGGACAATAATTATACATTAATGCATGTATGTATAATGGCAGCCTTGTAATTACGCCGTTCTACACTTTCTACTCACAATCCCCAGCGCTATTAAGATCCCTTTATAAATCATGCCCAGCCGACTGGCATTTCACAATTTCTATCCCCTTGAACTAGATCGTCTATAATTTACTCATTTTCTCCGTACGGATGCTCTTACCTCTTGTTCGCCTCTACCATATCGTAATTATCAATCAACCACAACGACTATCTATAGCCATAGGTACCTGTTTTTCAAGTTGCAACTCGGAGCCTATTTAAGATAATGACCCTACGATGAATTATAGATATCAGTTAAGCCTAAACCGGACAGTCGATAGATACGCTCTATCGAATCAGGCGATTTAATCGTGCATTTCCGGACTAAAGTCACCTAGCTGGGTGTGTTTTATAATGTACGCACCTTTCAGCACACACCTAAATGAAAGGACATCATGGTGGCGAGCCCCTCTGCGGATATACTGCGTACGTCAGAGTTTCCGAAAAACAACTCCAAGGTCGGTGCTTCTATCTGGGCATAGAAAATACTTATCTACAATTGTGTACGTAGCTAGCGATCTGGCATAAAGTATCGCGTCTTCGACAGCAGATTTCCATATTTTTTTCTTTGCAAAATAGAAATATGTAATTCGACGAAAACGAAGATGAACAACCGAATCGCAAAGGAACAAAAAAAAAAAAAAAAAAAAAAAATCAAATACGAAAAGAGCAGCAAATTCGTAAACAACAATCGAATATGGTGTGGCCGCGTGCTGTAGATGGATTCGTGGCTCGTGGAGAAAAACAACTCAACGGAAATTCACCAAAAAACTGCTGTACTAGCCCGGGCCATACAAGCAGGCTGTACAGTACATAGTCAATGTGATAAAGGAGTGACGTGCGATTAGATTTGGATGAGGTACTTCATTGTGCCGGACTATGAGTCTGCGTGGAGTCACCGACTGTCCAAGTCGCGCTAGTATAGTCAATCGAGTGCTACTAGTCAATCCGAGTGTGCCGGTGTGTGTGTATACTTTTCCTTCTTCTGTCGTTTCCAATTTATTTTCTATTGTGTTGGTTGTATGAGTGTAACGATTCATCCGCACCGGTGAGTAGTTCAAGACCGAATTGTCACTTGTCACTTGTCACCCCATGTCACATATTCATTTCTCTTACCGTCGCCACCCTTATTCAGCAAGTTTGACCATCCTGTATACACCCACATATGCACGCATGAACAACAATCGTGCGTGCAGAATATGTAGATAGTTTCTCAGAAGGTGCGTACCCACCACCACGTCACTGAGCCTGTCCGATACGATTAAGATTGTCGGACAATGTGATATCCAGCCGAGCATGAACTCCAACTGCTCAATGATACTCTCAAAAAAACTGGAACTCAAAGTTGTAGGTATGCCATTAACATCCATCCCCCCTTCAGGATTTGCTATTCTTGTTAAATTTTCACGGATAATTGCCAAGCAGATATGTGTCTCAGAATGTATCCCAGGTTATAAGAGACGACAAATTCCCAACGTCAAAGTTCCAATGTAGGGAAATGACAAATAAATTGCATTCACACGGGGACTGACATACAAAGATGATGATGACAATGAACGCGTACAAGCGTACCGAAGGGGAAATGAATTTATTAAGTCCGTTTAAATGGATATGAAACGAGAGAGAGAGGGCGTGATAAGGTAGAATGCACCCTAAGTTAGAGTAGACGTATTAACGAACAAGAAACTGAAGACTTTCCGGTCAGTTAATTTCATCTAGGTCGTGAGATAACCGGTGGATATATGGTATAGCTCTGTTTTTTAATAATGTAAATTTTCCATCAGAGATAATTTACCCCGAATGGAATGCGAGGGAACAAGCGAGAGGTTTCGGGAATTTATATGCGAGGAAACATAGTTTCCCAATCGCACCATCATTCAATACAATACCCTGTAACCTAACTCATGGCACGATTGCCATTTAAAGTTAAAAAGAGAAAACTTTAACCTTTTTTTGCGCAACGCCATATCACTGAAGAGATACCATTTCCAAAGAACTGTAAAATAAATTACCATCACCTCCAGAAAGCAAGATGATCGCCCATCTAACCATTCATTACTGTTTACTGTTAAGCGAAAACCAGAAGCTATTCTCTAATTTCAACTCGAGTCGACTCGACTCGACTCTTGCGAAGCGACATGACTGCCATTAGTTTACTCACAATTTCGTTTGGCATCGAGTCAATCTACGGTTCCGATCTTTAAATGTGAAAATCTTTCCGGGGCCCTACTGCTTACTGTTTGCAGCGTTAAAACCGAGTGGTAATAATCATTTATTATCTCGCATGCGAAGCACACCATCGAAATGTGACCAAGATCCTGCATTGTGAGACATGACTCCGTGCTACTGTGTGTTTTAGGCACGTATTCCCGACTCTTTGGCTTTATTGATCGCTAATGATCTGTTATAGAAGTTGATCTTTACGAAAGGGTAATGGGAGTAAGTGTGTAGAATACAAGCGATTTTGTCCTGTGCCACGGAAAAAGTTCCAATTATCGGCTGAGGTATAATTTCAGCAGATGAATTCAATAGGCTGTAGATAAACCGCCGAAAGCATTGCATTCTTCTTCTTCTTGTTCTTCGTAGCGCTACAGACCGGGGTGGTCTTGGGCATTAACCAGCAAGCGGCTCCAGCCAGCATCTCTTGCCAGCCGCCTCCAGTCACGCACACCAAGTTGGTTGAGGTCCTTCTCCACCATTGTGTGTGCCATTTGGGTGAAGGGCGTAATCTGTTGAATTGTCCCAATGACTCGGATTTGAAGATTCTTCGGGCCAGAGCTATGTTGTTCATATGCTCTCCTCACCACCCAGCATAATATTCCCTCGATTCACTCTCCTTTCTCATCTACCTCTATTATCCCACCTTCACCTTCAGCTTCCTCCTCCAAAATGTCCGCCTCCCTACCTTGGATCCCCTCCTCCCTCCTTCCCTTAAACTCACCTCTAAGCTAGTAGAGAAAACCTCTTCGTCTAATGATCTGGATGGCCGCTAATGTCCAAACTGCGCGAACATCGTCTTTATGAAAATATTCGCCTGTTCCTAGCTTAGCTTCACGATAAGCAGAGTTCCGTCTGCATTGACGGTATAACAAAGACCAATGTTATGACTATCCACTAACTATCTAACGCTTCCTTATGATATCTTGGCCTTAACTGAAACCAACCTCAACCCTAGCATTCTCGAGTCCGAACTCTTTTCCTCCGACTTAGATGTACCGGGTGTCCTTTTGTCCATCCATAGCCGCCTCACCTTTTGAACTTTCCTGCGCCAAGATAACAGTCACCAAATATTTTATCTATATCCTTTGCTGTTGCATCCTCTCCTCCCAACCTGCCAAGTCTACCAGCTAGCTGTTGATACAATAGACTCTCTTTTCTCAGAGGCCGATCCAAGTGATGACTTTACCGTCAGATGGCGATTGTTTTCTTGTCCCTATTAATGTTTTCTCTGACAAGGAAACTCTTTTCACTGACCGTCCTGTAGAGTCTAACTTATTTGAAATCAGGAGTGTCACCAACAATCTTGGAAGACAACTAGACCTTACATTTTCTCCTGATGCCTACAACTCCGTTGTTACCGAATGCAAACATCTGCTATCCACTCTGGACCAATATCATCCTCCCTTATCCCTTAAGTTCTCCTATAAACTAAACCAAACTTCCTCCACTTATGATCACTTTTTCTTTTTCAACTTAAGAAAGGCCTCACTTATCAAATCAGTTAACGACATAGTTAGTTCCTTACGTTCCTCCGAAAAACTGTTTCTCAACACCTCCCTGGTATAACAAGGAACTGCGAACTCTCCGTAATATGAGAAATAAACTTTGGAAGAAGTTTTTAACGTCAAATCCCCCCTCTGATTATGCGAAGTAACAACAAGTCTTCCAACGTTTCTCTATCCTATGTGACTCCCTCATCAACCTCAAAAAAAAAAAAAAATAAATAAATCTGACGGGATCCCTTCCACTCTCAAATGGAACAATACTACCTCCGGTGACCTTCTTTAGCCTATCATTTAACGACTAAAGTCATAAGCCCGGCCCTCTATTTTTCAGCTATATGAATAACTGCACTCAGACATCGCTCTCTGTAATTGATATTAATGAGGATTTGGTTCACCACAAGTTAAACCATCTTAAAGACGACTTCTGACCGGGTCGCGACAGTCACCCAGCCATACTCCTCAAGAAATGTATCGTTTCCCTCTGCAAACTTCTTTCTAGTCTCTTTCGCCTTTCACTTCGTCAAGCTTCCTTTCCAACCATTTACAACAATTCTTACATCTTCCCTACATACAAAAAGGGCTCAGACCGATTGCTCAATTGTCCGCTATCCCTAAGCTCTTCGAGTCCGTCGTGCATGACTTGATGTTCCTCCACTGCAAATCCATCTGCTCCACCCGGCAGCATGGTAGGTCCACCACAACCAACCCTACCGAATTCGCCTGCGAAATACTTCTAACTCTGGAGCAAGGCAACTAGGTAGATGTTATCACTACCGACTTCAGTAAAGCATTCGATAAATTAAGCCATCTATTAATTTACTTTAAATTTGAGGCTTTAGGCTTCCCGCCCCAAATCATCGCATGGCTTAAATCGCACCTTGATAATCGCCAATATAGAGTATTTTTTTAGAGGCTCAATCTCTGACCCCATCATTGTCTCTTCCGGTGTTCCGCAAGGTAGTGATCTCGGCCCTTTAATATTTGTCCTCGCTGTTAACCATGTCGACCTTATATTAAAATATTCTCATTTGTCAATATACGCAGACGACATCAAAATCAGCAGGACAATTTCAACTTCGGCAGATAGCTCGCACTCCAAGCCGACCTTAATTCCTTCGGTAATTGATGTGATAACAACTTCCTGGAGCTCAGCATCGATAAACGCCAATTAGTTACGTTCTCTGGGAAGCGCTTTCCCTCTGCTAAAAGAACTTACTATCAACCTAACGAGCCTGTACCCCATGTCTCCTTCAGCCATTCTGCACGAATTGAAGCTGTGCAACGTAGATTTCTGGGTTTTGCCTTAAGGGGTCTCCCATAGTCTGACCGAACTGTATTACCACCCCGCGAAGACCGACTGTGCAATTGATCGGCCTACAAATCCTGAAAGCATGCCGTGAGGTAGCTGACATTCTCTTCGTTTACCAGCTTATAGCCGGATTTATCGATTCTTCTGCCCTCCTTGGAATGATTTCGCTCAATACTAACCCTCGTCGCCTGAGATCTACTCCACTTTTTCAACTCCTCCTCATAGCACCAACTATGCCCACAACGAACCAATATGTAGAATGTTACGTTTAGTTTACCATTCTCAGATATCGTCCAATTAAAATCCACACTCCACACTCTATTACACGCCTGAATGTGCATCCCTTCGTCGCGCTACCCTGTTCTCCCCTAGGTTACTTACTTACTTCGGTGGAGCTACAGTTAGTGGTGAACCTGGGCCTCAATCAACAAGCGTTTCCAGCTGGCACGGTCTTTGGCCAGCTGTTTCCAGCCCCGCGCGCCCAGTTTGTTAAGGTCCCCTTCCACCTGCGTGCGCCACCGTAGATGCAGACGTCCTGTGCCGCGCCTTCCTTCCGGGGTGGATTCGAAGACTTTTTGGGTCGGAGCTGTATTCTTCATGCGCTCTACATTGCCTAGGCACCCTAGACGCTGTTTCCGTAGACGTCGTACCATGCCGATGTCGCTGTACAACCCGTAGAGTTCCTCGTTAAATCTTATCCTCCATACTCCGTTTGAACAAACGGGACAGTAGATAGTGCGCAGAATTTTTCTCTCGAAACGATCATCCGCTTTTGTTGAGGTCCAAGCCTCTGCACCGTAAAGGAGGACTGGGATGAGGTCTTATATAGTGTCACCTTGGTATTCCGAGAGAGGGCTCTACTCCTCAATTGCCTCTTGAGCCCAAAGAAACAGCGGTTGGGAAGAGTGATTCTGCGTTTTATCTCAGCGCTGGTGTTGTTGTCGGTCATCAGTGAGCCAAGGTAGATGAATTCCTCGACTACTTCAAAGTTATATCTGCCCATGGTGACGTTCTGGCCAATACGTCCGTATTGGTTTTACCCTCATTAACCTTGAAACCCATCTTAGCCGCTTCCACCTCAATGCTTACAAAGGCCTCATTGACGTCTTATTGTGTCCGTCCAATCACGTCAATGTCGTCGGCGTACGCAACCCATTGCGTAGACTTGAAATAAATCGTACGCCAGGGATCTTGCACGATCTTTTCAAGCACGATATTGAAAAAGTTGCATTACAGCGCGTCACCTTGCCTTTTTTTGACATGGAAGATATCAGTAAGTTCGTTACCGACCTTGATTGAGCAGCGAGAATTTTCCATCGTTATCCTACGCAATCTGACGAGTTTGGTAGGGATGCCAAAACTATAGATGGCTCTATATAGCTCGTCCCTATGCACGCTATCATATGCGGCCTTGAAATCGACAAATAGGTAGTGAGTGTCGATCTGCATTCCTTAGGTATTTTCCACGATTTGCCGCAGTGTGAAAATTTGGTCTATCGTGGACTTTCCTGGCCTGAAACAAGGACCTATCAGGGTGTTGACGAACGATTTCAACCGTTCACACAAAACAGCAGAAGGGATTTTGTATGCGATGTTAAGGAGACTCATCCCTCTGTAATTGGTGCTGTCAAAGCGGGTCTCCTTTTTTAGGGATGGGGCAAACGACGATAAGATTCCTCCGATCATATCCTACAGATGAGCTGGTGCATGCGCCCTGCCAGCTCATCCCCAGCTACCTTAAACAGTTCCCCAGACAGTCCGTCCACTCCTGCAGCTCTGTTTGACTTCAACCCTGATATTGCTATAGGTATCTTGATCTCGTCAAAAGTCGCAAAAACGAAATTTTTGTCTACCATCGTCCAAGTTGAGTGGAACATTCTGCCTGACAGCGGTATTTGAGTATTCCTCGCGGTTTAACAGTCTGCAGAAATTGTTCCTCCAGATTCTCAGTATCGCCTGCGACTCTACTACAAGTTTTCAATTCTCCCGGCTTCGGTCCGGAGTTTGTATCCACTGGGTAGCTGTTTACATTTTGGTAAAACTTCCGGACTTCATTTGACACCTCTCCATCTTCTCGACCGCGCGCTTCTCATGCTTCTACTTTTTCTTTTTGAGAAGCCGTTCCTCATCTCTCCTTTTCTGTTCGTGGAACTAACGAACAGCTCTTGTCTTTCGATGCAGCATTGTAGGCGTCTTGCTTATTTGAATGGGCCTGCCTGCACTCGTTGTCAAATCACAGGTTTATCCCGGGTGTCGTAAAACTCAGCACACCAGTGGCAGCTTCTTTAATAGCTTTTGGACAACGCTTCCATTCTTCTTCTACCGCTAGTGCAGACGGCGTCGAACTTTCAGAGAGTTTTTCGGAGACTCGGTAGGCAAAGTTCCTAGCGGTCGGATGCGATTGTAGCTTTCCGACGTTAAACCTTGGTGTTCTTTTTTATGAGATCCGTGTTCTTATATTGGCCACAACAAAGAAAAGATCCGAGTCGATGCTGGCTCCTCAGAAGGTTCGGACATCAAGAATACTGAAGGATTGTCCGATGTCGATCGCAATGTGATCAATCTGGTTGACGGTTGATTGTTGACCGCCTGGTCTGCCTTGAACAACAAATCCACATGCAAACAATGTTGGCATTAATCGATTAATTTTTTAATCAACTACTTAATTTGATTAATTTTAATCAGATTAAATTAATCATGATTGAAATAATCGTGATTAAAAAAGTAGTCTTAATCATGATTATTGGAGTTAATCATTAATCAATATTCATTAATTGATTAACTTGATTATGATTATTTCTTGAAACATATGTACTTACTTACTTACTTATCAGGCCTGCGATCCATGGAGGATCTGAGCCTGAGCTATAGCTACCTTCTATCCTTGATGGTCCCGGGCACGCTGCTTCCAGTTGTCAAGACCAAGATGTCTTACATCCGCGATTACTTGGTCTTTATACCGGAGGCCCAGTCTTCCTCTTCTTCTCGAACCAGGAGGCTCGGAGTCGAAGACCTTCTTAGCTGGAGCGTTGTTGTCCATGCGCTCGATGTGGCCGAGCCAGTGTAGTCGACGGATCCTTGCCTTCCGGACTACATCCACATCCTGGTACAGCTCGTAGAGTTCGCGGTTGTGTCTTCTTCTCCATTCACCTTCCTCACAGACAGGACCAAATATCCGGCGCAGAATTTTTCTTTCGAAAGAACCCAAAATCAGCTCCGCTGTCCTGCTTATCGTCCAGCTTTCGGCTCCGTACAGCAAGACTGGCAGAATGAGCGTTTTGTAAAGCATGACTTTGGTCTTTCGAGTGAGGAGTTTTGACCCCAGTTGTTTGGACAAGCCGAAGTAGCAGCGGTTGCCAAGGGCGATTCCATACCGGATCTCCACTGTGGTGTCATTTGAGGAATTTGCGTTTGCCCCGAGGTAGACAAACTCCTTAACTACCTCGAAATTGTAGGTGTGAATTGTTATATTTTGTCCCAGGTGGTGAGCGACGGATTGGTTTTTGCTTGACAGCATGTATTTCGTTTTATCCTCAAAAACTCCTTTCGCCTGTTCTTCAATCGCCGTGAATGCTTCCACAATGCCACGGCGAGAACACGCGATGATGTCGATATCATCCGCGTATCCTAGCAGCTAGATGGACTTGTAATAGATAGTGTCTTCCCTGTTGACGCCTGCTCGTTGCACTATCTGCTCAAGCACCAGGTTGAAGAAGTCACATGACAGCGCATCTCCTTGCCGAAATCCGGTGCATGTTTCGAATGGTTCCGAGGTCCTAGAACCGAGTTGCACGGTGCATCGCGTGTTTTTTAGCATGGCGCGACACAACTGGATCAGTTTTACCGGGATCCCGAATTCGGCCATCGCCTCAAACAGTTCTTCACGATGAATCGATCAGCCTTTTAAATCAATCAAATTTAAACTTACATTTAATTTGGACATAGTTAATCTAATAATCAAATTAACGATTAATGATTATGATTAATAATCTTAATCATTTTAAAATTGATTTTGATTAATTAATCTTAATCAACATTTTTGATTACGATTTTAATCATTAATTTTTAATCGTTAATCAGATTAACTTTGGGCCAACGCTGCATGCAAATAAGCGCTGCCTTCCCCCTCTGTAGCAATAGCCTTAATAGAGGTCGCAGTTTTCATCCTCTTTTCGCCCGGCCCATTCCGGACCTCCGCACATGGTCTGTTAAGAGACCTCACATTCTACGTGCAGAGCCGAAATTCGCTGTCCTTTTTTCGTTTGCTGGTGTTGTCAACAGTAAATCCGTTCTTATCCGAGGCTTGTGGTTGCTTCTGATCCGTAAAGCATTGCATTCATTACCAATAAAGTGTGAAATTAAACTTCGTGATGGATATAGAAGAGCCTGTAGTATTTACATAAATACATACTTAATCTCACGAGCCTAATTGATAAACTCAACATCCTTCCGCGTACTGACTATCCCTCAACACTGCTCGAATTATTTAATTTCATTACAATCTATACAGACCTTATTGAAGTCCTTAAGAAAAGTAGTCATCCTTGCTGTAATGACCTTAACATCCAGCAAAAAAAGCAAAACAACGACACAAAATATGTTTTTACTATCATGTGCCAATAACCCCCCCGAAAGTATGCCTCATTAAATGCCGATCCTTATGTCCTTGTTTCATTTTTTGTCCTTCAACCAAGGAGCGCGTAAGAATATCAACTTATTTCCAACAAGCATGCGAGCATTTAAAAAAAAAGATGATGTTCGAAATCAATTTCAAGATATATTTTAGGTAAGTCCTTGTGTATCCTTGGGGGTGTATATGTATGTTTGTCCGTAAGTTAAATAATTCAATTTAATGGGCATGAAGGGGAAGTGGAAGCGTTTATCATAACTGCGTTTTCGAAATAGAAATGTTCATCTCTTGTGTTCGTAGGGGTTGGTAAGGATACTCATGTGATTTTGGTGCCAAAATCCACGTGAATAGAGATGCTGTTTCAATTGAATTGCCATTTACTTTGATGATATGCTGATGAGATTTTGCTCCTTACTTGACATGTAAACAAACATGAGGTGGTGGTTTAAACATTTGGCCAATATCCCACATTTACCTCTTGGTCCTAAAGTCACATTTTCAGACGACTACGGAAATTGGCTTTAAGATCGTAAATCATTTCTAGGACACAACTGGAGGTGTGTATAATGGGTGGATGTAAGGACCTAAAACCTACGACTTAAGACCTTTGGTATTTTTCGTTGTTCCTTTTTCGTTTCTTTTCTCCTTTTTTTCGGTAGAATAAAGTTTAACAAACTACAACGGCACACGGAAGTTGTTGGGAGCAGTCGTCAGTCAAGGTGGGATAGTGCTGATGGGGTTTTGGTAAAACTTCGAATATTGTTAAGAGCCAGCGTGAAAAGTTGTCAAGAATTCGTTTTTTTGTTTTCTTCTTCATTCTTTCGTCAGAGTAAAGTTTTCTTTTATTTTCTTTGTGTACGCAAAAACCTTCCTGTAGCAAGACCAGAAGGACCACCACTAGGAGTTGGTTTGGTATTAACATCAGTACCACTAAACCAACGTCGTCGCTGCTGGTTGATGGTCGGTCGGTCGTTGTTGGCTAGCAACTACCAAACTGCTTTTGATTTGACCTTTCTTACTTCTTTCTTGTTTTTTTTTTTTTTTTTTTTTTTTCTACTCTACCTCTGTTACGCCTTCGTTTTGGTTTGCCTTCGAAAGGCACTTTGCACTAGTAAGAAGGACTCGGTTTTCGAGAAAGGACGGATAAAGGAAAACTTTGTTGTAAGAAACCCGAACTGACTTCTTTTTCGACTCGACTGTCGTCGTGTTCGTTTTGTACATTGTGGCTAAAGCTATTTTCGTTGTGTATTGGAAATGAGATGAGATTCATTTCTGCAGAACCACACTGCTATTCTGTTGCTGTTTGTAATGGATAAAGGACAAAGGCATCGTTGGGGAAATCGATTGCATACACTTAATACAAAGTGCTTTCTTAAGTAATTGAGGGAGGGATTGCGGACTGGAGCGAATGTAATCGGCTAATGCCCGCAATTGGCATTATTACTTATCGAAACTTTATTTGCATTTGCATCCGAACCAAATACCCATAGTGGTTATTGGTATTTGGTTTTAGAATTTTATTACGAATGGTAAAATGGTTTTACTTTCACCAAGCTCAAGAACCTCTACAGTTTAGAGTTTCTCCAATCGTAAAGTTCAAGACGTCGAGGGCACCTCATTAAGTCAACCTTCGGCTTCAAGTGAGATTTCACCCAGTGTGTCGGATTTGTACGGGTATACATATGTATGTTACGCATACGCCCCAGTACTTGCAACAACTTCTCTATCTTTATCTCTATTGAAACGGCTTTCTGAAGTATTATAACCTATCGTGGCACACGGTTCCGATCTAGCTGTATGGTGGTGTATATGAGCATGATTCATTGACTTGATAGACCAGAACCAACCGGCAAATAGAATAAAACAAAAAAGCAAACAACAGCACACACACGCATCAAATAAGCGAATAACAACTGCAACTCGTCGATGGAGGTGGCCTCGTTCCTTGCGGGCGGTTATCGACTTTTTCACCTGATTACTGTGTTTGACTGACTGCACTTTGTTGTTTCGCTTAGCGCTCCGCTCATTACCTTGATCGATGGAATCGATTGATTTACCCGTCGACTCTTGTTTGTTTCTCGTACTTGTCGCTGTTGTTGTTGTTTTCCTTTTTTCGTTTTTCTATTCGAGTATTTGCTTGGCAGGGCAAAGCTGTGCACATAGACATAGATAAATGTTCCATTAGATCGCCGTAACCGTCAGAACGCCGCCGGCCGCCCGCCCCGATGTTACCCAGTCAGTCGACCGCTCTTACCTACGTGTATCAACGATATCGGCCGCAATAACATCGGATGATGGCTATTGGGGCGCGTCATTGACGTATTGTTGTGTTGTTTTTTTGCCATTTTGAATATTAAATCAACAAATAAAACTAAAATGAGAAAAGCACAAAATGAAGTAAAATATCTGTATATAGCCAGGGGGATGGCGCTGCATTTACAATGAGTTTACCTGTTGTTGTTGTTGTTGTTGCTATTACCGCTGTTTTGTTTATTTTCAGGGCCTGATTAATGTTAACCGTGTGTTAGAGGCGAGAGTGCGTGCAGCACTGATTCTGTCATTGATTGGATAACAAAACCGATTCGATTAATCTTGTTCAGGTTCTCTGTTTTTTTCTTAGATTTAAAATACTTGTTGTTTAATGGAAAATTAAAATATTGCAGTAGATACTGCTATCTGTTTTTCAAGTAATTTATTTTCAAAAAAAAAATTGCGTAAACAGTTGCTGACGAGACATGTAAATAAATTTAGTAATAATAATGGCATCAGAAGGTCATAACAAATTTGCTTTACTTTAGAAAATGTCCCCAAACTCTGTCCGTTTCGAAGGTCTATATGTCCATTTAGTAAAATGTTTCTGAAGATGGAGAACAACTAAACAGAGTTTACATCAGGTGTTTTAGGGCTTAGGAAAGCATAGCCTCCATAACAACACATCCGAGAAGGGCTTTAGGCAAATCGATTCCCTAACGGGGCGTAACCTCCTTGTAGAAAGCACAGGATTCCCCTATCTCAAAATCCACAAGGGTACCTGGCGGTCTCCTTACCAATCGACCACCAACCAAATTGATCACATGGCGATCGACGCCAGACACTCCTCCAGTATTCTCGACGTACGAACCTTCCCAGGAGCCAACATCGACTCGGACCACTACCTTATTGTAGTCAAGGTACGAAAGAGGATTTCAAGAATCCTTAGCAGTCGAGTTAGCTTGGCGTCGGAAATCTACAATCGCAAGAGACTGCCAGAATCTTTGCGGATCATGTCTCTTTCAAGCTCTCTCAAAATCCGCCCACAGCAGCGCAAACGATAGAGCAGCAATGGGCTCATTGCCAGAGCGCCGTCAGAAACGCTGTCTCAGAGGTGTGCATTTACCATCTCATTTGCAAGGTATGGTCGGAGGAAAGCATGCCCGACAATTGGAATCTCAGCATCGTATGCCCGATCTACAAGAAAGGAGACCCCTCTAATTGCGCCAACTGCAGAGGAATAATTCTCCTTAACATCGCCTACAAAGTCTTCTCTGCCGTTTTGTGTGAACGCCTGAAGTCTCTTATAAATAAGCTGATAGCTCCTTATCAGTGCGGATTCAGGCCAGGGAAGTCCACCATCGACCAAATCTTCACACTACGGCAGATCCTGGAAAAAACCAATGAATTCCAAGTCGACACTCACCACCTATTTGTCGACTTCAAAGCCGCATACGCTATGTCTACCTTTGACATACCTGTTAAACTCGTCAGACTATGCAGGATGACTTTGGAGAATGCTCGCTGCTCCATCCGAATCGGTGAACACCTTTCCGATAGTTTTGATGTCAAAAAAGGATTTGGGCAGGGCGATGCGCTGTCGTGTGAGTGTGATTTCTTCAACATCATATTGGGAATGATTGTGCAAAAGTCACTGGCCAATAAAAGAGGCACAATTTTTTTCAAATCCTCGCAACTCCTTGCATACGCCGACGATATTGTCATGATAGGTAGATTACAACGAAATGTCAATGAGGCGTTTGCGAGTATTGAGATGGAGGCGGCGAAAATTGGTTTGGCGGTAAACGAGGGCAAAACTAAATATATGCTGTCATCAAAAAAGGACGCTCACCACCGACGTCTTGGCCAGAACGTTTGTATTGGCAGATGTAAGTTCGAGTCAGTTAAGGACTTCAGGTTACCTTGGCTCCACAGTGACCTGGAACAACAACATCAGTTCCGAAATCGAACGCAGAATCACTCTTGCAATCGGTGTTTCTTTGGGCCCAGGAGGCAATTGAGTAATAGAGCCGAACGACAAAGTTGACTCTATATAAAACCCTTATCATCCCGGTCCTGTTGTACGACGCAGAAGCATGGACGCTATCAAAAGCGGATGAGGAGGCCCTTGGTCGGTTTGAGAGAAAGATTTTGCGCGTAATTTTCGGGCCTATAAGCGCAGACGGGGGATGGAGGAAAAGATTCAACCACGAACTTTACGAACGTCTACGGATTCAACGCCTAAGATGACTGGGCCATGTGGAGCGAATGGACACCACAGCTCCAGCCCGGGGAGTCTTTGAATCCAGCCCCGAGTGACGAAGAAGCAGAGGACGGCCGCACTTAAGATGGCGCACACAGGTGGCAGAGGATTGCAGCCAACTGGGTGTGCGGCAATGGAAAAGCTAACAAAAGATCGTGCTAGTTGGGGGGCATGTTGGTTGAGGCCCAGGTTCACCCCGAATTGTAGCGCCTGTTAAGAAGAAGAAGAAGATGGCTCCTTCTTGATTTCTAATGAACCATAACATCGATTAGAGCTAAGGTCTTTGTTGGCCATTTACCATCCTGTTGTATTCCGGTGGCACCATTAAAGCCTTAGATAGGATTATACTACTTTGTCCAAAACTTTCGTTAAGCCATTAGTTCAGTTCTATCATGAAGAACCAAGTACTTTCCAGTAAAAAAGAATACAGGATCTAGACACGAGTGGTTTCCATAAGCCCTATTAACGGAAACCTTAAAGTCGAAATACAACTGATGGGCATCGATTTGGCATTCTAGGGTCCTTTCAGGATCTGATATTTAAAAACTAATAACAAATTTCTTCATGGCCAGCAAAGGAATTCATATACATAATCCATAGTAGTACCCATAGCATTGGCAAAATCTTACGATTTCAGTTTCTCGCTAGAAATTTATTCGCTTAGTTAAGCTATGTTACCTTAACCATGGTCAATCTGAGTTAATCAATCAGAAGAGCACTTTGTGCCTTCATAAATTATGTTCTTGTTCCTGCCTGGACTAGAGAAAAGCATTTTTACAATTTTCTCAGAACTGGGATCCCTCCCTGTACCTTTAGTGTCAGTTAACAGCATGTTTTGGTCGCCCTTTTAAAAAGTCACTCAAAGCAATCTCTTAATCAAAATTTGAAAAGAAAAGAAAAAAAAACAAAAACAAATAAACTTGTCCTTCGAATACGCCTGAAACGTGATACATTTCAAAGACGCATAATTCCAGGAATACTTCTCTGCAAGGAATATTTATATATTCGTACCTGCTCCACCCACATACTCCATGAATACCTATCCATCTTCGTCGATCCTCTCCATTCCATTCCACAAATACATACATATATATCGAATCAACAACGAGATTAGCAAAATGAAAAGAATCGAATCTGACTCGTCCTTGCCAGACACGTGCAACTTCATTTGAAAGAACGGAATAAATATTACTGAGTCCTTCGTTCTCAACGGCAATGGGAGAAAGAAAACAGAGAAAAACAATCCAAAACGATTCCTTATCCAAGGATACAGCTCATATCGTTTGAATCGAGTGGGAAAACCAACAACAGGACGAAGTGAAATAAAACGATTGCCAAGTGAAATTGAGGCCGAAGTTGAAACTTTAATTAGGATCTTCCTTCTATTGTTTAGTTAGCCATGGTATGTATGTATATCTAGCTAAAGTGCGTATAGCTTATGGTTGAGAAGCCTCCAGTTGTTGTCATCTTCACCTGCTCACTTGCTGGATCGCCCATGGTGGAAGAGACAACAATGAGGACGATGATAACGATACTGGTTTCTTACCTCACCCAATACCTGATGCTTGTGCTCGCTGAAGCCAATGAAATCCTTATACCGAAAGGATATTTGATACGATTTATTGAAAATTCTTTGTAAGGATGTATGTTTACCTCTGTCTTTCTACCTCAATCGTTATTCATAAACTGATCAAATAAGAATAGTTCCACGTGTCAGTGAAAAAGTGTCTTTAGTTTGGATAGAAACGTGCCCGGCAAGTAAATTGACCAGAAAGAACCTTGCCGTTCCTCGTGTACCTTTCGTTCACCTTCTAGTCTTTGTTAGATGTTCGTCTTTTCGTTTATCTTTCGAATTTACCTTTGAGATGAAAAGATATACATTTTTTAAGCAATAGAAAAATGCTCGTTTCTTGGGAGTGGATGCTGGACGAGTCAGTGCGTGATTTAAATACGATTTCATTCCGAATACCGTCAAAGACGGAAACGAAGAATAGAATTTAATTACTTTGCAACGCCTAAGGATCTTCCTTCGTTTACCTTTTTCCTCTTTTTTTTTTAATCGCTGCTTATGACTCCTTTTACACTGTGCTACTTGCAGAGATGTAGTTCCCTCCTTCCTCAGTGACTTTGGTTTTATTAATCTGATTAACAAAGAGAGAAACTTTACATTTCGCCGCGATGGACAATAGATGGTATGGAGCATATACAGCGAGGGAGTGAAGTATTTCTACCTCGTTTCATTCATTTTTATTGTCTTGAGATGACGGAGGATGAGCAGAATGCGATAATTTCCGGTTCGACTAGTTATTAAAAAAAGATTGAAATAGATACAAAAAAAAAGAAATAAATAAATAAATTCGGATAGATACAGGAACGAAGCCGTTGACAACTTGAACTCGTAGACTCGTAAGTCAAGCCCAACCCTCTGGGTTGTAATTTTCCTTTTCGCCATCCTTCCTTGGTTTTTCCCTCCTTTTAATCGTTCATTGTTTTCGAGTCGCTTTAGCAGGCTTGAATGGCAAAGCCACAGCCGGCGTATAGGCGATTATTTAGTGAGTTGTGAAATCTATTAAATGCCAATTAGCAAGCTATTGCTGTGGCTCCAGCTGCGGCTTTCGGTCGCAACCGAGTCCGTCCGTCCGTACGTCGATTAGCATAGACTGCATGAGTAATCTGATCCAATGATTGCCGGTTGTATAGCGCACTCTTGCTGGCATGGACGTCGTGAAGGAGGCTGACACGATACATATCTTGATGGGGCTGTTGGTGTCTTATCTTGCAGTGTGCAGAAGTGGAAGGAAGCAAACGTATAAAATAATAATAAAATTGTATTACTTGACCTGTAGAACGAGGTGCAGAATAAATTAAATTTTATTACTGAATTTTATTAGTAGCTTCAAGGGAATGAAGGTGTTTCATTCACCTCGTTTATGTAGGAAGAGGTGGTATTGGGCACTTGAGAGATGCTTCTGGTTTTGTGTTTCCTTTGATGGAGGCATGCAGAGGAACGTGATTTGGCGTAATTTCGTCGAAATTTTTTTCGTGCTGTGATTCTATTTTGGAGGACACTTGAAACTTAATTATTGGATGGAAGTTATGACTTGTCACATGCGCGCTGCGGTTGTTGACTTTAATAGACTGACGGGGGAGCTAGTTTCTCAACAAACTCGAGTGGATTCAGGAAGTCACTTTGTTGTGTTAGTGCGTGCTGAAAAAATTATGTTAAATATGACGGTCTCAAAAGTGTCACTAATGAGGTTCCAAACAAAATACGTTGTTATGTATAGGCTAGGTTAGGTTAGGTTAATGTGGTTGGCATAAGCCACACGTAGGCCGAAGTCGGCACATTGTGATACCACATGGACCGTGTTACCCAGATCCGCTACCAGAGAACCAACCGGTGCTTCTGATGAGAAGGGAGCGCCGAGGTAGGTCCTCCTGCGATTCGCAAAAGAGGAGCAGGAGCAGAGGGGGTGATGTATTCATTCCTCTTCCTCCTCGTCCATGCAGCAGAAGTCGTTGGAGGGTAGTCCTAGTCTGGCGGCGTGTTTCCCAATGATGCAGTGACCTGTAATGACACCCACTAGAATACTTAATGTTGCCCTTTTGGTTGCCATTAGGTCCCTGGTTCGTCCTAGGTTTAATTTAGGCCAGAGTTGTTTGGTGATAAAGCCGATATTACTCTCATTCCATTGGAGGTTGATCGCCTCAATGGTTTGGAGTTTTATCATGTGCTTTACCGTACTTATTGGTGTTTCTAGGTACCCGAGGGTAGGTAGGCTGAGTGGGCTAGACCCTAACTTTGCGAGTTCGTCGGCCCCGCAGTTTCCTGGAATATTCCCATGCCCGGGAGCCTACAATATTTTAATGTTCAACTGCTCCGCCATCTCATCTAGCGATAGGCGACAGTTTTTATTTTTTTAGAAACTCGCGCAGGTTCAAGAGTTTTTATGTTCTCTTATGATGTGTTATAAACACACAACCTGAACGGAATGCAGTGATCTGGGTCGTTGATGTTCATTAACTCTCAGGGGTGGTTGTCCTAGGACGAGAGCCGACCAAATTCCACGTTGGTTATAATTCGTTCAAGCACTTTTAATATTGCATACGCAGAGGATGAATTTCAGTTGACCATATACTGTGAGTGTTATGCCTGCAGCAGTACGTCTGGTCACTTTCCATTAATTACTTTTTCTTGGCTATGAAGCTAATTTGAACTATAGACCTTCGGCTCGGAGATCGATGATGTTAACCACTGCCACACGGCCACCGACAGTCAAGAGATGTCTTTGATTTGTGGGTTACCGCTGCCAGGGACTTTATCGCAGATTGGCGGTCCGTGCAAATGATAATATCCTTGGCGGATATTACATTGATCCTGAGCCATGCAAGGGCCTCCGTTATCGCTGTTATTTCTGCCTGATACACATTTCAGTAATTTGGGAGTCTAAAGGATAGGCTGAGGTTAAGCTCCTTGGAGAAGACACCACTGCCTACACCCGACTCCATCTTAGAGCCATCGGTATAGAGGGAGATCGAGTCCTTTGGTATGACTTTCCATTCAGCCCAGTCCTCCCTGGATGGAAAGACAACTTCGAAGTTCCTTGCGAAGACGTTCTGCAGGATGATATAGTCTGTGTCCATGGGTACTTTGAAGTGTTTTAGAATGGTTTTGTTGCCTTTTTGTGATGTGGGCCATTTTATTATGCTCCAAATCCTCAGGGCCGCGCAGGCAGTAATTTGTTTGCTGAAAAGGTTCAATGGTGGAAGGTGTAACAGAATGTTCAGGGCCTCATCGCTCCGCTTATGTATAAGCTGGCCGATCTTTACTTTCCCCAGAAGGCTTGGATTGACTGCCTTGTCCAGAGCAGTCCACCAGACTACGACGCCATACAGGAGGATGGGCCTTATGACCACCGTGTAGAGCCAGTGCATAATGCTTGGTTGGAGACCCCACTTCCTGCGCCAATGCCCTTAAACACTTCAAAGTTATAGCTGTCAACCGTTGTATTTTGTCCCAGGTGGTGAGCGGCGGATTGTTTTTTTCTTGACAGCATGTACTTTCTCTTATCCTCGCTGAATTTAAGACCAACTCGTTTCGCTTGTTCCTATCGCCTCACGCTAAGACCGCGTGATGATGTCAATTTCGTCGGCGTATCCTAGCAGCTTCCCTGTTAACGCTTGCCCCGTCGCACTATCTGCTCCAGCATCAAACAGCGCATCTCCTTGCCAAAATCCGGTGCATGTTTCAAACGGTTAAGAGGTCCTAGAACCGAACTGTATGGTGCATCGCATATTTATTAGCGTGGCGCGACTCAACCGGATCAGTTTTCCTGGGATCCCGAATTCGGCCATGGCATCAAACAATTCTTTGCAATGAATGCTGTCATATAAGGCTTTAAAATCGACAAAGAGATGGTGTGTGTCAATTTGAAGCTCGCTGGTGTTTTCCAGGATTTGTCGAAGTGTGAATATTGGATCTATAGTCGATTTGCCGGGCCGGAAGCCGCACTGGTAACTTTTGTTTTGTAGATCGCACAAGCTCAAGAGTCGTCCGATAGACAGTCTGTGATGTTTACCACCGCATCACGGCCACCTCCACTGTCCTTCACCTTAATGCGGTGCTTTAGAAGTTCACACAGTACGCTGGGCAAGATCTTCTACATATGTATGCGACATTGAGCAGGGATATACCTGCAAGAGGTAGGATCGCCTTGCCTTGCGGATGTGGCAAATAGAGCTGGTGTTCCTGTCATCGGGCATGCATTCATTCTACAGATGATCTGGTACAAGCTTCCTACCAGAAGATCGCCGTCAGCCTTGAAGAGCTCTAATGGCAAGCCATCCGAGCCTACGGCCTTATTATGCTTCAGCTTTTGAACAGCTGTGCCGATATTTTCTATTCTGGTTAGAAGTTGGCATTTCCTCAGTCGCTACCACTCTCCCTTGGTTATGCTCATTTAGCAGTTGCTAAAAATGCTGCTTAAATACACTCACTATTCCCTGCGAGTCGGTGAGAAGATTAACTCCGTGATTTCGAAGAGCCGGCTACCTTTCTTGAAGCCTTCTGCAAGGCTTTTAACTTTCTTAAAAAGGCCCGTATTTTATGTTTGTCCTTAGACTCCTCACTTCAACATCTTCAGATGACTTCATTTATTTCGAGTGGCTTCAATAACCTTCAATGACCTCTGATGATTTTAATTGACTTCAAAAAGATCAGACTGTGAAGCTTTCAAAGAAATAACCGCAATTCAGCAGATGACTTCAATGATGCTCTGGCTTTAGGTGACTTCAAAGATTTCACAGAAAAATTCTAGTGGCTTCAATGATTTCAGATGACTTCAGATATGTTAAAGACTTTAGTCTTAGATATAAGTTTTAGAAGCTGTAACAGCTCTTCGAAGGTTTTTTTGAAGCCAGGTGACTTCGATTACTCAAAGTGGTTTCAATGGTTTTACTTATATACTCGTACGTGACTTGACTTCAAAGAATTTAATTTTACTTCATGAATGCTCACTTAGACAGTTATAAGCTCGCTCCAATAAGTGTAACTACTTCTAAGTAAACACTTTCATCAAAAACATCAAAAAATCCGTCTCATCGTCTATACCCACTCTCATTCCAGCCGTCAAGCCCTCAGACAAAGCCAATCTGCTTGCTGCCCACTTCGCAGTAAATTCGCAGTTGCCTAAATATTTTTTGCCACCGCCTGCTCTGGAGTACGTTAATTGCGTCAAGGGACACATTTACTTCCGCACTCGTACAAGGGTTCCTAAAGAGCTTGACATACAAAAATCCGTTGGTCCAGATGGTATTTCCCCTATAATTCTGAAGAGGTGTTCTTCTATGCTGGCAAAACCACTACGTAAGCTTTTTCATCTTTCCCACTCTTCTGGGCGCTATCCGGGTAGGTGAAAAACAGCATTTGTCCAATCCATTCCCAAAAAAATCCGAATTTTCTTCTCTCTCCAATTACCGACCCATTGCATTAACGCCTCTTCTTTCCAAGGTCACGGAAACGCTGGCAAATCGTGAGCTAATGAAATATCTCGAGTCGCAGAAACTCATCAATCACCGGAAGTATGGTTTCCGCAGCAACAGATCCACTGATGATTTGATGGCATATCTCATCAAGAAGAGGAATCATAGTTCATAGTTGCACTTGATATTTTAAAAGCATTTGACTTGGTCTGGAATGAAGCTGTTTTGTCGAAAATGCGTGCATTCGGGATCGATGACTCCCTTCTTCTATGGATTAGAAGCTACCTTTCGAATCGATCGATTCAAGTTGTCTTGGGCGAATTTAAGCCTGGCACTCACTTTGTAAATGCTAGTGTTCCCCAAGGCTCCGTTTTATCTCCGACATTCTTTCTCATTTTTATAAATGATCTCTTGGCTGTTACTTCTAATCCAATTCAGTCCCTCGCTGACGATAGTAGCCTCAGCTTCTCATCATATTTGTTCACTTCTTTACGACCCTGCAATTCGACTATAGACAGCGGCAGTCACTGCACTTACTGGACCGAATACAATACCGCGCGATAAGAGATCCAGACTCACAAATACATTAGACTCGCTGGATCATTGCAGGAATGTTTCCTGCCTTTCATTGTTTTATCAAAGCTTTCATCATAAGTGTTCTGATGCCATAGCCAATTGCATTCTGCCAAGTCTCCCTCAAGCTCTCTAAAATCCCGATGCAATCTGCAGAAACCATAGAACAGCAATGGAGTCGTTGTCAGAACGCCATTAGAGAGGCCGCCTCAGATGTACTCGGTTTCGAGCAACCACCCTCGAGAAACTCGTGGTTTGATGATGGTGCAGACAGGACCATGTAGAGAAACAGAATGGCCACATTGCAGGAAGGGAGGAGCATGCGCTCCTGAGAAGGAAAAAGAAGGAGCACGAGAAGCGCGAGATCGAGGAGATGGAGAGATGTTACTGCAGGAACGACGTTCGAAAATTTCACCAGAAAGTAAAACGAACATGCCAAGGCTATAAAGCCAGAGCAGAAGCCTGCAGGGATGAGCACGGACAACTAGTAGTGAGTCACAGTCGAAGCTGAGAATATGGAAGGACCACTTCTGCAGACTGCATAACGGCGATGATAGTCAAAATGCCGCCGTCAGGCAGAGTGGACCATTCACAATGGACGAAGACGAGGGAAAATCCCGTCCACCCGACCTAGACGATATTAAGATAGCGATATCGAAACTTAAGTCTTATAAAGCTGCTGAAGCAGACGGACTCCCCGCGGAACTGTTTAGACAAGCTGGCGATGAGCTGGTCAGGAACATGCACCAACTCATCTGCAAGATATGGTCGGAACAACGCATGCCCGATGAATGGAATCTAAGAATCGTTTGCCCGGTCCATAAGAAAGGAGACCCATATGACTGCGCCAATTACAGAGGGATAAGCCTCCTGAACATCGCGTACAAGATCCTCTCCGCCGTACTGTGTAAGCGCCTGAAACCCTTCGTGGACAATCTGATAGGTTCCTGCAAGTGTGGTTTCAGGCCAGGAAAATCCACGATAGACCAAATACTTACACTACGGCAGATCTTGGAGAAGACCCATGAATCCCAGGTCACACGCACCATCTTTTCGTCGACTTTAAAGCCGCGTATGACAGTGTTTATAGAGACGAGCTATACAGAGCCATGTCATGTTTTAACATTCCTGCCAAACTCGTCAGACTGTGCAGGATGACGTGCGGGACTCTGCGGCCAATACAAGAGGTACTATCTACTCCAAGTCCACACAATTGCTTGCCTACGCAGATGACATTGACGTTATTGGACGGACAAAGCGAAACGTCAATGAGGCGTTCGTAAGCATTGAAGCGGAAGCGGCTAAAGTGGGTCTAAGGGTAAATGTGGGGACAAAACCAAATATATGCTATCATCAATGAAAGACGCGCTACACCGACGTCTTGGTCAGAACGTAACCTTCGGCAGCTATAGTACTGAAGTAGTCAAGGACTTCGTCTACCTTGGTTCGATAGTGACAAGCAGCAACGACATCATCGCTGAGATAAAACGCAGAATAACTCTTGCCAACCGCTGCTTCTTCGGGCTCTAAAGGCAATTGAGTAGTAGAGCCCTCTCTCGAAAAACTAAGGTATCCCTCTACAAAACCTTAATCATCCCGGTCCTCCTCTACGGCGCTGAGGCTTGGACGTTATCAAAAGCGGATGAAGAGGCTCTTGGGCGTTTCTAAAGGAAAATTCTGCGTGCAATCTTTGGCCCCGTTTGTGTAAACGGAGAGTGGAGGAGGAGATTCAACCAAGAACTGTACGGGCTGTAGACGTCTTCGGATCCAACGTCTTAGATGGCTAGGCCATGTAGAGCGAATGGACATCAACGCTCCGGCCCGAAGAGTCTTCGACTCCAACCCCGAAGGACGGCGCAGCAGAGGACGACCGCATTTAAGGTGGCGTGCACAGATGGAAAGGGACCTCAACCAACGGGGCGTACGGCACTGAAAGCGGCTGGCCAAAGATCGGGCCGGCTGGAGAGGCTTGTTGGTTGAGGCCCTGGTTCACCCCTAACTGTAGCGCCATCAAAGTAAGTAAGTAAGTATCCCAAAATTTAGCACGGAAAATTGCTTGTTTGATAACTTAAGCTTTTAATCGCCTCAAAAATGGTTTTAACGTCCATATTCCGAAACCAGGGGAATGTTTTGAAAAGCATATTTGCATAGATTTCATTGATACTCTGTAGGAACCCCTTATAAGCTCTTAAGCCCTTTAAAAAGCAATCAAACCTCTCACAGCATTCTCCAATGCTACTTCGATGAAATTAATCTTTCTGTCAACTCGCATCCGATGTGAAAGCAAACAATCTAATTAAGTTCACAACACATTCGCCTACGCTGCAAAAAGCGAAAACCAGCAAAAGGATCAGAAAGGATAGAAAAAAAAAATTGTTCCTTCCAATGGATCCACAGCAGCTCGGTGACCCAGAAAGGAATATACTCCTCGTCCTTTCCATCATCTACATACGTATGAATGTAGTTTCAAGGGAAATAAATTTTAAATGTTTCCTTGCAGCGTTTGGCTTCGTCTTCATTCACTGCTTTGTATTAGACGTAATCCGTTTTTTCCTTCCTCTGCATTTTAATTTGTGTGTTTGTCCGCACTTTACTCTATCGTCCTTCTGATTCCTTTTATTTTTGCTCTCTCCTCTCTCTTTCATTTTGTTTTTCTCTTACGAGCATCGGCTGCTCCCCCGCGGTGCTACAATGTTGGTTTAGGTTATTCTAAATTCTTTCGATTATGTTCATCCTTACTCCTTTCTAGTTGTTGATTTGGTTTTTTTCGCTATTGCCCTTGTTCAGTTGAGTGAACAATTTCATTATGTCTGGGTGTTTGTATGTCCAGAAAAAAAGAGAAAGAGAGAGAGAGAGAGAGAGAAAGAGTGAAATGAAAAAAAGGATTGAAGAACCCAGGATCGATGTGATTTCGATATGTGTCAATGTTTCGTCGTCCTTTTTGCTCGTCTTCAATTTGAAAATTGTTCCCTCATCATGCGATAATAAGCAGGGAGTTAGAGAGCCAGAACCAGGACTAGAAAACATGCATATGTACATATGTATGTGTATATATATATAGAATAAGCAGGAGAGGATGCGAAGGAAAAAAGGACGAAAAACTAGCCATTAATCAATTTGATTGACATATTTTTATTCCAAAGTTAACATCATCAAATTAAATTGATTGCTTCCAATGATAATCTTTTCGGAGTTATTGTCGAAGGACCTTTTGTGGTGTCGTCCTCTATTCAAGCTGAAAAATGATATAACCCAAGACGATGAAGAATATGTATATACCTACATATGTATGTAGAACCACACTCGATCGCTACGTTCATCGATAGAGTTGCGACAAAGTCCGGTGGGGTGAAGAGTTCAATTAAAGTCCTGCAACGTACAATATTATTCAATGTGTGATTTGTGAAGTGTTTTAAAGATGCAGCAAAACGATGGGGAATGAATAGTACCTCGTATAGGATAAGAATGGACAGGACATGAAGGAGATAATTAATTGGATGTACGAGCATTTGTCATTTTGTCAGTGCCCGGTGGATTGCAATTGACACTCTCAATCTCATAGCTAGTTCGTTGAACAAAAGTAAAGGAAGGAGAATGGGGCGATGTACACACTCTCGTTAATGCCTTGAGCTTTATTCATTCAGTGCAGTTCTGGGTGGGGGAAAATTACTGGCAGGATAAATTGCGGATAATTAAATGCCATCCAATGGACAACGAAAGGAAATAATTAAAAGCAAAAGACGAAAAACAAAAAAAGGACGAAAAACGTTAATTTGAGGATGGATAAGAGGAAGTCCTGCGGATAGGATGTCATTTGTTCTATTTGTCCTTTAAAGTCGGTTCTTCTTCTTCTTAATGGGCGCTACAGTTCGGGGTGAACCTGGGCCTCAACCAACATGCCCTTTTGCTAGTATTTTCCATTGCCGCACACCCAGTTGGCTGAAGTCCCCTTCCACCTGTGTGCCCAATCTTAAGTGCGGCCGTCCTCTGCTTCTTTCTCTCTCGGGGTTCGATTCAAAGACTCTCCGGGCTGGAGCTGTGGTGTCCATTCGCTCTACATGGCCCAGCCATCTGACATGGCTGAGCCATCGACCATCGACCATCGACCAATTGGCGATTGGCAAGAGTGATTCGGCGTTTGATTTCGGAACTGATGTCGTTGTTCCAGGTCACTGCGGAGCCAAGGTAGACGAAGTCCTTAACTACCTCGACCTTATATCTGCCAATACAAACGTTCAGGCCAAGCCGTCGGCGGTGAGCGTCCTTTTTTGATGACAGCATATATTTAGTTTTGCCCTCGTTTACCGCCAAACCAATTTTCGCCGCCTCCATCTCAATACTCGCAAACGCCTCATTGACATCTCGCTGTAATCTACCTATCATGACAATATCGTCGGCGTATGCAAGGAGTTGCGAGGATTTGAAAAAAATTGTGCCTCTTTTATTGGCCAGTGACTTTTGCACAATCATTCCCAATATGATGTTGAAGAAATCACACGACAGCGCATCGCCCTGTCTAAATCCTTTTCTGACATCAAAACTATCGGTAAGCGAACAGTGAGCATTCTCCAAAGTCGAGTTTAGCAGGTATGTCAAAGGTGGACATAGCGTTGTATACCTCGCCTCTAATTACGTATGCGTATGCGGATTTGAAGTCGACAAAGAGGTGGTGAGTGTCGGCTTGAAATTCATTGGTTTTTTCCAGGCTCTGGCGTAGTTTGAAGATTTGGTCGATGGTGGACTTCCCTGGCCTGAATCCGCACTGATAAGGACCTATCAGCTTATTTACAAAAGGCTTCAGGCGTTCACACAAAACGGCAGAGAAGATTTTGTAGGCGATGTTAAGGAGACTTATTCCCCTATAGTTGGCGCAATCGGAGGGATCTCCTTTCTTGTGGATCGGGCATACGATGCTGAGACTCCATTCCTCGGGCATGCTTTCCTCTAACCATATCTTACGGGTGAGCTGGTGCATGCTCCCAACCAGGTCATCCCCAGCTGCCTTGAAGAGCTCAGCAGACAGTCCGTCTGCGCCAGCAGCTTTATTCGACTTGAGTTTCGATATGGCAATCTTAACTTGGTTGAGGTCAGGGGGACGGATATCTCTGCGGTCTTCGTCGATTAGAAATGGATCATTCTGCCTGACAACGATACATATATTGACTAACATCGCCGTTATACAGTAGGCAGAAGTGGTTTTTCCATATTCTCAGCATCGACTGCGATTCTAGTACTAGGTGTCCATTCTCATCCCTGCAAGCTTCTGTTCTGGCTTTATAACCTTGGCATTTTCGCTTTATCTTTTGATAAAACTTTCGAACATCACGCCTGCAGTAGCACCGCTCTTTTTAACTCGTAGAGCTCATGATCTGCTCTTGTTCTTTTATGCAGTGAGGCCTTATATGCATCCTGCTTCTCTGTGTGAATCCTCCTGCACTCGTCATCGAACCAGGCGTTTCTTCGTGGTGGAGCCTTGAAACCCAAAACTTCGGATGCAGAGCTTTTCAGGGCTTGTTTGCAAAGGCTCCACTGGTGTTCTATTAATAGCGTGGAGGATTGAGGTGTATTTGAGAGCTTAAAAAGCACGAGCGGTTTCTGGCGATAGTAGCTTTCCGATATCATAACTTTGTATTCTTACTCTACTCCGCTGCGTTCGTGATCTTCGTAAGCGCATCTGGGCTACTACAAGATAGTGGTCCGAGTCGATGTTAGTCCCTCGGAATGTTCGAACATCAAGAATAGTGGAGGAGTGTCTGACGTCGATCGCGATGTGATCAATCTGGTTGGTAGTCGATTGATCAAAAGACCGCCAGGTGCCTTTGTGTATGTATATCGAGGTGCGGGAAGCGCGTACTGGCTAGAAGGAGATTTCGCCCCGTAGCAAGATCGATCAGTCTGTGTCCGGGTGTGGTGTCGTGTAGGCTATGTTTGCCGATGACTCGTTCAAATATGCTTTCCCTACCCAGCTTAGCATTGAAGTCTCCTAGTACAATTTTGATGTCATAGCTGGGATATTGGGCTTACGTTCTGTCTAGGAGATCGTAGAACTCATCTTTGGTGGAGTCATCCTTGTCTTATGTGGGAGCGTGGACGCAGATCAGGCTAGTGTTAAAAAATGTAGCCTTGATACGGATTGTTATGAGGCGTTCGTTCACATGCCGAAAGCTTAGAACTTTCTGCCTTAATCCACATCGAACAATAAATCCGCATCCGAACAATCGTTGTCCTCTCTCCCTATAGTAGTCGCCGTAGTAAATATCGCAGTTTTTCATCCGCTTTATACCCGGTCCATTCCATCGCATTTCCTGGATGGCGGTGATGTCCACTTTATAGCGGTCTAGGACGTCCGCAAGTTGTTCAGCTGCACGTCGCCTGTTTAAGGACCTAACATTCCACGTACAAAGCACGTTTTCACGTTTTTTGCAAGGGGCGTCAACATAAATCCGGTCCGTTATATCCGAGGCTTGTGGTTGTTTCGGAGTTTGTGGTTTTTTTGCGGTTACGGCTTACTAGGCCGTAGCCCAACCGACTAATCCTGTTTTTTGGCGCAGGAGGCTCGCCATTCGCCCTTTCCCGTCTGCAATTTCCATAGGAAATTTCTAGATGGCACCACGAGGAGGTGGGATTGGACTTACTAACAGTGCCGCAAGATGTTCGACTGCGGTGGCTCTTCTCGGTTTTTAGCAGGCCAGCATCCGTCGGATAGATGCAACCCCTACGAGGCCCTTGTTAGTCCTTTGCCATCCTTAAAGTCGGTTATATGCCTGAAAAATTGAGAATAACAAAAAGACTAAAAAACAACAAACTCGTCAAAATAATCCAATATCCTGAAGACATTCACACAGTATGTAGAGAACGACAATTATCCTTTCACTTATTCAGCACCACATACATACATATGTATGTACGTACATGGTAGAGAGTTTTCAAATGCGCGTCGAAAACGGATATACACCCCATCTGTCTTTGACGTCAAATGTGCCAAATCAATTGATTTAAAACGCTCGAAGGATAACACACATACATAGCCACCGTTTTATTGCATTTCCTTTTCACCCGAACAAACATTCCGGGACTCATTACTTTACAACAAGGAATCCAATTCGAATCGGTGGGAGAGAAAGGGGAGACGCACCGACTAAGGATTCGTCTGTGCATAGCCTGTAGACAGAAAAGGTGAAACTGTAACTATTTGTTAACCTAGCAGATCGATTTACACACATGAAAGGCTTTCATGTAAATTCTCCCCTTTTCGGAAGGTACGACAACTACGGCTCTGACGATAAGGACGATAACGATAATGACGATGTTGTTGGAGGTGATGACGATGATGATGATTGTGATGACGATGCATATAGCAAACTATTATCAACGGTGAACGAGCACACAAGAAATGCAAAGAAAAAAAAATATAAATAAATAGAAATAAAAAAAAAACTAAAATAAAGGACGACAAATGAACATTCATTTTGAGTTTTCTCCTTTAATTAAAATCAAAATGAATGAGAAGGAAATGTAACAATTTGTTTTAATGACTATTGAAGTCCTTTTCATCGACATGCAAATGTAGTATCGGCAGTGTCATGCTCACATGTACCATATGTACATACTTGACGGTAGGAGTATGCCCTATCGTCCTTGCCATCCTCTCGTTACCTTTCGCATTATCGATCGCAATTCCTATGTACACTATTAAATTGACAAATATACATACATACATCCATGTGTCGCAGGGCATTCAACGTACATACATATTTCCACAGCGATATCTAAAGGAAATATTCAGGGATATGTCCGAAATGGAAATGACATTCACGTACGCATTTGGGTTTGGCCGAAGGCCGAAATGGAACGAATACTCGTTCTACTTACTACATCCTGTTCGGGTGCGCCCGTATATATGTATGTACATATATTGTGCTTAGGGACAACGTCGTCGGTATGCAAAGAAATGAAAGGACAAAAGGGCGACCGAGTCGGTTAGTTGGAAATCGGATAAAATTGTATGTAAATTACATTGCCCGGATGTAAATTGGATGACCTAGCCATTGCTTGATATCCATTTATACTACTATTGCGACAAGCATACAACGACAAAATACAACAAAACAGGAACAATACAAACACAAAAAAAATTGTATGGAAAGGACAAAAAATAGGAAATTAATTTGAATATCTGTTTAAAGCGGCCTACACACGCGCTACGGATCGAATGGATCGGTTGCGATTCAAACAGATCGTCCTGTGTGTGGGCTAGTTTGCTACAGATCGCAAGTTTTCAAATGAGTTTGATATTCTTGCATTCGGTAGTGTGTGTGTGGCGCGGTTGAAAATGTTGCGATTCAAACAGATCGTCGTGTGTGTGGCACAGTCTGCTACAGATCGCAAGTTTTCAAATGAGTTTGATATTCCTGCGATCGGTAGCGTGTGTGTCGCGCGGTTGACGATGTCTAGGAAACGTCCACCCGAAGTTGTTAGAGTGCATCTATGCAGCATGTTTATATGTTTATGATTGTATTTATGATTCGTATGTGCACAAATGTATGTTATAAAACTGTGAACATCGAATCATAAAATGAAACAAGCAATAAACACTCGCAGGCAGTAGGCAATAGAATTATGAGAACCTCATTCACATATTTGTGAATGCATGTATCTATATATGAATAAGTTGTTAGGATCAGAAACCACTCCTGCATCCACAGTGAACGTTTCTCTTTCATTATCCTTTCTTTCCTTTTTTCACACACTATATACACCACACAACAAAATTATTTTTTCTCCGCGATCCATCCTTACTCGACGGCGAACAGCGTGAAATGAAGAACGTATACCGATCCACAAGTGTGTGGCGAAATGACTTCAAACAGATCCATTCGATCCGTAGCGCGTGTGTAGGCCGCTTAATGTAGATGAACCTCGGGGACGGGTATTCGACGGGCCAAAGTACATATGCAATGAAAGTGGAAATTAGGTTTTTATGGGACGAGAATTGAGGACCCTTACAATTGGTACCGTAATTTCGAACATTTTAACATTTGCTGCTGGTCATGCGGGTGTGAACCAATTTGTAGTCAAGGCTTGAACTTGATTAGTTCCACGTGAAGGTAAGGTGTTGAAAGTATTCTTAAACAAGGCATTTAATTAACTCAAAACATTGAAATTGAGTAGGTAGCACTTCAGACATACACTCTCTTCAATTGCTGTCAGTCTCATGGTTTTTTATATAAGTTATTTTGAAAACGGGCGGTTTCACATACATAGGTTAGGTTAGGTTCGATGTATATTTCGACCCGTATAAATCCCCGGGGGAGGATGGCATCTTCCCAGCCCTCCTTCAGAAAGGAAGTACGCTAATTGGCTCCATGCTTATCAACCAAAACCAGCTATGCATGCATACCAACGAGCTGGACAGAGGTAACGGTAAAGTTCATTCCCAAAATAGGCCGTAGACCTACAGACCTGCCTAAGTCCTACAGACCGATAAGCCTTACCTCTTTCTTTCTAAAAACAATGGCAAAAATTCTGGATAGGCATATCAGGGACGGTGCCCTGAAAAGATCACCACTTCACAAAAACCAATATGCCTACCAGTCTGGGAAATCGACCACGCATGCTCTACAGGAGCTAACAGCCCGGATCAACAGATCCCTGAGCGACAAAGAAATTGCGACAGGTTGCTTTCTCGATATTGAGGGTGCTTTCGACAACACCGACTACACCCAAATAAAGCGTTGCATCCTCAACACAGAGGTGGATAACACCACATGCAATTGGATCCAACACATGCTTACCAATAGGAAAATAAACATCTCACTAGGCAATGATAAAATCAGTGTAAATGCCGCGAAAGGATGCCCTCAAGGTGGGGTTCTCTCACCTCTCCTGTGGTCCATCGTGGTAAATGAACTGATTAACATACTCAGCAACAATGGTTTCTATGTCCGAGGCTATGCTGACGACATAGTGATCCTGGTTAGAAGCAAATTCGAAAACACAGTCTCGGAACTCCTCCAACGGGCACTAAACCTTGTTGCAAACTGGTATATAAAGGTTGCACTAAAGGTCAACCCTAGGAAAATCACTATAGTCGCCTTCACCAAAAGGAGACATAGGCACAAACTTACCAAACCTACCCTCTTTGGTGAAACGATAGAGTTCTCAAAGTTCTTATCTAGGATAACTCTAGACGAAAAGCTCACTTGGAACTCTCACATTACAAAGACCATTGAGACAGCCAGGATCTCTTTATGGACCAGCAAAAGTCTCACTGGCAAAAACTGGGGCACAAACCCCTAAATGTCCCGCTGGCTATATACAGCAATCACCAGACCAAATCTCACATGTGCTGCGCCCGTCTGGTGGTACAAAACAAAACAAGTATAAGTGCAAGCCAAGCTCAACAAATTGCAAAGACTAGCTTGCATCTGTATCACCGGGGCCATGAGAACAACCCCCACAGCAGCACTAGAAGTCATCACACACCTGCTACCTCTTCATCACCAACTGAAGAAAGAAGCAATGGTTTTCGCCCATAGACTGATCGTGGAGGATGACTCTCACCGTAGGCTCTTTCACCCTGATATCCTTATCGAAATAAACAGGCATGAAATCCTAAAAATATCTCTCACAGACAACTGTCTCCCCAGATGCAACTTCAGCTAAAACTACAAGGTCACATTCCTCAACCGACAGGATAGACCCTCCTTCAACCGGGGATCCTGCGTGTGGTCCACAGATGGCTCCAAAACGAACGAAGGCGTTGGGGCTGAAGTATACGGAGCAAATACAGGCACATGCATCTACGTCAGCATGGACAGAGATAACTCCGTTTTTCAAGCAGAGATATTTGCTATAGAACTCTGCCTCAGAGAAAATATAAACAGAAATATACTTAACAAAAACATTTACATTCTCTCTGACAGCAAGGCTGTACTTCTAGCCCTAAAGAGCTATGAAATCCTCTCCAAACTGGTATAGGACTGCCTACAGCTACTACACCAGCTGGCCAACACAAACAGAGTTCATCTCATTTGGATACCTGGACACAGCGGCCATACAGGCAACGAAAAGACGGATCTAATAGCAAGGAAAGGCTCTGCATCACCATTTATGATGCCACGGCCTTTCTGCGGCATACCCATCAGCACCACCAAATGCTGCATAAACAATTGGTTAAGAAACACGACGGATCACTACTGGTTACAAAGGAAGGGTAGCAGACAAGCCAAGTTGTTCCTCCCAACTACATCTCTCAGATGAACGAAACAACTCCTCATGCTTTCGAGGAGTCAGATTCGCTTAATCACAGGTTCCCTTACTGGACACTGCCCAGTCAACAAACACCTCAAAACGATGGGCATTATACAAGATGACACTTGCAGAATGTGTAATGAAGACGAAGAAACAGCAGAGCACATACTATGCCTCTGTAACTGCCTTGTCAGTACACGTCATCGTCGCTTAGGCAAGTATTATCTTGAAGCAGAAGAAATCGCTGCTAGCTCACTCAAAAGCATACTAAGTTTTATCACTAACTCAGGATTCTTGAGTGAACTGTAAATGGGGGACATCACAATAGGCCCCCCGTGGCCGCAGTGATCAGGCGACTCTGTCCCACCCCCGTACCCTCTCTAACTAACTCTAACTAGGTTAGGTGGCTTCCGGTAGGGATCACTTAGACGAAGATCGATCCATTGTGCTCTCTCACTCGAGTCGACTTGTTAACCGTTACTCTTGGAACCACTTTGAATTTCGAATAAAATTCGATAGTTGGTCTCCGTTTCGGATAGATACGTTAGTTCATTTCATAAGTATTCTCCCAGAAATCGCCTTGAGAAGGCTAGGACAGGGCAATTGCTTAGATGATGGGAAGGAGATTCTTCCTCTTCCTCATTATGACACCTACTTCTTCTTCTTCTGCGGCGCTACAATTCATGGCGGACCTGGGCTTCCTTTAAAAAAAAAAGCCCCTCCAATTGGTATCGTCTTTCGCCGGCAGTCTGCAGTGCCGCACGCCTAGTCGGTTGGTTGAAGTCCTCTTCCACTTGCGTGCCCTACTTTAAATTAGGCCGTCCTTGACCGCGTTGCCGCTCAGGGTCGAATTCAAAGACCTACCGGGCCGGAGCTTTGGTTTCAATGCGTTCTACATGACCTAGCCTTCTTAGACGGCGGATCCGCAGACGCCGTGCTACGTCCACGTCGCTGTACAGCCCGTACAATCCACTATTAAGTCTTCTCCTCCACTCTCCATTTATGCAGATCGAGCCGAAAATCGTACGCAGGATTTTTCTTACAAAACGGCCTCCTCATCCGCTTTCGATAAGGTCCATGTCTCTGCGCCATAAAGCAGGACCGGGATAAATATTGGTTTCGTTTTCCGAGGGTTCTGTTTCTTAATTAGCTCCCAAGGCCATAGAAACAGCGGTTGGCAAGAGCTATTCGTCATTTGATTTCGGCTCTGATGTCATTGCTGCACTGCGGGGCCTAAGTATATGCGCCCTGGCCAAGACGCCGGTGGCTCATGTCCTTTCGCCAGTCGCATTTTGGCCGCCTCCGCCTCAATGCTCGTAAAGGCCTCAATGATATCTCACTGAGATCGCCCAATGATGTCAATATCATCAGCATATTCGAGCAGTTGTAAGGACTTTAAAGTCACCAGTGAGTTTTGCGCGATAGCGTGTCGCCCTGTCGAAAACCTTTTATGAAATTAAATGTCTCGGTCAAGTCGCTTCCGGCCCTGATTGAGCAGTGAGGATTCTCCATGTCATCCTGCACAATCTGACGAGCTTTGGTACGATGTCGAAACTAGACATGGCGCTGTATAGCTCGTCTCTATGTACGCTATTGTATGCGGCCTTAAAGTCAACAACCAGTTGGTGGGTGTCGATCTGGAACTCGTGGTCCAAATCTTATAAGCGAGGTTCAGGAGACTTATACACCTGTAATCGGCGCAGACAATATCTTACAGGTGAGCTGGTGCATACTCCCAACCAGGTCATAGTCCGTCTGCTCTAGGAACTTTGTTGGACTTAAACTTAGAAAAATCACTCCTAACTTCGTCCAGGTTAGGGAGATGGAATCCGCTGCTATCATCGTCCGTTGTGAATGGGTCATTCTGTGTAACAGCGGAATTCGTTTCGTCGTCGCCGTTATACAGTCTGCAATAGTAGTCTATGCAGATTCTTAGTACCGACTGTGAATCTACTACTAGGTTTCCATTTTCGTCCCTGCAGGCCTCCGTTCTAGCTTTATATCCTGGGCACGTTCGTTTTATTCGTTGATAAAACTGTCGAACGTTATCCTGAGATAGCATCTCCATCTCTTCGATCGCGAGCGTCTCATGCTCTCTTTATGGCTCCGATAAAGCTGCTTACATATTGCCTGCGAATTTTTAGCGCATTAGAGGTTCTTCATTGACACTACCTGGGCCAGATTTGTCTTGCATAGTTGCATGTTTCAAGGCCACGATATTTGCCTTTTGCAGTGCCGGTATCGGGATTTTATATTTTTTGCGTTTCCATTGGTTGATCCCCTTTAACAGTCGAGAGCTCCAGTGTGGTTCCTATTTTGGCTAGTTCGTCTTGTTCACGGTGACCTGGTATGTAACTGTGCCCAGGTACCCAGCACAACGTAAGTTAGGTAAGTGGGTGCCGTATTGATGAAAGGTGAAGGCTCACTTAGACTACGAGCAGTCATTTGTGCCCAGTTAACATTTAACCCGTAGAAACCTAAACATTTTCCATTGAGCTGAACCACTAAGACGAAGACAAGAATCCGAGTATTCTGTGCAGTCCACTGTTACTTATGTACCTCTTACAGTCCCGAAAGGACGTGACTTCCAAGGAATGTGTTCCTTTTTTGGGCTAGTGCTGGGCATTCACACAGCAGATGGCTAATGGACTCAATTTTTCCTTCGTCCCTGTAGCTTCTGCAGAAGTCATTGTGGGTCTGGCTACATCGTAGGATAAAATGCAGTGCGCAGTGAGGGCACCGACTGCCAATCGAAGATTCCCACAACTCAACTTTAGCAAACTTTCTGTCCTTTTCTTATGACAGACGGGCCAAGATGATCTTGCCGGTGCGCATTTATATATCTAATTGATACCATCGTTTATTGGCCTCCACTAATAGGTTCGTCTCTATTTCTCTGCAGAGTGTACTGAGTGGCGTTTTAGCTTCAGTTGCGATCTGCGCGAAGTTTGAGCCTGATTCTAATATAGCTAGCTCGTTCGCCTCTAATTTCCAGAGATATTCACGTGACCTGATACCCAGCAGAGGGTAATCTTATTTACGTCTGAAATCTCTCCTAGCCTCTCTTTGCAAAGTTGCTGCCTGCAGAGCCTTAATGGCTGCCTGGTTGTCAACATAGTTTTTGATCCTTTTTCCTAAGAGATTCTCTCTATGAATGAGGTCTGCCACCTGCTTGATTGCGAAGACCTCAGCTTGGAAGACGCTGCAGCCATCATAGTCTATAGGAACGATGTATTTTCCGAGATTCAAAATATACCCCGGCCCCTGTGCCGGCATCCATTTTGCATCCGTCAGTCTAGATTGCCAATTCATTTTCCGTGCGTACCATACCACTGGTCCATTCCTCGCTGGAGAGAATTCTAATAGAAAATCTGCTCTCGCAGGAAGGAAGTCGAGTGATATAGTCCGTTTCTGTTCTGAATCTCAATATGGCTCATCGGTTCAAGCCTGATGCGTGGCCATAAGAACTCCTTGTCCAGAGACCGGATTCCTGTAGTATTAGCGCAGTCTCGGCTACGATACTCTCGCAGTATATGTACATATGTCCAAGGGTGGAGGGTTCAGCGTTGGCGTGGACCTAGATCCCGTCACCGCCAGACAACCTGTCCTCTGGACCATTTGACACACTTTGGCATTTCTTCTCAAGTGTCCTCCATAAGACAACCGAATCATAGATTAGAATAGGTCTTACCACCGCAGTATATAGCCAATATACCATCTTTAGTCCGGGGCCCCATGGAATTCCAAAAGCTACGAATATATTGCCACCTAGGCTTTTTTGGTCCTTTTATCAATTTTTCCTTCCGGCTAAGCTGGGAGCAGCATAACGTAACAGCGCAACTGCTCGATAAATCATTTAGGATTTGCGGCAGTGCCTGACCAATTTTGATCTTACTATTGGTGAATCGAATGCTTTGATTGCCGCTTGGCTGCCTGTGTAGATAACAGTAGTGTTAATCGATCTCACAGAGAGCGAGCCAGCGGCCTCAAGAATTGCCGTTTATTCAGCTAAGAATATACTGCAGTGGTTTGGTAGTCTAAAGGATTGACTGATTTTTAGGTTTGAGCATAAACACCGGCACCCACACCATTGCCTGTCCAGTGCCTTTGCTTGGAAATGCATTAGCCTCCCATTGTCGTCGGTTGGGAATTGTTGTTTTGTAAAGAATTTTGAAGTCAGTGGGGCTTGTTCGCAGTGCCCGGCGATAGCGAAGCATGTCATCCGTTGTACTCTACTCAAAAGTTTGAAATGATATGATCTGTACAGTGCCATCCACCAGACTAAGACCGTGGTATACAGCCAGTGAGTGATATGGGGTTTGATACCCTATCTGGTGGCCAAGGCTTTCTTACAGGTTGTTGCTTTTTTGATGCGTTCTTCAATCTCCAGTTGAGCTTCCTGTCGATTATCACGCCAAATTATTTGTACTTAAATAGCAATGACTGAATTTAGCAAAATTCGCTCTGAGGCAGCTGACACATCACTATATGCATAGCCATACGTTCTCCTCCTCCTTCCCAACTATAATCGATGCCTACAGAAAAACTCTGTCTCATTATTGGCGACTCACTGGCCATTGACATAATCCGCAAGATGTTTTCCTTCGATTTCATACGCAATTTATCAGGATTTATCTGCAGGTGTCCACAGTTGGTTCCAAAAACATCGAATGTCCTCGTGCAAATGATAAAAGTGTCACCTTGAGACTTTTTCTCTCCTCCACTTCTACTGTCCCATCGTTCCTGCGTCGTAAATTTGATTATTTATCATGTAACCAAAGGGACTGATAACATTTCGAATTTAAATACAAAAATCATTTCTGTCGGTCCCAAGATACCAAACTGCTATATTCTATTGCCATCATGTGTATGGCTTCAAATTGATCAGTCGTCTGGTACAACCTTGAATACCTGTATATGTTTTCCTGTCTATCTTTTTTCGTCTTCCTCCGTCTAATCCTCAAGACCGGCGCCGAGAATCCAATCGTCCCATCTATCAATATCAAATGCAGTCGAAAATCACCAAGAACCTGCAGCAAATCGAATTCCGTATAGTAACTCGATACATTTCATCAGGTGTCCTTTTTTTCGTGTCCTTTTTCCACTTAATTTTTTGCTTTTATTTATTATTTTATTTTCTCAAATGCGGGTAGCAACAAGACAGGTACCAGCAGTTTAGGGTATCCTCTTGATACAGGTTGATTCTCGAATATGAAATGCTATTCACACACCCACACATATGTACACTCCTCTCGTTAACAATATCCAAAGAAGAGAATGAATGACGAGAACGAGAATGGGTCTACGTCCATATATCCCTGCAGGAGCAACAACCAAGGTACACATATTGAATTCCAATTTTTGGTCCCTTTTGTGAGTGATGGATTTTTGTGTGTTATTTCCTTCAAGTATTACATGTACCTATATCCTTTGTGTGTGCCAGTTGAGTGGGTATTCTCTTTTCATATTTTCATTCCCCTCCCGTTATAGTGAAAGCTTTGTACTGGCAGGTACTACAGGACTACAATACCTGTAGGTAGGTACCTACAAGGAAATGTAAAGGATCTCATCTCACAATCGAAATGTTATTCAATAGCTTTTCTTTGACTTGAGTACCAAAAATAAAAAAATAAAAAACCGGATCCCCATGATCCGGAGGAGCAATGCGGTAGAACTATAAGGGAAACTCTCGACCAACAAATCACCAATTTCCAATTGGAAATCTTTGATTTTTCATTCACAGAACTGAGTTTCCTTCTTTCCTTTTTTTTTTTTTTTCATTTTCAATACTTCGTTGGATAATTGCAGTAAGAGGCTATCAAAGTATACCACCGGACCATCAAAGGATATTTTTTCTCCTCTTCCCAAACTTCTTTTTTTGATCCTCTTCTGACGTTGTTGCTTTTTCTGTGTGATGGAAAATTATTGGAGCAGACGTAATCTCTATAGCGAGAGCTGGTGTGCTGGTAAAGCCGGCTTCAAACAGGATTTAGTGGCTGGCAGTACGGTATGATGGTGGAGGGATTGAAAAAAAAATAAGTCTTTTCATTGAACTGATGTTGCGGCATGTATTTTGAACGCGAATCGAGGTCGATGAGCAGTAGATGTAGTGTCGGTTGTTAACGACTTCATTTCATACACATAGTGCTAAGGGGTTAACTATCTGTGAATGACTCTAGTTAGTTAAAAAGACTTTTAATTTGCGTCGATATATCGAGTAGAGGAAAATTTCAGAGATACATATGTATGTATATGTATAATTGCATTCATAAAACTCAATGATGAATATAAAAACGTGAACGCTGAAGAGGTGTGCTGAGATCACGGTAGAGTCAAGGATAAATGAATGTTGTTATTCGTTTTGGTGATGTCATTCAATTGGTAATCTCAATATTCAGTTTGATGATGTTCTTATTGGGATGGTAAAGGACTAGCAAAGGCGTCGTAGGGGCCGAACATCTTGCAGCTCTGCTAGTCAGGTCCTACTTCCACCTTTTCGTGGTGCCATCTGGAAATTTCCTTACAAGGGAAATTACTGACAGAAGAGGCCGAATGGCGAGTATCCTGCCCGACAAAACAGGATTAGTGTCGGTTGGGCTATGGTCTAGCAAACCATAACCGTCAAACCACTGATTGCTCAGAAACAAAAAACAGCCTCGGATAATCAAACGGAACGGATCTATGTTGACGACCTTTTAAGGAAACAAAAAACAAACTAGGACCTTCGGTTCTGTACGTGGAATGTTAGGTCCCTAAACAGGCCACGTGCAGCTGAACAATTTGCGGACGCCCTAGACCGCTATAAAGCGGACATAACCGCCATTCAGGAAATGCGATGGAATGGACCGGGTAAAAAGCGGATGAAAAACTGCGACACTTACTATGGTGACTGCTATAGGGAGAGAGGACAGAGACTATTTGGATGCGGATTGGTTGTTAGAGGTGGACTAAGACATAAAGTCCGAAGTTTCCAGTATGTGAGTGAATGCCTCATAACGCTCCGCATCAAGGCAAATTTCTGTAACATCAGCCTCACATGCGTCCAAGCCCCCACGGAAGACGGATTGCGTATGCAATATTAAAGTGCTTGAACGAATTACAACGGACTATAACCAACGTGGAATTTGGTCGGCTCTCGTCCTATCTAGGACAACCACCCCCTGAGAGTTAACGAACATCAACAACTACTGCACTCCGTTCAGGTTGTGGGTATAAACACATCATAAGAGAATATAAATTTTTGAACCTGCGCGAGTTTCTAAAAAAAAAAAAAACACGATTTCCCCACCTGGCGGTCACCAGATCAATCAGTCACCAACCAGATTGATCACATCGCGATTGACTCCTCCACTATTCTTGATATTCGCACTTTCCGAGGAGCGAACATCGACTCAGACCACTATCTTGTAGTACCCAAGATACGTCAACGCATAACACGAACACCGCGGAGTAGAGTTAGTACACCAAGCTATGACGTCGAAAAGCTACTATCGCCGGAGATCGCCAGTGCCTTTGCCAACCGCGTCTCACTTAAGCTCTCCGATACACCTCAATCCTCCACTCAGTCAGTAGAGCAACAATGGAGCCTGTGCAAACAAGCCCTGAAGAACACAGCAACGGAGTGACGAGTGTAGAAGGATTCATGCAGAAAAGCAGGAGGCATACAAAGCCTCACTGCACAAAAAATTAGAGCAGCTCGTGAGCTCTACGAGCTTAAAAGATGGGAGGAACATAAGCTTCTCAAGAGAAAAAGAAAGAGCACGAGAAGCGGGCGATTGAAAACTTGGAGAGGTGCTATTGCAGGTACGACGTTCGAAGATTTTATCAACGGATAAAACGAATGTCTCAAGGCTATAAAGCCCGAACGGAGGCCTGTAAGGATGAGAACGGACACCTAGTAGTAGAATCGCAGTCGATGCTGAGAGTTAGGAATAACCACTTCTGCAGACTGTATAACGGCGATGACAGCCAACATACCGCCGTCAGGCAGAATGATCCATTTCTCAACGACGAAGATCGCAGAGAATTCCGTCTTCCTGACCTCGACGAAGCTTAGATTGCCATGTCGAAACTCAAGTCGAATAAAGCTGCTGGCGCAGATGGACTGTCTGCTGAGATCTTTAAAGAGCCTGGGGGTGGGCTGGTTAGGAGCATGCACCGGCTCATCTGTAAGATATGGTCAGAGGAAAGCATACCCGAGGAATGGAGTCTCCGCATTGCTTGCCCGATCCACAAAAAAGGAGACACCTTGGACTGTGCCAACTATAGACGAATAAGTGTCCTTAATGTCGCATACAAAATCTTCGCTGCCGTTTTGTGTGAACGCCTGAAGCCATTCATAAATAAGCTGATAGGTCCTTATCAGTGTGGCTTCAGGCCAGGGAAGTCCACCATCGATCAAATCTTCAATCTATTTGAGCTATACAACGCTATGTCTACCTTTGCCATACCTGCTAAACTCATCAGACTATGCAGGATGACTTTGGAGAATGCCCGCTGCTCCATCCGAATCGGTGAACACCTTACCGATAGTTTTGATGTCAAAACTATTTAGACAGGGCGATGCGCTGTCGTGTGATTTCTTCAACATCAAATTGGAAATTATTGTGAAAAAATCACTGGCCAATACAAGAGGCACAATCTATTTCAAATCCTCGCTGCTCCTTGCATACGCCGATGACATTGACATAATAGGTAGATCGCAGGGAGATGTCAATGAGGCGTTTGCGAGTAATGAAATGGAGGCGGCCAAAATTGGTTTGACAGTTAATGAGGGCAAGACTAAATATCTGCTGTCATCGAAAGAGGACATTTACCACCGACGTCGTGCATATTGTCAGATATAAGATTGAGGTAGTTAACGACTTCATATATGTACATACCTGGCTGCGTGCGATTTTCGGTCCCATAAACACAGAGGGGGATTGGAGGAGAAGATTCAATCACGAACTGTACGAGTTGTACAGTGACATGAGTCTAGTCAGACGTCTACGGATCCAACGCCTAAGATGGCTAGGCCATGTAGAGCGAATGGATACCACAGCTCCAGCCCATAGAGTCTTTGAATCCAACCCCGAGGGACGAAGAAATAGAGGACGGCCGCTCCTCAGGTGGCGCGCACAGGTGGAAAGGGACCTCAACCAACTGAGCGTGCGGCATTGGGAAAGACTAGCGAAAGATCGTGCTAGGTGGAGAGGCATGTTGGTTGAGGCCCAGGTTCACCCCGAACTGTAGCGCCCGTTAAGTAAGTAAGTAAGATGTTGTTATTGACTTCGGTGATGTTGTTTTTCAACATGGTGTTTTTATTGCTTTTGGTGGTATTATTTGATTGATAATGTTGAAGGACAGAAAGCAACCACTGGCCTCTACAGCTGCAAGAAAGTGGTGGGCAAAAAGCATTATGCACTGGCTCTATACAGCAGTCACAAGGCCTATCCTTCTGTATGGCATCGTAGTTTGGTGGACTTCTCTGGACAAGGCAGTCTATCAAAACCTTTTGGGGAAAGCTTATGCATATGCCTAAGTGATGCGATCAGATCCACCCCCATGGAGGCCCTAAACATTCTACTGCATCTCCCACAATTGGTCCCCTTCAGCAAACAAGTTGCTGCCTGCGCGGCCCTACGGATCAGGGGCATAGAAAAATGGCCCACATTACACAAAGGCCATACTAGCATTCTTAACCACTTCGGAGTACCCATGGACACGGACTACACCATCCCGCCAAACGTGTTCACTAAGAACTTCGAAGTTATCGTTCCATCCCGGGATTTGATTTCCCGATGGCTCCAAGATGGAGACGGGTGTAGGAAGGTGTTGTCTTCTCCAAGGAGCTTAACCTCAACCTATCATTTAGACTCCCAATTCACTGCAGTGTATACCCAGCGGAAATAACAGCGATAACGGAGGCCCTTGCATGGCTTAGGATCAATGTTAATGTTAAGGATATTATCATTTGCACGGATAGCCAATCCGCGATAAAATCCATGGCAGCGATAACCCACAGATCAAAGACATTTCTCAACTGCCACCTATCTATAGATGAGATGGCAGTGGATTCCTGGGCATAGGGATATTCCAGGAAACTGCGCGGCCCATGAACTCGCAAGGTTAGGGTCAAGCACAACCCTCGGGAATTTAAAAACACCAATAAGCTCAGTAAGTTTAAGTTAAACTTACTGTTTAAAGCAGCTGGCATTGACCTAGTCAGGAACATTCACCAACTCATTTGCAAGATATAGTCGGAAGAACGCATGCCCAATGAATGGAATCTCAGTATAATTTGCCCGGTCCATAAGAAAGGGGACCCCTATGTATGCGCCAATTACAGAGGGATAAGCCTCCTGAAAATCGCGTACAAGATCCTCTCTGCCGTACTGTGTAAGCGCCTGAAACCGTTCGTGGACAATCTGATAGGTTCCTACCAGTGTGGTTTCAGGCGAGAAAAATCCACGATAGACCAAATATTTACACTACGGCTGGTCTTGGAGAAGACCCGTAAATTCCAGGTCGACACGCACCATCTTTTTGTCGACTTTAAAGCCGTGTATGACAGTGTTTATAAAGACTGGGCTACTTGCTAATGACTTCTGCCGTGGGTGCATGTATGAGGAGGAAGAGGAATGAATTCACCACCTCCTCTGCTCATGTCCCTATTTTACGAATCGCAGGAGTATTTTCTACCTCGGCGCGCCTTTCTACGATAACTTAAGTGAACTAGCAGATATAAAAATAGCTCAACTCCATCGCTTCATCAGAAGCACTGTTTGGTTTTCAGGTGGCGGATCTAGGTAATATGATTCATGTGGTATCATAATGGGCCGACTTCGGCCTAGGTGTGGCGTATGCCAAACACTACAACCTAATCTAACCTTGTTATTCGGCGGGGAACTGGCAAAACCCTGTACTACGGGGGGTGAAAAACTTCTCGATTCATGCCGTTCGGAATCGGCATTAAACTGTAGGTCCCTTTCACCTATGTGAAAAATAAATCACATACAACATGGGTGATTGAGAGAAGCTTGGCTCTGGTCCTTCATGGGCTATAACGCCATCAAAGAAGTTGGCGAATGTTGATGATGTTATTCAGTTTGGTGATAGTTTTGATCGATTTGCAGTTGCCCGATCCTATTAGTAACGTTGTTGTTCTCTTTGATGATGTTGTTATTCACTTTGGGAATGTTGTTTTACCCTTTGATGATGTTATATGGTTTGCAGGTAGAAGGTAGAAAGGAAGAGGGATAGAGGAGACGTCGAGGGACATTGATCTTAAATGCTTGCATGTTTTACCGAATCCGGCGGGTAATTCCAGATTCGTGTGTTTCGGTTAAAGAAGGATTCCTTAAGTGAGGATTCCGTTCGAAAACGGGCTTCAGGATATATTGGTGAGCATTCCTAGAGAGACGTGTGTTGCGGGAGAAATGTTGAACGGGCGGAATGCACCTGGCTATTTCCTCAGAGCATTTTTGCTGTGGTAACAGGGTAAGGCAGGAAACATTTCTGTGATCTTTCAGCAACTCTAATATTTTGATAATGCTGAAGTCACCTCAGTTTTCCGCGCGTTTTTGTATTCTATCTAGTAGGTTCAATGAGGTTTTAGAAGCCCGGACCAGACATGAGCGTTCAACTCTAATTTAGGGCAATTCAACGCCTTATAGATTATTGCAGGATCTAAGGGTGAGAAATATTTCTTGCATATGTATAAGAAGCCTAGGCATTTCGCAGCATTCTTGGCGGCACTGAATATGTGGTCGCTCCAATTAAGATTGTGAGCAACACACATACCCAGGATGGAAAGCTTTTAGGTTTCTGAGATGCAAATGCCATTCATCGATAATGACTGCGGGTTAGTTATGCGCTTTAGCTTTAACGACAGGAGACAGCATTGTGTTTTGGATGCAATAAATTCCACTCTATTCCTTTTACATACGCTGCCGCTAACTATTTACAGCCGAAGTGCAGGGCCGTAAAGAAGTGAACGAATATTAGAAGCTGTCATCAGCAAAGTTGTGGATTGGATGACAAGTGACAAGAAGTGGCAGACAAGAGATAATTTATAAAAATGAGAAAAAGTGTTGGAGGCAAGACGGAGCCCTGTGGAGCACCAGCATTTAAGAAATGGATGTCAGACCAGAATCCGTCCAAAACAACTTAAATTGAACAATTCGGAAGGAAGAATCTAATCCATTGAAGAAGAAGAATGATCGATGCCGAAAGCACGCATTTTCGATAAAACGGCTTCATGCCAAACCCTGTCAAATGGTTTTGAAATATCCATTCCAACTAATTTGGTTTCACCTGCTTGGTGAAGCGAGCGATTTCACTTTTCGGCGAGATATGCCATCAAATCACCGTGGATCTGTTGCTGTGGAAAACATACTGACGGTCATTGAGGAGTTTCTGTGATTCAAGATATTTCATAAGCTGACGGTTAATCAGCGTTTCCAGGACCTTGGAAAGAAGCGACGTTAGTGCAATGGGTCGTGTGGTGACCTGCCGATTCCAGCAAATGAGCATGCAAACACATGCTCTCTGTAGAGACCTGCCGATTCCAGCAAATGAGCATGCAAACACATGCTCTTGTAGAGATCTGCCGATTCCAGTCAAACGAGCATGCAAACACATGCTTAGCAGCGGGTGTATTTGGCTTTGTAGTTAGTCGATCGCGAACAGCGCAGGCGATACCATCGTGATATAATATTATTGTGTTTTGTGAATCAGAGTTTGGACTGATTTGTTTATTATATTTTTATACATATATTGAATTATTGAAGAATAGTTAAGTTGGTTTATGAAATATTGAAGTGTTTTATTTTAGTGCACCGGTCACTACAGGTCGGTAATTGGAGGGAGAAGATGATTCGCCTTTATTGGGTATAGGTTGGACAAATGCTGTTTTCCACCTACTCAGAAAGAGCCCAGAGGAGTAGAAAGGTGAAAAAGCTTACGCAGTGATTTTGTCAGCGTAGAAGATCACCTCCTCAACACTTTTGGGGCAATACCATCTGGACCAGCGGATTTGTGTATGTCGGGGTACTTAAGAACCCTTGCGACTGTACGAGTGCGGAAGTGGATTAGTCACATGGTAGAATTGACGCACTCTAGTACAGGCGGAGACAAATTACAAGCTGGGAGCTGAGAACTGGCTGCGAATTAGGCAACAAGTAGGTTCACTTTGTTAAGAAACTTTTGCTACCTTTGGGACATTGAAGGATGTTACAGCTTAATTTTTGATCGAATTGGAATTAAACCCGTCGAATGTGGGTGTTGCAGTCATTTCTAGTTCGTACGTATTTTTTTTTTTCGGTTTTCCTCAAAACTGTCTGCCTTATAGGCCCGAAAGCTTAGCTCCCTGAGCCTAATAGCCTCTTTGCAGCTCAAGTCAAAACGTATTATCTTCTGGCCTGGTGCTTTTAATTATGCTAGGAATAAAATTTGCCATGCTGATTCGGATAGAATTTTGCGATAATATCAGTTGTAGCATCCAAGTCGTTGTCGAGGAAGCACAATGACCGTTAAGGATCCGAAAAAAAGTTGTTAACCACTTAACAGTCGGATTTTTGAGAAAAAAGAAGTAAAAAAATTGTCACTTTTTTTTTTATTTGACTTATACATATACATATGTATATATAACTGTTTTTCCCACTATTGAGGAACAGGCGACGAAATACTCGGGCAAATCACCACCAACAAGTTAAAACCAAACTTGCCCGAACGAGACTCGGGTTCGTCAGTGTACGGAAAATGTCTTGCCCGAGTGCTGTTCGGGCAAAACTGTCAAGTGGTTAAGGCCGCACCAGTTGGGTGGTGGGAGTTCGGGAATTTAGCTGATATCATGCAGTGGACGGACGAGCCTATAGGCAACAATACACCGATTCTGTATTTGTTAGGCTGGGTGGTAAGAAACAAGTCCAGTGTGTTGGCGGTATGACCAGTAACATCGGGGATACGCGACATAGCTTCCTTCGGGTGTTGTCTGCCCAGAATGTCGAAGCCACTGAGAACTGTGAGTGATGCTGTTATTCAGCTTGGTGGTGGTTTCGTTCGGTTTGGAGTTGTTCAATTCAATTAATGTTAATGTTAATCGGATTGGTGGAGTTGTTACTCAATTTAGTGATGGTTTCATTCAGCTTGGTGATGTTTCTATTGATGGTATCTTTAAATGGTAGTGTTGTTATTCAGTTTAGTGATGCTGTTATTCACCTTGAGGAGGAAGTTTTTGGGTTTAATGATGTTATTCGGTTTGGTAGTGTTGATATTTGGTGATGAACATCACCAGTTTGATGATGTTAACATCCTCAGGGATGTTTTTATTTAGTATAGTTATGTACCTTATTATTCGGAATAGTTATGTCGTCATAGCATTCATTTCAAGCATTCATTTTGTCGTACTGTTGACGAATAACGCTCTTATTCGGCTTAGTTATGTATTACGTGATTTTGCTATTTATTAAAAACAAAAAACAAAAACATTGAGAGTAAAAGTGTGGTTTTTCTCGCGAGAAAGCACGAAACTCGCATTAATTAAATGCACTCTAAACAAAATATATAAAACAAACAAAAATTATACAAAACCGCAAATTGTATGTACATAAACCAGAGGGCATGGGCTCGGACATACAGGGTAAAGTTGTTGATCGCTCTCAACCTGGCGAGATGCCAGAAACGATTCCCGTTTAAATGGCCGGGTCAAGTTGTCATAGGGCCTCCTCGCGGCCCCCTCTGGATAGCCTCTTCAACAACCTTTGGGAGGTGGACAAACGTATGCAGCGACAAAACCCCGACCAGAATGGCGATTGTGCGGCGGGCTAACAATCCGCCCATGTAAAAAACATAAAAGTTATGAATGAGCAAGATGGGCTAAGTAGCACAAGATTCCTTCGTGAACGAATGCACACAGCAAACTGGCGAACTCCGCACGGTCGAACCGCCAACCAAATCGACCATGTGCTCATTGACGCAAGGCACTCGTGCCAACATTCAGAGGGGCAAACGTCGAATCTGACCACTTTCTCGTAGCAGCAAGATTCAGAACTCGACTGTCCAATGTCAGAAAGCTGCACCAGCCCACCAGGAGGAGGTTCGACATTGGGCGCCTGAGCACACTGGAGGTTACCAAAGTCTACGGTATGCCTACATCGAACACAAATGCCAATAATATGTATGTATGTAGCTGCATTGCCGCTCAGCCATTCAGGAAGTAGTCAAAACCACCTTAGGATACCTACCACCTCCGACAAGAAACCCGTGGTATGATGGCGAGTGTGAGCAGAAAAAGTCAGCAACCGACGAGGCGTATCCTGGATGTGCCAACATTCAGAGGGGCAAACGTCGAATCTGACCACTTTCTCGTAGCAGCAAGATTCAGAACTCGACTGTCCAATTTCAGAAAGCTGCACCAGCCCACCAGGAGGAGGTTCGACATTGGGCGCCTGAGCACACCGGAGGTTACCAAAGTCTACAGGGAGCAGCTGAGCGAAAGACTCTACGGTATGCCTACGTCGAACACAAATGCCAATAATATGTATGTATGTAGCTGCCTTGCCGCTCAGCCATTCAGGAAGTAGCCAAAACCACCTTAGGATACATGCCACCTCCGACAAGAAACCCGTGGTATGATGGCGAGTGTGAGCAGAAAAAGGCAGCAACCGACGAGGCGTATCAAAAGGCGCTGCAGAGGAAAACCAGGGCAGCGCAAGAAGAGTACCGAGCCAGAATAAGGGGGGAGAAAAAACTACTACGACAAAAGAAGAGAATCTTCGCAGTCTGGCAGCTCAAGGATATCGAGGAGTCTAGGGATAAGCATAAAACACGAGCCTTTTACAAGAAAGCCAAAGGCCTTGCAGGAAGCTTCAAAAAGGACACCCAGGCTCTTCGAAACTGCGAGGGTAATCTTGTCACCGACCCGCAGGGAATAGTGGATGTATTTAAGCAGCATTTCCAGCAGCTGTTTGACGAGCATGACCAAGAGAGAGTGGTAGGGACCGAGGAAATCCCAACTCCACCCGCTGAAGTAGTCCTCCCGCCCAGCATCGAAGAAGTCGGCACAACTATTCAGAAGCTGAAGAACAACAAGGCCGCAGGCTCAGAGCATGCACCAGATCATCTGCAGAATTTTTCAAGATGAAAGCATGCCCGACGACTGCAAACCAGCTCTATTTGCCCCATCCAAAAAAAAAAGCGATCCTACCCTGGATCAGGAGCAGGGAAGGCATTATCTTCTACAAGTCCGTCCAGCTGCTAGGATACGCGGATGATATCGACATCATCGCGTGTTCTCACCGTGGCATTGTGGAAGTATTCACGGCGATTGAAGAACAGGCGAAACGAGTTGATCTTAAGGTCAGTGAGGACAAGACGAAGTAAATGCTGTCAAGCAAAAACCAATCCGTCGCTCACCACCTGGGTCAAAATATAACAATTGACAGCTACAATTTCGAGGTAGTTAAGGAGTTTGTCTACCTCGGGGCAAACGCAAATTCCACAAGTGACATCACAGTGGGGATCCGGCATAGAATCGCCCTTGGCAACCGCTGCTACTTCGGCTTGTCCAAACAACTGGGGTTAAAAATTATCACTCGAAAGACCAAAGTCATGCTTTGAAAAACGCTCATACTGCCAGTCTTGCTGTACGGAGCCGAAAGCTGGACGTAGTCCGGAAGGTAAAGATCCGTCGAATGCACTGGCTCGGCCACATCGAGCGCATGGACACCAACGCTACAGCTAAGAGGGTCTTCGACTTTGAGCCTCCTGGTTCGAGAAGAAGAGTAAGACCGAACCTCCGGTATAAAGACCAAGTAATCGCGGATGTAAGACATCTTGGTCTTGATAACTGGAAGTAGCGTGCTATAGCTCAGGCTCAGATCCTCCACGGATCGCTGGCCTGATAAGTAAGTAAGTAAATATGTACCTACATAAACCATTAAAAAAAAACATAGCTAGATACCCAGGGAGAGGTAAAGAAGTCAAATCATGTCACAAGCCTTTCAAACATGATTAATCCTATGGCAATGAAGTCGGATCCTAAATTCTTTATGATGGTGGAAGGTTAATAACCAATCAGGATTCGCTCCTTTAAGCTTACCTTTTCTTCTAGCGACAGTCTGTTACTTTAATATAATATAATGTAGACCACATGTATACGACTACCCTACCCCGGATGGCAAATTTCGTACAGTCACGTGGATAAATCAAATTTGCCTACACCATAAACCACCACCTGATACACAAATAATATGTACACATGTGTGTATACCTATAGAGTCCACACTTTGTCGCATAAGTATTCCTCCGTTCGATTAAACTACCCCGAACCCCCATTCCTTCCACTTCACTAGCATCATGCTCCTGTATTTTCCCTAATTTACGTATCCCACAAAAATAACTTTTATTATTGTCGATCCTTTCCCCCCCTCGTTCGTTGTTAGCTACTCCGCCCTTGTCCCCTTATAAGCACATTTTTTTCCATGTTAAGAACAACAACAAGAAAAAAAGCGAAGACCAACAGGACGAAAAAAAGATTGAAATTATCGGACCTGTGCGGTTGTATTTATTTATTTTCCACGCGCTGAATTTTTTATTAATACCCTCTGTCGTCCTGCTGGAACGGGACGAGGGAGTAGGGGAACAAAATTGGAAATAAAGACAGAAAAAATGGGAAAAAAAAACGAACTCGATAGAAAGAAGGACGACATAACCGCACCGCCACCGGATGGCATGTGGGCGTCATTGTTGTCCAACAAATTTATTAATTTGGAACAGTGTTCACTTTTGGTCGAGTACACACAGGACACTGTACGGAGGGCGTTCCAATTACCACACAGCAGTGTTTTATTATCCTTTGTAGGTATACAATATATGTATGTTAGGGGGGTGGGATAGGCAATTGGTATGATGAGAAAGCGGTAAAAGCTCACGATTCATTTGCATTTCCGACAGAAAAAGCATTAATAGAATGGGAGTAGTATGGCTTCGTTGATTAAGGATTCTAGCCTCGAATTTGGTACCAAAGTGGAAGTGAAATTTGTCCTCCCGAGAACGATAAGCGGGTACATTCGTTTTCTTTTTTGTATTTACTATAAAACCAAAAAAACAAAAACAAACTAGATGGACACGTCCGCTAATTTCCCAGGCTTATGGTGAGTGAGTATGTCTACTTCGTGTGCAAAGACTACGACTTTTAGAATATGACAAAACAAACGAAATACGGCGAGGAAAAAGGATATTAACAGCAAGGGATTACACGTAATCCCAATGTGTCCGAATATAAAAAAAAAACAACGACAAAGTAAAGGAAATGTGTTTCGCATGCGTCCTTTATCCTTTTTAATATTCAAAACTAGAAAAGAAAGAAAAAAAAAAAAAAAGCAAATTTCTCCTCGTCCTTGCTTGAAAACAAAAAAAAAAAAAAAAACAAAACAAACAAACAAGACAGGAAGCTCATACCTGGAAGCTTCGGAAGAAACAACAAAAAACAAAATAACACAAAAATAACTAACGAAATACAGAGAAAGAAAGAAAAATAAAGAATGGCAGTTGGAATGAATGTAGAATTAAGGATGAGAAGGATTTTTGCTTCCTTCCGTAGTACTGGTGTATGCAGAGTGTGGGATTACGCCGCCGTTTCGCTACCTTTTATCCCCTTTCTCGTATTTTTCGGTGATTTTTACTTTTTTTTTATCCTGCAGAGCATCTGTATCTCAGAGACTTAGAGAAGAGGAAAATAAGCACACAAAAGAAGAAAGCCTTAAAGGATTTTACATTTTCATTTCCTATATCCTGTTGTGTAGCATTTGTCGGGTTGCTAAAATCCCTTTCGGAACTAACAGCAGCACACAACAGATGTAGTACAAACTTTTACATCCTACCCCTCCTACGGCATACAACCACAATCTACATAATAGACAGTTAGTCAGTGAATGAAACGTATGTTTCGACAGTAGGTACTCGTATTCGTATTCGTATTCTCACGCTTACAGTGTTAAACATTCAACAACGAAGATAAAAGTAAAGACAACACGAAAACAACGAAATAAAAGAAAAAAAAAAAAGGAATCTGCTCTATATCACGATATAGTACATACCATATGTTGTATCCACACCTTAAGCATACAGTACATCCGCCTCCATAGATGGCTCATTCGTTCACTCGCGAAACTACTAAAGTGCAACTTCATCACATGAATACGTGCACATAGAACACGGATACAGCACTTCGAATGTAGTACACTTTGGTGGAAGAAAAACTTTCAAAAACTCTATTGCTACACAGGCAGGCAGAAAATCCTTCAAAAAAAATATTCAAAAAAGGATTTCCCTAGAGAGAGAGAGCAGGCGAATGAATGAAAGTTTTTCGGTTACGGAGACTACTACAACGAGTACTATCGCTCGTACCTTGCCTAACTGCCACTTTCAAAGAAAAGGATATCATCATCCGCCCACTAGCACTCAACTGTCGGCGGCATAGCAACGAATGCAATCGAAGTTAGTTTGGATAGATGGAATTTGGATATGCCGGGTTCTGCTGGTTGCCATACCATATTTTATATGCATATGTATGTGTATGGGCACTCATAGGACCAAGGATAGACGCTACTTTGACTATTCATCTGTCCATTTTCTTGTCGAATTTTCTGTATTGTATTTGAAGGAGAGTTCTCACAGTTTATGGTAGTTTTTGCACAGAACTTATTTATGTGCAATCATCCATTTTAAATAGCGTTCTTACGCTACGACGATGATTGAGTGTTGTTCTAGATTTACGAATTGCGATTTACTGCTTGCTCTCTGCATTGATATCGGCATCGTGTTGAAAGGTAAAATTGCAAAACTTTCACAGAAATTAAGTGACGAGTAATGAGTGTTTTCTGCTTACACTTCTGTGCCGATGCACAAAGGATAACCACAGGAAGTGAATAATGTGTGGGCCATCTAGTGTTTTCTTTTTTATTTTGACACTGACAGCTGTTTCCCGCTCGAAATTTTAACAGAAAGTCCGTTTCATATATCCGCGGAACAAAATGAGTCACTGTATGCTTGAACTTACTTACTTACTTACTTAGGTGGCACTACAGTCCGATGTGAACCTGGCCCTCAACCAACAAACTGCTCCAGCTGGCACGGTCTTTTGCCAGTTATTTACAGCGACAAACTACCAGTTGGTTAAGGTCCCTTTCCACCTGTGTGCGACACCTTAGATTCGGTCGTCCTCTACTTCGTCGTCCCTCGGGGTTTGACTCGAAGACTCTTCGGGCCGGAGCTGTGTTTTCCATTCGCTCTACATGGCCTAGCCATCTTAGACGTTGGATCCGCAGACGTCGTACCAGGCCGATGTCGCTGTACAGCCCGTATAGTTCGTCGTTGTATCTTCTCCTTCACTCCCCGGGACCATACGCTTGAACAACGTTGGGAAATATTGAAAACTCATTTCCAGTTTTGTCCGAAATGAACCCATCGTGACTGCTGTACGCAAGTTTGTGCAAAAAGTTCTTGAGACTGGTATACTAGTGGACAACACTCATGGTCCCTGTCGTCGTGCAGTGCGCACAGATAAGAATGTGGCTGCTGTGGCCGAGAGTGTGAGACTCAATTCACTAACATCACGCACTAGCCTGAGGAGAATTCCGGACAAAGATCACGGATTATTCATTTACAAGGTCCAATTGACTCAGCAATTGAAGGCGCACGACCATCCGATTCGTTATCGCTTCGCAGTTTGGGCCTTAGAGTAGCTTGAATTGGACAACGATTTTGGGCGAAAAATCATCTTTTCTGACGAGGCGTACTTTCAACTCGGGGGCTACGTTAACAAACAAAATTGCCCCATCTTACTTACTTTGATGGCGCTACAGTTCGGGGTGAACCGGGGCCTCAACCAACAAGCCTCTTCAGCCGGCCCGATCTTTGACCAGCCGCTTCTAGTGCCGCACGCCCAGTTGGTTGAGGTCCCTTTCCACCTGTGCGCGCCGCTGTAAATGCGATCCTCTGCTGCGTCGTCCCTCGGGGTTGGAGTCGAAGACTCTTCGGGCTGGAGCGTTGATGTCCATTCGCTCTACATGGCCTAGCCATCTTAGACGCTGGATCCGAAGACGTCTAACTAGGCCGATGTCGCTGTACAACCATCCACTCTCCGTTTACACAAACGGGACCAAAGATTGCACGCAGAATTTTCCTCTCGAAACGCCCAAGAGCCTCTTCATCCGCTTTTGATAACGTCCAAGCCTCAGCGCCGTAGAGGAGGCCCGGGATGATTAGGGTTTTGTAGAGGAATACCTTCGTTTTTCGAGAGAGGACTCTAATACTCAATTGCCTCTTGAGCCCGAAGAAGCAGCGGTTGGTAAGAGTTATTCTGCGTTTTATCTCAGCGCTGGTGTCGTTGCTGCTTGTCACTACCGAGCCAAGGTAGACGAAGTCCTGCCGAAGGTGACGTTCTGACCAAGACGTTGGTGTTGCGCGTCTTTCTTGGATGACAGCATATATTTGGTCCTGTCCCCATTTACCCTTAGACCCACTTTAGCCGCTTCTGCTTCAATGCTTGCGAACGCCTCATAGACGTCTCGCTTTGTTCGTCCAATAACGTCAATGTCATCTGCGTAGGCAGGCAATTGTGTGGACTTGAAGTAGATCGTACCTCTTGTATTGGCCGCAGAGTCCCGTACGATATTTTCAAGAATAATGTTAAAGAAATCACATGACAGTGCGTCACCCTGTCTAAAACCTTTTTTAACATCAAAGGGGTCGGTTAGTTCACCTCCGACCTTAATGGAGCACATCTGGGACTCGAAAAATCCGCACGTTATTGTTGAGAAGCCAATGCATCCACAGAGAGTGAGTGAGTTTGGTGCGGGTTGTGGAGTGGTGGTATCATTGAACCATTTTTCTTCGAAATTGAGGCTGGGAACAACGCTTCGGTCAACGATGGGCATTACAGAGCCATGTTATCCGCCTTTTTTTTTTTTTTTTTTACTGGAATTGAATACATGGAATTGGACGACCTCTGGTTCATGCAGGATGGCGCGCCATGCCACACAGCCCAGTCCTGTTATCAGCCACTTTGGCGATGTCAATTGGCCACCCGGGAGTTGCGATTTGACCTCTTTGGAATTTTTTTAGTGAGGAACCGTGGACCGATGTTATGCCAATAATCCGGAAACGATTCAAGCACTTAGGGCCAATATTATCCATGAAATCCGTAAGTTACAGCCCAAAACTATCAACGTCTTGTAAAATTGGGGTGACAGAGTGCGCTACTGCGAAACCAGCCGAGGCAGTCACTTGAACGGCATTGTATTTCATAATTAATGGGAATGTTTGTTCTTAATAATAAAGTCATAATACATGGAAACAAAAAAATAATTTTGTTCACTTTATTGCATTTTTAAAAAGAAACTTGCCTTTGGCCCGCCCTGTACACATATGTAAGTACATACATATGTATGTCAAATGGGATTAATTAGAACGATCAAATGCAGTTTATGCTTGCCTGTCAATAACATGACGCATGTCCTTACCTTTCACCCTGCATTAACTTACCCCGAGTAAGAGTTACTTTTTTTGTATTGGATGAGTGCCACTTCACCGGAACGAATTTCAATGCAACATGCCGGGAATCATTTACATAACAATGTTGGCAGAGAAATGCACCCAGGCGAAAGCAGTTTCACTTTTATTAAAAATTATTTCAATATACAATCCATATGGGTATGTAGGTACTCATCCCTAGTACTTACCTTTTATTTGAGACTCGATGAGGCGAAAAATTGAATGGCTTTCCGGAGACTTATAAGTCCTGAGTGCAAAACACTTTCTTGTGAAATTCTTAAGGGGATTTTCCTAAAGTCTCTACTTGTAGATAGTAAAGCAAATTATCTGTTTTCGAAAAAAAATAAAAATGCACGTGCAAGATACATTTTAGTACCGCTCGATGCCATAACTTTTCATATCTCACTCTCTTTCGTATCGCTCGTACATATGTACATATGTACATATAGAGAAGTGAGCCTGAATCCCTTAGCTTTTCAGAAAATGGAACGTTTTTATATCAGTTGTTCCTCAGCCGCATACTATATTGAAATAAGACATTAAGTAACAACCAAATACCATTATAACTCCACACCACCGAGGGTCGAGTGTGGTATCGCATGGTTCCCAGGTGAGACCGCTATTGTCAACTACTTTATGTAACTCACGTTCGATGCGCAATTTTTTTTACTATCTCATAAATTTTATCCTCGTACTTAAATACTACATACATATGTATGTATGTATATTTCTTCTGATATTTCAAAGTACACATAAAGCATAAAAGTAACATTAATGCCATCAAGAACATTTCTGCTTTTATCAAATCAACTATTGTAGTAGGATGTGGCATTGTAAGAGGACTGTGGTACAGTAGCACAGTATATGTATGTACGATATACGAAGTAACAATTAAATTTTCTCAAAAACCAGTTTGTTGCCGGTTTTATTGCACATGTCGCATAAAGCAAGGCAGAGAATAAAATAAAAATAAAAATAAGATACATCGTTACTCCCTTTGAGCGCGGTCGTTAATGTGCTACGTTACTCTCGGGGTCTTTTCACTGAGTGAAAAATCTTTTCCAATCCCAATGATTGATGTTCAGCTACGCAATCTCATAAATCCCGAAAATGCAATCCCAATATATCGAATCCTCTCGAAAGCAATAAATCCCCATTCACACATTTTTATAGTGCGAACAGGAACGAAATACGAAAAGTCGGAAAAATCTATTACTAGCCATGCGGCGGCGGCTCGAACAAAATGTATACCATTCACCAAGGACTACGTGAACGTACGAGTGAAGCATTAAAAATACTATAGATACAATAGATACGAAACAAAGCAGAAAACGAAGAATAAGGAAAACTATCCGACTAAAAGTCGTTCAATAAATTGAATGACATTTTCCTATAAAGCGCCATAAAACGAAACAATCGACAGCGAAACCCTACTGCACTCTTGCTCCCCATATATTCCTTGAGGACACATACTACACACTACCATCTCTACCCGTAGCTTGAGGTAGGGTACATACAACCATACATAGATACGATGGGTAGTTACCACCGACGCAAGTCGACGTTTCACTAAACCAAACATAAAAAGATGGAAAATCTCTCCCTCCCATCCCAATGCAATCCATATGGGCGGATGGAGCACCATCGAGTAAATGCGTGTATTGTGTGTTGATTTTCGTATGTCCTCTGAATTTTATGGTCCTACTGCTGGCTGTTGTTACTGCTATTGATGTTGCTGCTGCAGCCATTAAAACGATTCTTTATACAATTTTATTATAGTCGTCGTGCTGTCATGCAAATTGCATCGTTTGTGTCGTAAACGGTCGATGCTAACCTTGTTTTTGTGCGTTTTTTTTTATTTTTTTTTTTTATTTTTTTGTTCTTTCCAATCGACCCTACCCCCGCCTCTGCCTTCTTTTTCTCAAATGATGGTTGAGTACCACAGTAGAGAAACGATTGGTGGCTCCGGTTTGCATCAGCAGTTACTCTCGGTGAAATCGTAAAATTTGGCTATCAATTTGCTGAATTGAAATCAACACCTTCGGATGGGGCGACGACAACCTATCGAACTTTACGATCTGTAGGTTTTTATGCCAATATTTGCTGTTGCCGATGCATTGACGTAATGTGAATTGTATACTGTTGCCATATGGTACGAGGTTTTAATCGAATTGATACCGTAAAACTGGCCCCAACATTCGAATTGAAACAGCGCGCCCAATTGGGTTTGGAGAAATGCCTTCATTTTTAGGTTGGTAGGACTGTCTTTGACAACCGTGCCAAAGTCAACTATCAAAGTATTCCCTTAGTAAAGTAAGTACATTTTTAAATTTCGCATTAAATTTTGTTTATGGAATTAATTTTCTGTTGCTGATTCGTTGAGGATGGTGCAAAAAGCCTTGGTTGATGAGGCTTTGTCGAAAAGTGGTATAAGTGGCCGAAAACGTATCGAAATTTCGTCAAATCTCGATTGGTACCGAAAACACTGAATTTTTTGGAAAAACATCGTCGCGTTGAGGTGTTTGCAACTACGCTGTCTAAGTATTAGGAGAAGATGAAACGCATTATTACGGGGATGTGACTTGGATGTATGTTAACGATCCATAAGCAACCGATAAATCGAATGGATATCGTGCTAAAGGTGAGAAGAGACCTAAAAAAACGCACAAAAATCGCTCAAAAGTCAAGGACATGCGACTGTTTTCTTCGATTACTATGATGTGCATTTTGAGTTCCTTCCACCGAATCAAACTGTCAAGAACGAATATTTACTTACTTATCAGGCCAGCAATCCATAGAGGATCTGTGCCTGAGCTATAGCTACCTTTTTATTGACGGTCCCGGACACGTTGTTTCACGTTATCAAGACCAAGTTGTCTTACATCCGCGATTTCTTGGTTTTTATACCGGAGATTCGGTCTTCCTCTTCTTCTCGAAGCAGGCGGCTCAGAGTCGAAGACCCTCTTAGCTGGAGCGTTGGTGTTCATGCGCTCGTTGTGGCCGAGCCAATTTAGTCGACGGATCTTTGCGTTCCGGACTATATCCACATCTTTGTACAGAGTCCGCGGTTATGTCTTCTTCTCCATTCACCCTCCTAACAGACAGGAACAAAAACCGGGTGCAGCATTTTTCTTTCGAAAGAACCTAATCAACTCCGCCGTCCTGCTTATCGTCCAGCTATCGGCTCCGTACAACAAGTCTGGCAGTATAAGCGTTTTGTAAAGCATGACTTTGGCTCTTTTGCCCTGATGTAGACAAACTCCTTGAGCACCTCGAAATTATAGATGCCAACCGTTATATTTTGTCCACGGTGGTGAACGACGGATCGATTCTTCATTGACCGCATGTACTTTGTCTTATTTTCGTTGACTTTAAGACCAACGCGTTTCGCGTGATCTTCCATCGTCGTGAAAGCTTCTACAACGTTATGCCGAGACCGCGCGATGATGTCAATATCATCCGCATATCCTAGTAGCTGGACAGGTCAAGAAAAACTCAACGGAGAACAGATGATTTGGGTTTTAGGTGTTCGTTCACTACTCTCCAGAGGTGGTTGTCCTAGAAAGGATTCGAGAGGAACTCAACTGAATTTTCACGTTCCCAGTAAATATTCCATGTAATTATGGTATTATATTAGGACTGCACACACAGAGTATGAATTTGCAGTGACCATATACTGTGATTGAGGGCGCCGTGGTTAGTGTGTTGGACTCTGGCGCACGATGAGCGAGTTCGGATCCTGATAACACCAACGCCATCGAATGTTTATTTCGCGACATTCCTCCTCGGCGGGGTACTGGCAAAACCCCCCGTAGTAAACTTGCCATGAAAAAACTTCTCGACTCACGCCGTTCGGAATCGGCATAAACTGTAGGTCCCTTTCACCTGTGTGAAAAATAAATCACACACAACATGAGTGATTGAGAGAAGCTTGGCTCTGGTCCTTCATGAGCTGTAGAGCCACCAAAGAAGAAAGAATATACTGTGAGTGTTATGCCCTCATCAGTATTTTGATCACTTCCCATTCACAACAGCTGTGTTGCACACTTTTTCCGTATAAGAGTTGCATTTCTTGGCTATGGACATACTTTGAAAGATATTTGTTCGATAATCGGTGAAGTTGACCACTGCACCACGGCCACCCTTGTTATGCGTCGTTTGCGTGAAGCTCTTCGCCTAATAAGGTCGTTACCGTCGCGAAACAACTACGTGTTTTTGCACCACGATAATGCACCGTCTCACACTGCTCTGATTTTTCGTGACCATTTAGTCAAAAACTCGACCCAAATCCTTCCACAAATACCGTATTCATCTGCTTTAGCACCGTGCTACTACAACAAAGAAAGACTATTTCTGCAAACTGTATAACGGCGAAGATGGCCGAGATGCCGCATCAGGCAAAATGCACCATGCACACTAGACGAAGATGAGAGAGAATTGCTTCACCCGATTTAGACGAGGTTAGGAGAGTAATATCAAAACTGAAGTCTAATAAAGCTGCTCGCGCAAACGGCCTGCCTGCTGAGCTATTTGAAGTGGCTGGGGATGTGTTCTTTGGGAACATGCACCAGCTCATCTGTAAGATAAGGTCGGAAGCAATCATGCCCGATGACCCTTACAACTGCGCCAACTATAGGGAAATAAGTGTTGTGTGTGAACGCCTGAAACCATTCGTGGACAATTTGATAGGTTCCTATAAATGTGGCTTCAGGCCAGGAAAATCCACGATAGACAAAATATGCACACGGCGCGGGGGCAGACCTTGGAGAAGGCCATGAATTCCAGATCGACAGACACCACATTTTCGTCGATTTTAAGGCCGCATATGATAGTTTCTATAGGGATGAGCTATATAGAACCATATTATTTTCTGACATCCCTGCCAAACTCGTCAGGTTATGCAGGATAACAATCGATAATTCTCGCTGCTCCATTAAGGTCGGTAAGGAGTTAACCGAGACCTTCGATGTTAAAAAAGGATTAAGACAGGGCGACGCACTGTCATGTGATTACTTCAACATCATCCTGAGTAATACAAGAGGCTCGATTTATTTCAAGTCTGCACAACTGCTCGCATACGCTGATAACATTGAGGTGATTCGGAGAACGCAGCGAGACGTCAATGAAGCCTTTGTGAGCAATAAAGCAGAAGCGGCTAAAGTGAGTCTGAAGGCAGCGCCCAACACCGACGTCTTAGCCGGAGCGTCACTATTGGCAGCTATAACTTTGATGTAGTCAAGGATTTTGTCTACCTGTGCTCACTGGTAACAAGCGGCAACGACACCAGCGTAGAGATTAGACGCAGAATAACTCTTGTTACAACCCCTGTTTCTTTGGGCTGAAGAGGCAATTGAGTAGTAGAGCCCTCTCTCGGAAAACTCAGGTGACTCAGGTGTATAAAACCTTAATCATCCTGGTGCTCCTCTATTGCGCAGAAGCTTGGACCTAACCAAAAATGGAAGAAGAGGCCTTTGGTCGTTCCGAGAGGAAAATTCTCCGCACAACCTTCGATCCCATTTGTGTTGACGAAGAATGGAGGAGAAGATTCAACCACAAACTGTACGGGCTATACAACGACATCGGCCTAGTACTACGTCTATGGATCTAACGTCTTAGATGGCTAGGCCATGTGAATGGAGTGAATGGATAGCACAGCTCCGGCCCGAAGAGTCTACGACTCCAACCCGGAAGGACGACGTTGCAGAGGACGGCCGCATCTAAGGTGGCGCACACAGGTGGAAAGAGGCCTTAACCACCAACTGAGCGTGCGACACTGGAAACAGCTGGCAAAAGATCGTGCTGACTGGAAAGGCTTGTTCTTTGAGGCCCGGTTGTAGCACCACCTAAGTAGACTTGAGAAAACTCAAAAGACCGCCCCGGAGATGCCGTTTTCAGTCGATAGATGAGAAACAAGCTGCCATCCCGAAAATCGACTTTATCAGCTGTTCCGAAGATTGTAAAATCCGTTGCCGTAGTAGGTGCATTGTATCAAGGGGAGATTACTTTCAAGAATAAATAATCACCTTGCAGTACATACATATCTATATCGAAATTGCTCTATCCGGAATTGAACATTCTCGATACAAAATGCATCCATATTTTCATTTAATCCTCAAAGGATTTCCCTGACAGTTTGCGTGTATCAGCGCTAATTAGCATGTAACATGACTCTAATCGTCATGAATAAAGCATTACCTCTCCTCTCAAGTTGCTGATTATGAAGGTACCACTGAATAAGCCTGATAAGTACATACCATGAATGCAGATTCTGTGAATGCCTCAAACATAAAAACTTTTCACGTCACAATTCTCACTCGTGTTTCAACGAAATCCTTGCACATTAATCTCCCTAATTTGCAAACAAAAACAAAACATATCCACGAGCTCGAAGCCACTTAATCAGTCTTTCTAAAATGAGGAAAATAAGCCAAACACGCAAATGGAAAAAACAAAATGAAAACAAACACGTCCACGAGCCCACGTGCTTGACTCAACCTTCTTAAACAGCAGTTTTCACCCCCAATGCCTTTACCGATTAGTTACCGAATTTGTGAGAATTTAAATAGAAAAAAAAAGCGGTTTTATAAATACATTCCAAAAGTATCGACAAATCATCCCACCCGTCCGCACCGAGGTGTCTCGCAATTTCGAACCAGCTGGACTAATATTAAAATATCTCAATAGCTCACAACAGCATCTAACAAGTACAGTAGGGTGTTATAGCCGGTTCAAGCGCTTTTGGGTTTTGGTTTTGAACACACTCATTTCAATGGGTGACTTCAGATATGCTCGTCGCTTTTTGGGTTGTGGTTTTGAACACACTCATTTCAATGGGTGACTTCAGATATGGTCGTAAGAAATAATTTAAAATGATTACTTGAGGTCCAAGGGTCATACTCTCAGATATTATGTTTTGGATGGTTCAAGCGCTTTTTGCGTTGCGGTTTTGAACACACTCATTTCAATGGGTGACTTCAGATATGCTCGTCGCTTTTTGGGTTGTGGTTTTGAACACACTCATTTCAATGGGTGACTTCAGATATGGTCGTAAGAAATAATTTAAAATGATTACTTGAGGTCCAAGGGTCATACTCTTAGATATTATGTTTTGGATGGTTCAAGCGCTTTTTGGGTTGTGGTTTTGAATACACTAATTTCAATGTCGTAAGAAATAATTTAAAATGATTACTTGAGGTCCAAGGGTCATACTCTTAGATATTATGTTTTGTCACATAACCTGGACGGAGTGCAGGTGGTTTGGGTCGTAAATGTTCGTTCAGTACTCTCCAGGCATTAGCATGTATGAGGGGATTTGGTATGAAGCGATGGTAAGAAGGGATTTGGTATGAGCCGACCTAATCACCAGCCAGCCAACCAGGCTAAGTCATGGTATGCTAATAGAACAGAAGAACAAATTCAGAACAAAAGACAGAAGATAATTGAAAGAAGACAAGAAGAAACTAAAGAACAGAGAAGAATTAGAATAGAAAAAAAATAGACAAAGAAATCAAAGAAGAATAAACGAAGAAACTGAAGAACAAAGAAGAATAAGAACAGAAAAAGATAATAACAGACATAAATTGAGTGTTTCACTAGGCCCAGCAAGAGGACGAAGAATTCCATGGCATAATCTGCTGCTTACTCGTATATATAAATAGGGGAAGTTCCTGTTCAATGTGACATTGCGTTAGTAATAACGAACCCGAAAACGCTAGCAGACTCGTGATCGACCAACACAACATACGAGCTCGGATCGAAGAGAAAATTTTATATAAACGCCAGTAGACTCTCGTGACACGATCAACCAACACGACATACCAGCAAAGAAAGAATTTCAACTACACGCAATATGAAAAGAAATATTGAAATTGATGATTCGGAGATACTTACGGAAATATCTCTGGGGAATCTACAGGAGAGTCAAAAGCGAACATCAAATGCTATACGATGTAAGTTATACAGGGAACGTCGGAAGGCACAATCTAAACCGTATGACAAAACGAATGCACAGAGATGTAAGAAGTACCGCGAGTCCAAAAAGCAAGACGTTTCCAAAGAAAAGGTATCTGCTGGTAACTCCGAGCGATGTAAGAAATTTCGAGAATTGAAGAAACAGGAAAACTTAATTAACCAAAAGCGCACGAACGATGCGGAGCGATGTAAGAATCGACAGTTGCCGCAGCAGCAGCAGGAGACTTCACTGATGTTAGGTGTGCAATCCAAAAGTAAAAAACTTAAGCAGACTATTTACAAAAGATGTTTATTTTGCGAAGAGGATGTTGAGGAGAGGCTTTGGTCTCAACATCAGCGCAAAAGCTCACATAAAACAAACGCTAAGCAGATTCTAAGAGAGAATGTCTACAGTATAACAAGCGCTTTCAAAAATCGCATTAAGACATTTCACATTTCTAATAATGATGAGAGCATATTGAATGTAGAAGTCCTATATGAAAAAAACATGTATTTGATTACCGAGCTGTTGGAAAACGAATTGGAAGTTTTGCATGCTTTTAAATTTAATATGGAATTATTTACGGTGTTCGTGAAGCATACAAAGGAAAATGACGATATGATCCAGGATATTAAAAGTATGCAGACCAAGATGTATACGATCCTAGAAAAAAGCGATTTATCTGAAAAATTAAACGCTACTATCAATGACATCAAGGTTAAACTAGAGGAATTCCAGGAAAGAGATAGCGGATGGGCTTTGTTGTCATTCCTGAGAATCGAAATAAATATTAATAAATACGATCCGCTTCGTGCTTCTACCTATCTTAATCTACCGCCGCAGTTATTGATCAAACATGCTTGTATAAATGTGAAAAACACCGATGAATACTGTTTCAAATGGTCTGTTATATCGGCTTTGAATAGCAAAGTTAAATATAATCATGAGAGACCATCATCATATGCAATTCGCGATATAACTAGTGACATAATACAAGTTAATGGTGAAATTCTTTGTTTTAGGAATATGCAATTTCCTCTTGCGATCAAAGATATACATATATTCGAGTTGAATAATCCAACAATCAGTGTAAGCGTGTTCGGTTATGAAATCAACGATAAGAATGAATGTTATTTAATTGGACCATACTATCATACGACCGAGGAAAAGACAAAACATATTAACTTGCTTTATTGCGAAAGTTCTGATAGCGATCTAACGCATTATGTGTACATCAAACATATGTCGCGTTTAATGAGAAGTCAAATAACTAAGAGTGACCATCGAATGCATCTTTGTAATGGGTGCTTACAACGATTCCCTAATGAATCCCGTCTGCTGCAACACAAAAGTGAATGTCGGAAGCTGATTACGATTATGCCGGATGAAGGAAACAAAATACTCAAGTTTGTTAAACACAATCGAAAGCAACGAGTTCCATTTGTTGTGTATGCCGACTTTGAGTCTATTCTATTACCTGTGAGTCATTGCATGCCGAATCCAGAATCTTCGTCAACAACTAATGTACAACAACACATACCCTGTGCGTTTTCGTATTTCATTAAGTGCTCATTTGATGATAATGTAAATAGACACAGAACATTTGTTGGTGAGAAATTACATTAAGTTACATGCTATCAAAAACAAAAAATAAACAATGTCTCCTTTGTATTTTTATAGGAGAAAATTCATCTGATGAATTTGTAAAGATGCTAGTTGAAGACTTAAAATACCTATATAGGGAGTACATGGAGAAACCAAAAGCGATGAATCAATTGACAGATGTTGAGAACTACAACCATCATAATGCTTCAATATGTTGGATATGTAATCGTAGTTTTAGTCAGACCGATATAAGAGTAAAAGATCATTGCCACTTCACGGGTACATATAGAGGAACTGCACATAGACAGTGTAATTTAGATTTTCAAAAGCCAAATTTTTTCCCAATACTTTTACATAATTTTTCGGGCTACGACTGTCATCTTTTTGTGAAAAGCTTAAGTAATATTGACGGTGAAATAACAATTATTCCATTAAATAAAGAAAATTATATATCACTTTCCAAGCGAGTGCATTTAGACGCAAATAACACCTTTGAAATTAGGTTTTTAGATTCATTTCGATTTCTTCAGTCGAGTATAGATTCGTTAGCAAATAATTTATCTGAAGATGATTTCATTATAGGCAAAAGGTATTACAAAAATGACGACTCATTAAAATTAATGACTAGGAAAGGTGTATTTCCTTACGATTATCTCAATTCATGGAATCGTTTAGATGATTGTTCTCTTCCATCAATTTCCCAATTTTATAATAAACTAACGGGTAAAGATTGTTTAGATGCAGATTATGAATATGCACTAAAGGTATGGAAGCATTTTAATTGTAAATCATTAAAAGATTACATGCTTGTGTATCTACAGAGCGATGTGCTCTTGTTGGCTGACATATTCGAGAATTTCCGTAAGGTCTGCTTAAAAATATATGAATTAGATCCATGTCATTATTATACATCTCCTGGTTTGTCATGGGATGCAATGTTGAAGATAACGGAAGTTAATCTAGAGCTTTTCACCGACATTGATATGTTTAATTTCATTAAGAAAGGTATCAGAGGTGGTCTATGTCAATGTAGTCATCGATATGCCATCTCTAATAATAAGTACATGAATAAATTCGACGAAACTAAAACAAACGAATTCCTTATGTACTTTGATGCAAATAACTTGTACGGTTGGGCAATGTCTCAACCACTTCCTAATGGAAATTTTCAATGGAATGATCCCGAAATCTATACCAGAGAATATATTTTGAAATTGGAAAAAGACGATAAATTTGGTTATGTATTCGAAGTAGATTTAGCCTATCCCACAGATCTTCACGATATACATAATGATCTTCCGTTTTGCCCCGAAAATATGCTTACGCCGGGAACTAAAATTCCTAAGCTAATTGCCAATTTAAATGCAAAGACCCATTATATAATTCATTTAAGAAATTTACAACAATGTCTGAACAACGGATTAAGTATCACTAAAGTTCACAGAGTGTTGTCCTTTACTCAATCGGAATGGTTACAGAAGTATATAAATCTGAATACCGAATGCCGGAAAAAGGCGAACAGTAAGTTTGAAAAAGACTTTTTCAAATTAATGAACAACAGTGTTTACGGTAAAACAATGGAGAATGTAGAAAAGCGTCGAGATGTGAAAATTGTAACTCAATGGAATGGTCAAGGAAAGTCATTGTGTGCTAGGAAACTAATTGCACATCCTAATTTTCACACTAGATCTATATTTACACCAGAGATGTGTGCTATTGAAATGACCAAGGGACGAGTTGTGTACGATAAACCTATTTATTTAGGTTTCATTGTATTAGAGCTTTCAAAATGGCTTATGTACGACTTTCATTATGAGTATATGAGGAAAAAATTTGGAAAATCGATTCGATTAAACTATATGGATACGGATTCATTTATTTATTCAGTAATGACAGATGATTTCTATTCTGATATATATCAAGACGTCATTGATCCCGAGAAATCAAGGTTTGATACTTCAGAATACCCCATAGACAATGTGCATAATTTTCCGCAAACAAACGGTAAAGTTCTCGGGAAATTTAAAGATGAGAATAACTCTCGGAAAATGTTAGAATTCATTGGATTAAGAGCGAAAATGTACTCCTTTATATTAGAGACCAATAATGTGGTGAAAAAGGCAAAAGGAATTAAAATGTCGGTTACTAATAGCTTAGATATTAAAGATTATCGAAATTGTTTAATGAATAAAAAATTGTTGTTTAGATCAATGTTTATATTTAGAAGTAAGTTACATAATGTTTATACACAGTCTATTAATAAGTTAGCTTTAAGTTATAACGACACTAAAAGATATATATGTAATGATGGGATAAGTACTCATGCTTGGGGTCATAATAAAATACCAATGAATGATAATTGATACAAAAAAAAGAAAAAAATGATTTATTATTCTCTCTCCTTCTCTTACGAAGATCTAACACAACAAGGTCACTGAACTTTTCAACAAGGTCACTGACCTTGGTTACTTGGCGAGGACCTTGCTTAATAACTAATTCTAAGTAACTGGTTCTAACTAACTGGTTCTAACTAACTGGTTCTAACCAACTGGTTCTAACTAACTGGTTCTAACTAACTGGTTTTAAACTTTTCAACAAGGTCACTGAACTTTTCAAAGGGGTCACTGAACTTTCACCTGTCACCCGTCACCTGTCACCTGTCACACCTGTCAAATTTGCATACGCCGCGTATGGTGGCCTGGTAAGCTGTCGAGCCCGGCCACTACATTGATACTTTTTACTTATGTCAGTCTTACACACGAATTCCAAAGCATCTGATACGCGACAATGCTAAACACAACACAGATAGCGCCTGAATCCAAGCGCCAAGTAACCAAGGTCAGTGACCTTGTTGAAAAGTTCAGTGACCTTGTTGTGTTAGATCTTCGTAAGAGAAGGAGGAGAATAATAAATCATTTTTTTCTTTTTTTGTATCAATTATCATTCATTGGTATTTTATTATGACCCCAAGCATAAGTACTTATCCCATCATTACATATATATCTTTTAGTGTCGTTATAACTTAAAGCTAACTTATTAATAGACTGTGTATAAACATTATGTAACTTACTTCTAAATATAAACATTGATCTAAACAACAATTTTTTATTCATTAAACAATTTCGATAATCTTTAATATCTAAGCTATTAGTAACCGACATTTTAATTCCTTTTGCCTTTTTCACCACATTATTGGTCTCTAATATAAAGGAGTACATTTTCGCTCTTAATCCAATGAATTCTAACATTTTCCGAGAGTTATTCTCATCTTTAAATTTCCCGAGAACTTTACCGTTTGTTTGCGGAAAATTATGCACATTGTCTATGGGGTATTCTGAAGTATCAAACCTTGATTTCTCGGGATCAATGACGTCTTGATATATATCAGAATAGAAATCATCTGTCATTACTGAATAAATAAATGAATCCGTATCCATATAGTTTAATCGAATCGATTTTCCAAATTTTTTCCTCATATACTCATAATGAAAGTCGTACATAAGCCATTTTGAAAGCTCTAATACAATGAAACCTAAATAAATAGGTTTATCGTACACAACTCGTCCCTTGGTCATTTCAATAGCACACATCTCTGGTGTAAATATAGATCTAGTGTGAAAATTAGGATGTGCAATTAGTTTCCTAGCACACAATGACTTTCCTTGACCATTCCATTGAGTTACAATTTTCACATCTCGACGCTTTTCTACATTCTCCATTGTTTTACCGTAAACACTGTTGTTCATTAATTTGAAAAAGTCTTTTTCAAACTTACTGTTCGCCTTTTTCCGGCATTCGGTATTCAGATTTATATACTTCTGTAACCATTCCGATTGAGTAAAGGACAACACTCTGTGAACTTTAGTGATACTTAATCCGTTGTTCAGACATTGTTGTAAATTTCTTAAATGAATTATATAATGGGTCTTTGCATTTAAATTGGCAATTAGCTTAGGAATTTTAGTTCCCGGCGTAAGCATATTTTCGGGGCAAAACGGAAGATCATTATGTATATCGTGAAGATCTGTGGGATAGGCTAAATCTACTTCGAATACATAACCAAATTTATCGTCTTTTTCCAATTTCAAAATATATTCTCTGGTATAGATTTCGGGATCATTCCATTGAAAATTTCCATTAGGAAGTGGTTGAGACATTGCCCAACCGTACAAGTTATTTGCATCAAAGTACATAAGGAATTCGTTTGTTTTAGTTTCGTCGAATTTATTCATGTACTTATTATTAGAGATGGCATATCGATGACTACATTGACATAGACCACCTCTGATACCTTTCTTAATGAAATTAAACATATCAATGTCGGTGAAAAGCTCTAGATTAACTTCCGTTATCTTCAACATTGCATCCCATGACAAACCAGGAGATGTATAATAATGACATGGATCTAATTCATATATTTTTAAGCAGACCTTACGGAAATTCTCGAATATGTCAGCCAACAAGAGCACATCGCTCTGTAGATACACAAGCATGTAATCTTTTAATGATTTACAATTAAAATGCTTCCATACCTTTAGTGCATATTCATAATCTGCATCTAAACAATCTTTACCCGTTAGTTTATTATAAAATTGGGAAATTGATGGAAGAGAACAATCATCTAAACGATTCCATGAATTGAGATAATCGTAAGGAAATACACCTTTCCTAGTCATTAATTTTAATGAGTCGTCATTTTTGTAATACCTTTTGCCTATAATGAAATCATCTTCAGATAAATTATTTGCTAACGAATCTATACTCGACTGAAGAAATCGAAATGAATCTAAAAACCTAATTTCAAAGGTGTTATTTGCGTCTAAATGCACTCGCTTGGAAAGTGATATATAATTTTCTTTATTTAATGGAATAATTGTTATTTCACCGTCAATATTACTTAAGCTTTTCACAAAAAGATGACAGTCGTAGCCCGAAAAATTATGTAAAAGTATTGGGAAAAAATTTGGCTTTTGAAAATCTAAATTACACTGTCTATGTGCAGTTCCTCTATATGTACCCGTGAAGTGGCAATGATCTTTTACTCTTATATCGGTCTGACTAAAACTACGATTACATATCCAACATATTGAAGCATTATGATGGTTGTAGTTCTCAACATCTGTCAATTGATTCATCGCTTTTGGTTTCTCCATGTACTCCCTATATAGGTATTTTAAGTCTTCAACTAGCATCTTTACAAATTCATCAGATGAATTTTCTCCTATAAAAATACAAAGGAGACATTGTTTATTTTTTGTTTTTGATAGCATGTAACTTAATGTAATTTCTCACCAACAAATGTTCTGTGTCTATTTACATTATCATCAAATGAGCACTTAATGAAATACGAAAACGCACAGGGTATGTGTTGTTGTACATTAGTTGTTGACGAAGATTCTGGATTCGGCATGCAATGACTCACAGGTAATAGAATAGACTCAAAGTCGGCATACACAACAAATGGAACTCGTTGCTTTCGATTGTGTTTAACAAACTTGAGTATTTTGTTTCCTTCATCCGGCATAATCGTAATCAGCTTCCGACATTCACTTTTGTGTTGCAGCAGACGGGATTCATTAGGGAATCGTTGTAAGCACCCATTACAAAGATGCATTCGATGGTCACTCTTAGTTATTTGACTTCTCATTAAACGCGACATATGTTTGATGTACACATAATGCGTTAGATCGCTATCAGAACTTTCGCAATAAAGCAAGTTAATATGTTTTGTCTTTTCCTCGGTCGTATGATAGTATGGTCCAATTAAATAACATTCATTCTTATCGTTGATTTCATAACCGAACACGCTTACACTGATTGTTGGATTATTCAACTCGAATATATGTATATCTTTGATCGCAAGAGGAAATTGCATATTCCTAAAACAAAGAATTTCACCATTAACTTGTATTATGTCACTAGTTATATCGCGAATTGCATATGATGATGGTCTCTCATGATTATATTTAACTTTGCTATTCAAAGCCGATATAACAGACCATTTGAAACAGTATTCATCGGTGTTTTTCACATTTATACAAGCATGTTTGATCAATAACTGCGGCGGTAGATTAAGATAGGTAGAAGCACGAAGCGGATCGTATTTATTAATATTTATTTCGATTCTCAGGAATGACAACAAAGCCCATCCGCTATCTCTTTCCTGGAATTCCTCTAGTTTAACCTTGATGTCATTGATAGTAGCGTTTAATTTTTCAGATAAATCGCTTTTTTCTAGGATCGTATACATCTTGGTCTGCATACTTTTAATATCCTGGATCATATCGTCATTTTCCTTTGTATGCTTCACGAACACCGTAAATAATTCCATATTAAATTTAAAAGCATGCAAAACTTCCAATTCGTTTTCCAACAGCTCGGTAATCAAATACATGTTTTTTTCATATAGGACTTCTACATTCAATATGCTCTCATCATTATTAGAAATGTGAAATGTCTTAATGCGATTTTTGAAAGCGCTTGTTATACTGTAGACATTCTCTCTTAGAATCTGCTTAGCGTTTGTTTTATGTGAGCTTTTGCGCTGATGTTGAGACCAAAGCCTCTCCTCAACATCCTCTTCGCAAAATAAACATCTTTTGTAAATAGTCTGCTTAAGTTTTTTACTTTTGGATTGCACACCTAACATCAGTGAAGTCTCCTGCTGCTGCTGCGGCAACTGTCGATTCTTACATCGCTCCGCATCGTTCGTGCGCTTTTGGTTAATTAAGTTTTCCTGTTTCTTCAATTCTCGAAATTTCTTACATCGCTCGGAGTTACCAGCAGATACCTTTTCTTTGGAAACGTCTTGCTTTTTGGACTCGCGGTACTTCTTACATCTCTGTGCATTCGTTTTGTCATACGGTTTAGATTGTGCCTTCCGACGTTCCCTGTATAACTTACATCGTATAGCATTTGATGTTCGCTTTTGACTCTCCTGTAGATTCCCCAGAGATATTTCCGTAAGTATCTCCGAATCATCAATTTCAATATTTCTTTTCATATTGCGTGTAGTTGAAATTCTTTCTTTGCTGGTATGTCGTGTTGGTTGATCGTGTCACGAGAGTCTACTGGCGTTTATATAAAATTTTCTCTTCGATCCGAGCTCGTATGTTGTGTTGGTCGATCACGAGTCTGCTAGCGTTTTCGGGTTCGTTATTACTAACGCAATGTCACATTGAACAGGAACTTCCCCTATTTATATATACGAGTAAGCAGCAGATTATGCCATGGAATTCTTCGTCCTCTTGCTGGGCCTAGTGAAACACTCAATTTATGTCTGTTATTATCTTTTTCTGTTCTTATTCTTCTTTGTTCTTCAGTTTCTTCGTTTATTCTTCTTTGATTTCTTTGTCTATTTTTTTTCTATTCTAATTCTTCTCTGTTCTTCAGTTTCTTCTTGTCTTCTTTCAATTATCTTCTGTCTTTTGTTCTAAATTTGTTCTTCTGTTCTATTAGCATACCATGACTTAGCCTGGTTGGCTGGCTGGTGATTAGGTCGGCTCATACCAAATCCCTTCTTACCATCGCTTCATACCAAATCCCCTCATACATGCTAATGCCTGGAGAGTACTGAACGAACATTTACGACCCAAACCACCTGCACTCCGTCCAGGTTATGTGACAAAACATAATATCTAAGAGTATGACCCTTGGACCTCAAGTAATCATTTTAAATTATTTCTTACGACATTGAAATTAGTGTATTCAAAACCACAACCCAAAAAGCGCTTGAACCATCCAAAACATAATATCTAAGAGTATGACCCTTGGACCTCAAGTAATCATTTTAAATTATTTCTTACGACCATATCTGAAGTCACCCATTGAAATGAGTGTGTTCAAAACCACAACCCAAAAAGCGACGAGCATATCTGAAGTCACCCATTGAAATGAGTGTGTTCAAAACCGCAACGCAAAAAGCGCTTGAACCATCCAAAACATAATATCTGAGAGTATGACCCTTGGACCTCAAGTAATCATTTTAAATTATTTCTTACGACCATATCTGAAGTCACCCATTGAAATGAGTGTGTTCAAAACCACAACCCAAAAAGCGACGAGCATATCTGAAGTCACCCATTGAAATGAGTGTGTTCAAAACCAAAACCCAAAAGCGCTTGAACCGGCTATAACACCCTACTAAGTACGCTTTATCCACAAGCAATGAAAGGTAATGAGGAGGGAAAAAAATCAACAATTTCCTCTGTTTCGATACTGGCATATTTGAGATTTCCAACTTTTGCTCTGTATCTACATATACACAGATTAAATAAAAAAAAAAAAAAAAAAACCAAATAAATGTACTGAGGAAGGGAAAATCCATCAAGTGTTCCACTAACTACTACCTTCCCATGTTAGGTGATGGGTGGAGGCGGAAGAGCGCATGCAGGAGAAACGCTCACCCAATTTAAATTAATTAAATATTTGCACACAAATTCCAGTTCAAAGTGTTTTCTGATCTGAATTTATTTCACAGGACTTACGAAGCAGATGTTTACTGAATCGTTAGTAGATGCGAAGGGACGCAGTAGTGGAATAGCAAAGGGGATTGACTTAAGGTTGCTTTCAAGTTGGCGAAATTTTGACAATAACTTTTCACAAACACTCGAGTTGCTTGATTGCCAGTGAAAATATGAAATTCATTTATTTTCATTTTACTTTTGTTGTGCCCAAGAAAAAATCTTAAGTAGATTAAGTCAGAAGGTGATTTTTCACCTCCTATTCACTGGGAACGGATGAGGTATTTTTAGATTTCGCATCTATCAATCAAAATGACAGGAGCAATTTTAGGAAACACTAAATTCATATGTCTACGTCGACAGATCAGTCAAAAGCCTGCCTTAGGCTTGTGTAGGTGGACTAGCTAAACAATTCTACTGATAAGCTAAGAATTCCCGGACAAAAGTAAACGAATCTAAATTTAGCTTTTTCGTACGTACATACTTGCTTACATGGCCAATTGTCATTAAAACGGCCAGACGTAACAAAAATAACCACCTTATCTCAGGGGAAAAGATAGTAGACAATAAAACTAAACAAACAAAAAAAGCAACCCATAAAGGGCTTATGAAAACATGAGATAGTAGCACAGTATACTGGACAAAGTCTAGCCTTAGACGTCGTACCAGGCCGATGTCGCTGTACAACCCGTACAGTTCTTCGTTATATCTTCTCCTCCATCCACCGTTTGAACAAACGGGACCGTAGATAGTGCGCAGAATTTTCCTCTCGAAACGAGAGGACCTTGTTAAGGTCCAAGCCTCTGCGCCGTAAAGGAGGACTGGGATGATTAAGGTCTTATATAGTGTCACCTTGGTTTTCCGAGAGAGGGCTCTACTTCTCAATTGCCTCTTGAGCCCAAAGAAATAGCGGTTGGCAAGAGTGATTCTGCGTTTTATCTCAGCGCTGGTGTTGTTGTCGCCGGTCATCAGTGAGCCAAGGTAGACGAATTCCTTGACCACTCCAAAGTTATATCCGCCCATGGTGACGTTCTGGTCAGTGTTGTCCGTCTCTTTTAGATGAAAGCAGATATTTGGTTTTACCCTCATTAACCTTGAGACCCATCTTAGCCGCTTCTACCTCAATGCTTACAAAGGCCTCATTGACGTCTCGCTGTGTCCGTCCAATCACGTCAATGTCATCCGCGTACGCAAGCAATTTCGTAAACTTGAAATAAATCGTACCTTTTGTGTTGGCCAGGGACGATCTTGCACGATCTTTTCAAGCACGATGTTGAAAAAGTTGCATGACAGCGCGTCACCTTGCCTAAATCCGAGGCAAGTCGGACGAGTTGGGCGGGGATGTTAAAACTAGACATGGCTTTGTATAGCTCATCTCTATCGACGCTGTCATATGCAGCCTTGAAATCGACGAAAAGGTGGTTAGTGTCGATTTGGTATTCCTGGGTCTTCTCCAAGATCTGTTGTAGCGTAAATACTTGGTCTATAGTGGATTTACCTGGCCTGAAAGATCTTATACGCGATGTTAAGGAGACTTATTCTCCTATAGTTGGCGCAGTTATAGGGGTCTCCTTTCTTATGGATCGGGCAAACGATGCTGAGATTCCATTCGTCGAAAATGCTTTCTCCGACCATACCTTGCAAATGAGATGGTGCATCCACCTTACCAGCTCATCTCCAGCCGCCTTAAGAAGATCAGCAGACAGGCCGTCTGCGCCCGCAGCTTAATTAGACTTAAGTCTTGATATCGCTGTTTCGATTTCGTCTAGGTCGGGTGGATGGAATTCTCCTACATTGCCGTCCATTACGAATGGCTCATTCTGCCTGACAGCGGTATCTTGTCTATCATCACCGGTATACAGTCTGCAGAAGTGGTATTTCCAAATCCTCAGCATCGACTGCGACTCTACTACCAGTTCTCCATTTTCATCCCTGCAGGCCGCCGCTTTGGCTTTGTAGCCATGTTCGTTTTACCTTACTGTAAAACTAACGGGCGTCATTCCTGCAGAAGCATCTCTCCATCTCCTCGATCTCACGCTTTCCGTGCTCTCTCTTCTTTCTTCTAAAAAGCGTGTGTTCCTCTCTTCTCTTCATAGATTTCGCGAGCAGCTCTTGTCCGTCGTTCCAGCATGGCTTTATATGCCTCATGTTTTGCTGCATGGGCTTGTTCGCATTGTTCATCGAACCAGGGGTTTCTAGGTGGTGACGGTTTGAAACCCAGCACCTCTGAGGCAGCGTCTCTGACGGCGCTCTGGCAATGCGCCCATTCCTGCTCTATTGTTTGTGCTGCTGTGGGCGGGTTTTGAGAGAGTTTGGAGGAGACACGATCGGCAAAGATTCTGGCAGTCTCTGGCGATTGTAGCTTTCCGACATCAAACTTACGTAGTCCTACTCGACCCCTAAGCATTCTCAAAGTCGAATACTTTACTCTAAAAGTTGGACACGTGAAACGTCGTCACAAACTTTCTTGTCAGCAAATTTATTTTTATGTATTTTGTTATGCAAACGTAGGCACCCTACAAAACTCTCTGCCGTCGAAGACCCGACTAAAAGTATTAAATATTTTTGCTGAATAGAGCCTAAAATGTCTGTTCAATAGCTTCGATTATTTATTATGCTTTAATTTTCTTTTCATAGTGGATCTATTATACTCCAGACAGACTTACTTCCTTACTTACTTATCAGGTCAGCGATCCATGCAGGATCTGAGCCTTAGCTATAGCTGCCTTCAATCCTTGACGGTCCCGGGCACGCTGCTTCCAGTTATCAAGACCAAGATGTCTTACATCCGCGATTACTTGGTCTTTATACCGGAGGTTCGGTCTGCCTCTTCTTCTCGAACCAGGAGGCTCGGAGTCAAAGATCCTCGTAGCTGGAGCGTTGATGTCCATGCGCTCGATGTGGCCGAGCCAGTCTAGTCGACGGATCTTTGCCTTCCGGACTACATCCTCATCTTTGTACAGCTCGTAGAGTTCGCGGCTATGTCTTCTTCTCCATTCATCTTCCTTACAGACAGGACCAAATATCCGCCGCAGAATTTTTCTTCTGAAAGAACCCAAAATCAGCTCCGCTGTCCCGCTTATCGTCCAGCTTTCGACTCCGTACAGCAAGACTGGCAGTATGAGCGTTTTGTAAAGCATTACTTTCCTCTTTCGAGTGAGGAGTTTTGACCCCAGTTGATTGGACAAGCCGAAGTAGCAGCGGTTGCCAAGGGCGATTCTATGCCGGATCACCACTGTGGTGTCATTTGTAAAATTTACGTTTGCCCCGAGGTAGACAAACTCCTTAACTACCTCGAAATTGTAGCTATCAATTGTTATATTTTGTCCCAGGTGGTGAGCAACGGATTGGTTTTTGCTTGACAGCATGTACTCCAACTCGTTTCGCCTGTTCTTCAATCGCCGTGAATGGTTTCACAATGTCACGGCGGGAACACGCGATGATGTCGATATCATCCGCGTATCCTAGCAGCTGGACGGACTTGTAGAAGATAGTGCCTCCCCTGATGACGCCTGCCCGTCGCACTATCTGCTCCAGCACCAGGTTGAAGAAGTCACATGACAGCGCATCTCCTTGCCGAAATCCGGTGCATGTTTCAAACGATTCCGAAGTCCGAAGGCTAACGTACAGAAGTCGTTCAGGAACCGTCATTGTCCGTTGAGTAAAATGGAGTGCATTTTGAAAAAAGAAAAATTATTAAGATTTGTCCGATTTCGTTGAGAAGTGCGCTTGTCCGGAAAAAATTATTTTCCAACAGAACAACGGCCTTAGGTATGCAGCTGAAATTGTCAAAAATTGTCTTGAAGATCAGTCTTTTCAGTCGATGGTAAGGCACAAGGTCCAGATTTAAATGCAGTTAAAAAGAAAGAGCATCGACGAATTCAGATAAATTGTGGCTAAGACTACAGTTGCTAAAGCCGATTTCCGGGATGGTCGAGAGCTGTCTTCTCAATACGGCTTGTATCTCTTCTATCGTCTCAGAACGATGTCCCCGGAGCGGTCTTTTGAGTTTGCTGAAGTCGTACGACGCCAAATCAGGTGAATACGTTTATTGTGCGACGATATGTGTCGAGTTTTTGACTAAATGGTCACGAAGAATCAGTGCAGTACGAGACGGTGCATTGCCCTCTTTAGGCGAACGGCTTCATGCAAACGACGCAAAAAAATGTTTTTGTTGACAGTTTGGCCCGGCAAAAGGAACTTAAAATGCACAACTTCACAATAATCGAAGAAGACAGTCAACATGACCTTGATTTTTGAGCGACTTTTAGTCGCCCGGCATATACATATAGTCGTCTTTACAGGTGAAATGAAAGGACCTAGAGTCAAGAAGCCAGGGATTTTGCCAGTACCCCGCCGAGTAGGAACGCCGCGAAATAAACATTCCATGGCATTGTTATCGAGAACCGAGCTCGCTCATCGTACATCGGAGTCCAACACACTAACCAATGTGCCACGGTGCCCAATTACCATTATTGTCATTTTCTTTTTCTTTGGCGCTGCAGTTCATGGCGAACCTGAGCCCCTTATAGAAAACCTCCCCAACTGGCACGGTCTTACGCCTGCAGTCTTTAGTGCCGCACGCCTAGTTAGTTGAGGTCCTCTTCCACTTGCGTGGACCACCTTAAATTTGGCCGTCCGCGACCGAGATGTTAAGATGCAGGTCCATGTCCCTGCGCCATAAAGCAGGACCAGGATGATGAAGGTGGTCCATGTCCCTGGGCCATACAGCAGGACCGGGATGATAAGGGTGGTCCATGTCCCTGCGCCATAAAGCAGGACCGGGATGATAAGGGTGGCCGTGATACATTGGTAAACATCACCGACGGTCGAGCGGAAGGTCTGTAATTTAAAGTACATATGTATGTATGTCCATAACCAAGCCATGCAACTCCTATACGAACAAATTGTGCAACATAGCTGTTGTGAATGAAATCTTCTTTCTTTTGCTGGCGTTACAGCCCATGATGGACCAAAGCCAAGCTTCTCTCTAGGGACCTACAGTTTAATGCCGACTCCGAACGGCGGGAGTCGAGAACTTTTTCAAGGCAAGTATACTACGGGGGCTTTTGCCAGTACCCGTGCGTCAGAGTCCAACACACTGACCACTGCGCCCTCGTTCTCACAGTATATGGTCCGAAAAAGGGGTCTCAATTACCTCCCGAGCCCAAAGACACAGGCCTCAATGGTATCTCGCTGAGCTCGTCCTATTATGTCATCGGCATATGTACGGGCTTGAAAAAGATCGTGCCCATCGCATTGACCAGCGAGTTTTGCACGATCCTTTAAAGGACGATATTGAAATAGGCACACGATAACGTGTCACCCTGTTTAAAACCGTTTTTGACATTAAATGTCTGTGTTAAGTCGCTTCCGACCCAGAGGCGAGGATTCTTCAATGTCCCACTTTGGCAGGAAAGACAATACTAGACATGACACTGTATAGCTCGTCTCTATGTACGTCTATGTATGCCATTATATTGCCATTACAAAAACAAAAAACACGTTTCGGTTGGTTGTTAGTCTTTACTCGAGGTCGACTCTCGATTTTCCATATAAAGAAAACAAAAATACATTTATAGTTGGGTAGTTTGAACGTTCCTTACGCTGAACACCTACTATGCCGCGGATCTTACAGCTTCCACTAAATTATTCAAATTACATTTAAGCAATCTTTTCATTACAACATCCCTCGAGCGGAACCAGCCCCGCCAGCTAATACGTACAATGATCAATGTCATGGACACGCTTCGAAATTCCAAAAAGAGCAAACAATTAAATTTACGTTTTTTTAACACCAACTTTTATCCGAAAACTACGCTCTTTTGAGCGTAAAACAAACGCAAAAAGGAAGATACATCCGTACGTTTACATGATAAATTACCCGAAACACAACGTATAATGGCATGTGTAACTGGCACCGAAGACGATGGCAGCGGTTTTAATGAAATTCCCGATGCCAGTTCGGGCCAGGTAGAGGCAGTTCCGCACTGCCAAATTCTTCCACCGTACACAGTGTACCACGTACTTGGATATAATCGACTTAACAAACAAGAGTGTGTTAAAAACGATAATGAAAATAAAAAATAAAAAAAACGCGGAAAGAAAACGAACTTTTTATGGGACTGTGTTATTACACAATGGCACTGGGATTCTGATTGCCGACTATTGGGTCCTTGCTCCCACCAGCAACTTGCCGGTGCATGCGAATTGATTGAGTAAATATGCTTGACCGTCTCAGGCGTCGAATAGGAAGTGAAGAGAAAAATAGCTTCCAATTAGAGTGTCTTCACTCTCTAGACAGGGGGTGGCCGAACTGACGCATATTGCTATTGTGTGATTATGAGTGGATCACGATTGTTGGTATTGGCCGAGCACACGCAATAAATCACACTTTCTCCGGTCAAGGTGCGGATTTGTCCTTTATTTTTTTTTTCTTAGTAATGGATACAATTCAAAATGCCTTGGATAAACGGACGGATTCTCGAAGACGATTTGCGAGTATGCTCCTGTAATATCAGAATCTACTCATAAACTGGAAAGAACCCTCACGCAGTACAAGGCGGATATTACTGCGATCCAGGAAATGTGCTGGATAGGAAACGGTATAAAGAGGAAAAAAGGTTGCGACATCTACTATAGTTGTCACAAACGATTGCACATGTTGCTGTGCGGATTTGTTGTGGGAAAGCGCTTAAGTTCGAAGGTCATCGACTTTAAACTTATTAGTGGTCGCCTGGCTGTGATCCGCCTCAAAAGGCAGATTTTACAACATCAGCCTCATATGTACACACGCCCCTACCGAAAAGGCTGAAGACGTCATCTAAGAGGCCTTCTATGATATCTTGGACAACGCCTACTAAGCTTGTTCGGAGTACGATGTTAAAATCGTTCTTGGGAACTTCAATGCCAAAATCGATGAGAGAGAGACTGTGCTTTTCCAGTCTTTCCGTGCGACAGCATATAAAGCGGTGATAAGTAGCATAAGATTTCTCTGTAGGCGAATCCACATAGCAACCTGACGAGCTTCGGACGGTCGAACCGCCAATCATATCGACCATGTGTTTATTGACGTAAGACATAAACAGGCAAACATCGACTCTGACCAACTCCTCGCAGCAGCAAGATTCAGAACTCAACTGTCCAATGTCAGAAAGCTGCAGCAGCCCACCATGAGGATATTCGACATTGGACGCCTGAGCACACCGTAGGTTGACAGAGTCTATAGGGAGCGACTGAGCGAAAGGCTATCCGGTATGTCTACGTCGAGCACAAATGTCAACAATATGTGGCTGCATTGCCGCTCAGCCATTCAGGAAGTAGTCGAGAAAACCTTAGGCTACTTACTACCTCCGACAAGAAACCCGTGGTATGATGGCGAGTGTGAGCAGAAAAATGCAGCAACCGACGAGGCGTACCAAAAGGCGCTGCAGCGAAAAAATCAGGGCAGCGCGAGTGGAGTACCGAGCCAGAGGAAGGGAGGAGAAAAAACTGCTGTGACTGAAGAAAAGCATCTTCGCGGCCTCCCAGCTCAAGGATATCGGGGAGTATAGGGACAAGCATAAAACACGGGCCTTTTATAAGAAAGCAAAAAGCCTTGCAGGAGGTTTCAAGAAAGTCACCTAGGCTCTTCGAAATTTCGAGGGTAATCCTGTCACCGACCCGCAGGGAATATTTAAGCAGCATTTACAGCAGCCGCTTAACCAGCATGGCCAAGAGAGCGTGGTAGGGACGGGGAAATTCCAACTCCAGCCGCTTACGGGCAGGCGTCATCAGGGAAGGCTACTAGGATGCGCGGATGATATTGACATCATCGCGCGGTCTCAGCGTGTCGTTGTAGAAGCTGGTTAACGAAAATAAGACAAAGTACATGCTGTCAAGCAAAAGCGATCCGTCGCTCACCACACGGGACAAAACATAACGATTGACAGCCATAATTTCGTGGTGGTTAAGGAGTCTGTCTACCTCGGTTCAAACTTCAACTCGACAAACGACACCACAGTGGAGATCCGGCATATAATCGCCCTTGGCAATTGCTGCAGACGCATACCTTCCTAAGGAGAAGTGCAGTCGGATGTTTTCGCGCTCAAAGAAGACCCCAGCCATCCGTGAAAATGCGAAGACTATCCTTTCCGGGCTTAGTATCCAGCCATAGCCAATCCTGATGCCATGGAAACTCGACTGTGAAGTTATGGTGCAGTAGGATAACGGACGTCAGTGCGTCAGAAGGCATGTCCATGAGACAGGGGTCGTAAGACAATTCTTGCGCAAGCACGCTGTTAATCCTATGCGAGTTATACCAAAAGCCATTTCTCTTCAGACGAGACATGGCTTTCAGAGCACTACCTCTGATAAATATATCAAGAAGTGAAAGGTTCATCATAGCATCTAGAGCAGCACCCGGCGTGCTGGGGAAGGCCCCATGCAGCTGAGACAAACCGTTCTTTGGAGTTTGGTGAAAGAGGCTACGACGTGTTTGCGTTTTAGTCTGTTCCACCAGACAACCGATGCATAGGAGATTATAGGTCTTATCATTGCCGTGTAGATCCAGAGGACCTTTGCCGGCGATAAACCCCATGTTTTTCCAAACGCACCTTTGCATTGCCAGAAATCTGACAGCGCTTTGGTGGTTTTTGACTCAACATGCTTTGACCACAGAAGCTTGCTATCTAAGATGACTCCTAGATACTCAGCCTCCTTGGATATTGGGATGGAAGTACCTTTTAGTACCAGCTGAGTCATGTCAGCATTTTTCCTCCTTCTCGTAAAGAGAACGACATCGGTCTTAAGAGGATTAACTGACAGCCCATTTCTGGTACAACAATCATCGATCACATTTAGAGCCGCCTGTGCTTTGAGATTGACAGTCGCGACAGAAAGAAGAATGGCGACATCAACCGCATAGGATTGGACATAGATTCCGGAGGCAATGAGAGCATCAATCAGAGAATCGACCACCATGCACAATAACAGCGGAGACAGGATGCCACCTTGCGGGCAGCCCCTGTTTACGCCGGATTTGACATACTGGTCGAGGCCTGCATCAGCGTTCAATGTCCTGTGCATGAGCATTGCTTTAATCCATAGGACCAGTGCTTCATCTACGCCATGATGTCTGGCAGCGTTGCACATGATGTCAAAATTTGCGTTATCAAAAGCTTCCTCAATGTCGATGAAAATGCCCAGCGCGTACTCTTTCATTTCGAGCGCGCATTCAATTCTCCCAACTAGAATCTGAAGCGCAGTCTCGCAGGATTTTCCGCGCTGGAAACTCCTTAATCGAAGAGCCAAAGTCATGCTTTACAAAACGCTTATACAGCGATTGCTGTACGGAGCCGAAAGCTGAACGATAAGCAGGATGGCGGAGTTGATTTTGGGTTATTTCGAAATAAAAATTCTGCGCCGGATACTTGGTCGTGCCTCTGAGGAAGGTGAATAGAGGAGAAGACATAACCGCGAACTCTTCGAGCTGTACAAAGATGTGGATATAGTCCGGAAAACAAAGATCCGTTGACTATATTGGCTCGGCCACATCGAGCGCATAAACACCAACGCTTCAGCTAAGAGGGTCTTCGACTCCGATCCTCTTGGTTCGAGAAGAAGAGGAAGACCGAACCTTCGGTGTAAAGACCAAGTAATCGCGGGTGTAAGAAAATTTGGTTTTGATTTGGCCGGGACCGTCAAGGATGAAAGGCAGCTATAGCTCAGGCCAAGATCCTCCATAGATTGGGATGTATTCGTACGTATTTCGGTCGTGCCTATATGGTACATAGGTCCCACTGATTCAAAAATATGTCGACCCACGTGAAAAAGTGTCAACGGTCCGAAACGATTCGATGAGTCGGTGATGTTGTGTCAACCTCCGCGTCCACGTCAGCGTCATTAAGGAATTAATGAAACGTAACGTGCTAAAGGCGATGACTTTAGTAAGTATTTGCGTATCATCTCCACCGGGTGAACTAATAAATTCCGGTTTTGTTTTTTATTTATGTTTTTCATTAAAACAATGTATTGTATCTACGCCGACTGTGAAACGCCAACGCTACGGTGTACATGTGCGTATTCCGTGGCCGCGTCTCAGGTAAAATTATTTATTTATTTTTCTGAGCTAAGGAACTCTGAGTCAGAGTTATTGTATGGCCTAACAACACGTGCCCGCAGCATTTGTTTTTCCAACTCTCACAAAGCAACTACAATAGATATCTTCTACTCCCAGTCAAATGAGAAATAGATAATCTACATGAAGGCATGTGCTCACGTTCCTATTTGCATTGAGATTGTGTTGCCCTGCAAATGTCGTTGCCTTCAGGAAGCGTGCAACTGCAACGAAGATTTAAAAAAGCAAATGCAACTCGTACATGCGATTGAAAATAGCCCAAGCTCGGTCGATTGCCATTAAAGAGCCGTTGACCAGTTGTCATTAAAAAGAATTCGCTCAAGTGATAAACATGTCAGGGGGTAGAGCTAAGTAGCTAATCCTCACCAAACCGACGACTTAATATATAGGAATTTTATTTATACTCACACGTGCCTTCAACTATGAACGGAATCTTGAGGAGAAAAGTGAAAACAACCTGAAGCAAGCTAATTATGCCCCCAGAACGGGGTCAAGGTCCTCTTGATTTTCCTCACTCAGTCGAGTGACAGACGGAAATAGATATTTATTGTAGGTATGTATCTAAATAAGAAATACATTTTCGTTTTCACTTATTCGAGTAATGTATCTATGGTACTACTTCGTGTATGTTTACGAAATAAATTGCAAATTATTATTCATACTCCAACGACAAACGACGGATTACGAAACCGACCAGGAACACGTGAGATAGTTGTTACCATGAGGTTGTACATACTTCATGGTCTAGGAGTGTGATAAGATTAAAAAAAAAATGTATAAACCAATAGGAATGAAGAAGAAGCACAAGCTTTGACGTAAAAGCTTTTGTTTTTTAAGGAACATAAGTTTGCCAACTTATCCGTCACAGGCAGACTGATAAGACGTACTTTATGCCATATGGATGGACTAAAGACGGCCTTGAGGCAATTCCGTATGTTGTTTTGCACTTTAACGGTAAGATTAGGGAAATGATTTCGGCTTGAGAAAAGCTTTTGCAAATTTAGTATGCAATTTCGTAAGACATTACGCCGCGAAACCTCCTATCGTTTTCGATTTAGAATTGCATCAGCCTAAAATGACTTATCTACGTAGCGCGCCGTCGTCGGGCAGGCTAGTGACACGTGTAAATGACTTTGTTTACTCGGTGTCGTTCTCAAAATTGCGTCTTTAAAAAACACCTCGCATTCCTTTAAGTACCTTTCATTGTCAATCAAAGTGTTGTGCAGACTTTGTGTCTTTGGGATTTCCTGTTCAGATAGACAAATTTGTCTATCTTCGGGCTGAGCGATAAGATTACGCATGTGGACATTTCTAGCGCCTGTCTTTGCTAAAACGTTATTTTGCCGTTTTGCTATAATTTTTATAATTTTCTTTGGCATGAGGCACTGCGACCTTTAAAAATCGATTGTGCCTACTAGCCGATTAGACGAGTAGCTTCTCCACCTCTCAGAGTCATAATTTCACTAATATGGATACGCTTCCTAAGATGGCAAAGGGCAGCACACTCATACAGTATGTGCCCTGCAGCCTTTTCGTCCTTAAAACAGATTCGACACTCAGTTTCAGACGAGGTGTTGATTTTATTGAAATGATATCTCAGACCACTGTGTCCCGTATATTACGTTTGGGTATATTAATAGACTGTTTGTTCAGGGGCCGTATTCAATTGGCGAAGTCCTTGAACACTGTTCCAAAAGGATAGGTGTTGCGGTTTTTCCGAGTTGTCTAAAAAGAAGTTGATCTTAGACATTAAAGTGCCGCAGAAAGGTTCAGGACCTATGCAAATTTCGCGAGGTGGTCGGCGCCATTCATTGCCCTTCTGGCACCCAGCAGAGATTGACTTTGTTTCTTTTGGCGATGTCTTGTAGAGCATCATGACATTCCTTAACGGTTTTTGAGTTCGTGCTATACGAACTCAGCGCCTTAAGCGCTGCTTACCTATCAGAGAGAATGTTGATGGTTTATCGTTTTGGTGATGTTAAGAAGACGGTGCTGTTAAGGTCATCATAAACAGTCGCGAAAAATTTGCTTATACACGACCAATTGCGAGAGCACCGTGGCGCAGTGGGTAGTGTATTGGCCTCTGACGCCGATGACACGGGATCGAATCCCGACGCAGCCATGTCATCAAACGTGTTTTTCACGGTGTTTCTCCTCAGCGGGGTTCTGACAAAACCCCCTGTAGTAAAATTGTCATGAAAAGCTTCTCAAAATTCGCCGTTCGGAACCGGCTATAAACTGTAGGTCCCTTTCACCTATGGGAAAATGAAATCACACACAACATGGGTAATTGAGAGAAGCTCGGCTCAGGTTCTTTATGGACTGTAACGCCAACATACATACATACACGACCAATTGCTGTAGAAACCAAGCAACATACAGCCAACAGTATGGTGGTTACACCTACTGCTGTAACAGAGACACCAAGATATGACAAGCCAAAACCCACTGCCAAATCTGGATAAGACTCATCTAAGAATCGTGGGTTCATAAAGGTAAGATTATGGGCCCCCAGAACAGGTCGCGTAAGCTATTTTGTGTGATCGGTTCTAAGATAAATTTTTCCCCATTCCAGAGTTTATAGCAAGGGATCTGGCAGCCGTCAGTCCCCACTGATGGACGAGTAACGGAGATCGTGTGCGCTTCCGCCTACTTCATTGGAGACGGCCATATTGCTACCAGCGCAAACGTAACCTTGTCATCCGGTGCGATGCCAATACGCACCACGTAGAATGGGACAACAGCAACACCAATAAACGAGTCGAGTTACTTTGTTTTTTTTTTTTTTTTTTGGCGAGGTATTGTAGGGCTTCATGGCATTCCTTAACGGTTTTTGACTTCATGCTGTAGGAACTCAACGTTTTAAGTGCATTAAGACATTTACCGTTGAGCTGAACCAACCAGACGAGGATAAAAATCCCAGTATTCTGTTCAGTCCAATATTACTTACCTCTTCTTGTCCCGAAAGGAAGTATCTTCCTAGGAATATATTCCTTTTTTGGGCTACCGCCGGACATTCGTACGGCAGGTGACGAATGGATTCAATTTCCTCTTCGTGAACTTCAGCAGATTTTCCGTTATTTTCTTATCACGGGCCAAGTCGATCTCGCCGTTGCGCATGTATCTAAGCGACACCATCGCTTATTGGCTTTTACTAATAGCTCCGTCTCTATCTCCCTGTAGAGTGCACTGAGTGGTGCTTTGGCCTCAGCTGAGATCTGCGCAATGTTAGCACTTGATCCCATCCTAGCCAACTTGTCCGCCCGCTCGTATCCGGAGATATTCATATCACCAGGTACCCAGCGAAGGCTCACCTCATTTACATTGGATATGTCTTCTAACTTCTCCTTGCAGAGTTTGACGAGTTTGGATCTTATCCATGCAGCCTGCAGAGCCTTAATGGCTGCCTGGCTGTCAACATAGATGCTGATGCTTTTTCCTGAGATATTCTCTTTGCAGATTAGGTCCGCCGCTAGCTTGATAGCGAAGACCTCAGCTTGGACCTCACCGGTCCATTCCTCCCTGGAGGGAATTCTAATACAGAATCTCCTCTCCCACGGTTACGGTTCTGAATCTCGACACGGCCCATCGATCCAAGACTGATGCATGTCCGTGAGGACTCCTTTTCCAGAGACCGGCTTTCTGTAGTATTAAGGTACTAAGACTCATTCCTAGATCATTCGAAATCTTCCGATTTGGTCCAGAGATGCCGGCGCCAATGCCAGAAACCATCTTGGAGCCATTAGTGTACCACCTAAGGCCTTTTACATTGAGCAAGGGATCATTGGTTTCCCAAACTGTGCGGTGTGTAGTGATGCGTTCGAGGCTGTGGTAATCATATCCAACTCAGGAAGATACTGTAGGATGGACATGTGACCTATAGGTCTACATGGCAGGCCTGCTCTCGAGCGAAGAATTCTGATTGCACTACGTAATGCAACCTTTTTAATAAAAGGTGCAGTGAAGTAAGTCCAATCAGTGCTTCTTGGACTGCTGTGGGGCAGGTTGGCATAGCGCGTGTACTGCCGAGGCAGGCTAGTCTCTGAGGCGTTGAAGCTTAACGATTATCGTTTTTTCAATTTTGAAAAAATTTTGTCCACCATACTGTGGACGCATAGATAATAATAGGTCTTACTATGGCGGTATATAGCCAGTTTGGCGTCATCAGGCCCACACGGCCTTAGTCGCATTTATAAAGTTTGTTGTTAATATTGGAGTTCCAGTTAAGTCTAGATACTTAACTTCTTCTCTAGAAAGATGGAGAAGGGCTGCAACCTTCTTCCCTTTGTAAACGGGACTAAGAGTGTCTTATTTGAGTTAATCGATAAACCCTCTCTGCCACACCAGTCAAAGATAAATTGAAGCGCAAGCTGCATCCGCTCACAGGCAGCGATTTCGTACTTGCCCGTTACAGCCGTTTTGTTATTGTTCCAGGCCTCCTGTCTAGTGTAAACTAGATTAAACACACCTGTTTAAAAACACCACGTAACCATATCAAGAGAGCAACCACTTAAAACAGAAATCGAATAGTCGGTACCAACAAACCCTTACCTTGACCCTGAGAAGAACAAGACGAAAAAAGTTAAGTAAAACAAACGTCACACCGCCAGCACATGGCCTTAATTTTAATTGAACTCTAGGTTCATTTGAAATTTGTTTTTCAACTTCCCTACCCACCGCCGAACCAACGATAAGGGGGGTAGGGCCCAAATACTATCAAACATCCACCGACACAACTCGCTCACTCATATGCATGTACCTACTTATATGACCCGCTGAGCTACAATAGTCACTAGAGTGCCTGCTATTTGGGCGTAATCAGCATAGCAAGGCCAAATCTCTTCCATTATTGATAAGACCACTTGACCGAGGGGTGAGTGCAACCGAGGGCGAGGGACTGAACAAGCAACAAAACATCAAATAATTAAGCGAATTTAATTGAATTAACTCGCTCATTCATGGCTGGCGGATTTATTCGTTATCAGTTGTTGTTGTTGTTTTTTCTGTCCTACTTCAATTTAGATAAGTCCTTTCTAGTCACGGTGTTTTGAGATATGTATATTTGAGTATATGTATCTTTCTGTTTGCTGATGTACACGACTTAATTTTTTTTTCTGTTTTGCTACAGAGGCTTATCTAAGCCACCACCAACGACATCATGCTGTTTGCACATACATACTCTCGTACACATAATGTATCTAGAAACATATCACCGGGAGGTGTGTAATACTCGATGGCCTACGTGCAGTAGAGAATAATTGTGTTTTTCATTTTTCTATAGAGTAGAGCTGCAGCTGTTTGTCACGTATGACTTGTTTTTGATAGGAAATTAATTCGGAATTCAGTCAGGGGGGGCAGAGGTAATTGTTTGTGAAGTGTATTGTGTTATATTGGTTAATATGTGACATGTTGCTTACCGTTTAATATGATAAGTGATAAGTTGATAAATTGAAAGGTCTTCTGGGGCAATAGCGCTCATTGCCGTAGTCTAATGACAATGACTGGGTGACAAGGTAAAGAGCGGATATATCGTACTTCTTGCCGGTCATGGATAGTATCCCGAGTATCACAAGCTTTGAATGTATATTGTTAATACATTTTTTACCATCCCGCATTCTCAGATTTAATAAAATAAATGGCAAGGTAATATTGAAGATTCTCTGAGATCAAGAGTAGAGCTTGAGGCGGTACCAATCAGCACAGTGACCTTGGACCAAATTTTCTTATAGGTGGCAACTTTAACGCCAAACACACATTTTGGGGCTCAAGGTGTATTTCACAGAGGGGCAAACTGCTCTACAAATGAGGTATGGATTGCGGTTGCAACTTTTACTCAACTGGCAAACCAACGTACTGGCCTACAGAGACTGCGAAAACACCTAACCTCATCGATTTTTTTCGTTGCGAAAGGCATATCTGATCGCTAAATTAAAGTCGAAGAGAACTTTGATTTTTACTCAGGCCATTCTCCAGTTATATTGACGATGAGTGAAACTCTTATTAAAAAGCCTGAACGACCTAGCCTTACGAATAGAAGGACGAACTGGGAAGGTTTCAGAAATGAAATTCAAGAAGGTATTAGTCTAAGAGTGCCACTTAGGACGCCGTACGAATTAGAACCCGAAGTCGATCGATACATTGAAGCTATTGAGCACGCAGCGTGGAATATTTTTTTTTTTTTGTTATATATGGGGCTAGTGCTACCACTAGTGCCGTAGCGCAGTAGTTAGTGTGTTGGACTCGGACGCATGATGTGCGAGTTCGGATCCCGATAACACCAACGCCATCGAATGTTTATTTCGCGGCGTCCCTCCTCAGCGGGGTACTGGCAAAACCCTCCATAGTATAACTTGAATGGAAACAGCTTCTCGACTCACGCCGTTCGGAATCGGCATTAAACTGTAGGTCCCTTTCACCTGTGGGAAAAATAAATCACACACACCTTGGGTGATTGAAGAGAAGCTTGGCTCTGGTCCTTCATGGGCTGTAACGCCACCAAAAGAGAGAAAGGGCTACCATTAGCAATACGGAACTGCGACCTTTGCAAATCTATTGTGCCTGCTAGCCGATTAGCCTAGGAGCCTCTCCACTTCTATAATGAAGTTTCAATGCTTCTGGTAGGAGCCAAAGTGATCCAATCAGGAGTCATAACTTCACTGAGAAGGATACGATTCTTAAGTAGGCAGAGAGCAGCGCACTCACATAGTATGTGTTCCGCCGTCTCTTCGTCCTCGAGACAGAGCCGACACTCAGTTTCGGACGAGAGGCTGATTTTGTTTAGATGATATCTCAGATCACAGCGTCCTGTTCGGTAGCTGACTATTCTTCTGATATCCACCCTATTGAGTTTGAGTATGTCACTAGAGTGTTTGTTCAAGGGTCGTATAAGTCGTTTAGATTGACGGAGTCCCCGAACGCTATTCCAAAAGGACAGGTGTTGCAATTTTTCCCACTTGTCTAAAAAGAAATTAATCTTAGACCCGGGAATACCGCAGAATGGTTCCGGACCTATATATTTGTTTGAGTATGTTGATGGTTAGTCCTCTAATCCCAGTCTCGTGATTTAGATTGACGCATGCTAGGATGTCATGCAGCTCTGCTTGGAAAATGCTGGGACTTATTCCCAGGGCCTTCGAGATCTTGGTTTTTGGTCCAAATATGCCGGCGCCGACGCCGGAAGCCATCTTGGAGCCATCCGTGTACCACCTAGGGCCTTTGACATTTAGCAGGGGATCACTGTTTTTCCATGCTGAGTGATTTGGGATCAGTATATCAAATCTCTTGTCAAAGGTGAAGGTATGTGGCAATGCGTCCGAGACCGTAGTAATCATATCCAGCTCGGGAAGGTGTTGTATTATGGACATGTGGCCTACGGGTCTACATGGCATATTTGTTCCCGAGCAGAGAATTCTGATTGTACTGCGTAATGCCACCTTTTGGAGTTCCAGTTGAGTCTGCGGTCTGGGTCAATATCTAGATACTTTACCTCCTCTGAAAATCCTATGTGTGTGCCATTTAGAAAGATTGAGCAGCGTTGTACCTTTCTCCTCTTTGTAAATGGGACGTTAATAGATAAACCCTCTTAGCCACATCAGTCAGAGATAAGTTGGAGCACAAGCTGCATGCGCTCACAGGCAGTGATCTCGCACTTGCTCATAACAATGACTACTAGGTCATCAGCATATCCGATGGCCTCGTAGCCCCAAGTGGTTAGCTGGCGTCGTAGATCATCGATGACTATCGACCAAAGCAGAGGTGAGAGGACTCCCCCTTGTGGGCATCCTCTAGCCGCCGATACTGGCACTGAGACCTCTTCGTATGTGGCTGATATGAAACGGCTATTTAGCATCGCCCTAATCCAGTGATTAGTGGGATGGTCCACACCCCTGCAGGATAGTGCAGTGATGATCAAATCATAGCCAGTATTATCGAAGGCTCCCTCTATATGGAGGAAGGCGCAGATTGCGATCTCCTTTTGTGTGAAACTATTTTCAATATGAATATTGGTTGGGAGGCAGAGGTGTTCGATTCTCCAAGATATGTACCTCTAATATGGAGCTCTATCAGTTTCTCCATTGTTTTTAGAAAGAACGAGGTCAAACTGATAGGGCGATAGGATTTAGGTTGCTCACTTGGCTTCCCAATCTTGGGGATGAAGACAAGATTGACCTCCCTCCAAATTTGGGATATGTATCCCAGGTTGAAGCAAGACCTAAAAAGAACTATCAGCGGGGATAGAATTGTATTCAGGCCTTTCTGTAAGATCGCAGACACCGTCCTTGCCTGGGGCCTTGTAGGGTTTAAATGAACCAATTGCCAGTTTGACCCTGTCCGGGCTGAACAGTATACCAGAGAGGCTATTTGTTCTACGTGGAATAATACTCCTTTCCGTAAAAAGTGCCGAAGAATTTTTAATAATTTCTCCACCAGAAATTAAAGAGCTGGTAAAGAAGAAACTAAAAGCCCGTAAACGATGGCAACAAAGTCGATCGCCGCAGCATAAAACATATTCAATGCGATTACGTAACCTACTGCGGAAATCTCTCAGATATTTTAAAAATCGTTAATCATTCGTATTAAGAAGGCCTAACCGCTGTAAAGGAATCTAATTACTTCTTTTGGAAAGCTATTAAGGCCATTAAAAAGCCTAAACTGCACGCACACCAATAAGAAAAAATCTAAATAAATGGGCAAAAGGCGATCAAGAAAAGGCTTAAGTTTTCGCTAAATATCATGCTGAAACCTTCAAGCCATTCAAAGAACAACCGCTACCTGACAATAGCTATACTCTGGAAATGACCGGGGAATACAGAATGACGCGAGCCATGTTTTCCAAACTGGAAAATATCAAAAAATCCCTCAAGCAAAATAAAGCACCAGGCTACGACTTAATTACAGGAGATGTCCTTAAAAATTTGACAAGAAAAGCTCTGCTTAAGCTTTTATATCTTGTTAACGCAGCGCTTAGGTTAGAACACGTACCGAGCCAATGGAATATCGCCAAAGGTTCATGGTTCTAAAGCCCGAAAAGCCACCGACGGATAAAAAATCTTACTGCCTAATATCATTGATGCCGATGATTTCGAAAGTCTTCGAAAGAAATATAATCAATCGTTTAAGGCAGATCGTCGAAGAAAGGCGTCTTTTGCACTCGAACATAAGCTAATATGTTACGAGTGTATTCCTTGACGTCTCGCAAGCCTTTGACAAAGTGTGGCACGAAGGTTTGGGATATAAACTGATACAAGTCTTCTCCGAACAACTATCGAACGTTCTGGGAAACTACTTATCTAATAGACTATTTCTTGTTAAACACGGGAGCGAATACTCAAATTTTAGACCAATTACAGCTGGCATTCCGCAGGGAAGCGTACTCGGTCCGCTACTTTACCTACTGTATACTAGAGACATACCACAAACGAATGGCACTGTGCTGGCCACATTCGCCGATGATACTGCAATTTTGGCCACAAGAAAATAAGTCGAATCGTATAAGCGATTTGACAAAGACTTGGCTTATAGAAAAGTAAGTGCACTACCTCTCTTTGTAAATGAAGGTCAGATTCTATTCGAATGTAAAGAAAAAACGTGAAGAGCTTGAACTGAAATTTAGAGACATGTACATGTTGTTATAGCGGCAACAGAAATACATCATCTGTGAATGAGATACAGCCTAGGGACAGACAGACGGACGGACGGACAGCGAAGTCTTTATAATAGGGTCCCATTTTACCTTTGGGTACGAAACTCTAAAAATGAACTCGAAGGGTGGTGTTGTTAGTGAGTCAAGTCTCACACTACTATGAGCACGCGCAGGGCTTGGAGCTTTGAAGAACAGCGCTGTTAAACCGTGAAAAACCATGCTCTCTCAGCCTAAGCAAAAAAGGTTTTCAAGCCCTGAATATAGGCTTGCTCGTGCTATCTAAGTCGTGTCCCATTAAAATTCCAATGAAGACGACTCATCGCTTTGACAAGGACGTTTCGACTTAGTCAGACGAACTTTTTACCTACCCACCATTTCGCAATTTGCCCGAAATAATTACAAATGTTAATGAGTCTAACGCAATCGAAAGGCAAACTGTTTTGTTATGGTTTCACTCTAAATAGATAGAAAATAGACCAAAAAAAAAAAAAACAAGAACACCAACTACAAATACAATAAAGGTTAATTAAATATTTTGCATTCCTATCGTCCCAATACAAATTCAGGGTTGTTATTTCCAAAGCTTTGAATTACAAATGCTTCCCTCTCAATGGGTTCACGTACAGGTACTATAAACGACAAACCTATCGTAGAAACGAACGAAAATCGTGAAATTCCAATTTTAATGCAATTCACTTTCATTAAAATTCTATTTCAAATTTTTAATACAAACATTTGCGAGGATATACCTTGCTAATAGGGTATGAGTCAGACTTTGGGGTTGGTTGGGAAAACAAAAAAAACTAAGCAAATGGAATACAAAACTCAATATTTACTCAACCACGAGGTTTTGACTGGTCTTGCATAATTGAATACTCGGTAGTGTACAATATAAATTTGTAAACGTAACTTAAGCGGAGAAGGGAGCGAGCAAACCGAGCAAGGAGGTCGATCGCGTTTAACTTGGCAAACGCCAGCTTCGATCTCTGTCCCTGCTCAATCCACGTTGACACACAGCGTGGCCTCCCCTGGATAGCTATACTGGCACCCGCCAAGTAGTAAACCAATGTGTGCAGCGTGCCGACCCCTTGTTCCTGGGAAAAGAGGAACCTGGCCCTCCAGGTTGGGGGTTGCGCTTAGGGTTAACATCCCTATCGCGTAAAACAAAAACAAGCAATAGCCTCGGATACGGACGGATTACATGTTGACGACCCCCGCAAATGTCAAAGAGGAAATGAATTTCGGATCTGCACCTGGAACGTTAGGTCCCTCAACAACTGGTCAACTCTTTGGACTGCTATAAGGCAGATAATACCGCGCTTCAAGAAGTGCGATGGGATGGGCCAGGCAAAAAGCGGATGAAAAACTGTGATACATACTACGGAAACTGCTACAGAGAAAATAAACAACGGTGATTCGGATGCGGATTTGTGTTCGAGGTAGACTCAGGAAAAAAGTCTTAAACCTCCAGTATCTAAGCGAACGCCACATAACTATCCGCATCAAGACCAATCTCGGCAATATAAGTTTATTATGTGTCCACGCCCCCACAGAGGAGAAAGATTACCGACATAAAGAAGACTTCTATGATCTCCTAGGCATAACGTATGCGCAATGTCCCAGCTATGACACCAAAATCGTTCTACGAGATGTCAATATGAGGAAGCTATTTTTGAACGGGTCATTGCAAAGCACACCCTACACAACACCACGTCAGAAAACGGACTAAGGCAAGTGGATTTTATGGCGGGTCATAATCTGGTAGTAGCAAGTACACGATTCCCACACCTCAACATCCATAAGGGGACCTGGCGGTCTTTCGATCAATCGAGAACCAACCAAATTGATCATATTGCGATCGACAGCATACACTCCTCTAGCATCCTAGATGTCCGAACCTTTCGAGGAGCCAACATTGACTCGCATCATTACCTTGTTGCAGCCAAGGTACGGATGCGAATTTCTCAGAATCAACGGAGTCGAGTAAGAACACCAAAATTTAACGTCGGAAAACTGCAATCGCAGGAGACCGCCAGGACCTTCGCTGATCACGTCTCCCTCAAGCTCTCTCAAGTCCCGATGCAATCTGCAAAACCATAGAACAGCAATGGAGTCGTTGTCAGAACGCCATTAGAGAGGCCGACGTTCGAAAATGTTACCAAAAACTAAAACGAACATGCCAAGGCTATAAAGCCAGAGCAGAAGCCAGCAGGGATGAGCACGGACAACTAGTAGTGGAGTCACAGCCGATGCTGAGATTGTGGAAGGACCACTTCTGCAGACTATATAACGGCGATGATAGTCAAAATGCCGCCGTTAGGCAGAGCGAACCATTCCCAATGGACGAAGACGAAGGAGAATCCCGTCTACCCGACCTAGACGATGTTAAGATAGCGCTATCGAAACTTAAGTCTTATAAAGCTGCTGGAGTAGACGGACTCCACGCGGAACTGTTTAAAGCAGCTGGCGATGAGCTGGTTATGATATGGTCGGAAGAACGCATGCCCGATGAATGGGATCTCAGTATCGTTTGCCCGGTCCATAAGAAAGGAGACCCCTATGACTGAGCCAATTACAGAGGGATAAGCCTCCTGAACATCGCGTACAAGATCCTCTCTGCCGTACTGTGTAAAACGAACATGCCTGAAACCGTTCGTGGACAATCTGATAGGTTCCCACCAGTGTGGTTTCAGGCCAGGAAAATCCACGATAGACCAAATATTTACACTACGGCAGATCTTGGAGAAGATCCATGAATTCCAGGTCGACACGCACCATCTTTTTGTCGACTTTAAAGCCGCGTATGACAGTGTTTATAGAGAGGAGCTATACAGAGCCAGGGTATGTGTTAACATTCCTGCCAAACCCGTCAGACTGTGCAGGATGACTATGGAGAACTCTCGCTGCTCCATTAAGGTCGGAGGTGAACTAACCGACCCCTTTGATGTTAAAAAAGGTTTAAGACAGGATGACGCACTGTCATGTGATTTCTTTAACATTATTCTTGAAAATATCGTGCGGGACTCTGCGGCCAATACAAGAGGTAAGATCTACTTCAAGTCCAGACAATTGCTTGCCTACGCAGATGACATCGACGTTATTGGACGGACAAAGCGAAACGTCAATGAGGCTTTCGCGAGCATTGAAGCAGAAGCGGCTAAAGTGGGTCTAAGGGTAAATGGGGACAAGACCAAATTTATGCTGTCATTCAAGAAAAACGCGCAACAAACACGTCTTGGTCAGAACATCACCTTCGGCAGCTATATTTTTGAAGTAGTCAAGGACTTCGTCTACCTTGGCTCGATAGTGACAAGCAGCAACGACACCAGCGCTGAGATAAAACGCAGAGTAACTCTTGCCAACCGCTGCTTCTTCGGGCTCAAAAGGCAATTGATTAGTAGAGCCGTCTCTCGAAAAACTAAGGTATCCCTCTACAAAACCTTAATCATCCCGGTCCTCCTCTACGGCGCTGAGGCTTGGACGTTATCAAAAGCGGATGAAGAGGCTCTTGGGCGTTTCGAGAGGAAAATTCTGCGTGCAATCCTTGGTCCCGTTTGTGTAAACGAAGAGTGGAGGAGGAGATTCAACCAAGAACTGTACGGGCTGTACAGCGACATCGGCCTAGTTAGACGTCTTCGGATCCAACCCCGAGGGACGACGTAGCAGAGGACGGCCGCATTTAAGGTGGCGCGCACAGGTGGAAAGGGACCTCAACCAACTGGGCGTGCGGCACTGGAAGCGGCTGGCCAAGGATCGGGCCGGCTGGAGAGGCTTGTTGGTTGGGGCCCTGGTTCAACACGAACTGTAGCGCCATCAAAGTAAGTAAGTAAGTAAGTAAACGTAACTTAATAAATATTCGATATGAAAGGCTCATGCTAGAAATCAAATCGAATCCGATGGGGAATTCAATTCACTCATCGAAGGTGCACGGGTTTTATCTGAATCGTCTCAGTCTAAACAGTCGACCTAGATAGCAATTGGCCAATGTCTAACAAATCGCTCACTATATCTCAAGCAATCAAACAAATTACTTTTATTTAGAACAATTAGTCATAGACTATGACTTTGATATCAACAACATACGCAAACAGTCTTATCACTCAAAAGGCAAGCGAACAACACAGGAACAGAGAAAAGCCAGTTTTTTTTTTTTTTTCATTACCTTCCCTTTCGACAGCAGTTTCGAAAATTGTTTATCGTAGCTGATATTCAATGCAAGCAGAACAATCCTTAAAAAAAAAAAAATCAAGAACACGACATTGTCGCGCAATATGACTCAAATCATAAGTAGTAGTGTGTGCTCGTATGCTTCCTCGGCCGATAAAACGATACCGATTTAGACCCTATTAGGTATATCAAGCTCAAATGAACGCAGACAGAGTGGAGCGACGCGCAAATTGATTGTACAACGAAACGACGATTCTATCTATTTGCGACTACTACTGATTGCCTTCTTCTATTTGTACTAAAAATACAACAAAATTGATATGGAAGAGTTTGACGACAGATAACAGAGTCAAATATTGGTAAGAGTTCCTGCTCGACACAAGGGTACCTAACCTAGGTGGGTCCCAAAGACAAGAAAAATGAAAATAGCAGACAGAAAAAAAAAAAAAAAATTAAAAAACCAAAAAACAATTAATTTCTTCCTATCCTGCCTGGCTCCTCCACCACTACCTCAACGAGTGCAATGAAAGATACATAGTACTCGTACTCGGGGAACGAGTACTCGCATAGATGATGAGTTGGAAAATACTGGTTATTTCGAATTTTATTCAGTAGTTATTCTAAGTTTGAGAATTAATTTAAATATTGACACTCGCTTGTGTTCCTACATAACATATTTATATTTCTGGCGACACTGTTTCTCTGTCGTACTACAGAAACTCAATTCAGACTTTAAGCTAACAAGAGAAGTGATGGTGGGCGTGGGATTGAAGTGAAGAACAACTATTGTTGGAACTTATTTGCATAAAGTTTCTTTTCGTTTTTTTGTTTTTTTTTCTCTTCTCTTAAATTCAGTTCACTCGTTAGCGATAGGATGATGATTATAGCCCGAACCATGTTAAATAAATAACAGTGTACGGAGGTGTTTGAAAAATACTTGTCGTAGCTTCAGTCTGCGAACGCAAACAAAAGAGAGTTGAGTGTTATCCGATAGATATGTTTTTAAGTGATCGTTTATCATTAGCATTTGTCGTCGTCTCGCATTCGAATATAGAACAACAGATCAATGTACGACTTTAATCATAATTAATCTTTCTTTCACCCACATCTGCTGTATGCCCATCTCTGCATCTTCACTACTAATTGCTCGTAATCGAAACGTTGTCATACGTTGGCATATACCAATTGCAACAACTTCATACGTGTACATGTTGTATGTTTTTATTTTTAACTTAGCCTTTATCGGCACTTTAGTAAACCAGCTTAACTGCCTCGAATTAAATAAATTGCACGAATAAATTAATGTCCATTTACAAATAAGAGGAAAACAAAACACAGGGCTCATCTTGACGGCCCAGATTCCACTACTGCGGCGTACTTGCGATTTGCCCCAAAGCATTTCGCGACCAGTAGACAGTATCTTTCGTTTATATCACTTAATGATTTTATTTTTTTTTTAATTCGTAGAACAACAAATCGCAGTCTTCTCGGTATTATTGCTCTCATCGAGCGCACACGCCTATCTACCCAATCTACACACTCCGGCCCCGGTCACTGTCTTGCTTGGCAGATATTCAATTTTTATTTTAATTTTTGCCTTTATGCGTGACACCAAAATTAAATACAATACCGTACCAGCTATGTAGCTATGATTTTAATTAATTTCTCCGCTAAAAATGAGTATCCAAAGACTGAGCCGCAGTAATATCTACATACAGGGTGGGCCAAATACAAGTTTCTTTTTAAAAATGCAATAAAATAAACAAAATTAATTATGAAATACAACGTCGTTCAAGTGGCTGCCTCGGCTGGCTTCGCAGTAGCGCATTCTGTCACCCCGAATTTCCCAAAACCTTGTTGATGGTTTCGGGGTGTAGATTGTTTGGATGATATTGGCCTTAAGTGCTTAAATCGTTTTCGGATTGTTGGCATAACATCGGTCCTTCACAGTTCCCCACGAAAAAAAAAGTTGAAAGGAGTCAAATCGCAGCTCTGGGCCGGGCAATTGACATCGCCAAGATGGCTGATAATACGATTTGGTAACATGGTGGAGCATGGCGCGCCATCCTGCATGAACCAGACGTCGTCCAAATCCATGTCTTCAATTTCAGTAAAAAAAAAAAAATGTCGTCAAAGCGCTCACACGACTAACTTCCTAGTGGGAAAAATTAAAACACCCATTTAATTTCTTTTTTTAATTTCTAGCCACCGACGCAAAAAGTAGGGTGTTATAAGTCTGAGGTATCTGTGTGTCTGTCTGTGGCATCGTAACTCCTGAACGAATGGACCGATTATGATGCCTTTTTCTTTCTTTTTTTTTAGAACTAACGTGATTGAAATGATGTTTAGCTAAAAGTTGTGAAGATCTGTTCAGGTGTTGGTCAATAGCTCTTTTTGTTAGCTGCGGTACGATTCTTAGACGAATAATGGGTGATGTATCGGTTCTCTTCCGATCACCGCAATCGACCAGCATCGTGTACGGTCAGTAATTAGATGGGGAACCGCTTAGAAACACCGCGTGTTGTTGGCATCAAGCCGCCTATTTGCTGTCACTCCATGTAACCCAGGGTAAGGAAACGCACACCCATGTGCGCACATTAAACAATCTATTGCTCATAAACTGCCCACGTGCGTGTGCAATTTCGATTGCTGAAAGTTTCTCATTTAGACTTTATAGAAAATTAAGCCATCTAAGACTAAAATATTATAAAAATGGAAAATAAAAAAAAAAGCAACTGAAATGTTTCCATTTTTTATCATTCTGCAAACAACTCCCGAACAGTAAATAAACTCATTTTAGCTCACGAAAGCGAGTGTGTGCATTTATGGAAACTCACCCCATGTGCGTTAAACAGAACCCACTCTACAGAGTGCACATAAGAAGTGCGCACAGGGGTGAGTTTCCATAAATGCACACACACTCGTGTTCGTGAGCGAAAATAAAAATTCTCACAGCCAATTACTCATGAGCGCGTGCATTTAATAATTGCTCGTTGGGTAGTGCACACTCACGAGCAGCTTATGATTGTGCGTTTCTTTACCCAACCACAACACTGTCCGAGCCAATCCCACACATATGTATGTATCGGGTGCGGTTAATACTTAGGTGGGGGACCGCTTGGGAACACCGCGTGCTGTTAATCGTTTTTTGCCTATTTTTCAGTTATTTAATTTCAAACAAAAAACGGCTGGACCGATTTTATCAAAAACTTACTCAGTTCCAAGTTGCATAATTACGCGTGGAATGAACCTAATCTTATGCCAATATCGTATTTGGTTCTCGGTACGCACGTACACACACACATACATCTCTCTAAAAACCTTGGATTTGGATGCTGGTGACCTTGAACCGTGGAGATATGTCAAAATTTTGAGTTCGCAAAATCGTTCCCATTACAATAACTTCCCACTGGGAAGTTAAAAAGTCCGTTAACATGGCTCTGTGACGCCCACCATTGACCGAAATGTAGTTCCAGCCTCATTTTAGAAGAAAAATGGTCCAATGATGCCACCACCCCTATACTGTACCATACTGTCACTATCTGTGGATACATTGGCTTCTCGACAATAATTTGCGGGTTTTCCGAGCTCCAGATGCGGCAATTTTGTTTGTTAACGTGGCCGCCCAAAATCGTTGTCCAATTCAAACTACTCTAAGGCTCAAACTGCGAAGCGATAACGTAGCGGATTGTCGCGTGCCTTCAATTGCTGAGTCAATTGGACCTTGTAAGCGAATACATAATCCGAGATCTTTGTGTAGAATTCTCCTGAGGCAAGTGCGAGAAATGTTGAGCTATTGAGATCGACGGCGAGTTGATGTTTGTGAATTTAGTATCACACTCTCGGCCACAGTAGCCACATTCTCATCTGCGCGCACCGTGCGACGACTGGGACCATGAGTGTTGTCCACTAGTATACCAGTTTCACGAACTTTTTGCACAAACTTGCGTACAGCAGTCGTGGTGGGTGCTTCATTTCGGCCAAAACATCTTTTCAAAAAACGGTTTGGGCTAAACAGCACTCACTTTTCAATATTTCCCAACGGTGTTTGCGTAAAGCGACGAGATATGATGTCAAGAGTTCGAGCGGGAAACAGCTGTCAGTGTCAAAATAACCTATGATTTAAACAAAAAAAAAATTAAAACACTAGATGATCCACCCTATATGTGATTGTACAAGGATGTACCTACTATATACATATGCTGTCCATAGTAATTTTCTTTGTATTATCTCTTTTTTAGGGTTCCGCACCCAAAGGTAAAACGGAACCCTATTACTAAGACTTCGCTGTCCGTCCGTCCATCCGTCTGTCACCAGGCTGTATCTCATGAACCGTGATAGCTAGACAGTTGAAATTTTCACAGATGATGTATTTCTGTTGCCGCTACCACGACAAATACTAAAAACAGGGGGCTCCCATACAACAGACATGATTTTCATCCAAAAAATCCTGCCTACAACCAAGATCTGCCATTTGATGAGGTAACATACATAGTCTCTTTCACATTTATATACACAGATGGTACGGAACCCTTCGTGCGCGAGTCCGACTCGCACTTGGCCGGTTTTTTTTTGTTAATTATTTTGGTTATCGATTATCAGCAATGATACTTGCCCGCCTTTGAAGACAAGACGACGTCGGCAACGACAAGTCAAACACGCAAACCAAGCCCCAGAGAATACCAATGACTAGAGAAGACAAACAAAGGCAAATAGAGTAGAGCAATGTGCTCATCAAAGCATGTGCGTGGGAAACCACGATAATTATTTCGAGTAAAATGTAATTAATTAAAAATAAAAAAGAATAAGGACAATAAAGGCTGTCATGTCCGTCCCAATAACGCAATTAAATCAGTTCAATTTAAAATCGCAAAAAAAAAAAAAATAAAAAAAAATTAAAATCACAAAAGGGAAATATGACACACAATGTTTGGCTTTCATTAGCACCATATCGCAATTACAGAGTTCAAATGGATTCATTTCGTTGCTCTGTGGAGGTACAAATTAATTCATTTATGGCGGTTATGAAAAAAAAATATCAACTTTGTATATATGTAATCAAAAAGAAAGCTCGACAACTCATATGGAACGAGCATTTTGAAAAGTTGCGTCATAGAAATGAGTTCAATATTTTCCATAAAAATTCTTCATAGATTATGTTTTAAGTGGTCCATACTTACTCAAAGGGAATGGGCTCGGACAAACAGGGTAAAGTTGTTGATCACAAACTGGCGAGATGCCACCAACGATCCCTGTTTAAATGCCCGGCCTCCTCGCGGCGCCCTCTGGATAGCCTCTTCAACAACCGTTGGGAGGTGAACAAACGTATGCACCGACAAAACCCCGACCAGAATGGCTGTTGTGCGGCGGGCTAACAATCTGCCCACGTAAAAAAAACATAAAGTAATGAATGAGCAAGATGCCTCGGATACACGGACGGATCCTCGACGACGACAACGCACGAAAAAGGAACACGATTTGCGAATATGCTCCTGGAATGTCAGAATCCTGTACACTCCCGGAGCTGCTCATAAACTAGAAGGAATCCTCACGCAGTACAAGGCGGATTTTACTGCGGTCCAGGAAATACGCTGGATAGGAAACAGTATGATGAGGAAGAAAAAATGCGACATTTATTACAGCTGTCACAAAAGATTGCACCTACTGGGAGGCGGATTTGTCGTGGGAAAGCAGTTAAGGTCGAAGGTCATCGACTTTAAACCTGTAAGTGATCGCCTGGCTGTAATCCGCATCAGAGGCAGATTTTATAACATCAGCCTTATATGTGCACACGCCCCTACCGACGAGGCTGAAGACCCTATCAAGGAGGACTTCTATGACCTCCTGGACAACGCCTACGGAGCTTGTCCGGAGTACGATGTTAAAATCGTGCTCGGGGACTTCAACACAAAAGTCGGTAAGGAGAACACCCTTGGCGGAGTGATCGGAAAGCACAGCCTCCACGATACATCAACAGATAACGGCTTCCGACTCACGGACTTTGCGACAGTTCGTAATGCGGTGATAAGTAGCACAAGATTCCCTCGTAAGCGAATCCAAAAGCGTACCAAAATGCGCTGCAGAGGAAAACCAAGGCAGCGCAAGAAGAGTACCGAGCCAGAAGAAGGGAGAAAAAAAAAAACAAAACTACAGCGACAAAAGAAAAGAATCTTCGCAGCCTCCCAGCTCAAGGATATCGAGGAGTCTAGGGTAAAGCATAAAACACGAGACTTTTACAAGAAAGCCAAAGGCCTTGCAGGAGGCTTCAAATCTTGTCACCGACCCGCAGGGAATAATGGATGTATTTAAGCAGCATTTAGAGCAGCTGCTTAACGAGCATGATCAAGAGAGAGTGGTAGGGACCGAGGAAATCCCAACTCCAGCCGCTGAAGTAGTCCTCCCACCCAGCATCGAAGAAGTCGGCACAGCTATTCAGAAGCTGAAGAATAACAAGGCCGCAGGCTCAGATGGCTTGCCATCAGAGCTCCTCAAGGCTGGCGGCGATGTCCTGGTAGGGAGCATGCACCAGATCATCTGCAAAATTTGGGAAGATGAAAGCATGCCCGACGACTGGAATACCAGCTCTATTTGCCCCATCCACAAAATAGGCGATCCTACCTCTTGCAAGAACTATAGAGGTATATCCCTGCTCAATGTCGCATAGAAGATCCTGTCCAGCGTATTGTGTGAACGTCTAAAGCCATTTTGCATCGCACTAATCGGCAGCTACCAGTGCGGCTTCCGGCCCGGCAAATCGACTATATACCAAATTTTCACACTTCGACAAATCCTGGAAAAGACCAACGAGTTTCGAAACTTTTCATCGATTTCAAAGCCGCATATGACAGCATTCATCGTGAAGGACTGTTTGGTGCAATGGCCGAATTCGGGATCCAGTTGTGTCGCGCCGCGCTAAAAATACGCGATGCACCGTGCAACTCGGTTCTAGGACTTCGGAACCGTTTGAAACATGCACCGGATTTCGGCAAGGAGATGCACTGTCATGGGACTTCTTCAACCTGGTGCTGGAGCAGATAGTGCGACGGGCAGGCGTCAACGGGGAAGGCACTATCTTCTACAAGTCCGCCCAGCTGCTAGGATACGCGGCTGATATCGACATCATCGCGTATTCTCGCCGTGGCATTGTGGAAGCATTCACAGCGGTTGAAGAACAGGCGAAACGAGTTGGTCTCAAGGTCAATGAAGACAAAACGAAGTACATGCTGTCAAGCAAAAACCAATCCGTCGCTCACCACCTGGGACAAAATATAACAATTGACAGCTACAATTTCGAGGTAGTTAAGGAGTTTGTCTACCTCGGGGCAAACGTAAATTCCACAAATCTGGCATAGAATCGCCCTTGGCAACCGCTGCTACTTCGGCTTGACCAAACTGGGGTCAAAACTCCTCACTCAAAAAACCAAAGTCATGCTTTACAAAACGCTCATACTGCCAGTCTTGCTGTACGGAGCCGAAAGCTGGACGATAAGCAGGACGGCGGAGCTGATTTTGGGTTCTTTCGAAAGAAAAATTCTGCGCCGGATATTTGGTCCTGTCTGTGAGGAAGGTGAATGGAGAAGAAGACGCAACCGCGAGCTCTACGAGCTGTACAAAGATGTGGATGTAGTCCGGAAGGTAAAGATTCGTCGACTACAATGTCTGGGCCACTTCGAGCGCATGGACACCAACGCTCCAGCTAAGAGGGTCTTCGACTCCGAGCCTCCTGGTTCGAGAAGAAGAGGAAGACCGAACCTCCGGTATAAAGACCAAGTAATCGCGGATGCAGGATATCTTGGTATTGATAACTGGAAGCAGCGTGCCCGGGACCGTCAAGGATGGAAGGCAGCTAGAACTCAGGCTCAGATCCTCCATGGATCGCTGGCCTGGTAAGTAAGTAAGTATTGCCAGTACCCCAAAAGGAGGGACGCCGCGAAATACAAATTCGATGGCGTTGGTGTTACCGGGATCCGAACTCGCCCATCGTGCATCAGAGTCCAACACACTAACCACTGCGCCACGATCGTATACCTATGTATGTATGTAAATTGGTATGAAAAAAAGTAGCCAGAATTGTTAAAAATGTCAAGAGCAGAGGAATACCCATCTTTTATGGTTATATTCAATGATGACATTTCCTTGGGTATTTTCCACAGTTTTCGTAGAGTGACGAATCTAAGTATGTTCACTAGGCAATGATAAAATCGGTGGAAATGCCGCGAAAGGATGCCCTCAAGGTGGGGTTCTCTCACCTCTCCTGTGGTCCATCGTGGTAAATGAACTGATTACCTACTCAGCAACAATGGTTTCTATGTCCAAGGCTATGCTGTCTCGGAACTCCTCCAACGGGCACAAAACCTTGTTGCAAACAGGTGCATAAAGGTTGCACTAAAGGTCAACCCTAGGAAAAGCACTATAGTCGCCTTCACCAAAAGGAGGAATAGGCATAAGCTTACCAAACCTACCCTCTTTGGTGAATTGATAGACTTCTCAAAAGAAGTAAAATATCTAGGGACAACTCTAGACGAAAAGCTCACTTGGAACTCTCACATTACAAAGACCATCGAGAAAGCCAGGATCTCTTTATGGATCAGCAAAAGTCTCACTGGCGAAAAGGCACAAACCCCAAAATGTCCCGCTGGCTATATACAGCAATCAGCAGACCAATTCTCACATGTGCTGCGCCCGACTGGTGGCACAAAACAAAACAAGTATTAGTGCAAGCCAAGCTCAACAAATTGCAAAGACTAGCTTGCATCTGTATCACCGGGGCTATGAGAACAACCCCCACAGCAGCACTAGAAGTCATCACACACCTGCCACCTCTTCATCTCCAACTGAAGAAAGAAGCAATGGTCTTCGCCCATAGACTGATCGTGGAGGATGACTCTCACCGTAGGCTCTTTCACCCTGATATCCTTACCGAAATAAACAGGCATGAAATCCTAAAGATATCTCTCCCTGTCTGTCTCCCCAGATACAGCTTCAGCTAAAACTACAAGGTCACATTCCCCAACCGACAGGATAGACCCTCCTTCAACCGTGGATCCTGCGTGTGGTACACAGATGGCTCCAAAACGAACGAAGGCGTTGGGGCTGGAGTATACGGAGCAAATATAGGCACAGGCATCTACGTCAGCATGGACAGATATAGCTCCGTTTTTCAAGCAGAGATATTTGCTATAGAACTCTGCCTCCGAGAAAATATAAACAGAAATATACTTAACAAAAACATTTACATTCTCTCTGACAGCAAGGCTGCACTTCTAGCCCTAAAGATCTATGAAATCACCTCCAAACTGGTATGGGACTGCCTACAGCTACTTCACCAGCTGGCCAGTACAAACAGAGTTCATCTCATTTGGATACCTGGACACAGCGGCCATACAGGCAACGAAAAGGTGGACCTACTAGCAAGGAAGGGCTCTGCATCACCATTTATGATGCCACGGCCCTTGTGCGGCATACCCATCAGCACCACCAAATGCTGCATAAACAATTGGTTAAGGAACACGATAGATCACTACTGGTTACAAACGAAAGGTAGCAGGCAAGCCGGGTTGTTCCTCCCAACTACATCTCTCAGAAGAACGAAACAACTCCTCATGCTTTCGAGAAGTCAGATTCGCTTAATCACAGGTTTCCTTACTGGACACTGCCCAGTCAACAAACACCTTAAAACGATGGGCATTATACAAGATGAAACTTGCTGAATGTGTAGTGAAGACGAAGAAACAGCAGAGCACATACTATGCCTCTGTAACTGCTTTGTCAGTACACGTCATCGTCACTTACACAAGTATTATCTTGAAGCAGAAGAAATCGCTGCTAGCTCACTCAAAAGCATACTAAGTCTTATCACTAACTCAGGATTCTTGAGTGAACTGTAAGTGGGGGACATCACAATAGGCCCACTCGTGGCCGCAGTGATCAGGCGACTCTGTCCCACCCCCGTTACCCTCTCTAACTAACTAAGTCGTTATGAGTCACGTTTCGCTTTTTATCGCGTTTGTAATCCTAACTACATCGGTATAAATGATAGGAAAACGTGTGTGAGTACTATCTGCTGTACTGAGCTCGAAGGCACGGCATTTTCCCGAAGTCACTAAAAACCTAACCTAGACTTTCAAACCAAAGCCTAAAAGCCGTTGCAAAACAACTTTTTTTGATTTTGAACAATAAAACGCTTCTCCTTTTCAAACTAAGACTTAAGCAGCATTAAGACCACTCGCACTTGCAAGGTTTTACAGCAATTTTATGCGAATTTCTAGGAAGCTATCCCTGTAAATTGAATAGACCATTATAAACCATTACCCAGTTGGACATTTTCAGCTCGACCATAAAAAGTGGAAAACAAAAAATCTATCGTAAAATCAGAAAAAAAAAATCGCTTACATATCCATCTATCCATCAGCACCCGTCCATGTTCTTTCTCGCTAATTTCTTCAATCTTCAGTTCTAATTGGCCATTACTGGTCTATCTTTAGATCAGATACAAGCACTGATCTGTAGACACTAAGAAAACAACTCGGCAAAATGACTCAAAACCTTAATAAAAACATCAAAGTCATCGTAGCCATCGTAACCAATCCCCATTCCACGACAAAAGAAAAAACTAATTAACAACGGAAAAAAAGAAGATCTATCTTCATCGTAGTTACTATGCGAAACCCACTCACCTCTTAACCAAACGCCACGCCGGCCGTTCGGCCAAACGACAAAACACTATGATGCCAAACCCGGACCCGACTCGCCTAACGTAATGCTTGTTTGGAGGTTTGAAGCATAAAAAACAAAGACCTATCAAAACACCAACCGCGAAAACAATAAAAGAGATAAAGCAAACAGTGGAAAAAAAAGTATAGGACCGAATCAAAGGAGTAGTGGCAAAGTAGAGTGGAAAAAAAAAAAAAAGACAAAACAAGCGGGGAGTACCTACTTGTATAACTGCCGAGTGGAAAAGTACTGAAGAGAAATTTATTTTCTGTTATTTCGTTTTCTACTTCAATTGAAATTCTAATTAAAAACACGAATTTTCTCAGAACGGATACAAGTACTATTACTTTAGGGCGAAACGATCGAGCGGTTTTGGTAAGCATCAAGCACCCGACAACGCCACATTAGACGCACGAGAGATTTCTCTTTCCATTTGTCTCGTTTCTTTTTTGTTAAATTGTTACTTCGTATTGGATGGTATAGTTAGTGTCAGGAAAGTCGCGAGAACGCGTGATAAAGTAAATTTACGTAGAATAGCAATCACGGCTAAGAGTGAAGCATGAATCACGGGAATTGTCAAACGATTTTCAATTCGGATAGATTCGGAATCTGATAACAAATGGAATACCCATTCAATTTAGTCACACCTCAGATAACAGACTACAAAATTCTCGCTTTCGATGATTTTCAATTAACAGACATCGATCGACGTGGTATAGGATGATTGGCATCATATCACACCATGACCGTGATCGACCATGAGCACAATAAACATTCGCGAATTAGCAACTCTTAATGTGGATTGATAATATAAACATTTTTTGATACTAACAGTATTTACTTGGAGGGCAAAGGACTAACAAAGGCCTCGTAGGCCTTCTATTCGACTGATACTGGACAGCTAAAAAGCGAAAAGAGCCACCGCAGACGAAAACCTGTTAGTAAGTCCCATCCCCACGTCCTCGTGGTGACATCTGGAGATTTCCTCTGGAAATTACAGACGGGGAAGGGCGAATGGCGAGTTTCCTGCGCCAAAAAACAGGTTCAATCGGTTAAGCTACTGCCTAGTAATAAGCCGTAACCGTAAAGATATTTAAAAACTCGGAGACAACCACAACCCTCGGATTGATAGGACGGACTACATGTTGACGACCGCCGCCAACGTAGAAAAGGACAGGAGTATCGGTTCTGTACCTGAAATGTTAGGTCCCTTAACAGACCGGGTGCGGCCGAACGCCCTAAACTGCTATAAAGTAGACATTACTGCACTCCAAGAAGTGTTATGGGATGGACCGGGTAAAAAGAGGATGAAAATCTGTAACATATACTACGGCGACTGCTACAAGGAGAGAAGACAACGCTTACACGACTACACGACTTACTTACTTACTTATGTGATGCTATTTTCCATGCGCTCTACATGGCCTAGCCACCTTAGACACTATCCGTAGACGTCGTGGGGTGGCCGTGGTGCAGTGGTTAACATCATCGGCCGTCGAGCGGAAGGTTTATAGTTCAAATTCGTTTCATAGCCAAGAAAAAGCAATTCCTATACGGAAAAAAGTATGCAACACAGTTGTGAATGGTAAGTGACCAAACGTACTGCTGCAGGCATAACACTCACAGTATATGGTCAATTGAAGTTCATCCTCTGCGTATGCAATACTAACACCAAAAGTGCATGAACGAATTACTGAGAATTAGCGAAATTTGGTCGGCTCTCGTCCTATGTAGGACAAACCACCCCTGAGAGTAGTCAACGAACATCTATGACCCAAAAACCACTGCACTCCGTTCAGGTTGTGTGACAAAACATCAATCTGGGCGAAACTTTCCTTCTCCCTGTTATCTTCGCTCGCACAACGCTCAATACGTTATAAGGCTTGACTTATAACTTATAACTTAACCTTGAGTGCGCGTGTGACTCTTAAAAAAAAAAAAAAAAAAAAAAAATCGTAGCGGGCCAATGTCGCTGTACAACCCGTACAATTATTCTTCGTTATATCTTCTCCTCCACCTCCATACACCGTTTGAACAAACAGGACCGTAGATTGTGCGCAGAATTTTCCTCTCGAAATGACCAAGGGCATCTTCATCCGCTTTTGTTAAGGTCCAAGCCTATGCACCGTAAAGGACTGGGATGATTAAGGTCTTATATAGTGTCACCTTGGTTTTCCGAGAGAGGGCTCTACTTCTCAATTGCCTCTTGAGCCCATAGAAATAGCGGTTGGCAAGAGTGATTCTGCGTTTTATCTCAGCGCTGGTGTTGTTATCGCCGGTCATCAGTGAGTCAAGGTAGACGAATTCCTTGACCACTTTAAAGTTATATCCGCCCATGGTGACGTTCTGGCCAATACGTCGGTGTTGCCCGTCTCTTTTAGATGAAAGCAGATATTTGGTTTTACCCTCATTAACCTTGAGACCCACCTTAGCCGCTTCTACCTCAATTCTTACAAAGGCTTCCTTGACGTCTCGCTCTGTCCGTCCAATCACGTCAATGTCGTCGGCGTACGCAAGCAATTGCGTAGACTTCAAATAGATCGTACCTCTTTTGTTGGCCAGTGGCACACACCCTGAACGGAGTGAGCCGACCAAATTCCGCGTTGGTTATAGTCCGTAGTAATTCGTTTGAGCACTTTTTTAGTATTGCATACGCAGAGGATTAATTTCAGTTTGACCATATACTGTGAGTGTTATGCCTCCAGCAGTACGTCTGGTCACTTCCCATTGGTTTGGTAGGGATGTTAAAACTAGACATGGCTTTATATACACGCTGTCATGTGCAGCTTTGAAATCGGCGAAAACGTGTTGAGTGTCGACTTAATATCTTCTCCAAGATCTGCCGTAGCGTAAATATTTGGTCTATTGTGGATTTACCTGGCCTGAAACCACATGGATAAGAGCCGATCAGATTATCCACTAACGGTTTCAGGCGTTCACACAATACGGCAGAGAAAATCTTATATGCGATGTTAAGGAGACTTATTCCCCTATAGTTGGCGCAGTTATAGGGGTCTCCTTTCTTATGAACCGGGCAAACGATGCTGAGATTCCATTCATCGGGCATGCTTTCCTCCGACCATACCTTGCAATTGAGGTGGTGCATGCACCTTACCAGCTCATCTCCAGCCGCCTTAAGAAGCTCAGGAGATCAATTACTTTCCTGATCTGAGGACGAAGCCAATGTGGGCGTGGCTCGTTACCTTGTTGCAACCAAGGTATGTATGCGGGTATGCAAATACTGCGGAGCCAAGTAGGACCTCAAAATTTGACGTCGGGAAGCCACAGTCACAAGAGACCGCCAGAACCTTCGCCGATCGTGTCTCCCTCAAGCTTTCTCAAGAGCCGATACAAGCTCCACAAACCGTAGAACAGGAATAATAGAAACATTGTCAAAGCGCTACTAGGGATGCTTCTTCTGATGTATGAGGTTTCTAGCCACCACCTAGAAGAAACCCTTGGTTTGATGACAAGTGTGGGTAGGTACATGCAGAAAAACAGAATGCACATTTAAAGCAGCTGGAAATGACATGCTCGATAAATAGAATCTCAGCTGCCGTTGTGCGGAACGCCTGAAACAATTCATGGACAATTTCATGTTCCTATCAATGTGGCTTCAGGCCAGGAAAATCCACAGTAGACCAAATATTCACACTGCGGCAGATCTTGGAGAAGACCCATGAATTTCAGGTCCACACACACCACCTTTTCGTCGATTTTAGGCACGCATATGACAGTGTCTATATGGATGAACTATATGTATAGAGCCATCTTATGTTTTGACATCTCTGCCAAAGTCGTCAGGCTGTGCAGGTTCTCGCTGCTCCATTAATGTCGGTAAAGAGTAAACCGAGACCTTCAATATCAAAAAAGGATTCAGAAAGGGCGACGCACTATCATGTGATTTTTTCAACATCATTGAAAAGATCGTGCGGAATTCACTGGCCAATACAATAGGCACCATCTACTTCAAGTGTGCACAATTGCTCGCATACGCTGATGACATTGACGTGAGAACTTAATGAAGCTTTTGTGAGCATTCAAGCAGAAGCGGCTAAAGTGGATCTAAAGGTAAACGAGGGCAAAACCAAATGAATGCTGTCGTCAAAGAAGGACGCACAACGCCGACGTGTAAGCCAGAACGTCACTTTTGGCAGCTAAAACATTGAATTGATCAAGGATTTCGACTTCCTTGGCTGACTGGTAACAAGCGGCAACGATACCAGCGCTGAGATTAGATGCAGTTTAAGTTTCTTTGGGCTCAAGAGGCAATTAAGTAATAGAGCCTTTTTACGGAAAAACTAAGGTGACCCTCTATATAACCTTGATCATCCCGGTCCTCGTCTATGGCGCAGAGGCTTGGACCTTATCAAAAATAGATGGAGAGGCCCTTGGTCGTTTCGAGAGGAAAATTCCGGGTACAATCTTCGGTTCCGTTTGTTTTGAAGGAGAGTGGAGGAGACGATTCAACCACGAACTGTACGGGCTGTACAGCGACATGGGCCTAGTATGACGTTTACAGATCCAACGTCTAAGATGGCTAGGCCATGTATAGCGAATGGACAGCACAGATTCGACAATAAAAGTCTTCGACTCCAACACGGATGCACGACGTTGCAGAAGACGGACGCATCTAAGGTTGCGCACACAGGTGGAAAGAGACCTTGACTAGCAAAAGATCGTGCTACCTGGAAAGGCTTGTTGGTTGAGGCCCAGGTTCACCCCGAACTATAGCGCCATCTAAGTAAGTAAGTAACAGTATTTTCTTAGCGCCACTAAGTGAGATGTTAGATAGTGAAATTTTCACTGTAAGACTAATGGACCATGCCATTGCCAGACGTACGAGTATAGAATTATGTATTAAGTCATTCGTTTTCTTGTCAGCTAAGACAAACAGATTTGTGGGGTTTGTTGACTTTAAACTAAGTCACAAGATGCTCTAATTGGACACCACATTAGCCAGAGGTGTTAAGCCCTAACGACGACATGAGAAATGTTCCTCCATCCAGATTTTGACTGGGAAATGCAATTAACCAAATGAATAATTTTGAATATCAAATTCCTATTTCCGCACGATTATCTGCCGTTGACAGCTGTCTAGTTGATTTACGCAAAAAGCTGAAGCAACCCCGATTTCCGACCGATCATACTCGTACGTATTTTCTGTTTTACGTCATTTGTCTACGCGTCCCAATGAAAACTACTCGAGATAAAACACACTACACATAGACTATATGGCCAATCAACCAATAAAAATACATCGCACCTAGCGCTGTGCTTTTTGGATGCCCTCAGCAGTATTGCCAACCGGAAATTGCCAAAAACAAAAAACAAAAAAGTGGAAAACAGAAATAAAAAAACGGACGAACCGTTTATTTGCTTTTCTGCAACCTCATCTGAAGTGAATTTTCTGTGGAACAGAAGAAAAACAGCAGCAAACAGTATTCTAGATACAATGAGAAAATGTATATGTATGATATAACGAGGGAACAGAAAATCCCAATGATTGATGACTAGATGCGGGAATTAAAAATCCTATTTGCCTGGCTTGGTTTGTCTTGGCTTAGTTGATGTCCACCAAGAGGCAGGGAAAGCTAAAAGCTATCGGAAATTGGAAATTTATTCAAGACACTCAATCAAGCGAAAATATGTAACCGAATCTTCCGGATCAGTTAATAACCAACACACGTAAATAGAAGATTTAAAAAACAAAACCTTTTTTTTGTTCTATGCTGCAGATACAGATACATGTGTACATTAGGAGTATGCTTTTTAATAATTCATTAGTGGAAATTTCCGCTGTGATATATACATATACATATATGTATCTTGCCATCCATTCCACGACAGATGGTTCGAGTTATAGTTGTGACTAACCCTACTGGTATTGTATGGATTGTTTAATCAATTAGATAATAGATTGGCAATAAGTAAATAAATAAATATTTTTCAAATTTAGGACTCCACTTTGGGGAATACAATCAGGCATGACGGTATCGCAGGGTTTTTGCCAGATATCTTATTTGTGTTAATGTACGGATGCAGTAATGATCGCGCACTTCACCTTGACGGAATAACAATTTTGTTTTTTACTAAATTCGACTCTCTGTTCTTGGAACTCCCAATTCGATCACTTCCGAAAAATCTGCACTCTGGAAAATCCCAACAATCTGATTGATATTTATGTAAACATTCTATAATCATAATAATGGTCTTGGCTTGGTAGTTCGATTTTTATCACTTTATCGTACTCATGCGTCTGGTTGTGCACTACAGGGTGAGCCATCTGGACCCTCGGTATTTCAACATCGAATAACTCTGACATTTTTCAGCCGATTTTGACAAATGTGCACGATTTTGAAATGTCATTTTAGCTATGAGTGAAAACACATCGAAAGAACGCGCTGAAATTGTATCGCTTTACATTCAAAACAATCATTCAATTGTGAAAACCAGCGATAAACCATGAGATACCAATCTTTCGTACGTCTGCCCGTTGATCCCCGCAGGGGTTGGTTGTTGCTTTTGTAATACACACCGATACTATGCGGGTTATTCTCCGTTTAAAAACAACGCTTTTGACTAACACAATGATAGTCTCAAGTGTCGATGTGTAGAGTCGAGACGTGGCAAAATAGTCGTAACAAAGCAAAATTACATAGTCAAGACGCCGTCAAACCGCAACACGTTTGTAGGTGCAAACTGTCAAAGTGCCTGTCAAAGCCAATAGATTGGTATCTCATTCTTTATCCCTGGTGAAAACTGTGCGTGCTTATCGTAAAAAATATGGGACAAATTCGGCGCCTTCAGACAACACGATTCGTACTTTTCGGAAGAATATCTTTGAGCACCGTGGCGCAGTGAGTAGTGTGTTGGCCTCTAACGCCAATGACACGGGATCGAATCCAGCCATGTCATCAAACGTGTTTTCACGGTGTTTCTCCTCAGCGGGGTTCTGACAAAACCCCTGTAGTAAAATAGTCAAGAAAAGCTTCTCGAAATTCGTCCCTTTCACCTATGGGAAAATAAAATCACATACAACATGGGTGATTGAGAGAAGCTCGGCTTTTGGTCCTTCATGGACTGTAACGCCAACGTACATACATACATACAGGTCTGAAGTGACTCGCCAGTGTCCCTTAAGAGAGCGTTGCCGATAATCCAAATGTGTTGTATCGCCGCAAATCTCAGAAGTTAAACGTGAATGGAACGACTCTAAGAGGGATTATGAAGCAAGATCTTCATCTCTTCCCATACAAAGTGCAACTTACTCAACGATGGTTGCCAAGGTACAAGCAGCGTCGCTAGCAATATGTCGCAAGAATGACCGATGCCGAGCCTGATTTTTGGGGCAAACATCTGAGGACGGACGAAGCGCATTTTACCCTCTCTGGCGGAGTCAATAAGCAAAAACTGTCGAATTCGGAGAACAGAAGAACAACGTTATTCACTAAACACCACTGCACGATCAGAAAGTCACTGTTTAGGCCGGAGTGGGCTGAAAAACCATCATCGTACCATTTTTCTTCAAAGTTGGAGAAACCGTCGACGGTGCACGTTATCGTTGGATGTTGGCGCACTTGGTGTGTCCGCAGATGTGTGAAAAAGATCTGACGAACTTCTATTTTCAACAAGACAACGCTCCTAGCCACACGGCAGACGGAACACGTTGTGTTGAAAAATGGTGATTTGGAGTATCTTCCTCGTTCTCCGGATTTAATTGTACCTGACTTTTTTCTTTAGCCATATCCTACTTCCACCTCCTCTTGGTACCACCTGGAAATTCGATGAAAATTACTAACGGAAGAGGACCAAGGGCGAGCATCCTGCGACACAAACCAGGACTAATGTCGGTTAGGCTATGGTCTAGCAAACCGTAACCGAGAAACCCCACAATTGCTCAGAAGCAATCGCAAGCCTCAGATAAAACGGACCGGATTAATGTTGACGCTCCTCGCAAAAAATGAAAAAAGGACAATCATCTTCGGCTCTGTACGTGGAATGCTAGGTCCCAAAGCAGACCACGTGCAGCCGAACAACTTGCGGACGCCCTAGACTGCTATCAAGCGGACTTAATCGCCACCCAGAAAATGCGATGGAATGGCCCGGGTATAAAGCGGATGAAAAACTGCGATATTTACTACGGCGACTGCTATAGGGAGAGAGGACAACGATTGTTCGGATGCAGTTTTGTTGTTCGAGGTGAACTAAGGCAAAAAGTCCTAAGCTTTCGGCATGTGAGCGAACGCCTCATATCGTTTCGTATCAAGGCTACCCACGGAAGACAAAGATGATTCCACCAAAGATGAATTCTACGATCTCCTAGACAGAACGTATGCCCAATGTCCCAGCTATGACATCAAAATTGTACTAGGAGACTTCAATGCTAAGCTGGGTAAGGAAAGCATATTTGATGAAAACACAGCCCACACGACACCACATCCGATAACGGACTGATTGATCTTGCTACGGGGCGAATTCTCCTTCTAGCCAGTACGTGCTTCACGCACCTCGATATACACAAAGGCACCTGGAGGTCGCCAGATCAATCAATCACATCACGAACGACGTCAGACACTCCTCTACTATTCTTGACGTTTGAACTTTCCGAGGAGCTAACATCGACTCGGACCACTATCTTTTAGTAGCCAAGATGCGCCTACGGATATCACGAACGCAGCGGAGTAGAGTAAGAATACAAACTTATGACGTCGGAAAGCTACGATCGACAGAACCCGCTCGTGCTTTTACCAATCGCGTCTCCTTTAAGCTCTCCAATACACCTCAATCCTCCACGCTATCAATAGAACAGCAGTGAGGCCTTTGCAAACAAGCCCTGAAAAGCTCTGCATCCGAAGTCTTGGGTTTCAAGGCTCCACCACGAAGAAACACCTGGTTCGATGACGAGTGCAGGAGGATTCTCACAGCGAAGCAGGATGCATATAAGGCCTCGCTGCATAAAAGAACAAGAGCAGCTCGTGAGCTCTACGAGTTAAAAAGAAGGGAGGAGCATAAGCTTCTCCGAAGAAAGAAGGAAGAGCACGAGAAGCGTGCAATTGGGGATTTGGAGAGGTGTTACTGCAGGCGTGACGTTCAAAAGTTTAATCAACAGATAAAGCGAACATGCCAAGGTTATAAAGCCAGAAATGGACACCTAGTAGTATAATCGCAGTCGATGCTGAGAATATGGAAAAACCACTTCTGCAGACTGTATAACGGCGATGTTAGTCAATATACCGCTGTCAGGCAGAATGATCCATTTCTAGTCGACGAAGACCGCAGAGAATTCCGTCCCCCTGACCTCGACGAAGCCATATCGAAACGCCTAAGATGGCTAGGCCATGTAGAGTGAATGGATACCACACCAGCCCAAAGAGTCTTTTTTATCCAATCCCGAGGGAAGAAGAAACAGAGGACGACCGCACTTAAGATGGCGCACACAGGTGGAAGGGGACATCAGGAAACTGGGCGCGCGGCAAAGGAACAGGCTAGCAAAAGATGGTCTTCCTGGAGGGGCATGTTGATTGAGACCCAGGTTCACCCCGAACTGTAGCGCCCGATAAGAAGAAGAAGACTTTTTTCTTTGGGGCTATTTATAAAGTAAGGTTTATACCAGCAAGCGGAAGACCATTGTCGAGCTCAAAGGTAACATACGAGCCGAAATAGCTGCTATAACCCGCAATATTAATATTAAAACCTCCTGTGAATTATTCGCTCGATTTTTCGAATCGGTATATGTAAAAGACACCCAGATCCATTTAGATCCACTCTCTATAAATGATCAAACATTGGATATTGGCTGAATCCTTCTCAATCTACAGGACATTGCTCTGGCTCTTAGTAACCTTAAACCATCAGCAAGTGTGGATGGAATTCCAGTACTGATTTTAAAAAAAATGTAAAGATAGTATCTGTTATCCCCTCCTAATTATCTTTAACTTATCCACTTTTATAGATGAGTGGAAAGTTTCATTTTTAGTTCCTATTTTTAAATCTGGCTCTAAAAATGACGTTAAAAACTATAGGGGAATCTGTAAGTTATCGGCCTTAGGTATGGCCTAAAGTATAGTCAAAGATAGGATGGAATTTGATGTCAAAGAACATATTTCTGAATCTCAACATGGTTTTGTATCAGGGAGATCCACTGCCACCAATGTCGTATATTTGACATCATGTGCACTTAATTCACTTGAAAAGGGTTACCAGGTGGACACGGTCTAAACCGACTTTAGTAAGGCATTCGACTCTGTGAATCACTACGTCTTAATAGGCAAGCTGAATTGCTTCGGCATTCACTCATCCATTTTGAAATGGATTTTCTTCTTCTTGACGAATAGAGTGCAGATAGTTAAGCTTGGATCTTTTCCCTCTAAGCCATTCAACTGCAGCTCAGGTGTTCCGCAAGGTAGTCACCTGGGCCCATTACTTTTCATTATATTTATCAATGATTTAACAACCGTGCTGCGCCACAGTCAACACCTAATATATGCAGATGATCTGAAGCTGTTCTTAAGGATTTCAAGCTTAAATAATTGCCTAAAGCTCCATAGTGATATTAAAGCTCTCTCATTCTGGTGCAAACACAAATATAAAGAAATGCCGAAATACGATGTTAGATGTCAACTACTAGGCTTAGCCAAGCTTGTAAAAAGAAGGAAGATCCATAACGTAATATTTGCGAGAGACCTCCTTACTTACCTTCTTTGATGGCGCTAAAGTGGGGGGTGAACCAGGGCCTCAACCAAAAAGCCTCTCCAGCCGGCCCGATCTTTGGCCAGCCGTTTCCAGTGCCGCACCCCCAGTTGGTTAAGGTCCCTTTCCATCTGTGCGCGCCATCTTAAATGCGGTCGTCCTCTGCTGCGTCGTCCATCGAGATTGAATTCGAAGACTCTTCGGGCCGGAGCGTTGATGTCCATTCGCTTTACATGGCCTAGCCATCTTAGACGTTGGATCCGAAGACGTCTAACCAGGCCGATGTCGCTGTACAGCCCGTACAGTTCTTGGTTGAATCTCCTCCTCCATTCTCCGTTTACACAAACGGGACCAAAGATTGCACGCAGAATTTTCCTCTCGAAACGTCCAAGAGCCTCTTCATCCGCTTTTGACAACGTCCAAGCCTCAGCGCCGTAGAGGAGGACCGGGATGATTAAGGTTTTGTAGAGGGAAACCTTAGTTTTTCGAGAGAAGGCTCTACTACTCAATTGCCTCTTGAGCCCGAAGAAGCAGCGATTGGCAAGAGTTATTCTGCGTTTTATCTCAGCGCTGGTGTCGTTGCTGCTTGTCACTATCGAGCCAAGGTAAACAAAGTCCTGACGAAGGTGACGTTCTGACCAAGACGTCGGTGTTGTGCGTCTTTCTTGTATGACAGCATATATTTGGTCTTGTCCCCATTTACCCTTAGACCCACTTTCGCCGCTTCTGCTTCAATGCTCGCGAAAGCCTCATTGTCGTCTCGCTTTGTCCGTCCAATAACGTCAATGTCATCTGCGTAAGCAAGCAATTGTCTGGACTTGACTCCTTGGTGGAGTCCCGCAGGATCTTTTCAAGAATAATGTTGAAGAAATCACATGACAGTGCGTCACCCTGTCTAAAACCTTTTTTGACATCAAAGGGTCGGTTAGTTCACCTCCGACCTTAATGGAGCAGCGAGAGTTCTCCATAGTCATCCTGCACAGTCTGACGAGTTTGGCAGGAATGTTAAAACATGACATGGCTCTGTATAGCTCGTCTCTATAAACACTGTCATACGCGGCTTTAAAGTCGACGAAAAGATGGTGCGTGTCGACCTGGAATTCATGGGTCTTCTCCAAGATCTGCCGTAGTGTAAATATTTGGTCTATCGTGGATTTTCCTGGCCTGAAACCACACTGGTACGAACCTATCAGATTGTCCACGAACGGCTTCAGGCACTTACACAGTACGGCAGAGAGGATTTTTTACGCGATGTTCAGGAGACTTATCCCTCTGTTATTGGCGCAGTCATAGGGGTCTCCTTTCTTATGGACCGGACAAACGATACTGAAATTCCATCCATCGGGCATGCGTTATTCCGACCATATCTTGCAGATGAGTTGGTGCATGTTCCTGACCAGCTCATCGCCAGCGGCTTTAAACAGTTCCGCAGGGAATCCGTCTGCTCCAGCAGCTTTATAAGACTTAAGTTTCGATGTCGCTATCTTAACATCGTCTAGGTCGGGTGGATGGGATTCTCCTTCGTCTTCGTCCATTGTGAATGGTTCGTTCTGCCTGACGGCGGCATTTTGACAATCATCGCCGTTATACAGTCTGCAGAAGTGGTCCTTCCACAATCTCAGCATCGACTGTGTCTCCACTACTAGTGGTCCGTGCTCATCCCTGCAGGCTTCTGCTCTCGCTTTATAGCCGTGGCATGTTCGTTTTACTTTCTGGTAAAATTTTCGAACGTCGTTCCTGCCGTACTCCTTCTTTTCCTTCTCAGAAGCGCATGCTCCTCCCTCCTTTTCTGGTCGTAGAGCATGTGGCCATGTATGCATTCTGTTTCTCTACATGGGCCTGTCTACACTCATCATCAAACCAGGGGTGTCTCGACGGTGGTGGCTCGAAAACGACTACATCTGAGGCGGCCTCTCTAATGGCGTTTTGACAACGACTCCGTTGCTGTTCTATGGATTCTGCGGATTGCATCGGGACTTGAGAGAACTTGAGGGAGACTTGATCGGCAAAGTTCCTGGCGGTCTCCTGCGATTACAGCTTTCCGACGTTAAATTTTGGTGTTCTGACTCGACTCCCTTGATTCCGAGAAATTCGCATCCGTATCTTGGCAGCAACAAGGTAATGATCCGAGTTGATGTTGGCTCCTCGAAAGGTTCGGACATCTAGGATGCCGTCGATCACAATATGATCAATTTGGTTGGTTGTCGATTGATCGAAAGACCGCCAGGTTCCCTCCATAAAGTCCACTAGCCTTAGTCCGTTTTCTGACGTGGTGTTGTGGTAGAGGTATATCCCTGCTCAATGTCGCATACAAGATCCTGTCCAGCGTATTGTGTGAACGTCTAAAACCATTTTGCACCGCACTAATCGGCAGCTACCAGTGCGGCTTCCGGCCCGGCAAATCAACTATAGACCAAATTTTCACACTTCGACAAATCCTGGAAAAGACCAACGAGTTTCGAATCGATACACACCATCTTTTCATCGATTTCAAAGCCGCATACGACAGCATTCATCGTGAAGAACAGGCGAAACGAGTTGGTCTTAAGATCAATGAGGACAAAACGAAATACATGCTGTCAAGCTAAAACCAATCCGTCGCTCACCACCTGGGTCAAAATATAACGATTGACAGCTACAATTTCGAGGTAGTTAAGGATTTTGTCTACCTCGGGGCAAACGTAAATTCCACAAATGACACCACAGTGGAGATCCGGCATAGAAACGCCCTTGACAACCGTTGCTACTTCGGCTTATCCAAACAACTGGGGTCAAAACTCCTCACTCGAAAGACCAAAGTCATGCTTTACAAAACGCTCATTCTGCCAGTCTTGCTGTACGGAGCCGAAAGGTGGACGATAAGCAGGACAGCGGAGCTGATTTTGGGTTCTTTCGAAAGAAAAATTCTGCGCCGGATATTTGGTCCTGTCTGTGAGGAAGGTGAATGGAGAAGAAGACACAACCGCGAACTCTACGAGCTGCACCAAAATGTGGATGTAGTCCGGAAGGCAAGGATCCGTCGACTACACTGGCTCGGCCACACCGAGCTAAGAGAGTCTTCGACTCCGAGCCTCCTGGTTCGAGAAGAAGAGGAAGACCGAACCTCCGGTATAAAGACCAAGTAATCGCGGATGTAAGACATCTTGGTCTTGACAACTGGAAGCAACGTGGCCGGGACCGTCAAGGATGGCCGTCAAGAAGGCAGCTATAGCTCAGGCTCAGATCCTCCATGGATCGCTGGCCTGATAAGTAAGTAAGTAAGTTGTGTAGGCTGTGCTTTCCAATGACCCGTTCAAAGATAGCTTCCTTACCCAGCTTCGCATTATCTCCTAGAACGATTTTGATGTCATAGCTGGGGCATTGCGCATACGTTCTGCCTAAGAGATCATAGAAGTTGTCCTTTTTGCGTATCGAATGGAGGTGGTAATTAAATCGACAATGTGCTCAAAAACTGATTTGAAATAAATGATAGGGAGTATCTATCCTAAATAAATCTTGTCCATTTGTCAAAATGGGCTGTTGCAGTTATTCAATATTGAAATACCGAGGGTCTAGATGCCGCACCCTGTATAAGGTTGAGCAAGTATCCGTATCTTAACACACTTACTTAATATGTATATCTTTGCTCATTAATATTTATAACATCAATTGCATACGCATAAAGACTAGAGAGAGAGTTGAAGTAAAAGAAAAGGAAACGCTAACAAATCTGTTTTTCTCACACATCAATGTAAAGTCATTTAAAGCGCCTTAATGCGATAAAACTAGATAAATTAGAATACCGTTAATGAAAGATCGTAATAAAAATTATAATAAAACTTTACAATCCTGTCAATTCATTGTGTTATTCATCATCAAACAGATTTACATTAATTCGCCTCAAATCTTTATTGCTTCATTGGCAAAGAACGTTAATTAGATATTCTCGTATTCTGTCACAATGTGACACCCATTCGTAAATCTTAAATTGGCTTTCCATCCAAACAGAGAATAAACAAATACGGATAGCAAAAAATGAACATTTCTCCCAAACAATTTGCAAATTGACATGGCCCTATTAAGGCGAGCCCATAAGCTAGCAGTCAATAGGACAGAAGTTTTATTTTTGGTAACACTTTGTTAGCTTACTTAAACTTATTGACCTACATAAGTATATTCTCTGATAGAAATTGGAATTCCCGCTTAACTAGATAGTGTACTACTTTAACCCCCCGAACACAGCTGTAATGGTCAGGTTTACCATTACTTTAAGTGTTTTAAAGGTTAAACAGTTTCTCTTGAGTTTTTATTGCTCACTGGGATTTCAAATGGCTATACAGTCAGGCTCTGTATAGTAATGAGTCAATCAAGTGAAGGATGTAACAGTGCATTGTATCAGTAAACTTAAATAGCCATTCTCTCTGCTATTCACTGTTCTATTCGCTCGGATTCTGCCTTCACTGCGCACTATTTTCGTTATAGATAGTTTGTTGAAAGTGTAGCATAATTGAAGGATGATTTCTACGTTTAATTTTCCACATATCCCTGAAACGGTATACTTACAGGGTGTAACAGCTCCGGGAACCTAAGCCTAGCTTCTCTCAATCACCCATGTTGGGTGGGACTTTATTTTCTCATAGGTGACGGTAGGTGGGGGGCAGGTAATTTGTAGCCTCCGCGGGAGGAAAGTACACACCTAGGCCAGAGAGGTCCTTTGTGTTGCTACGAGGTGGACGACGCCCTATTCATGGAACCATTTCGCGCTTATTATAAAATTAAAAAGATCAGTTATCCTTATCCGCTGAACGTCAGTCAGGTCATTAAGGAAGTAGGATGCTAGATATCGTTTCCTACTATGACAGAGGGCCAGACAGGCGCAGAGTGTTGCACCTGCAGAAGCCATTCGAAACTTGCCCTAGTTTTAGTGCATGACTGCCAATAAGACAATGACCAATAATGACACAAACGATTTTGTGGATGTCCGTTCATTTTAGGGTTATTAGTACCATGGTTCGCTGTTAGTCAAGTCGTGGCCAGAATTGCCTGGTGGTTAGGCAGGTATGCCCTTGGGTCCATCTCAGGTTAGTCTCAGCCATGGCTTGATTCGTTAGCTCTAGTTAAATGGGTGCTAGTGGTGTACCAGCGTATGCCATGTTGTTTCGTTGCGTCGTCCATGTCTGGCGTGCATGTCAGCTCTTTCATTTCCTGACATGTCACTTTGTGCTGGTACCCATGAGAGGTGTGTGTTAATTTGCTCAGCCATCTCCGTTAAGAGATAAGCAGTCAAGGTTTGCCTTGGATGTGTAGGCTTAAGACTCCAGCGATTTCAGGGCAGCTTGGCTTTCAGTGAAAATTTGAATACATATCTGTGGCAAATATCACGTTCCACCTTAGCCAAGACAGGACTTCCTCTATTGCTAGTAGGTCCGCCTGAAAGACACTGCAGTAGTCTGCTAATTTTAGAGCTTGGCTTGGTTTTAATTGTTTACAAAAAACTCCGCTTTGGAGGAAAGCATGCCTGACGAATGAAATCTCAGCATCGTTTGCCCGGTCCAGAAGAAAGGACACCCCTATAACTGCGCCACAAGGAAATAAGTCTCCTTAACAATTCATCTTCTCTGCCGTACTTTGTAAACGCTTGAAACCCTTTTTGGGTAATCTGATAGGTTCTTATCAGTTTGGTTCCAGGCCAGGTAAATCCACAATAGATCAAATATTCACACTGCGGCAGATCTAGGTAAAGACCCAAGAGTACCAAACCGACACCCATCACCTTCTCGTCGATTTGAAAGCCGCGTATGATAGTGTGCATAGGGACGAGCTATACCTAGTTATGCCTAGTTTCAACATCCCTGACAATCTCGTCGGTTAATTTACCGCCGCATTAAGGTCAGTAGCAAGCAAATTAACCGAGACCTCTGATGTTAAAAAAGGATTTAGACAAAGTGACGCGCTGTCATGTCATTTTTTCAACATCGTGCTTGAAAAGACCATACGAGACCGACTGGCCAACACAAGAGGTATGATCTATTGCAAGTCTGCGTAACTGCTTGCTTACGCGGATTACATTGACGTAATGACGTAATAGAACGAACACAGCGGGACGTCAATGAAGCGTTCGAAAGCAATGAAGCAGAAGCGGCTAAAATGGGTCTTTCGGTTAGATTTAGATTTAGATTTAGATTTATTTATTCGTCAAAAAGTGATACAATTTCTACATTCGATATTTTATGTTGTTACAGAGATACGGTTGATTAAACCTTACTACTGAAATATTTACTACAAACATTTAAAAAAATATAACATAATATTACCATTGAAGGAAAAAAATTTAAGAAAAAAAAAACCTTCATTGAACAGCTAAACCTTTATGAAAGGGAAGAGAGAAGTGTGGAAGTTGTCAAAGGATTTGATTTCTTTACAAACATTGATCACGGATAAGTATATAACTATGTAATAAATAGAATAATAATAAATAAATAGATATAATAAATAAGTAAATTAATAAATAAATAAATGTAATAAATAAAAAAATAAAAAAATAAATAAATAAATAAGTAAATAAATAAATAAATAAATAAATAAATAAATAAATAAATAAATAAATATAAATAAATAAATAAGTAAATAAATAAATAAATAAATAAATATAAATAAATAAATAAGTAAATAAATAAATATAAAAAAATAAATAAATAAACTTTTTATATAAACGAAGGACAAAATTATTATGTCTGAGCAATTTATAAGAAAAAAAAATAGATAGGTAGGAATAATGGATTTAGTGTGTCAGTGTTACACAGCAAGATTAGAAATCAAATCATTGTCTGATGTTTGACAGGAAATGTTGTAGCGATAATTGAGTTTAATTATTCTGTCAGAGACTTTATCGAGATTAGCTAACCGATGAAGCTCCTCAGTGGAAAAATGTCGCGGTAAATTAAAAATAATTTTCAGCAATTTGTTTTGGACTAATTGTAGTCTACGGATATGGCTTTTCGCACAATTGCCCCATACTGGGGACCCATAGAAGATTATAGCTTGAAAAACAGACTTAAAAATGAGTAATTTATTGCTCGTGCTAAGTTTTGATTTTCGGCAAATGAATGGATAAAGTGTTCTAATGGTAAGATTTACCTTTCTTATTGTGTCGGTTATGTGCAGATTAAAAGTTAGGCGCTTGTCTAAATGTATTCCAAGATACTTTACACTAGATTTCCACTCAATTGGTGTGCCATTGAATAAAAGATTATTTCTTGGAAGTAGGCAAGCCTTTCTTTTCCTCGTAAAAAAGAGAGCTTGCGTTTTAGAAGGATTTATTTGGATTTTCCAATTCTTAACATATTCTTGTATTGTGTATAAGGCAGATTGCAGGTTGGTTTCGATGTTAAAACCTATTGCATCTGACGAATAGATACACGTATCGTCTGCGAAAAGGGCACAGTTAGAGTTGATAAATTTTGGGAAATCGGATGTGTATAAATTGAACAAAATCGGACCAAGCACTGATCCTTGAGGAACTCCAGCACTAAGAAGGTGGATAGTTGAAAATGAGTTATTAACAACAACTTTAAAGTTGCGTTCCGTCAAAAAAGACTGGACGATTTTCACCAGATTAAGAGGAAAACTTAAGATTATCATTTTGTGCAAAAGTCCTTGGTGCCAAACAGTGTCAAATGCTTTTTCCACATCTAAAAGAACTAGACCGGTACTTTTGCCAGTAACTAGATTATTTTTAATGTCTGTGGTTATCCGATGGACTTGGTGATTAGCACTATAGAAGGCTCTAAAACCAAATTGTTCTTTGGGTAATATGTTATTGTGGTCTATAAAATTCATTAGTTTAATTTTAATAATTCTTTCCAAACATTTGCTGAGCGAACTTAATAAACTTATGGGCCTGTAACTTGAGGGTGTGCTAGCATTTTTTCCTGGCTTCAGTATTGGAATAACTTTAGCCGCCTTCCACACCTTAGGAAAATATCCCATTTTAAGGCAGGCGTTGAAGACCCTTTGAAGATATACTATTGCTGAGTGCGGAAGATGCTTAAGACATATGTTCTTGACTTCATCAAGGCCAGCTGCCTTACGAGTTTTTAAGCTTTTTAGAATAACTTTCAATTCGTTGGTTGAAACTGTGAGGATAGTTCCTTCGCCAGTAAAGGAGTTCAGTGTGTTCATTGAACGTTCGACAGCTTGTTCAATATCTTCTGAAGTACTCGAACTACTAGCAATTGACTGGATACTGGAAAAGTTGTCGGCTAAAGCGTTTGCTTTTTCAGTATCTGAGAGCAATAGGGAATTTTCAGTTTTAAATGCAGGGATGCATGTAAATTTCTTTTTAATTATTTTTGTTATATTCCAGAAAGGCTTACTTCCTTTGTCTAGATTCTGCAGCCTCTGGTTCCAAGATCTATTTCGAAAACTGACAATCATTTCTTTTACTAGAGAACTAAGATATTTAAAAGCGGACAGATATATATTATCTCTGGTACGTTTCCATAAAGATCTTTGGAAATTTTTAAGTTTGATTATACGCAAAATATAGTGAGGAAGAATATTTGGAGAATTACTGGGGTAATTTATTTTAGGTGTGCAGAGTTCCACACTTTCTCTCACTGTATAAGAAAAATGTTCAATAATTTGATCAACCTGCGAGCAACTGACAGTGTTGTTTTCTGAAAAGCTAGGTAGTTTCGAACGCATTATATTCTTAAATCTTAGCCAGTTGGTATTTTTAAAGTCATAAGTTAGATTTTGGCTCTTCACAGGTGAAAGGAGGACACTACACACTATAGGAAGGTGATCAGAATTTAGTTCATTGAGCGCTACAGGTTGCGTAAAAAGCTCAGGTGTATTGGATATGAAGAGATCCAACGTAGATGGATTCAATTGTCTGTTAGAGGGAATGTAAGTAGGATGTGGAGGAAAAAGAATGTAAAATGGATGCCTTGAATTAAGGTCAGCCATTATATTACCCCAGGAGTTAGCTCGCAGGCAACCCCAGTTTCTGTGACGACAGTTAAAATCACCCCCAATTAAATAAATATCGTTCTGATTTGTAAGTTTTTGAATGTCGTTTCGAAAATTGGTACATTTTTCTTGCGTAGATCTACCACCAGGAAAATATGCACTTACAATTTTTAGCGAAAGGCCATTACTAAACGGAACATTAATTCCAATAGATTCAATTCCCTTTGTATTAATAAAAGGAAGAATATTGTGTTTTATTGTACGTTTTACTAACACCGCAACACCTCCACCACTTCTCTCTTCCCTATCTAATCGGTAACATTTAAACATAAGATTAGATAATTTTACATTGGCACTTAGCCAGGTTTCAGTAACTAAAGCTACATCAATTTTATGTTTGCTTAAAAAAGCAAAAAATTCAATTTGTTTCCCTCGAATGCTTCTAGCATTCCAACAGCATATTTTTAAATTAGAATTATTCATTTGGATGAGTACAAGTATTTTAAAGTTAATTGAGTGATTACGTTAAATTGCTCAGCTCTTGTTTTGCAATTACCCAATAAGCTGATCATCTCAGTTGTAAGAGCATTGATCTCATCCATAGAGAAAAGTACTTCACTGGATTTTGTCCCAATATTGTGGTTATTTGCCCAGACAGTACTTGTAGGCACAGAGGACCGAGTGACAGGTGGATTTCGTTGAGATGGTAGAGCGGGAAAATCCACTGTGTTGGCTACGAAGTTGGAAGCTTTCGCATTTGTACGCGTTGCGTTGTTTTTGGAAGAAAGCTTAGCTCTCATGGAGAAAAAGCTTTGACGACTAATACAAGCTGGATCCGTCGATTTGTGTGTTCCGTTGCAATTGGCACATTTAATGTTATTAGATTTACACTCACTGGTTTTGTGACATTCTGAACAAATGGCACAATGGGTTTTTATATGGCAATTTTTTTCCCCATGGCCAAACATTTGGCAGTTGTAGCACTGGGTTACCCTGTTGAGCTGCCTTCTTGCAAAATCCCACTTAACCTGAGTTTTGAATACGGATTTAATTTTCTTTTTCAAATCAAAAAGTTTAATAGATCCACTTTCAATATAGACCAAGTAGAACACTTCAGTGTAATGATCATATTTCTTTTTGATGATTTTTATGTTCGAGCATTTAATACCGAGAGACACTAGCTCACTTTTAAGTGAGTCAATGGGCATTTCGTCAAGGCCATATAATATGACTTTTAAGGATTTGGATGACGGTTAACGAGGTTAAAACGAAATATATGCTGTCAACCAAAAAAAAAAGACGCACAACAGCGACGTCTCGACCAGAACGTCACTTCAAGTCCTAGTTTTGTATATTGCTCTAACTGTGCGGCAGGGAATTTGGTGGAGGACCCGGTTTTTGGAGACAGTTTCTTTTTTGAGTCAATCACTGGGTCTGAAGTTTTGTCTCTGATTAACTCACTCAATCGTTCGCCGTCCTGTGGTGATGATAATCTATCTAACTACATACTAAAGCGTATTGCTTTGAATATAATAGACGTCCTCGCCTTTCTTTTTAGCCTACGTGTTGCTACTGGAATCTTTCCCGACAGGTTAAAATGTGCAAACGTTCTACCAGTCTTTAAAAAAGGTAACAAGAGAGATAAAAATAACTACAGGCCTATCTCACCACTTTTCGCTATATCAAAAGTTTTTGAAAAAGCGATGAAGCGTTCTGAAGAGCATAACTTTCTCAGCCCGCTGCAATATGGCTTTAGGACAGGACTTTCTATTGAAGATGCACTTGTGGACTTCTGCTGGCTCATAAACAAAGGTGTGCCAGTCTGTTTGTTGACATAACAAAGGCTTTTGATATGGTAAACCATAGCCTCCCCTGGAATAAATTGCATCGGGTTGGTATTTGAGGTTGCATTTACAGATGGATGGTATCGTATCTCAAAGATAGAAAGCAAAAAGCTAAAATTGGAGACTGCATCAGTGATTGGATTTCGACTCCGAGCCTCCTGGTTCGAGAAGAGGAAGACCGAACCTCCGGTATAAAGACCAAGTAATCGGGGATGTAAGACATCTTGGTCTTGACAACTGGAAGCAGCGTGCCCGGGACCGTCAAGGATGGAAGGCAGCTATAGCTCAGGCTCAGATCCTCCATGGATCGCTGGCCTGATAAGTAAGTAAGTGACTTTTAATTAAGAAAATCGGGAAATAAGAAAATTATAATTTTTCATTAAGTTAAAAACCTATTGAAAACGTAAGGAGAATATTTCAGTTGCCAGCCACAGTGGCGAGCAAAACCGAATACAAATAAATGTAAATTCATGTTTTCTACATCTAGATAGAAAAGAAGGATGCATTCTATGAAAAAAAAAATCCAATTAACGTTGTTAATGGGTACGTTACAGATGAATTTATTGGTAGCTCTGATATACATATGTAAGTACTCACTTTTGCACGTTTTAGTCTTGTTCAGTGGCTAGTATTATTTGGAAACATTTTTCGCAGTTGTTCATTTTATAATATTAGTTTTCAATTATTCACAGCTCGAAGTGTCTTTGTTGGGTATTGTTTAAAAAAAAAAAACAATTGCCTAATGCAAGCTTTCATAAGGCAATGGGTTTCGCTGTCTAACCATGGCTAGAGCTCAAGAAAAATAGCAAAAATTTTGGTCCAGAAAAGAAAGAGTTGAAGCCCCCCTAAAAATATAGGTAGAAGACCTCGGTTATTAACGGACGGCAATGCTCGTGTCATGAAAAGGATGCTTAGAACTAATAAGGTAAAAACACCAAAGGCTGCCTCTAAGGCTATAAATAAAAACGTTAGTGAATAAACTGCCAGGCGAACTCACAAATAAATCGGTTTTGTATCGGCCATCAAGCAGAAAAAGCCTGCATTATCCGATATAAACGCAAGAGCACGGTTGAAGTTCTACAATGGCCACCACCACCACCACCAAAAGTGGACGGTAGAAGACTGGAAGAGAGTTTCAATTTCATACGTTTTGTTTCACCTGACACTTAGCACTTCAAGAGTCAACCCGCGTTGTCGATATTAAAAATGCATTAGATTGCATAATGAAAACTTTTGATGTGCCTCTTAACCCGGCGTTCGCACAGTTGGGTCTATTTTACCCACGCCAATTTCAAATAAGCTTATTTCTCAAAATTTGTGTGCGACCTTGCAACACTTCTCAGTAACTGGAGCTAACGGTCTGCCCTCCCCGCGCGATATCGTCACTTAGTAGTGTTGCGACCGCAGCGGTGGATAGACGCGTATTAACACGGAAAAGGTAAATATGACCCAACCATACAGTTCGTGTTGTAATTTCGGGCCTTACTCAAAAATTATTATGATTGATGTATTTTGATATTTTCAGAGCCTTTACAATTATGGATCGCGAAGAACGCGAACGGCAGCGACTGTTAAGTTTTCTGGAAGAGTCCGACTCAGATCATGAAGGTTCTACATCAGAAAATGAAGACGAAGAAGATAATTTGAGTGTTCGTAGCCAAGAAAGTGACACCGATCAAGACACATCTGACAATGACATCGAACCCCTAATTGAACTACTTCCCCGGACACATTCCTCAACATCTGAATTACTGCAGGATTTTGGTGCTAACTCGACTAAGGCAACCACTTCCGAAAGCCAGGTACCAACGACGTATTTTTTTAGGAAAAGAAGGAACAAAGTGGCAGAAGACGCCTTTTCGCCAGAATATTCGAACTAGGGCGGAAAATATTATAACCCGAATGCCAGGTTTTCGACCGGTAACTCGGAATGTTTCATCAGAAAAAGAGTGCTGGAGCATTTTTTTTACAGACAAAATGGTTGACCAAATTTTGACCTATGCAAATACTCGCATACAAACCGAAATAACAGCTTGCCAAAATGCTTCAAAACACAGCTACATGAAAGGATGCAGTCGTAATGAATTTCTGGCTTTTCTTGGACTTTTGTATATTGCTGGTTTGCATCGCTCTGGGAGACAAAATCTAGCAGATCTTTGGACTTCAGATGGCACTGGTGTAGATATTTTCAGGTTGACTAGGTCACAAAGACGGTTCCATTTTATTCAAAGTAAACTTTGCTTTGATGACATGTCTACTCGTGATATAAGAAAATCATTAGATAATTTGGCTCGAATTCACGACATTTTCAATGCATTTGTACATAGTTGCCGCAATAGCCACACGCCAGAAGAAAATCTTACGATTGACGAGATGATTTTGGGATTTAGAGGTAGATGTAAGTTCAGACAATATATACCATCTAAGCCTGCCAAATGCGGTCTGAAGATTTTTGCATTAGTCGATTCAAAGACGTTTTATATAGTTAACCTTGAGATATACGCAGGAAAACAACCCGAGGGTCCATTTTATGTAAGCAATAAGCCACCTGATGTCGTGAACCGTCTCGTGCAGCCAGTTTCTAAAACAAACCAAAATATTACATTCGATAACTGGTTCACAAGCTATGAATTAGTAACCCACTTACTTCATGAACACAAATTAACATCTGTAGGCACTGTTCGAACAAATAAACCACAAATACCCGAAGAATTTACTAAAACAAGAGGAAAAGAAATAAACTCGTCGACTTTTGGTTTTCAGAAAGATGTCACGATCGTTTCACGTGTCCCAAAAAAAAAAACAAAGTTGTTTTGCTTATGTCGAGCTTGCATCACGATGCTAGTATTGATATATCTACAGGAGACAGAAAGAAGCCGGAGATAAATACGTTCAAAAAAATGGCCAATGACCATTTTTTACGGCTTATTAAATATGTCTGGGATCAATGCATACATATTACATAACAAGGATAACACCACTAAGACAAAGCGTCGCAAAGCGTCCTAAAGAACTTAGGCCTTAGACTTGTTCGTGAACATTTGCGCAATCGTAAAGATGTCATTCAGTTGCCAAGATTGATGCGGAAACGGATCGGAGAGTTTTTAGGAGATCCTGAGGAGGAGCCACCTGGGAAGATACCCAATGTGAGAAAGAGATGTAAACAAATACATCTGTAGCGAGCATGCAATGTTGTACTGCAGATGAAAAAGATAATACGACTGACTTCTAAGACTATTATAGTATATTATTCTTACTCCTACCATAGATCTCATTAATATTATGTATAAGTTAACATTTTGGAAGAAAGCTTATGTTTGGTTTATGTTTTTATTACTTTAACACAGAGTCTGTCTACTTTGTTAATATGTTTTGTAATACTTTTATAAAAATGTCATTAAAAATATAGTTCCTCATCAGGTTGTTTTAATTTGCTTCAAATATTTTAAATAATAGTCGTTTTATCCATGTTTAGTAGAAATTTAGTAACCTTCTTATAGGTATTAAAATTATGGCGATTTTTCTATACGGGTCTCCCAGACCCAACCCTACTATTGTTGTAACATATTTCGACTATGCTGAGACGACGGGTTAATAAACTTGTAAGCATTGCAACTGATGGTGCTCCGGCAATGCTGGGTAAAAAAATCGGTCTTATTGGGCTTTTAAGAGATGATTCTCAAATTCCACAATTCATACCGATTCACTGCATAATTCACCGAGAACATCTCGATACAAAATATTTAAAATATCCTAATGTTATGAAAACAATATTACACATTGTAAATTACATTCGCACCAATGCAAAAAATCATCGACAATTCAAAAATTTCCTTGAAGAATTAAAGGACGAAGAACTTCCAAATGACATAAATTTCTTTTGTATTGTTAGATGGTTATCTAGCTACAACGTATTAAATCGTTTTGTAGATTTGCTTGATCCGATAACTACATTTCTAAAAAAAATGAAATAACTTATTCTGAATTAGACGATGATCAAGTTACAAGACTTGATGTTTTTGACTGATGTCATTGTCATTTACAATTGCAGGGGAAAGATAAAATAATATCTGACCTCTCACAGTGTGTATTTAGTTTTCAAACTAAATTGCAACTTTTTCAAAAGGACATTAAATATAAAACATTTCGTCATTTTCCTCGAACAAAAAAAATTTGTTCCAATATTAAACAAGAAAAACTGATTGATTGATGGAATTCCAAAATAGATTTCAAGACTTGAAATATTTTAAATCGTCTCTAGTTTTTTTTTTATCTGAATCCATTTGAAATGAACATAATTGAAGGTGAGTTTTCTATTTCCTGTATAATTATGACCCAAAAAGCTTCTGGAGAATTAGAATTAATAGAAATGCAAGAGATGCGTAATTAGAGACGAGCTATACAACGCTATGTCTACCTTTGACATACCTGCTAAACTCGTCAGACTATGCAGGATGACTTTGGAGAATGCTCGCTGCTCCATCCGAATCGGTGAACAACTTACCGATAGTTTTGATGTCAAAAAAGGATTTAGGCAGGGCGATGCGCTGTCGGGTGATTTCTTTAACATCATATTAGAAATGATTTTGCAAAAGTCACTGGCCAATAGAAGAGGCACAATCTATTTCAAATCCTCGCAACCCCTTGCATACGCCGACGGTATTGACATAATAGGTAGATCACAGCGAGATGTCAATGAGGCGTTTGCGAGTATTGAGATGGAGGCGGCGAAAATTGGTTTGGCGGTAAACGAGGGCAAAACTAAATATATGCTGTCATCAAAAAAGGACGCTCAACACCGACGTCTCGGCCAGAACGTTTGTATAGACAGATATAAGTTCGAGGTAGTTAAGGACTTCGTCTACCTTGGCTCCGCAGTGACCTGGAACAACGACATCAGTTCCGAAATCAAACGCAGAATCACTCTTGCCAATCGCTGTTTCTTTGGGCTCAGGAGGCAACTGAGTAATAGAGCCCTCTCCCGAACGACAAAGTTGACTCTATATAAGACCCTTATCATCCCGGTCCTGTTGTACGGCGCAGAAGCATGGACACTATCAAAAGCGGATGAGGAGGCCCTTGGTCGGTTCGAGAGAAAGATTTTGCGCCTGATTTTTGGCCTATAAACGCAGACGGGGGATGGAGGAGAAGATTCAACCACGAACTTTACGGGCTGTACAGCGACATGAGCCTAGTCAGGCGTCTACGGATTCAACGCCTAAGATGGCTGGGCCATGTAGAGCGAATGGACACCACAGCTCCAGCCCGGAGAGTCTTTGAATCCAACCCCGAGGGACGAAGAAGCAGAGGACGGCCGCCCTTAAGATGGCGCACACAGGTGGAAGGGGACCTCAGCCAACTGGGTGTGCGGCAATGGAAAAGGCTAGCGAAAGATCGTGCTAGATGGAGGGGCATGTTGGTTGAGGTCCAGGTTCACCCCGAACTGTAGCGCCCACTAAGACGAAGAAGAGATGCAAGAAGATCAAGCTCTACAATTAAAATATACAGTATCGGACAAAACATTTGCAACTCGAACAGAAACTGGGAAATCTTATAAAATTCATTTAATTTTTATGTGAAAACATAACAATCTCTTCACATTTTTAAAACTCAATATTTAGGGAAAACAAAAACATATATGTAATTCACAAAAATCCAATACATATTTCTTAAGTTACGATAAATTATGATAAGGAACTTAAAATGTTCTCGCGACAAAACAATTGCAACTGAAGTGATTGCAACGCTCAACAGTATATTTACCGTTAATCGCAGTCGTTTTTCCATTATTTCTGATTTGTGTCATATTGAGCACATGTCAGAGGTTCACTGACTGAAGGCTCACTTACGTAAATATTTTTAAACAGAGCAGGCTTCGAGTGATCTTGAAAGAGGGTAATAATGGCATCTAATACATTCGGTGATGCATTAAGACAGCGTATTGTGGATGATTTCACATCAGGCATTTCAGAAAAGGAAATAGTAATAAAATACAATATAAATAAATCGTCGGTTTCCCAAATTATAGGTCGATATAAGAAACCGAAGAAGTAGTACGGTCGACCACGTAAAACAAGCTCCCGAATGGACGCTTTGTTGACCGGAACAGTTAAAATCGATCCCTTCATATCTGCGCCGAAATTGGTTCAAGATTTTCAGCAAACAGTAAGTGCTAGAACAGTATCTCGTCGGTAGACCGAAGTTAATGTGGGCCCCTTTCGACCTGCCAAAAAAACCAGTGATTTCGATCCGAAACCAAAAAAAAAACGAATTCAGTTTGCAAATGAACATCTATTGTGGGACATTCAGAAGTGGAGCTCAATCCTTTTTAGTGATGAGACAAGATTCAATATCGTGGGTAGCGATGGAATTTCGTATGTTAGGAGACCACTTGGCAAGCGACATCAAACTCGCTATTGCTTACGAACTTTTAAGCATGGTGGAGGTAATGTGATGGTGTGGGGTTGTTTTTCTACTGCTGGTTTGGGTCCATTGTCTCTCATAAATAGTATAATGGACCAACACGCATATAAAAACATCTTAAACGATGTTGGGCTACCATATGCTTAATGGAAAATGCCGTTGCTTTGGGTCTTCCAGCAGGATAATGACCCAAAACACACATCAAAGCTTGTCAAATCGAGGCTCAGTGATCGAAACATCACAGTTATGGACTGGCCTGATTTAAACCCAATTGAGAATCTTTGGAAAATTTTGAAATAAAGAATAAATCGGATTGATTTTCGAAATGCGGACGATTTTTTCTCAAAAATAGAGAAAGCCTGGAATAAAATTACCTTGAATATTTTAAAGAATTTAATTGAATCCATGCCATGGCGATGCAAGGCAGTGACTGAAAATAGAGGATTTGCCATGAAATATTGAATATTTTTTAATTTTTCTGACTTGGATTAGAAGTTGCAATTGTTTTGTCGCGAGAAAATTTTAAGTTCCTTATCATAATTTATCGAGAGCACCGTGGCGCAGTGGGTAGTGTGTGGCCTCTGACGCCGATGACACGGGATCAAATCCCGTCACAGCCATGTCATCGAACGTGTTTTTCAGGGTGTTTCTCCTCAGCGGGGTTCTGACAAAACCCCCTGTAGTAAAATTGTCATGAAAAACTTCTCGCAATTCGCCGTTCGGAACCGGCAATAAACTGTAGGTCCCTTTCACCTATGGGAAAATGAAATCACACACAACATGGGTGATTGAGAGGAGCTCGGCTCAGGTTCTTCATGGACTGTAACGCCAACATACATACATACATCATAATTTATCATAACTTAAGAAATATATATTGGATTTTTGTGAATTATATGTTTTTGTTTTCCCTAAATATTGAGTTTTAAAAATATGTGAAGCCAATGTATGTTTTCGAATAAAAATTTAGTGAATTTTATGAAAATTTCCTGTTTCTGTTCGAGTTGCAAATGTTTTGTCCGATACTGTAAGTCGACATCGAATACCGAATTTTGGAAATTCGTACTAGAATCGAAGTATCCTGAGGCTGCTTGTCGGATTATTTCAATATTCGGAACAACGTACGTAACTATGTGAATCATTTTTTTCCACTTTAAAATTCGTGGAACCAAATACCGATCAGTATTAACTAACCAGCATCTCAAAGAATTACTGAGAAGTGCTGTCACCAATTATTCACCAAATTTTAAAGAATCATCAAGAGAAGTGAAATAAATATTTTTAATTTTTAATTTTTAATATTTAAATTCAGTACACATTTGTACTTTTGTTTATATGTTTTCAATAAATATAATTTCTGTAAAAAAAAATATGTAAAAACGTATTTAATTGCGGCTCGCGAAACACTTCAAATTTTGAAAAATGGCTCGGACTGTCAAGGAGCTTGGCCACCCCTGCTATAAGGGTTCCGTTTTTTTTTTTCGGACCTACGGAACCCTAAAAATAAATTAATTTAAGGATATACAATACAATTTTCCACTAATCGGTTTTTTTTAATTTGTGCAGCTTGTTAAACGAAAACAAAAAAAATAAATAAAAAATTGAATAGGAAAGACCCTCAGTGTAATTTTACTTTGTCCACGAGTCAGAGTTTAAACACTTCTGAAGAGTCCATATCCAAATACAAAAAAAAATAGCAATATTCGGAGCAGGTTTTCCTTTTAAGAAAAAAATTCCATACGAGGACAAAAACGTAAGGATAGGGTTTACCCTCGGGTTGGTGATTCAATAATCTTTTGGCCTACAATTAAAATAGCCAATAATAAATTACACCCTCACAAAACAGATTAGCCATGCCTGTTAGAAAAATTAGGCAAACACTCATCTTTCCACCTATTGACATAGTAATTCTCAATTAGTCTCAAGTGCTATTCAAACACAATCTAACACAATATTCTAAATATAACCAGAGGCGAAAAAAAAAATGTGAAAATAAAAAAAAAGAGAAAAAAACACTTGCTCTATTCAAAAGCAAACAGACAGATAAGCACTTGCCAGAGTACTTTCCTCCACATCAACATCAACTAGTCAAACAAGCCCCAATCTAAAAACCAGTTCCAGGCCACAATTATCGCAAATTGCCGACACTTTATAAATAAATTGTAATTGTTTAAGATAGCACTTGTAAACATTAATTAAAGGCCCCTCCTTCCATCCAGACAATCTGACAAAACACACAAACTGGGTATTTGATTTGCTTCGTTTCTGCTGTTCGTTTTGGGGGAAAAAAATTATTCAAACACTTACCAAAGGGCTACGGAAAGTGTGTTCACGTGCCCTGCTCGATTTTCTTAAATTAAAACAAAAATATATAAAAAAATAATAATAAATGCATCAATCAGGCATCTCCAAACTCAACTCTCTCTCACACTCAAATAAACCCCGAACAACCAAACATAAGCCCAAAAAAAGAAACAATTTTTTTTTTTTTTATGACTTGAGGAAATGCAATTTCTTTTTTTCCTTTTTTTGAAATAAAAGATTTATTTTTTTTTTTTGCTTTGCGTAAAAATATATTTTTCACTTTATTTTCCTCTTTTCTTGCGATTTGCTTATTTCTTAATTTTAATTCACAAACAATTTTTATTTTTGCTTTTTATGATTTTTCACAATTTTCTTTCATTTCTTTATCTTAAATTTAATTACAGATACAATTTGATATTTTCGATACGAGTATACGGTAAGAATTTGGGTTTTACATTTTATTTTGCAATTTCTAGATTTTTTATTTTTTCATTTTCCTTAATGTTAAAATAAATATTTAATGATGGTGATGATTGTTGTTATTTATTTAAGACATGTCTTATCACTATTTTTTGGTGAGAATTAATTTTGTATGCTTAAAAGGGTGTACGTGTTGTTATTTTAGATTTTTTTTTTTCGTTTCATACGTATGTATAGCTAAACAGGGTTTTCTTAAAAATAAAATATAAATTAGTAGCAGCAGTCGAATTAATTTTGTCATTAAATCGTTAAACGAGGATTGAATAGAACCAACAATTCCCTAAACTCTTAAAAGGCAACCAGAATCTAATCCCCTACTAACGGCCCAAATATCCAAATAGAATTTTGACGAAGAAAAAAAAAAAACAAACAAATCCCCATAGAATACAAAGCTTTTTGATTTTGGTTTGGAGCTCCTACTAAATTCTAAAAAAAAAAATATTTAAGGAAAAACTAAGCAAAATCCTAGAAAACACTAAAAAAATCCTAAAACAATTCTCTCTACTCCTGAAAACCAGTCGAAAGATTGACTCAAGAACCAAATTCCAACAACAACAAGAAAGAAACCAAAAAAAAACAACTAATTGTTGGTTTTCGCAAAAATTCTGTTCTTTTTCTGAAATAAAATGGCAATAACCATCAGATAAAAAAAAATAAAACAACACACCACCGATAATACCACAAACAACAAGAACAACAACAACTTCACCATCATCCTCAGAACAAAAGCGAAAGAAAAAAAAAAACAAAAAAAAAGGTGAGTACTCAATAATAAAAAAAAAATATATCTAAAATTGACACCCGAAACACCCGAATGCACGAACCAAACGACCGGAATCGACGGAGTAAATAGAGAGACTGAACCTCTCAGAGAAAAAAATTTCACCTAAAACCCCTTGAACACCAAAGAGAACCACATCGCTCGACCAGCACCAAGTATATAATGCCAATTGGAGAAGAGACTGCAATCATCTGTTCGATTTACTTGGAATTGCCGGTTTCCCCTCGCCGGGCTCTTGAAAATGAAGAGAGAAAGTCATCGAAGAGTAGATGGTTGCGAAGACAGAAGAGAGTTTTTCTTTTTTCTATTTACTTTTGATTATTTAATTTACTTTTTCCTATTTACCTTATCCCATTGCACAGGTACTATACCATGCAAAATGGATAGATGGTGACGATGATGATGTCTTTGGTTGTGGATGATCGGTGGGGGTGATTGGGTCGATGGGGAACCAAGAAGAAAAGGAACCACTAGAATCAGCCGACGTTGGTTGAGAACAAGAAGAGGAATGGAAATGCGATTTATGTATGTTCTGTGTTCGGTGTATCTTGTACGTTTTGTTTACTGATTCTCCTCTTGCCTTTCCGAGTTTAGACTTCTTCAACCCAGGACCCGAGGACTGTTTCTTCATCTACTACTTCTTCAACGTCGTCTTTACGCCATCTAGTTCTGTGCCACATGCATGCATTCGTACAGGCCTAGTGAGATGTGTGTTGTATCCGTCGCACATAGTCATATGTAATACATGCCTACATTCATCTGTACATCCATTGGATACATATGAATATACCACACATAGCCATTCATATAGGTTTGATAGAATTAAGTAGGGAAATTCGGATGCAATTTGATAAGCACTTTCGTGTTTCTCTTTCTGTGTGTTAATTGCATGAACAAAACGAAAAAAGGCGTTTGGCAAGCCAAGCCCCCCGCATCGCTCGGGCCGCTGTTCAAACTCTGCTATCGAGATACGAGTAGGTACCTAGTCGATGACTAAGAAACGTGATCGATCATGGTTTTTGTTCAATATGCTGATCGCGCTACAGATGCAAATACAGCACAATACGTTGCAGCCATATAAATTTGTATACACACAGATACATAGATGTATCTACCTACAATATAGTATCTGATGTTGGAGGCTCACCGCTTTTTACATGAATTTGTGGTGAAATGAAAGAGGGTGACCAGAAACCCTTTATGCTGAGGGGTTGTTTCGTTGTCATTCAATGTACACAAATGTGTGTAAATATCTATGTATCTACGTACATAGTTAGACGATAGATTGTTTGCTTTTTTTTTTTTCGTTTTTTTTTCGAGAACAGTTTGGTTTCTAACACACCAACGTATACATAATGTACGTATGTATGCATTCGTTTAGATGGAAATTTCCATAGGCAAAGTGGAAAAAAACGAACAAAAAACAGAAAACGTTCCTATTCGAACGCCAGGATATTTCAGTGAAGCGATCCTTTTTATTTTTAGATGCATTTCCAGTAGTCTCGTCTATCTGATGTTTCAAAAACTGTCGGTTCATTTTTATCACAAAAAAAAAAAAAATAAATAAAATTGTGATCGACAACATTAGTACTGTAAACCGGAGTAAAAAACTTTTGACACGGGTAGTGGAACGTACATATGTCAAAAATTTAAATACATCTGTACATATGTATGTAGGTACATACATATTTACATACTCAAATATGAGGGAATTGCAGCAACTCGTACTAGTGTTAATACCACTCCGGAAAGAGCAACTGTTAAAGTTTTATAACTCAAAGGCCTCCATCGAGAAGTTGGATGTTAACTACTTACATACTTACTTAGGTGGCGCTACAGTCCGTGGTGAACCTGAGCCTCAACCAACAAGCGTCTCCAGCTGCCACGGTCTTTGGCCAGTTGGTTAAGGTCCCATTCCACCTGCGTGCGCCATGGTTGATGCGGCCGTCCTCTGTCGTGTCTTCCCTCCGGGGTGGATTTGAAGACTCTTCGGGTCCTAGCTGTATTTTCCATGCGCTCTACATGGCCTAGCCACCTTAGACGCTGTATCCGTAGAAGTCGCACCAGGCCGATGTCGCTGTACAACCCGTACAGTTCTTCGTTATATCTTCTCCTTCATACACCGTTTGAACAAACGGGACCGTAGATAGTGCGCAGAATTTTCCTCTTGAAACGACCAAGGGCATCTTCATCCGCTTTTGTTTAGGTCCAAGCCTCTGCGCCGTAAAGGAGGACTGGGATGATTGAAGTCTTATGATGAGACCCATCTTAGCCGCTTCTACCTGAATGCTACCAAAGGCCTCATTGACGTCTCACTGTGTCCGCCCAATCACGTCAATGTCGTCGGCGTACGCAAGCAATTGCGCAGACTTGAAATAAATCGTACCTCTTGTGTTGGCCAGTGACTCTTGCACGATCTTTTCAAGCACGACATTGAAAAAGTTGCATGACAGCGCGTCACCTTGCCTAAATCCTTTTTTAAAATCGAAGGTCTCGGTTTGCTCATTACTGACCTTAATGGTGCAGCGAGAATTCTCCATTGTCATCACAGTCGGACGAGTTTGGCAGGGATGTTAAAACTAGACATGGCTTTGTATAGCTCATCTCTATACACGCTGTCATATGCAGCCTTGAAATCGACGAAGAGGTGGTGAGTGTCGATTTGGTATTCCTGGGTCTTCTCCAAGATCTGCCGTAGCGTAAATATTTGGTCTATTGTGGATTTACCTGGCCTGAAACCACACTGATAAGAGCCGATCAGGTTATCCACAAACGGTTTCAGGCTTCCACACAATACAGCAGAGATGATCTTATTTGCGATGTTAAGTAGACTTATTCCCCTATAGTTGGCGCAGCGGGGGTCTCAGGGGGGCGCAGTTATAGGGGTCTTCTTTCTTGTGGATCGGGCATACGATGCTGCTACTCCATTCTTCGGCCATGCTTTCCTCTGACCATATCTTACAGATTGAGCTGGTACATGCTCCTAACCAAGTCATCCCCAGCTGCCTTGAAGAGCTCAGCAGACAGTCCGTCTACGCCAGCAGCTTTATTCGACTTGAGTTTCGATGTGGCAATCATAACTTCGTCGTGGTCAGGGGGACGGAATTCTCTGCGGTCTTCGTCGATTAGAAATGGATCATACTGCCTGACAGCGGTATATTGACTAACATCGCCGTTATACAGTCTGCAGAAGTGGCTTTTCCATATTCTCAGCATCGACTACGATTCTTCTACTAGGTGTCCGTTCTCATCCCTGCAGGCTTCCGTTCTGGCTTTATAACCTTGGCATGTTCTAATTAGAATTATCAAATTTCAGCAATTCTTCCTGAAGATCAACACGATCAAGTATTGTTTGCTGCTGCTGCCGTAATTTCTCGACTATCAAGCCAGCGCAGTGAGAAGTCTAGAAAAATCTGGCTACGATCGTTCGAATTCACACAGCCAATTGTGCTGCCGTACGATCTGGTCAGAAAATCACTTTTGAGCATCTTCAGATATCAATAGATTGTATTTCAACACATGGTGCGTATTCAATATAGAAAGGTACTGGTCAAATCGTTCATTAGATCATAGTACCTATGGCGATGATGTCCATATGACCGACCGATGAAAGTTCGCGATCAAGCTGTATACGTTTATGGTCATTAAAAATAGCAATTACTTCAGACCGCGTTCTGTATTTCTATGCTGCCTAGTATATACATAGATATACAATTATTTCATAGTTAATTACATCCATAGGTCCTCTGCAAAGGAGAGAGAGAAAAAGGCAAAAAAAAAAAAAAAAAAAACGAGCAACCACACAGGAAGGTAGTCAGCTGCACTAGAATCAGAATCTCCATTTGACCGTGACAGAATTCCTACCATAGAGCACATGTGTAAGAACATGAACGAACATGTGTACATAGTAGATACAGATACTTACGTGTAGATATAATACTGGACAACGTACTCCTTGCTTAGGAATATAATAATAAGATGACGCAACAAAACGTTTAATCGAAAATTCGAAATGATTTCAGTACCACGGGCCACGTGGATACACATTGTATCTAAGGCACGACATCTCGAAATTACGTATATACATACATATGTACATATGTAGGTATATTCTGCGGTTTAATTCTGGTCGTTATTCTTGAAATATGCAGATATGGAAACGTTTGAATCCTATATGACTTGAATGTATACTTTGACGGGAAAAAGCGATGAAATTATCATCTTTCTTGAAGTATCTAGGTAGATACTTGAATTTGGAGATACATATGTACATATATATGTGACTAGTTTTAAGTATATTCGTCACACGTCCTTTATTACACTATAGATTGCGTTTGGTTTTTTGTTTTTTGTTTTTTTTTCTTCTCGTCGAATGAGTCGTCGTACGTGCTTATTCTCACTTATGGCATAAGCTTATCGCAGTACGGAGACGGATTGGCGACATATCGAATTGAGTTCATACACTTCTGTCCCAAAACGTCATAGCGGTTAGAGACAATTTCGCGTATTATCGAAACACACGTGAACCAGAATCGACATCAACATCACTACCTTTGTGTGCTAGCACTCTGACGTCAGTTCTTGCGACTAAACTCGCCTGGTAACATGGGTTATGACTATGAGACTGACAAATGTTTATGTATGAATATCGCAACTTGACATAATATTTTTTTGAATTTGTCGGTTAAAACTTCGAGGTTGCGAGGTTGACAGATAAGCGTTGTGAGTCATTCTTGCACAACGACATATGTACATATGGTGTAGATGGGAAGGTCGTTGTACATAGCTAAGCACATTTTCATGCCTGCTGTTGATTCTAGGTTTTGTCATTTTGTAGACAATAAAAAATAACCGTCCCGGTTATCTATTTAGTCTACAATGGTACCTAGGTAGGTACTTATAAAGCCAATATTTAGCATTTGATTGTACAACCTTGGTGATTAGTGGTCTTTAGTAGGAATATATAGGAATAGGCGCCACTGTTCATTATCCGTATAGACATTTTAGATCTTTGTTTATTTTTCTTTGCTTGAATGAAATCGAATGAAACATCCGCACATTTGTTTAGCACATACATACATACATAAATACATACTCGCAGCACGTAGCAACAATTGTTCCTCTATACTTCTGTTGTGTTCTCAATTAAGTGGCGATTCCCTTGAAATGTATTAATAACTTTTTTTTTATTTAGCTGTTCATTCGCTTTTTCTTATTCGTATACAATAAACACTTCGTTTTGCTATCAGTGACATTGAGGCATAGAGAACGCACCCCCTTTATTCCATACGTACATACATACGAGTGAGTATCGTTAACAAGTTGTTATTCATAATGCTGTATTACGTGAACAGATACACGAAAAATTCATTAGATCTCTACTCGGCAGATGAACGTCATATGACGACAGATGTAATTACCTATTCGATATCCATAAGTTTCGATAAATCGAATCAAATGCTTGTACTTGTATGCAACGATAAAACTGATTTAGTCAAAAGGTTGCTACTTTCTTTGAGTAGCATTGTAACCAACAACTAATATACACGCATATATGTATACATATACACATATGTATGTATCTACGAGGAAAACCAGTAATTGAAAAACCAGTCACCGGACTGGTGCTAGCCGCAGATATTCATGATTGCTTCGAATTGATCACTATTCTTTTTCGAGTGTGGAAAATTTGAAATCACTAGTTAGTGCCCTAAGATCGATATCTGTGCGTGTACACGTATGTAGGTACAGTGGTGTTCTTATAAATAGCACACTCTTATTCAAATGTGTATTTGCTTGCAATACACACTGTACTTACAAGCTGCACAGGAGTAAAGCCATAATATCCCAAGGTAGTACCGTTATGAATATGAAAACATACATACTACAAAGAAGATCCCGTTAGGTTTTCCTAGTTTTGCAATCGTTAAAGGGCCCACAGACCTCACACTTGTGGGCACACATGTGTCGGTGTGCGGGCATGTGTGTTGTCTGTGGGCTGGTGCACACACCATTTTCGGTGTCAAAATTCTTTGATTTTTGTGAGGTTAGTGTGAATCTTTTTTTTTTTTTTTTTTAACAGAAAAGGAGGGAGGAGCATGCGCCTCTGAGAAGGAAAAAGAAGGAGCACGAGAAGCACAAGATCGAGGAGATGGAGAGATGTTACTGCAGGAACGACGTTCGAAAATTTTACCAGAAAGTAAAACGAACATGCCAAGGCTATAAAGCCAGAGCAGAAGCCTGCAGGGATGAGCACGGACAACTAATAGTGGAGTCACAGTCGATGCTGAGATTGTGGAAGGACCCCTTCTGCAGACTGTATAACGGCGATGATAGTCAAAAAGCCGCCGTCAGGCAGAGCGAACCATTCACAATGGACGAAGACGAAGGAGAATCCCGTCCACCCGACCTAGACGATGTTAAGATAGCGATATCGAAACTTAAGTCTTATAAAGCTGCTGAAGCAGACGGACTCCCCGCGGAGCTGTTTAAAGCAGATGGCGATGAGCTGGTTATGATATGGTCGGAAGAACTCATGCCCGATGAATGGAATCTCAGTATTGTTTGCCCGGTCCATAAGAAAGGAAACCCCTATGACTGGGCCAATTACAGAGGGATAAGCCTCCTGAACATCGCGTACAAGATCCTCTCTGCCGTACGGGTGTAAGTACCTGAAACCGTTCGTGGACAATCTGATAGGTTCCTACCAGTGTGGTTTCGGGCCAGGAAAATCAACGATAGACCAAATATTTACACTATGGCAGATCTTGGAGAAGACCCATGAATTCCAGGTCGACACGCACTATCTTTTCATCGACTTTAAAGCCACGTACATATGACAGTGTTTATAGAGACGAGCTATACAGAGCCATGTCATGTTTTAACATTCCTGCCAAACTCGTCAGACTGTGCAGGATGACTATGGAGAACTCTCGCTGCTCCATTAAGGTCGGAGGTGAACTAACCGACCCCTTTGATGTTAAAAAAATGTTTTAGACAGGGTGACGCACTGTCATGTGATTTCTTCAACATTATTCTTGAAAAGATCGTGCGGGACTCTGCGGCCAATACAAGAGATACGATCTACTTCAAGTCCACACAATTGTTTGCCTACGCAGATGACATTGACGTTATTGGGCGAACAAAGCGAGACGTCAATGAGGCGTTCGCAAGCATTGAAGCAGAAGCGACGAAAGTGGGTCTAAGGGTAAATGGGGACAAGACCAAATATATGCTGTCATCCAAGAAAGACGCACAACACCGACGTCTTGGTCAGAACGTCACCTTCGGCAGCTATGTTTTTGAAGTAGTCAAGGACTTCGTCTACCTTGGCTCGATAGTGACAAGCAGCAACGACACCAGCGCTGAGATAAAACGCAGAATAACTCTTGCCAATCGCTTCTTCTTCGGGCTCAAGAGGCAATTGAGTAGTAGAGCCCTCTCTCGAAAAACTAAGGTTTCCCTCTACAAAACCTTAATCATCCCGGTCCTCTTCTACGGCGCTGAGGCTTGGACCTTATCAAAAGCGGATGAAGAGGCTCTTGGACGTTTCGAGAGGATGATTCTGCGTGCAATCTTTGGTCCCGTTTGTGTAAACGGAGAATGGAGGAGGAGATTCAACCAAGAACTATACGGGCTGTACAGCGACATCCGCCTAGTTAGACGTCTTCGGATCCAACGTCTAAGATGGCTAGGCCATGTAGAGCGAATGGACATCAACGCTCCGGCCCGAAGAGTCTTCGACTCCAACCCCGAGGGACGACGCAGCAGAGGACGACCGCATTTAAGGTGGCGCGCATAGGTGGAAGGGGACCTCAACCAACTGGGCGTGTGGCACTGGAAGCGGCTGGCCAAAGATCGGGCCGGCTGGAGAGGCTTGTTGGTTGAGGCCCTGGTTCACCCCGAACTGTAGCGCCATCAAAGAAGAAGTAGTGTGAATCTTTTTAGGGACAGCCATAATTACACTCATTTCTTACACAAATAGGAGTATTTTAAATGGGCAGAGGAAAGCATTGCACGGAAGAAAGGAGGCAAATAGTCGGTACCATGATACAGGAAGAAAATACTATTTCAGAGATCGCAGGGACAGGTGCTCTAGGAAGCTTGTTCAAAATGCAATGAAGGTCGTACGGTGCAGCCAATATCCGCAAATTCCTTAAGGAAAAAGAAGAAAAGAAAAACGTCAAGGTGACTGACAGAATTATCCACAAAATCAGTGGCAGTGACCTTTTCATAACTTCCCGGGAGATAAAGCAACAACTACCTGACCAACACAATGTCCGAATATCAGCTGTAACTGTCAGTCGCCGGTTAATTGAATTGCAGCTTCATGGAAGAATCGTCAGAAAAAAACATCTTGTCTCCAAAAAAACGAAAGGGAAGACTTATTTTCGCAAAAGCTCACAAGAACAAACCCTTGTCCTTTTGGAAAAATATCTTGTGGATCGACGAAAATAAGTTCAACAGGTTGGGTTCAGAAAAAAGCATGTGCGAAGGCCAACGAACCAAGAGTACCATCCCAGATACA